>CM054059.1:306111696-308511696 GCA_028641055.1 Alopecurus myosuroides | reverse complement strand
CTAGGTCGTAGTTTCCTATTTCCGCCTGGATGACGAGCGCCGCGTGTGCCGGTCGATGCACCCGTGGCGGGTGGTCCTCTCGTGAGAAGGTCATCGGGTGCTCGGACATCTTCAGGTATTCAGGCTTGGACGGTGGTGCTTGCACTACCATGTTAACTTGGCGAGTGTTGGTCTTCAAAACTCGTCGGGACGAGCAGACCTTCTGTATCATGCCTAGGATCCCGTGGGAGTATGGGTAGCCGTTTCCTCCTTGATTTGCCGCTGCTGGATTAGCTGGTGCGGGAAGGGCGGCTAGAGCCATGTTGTGGTGACCTGCAGGCGGAGGCAGGGTGGTGGTTGGTGTCCTCCCGGCAGTTGCGGGTATCCCTAGTTGATGACTGCCATGTGCTTTTTCGTGTACGCCTCGTGGATGTCTTGGAACTTTCGACAGTCCTTGAGGAGGTGAGTGACCTTGGTTTTGCCTGTGCGCTTATCTGTGAACAAGTGCAGAGAGCATTATCCATCAAGGTCTTCCTCGGGGGTTTTGTTGTCTGGTTTTGGCTCCCAGTCGCGATTTCCGCCGGATCCGCTGTCGCGGTTTCTTGTAAACTCGGCCGCTAGCAGTTCCGATTGATCATCCTGGTCGTAGTGCTTTCTCTTCATCCTCCGGCAGTCGTTGTTACGGTCCTCGTCATGCGCGGGTGAGGAAGCTTTCTCGTTGCGTAGGGACTCTTCGCCATTCGCCCATCTGTCCGCTATCACCATTAATTCCCCAATTGATTTGGGTGCGGATCGCCCCAGTTCTTCTCGGAATGCGGCGCGTCGAGCGCCCTTGGTGAAGGCCTCAACTGCTATTTCCTCTGATATGTTTCCCGCCGTGTTCTTGAGTGTGGTCCACCTCTGGATGTACTCGCGGGTAGACTCGCCGCTTTTCTGCCTACAGGCTCGCAGTTCCTCTATAGACGATGCCCGCTTATATGTCGCCTGGAAGTTCTTCTCTAAGTCGCGGGTGAGATCGTCCCAGGATCTGTAGTACGCACGCGGTCTTCCTTCGAGCTAGCTTCGGGCAACGCCTACGAGGTGCAGGTTTAAGTATTGCATGGCTGTTATCTTGTTCCCGCGTTGGCACTTCACCGCGGTCAGATAGTCTGAAAGCCATGTCTTTGGCTCTTGCGAGCCGTCGTACTTTGGGACCTTCGTCGTGAGCTTGAATCTCTTGGGCATCGGTGCCTCGCGGATGCTGCTGCTGAAGCAGATTTCACCGCAAGCTTCCTCGTCAGAGGAGGTGGATAGCGATCGGGCACGGTTCCTGTGCGCTCGAGCTTTGTCGACCTTGCTCTGCATGATGTCTCCACATGGGTCGTATTGAGTTCGATCGCGATTATCTTCCTGCCGCGGTTCCCTGCTGCGATGTCGCGAGCGGCTTCTGTGGTGTCGTGGGCTGCTGTCACGGTTTCGCGGGCTATCATCATTGTTGCGCGGGCTGTCGCCACGGCACCTGGCCCCTTTGCCCGTAGGGCAACGAGGTGATCCTTTATCTTCTCTTTTTGGTGACGTACTCTCGCGTCAACGAGGTGTTCTATCCACCCGAGGTGTTTTATCAGCTTCATGGGGTGTTGTGTTTTTGCGGTTCTGGGCCTGTCGCTCCGGTCATGCCTCGTCCCCTCTCGACCTGTCGGTGTTGCTCCGCGCGGGGATCGTTTTCGGGTGGCTAGTTCGCCTGTAAGTACGTAGCTGCGGCCAGGACCGCGGCGGCGGGAGTCGTCGGGTGTACGTTGCCCTCGTCGTCAACGTGCATGAGGGAAGTCTCGAGGGACTTGATGACCACGCCGAGGGACCCTTGGTCCATGCGAGCGGTTTTTGAGACGTACTTTCCCTTCTTTGGGGCCTGGTTCCCCGTTGAGTGAGTCCTGGAAAGCGCCGCGCAGCACGCACTCGAGGCTTCCTCCGCTTCCTTCCGTTCTTCTAGTTCCTTGCGGGCTTCTGCCAACTGTCGGCCTTTCAGCAACAGGTGGTAGTGGTACGCCGTCAGGTCTTCTCGAGAGGATCCAGGTTCTATCGGTTGGCCTGACTGTACCTCCGCTTTCCCTTTGAGCCAAGAGGCTCACGAGACCTTGATTCGTTCCCGCGCTGCTCGGCTCTCCTCCGTTTCATTAGGTTGTTCGACTGAATCTGCCATGCAGACTTGGGCTAGATATGGCTCGTGAGTCCTAGGCGTAGGCCGGTGGTTTTCACCGAATTTGCAGGGTTCTTCAGTCACAAGGGTATGGAAGCTGCACATGTTGCGGCGGATGAATCCATCGCTAGGCGCTAGGACGCGACAAGCATCGCTAGATGGCGATTCGAGGTTTGCCGGGCTCGAGACGGACTAAGAGTATGATCCGTCGAGTTCGATATGGTCGGAGAAGCGTAGAATTCCCGTCTTCCTGGCGCGGAAGCGGAGGTTGCCGAATGTCTGCCTGATGCCCTCCTGAAGTCCGCTGAACGCCGGACGTGATTCCGGCGAGTGGGGCCTGTAGATGAATGACCCGAAGCAGATCGGCTCTGTTGGAGTCGATGATCCCGGGCTCCAGCTGAAGCTCGGTGAGGATGAGGCCGAAGATGCAGTGGATCCAACACCCGTCGTTCCCACAGACGACGCCAATTTTCGATTAGTCATATCGGCAATTCCCTCGGATGATCCGGTAGGGTTTCAAGTAAGAGAACGAAATAGGCGCTAGTGACTTTGTCGGCTAACAGGGGGCACGATTTACCTAGGTTCGGGGCCCTCGTAGAGGTAAAACCCTTACTCCCGCTCTTCTGATCTGTATTATGAGTAGATCGATTACAAAGGTGGGTGCGCAAGCTGAGAGATATACCTCAATCTATGGCTATGATGGTGGAAAATAGACTGGATCCCCTCCTTGGTGGTTCTCCCAGACTTTAAATAGGTGGCTGGGTCTCGAACCGTACCCGAGGGGGTTACAAACCCTAACTCTAAGGCGGTGGAGACTTTCCATATTGACCCGCAAGTCTTGCGGGTGGGCTTCCACTGGGCCTCCTAGAGTTGCGGGGTAGCGCCTTACGTTGGGCTTTAGTCTTGGGCCTTGGACCAGGTAGGCCCACTCGACAGGTCCTGGAGTCATCCCCATGTCATCATCTAAGAGAAATATTTGCTTGGGGTAATTGGTTGTCTTCACCACAAGGGTGAGACAATTGAAGATGGAATCCAAGAGATGATCTTACTTGCAAGTGACAAAGGTAGTAACAGAAAACAAGTGGAAACTAGAGACCAGGATATTGCAGGCAGCATAAGTCAACAAGGAGCAACACTGCCTCACTAAGGGAGCATAAGCAATTGTTCAGTGAATCATTAGGTAATATTAGAGAACCTATAGTCTCGATCCCCCGTGAAGAAAAATATCTTAAGTGGAACACATAAAATTATCTTAAGTGGAAACAATTATACAGTAAGAAATAATAATAAGCTATTACATTCAAATGTCTTGTGTTATGTTGAGGTAGATGGTAACAAGCCACCAACTTTTTTCCCATATCCTTCTCATACATATGACAAATAGGTAACTGCAAAAAGTCACCCATACACAACCATGTAAATTACTACATATTTCTAAAACAAACATTTGATACTAACCTTACTTGGAACCTGAGTGGAAAACAAACAAATAAGATTTCAAAGTCACTCATGTTTTACACATGATCAAGTACTAAAAACAGCAAGCATGGCTTGCACACACTTAATTTATATGTCAACCAAAAGTAATAAGAGTTACAACTATGAAAATAACAAGGCCTCGTGAAGAGAAAACAAGTCCATTTATTAACCAACAACATTTAGTATGGCATGGAATAAAATTCCATAGCTTAGGGTTTCATTTACAATGCATAAAAACATTACCAAGTAGTTTACAAAGTATTCCCTAGAAGATTTGTATCTAATATTTCCCAATGAAAAACACATCATTCTATCAGTAGCATATTGGTGGTATTGTTTTCATGCCTTGGCTTATACAAAAATAACTTTAAAAGACAGTTAATATATTAAATGAGAGAAAATAACAAAAAACACTTAATTAAGCACCCCTAGTTGAAAATTTAAATCTTGCTCAAAATCGAAAAAGAAAAACATGGTGATCTTGGAAATTTGATAAGGTTTCCAAATCTAATTTTTAATATTTTTTCTGTTTTCAAAAAAGCCTCGAAAACAATGTTTTCTGTCAGTTTTAGTAACCAGAAGGTCTTAGTTGTCATTTGTAAAAACTTTCAGGGGGTTTTCCAGAAATTTTTATTTCTTTCCTTTTTTTCTTGTTTCCGGCCAGAAGGCAGAGTCGGCCGCTGTCGACTCATCGTGGCAGTGCCACCTCTTGTTTGCATGTGTCCTCTAGAGGATAAGCAGAGCCGACATGTCGTGCCGCCACTTCTCTCTCACTCGCCTGCACTCTCTCTTCTCTCTGCTCCTCTGCCCAAGAAGAACGCAAACCCTAACCCTAGTTTCGGCCGTCGCTCCGCGTCGTTGTCTCCGGCCACGCCGGAACAAACCGAGACCATCATTAGCTCCGTCTTCATCATCTTCCTCGCCTCGAGCACGCTTGGGATCTAGAGAGATCGGGAGCCGACGAATTGGCCATCGTTCCCAACACCGGGCCGCCAGCCAATCTCCGGCGCCGCCGTCGCTGTAGACCTCGTTGTGCTTCATCAACCTCACCATCGCAATTCTCGTGAGTTCATGCACCTTCCAGTGCTCTCTATTGGATTTCCCGTGCATACATTCGTGGAGCCGCCGTGTGTCGTCGTTCTCCACCGCGCCGGTGGACTCCGGCGGGTCCCCGGTGACCATTTGGTCATTCCGGTACCACCTTTTGATTCGTTATGTTGTACTCTAGCTAATAGGAGCAAATATTTTCCCTAATTCGAAACCAATCCGTGAATTCGAGTTCATCCGAGCAGATCCCCTCCATTGCTGACGAATTCGTGAAGTCATCATGAAGTCAGAAACATTTTATTTTTATTCTTATTTTATTTTTGATTTTGAAATAAAACTGACAGGTGGGCCCCACGTGTCAATTTGAAATAGGCAGAATAATCCATATACTTAATAATTCAATAACTTTTAATTCTATAAATTAGAAAAATATAAATAATGTACCAAATTAATCAGAAAAATATAATCTAGATGTTTATGAACTTTTCAAAAAATGTTTGACAAAGTTTCAAAATTAAATATTTTGATTTTAAATTAATTCATTTAAAAATTGAGAAAAAAATAATTCAAAAATTCAGAAAAATACAAGTTATATACCCAAAATGCTCAAAATGACAAATGCAACTCATCTATGATATTTTCAAAGTCATTTGAACAAGTTTTCGGGTGTGCAATATTTTGCATAATCATTTAATTCATTTAAAATTAATAAATTAACAACTTATTCAAATCTTTTTCAGAAAACTTCAAATGATATATCAAATTAAAGAGAACATCATTTTTAACTCGAATATGCCAAAAACAAAACATTTTTTTTAACTTATAAACTTTTTTCTAAAGGTATAATAGAATTCCATAATATTCTATTATAACCAGAAATAATTACCACAACAGTATTTTTCTTATTAATAAAACCCTAGTGTTTTCACACCTACTAAACCTACCATCACCAGTCATTAGCAAGTTATGTGATTTTAGAGTTAGCTGTATTAGTTCCTCATTTTCAATTAAACTCTTTGTCATTAGCTCTACATTTTTCGAACATAAAATAAAATGTGTTCGTTATCTTGTCAATAGTTGTTTTCCATGCGCTATTGTCTTATTGCCTAACCATGTGATAACACTTCTACCTAAACATAATAAAAATTGTTTGTTAAGTAAAAGTGAAACACATGTAAGTATAAAAAAAGTGAATAACATCATCATCACAAGTAATAGAAACAACTCCAAGTCATCTAAGAAAAATGTGATCTTAGTATCGTATCGATCATAGCTTACACTTGTAAGCTGGGGTATTTTCAGGGTATTTTGTGATGCATCTCATTATTATGCATGTATCATCTTGCTAGTGTTTTCAGTAGTCCTTACCAGGACTACTTTGCTATCTTTCAGATCTCGGGATTTCTCTACGCGACCCTTGAACCCGAAGAAATGGATTATTGTTATTATCTCTATCCCATGCAATTTCATCACTTGCTCATATCCTTTGCAGTTTTTTCTAACGAACTATTTGCAAAAAATCTATCATATTACCACATATTCTCAAAAGAATGCATGATCCTATTTTTATAATAATATGACTACTTGAATGACTACCCGAGTGGTAGTGTTCTGTTTGGTGGGCAGATGGGACCATAGTAAGATGGATAGGTCAAAGAAAGGTTTCATCTGCATGGAAAAGTATTATCTAGGACTTAACCACCTATGCCGTCAGAACTTGGTGCTCCGTAAATACCGCGTTAACCATGGGTCTTGTATGAGGCGAGTAAGTCAGTTGTGATCTTCTCTCGTTCGCATGTCAACGGCTGCCAGAGCCGTTCGTTGTAGGTCTTGCGAGACTACATGCACATGGGTGGGATACCTTAATTCCCACGGACTCTGAGGTCTATGAGTGTCTGCCAGAGGCGCCTAGATCTCTATCGTGAGGGGTAGAATCAGGGGTCAACCTGCTGGCAGAAATGGGTGGGCATGCGTTGTGCGGAGAAGCATGGTTTGACTTGGATCAACAACCGGCCCCACACCTGAGTGGGAGTGGATATGAATGTACATATGGTTGTGCAACATGGTCTTGATCGCCCATGGGTAAAGTTACGCACCTCTGCTGAGTGTAAAAGGGTGTGGCATGTTACCCCCTGTTCCGGGAATAAATTGTGAACGCTACAGGAAAGGAAACTCCATGAAGTTCTAGCTCCTGTGATGGTCTAGCGGGCATAGTTTTCAGTACTAAAAGCAACCTCTTGAAAAAATATTTACAAAACCTTGCATTAGCTTATGACTGTTTCGAGTCTAAAGATGTGGTTAGTGCATCAAACTAACCACTGTATATCATGAACTTGTTGAGTAACGCTCGTTACTCATTCGTTCCCGTTTGACCCCCTACTTAGGGTTGAAGCCCTTATGGAAGTCGTCATCGTGAAGCCATCGCTACCTCATGAAGCTAGATGGAGTCATCTCTTACTTAGCCAGTGAAGCCTCGTCATCAACAACACTGGTGGAGGAGAAGCTATCAAGGTGTAGGTGGAATCCATTCTTGGTATTAGATTCTCACGAGCTATAGATTAGGGCTGACATGAGCCGTAGTGGAGTAGGTTCTGAGCTAGAGTTATTCTCCAGCTTGGAGCTTCGAATTTCTTCTTCTGATGTTTCATTTGCATGAGATGTTCTTTGATTCATCAAAGAGATTCTCAAGATTTTGTAATGAAATTTGTATCCTATAGCTTTGCTTGCACCTGCTATGTTTCTGTTGTACCACTCTGAGGGATGTAATCAGGGCCGGTCCTTGGGGGGGGGGGGCGAGAGGGGCGGCCGCCCCGGGGCCAAAAAATTTGGGGGCTCATTTCAGATATGTGTTCGTAGGCTTAGTTTGTGTGCATGCAAAGAAAAAAATTAGCTTAATAGGTTGGTTGGCTCGTAGCTTTTCCTGCGAATACATCAATTAATGGCTTAACTACTCCTACTCGGAGAGCCAGGGGAGCATAGCTGGCCAGGCCAATAGGTGATCAACTTGGGACCCTGTATATGTCGCGTAAATATAAAGGATTTAGGATCGGATCACATCGACCATCCACTTGTCTGCTTCTACCATTGCTTGTTCGCTCGCCCGCCGTCGCCCATCCGCCACAACTTAGTAGATTTTGTGATTCATTGCCATATATATGACAATTGAAGAGTAGATTTGAACAACTACATTCGTTCAGAAGTATTTTCGGATTTTTAATGGGTTCAACAAATTTGAAGTCAATGGATGGTTCTCAAATTAAAAACAGTTGCACGAGATTCGCAAATACTTTCTATCTAGATAAGAAATGTGATATCGGGTTAAAATGATCTAATTTCCGAGTTAAGTGTTATGCAGTTGACCTTGCTAGATAGAACAATGGCCGCTATGAAAATGTTTTATTTTGTGAGAGAAGCAGATTGTCATCCTAATATCTATGTTGTTTATCGGATCTTATTTACATGCCATAGTTGCATTAGCTGAAAGAAGCTTTTCAAAGTTGAAATTATTGAAGAGCTATTTGAGATATATAATGTCACAAGAGACTAAATGGTTTGTCAACTCTATGGACCGAGAATAAGTTATTGGAGAAGATTGACATTGATTCTGTCACTTTGCTTCTATAAATGTAAGGAGAAAATTTTAGTGTATACCGAAGTTGTTGTATTACTCCGTAATAAATTACGTCTTCGCGCGTCCATATATTTTTTCCCGCGAGGGGTTTCATATGTCTACCTGTACTAAGAGGGCCCAAATTTTTGCCTCGCCCTCGAAATCTCAGGACCGGCTCTGGATGTAATATTCACGGATAAGTCCTTCTGTGAGTATTATGTCAATGACTTACGTACTATACATGCAGTGGTGGGTTGGGTCACCGCAAGAGGAAACTTGAGGGTAAAAACTCCGGCCTCTGCAGACCGGAGACTCTGCCAACTTTCCATCTTGAGTTCTGTGGCTGACACCATTTTGCCATTTTTGCAAGGAAAATCCTAAGCCCGGAGATCCCGTCCCCTGCACACCGGAGACTCCAGACACTCTCTGGCAACTTTCCGCGGAGACATCAGTGGATGACACAACTTGGTCTCCACGCTGGGAAATCCTGAGTGACTCCGGTCTAGAACCCGGAGACTCCGGCCTGGAGATTTCAGCCAGTACCTCTAGATATTTTCTTTCTTTTTGGGAATAAGCCACCGTCCATAAAATGTATCAAGAGGATCTAGCAATATAAACACACTTGTTAAAAATATACTAATGTTGTGATTAAACACACAAAACAGATTTAGGCGAGATATGCAATTTCACGGAGGCAACGGTGGGTTCAAAAGCTGCCTCACGAGGCAGCATCCTTCGCATGCCACCACATCCCCGTGCCACCCCGGGTGCGCCTCCCATCCGGCGGCAGTGGAGGCTGGGGGACGAGCCAGTTAGGCTACGTCGTCCCGCTGTTACCCGAAACGCCAGAGCGGTTGCGTGCTCTCGTCCGCAAGCGCCGCCGCTATCCTCATGCAGGAGCAGGAGGCGGCGCTCAACGATGCGCCGACGAGGTTTACGGCAGTCAACCATGACACTGACATGCGGCGGCGATGGTGGGACGGCCGCACCATCGAGGGCGTACTCCACCAGTATGGGTTCAACCTGACGCGGCCCTGGTGGGTCGCCCCGGCCTCGCAGATCACCGTCCCACAGTCGTCCTCCTCGCGGGGCTCCTCATCCCGCTCCGGAAGCGTCAAGAGGGAGGGCGGGGCGGCGTCAATACCATCCCCATTGCGCGTCAAAAGGGAGGTGACGCCATCATGGGCCATTGTCATCCACGAGCTTTCGTCCTTGCAGCGGCGAGCGCCACCCCGCGGAGGACAAGGACACGCCGTCACCACCATGAAGGAGGAGTAGGACATGCTACCACCACCATGCACACGTACCCAGGCGGAGATCGACGCCTAGTACGAGCCCGGCCTTGCGACAGCCATGTCCCTCTCCTTCAACACTATCCTCACGGCGCCGAAAGCCGAGGAGGAGGAGTGGTCCGCCCGCGAGCACGCCGAGGCGAACGGCATCATCTACGTCTCCCACGACGACGCCGTCGCCAAGAACAAGGTCACCACCGTCAAGGTCGAGGTCAAGGACGAGGTGCCGAAAGAGCAACGGCGTGACGACAACGACGAGGGAACGTCCAACTGGCACAAGGCGCACGACGAGCCGGTGATGTAGTTCCCGGACGCGTTCTTTTAGTTTCTTTTTAGAGTTTTTAGTTTAAATTTGGACCGTCATTTGTAAAAAAAAGTCGCAAATATGAATGAAATTCATCATTTTTAATCAAATTTGATTTGTTTTTTATTGGGACGCGCCGGTGGAACACGACGCCCCCAATAGGGTGGCGATCGCGTGTCAGCGCCTCCAAGAGTATGCACCGGCAACAAGTGTCGGACGCTCTATTGGGGTCGCCGGTGGAGATTCTTTTATGTTCAAAAAAAATTTGACAAGCTTGCCCTTGCGTGGTTAACAGTCGTCAAGCTACATGCCTACATGAGCCATTTTTTAGCAAAAGGGCATATACTAGAAAATAGGCTGGTACCCGATATTAAACCATCATATTTTTCACTATTTGCGAGTCTTGTTCTTTAAATGGAGAAAGAAGACGTGCACATGGAAGCTTAATAAGTAAATTAGGCAATAATACCAATGAAATTACATTTGACATTTTGGCTAGCATAGCAGAACATTCCTGAATTTAGAGGTAGCATTGACGACGATTAAAATATCCAATTTTGGATATAAGTCTAATCTCACCACAACGCTAGAACCTGAAAAGTTACATTATGCACGAAAAGAATCTTCTCCGGAGAGGGTTCAGTGATGCGGCGTTCCTTTTACAAAGGCCACAGCCCACAGGCATCAGTGCGTGCTGGTCGATGCTGGCTTTCAAAAGCACTAGTTTTCTCGCACTTGCTGAAAGCAATATCATATTACAGCAATTAACTAACGAATGAAGAGAACTGAATGAAGTCAAGGCTGTCAAGAGGTGCACCTACGTGTACGTGGAGTAAAATACAGTGGCATACAATACACAATTTAGCGCCACCTTCAGTCAGGGCTCCTGGCTGTTCACACGTTTCTGAAGATCGAGCATTTCTTGGTGATTTGGGTCCAAAGACAGGGCGGCACGACAATCACGAAGAGCGCTAGGGACATCCCCAGTGTGCTCGTGGAACGCCGCCCGAAGATGCAATAGGTGGAGATCTGCTTTGAATGAAATCGCCCGTGTCAGCTCGGATATTGCCTCTTCCTCCTTGTGGCTATCCATCAGTACTGTGAACCCAAAACCATCAAAGTATATAAGTTACATTATCCTCAAAAAAAAAGGGGCAATAGAATCACGCTGCCAAATCTACTATTCAAAAGCTATCAGTTGTGAAAGAAGAAACACCATTAATCTGAGATCCTGGGAACTACTTCCTCTGTCCCCAATTATAAGACGATTTGGTAGGTTCCCCAATTATTATAAGACAAAATTTGGTAGGTTATTTAACCTAACAAAACGTCTTATACTTAGGGACGGAGTTGGTAATATTTTGAGACTGATGGAATACAAAAACAAGAGGGTGTGACAACAGCACAAATATGGCAATTTATGTCAGGATAACATTTGCACTGTAAGCAATACGTCCCAAAAAGGAGACAATTGTTCGTATTGTAGGCTTGAATAGTCCAAACTAAAGGACACATGCGCCTCACCAGGGCAAACAGTTAAAACTGAATGAACTACATGTAATAATTTTTATTTGAAAGGAAATATGATAAACTCCCAGTGTGCATATTATTGCTCTATCCTTCAACAGAATATAAACTACTGATGTGATAAGAAATTATACCCTAAAGCACAGTAACCGCAGTCCAACCAGCAGCTAAAAGACCAAATTTCACAAATGAAAACAGCAGAAAGTTTATGCGACAAAGATAACAGCTATAGAAAATGTTTACTCCATCCAACATAGTTTTGCATCTGTAATATAAGTTACTAGGTATCCATGCGGAAACCCAAGACAATAGATAGAGTAGCCTAGTATTATTTATTGCTGTTCAAATTTACTGGATATTCCTAAATTAAGTTTGATCTGACCTGCAGCACGATATCTGTATGGGTAAACACGCAATGGATCCAATTGGGTGACTCTTTCTAAATCTGACATAGTTTGTTCCCGTTCACAATACTCTGAGCGCTTCTCATAAGCTGAAGCATTGTTCTTAGCTTTTTCTATCAACTTTGTCATTTCATCATATGCAGCATCCCTGTTGTTCCGGAGAAAATGAACACGAGCAAGCCCTTGATGGGCCCTGGTGTGCCGGATCTTCAACGCGCTTGTATAGCAATCAGCTGCTGAATCTAACTTCCCACAATCAACATAGACGCCACCAAGGTTGTTCAGAGCCTGCAGTACAATTATACACACAAAGTGCTGCTTAATTATCACAACTTATTGGATATGAAAACAAAGCACACATAGGACTAAACTTTTGGATGTTTTGTACTGCAGAAAATCGTTCTACATCAACTGGATGCTTTCTTAACTTGCTAGGTCAATATCCATCAAAGATCTCACATCAGGAATGAAGTCCTTAGGTACACGTGGTTGTAATTAAGTTTACCAGCCAGCCTTTCTCATGTGATTCAAATTCTCAAAGTTTTCTCATAAATAAATCAGGCGCTTGTGCGTCATGCAGATGCATAAAACAAATAATAAGCTTCACTATTAAGGATTGAAGTTATGTGTTTTGGACTTCCAGGTATAGTTGCACTTGCCATGAGGAACCCAAATGATTTATGATTATCAAGACTGGATACTATAATCTCTTTTTATCCCTCGACTCCCATTTCTCCAACACATCTAAAGTACAGCAGCAGGGAATCATGATACCCGCTTATTTAAACCCACATGAAATGTGATTTTGCATAAATTGCCCACCATTTTACCAAGCCTTCGCCATGTGGATACTAAACTAATTAAGTAATTGTGTCAAAACTACATAATCCAATCAATGAGCAGAAGTGAAACCTATAAAGATTCAAGAATCATTTGTGTGGTAGTGTATAAAAGGACTAACCTGGCCCTTCCGAAGTCGGTCTGAAGGGCACTTTAACGCATCTTCAAGAAGTGATATAACATTTGCAGAATAAGAAGGATCAACCCCTGAGTCAGCCAAAACGTAGGCTTTCAGAAAGAAAGCCTCGAATGACCTTTGAATAGATACAGATTCCTCTGCTTTTTGTAGGGCCTCCTCACAGTGTCCGGTATCATACAAAAGCCATCCCTCATATACAAGCCGTTCATGCTCAGTTGCAGCATGTTGCCTAGCCAGTTGTAAACTACGCATTGCTGCTTCAGGACAGTTCAACCTGGAAGCCAAATGTTAAGCAGCACTTTTAGTAAAATTGCAGATCAAATTGGCCATAGGGGAATCATCTGGGGGATGTGCTGGTAGAAGTTACCTAAGGAGCAGCAAAGATTGCCTAAAGTATAGAACACCTTTTGCTGCATCCGACTCAAGCATCTTGTAGATCACTGAAAGAGAACCAATATCATCCACTGATGACCAGCGCTCGTAGAGTTGGAGCCAGCATTCAGCCGTATTCCACTGCTCAACATGTGCCCCAAGAAGAGTGGCTATTTTGGAAGCGGCTACACGTCCTTCCAACATCCGGTACTCTTGAGATAGAGTGAGAATTGCATGGATATCACAAAGTGCCGATTTGTAGTCCTCAAGAGCTAAATATAGACAAATTCGAAGCTCCAGGCACTCTAGTGCTAACTTGAAACCCAAGAGTCGATTTATTTCATCTAGGGCAAGTCTAGGTTCCTTCTTTCTCATCAAGGATGTGGCCCGGTACATGTAAGGGTAAGTAAGAGTAGGATCCAGCTCCGTTGCTTTGTCAAGATCTGTCAACTTTCTATCACCTTCTGAGTACAATGATCTCTCAAGATGCATCCATCCTAGTGGTACACTTGATGTTATGACTGAGCTGAGCTTCTCGTAAGCCAAAACCTGTTTACCCTTTATAGCAGAGATTCTAGCAAGACCAGCCATGGAATACACATGACCAGCAGAGAAGGCAACCTCAAATAGGTGTTCAGCTTCGTCGTACTCCTTTCTCAGAAGTCTAATGCACCCAAGCTGATGAAAAGCAATTTGCTTCTGAGAAGGAGTAACTGCCAATTGAACTAGCTTTTCTGACAAGAGTACAGTTGTCTCTGTCCTTGGATCAATGTTCATTGTGACTTCACTAAGCAAGCAGTACAACAAAAAGGAGGCATGTCCAGCCATGATAAGTTGTTGGTGTTCGGTTGCACTCAGAAAGAGATTAAGAACTAGGTCATCTGTTAGACAATCTGGTAAATCCTGTAAAAGCATTTGCAAACAGGAGGCCGCAAGAACCGGCGCGTTTTCTTCAAATGACAATGCCATGAGCTCGACTGCATCATTCCTCGATGAAACAAATGAGGCCAGTTTCCTGTCACAAGCATCTTTTAGCTTGTCACAACAAAATGTACTTGCAAAAACCAGGATCTCCAACAAGATTTCCAGAGGCAAATCCCCTAAGCTATATGTACAGCTAAACTCAGAAACAGCTCTCATGGCCTCTAACGAAATACCATTCTCTGACAAATTAACAAGTTCAAGCTGCGACTCTGTGAACGGTCCATTAAGCATTGAGCAAAATGGGATTGATAGAGAGGCAATCTTACGCCTATCACATGTCACCCTCCCATCCCTTATTTGGAAGGTTACCATGGAGGAAACATGCGACGTCAAGTCCATGTCTGAACCAACAATCTCAAAATTCCGCATGGGCATCTCGGAAGCAACATCAATGGGTCCAAACTCCCGGCAGCACTTCCTACACGACGCGAGGACGTCGGCTATGATCTCCTCCCCGCGCTTCTCATATCGCAGCCATGCCCCAAATATGACCTTCTCATGGACAGTACCCGCGCAGCGCCACGCAGAATGAAGGCTCCTCTGGCGTAATTTTGCCTCACCAAGGCCCCGAAACACCTGGGACTGGATCAAATACAGCCCTGGCCGCTCGCTGGCTGTGCATTGCTCGAGCTCCTCGTGGATCCTGGACAGCACCTCGACATAATTCAAGGGTTTATACAATGGCACTACAGGCGGCTCTGCAATCTTGATGAGTGACTCACTGCACATCGCCAACAATCGAAATGAGTCAGGAAATGCGGTTGAGTAGAATCGCATCGAAATGGTACGAGTGTAGGGGGTTTTGGAGTGGAGTGGGCTTACATGGAGGAAGGCGAGTAGGATGATTTTGGCAGCTTTCCCCGCTCCACCTGCAGCCACGACTGCGGGTTGAAGCCGTGGATGTGCTGCTCGTCGCAGGGCGACTCCGACAGGATGCTGCTCCTCATAGAGCACAGGAAGGAGAACACCTCCCAAATCTCCACGCTCCCAGATTTCGCAAGAATCACGGATACGAATCGCACATCAATGGTACGAGGGCAACAGCAGCAGCCACCTACGAATCAGAGACTACACTAATCCTACACAATGGGGCAGGACAAAAGTTGAATTTGACCCCTCTCTCCGGTCCGGTCTACCAAACGAAACGACCTACGGATCCCAAGACGGTCGAGAGCTACCACAAATCCGAAGGTACGAGCGCAATGGCCCGCGGAAATGGCCCCTCCGGGTCAAATCTTGGCTGGATCGAATTCGCCGGACCAGGAGGAAAGCTGAGCAGGAACAGGGGAATGGCAGAGAGGGAGCAGTGAGCGCGGGGTCCACAAGCCAGTGGCCGCGTGCGAGCTCGGACTTGGATCCCGCGAAAGCAGCTTCTGTGGGAGGATGGAGACTGGAGATGGGAGGAAGAGATCAAGAGCTCGGAGAAGAGAATTATTTTTCCTCGTCGTGGATGTGGGAGAGGAATATGGGGAAGTTAGCCTAGTTCAGAAAAAAATAAAGCCTAGTAGAGAAATAAAAATGGAGGGTGTGTTCTTTCTAGGGAAAAAGGAAATGAAAGTGCTGTGGAGTGCACATGAACCCATGCACGGGGTGCTACTACAGTACTACTTTGTGATCTGTGGAGGATGGGTGGTGCTGGCAGGAAGAAGAGAAGGAGTGTGTATGCAGGTTAAAAGAGTTGTTAAGAAAAACTTACAAAAGCTAGAAACAAAAATTGTGAATGGGGGCCATGGAGCTTGTCATGTTAATGATGAAATGGGCACTTCAATAGACCCATGTTTCAATCACGACATGTGCGTCAAACAACCATTCAATCATTCAATGCAAAACGAGGCCTTAGAACAAGTGTGAGGTTAACACGATTCAAAATCCACATTAGCTCTCCTAAAAAAGAAAACATATCAACCCTCTCCGGTTTCCCTTAACAGTGTCATTTTACACACAAACGTTTTCATTTTGGGAAATTATATTTTTGTCGCTAAATGTATTTACACGATGCTTACTTGCATTTTAAAATTACTATAATAAAAACTAGTGATCTCTGGAGAAGGCATATCCGTGAGAAGAAGAGAAGGCGTATCCGTGAGTGAGTATGCAAGTTAAAAGAGTTGTTAAGAAAAGCTAACCAAAAGATAGATACAAAGATTGTGAACAGGGCCATGGATATTGTCATGTTAATGATGAAATGAGCACTTCAACAGACCCATGGTTCAATCAAGACAATGTGCATCAAACGACCATTCAACCATTCAATGCAAAATGAGGCCTTAAAATAAATGTGAGGTTAACACGATTCAAAATCCATATTAGTTCCTCTCAGAAACCTCATATTAACCCTCTCCAGTTTCCCTCAACATTTATCGCTTTACGCACAAACGTTTTCATGTTTGAAAATCATATTATTTTTATCGCTAAGTGTATTTACGTAATATACTTATATTTTGATTTTACAATTAATAAATAGGTAAATATTGTTCTTCGGAAACCATGACAACCAGCATGTTGGCTCAGATACACGAAACATATTCTCCAACTCAATTCAATAGGATACACATGTTTGCGACTCAAATTCACTATGTGACAAGTCAAAGGATCCACACTCGCTAATGGTATTTTTTCCTCTCACTTCTCTCTCGCATAAGTTAGTACCATTTGGATGAGCAACGTCGCGGTTAATATTGACCACCAATACACACAAGGTATTTTATTGTTAGCATACATAATTGACAGTGCGACATCAAAACAAAATTGTCAACAAAAATGAATGTATCGTGTGTTAGTGATTTTTTCTAGCATGCCGGTAACAGTACAATACAGTTGTGCATGGTGGTCGGCGGTATCTGTACCCGAAACGGCAAAGTTAGCCACCCCGTTAATTTATTTTTTTGCTACCCGTCGTGCATGAGTTAGTTGTGGTGGATGGGACCTATCATGACTAGATTTATGGGGTCACGAGATCGGCACAACAAGAAGCAGATTTGTACTAGTTGGTGGACATGCATACACATCATCATTTTCACAAGTACACAGACTAAATAAAGGCCCAGGATTGATGAAGACTCATGGAACGGTTGTTGAGCATCATTATGATGATATACATGCATGGGCGCACAGTAACCCCTAGCTTATGGCTTCCAAAAGAATTAGCGTACAAATGCCACATGGCTTTCACAAAAACAGTTTGTTCTGCATCTCTAATAATCTCTCAAATGCATCTCTAATAATCTCTCAAACCGTAAAAACAGTTTAGAGTAGACTATAAAGAGTTTTTACACTATAACACGGGTAACTCGCACCTATGACACGCATGTACGTGTGCCTAGTGCAAACCGGTTGTGCAATTGAGCTGTCCGGCCCTCGGTGTCGTCCTTGCAGTCTCCCTGGCCCCGGCCCTGGCCCGGCAACCTCCGCATTAGAGCATATATAACGTTGGCTCTTAGGCAGACGCTAGGGAAGAAAATCCCATCAGTTACACCCAATTCCCGATTGATCCTGGAATTTGCGCTAGCATCGACGAAAGAAGTAGCATCGGTCGCCAATGCCTTTTCTCTTCAGCACGAGCCCGATGCATCAGCCGCCAGTTTAAGCCCTCAACGTTGTAGAGAGGGACGCTTCGCTGATAACAGATTTTATCGGATTAATTTTTTTTATACCTAAGCGGCTATCTAAGCGTTCCGCATTGTACGTGCCCTTAGTAGCACACAACCTGGCGCTGCAGCCATGGATGGTTGTCTAGGCTCACGCGCTCGCCGGTGGAGATGTGTTGGGCCTCTGCCTGCTGCCTCGCGTCGGCTTTCTCTAGGGCTAAGAATAATCTGAAATCCAAACCGAATATTGGGTGTAGGTACAGCAACCAGTCCAAACCAATCCAAAGTCTATTCTCTTGAAACCAAACCAATCCAAACTATAAGCGTCTCTCAGGCCAAACCAATCTAGTCGATCATCTCTTTCCAGTTTCAACCTACAAGTTTGAGACCATGGAGGATATGGACAGACTGGTCGAGGACGAATCGAAACCTGCAACGGGGTCTCGGATGCCACGAATAGATGAAAAGCCCGCAACGGTAGAGAGGGGAAGGGACCGGCACCGGGGAGGAGATCCGGCCGGTGGCGACACAATGGAAGATCCGGTCGCGGCTGCCCTGGACCTAGTTTGTACGAAACTCGTGTGTTGTTCAGTCGACGCTGATCTCCGGCTAACGGCGACGGTGGTGCAGGAGTAGGAAGGGGAAGGTGGCGGTGACGGTGCCGCTGGAGCTCCGGACGGCGGTGGCCCCTGTCCTTGGTGATGAGGACATGAAAAGGCCGGATACGACCAAGAATATCAATAATTCCTATATAATTTGTTAAGAAATGAGGGGACAACAAAGCGACATGATTAAATGTTGTTCAAGGAGTTCTCCCACGTCACGTTGGGTCGAAGAGCAATTAGTGTCTCAGTTCTCCATATTATGGACGCAGATTCGGACTGCAGAAATATATTTGGTTTCAGAAGGGTATAACTTTTGTATACAAGGTCCTAATTGGGTAAATCTTTTTTTTTTGTTGGAAAGCAGGTCTCGTGCAATTTACGACAAAATTGGTCTCACCTTAATATTCGTTCCGAGCGAAAAGTTATGGTCAATAAACTTCATATTTTATCCGCAATTCTTAATTGCAATACTAGTTCTTACTTGTTCCTCGATTGCAGGTAATACTAGACCTTTTGGTCAGGCTGTTTGTGCTTCTACAGGATTGGTAACTTCCAAAAATTGGTTTAGCGATTGCATTGGTACTGTATATGTGTGCGTAGTAGTCGGATCACGAAGGTCGAACTCCACCCCAATTTGACGTATTTATCTATCAAGTGGTATAAAATTTCAGGTTGATCAGTGAGATTTACTATTTCCATAGATTAGATTGCATCTGTTGTTTATACCTACAATCCACAAAAGCCAAAAAAAAATGTTAGGTTTAGATCATCCCATCCTACAACCAGTCCGAGCATGTTGCATTCTCTTTTCAGTGTATTGCATTCGAGTTTTCGTCTGCATCGTCGTGTCAAGTTGCTGGTCTTAGCATCTAGTCCCGTAGAGTTTCGAGTTCTTTGCACAGTTCGTCATCGCCGCTTCCGCATCACCTCGCACGCTTGCAGATCACCGCCGCTTTCCACCGCCACAAGTTTCGCCGCCACCATCCACCACAGCGCCGCCGTTGCATCATCTACCACCACCCACCATCGTTTCTAGACACCACAAGCAGCCACCTCACGCACCACAAACAACCACCTCCATCACACCATTGCCGATGTTCGACAAAGCTAGCCATAGCGTCGATGCCTTGCCGCCGCCCCATTGCATTTCCACTTGTCCCCACACGCCGCCTCCAAGCTACTAGTTAGGGTTAGGGTTTTTCTGTATGTTTCCATCCTTGTTTCTATAAATAGCTTAAAGTTCTAATCAGTTTGGGACTCCAAATTCGCGATCTACTGTAGAAGAAAAAAATCCAAAAAAATAAATCGTTGGCTCGCCCGACCTCAGACGCCGTCTGTGCTTCGGAGAGAGCAAGCAAAAAAATCGCTGGCTTCCCCGACCTTAGACACCGTCTGTGCTTAAGTGAGAGCAAGCAAAAAAAAACGAAAAATTCCTAGTTTTCTTCTTTGCTTTTTTAGTGTAGTTTCTTACTTGCAGTTGATCCTATGCTTGATGGTTTGCTTGTTATTGCCGTGTCGTGACGTCGTTGGTGTTATAGACTCACATCTCTAAAACGGTCAAGTCTAGGGCCAACACAGTGTCGTCATTGGGCGTTTACTCAATATGCATTCCTGATTTGATTATTGCTAATCCTTACTGCCATATTTAAACTTACCCACATCTCCACATATTTTATACTTCGTGCATAGTGCCTCACCTGGTAATCGCTTTATTTAAACTTTGGAGTGTGATGTCTACTATATGTTACTACTCTTGTAGACTATGTTGTGCCTCTAAGCGCAGAGGTTTGTAAAACAGCAACAAATTTCCCTCAAGTGAGTAACTCAAGGTTTATCGAACTCAGGAAGGTATAGGTTGAATGTATCCCTCTCAAGCAACCCTGCAATTAAGATACAAGAAGTCTCTTGTGTCCCCAACACACCTAGTACAATTATCAGTTGTATAGGTGCACTAGTTAGGTAAAGAGATGATAAAATATGGGTAATATGGATGGGAAAATAAGGTTTTGTAAATTGTAATAAAAATGGCAGCAAACAAACAAGTAGTAAAACTGAAATAAAACGATATAGCAATGGTGGAAAACAATCCCTAGAGATCATACTTTCACTAGTGGAAACTCTCAACGATATTAACATAATTAAACATATAATACTTCCTCTAACAACATGCATGAAAGACAAAGCTCGAAAACCGTTCCACGTGAATCAAATAGGATGAGAATCGCGTAGTGCCATACAAGCACACCTTAAAGTTCACGTTCCTGTCAAAGAATACCCCAACCATGTCACTTTGGGAATCCAAAGATAGCACTAATAAACACCACAATATATCGCTTAAATAGTATCTTTCTAATCAATCTACAACACTCGCACTGTCACCTTGGCACTATAGAGATTATACTAAACACAAGCATCAACAAACCCCATGATTCCAATTCAATCCAAAAAAAGTAAGAAAAAAATCATGATAAGTATCCCTCTAATCCATGGTCCATAGAGTCACACATGGCACCCGCACTGTCACCGTGGCACCGTGGAACAAAGGTGACTCCGAAGAATTATACTAGATAAAACCAATTGAGTACATCAGATCCATTATATAATGAAGGGGAAACATAATATATTCAACAATGATAACATAGCACAGGATCACAATCAAGATCACGTCATGAGAGAGAGATAACCAGATAGCTACTAGCGTGAGCTCTATGCTCCGAGGAGGGACTAATCACACATCATCGTGGGAGGAAGCAACGTCGATAAAGAGGCCTCCAGTGATGATTCCCCCTCCGCCAGGGAGCCGGAGCAGGGCTGCAAAATCCCTAGATTGGATTTTCAAGGTGACGGCGCATCTCTGTATGTTTCGTGAAAAAGAACCATGTCCCCAATGGTTTTAGGGTTAAAGGCAATTTATAAGCGAAGGGGGACGTGAGGCGTTGCTCAGGGCACCCAGGAGCCCACCAGGCGCGGCCTAGGGGGTGCGCCTGGCAGCTGATGGAGGCTGATGCTCTCGTTGGTAAACCCCAAGAAAAAGGTTGTGAAAAGTGCAATGACAAGTTTTCCCTTAGAAAGAAACCATGGTTGAATCGACCAGTAGGAGAAAGAAATCACTTCCGAAGGTTGATGCGGCTGATGTTGACAGGGCACACTCCGGTTCAACAACAACGTGGAATCTACACAACACAATCAAATTACTTTGCCCCAACAAAGCAGTGAGGTTGTAAATCTCACCGATTTTGCTAAAACAAAAGATTAGACGTACCGTGTGGAAAATAGTATTTGTTAGCAGTAATGAAAAGAGAACAATGATTGCAGTAGTAAAACAGTAGGAAAAACAGTGATTGTATATCAGTGTAAAGAAATGGACCGGGGTCCACAGTTCACTAGAGGTGTCTCTCCAAAATAGATAGATAACATGTTGGGTAAACAAATTACAGCTGGGAAATTGACAGATATAAAGGCCGTATCGTAGTGCATATGCATGACATGATGATTACTATGTGATTCATGTTGGCATTACAACAAGATACATAGACCGTTATCCAGCTGCATCTATGACTAATAATCCACCCTCAGAATGTCATCCGAGCAAACCTTGGGTATTAAGTTGCAAGCAACAGATAATTGCATTAAACAAAGTGTGTAATGTAAACAATAAAATCATCCTTAGACAAAGCATTGTTATTTTCTCCCTAATGGCAACGTCACATCCCCCACCCGTTTACGTTTATGTCACTCGAGCGTGAGTGGAAGGGAGGCATGAACCCACTATCGAGCATAAATACTCCCTCTTGGAGTTACACGCATCAACTTGGCCAGAGCATCTACTAGTAGCGAAGAGCATGCAAGATCATTAATAACATACACATGAAAGAACATGATAGATTGATAATCACTGGACATAGCATTCAATATTCATCAGATCCCAGCAAACACAACATGTAGCATTACAATAAGATGATCTTGATAATGTTAGGCAGCTCACAAGATCTAAACATGAGGCATAAAGAGGATAGATCAACCATCTAGCTACTTCTATGGACCCGTAGTCCAGGGATGAACTACTCACGCATCACTCCGGAGGCAGGCATGGTGATGAAGAGCCCTCCGGTGATGATTCCCCCTCCCGGCAGGGTGCCGGGGAGAGCTCGAGAACCCTCCCGAACTAGGGTCGACGATGACGACGGTTTGCGGATGTGTTTTGGTGGAAAGGACTGGTATATTTAGGGTTAACCTCCCAAGAGGTATAAATAGTCGAGAGGGCAACATCGGTGGGCAGCCAGGGGGCCACACCACCCCTGGGCGCGGCCAGAGGGGGGCGCCGCCTCATGGTGTGGGGGTTGTCGGATATATACCAATTAGAGGTATATCAGATGGTGTCCTAAAGTGCCGGATTACCAGGGTGGCTTGAATGGTACTGGATTATGGTCCATTAGGCGGCCAAGTAAGCAAAGATTAAATAATATTACTGCAATAGGTTTATACAAAAAGAATAGAAAGCATTACAATAAGTTTACATTGTAAGATCAGTAATGCTTCTATTTCCTATCTCCTACCCAGGACTAGGCAGCTTCCTTCAGGCATCCGAGTCGTCTTCGCTACTGGATTCCTCGGGAGTTTCTGGAATAGCTTCCTCCAGGTAGAAGGTGGAGACGTTCACCATGGTGGCAATCTTGGTGGCATAACCTTTGATTTCTTCAAAGATGCTGGCCCGCTGCGCCTCCGTATATTCTTGAGGGATGCCAGAAGCCACGCGCCAAGATTTGGCAGTTGGGTAGTGCGTGCGCATGAGCCCTAGAGCCATGCGCGCACCACCGCATGCCGTAGAGCGAAGGGTGGACTCCCTGGACTCCGCCACCTCCACGATGGCTCCCGAAAGTTTTTCAACTTCCGAGAACTCCCCAGTCCTAGAGGGAAGGCATTTTTTGACCAGCAACATCCCCGCAGCCTTGATTGTGGTGAATACCTTCCCAAAATCTTGGATTTTCTCAATCCGAGTAAGATGGGGGCTATCTCCTGTTTCAGTAAAACACAAAAGTGTTAGAGAAAACAGAGAAAGATGTAAACATGGAAAACCCGGTAAAAGGAAAAGTACTTACCGAGAATCTTGTCCATTTCGGCGCCCTCCTCCAAGAGCTGGTTCAAGGCATTCTCCAAATCTCGGATGGTATCCTTGTCCTTGGCTGCTTGATTGGAGGCATTTTGGACTCGGCAATGCCAACGGCCAGTTGGCTGGCCTCCAGGTCCTGCTGCAACTTCACAGTGAGCTTGTGAAGATCCAGGTTTTCTCGGCGGAGGTTTTCGGCGTTGCCGGCATCTTCAGCAATTTGTTTGGCTTTCGGCAAAGAAGCTGAAAAGCAAGTAAAAAAGACGATTTAGAAAACTCGGAAAAATACTTAGAAAAAATTACACAACTAGAAGCAGAGAAATATCTTACCTGCTGATTCCTTCAGCTGCAGCTGAGTGGATGCCAGTTCTGCCTCCTTAACATCAAGAATAGAAAGAAGGTTTCTCACCTCCTTGTTCTTGATGGTAAGTTTGTTGAAAACTTCTAGATTGATGTTATCAGCAGTTTGCTGAAACACGGAAAAGAGACAAAAAATGCTTAAGTTAAAAACAAGCATAAAAGTGAAAAAAGCATTAAGGCAAAAGCATGCATTTGAATTATTGCTTGGGGGCTAGAGGTATTACCTGGCTCATCCGCTGCAAACCTGACAAGTTTTCGTTGAACTCTTTTGCAAACTCTGCAAAAAGAGTCCCGACATTGCTAAGGCCTTCATGAATGACCTTTAAATCCTTATCAAAAGTGGGAATGGGATCTTCCTCAGCTGGCTGAGAAGGACCTCCCATTTTCGGGGCCGCCCTTTCCCTCGTGTCCGTTTTCGGCACAATGGGATGGCTGGTCTGTTGGGTTTCTTCGTTCGTAGCAGCAGTATAATCTTCTGTAGCAGCAAATAGAGTATCTGGGGCAGTTGCAGGAGAAGGATGTGGCCCTCTTTTGGCCACAGACTTAAGCCTTTTTTTATCTTTTTGGGCTTCAAGGTTGTGGGAGCCAGTCTAAAAAGAGAATTACCGGGGAATTAAAAAACCGAGACAAAGGAAGAAAGTTCCTACAAAAAACGCAAACCCGGAGGTCAAACCTGGAGGTAGAGACGGGAACCCCGTCAAGATCGATTATTTCCTGGGAGACAGAAATCTTCTTGCGTTTTCGTCCACCTGCAAAGTTGGCACGCAGTGGGTCCAACTCGGCATCAGTTGCAAGGTCCGTCTCAGGAAGATCGAAAATCTGTCAAACAAGGCAAAGTCCAGGTTAATACAATTATCCGAGAAAGAAAGAACGCAAAACCCAAAATGTAAAAGATATACCTTTGGAGTCGGGTTTGTCACCGTGTACATCGGCCGGCTTTCCTCATATTGGTCGCGTGCTGCGACCAACTGGTTCACACGCTTTCGCAAATCCTTTGCCGTCAAGGATTTGTTCGTCGTCCGCATGGCGTCCGCGGTTCCCGTATAGTCGCATAAGAGCCGGGGACCGTGGTCAGGCAAAGGCTGAATTCGCCTCTCTAACCAGGAAAGAACTGTATCCATGCCGGTCAGAGGTGGATCGAAAGTGACGAGTTTGGCGATGCGTCGCTTAATTCTAAGAAGATCCGGCGGCAGGGTCTGCACTGCTTCGGTTGCCCAGTTTTCCTGGGGAGTGGCGGCAGTGTTGGCGAAAGGTGGAATCCCCGTTTCCTTTCCAGGAAACGGGACGTCTGGGTAATAGAAAAAGGAACCCGTCCAGAATTTGACGGATTCCGAGGTTTTTATCTTGGGGAACCAATCTTCCCTGAATCTACGCAGGGTAAAAGATATGGTCCCGCAAGTCGGGAGTGCGCCCTCAGAGGGGTTTAGCTTAACCCCGAAGCAGTACATCCAGAAATCTAACCTAGGGGCTAAACCTAGATACCCTTCGAAGAGGGTCTGGAACCCGGCTAAGTATAGAATGGAGTTAGGTGGCAAGTTTTGAGGCTGGATGTTGTAGTGATTGAGTACCTGGAGGAAGAAGGCGGATGGCGGAAATCCCATACCTCGTGAGATATGAGAAGTGAGGAGAACCCGCTCTCCGGCCTTAGGTGAAGGCTCCGACTCTTCTTCCTCGTACCGCCACTTTCCCTTCACAATCAACCCGTCCTTCTCCATTGTCGGAAGAAGGGAGGGGGAATGTTGCACCGGCTCCAATTGCCGGAAGTCTCGCCCTCGTCCTCGGCTCCGACGGCGGCGGCCGCAACGGCGAGCTCCTCTTCGACGAGGATGACTTTTTCTTCCGCCGTTTCGGGGGCGAGAGGCGGAGGCAGCGCAGAGGAAGATGTGGCCAGGTTATCGGCCGCGAGATGTAGATCCTCGCGGGCCTGGCCACCGGAAACATTCTCCGGCGCGTCGACGGTGGCGCGGCTCGGTGATTCGAGCTGCGGATCGATCGTGTTGATGATGTCGTCGATGTCCGCGGCGACGGAGTGCTCCTAGGAAGCGCGTGGAGAGTCCATGATTTGGCGGCGCGGTGAGGACCTCGAGCTCTCGACGAGAAGTCCGGGAATGGTGCTTGGATTAGTACGGGCTCTACTCTGCTCTGCTCTCACTGGGACTGTGGCTCGGGGGCTATGGCGCTTGAGCTAGAAGGTGAGAAGAGAGCGGAAGGATTGCCGGAGGGCACGAAGTGGGCTATTTATAGCCGGAAATCCTTTACGATGCGCGCTAACGGCTCTTTAGACCGTTGGATTCTCAACGCGTGTCAATCGCCGTCAAATCCGGGTAATGAATCGACAGGTGATTATTGCTATCTCCTCGTTTCCCGCGAGAATCTGTCAGAGATACGTTTCAGGGTTTGACACTTGAAACCCAAACGTCCCTGACGTCAGCATGATTTCATCGCTGACGTAGGAAGATCCTTCTCCACGAAGGCTCGTGGAAGAAAAGGGCGGATTTCCCAAAATCAGAGTTTCGCGTTAAAGCATGATTTGAAGGAAAAGAAGAATCAAGACGAAGAGCCGACATTTCTCGGAAAGAATGCGAATTTGACGAAAGACGACGAATTGAAGTCTCAGTCCTTCTTGGGGGCTACTGTCGGATATATACCAATTAGGGGTATATCAGATGGTGTCCTAAAGTGCCGGATTACCAGGGTGGCCTGAATGGTAATGGATTATGGTCCATTAGGCGGCCTAGTAAGCTGACGCGCAGAAACCGGATTCTAGAAGAACCCGGACCACGACCCACGTGGTATGGCTTGGAGTAGAAGGCGGATTCTTGCCTTCCAAGTTAGAACTTACCGTAGTCTTCTAGGTTACCTTTTCTGTAAGCCCTAACCCGGCTATTATATAAAGCCGGGCGGGAGATAAGAAAGAGAGAGACAATAAGCTAGAAGCTAACTCGCCGAGAGGTTGATCCTTGTCGAGTAGCTAAACCTAACTCACATTGTAATTTGTATACTTCAGGCTACAGCCCTGATTTAGTGAGATTGCAGGAGTAGGAACGCCGCCTAGATTGCGACGTACCGAATCTGGGTAAAACCTTGGTGTCATTGTTTGTCATACTACCACGTCCCCCACGCCTTTATCAGTAGACTCATGGCACCCCCGTCTATGAATTCTACTACGATGTCTCGACATGGGCCCTGATGCCCTCTCCAGGTCTCCTCCAGACTTCGTGTACGTGACGACTTTAACGACTTCTAGGTTTTGTTTCATCCGATTCCGAGAATATTTCCAGAATAACTTTTCTGAAACTAAAAACAGTAGAAAACAAGAACTGGCGCTGTGGCATCTTGTCAATAGGTTAGTCCTAGAAAATCCATAAAAATGGCATAAAGTGTATAAGAAACATGTAGCATATGGCAAGAAAACAATATGGAACATCGAAAATTATGGATACGTTTGAGATGTATCAGCAGCCGCCTGGTGGCCCCCTACCTCCCCTTTGGACACCATCTTCGTTCCGAGTAAAAATTGATCTCCGTGGATTTTCAGCCCTTTCCGAGAAATATTCCTTAAGAACTTTTCGGAAATAGAAAAACAACATAAAACATCAAATGGTCTGGGGCATATTGTTAATAGGTTAGTCAGTGAAAATATTAGGAAAACGAAGGAAAACGATAGAAAACATGTGGAAAAAAAAGATATTAGGTAGAAAACAAGCATGGAGCATAAAAAATTATAGATACGTTTGCAAGGGATCAGCATCCCAAAGCTTAACTCCTGTTCGTTCTCGAGTAGGTAAGTGACAACAAAATAATTTTTTAGGTGACATGAAGCCAAAACAAATCTTGATCAACGTTATGTAAAAGCATTGCAAAGCTGAGATCAAAGTACTTTAACAATTTTTTTTTGAAAGTGTTACCATAGGGCAAAAACCCTATGGTGTGATTTTCAAATTATATATATGAAAGCCAGGAGCTTACAAGGGGATGGAGAGAGAGGGGGTGTGGAGGTGAGATTGAATGTACAAGCAATACAATTAGGGGGGAAGAGATGGACTTGAAAATAAATAAACATTAGGGAAAGTAATTGGAAATCCGAGCTAAAAACCCTTGCAGAAGTAAAGGTGGAATCCTATGTTGGTGCAGGAGGAGATCCTCATGGAAAGAGTTCTTCCATTTGGTGAAAGTTGGATCAATGCCCTTGAAGATGAAATCATTTCTACTCTTCCAGATATTCCAGCAAGCACATACAAATATCTCAGTAAAATGTTCTCCTCTGAAATCCTTTTTGGCCTAGAGAAATCTTTGGGAGAAAGGGAGGGATATGTCCCACTTTATTTGGGCAAAATTCCAACAGCTAGTAGCAAACTGACATGAGAAAAACAGGTGGTCTCTGGTTTCACAAATATAGTGATCACAAAGGATACATTTTGGTCCCCCTTCAAATGACCAATGCTTCCTGATCATTAGGTCTTTAGTGTTCAATTTGTCCATATGCAAAAGCCAGGCAAACACTCTTAACTTTGGTAGGCATTTTGACTTCCAGATTGTAATAAAAGATTTTTGTTTGGGCAGTTGAGAGAACATGTAGTTGTAATATTTAGAGGACGTGAAGAGATTAGAACCCCAAGGGAAGCATCTTGTGTCTTCCAAATCATTGTTGAGCCTAATGGAGTCAAGTAACATATAAAGTTGGTTGAGTTCATCAAAAGCCTGAGAGGATAATGGCAGGGCAAATAAGTTGTCGATGTCCCATGAAGACTTCATCTCTGACAATGAAGAGTTCTCATTTAGCACAAAAGAGTATAAACGAGGAAATCGATCACAGACCAAAGTCTTGTTTAGCCAAAAATCTTTCCAAAATAATGTGGTTAGACCATTGTTTATGTTGGACGTAGTAATACTCCTGTAGGTACCAATGAGTTTGAAAATGTCACGCCACCAAAAAGAGCCTCGGGCAGATTGTGCGTGGGGAGGTGAGCTGGTATCATATAGAGACCAGACTAGACGCACCCACGGGGTATCATGCTTGCAATAGAATTTGTGGAGATGTTTCATGAGCAGGGCCTGATTATGTATGTCAATGTTTTTAATCCCAAGTCCACCATGGATTTTCGGTTTACATACGAGAGGCCAAGCTGCAAGTGATTGAACACGACCCTCGTCATCCTTGCTCCATAGGCATTGTCTCCTCACCCGATCGAACAGAGCAATAGTAGTTTTAGGGATACGTAGAGAACATAAGAAGTGTACCGGGAGGGATGAGAGGACAGAATTGACAAGTGTTAGTCGACAGCCATAATCCAGAAATCTGACACTAGCATTAAGCCGTCGCTCCACTTGGTCCACAATAGGAGAGAGATCGTGCACTGTAGGACGTGTGTCGCCCAAGGGGAGCCCAAGGTAAGTAAATGGCAGAGAGCCTGTATCACATTCCAGGATGCTGGCCAAAGCATGTAATTTCTCTTGAGTAATGTTGATAGGGACAAGGCAAGATTTGGAGTAGTTTACATGTAATCCAGTGGCAACAGAGAATCTAGTCAGAAGAGTTTTGAGTGTAGCAAGCTGGGTGGGACATGCTTGGAGAATCAGTAGTGTATCATCAGCATATTGGGCAACAGGGAAATCAGCTCCAGGAATCGGTAGAGGTGGTGTGAGAGATCCAGCGATCATAAGTGAGTTGATCATGGATTGAAGAAGGTCAGCCCCAGCAACAAATAAAATAGGAGAGAATGGGTCTCCTTGACGAACACCTCTACGACAGGGGAATTTTTTTCCAGGGACTCCATTCAGTAAGATCGAGGAGGTTGCAGTGTTAAAGATAGATTGCACCCAAGTAATCCATCTGTCATCAAAGCCCCAACATTTAAGAATAGCTAATATGGCAGCGTGTTCAATAGTGTCAAATGCTTTAGCAAAATCCAATTTTAGGATAACAACCTCAGATTTGGATTGTTTACATTGGTGGATATATTCATATGCCCAGCCAAGACAGTCATGGATTGATCTATTGGAAATGAACCCATATTGATTAGCATGGACAAGCTCCAAAATTTTGTTTTGCAGACGGTTAGCCAATAGTTTAGTAATCAGCTTAAAAGAGGAATTCAATAAGGAGATAGGCCTGAAATCATTTGGGCCAGTGGGGCAAGGTAATTTTGGGATGAGAGCAATGTAGGCATCATTGATACTCTGAAGATTGACCTTATTGGACCAGAAATCATCACATAGTTTGTAGAAATCCCATTTAATAATTGGCCAGCATATTTTAAAGAAGATTCCAGAGAAACCATCAGGACCAGGAGCTTTATCAATAGGAGTATCAGCAATGACTTTATCAATTTCTTCATGTGAGAATGGCAAGGAGAGGGCCTCAAGGCCATCCCTGGCAGAAATATATGAAGAAAAATCAAATAAAGGATCAATAGGAGAAGAGATACCAAGCCTTTGCTTGAATGCTGTTCCAAGAATACCAGCTTTCTCAAAGTGTTCCATAGTCATAGTACCATCTCCTCTGTCAAGTGTAGCAATCAAATTATGTCTATACCGAATAGATGCCATTGAGTGAAAAAAAATTGTGTTTTCACCACCAAATTTGGCCCATCGAGTGGTACAACGTTTTTTCCAATACTCAAGTTTGCAATCAAGTAGGGTTTTGAGCTTATGCTTAACTATGTTTCGAAAGTTCCATTCAGTAATGTGCAATGGCCGCAGTTCTTCAATTTCATCGAAGTGAAGAATAGTTTTATTGCAATTTTCGATGTAAAGGGATATCATTGAAATACTGGTTGACCAATTCCTAAGTGATTTACATAGGAGTTTGAGTTTGCCCGAGATGGATCGAGCACTATCCCCTGGGCAATGGATGTTCCAGATTCTATGCACCAGGTCCATGAAGCCTGGGAGCTTAATCCAGTGGTTTTCGAATCTAAACACCGATCCACGAGGGATATCCGTGCCAATAGAGACGACACACGGCGAGTGATCAGAAATAGGACGAGAAAATGTTCGGACAGTGGAGTTAGGATATTTAATTGTCCATGCATAAGAGGTGAAGAACCAGTCCAGTTGAATTAACAGGGGATCCGACTGCATATTGCTCCAGGTATAGCATATATCCTTGATGGGGAGCTCGATGAGGCCGAGGTGACCAATTATCTCGTTAAACGTAGCCATATCTACATTATTTGCGCCTGGTCGGTTACGGCTGTCAGAGTAGCGATAGAAATTAAAATCCCCGAGAACGATCCAGTGGGCATCAGAGGGAATGTCTAAATGAAATAACCAGGCAACAAAATTATCTCGCGCAATGCCGTCACAGGGCCCATAAACATTAACAAGTATAAAGGATTCAAGCGTAGTAGCAGAGGTGAATTGCAAAACAATCGCAAATGATTCTTCGAGCAGGACGTGGGCACTGAATTTCTGGCTAGGCCAGATGACAATAATTCCACCAGATGATCCATCCGAGGGGATAAAAGCAAAACGATCGAAACGTTTAGGCGCAAATAATTTAATAAAAGCAAGGTCGAAACTAGCGCGCTTTGTTTCTTGGAAACATAGAATAGAAGCATTACTCTCAGATACTTTGTCGCGGATAAGCGGCCATTTTTCCGCACCATTCAGCCCCCGAACATTCCAACATAGAATGTGCCACATAAGGTTCGATAATTTAGGTTTAACAAAACGAGTCGACATCACACATACTAGATAAAAACAGTAATGATAGGAAAGATAACAATCCAACAGAAGCTTAAGAAGCTAGCTGCAGATCGTCAGGCAGAGAGCACGCTCAGGTGGGTTTGGCCTGGAGGAGTTTGGCTGCCGTAAGCTCCTCAGGCTCAATATTGCACTCCTCGATACCAATACGCTGCATCTCTGTCAGAAGAGTGACAGGGGGTGCAATGGAAATAGGGGTCTGAGTACCCTTGCGGCGAGATGGACCCAAAGGTAGGGATTCAAACTTGTAGCCCTCATTGTTGCTTCTAGTCGATCGTCGCACCGTAGCCACATGGATAGGAGTAGGAGCACGACGGGGGCGTCCACGTCCAGGGCGCAATGGAGAGGGCAAAGTATCCCCAGCAGGTGGCATTGTAACCTGAATGTTTCCTTCAGAAGTAGCATGCACCTCCGTCAGACCAGCGAACTGACAGATACCTTCAGAAAACAGCGCAGGGGTGCACACATCCGTAACACCAGCAAGCGAGCTCTTAGTAGCATTCAGAGGAAGGAGCATAGCAGCGTCAATCCAGATGGGGAGAGCAAACACAGGGAGCGCAGCATCAATGGGATCCATCAGGTGCAGGGAAGCATCCTCCAGAGCCCAGGTAGACGCAGCGTAAAGGTTCAGTAAGTCCTCTGTACTTGGGGAGGCACTAGAGGGACCAGAGGGATAGGAAATGCGACGACGATGAGTCAAGGAGAGCATCCAACCAAGGTAATGAATAAAAGATGGCCACATAAAACCATTCTCCAGTTCCATAGCAGATACATCAGCATAGCTGGTAGCAGAAAAAACCGAAGACAAGGAGTCCTCCGACTCCGCAGCATAGGCATTCCAGAGGTCAATGCCATCCACAATATCAGTATCAGCAGATGGAATGCCGTCCATCATAGAGGGACCATCATAACCAGTAAGCCTGCGAAAGTTTATGCCACGGAAAGTGATGATCACCGGGGCTGGAGAGCTAGTAGCTGGCCAAGCACGCCATCCATTAGCCAGGATGGGATCCGGGACTGGAGTAGGCTGCTCCCAGTGATTTATCATGGTCGGTGGAGCATCAGCGGGGGCAGGCCCATGTAGAGGTTGCTGCGCATTATCTGGAGCCAGTTGTGCACCGCCATCTGACTCTGCATAGCGACAGAAAGTCCAGGCATAATCATAGGATGAGGCGTGGCATTATGCAGAGGGAGCGGGTCTTCTGTAGAGAACAGTGCAGTGTTCGAGTGGCGTCCATTAAGTACATAAACAGGTACAGACCAAGAACGACCCACCCCGCCAAGAGATCCAATACGTTTGATCACTAAACTGTAAGGGACAGCAGCCAAATCATTAATCCAAGCTTTAACCAGAACGCGAGCATGGCGGGTACCAGGTCGGTGCCAAAGAATTAGTTTCCCAAAACATGAATCCACCTTATTGATATAGTATTCAGTTTGATAATCGAGCGGAAACCCCAAGAACATTATCCATGCTTCAAACTCAAACACAGCAAACCGCATGTTAATTCCTTCATCATGGCGAACAATGCTAAACGTGGAATCTTCATCTAGCGCATGGGGGCTATCGTGAACTAATTGGTCGCGGATGACAGGTGAATCGAAGGCTATCAGTCCCACGCCCCACGGATAGGTCACAGAATGCAGAAGTCGTAAATCGAAATCCTCAGTCAGAATACGGACAATCTCCTCAAGAACGGATTTCTTACGGTGTTCAGGAACAGGGGGATTGACATTTACCAGGGCAAAGTTTTCATGGGAGAGAGGGGTGTCGTCCACGACGACCATGTTCCGCTGCAGCCTTCCGTCAGCATCCGCTTCCACCTCCATGGGTCCCGGCATGAAGCCAAATGGATTGGCGGGGAAGTTCGCCATGGCACTCACGGAGCTGTCGATGCCGGTGCAGAGGAGAGAGAAAGGGGAATGGCACGGGTTGGAGGCAAGAGGTGGGGTGGACGGAGGAATAAAGGCTAAAAGGGGGAAAACGAGATACGGCGGCCCCTAAAACGGGCAGGTGTCAACTCCAGAAGGAAGGACAAGGGAAACGAAGCGGCGCCAGGGTAAATTGGGAAAGGGATCGCGACCATCTTCAGCGGGAGCCGTGGGATTTTTCCGTTAGATAGCACTGGGCCCACTAGACAGCGAGCGTGGGATATCCGCGTGTCCTCAGTATGCGAATCAATGTTGGCATGGATTGATTTTTCTTTCCAAATAATAGGGCACTTAGGAGCGGAGCGAATCCCATAATTACATTTTCGAACCCAGATTTTCCGTCTAACGCACGAAGAGGCAGAATGACCAGTTGCCTGACATAAATAGCAGTAGAATTTTGGACATGCCTTAACGTGGTGGCCTGGCTGGTGGCAAAAGGTGCACCATCGATTAAGGGAGCATTGGCGTGCAACATGGCCCCAACCAAAACAAGACAAGCACTTAACCTTGTTTTTGCAATTTCGCCTAAAATGTCCAAGTGCCAGGCATTTGTAGCAGCAACTAAGGGGCCCAGTAAGAGAAGCATCATGAACAGGCCCAATACCATCCAACGCACAGGGAGCAGTAGGAGAGGGGGCCTCGCAGTCCACACAAGAGAAGCCCAGAATTTGGCAATTAGGGCAGACCCCAGGGCAATGCTTAGTAAGATGGCTGGACAGCGAACAAATGGCGCAGCGGCCCAATAATTCAAAACATTTTTCCCGCGAGGGCAAATAAGGCAAGTGAAGAGAATCCCTGATTTCCGCTTCCGAATATTGCGCCTGTCTTAAATCATTAATGTGCTCAAGCGTAATAGGGGGGATTCTTGCCCAATATTTTTCCAAAAAATTAGCGGAAACGATTGGCTCTTTCGGGAAGTTAATAAATTCCTGAGATAAAGGAATATGAAAACTACCAAATATGAGTTCATCTCCAATGGAGGTAGAACATGGAAGCTCAACACGAGGGCTCGAATTTTGATGTGCTCGTGGAAATCCAAACTTAGATAGAACATTTGTGGTTGAAGAATCATCGGCAGCACTAGCTCTTAGCACATCAAGGTTAACTTTAACAGCCGTGGGTTTTCTTCTAGAAATCTCAAATAATTCATCTGAGGTGGCCCAAAAAAGATCCGGATAGGTAAAACCGGAGGTGGATGGATGAGTTCCACGAAAAAGACTGAAATGGCAAACGAAATCCGGCCAAATGCGATCCTTAAGGCCATAGATGAAATGTCCCACTCGGTTAGAAGCAACCGAAAAACGGAAACGCCGATCAGAGAGTTTGTAGACACGAAAACCGGATCCAATACCCCCGATGCAAGATTGGAGTGCAATACCAACGGATTCCTCAGAAAGTGGAAAAGAAGCCGAGGAGAAGGAAACAACCAAGAAGAATTCTCGGAGGCCAAAGGAGGGAGAGAAGTGTACCGAGGAACCAAAACGATCACGCACCTGTCTCTCCACGGCAAGGCCGGGAGAGAAATCCCAGTGTAGGAGGGCTTCCATGGAGGATCAGATCTAGACGCCATTGTGGAGTGCTAGGTGGGAGGGGAGGAGGGAGGAGGTGGGTGGAGGAGCCATGCTTTTCGACCACTCCACCTCGAACAAATTAGTAATCGCGTTTAACAGAATGATAAGTTAACAATCGCATGATAAATATTATTTCAACTAATGTAAACTTAGCAACCATGTTGCACATGAAAAGAAACACAACAAAATAAAATGAATAATGAAACATTGAAAGTGATACGGTTGTTTCAATCATAAATAAAAACATAATAAAGTGGCATCCAGCTAGTCCTTCGTGTGGTAGCAAAACATAAATGCCAGGACAACTTCGAAGTTTAAGTGGTGACTAGATACAAATAATTTGAGAGCAAGCAATACCAAAAAGCATGAATCAATCAATAATAAATTTTGGGACTATGCACATTATACTCAGAATGACAACTATGGTCTCTTATCTGGTGCGTAAAGTAAGAATATGAAGACTCGTCATAAAAGTAAAAGAAAGGCCCTTCGCAGAGGGAAGCAGAGATTACTCATGTGATTGAGATTTTTGTTTGATAAATAGATATATCGAAAACAATTTTGAGAGAGGTGTATGTCTATGTCAACGAATGGTAATGAAAAAATTATCATAATCCATGTCAAGCAAAGTATTTATACTTTTGAGAGTGGTTTCCGTTGTTTTATTAGTTTGGCACTTACCCACCACCTTTTTTTCATCAAACCATGGGGAAGTGCCTTTTATTATATTAATTAGCACCAGCTCTCTGAAAATTTAGATGAGCACAAATTCCATACTCACCAGGTGAAATAAGGAAGAAGAACTTTGCTTGACACAAACCATAATAAACATTAAACTACTTCCTCATGAGATAAAATAGCTATATGAAATAGGTTAATAATTTTGAAGTTTTGAAGGTAGGAGACGATTTCTCAAATGGAACTCAATAAAGCCCCAGGACCGGATGGTTTCCCTGCTGAGTTCTATAAGAAATTCTGGGGGGTCATTAAAATGGACTTAATGGCCCTGTTTAATCAGTTGCATACTGGTGACTTAGATTTGTTCAAGTTGAACTTTGGAGTGATCACCTTACTACCTAAGAAGGAGGATGCGAGTAGGATTGAACAGTTTAGACCTATCTGCCTCCTAAATCCGAGTTTCAAAATTTTCACTAAAGTAGGAACGAACAGGGTAACCTCGATTGCGAAGAGGGTTATCCGCCCCCCCCACAATCTCCATTTCTCCCAAGGAGAAACATCTTCGAAGGGGTTGTGGTTTTACATGAGACTATTCATGAGTTAAAACAACAAAAATTAGATGGTGTCTTTCTCAAAATAGATTTTGAGAAAGCATATGATAAGGTTAATTGGAAGTTCCTCCATTAAACTCTATGCATGAAAGGCTTCTCTCCACAATGGTGTGATTGGGTGGCTAGGTTTGTGCAAGGAGGAAGTGTGGGGATTAGGGTGAATGATGACGTTGGTCATTATTTTCAAACTCTAAAGGGGCTTAGACAAGGTGATCCGTTATCACCTATTTTATTTAACCTTGTTGCTGATATGCTGGCAATTCTAATTGAGAGAGCCAAAGAGGATGGCCAAATTGGAGGACTGATTCCACACCTTGTTGAGGGAGGGGTTTCTATTCTTCAATATGCTGATGATACCATACTCTTTTTAGAACATGATGTAGAAAAAGCAGTGAATCTGAAGTTGATCCTGTCCATCTTCAAGCAGTTATCTGGGCTGAAAATTAATTTCCATAAGAGTGAGGTTTTCTGCTTTGGAAAGGCAAACGATTTTCAGCATGATTATATGCAAATATTTGGATGTGAGTGTAACATCCCAAGTATGAAAACTTCCATTTAGAATGTTTGATTCTTGTTTAATTAAAGTTTTGCATCATGTCATCATATTCATTGAATTGTTTGCATTTGTTTTACTTTGTTTTCCATTTGTTTGCTTCTGTTTTACTCTGTTTTCACAATTCTAATTCAAACAATATTCAAACATTTATTTCATACTTGCTCTGTTACAATCTTTTTCAAATAATAAGTTCAAATCAAACCCTTATTTGTTTCCAATTATTCCATAATGTTTAACTATTTAAATGGTGGCTTTTAATCAATCAATTAATTCCAATTTGCATTTAAAAAATTCAAATTCAAATCACATGTTACAACAGCACCCAATTTCAAATTATGAAAATCACCAAAACAATTTTAATCAATTGTTCTAATTAAACCATAGGGTTCACCCTATTAAAAAGTTTGTTTTCATTAATAGTCACTTAATAAGCAATTTCTTCCAAATTTGAATTAAATACAAACAACAAATTAAATTTGAAAATTTTGGAAAATAAAGTTGACAATTAGTTGCTGGTAAGAAAACTAACTCAACCACATTTTTTCCAAATTTTTCCTACCCCTAAAACCCATCTAATCCTTCCATTTTCTTTTACTGCAAAAAAAAAACAGAACACAAAAAAAAATAGAAAAAGGAAAAAACGCGCGCGCGGAGGAGAAGCACACGGCCCAGCCCACCACGGCCTGGTACCGTTTCGCCCGCGCTCCCCTCCTTCTTCCCTGCGTACGGCAGCGATCAGAGCGGTGCCACGTCGCCGCCGCCGCGAGCAGACGGCCATCCTCGCTCCCGAGCCCCTATAAAGCAGCCCTAGAACCCCGCGCCGTAGCCCTAACCTACCTGCCACCTATCCCCTCGAGGCCGCCCCCATTTTCCTCTCTCTCGCGGCCGATCTCCTCACTGCAACCCCTCACCGGAGCGCGCCACCGTCTGAATCCGCCATGGCAGCCGCCGCAGCCGCCCTCCATCGCCCACGCTAACCACGGGAACGAGTCCACCGCTTCTCCCTCGAGCCCCTCGACACCACCGTAGCCACTGAGGAAGTCCACACCGTCGCCGCCATCCTCGACCTGCCGCCACCGGAACCTCCTCGGGCCTCTGCTCGACTACAATCGCCGGTGAGCTCGCCGTGCCCACCATCTCCTCCCTCTCTGCAGTTGCCCACGATCGATCACGCACACCACAGCACACCCCCAACACAGCAGCATAGCAGCACCACCACGGCACGCCGCCGTTCGCCGTCGTTCTGCTGTCAGTTTCAGTCGCGCGCGCGCAAAGTTCAGTTAACTCGCAGATGAACTACAACCTGTCTGCGTCCCTGTATCTGTCAAAACTGAAGCGAGTACCGCAGCGGTAGCAGGCAGTGCGCGCAAGCGAGGGATCCTGGGTTCGATTCCCCCTCCCGCGGGGAAAAACCCCACCTTTTTTGCACGCTGCGCTGACAGGGTGGCCCCCCTGTCAGCTGCTGTGTGGCCAGCTGCCACGCGTGCATGCCACGCTGGCCCAGGGCCCAGTGGCAGTGCCCTGGGTTAGCTAGCAGTGCGGTAGAAAAGGTTTTCAACCTTTTCTGTTTTAATCTAAACCCTTTTAAATTACAGATTGGTCCTCCAAATTAAATTGCTTATAACTTTTAAATTATAACTCCAAATAATAAAAGTAAAATATGTGTGTTGATCCAAATTAAATTATCTATCTAATTAAACCACTTGCTTTCTGTTTTGAATTTTCCAAAAGCATCCAAAATTTGAATTCAAACAATTCATTTGTAATTTGAATAATTCCATAACTAATTCATACTTAATCCAAATAATGCAAATAAAATATGTTTTCCATGCTATTTCAAACCACCTATTCAAATATAAATTTTGTTTCATGGTTTGAATAATTAAAATTGCTTAAATAATTTAAACCTTGTTTAAATCATTTAAATTTGCTAAATTCATAACTTGCTCAAATTAAATTATTTTTGAACATGTAAAATATGTTTTCAAGCTAGAAAAATATAAACTCTTCAAATATGAATTTGAATTTATGTTTGGAACAAATAAAATTCAAATAATATTCAAACTTGTTTTAAATTCATTTAAAACTTGTTTAATCTTGTTTAATTCATAATTAAATTATTGTAATCCCTTTTCCAATAATTGAAACATGTAATCCAACTAAAATTTTGTGTTTTTTTCAAATATGAATTTTGTTATTTATTTGGCACAATTTAAATTGGTGAAAACAACAACTATTTGTGTAATCCCTTTAAGGAACCAAAAATTCCCTAACTTAATAAATAAATTTCTAAATTGGTAAACCTTATTTCCAACTGGTTCTATGGTTGTTATTTTGTTGTTGTCCTCATCCATGCATCATACTAATCCACTTCCACCCGTTGGTTAATTGGAAAACAATTGTTTCAACCAAAGTTCATGGGCTTTTCATATGCAACTCAAAATTGCATATGTGTCCATTTAAATTGTGTTACCATGTCAACTAGTTTATTTTGATGCATCCATAAAATTGTCATGCATCATCCCATGATTGTGCATTATGCCATGATATTGATTGTCTATCTTTCTGCATTGTTTGTTTGCTTCTTCTCGGATAGACGACGACGTTGAGACAGACGATACTTACGACACCCCTTCTGAGGATCTAGCTCAGTACCAGGCTGCTGAGTTTGCAGGCAAGTTATCACTCACATGAACCACTGTGTTCCTTTCAACATTGGTTACCGATACTTTCCGTTGTCTATCTATGCTAGCCATATGTATCGTTGCTTCTGTTACGAACCTATCACATGATACCCTGAACACTGATATGGCCTCACCTCCAGTCCTATAACCCCGTTGCTTGGGCCCATGTCTTACTAGCATGCTTAGGGTTGTTTTTGCTCGAGTCTGTTATCAGTTACTTTCTGTTATCGTATTTGATTATATTCTGGGGATCGATGTTAAACAACAACCTGCTAATTTTGAGGTAATAATAATTTGCTGATAAGGCACCGGCAGGAGGCCCGGCGTGGTTTTGAGGCATGCTAGTGTCGACCCTAATTAGGAAAAGGGTCTTGTCTACTGATCCATGATGAGCGCACTATCCGCATGTGGGAAGCGTGTATGGGCGCCCCCTCAATTTGATTCGATTCGCATCTCGTCCAAATCGCCACACTTAGTTCGGGCTTTCCATTTGATGCACGCATATGCAGGTACGAACCCGAGGCCAGGGTGGAACTTTTGTAGTCGGCATTTAGGGCGGCGTGGTCTTCCAGTGCTATGAGAGTCCCCTTTTCTTCGTGGGGCTCGATTAGCCGCGCACGCACAGCACGTGGTGCTTTGGGCTTGATGCGAAGAAGAGTTGAGTTGTGTTGAGTGCCCCGCTTGGTGGGAAAGGCCTTCCGATCTGGCGGGTTATTCTTACGTGTACGGCCAAATTGGTGCACCCCTGCAGGGATAAATCTTCTCGAGAAGCCGTGTTTTCCGCGGTTATGGTTGACTTGGTGAAAGTACTGGCTAACAAGTACTCAGAACAACTTACACCTAACTAATGATAACTTGACTAGTAATAGGCTTATTGACACAACAACTTGATCCATCATTAATTCCAACTGTGTGATTTATCCTCGGATTGCTTCTTTGGATAAGGGGCGAGATCCAGGATGGGTTTGTGTGGTGGTTAGTTGTAGTTGGTTACGATACGCTATCTTATCCCCTGTCTGATAGCCGGAAATTGTAGTATGTTCTGTAGTTGGTTAGTGCAGCCAGTTGCAGCATCTTTCATACCCCTCTCTTCCGTTGAACCCAAGGCATCTGTGCTTGGTGTTGACGGGCTACACTTTGGTGAACTGTGAGTCTTGCTTGCCAGTACGTTTATGTACTTACCACTTTGGGGCTGTGGTTTCCGTAGACTACGCTTACGAGGATCCTCGTGACGGCTACTACGTGGAGTTTGACGAGACTGCTGACGAGTAGGTAGCGGACCCGGGCAGGATCCGAGACATCGTGGATGGGCTCCGTCTTCTTTTCATTCCCGGCTTCTTAAGCCTATTTGGATTTGTCTGTACTCAGACCCTTTGAATGCTTCCGCTGAGATGTAATGATGTTATGTTGGGACATGTGTCCTCTGGATGATTGTATTTGCTATCTCTGCTCTAGTGAGAGCTATTTGCAACTTATTCCCATCTTTTGTGTCTTAGAGATCTGTTGTGTTATCATTTTGTTCAACGCCGTTGACGTACCATGTGTGTATGGTATGAAGTACGTCAATGGTAGTATCCTGATTTCTATGGGATGGTTTACGTAGACGATGAACAGATAGGGGTTGGTTGTCACACATACGTGCGTTGGCCTACTCGTAAGAGATGCGGGTGCCGGTAAGCCCCGTAATCCAATCCACTACTGTTCAACGGAACTGCGAGTATCCTCTAGAAGTCCGGGTGCGACAAATGGTATCAGAGCCTGTCTGCCTGTAGGATCCCTTTTACTGGTCGCAGTTGAGTCTAGAAACTATTTTGTAGCTATATAGGAAAAATGAAACGTGAGAGAGGAATTCTGCCATTTTTCTTCTTTCCCCACCCACCCTCCCTTTTCTTGTAAGGAAGTGCAACGTTGTTTTCTCTTCTCACCTAAACTTTCAAGTTAGGTTTTCACGTATCCTGGTTTCTCTAGGATAGTTATATCTACTAGACCATAGGAATGGAGGTGGTTGTGACATGATTTATCATGTTGCCTACTCACGATTGAGAACGGAGGCGTGTAAGCCCCGGAAGCAAATCCTCTATCCCTTAAGCAGTAGATATTGATCCTTTAGAAGCCCGGATGGGTTTTCCGTAGTACCTCAGGAGTTTTTGGTCTCGTGTTTTTCCGATGTTGCTTCGATATCTTGTTCTTCTCAACATCCTTGTCGTCCGTTGAAACCTTGTTGTTGCTTTCCACTTCAGTTCTTCTACCGGCGTCTAATCAAAACTTCCCCGATCATCTGCATATGGATCTCAGGTTCTACCCGCAGGTGGTTCAGATGACTCGTTGCGAGAGCACTGCCGGTTATCCGGAGATGCTGAGAGACATGGTCACTTATCTGGGGTTCCGTTGGACACCAGAGTACCAGGTCTACGAGCAGCAGCGAGAGTTTGACCAGACCTACTACCAGGCTATCGTCTACATTCTGTCAGATGATGGCATGAGCGTTGTCCACCGCTACGAGGCAGTAGGTTCCACAGTGGATATGGCCGTGCAGTAGGCAGCTTACGTGAGTCTCACCGTCCTTCGTGCAGACTACTGGGGGTTTGACGATTCCATCTATCGCCACATCCCCCGTGGTTACATCACTTCGGAGGAAGCTCACTTCACTCTCTACGACAACCTGGATGTCTACGAGCATGATAACACCAGGCTGCACACCACCGCTCAGTTTGTGAGGCACAGTGACGCAGTTGCCACCACACTCTCTCAGGAGTTGACCTCAGTCAGAGAGCAGCTCTATCTTGCTTTGACTCGTCTGGCGACGTACACCACAGACTTTGTTGGAGATGAGCGCTTTGCACGTTTCGATCAGCCAGTTGGTCGTCGTCTGCCAGATGCTGGAGGTTACGAGCCGATCAGAGGTCCACTCCTCAACCTCGGTGCTGGTTACACCGGGATTCCACGCTTTGGAGCACAGGGAGTCGACGCTATGTACTTCACCACACCTAGAGTCGCTCTCAGACCACGTCAGATCTATGTGGATCGTCGTTCTACCTACTTTCGTGGGCGTGCTCCTCACCGTACCCCTCGTCGTGCTACTCACCGCCGTCCTGCGTGATGAGCATGAGAGTACCGATGTATCCATTCTTAGCTATATTTAGTTATCCTTTGGCTTTCGAACCATGTATTGGTGTGTTGGATATTCTGATGTATTTGAACATGTGATGATGTACCTGTTGGTTATCTATTCATGCGTCGGAATAATTTCTCTTTCAGTTACCAAGTCTATCCTTTTTCTGTTGTTGTGCTAAAATGAATTTCCATTCAGGATGCCGCCAACAAGGAACAAACCGCCTGAGCCACCGCCAATCACGGAGCTGTTGACTCAGATGACTCAGGTCGTGACGCAGATGGCCCAGTTCCAGGCTAATCAGCACAACAACCAGAATGCTCCACGAGTCAGCATCAAGGAGTTTCTGAGTCTGGGGCCGAGAGCTTTCGTGGCAACACGCGAGCCTCTGGATGCTGATGACTGGATCCGTGAGATGGCCAGGGCTCTCGACATTGCTCACGTTGCTGAGGAAGACAAAGTCAAGTATGCCACCTACCTACTGAAGGGTCAAGCAGCTACCTGGTGGGAGAACTACCAGACCATGAGAGCTGGATACCCAATCACCTGGGGTTGTTTCAAGGATGCCTTCCTGAAGCACCACATCCCAGATGGTCTCATGGAAAGGATGCGTGAGGAGTTTTGCTCTCTCAAGCAGGGCAAGCTGGACGTCATTGGCTACCAGAATGAGTTCAATCACCTCGCTCGTTACGCTGGTGATGAGGTGTCCACTGAGGCTAAGAAGATGGCAAGGTTCCGCCGAGGTTTTAACCCGGAACTCAAGTACGCCCTCACCAACATCAAGGCCAAAGACTTCGAGGAGCTCGTGAACACCGCGCTCAATGAAGAAAATGGGCGCAAGGCGTTCGAGGAGTCTCGGAAGCACTCGCGTGAGGGTGGTTCCTCCTCCAACATGACCACCCCTCCGCAGAAGCGCCGCATCTGGGTGCCAAATGGTGCTGTCACTCGGGCTCCATATGCCCAAGCTTCTCCAGGCTTCGCTTCCCGCCCACCCAACCCATCTCAGATGCAGGCTCAGAGGTTTTCAATGGGGCAGCCAAGGCCAGATGCACCTCGTGTCGTCACTTGCTACAAATGCAAGCAGACGGGGCACTACGCTGACAAGTGCACTCAGAGGCAGCTACCTCCACCACCACCTCGTCCCAACACAAACCAGGCAATGGTGCGTGCTCCCCCGGCTAAAGCCTTCAACTCCAACAACAGGCCTGTCGGGAGGACCGCAAGGGTGAATCATATCAAGGCCGACAAAGCTGAGGAAGCTGCTGACGTCGTTCTCGGTACATTCCCCGTAAACTCTAACCCAGCTAAAGTGTTGTTTGATACCGGGGCATCGCATTCTTTCGTGTCAAAGATCTTTGCGACAACAGTTAAACTACCTTTTGTTGGTTTGGGTTCCCCGCTAGTAGTAAACTCCCCTGGAGCAACTATGCAAACTTCCAAGATCAGTCATGAAAATCAGATTCTAATTGGAGGTCACATATTCCTTGCTTCTCTCATTCTGCTTGGCAATTCTGACATTGATGTCATTCTTGGAATGGATTGGTTGAAGGCCAATAAAGCTACGATTGATTGTGCTCAGAAGTCAATAACTCTGTTCCACCCTTCTGGCCAGATAGTCTATTCTCCAAATGAATCAAGTTCTGTTCAACTATACACCCTCGATGCTAAACCTCTACCTCTACTTGAAAATGTTCCGGTGGTTTGTGAATTCCCTGACGTCTTCCCAGAAGAGTTGCCAGGGATGCCTCCGGACAGAGCAGTTGAGTTCGTGATCGAGCTTGAACCAGGTACTGCTCCAATCTCTAAGCATCCATACAAGATAGCTCCTCCTGAACTGAAGTTGTTAAAGGAGCAAATCGATATGTACATGGAGAAAGGTTACATTCAACCTAGTTCTTCCGCTTGGGGTTGCCCAACTCTGTTCGTTGCGAAGAAGGATCAAACAAAGAGACTCGTTGTTGACTATCGTCCTCTTAACGAGAAAACCATCAAAAACAAGTATCCAATTCCTCGTATCGATGATCTTTTTTATCAACTTGCTGGAGCCTCAATATTCTCAAAGTTGGACTTGAGGATGGGTTACCATCAAATAAAGATCAGAAAGGAAGATATTCCAAAAACAGCTTTCACCACTCGGTACGGTCTATATGAATACACCGTCATGTCCTTTGGTCTCACCAATGCACCGACGACATTCTCTAGACTCATGAATTCTGTCTTCCATGAATACCTCGACAAGTTCGTTGTGGTATATCTTGATGAAATTCTTGTCTACTACAAATCCGAGGAAGAGCATGGAGAACACCTTCGTCTCACTCTCATGAAACTTCGCGAGCATCGTCTATATGCCAAGTTCTCCAAATGTGAGTTCTGGATTCCAGAAGTTGCTTACCTTGGTCATGTCATCTCTGCCAAGGGCATAGCCATTGATCCAGAAAAGGTGAAAGCAATTGTTGATTGGAAACCTCCTAAGACGGTGAAGCAAGTCAGAAGTTTTCTTGGCTTGGCTAGCTATTGCCGTCGTTTCGTCCAAAACTTTTCCAAGATTGCCAAACCTCTCACTGATCTCACAAAGAAGGACAAGAAGTTCGTTTGGTCTCCACAGTGTGATGAAAGTTTCAATCTCCTGAAGACTAAACTCACTTCTACCCCAGTTCTGGTTGACCCAGATACTACCAAACCTTTCCAGATATTCTGCGATGCATCTCTCCAAGGTCTAGGTGCAGTTCTTATGCAAGAACGTCAAGTTGTGGCTTATGCTTCACGTCAGTTGAATGCACATGAGCAAAACTATCCCACACATGACCTAGAACTTGCAGCAGTTGTGTTTGCCCTCAAGAAATGGAGACAATACTTGTTGGGTAATCGCACTGAAATATTTTCCGATCATAAGAGTTTGAAATACATCTTCACTCAACCAGATCTAAACCTCAGGCAAAGGAGATGGATTGAAAAGATTAAAGACTTTGATCTCACAATTTCTTACACTCCAGGCAAGGCTAATGTTATGGCCGATGCTCTCAGTCGCAAGTCGTATTGCAATAATCTCATGATCATGGAAAGCCAACCTCCACTTCATGAAGAATTCCAGAAGCTGAACCTTGGTCTTGTTCCTCAAGGCTATCTTGCGAGCTTGACAGCCAGTCCAACTCTCGAGGACAAGATTCGTTCTGAACAACTTCGTGATGCTGAAATCAAGAAGATGGTAGAACACATCAAAGAAGGCAAGGAGAAATTCAAGTCCTTCTCAATTGATGACAAGGGAACTGTGTTTTTCGAAGGACGCATTGCAGTTCCTCAAGTTCAAAGTCTCAAAGATGTTATTCTCAAGGAGGCTCATGAAACTCCTCTTTCCATTCACCCTGGAAGTACAAAGATGTACCAGGATCTTAAGACACTGTATTGGTGGCCTGGCATGAAACATGAAATTGCTCAATACGTTTCTGAATGCGACGTTTGTCAATGTGTTAAGGCAGTCCATCAGAAAACAGCCGGTCTACTCCAACCTCTGAAAATTCCAGAGTGGAAGTGGGACATGATTGAAATGGAATTCATCACTGGTTTTCCAAAGTCCAAAAAGTGCAACGATGCAATCTTCGTTGTTATTGATCGTCTCACTAAAGTAGCTCACTTCTTTCATGTCAAAGAAACAATTTCAGCTAGCCAGTTAGCAGAGCTTTACACAGCAAAGATTGTTCCTCTTCATGGTGTTCCATTGGAAATAAGTTCAGACCGTGGAAGCATATTCACTTCTCATTTCTGGAAAAGCTTTCAAGAAGCATTGGGCACCAAACTTCTTTTCAGCACAGCTTATCACCCTCAGTCTCAAGGGCAAGTCGAAAGAGTCAATCAGATTCTCGAGGATATGCTCAGAGCATGTGGTATCTCCTTTGGCATGAAATGGGAGGATTGCCTTCCATATGCTGAATTCTCCTACAACAACAGCTACCAGGCAAGCCTAGGCATGGCACCATTTGAAGCACTCTATGGCCGCAGATGCAGGAGTCCAATCAATTGGTCTGGAGCTGGTGAACGTTCACTCTTAGGCCCTGACATTGTTAAGGAAGCCGAGGAGAAAGTTCGCATCATTCGTGACAATCTCAAAATTGCTCAGTCTCGTCAGAAAAGCTACTATGACAGCAAGCACATGGATATGATCTACGCACCTGGTGACAAGGCATATCTCCGTGTAACTCCCCTCAGAGGCACTCATCGTTTCGGTGTGAAAGGAAAGCTTGCACCAAGATACATTGGTCCTTTCAACATTCTCTCAAGGCGGGCAAAAAATGCGTATCGTCTTGAACTTCCAGAAAAACTATCCAAGGTGCACGATGTGTTTCACGTGTCACAGCTCAAGAAGTGTTTCAAAGATCCAGATCGTGCAGTTGATCATGATTCCATTGAACTGCAAGATGATCTATCTTATGACGAGCACCCTGTTCGTATTCTCGATGAGACCGAGCGTAAGACTCGCAACAAGAGCACAAAGTTCTTGAAAGTGCAATGGTCGCATCATTCCGATAAAGAGGCAACGTGGGAGACCGAAGAGGATCTTCGCAAGAAGTATCCGCACCTTTTCCTTTCTCAGTAGGAATCTCGGGGCGCGATTCCTTCAAGGGGGGGGGGGGGGCGTTTTGTAACATCCCAAGTATGAAAACGTCCATTTAGAATGTTTGATTCTTGTTTAATTAAAGTTTTGCATCATGTCATCATATTCATTGAATTGTTTGCATTTGTTTTACTTTGTTTTCCATTTGTTTGCTTCTGTTTTACTCTGTTTTCACAATTCTAATTCAAACAATATTCAAACATTTATTTCATACTTGCTCTGTTACAATCTTTTTCAAATAATAAGTTCAAATCAAACCCTTATTTGTTTCCAATTATTCCATAATGTTTAACTATTTAAATGGTGGCTTTTAATCAATCAATTAATTCCAATTTGCATTTAAAAAATTCAAATTCAAATCACATGTTACAACATCACCCAATTTCAAATTATGAAAATCACCAAAACAATTTTAATCAATTGTTCTAATTAAACCATAGGGTTCACCCTATTAAAAAGTTTGTTTTCATTAATAGTCACTTAATAAGCAATTTCTTCCAAATTTGAATTAAATACAAACAGCAAATTAAATTTGAAAATTTTGGAAAATAAAGTTGACAATTAGTTGCTGGTAAGAAAACTAACTCAACCACATTTTTTCCAAATTTTTCCTACCCCTAAAACTCATCTAATCCTTCCATTTTCTTTTACTGCAAAAAAAAAACAGAACACAAAAAAAAATAGAAAAAGGAAAAAACGCGCGCGCGGAGGAGAAGCACACGGCCCAGCCCACCACGGCCTGGTACCGTTTCGCCCGCGCTCCCCTCCTTCTTCCCTGCGTACGGCAGCGATCAGAGCGGTGCCACGTCGCCGCCGCCGCGAGCAGACGGCCATCCTCGCTCCCGAGCCCCTATAAAGCAGCCCTAGAACCCCGCGCCGTAGCCCTAACCTACCTGCCACCTATCCCCTCGAGGCCGCCCCCATTTTCCTCTCTCTCGTGGCCGATCTCCTCACTGCAACCCCTCACCGGAGCGCGCCACCGTCTGAATCCGCCATGGCAGCCGCCGCAGCCGCCCTCCATCGCCCACGCTAACCACGGGAACGAGTCCACCGCTTCTCCCTCGAGCCCCTCGACACCACCGTAGCCACTGAGGAAGTCCACACCGTCGCCGCCATCCTCGACCTGCCGCCACCGGAACCTCCTCGGGCCTCTGCTCGACTACAATCGCCGGTGAGCTCGCCGTGCCCACCATCTCCTCCCTCTCTGCAGTTGCCCACGATCGATCACGCACACCACAGCACACCCCCAACACAGCAGCATAGCAGCACCACCACGGCACGCCGCCGTTCGCCGTCGTTCTGCTGTCAGTTTCAGTCGCGCGCGCGCAAAGTTCAGTTAACTCGCAGATGAACTACAACCTGTCTGCGTCCCTGTATCTGTCAAAACTGAAGCGAGTACCGCAGCGGTAGCAGGCAGTGCGCGCAAGCGAGGGATCCTGGGTTCGATTCCCCCTCCCGCGGGGAAAAACCCCACCTTTTTTGCACGCTGCGCTGACAGGGTGGCCCCCCTGTCAGCTGCTGTGTGGCCAGCTGCCACGCGTGCATGCCACGCTGGCCCAGGGCCCAGTGGCAGTGCCCTGGGTTAGCTAGCAGTGCGGTAGAAAAGGTTTTCAACCTTTTCTGTTTTAATCTAAACCCTTTTAAATTACAGATTGGTCCTCCAAATTAAATTGCTTATAACTTTTAAATTATAACTCCAAATAATAAAAGTAAAATATGTGTGTTGATCCAAATTAAATTATCTATCTAATTAAACCACTTGTTTTCTGTTTTGAATTTTCCAAAAGCATCCAAAATTTGAATTCAAACAATTCATTTGTAATTTGAATAATTCCATAACTAATTCATACTTAATCCAAATAATGCAAATAAAATATGTTTTCCATGCTATTTCAAACCACCTATTCAAATATAAATTTTGTTTCATGGTTTGAATAATTAAAATTGCTTAAATAATTTAAACCTTGTTTAAATCATTTAAATTTGCTAAATTCATAACTTGCTCAAATTAAATTATTTTTGAACATGTAAAATATGTTTTCAAGCTAGAAAAATATAAACTCTTCAAATATGAATTTGAATTTATGTTTGGAACAAATAAAATTCAAATAATATTCAAACTTGTTTTAAATTCATTTAAAACTTGTTTAATCTTGTTTAATTCATAATTAAATTATTGTAATCCCTTTTCCAATAATTGAAACATGTAATCCAACTAAAATTTTGTGTTTTTTTCAAATATGAATTTTGTTATTTATTTGGCACAATTTAAATTGGTGAAAACAACAACTATTTGTGTAATCCCTTTAAGGAACCAAAAATTCCCTAACTTAATAAATAAATTTCTAAATTGGTAAACCTTATTTCCAACTGGTTCTATGGTTGTTATTTTGTTGTTGTCCTCATCCATGCATCATACTAATCCACTTCCACCTGTTGGTTAATTGGAAAACAATTGTTTCAACCAAAGTTCATGGGCTTTTCATATGCAACTCAAAATTGCATATGGGTCCATTTAAATTGTGTTACCATGTCAACTAGTTTATTTTGATGCATCCATAAAATTGTCATGCATCATCCCATGATTGTGCATTATGCCATGATATTGATTGTCTATCTTTCTGCATTGTTTGTTTGCTTCTTCTCGGATAGACGACGACGTTGAGACAGACGATACTTACGACACCCCTTCTGAGGATCTAGCTCAGTACCAGGCTGCTGAGTTTGCAGGCAAGTTATCACTCACATGAACCACTGTGTTCCTTTCAACATTGGTTACCGATACTTTCCGTTGTCTATCTATGCTAGCCATATGTATCGTTGCTTCTGTTACGAACCTATCACATGATACCCTGAACACTGATATGGCCTCACCTCCAGTCCTATAACCCCGTTGCTTGGGCCCATGTCTTACTAGCATGCTTAGGGTTGTTTTTGCTCGAGTCTGTTATCAGTTACTTTCTGTTATCGTATTTGATTATATTCTGGGGATCGATGTTAAACAACAACCTGTTAATTTTGAGGTAATAATAATTTGCTGATAAGGCACCGGCAGGAGGCCCGGCGTGGTTTTGAGGCCTGCTAGTGTCGACCCTAATTAGGAAAAGGGTCTTGTCTACTGATCCATGATGAGCGCACTATCCGCATGTGGGAAGCGTGTATGGGCGCCCCCTCAATTTGATTCGATTCGCATCTCGTCCAAATCGCCACACTTAGTTCGGGCTTTCCATTTGATGCACGCATATGCAGGTACGAACCCGAGGCCAGGGTGGAACTTTTGTAGTCGGCATTTAGGGCGGCGTGGTCTTCCAGTGCTATGAGAGTCCCCTTTTCTTCGTGGGGCTCGATTAGCCGCGCACGCACATCACGTGGTGCTTTGGGCTTGATGCGAAGAAGAGTTGAGTTGTGTTGAGTGCCCCGCTTGGTGGGAAAGGCCTTCCGATCTGGCGGGTTATTCTTACGTGTACGGCCAAATTGGTGCACCCCTGCAGGGATAAATCTTCTCGAGAAGCCGTGTTTTCCGCGGTTATGGTTGACTTGGTGAAAGTACTGGCTAACAAGTACTCAGAACAACTTACACCTAACTAATGATAACTTGACTAGTAATAGGCTTATTGACACAACAACTTGATCCATCATTAATTCCAACTGTGTGATTTATCCTCGGATTGCTTCTTTGGATAAGGGGCGAGATCCAGGATGGGTTTGTGTGGTGGTTAGTTGTAGTTGGTTACGATACGCTATCTTATCCCCTGTCTGATAGCCGGAAATTGTAGTATGTTCTGTAGTTGGTTAGTGCAGCCAGTTGCAGCATCTTTCATACCCCTCTCGTCCGTTGAACCCAAGGCATCTGTGCTTGGTGTTGACGGGCTACACTTTGGTGAACTGTGAGTCTTGCTTGCCAGTACGTTTATGTACTGACCACTTTGGGGCTGTGGTTTCCGTAGACTACGCTTACGAGGATCCCCGTGACGGCTACTACGTGGAGTTTGACGAGACTGCTGACGAGTAGGTAGCGGACCCGGGCAGGATCCGAGACATCGTGGATGGGCTCCGTCTTCTTTTCATTCTCGGCTTCTTAAGCCTATTTGGATTTGTCTGTACTCAGACCCTTTGAATGCTTCCGCTGAGATGTAATGATGTTATGTTGGGACATGTGTCCTCTGGATGATTGTATTTGCTATCTCTGCTCTAGTGAGAGCTATTTGCAACTTATTCCCATCTTTTGTGTCTTAGAGATCTGTTGTGTTATCATTTTGTTCAACGCCGTTGACGTACCATGTGTGTATGGTATGAAGTACGTCAATGGTAGTATCCTGATTTCTATGGGATGGTTTACGTAGACGATGAACAGATAGGGGTTGGTTGTCACACATACGTGCGTTGGCCTACTCGTAAGAGATGCGGGTGCCGGTAAGCCCCGTAATCCAATCCACTACTGTTCAACGGAACTGCGAGTATCCTCTAGAAGTCCGGGTGCGACAAATGGTATCAGAGCCTGTCTGCCTGTAGGATCCCTTTTACTGGTCGCAGTTGAGTCTAGAAACTATTTTGTAGCTATATAGGAAAAATGAAACGTGAGAGAGGAATTCTGCCATTTTTCTTCTTTCCCCACCCACCCTCCCTTTTCTGGTAAGGAAGTGCAACGTTGTTTTCTCTTCTCACCTAAACTTTCAAGTTAGGTTTTCACGTATCCTGGTTTCTCTAGGATAGTTATATCTACTAGACCATAGGAATGGAGGTGGTTGTGACATGATTTATCATGTTGCCTACTCACGATTGAGAACGGAGGCGTGTAAGCCCCGGAAGCAAATCCTCTATCCCTTAAGCAGTAGATATTGATCCTTTAGAAGCCCGGATGGGTTTTCCGTAGTACCTCAGGAGTTTTTGGTCTCGTGTTTTTCCGATGTTGCTTCGATATCTTGTTCTTCTCAACATCCTTGTCGTCCGTTGAAACCTTGTTGTTGCTTTCCACTTCAGTTCTTCTACCGGCGTCTAATCAAAACTTCCCCGATCATCTGCATATGGATCTCAGGTTCTACCCGCAGGTGGTTCAGATGACTCGTTGCGAGAGCACTGCCGGTTATCCGGAGATGCTGAGAGACATGGTCACTTATCTGGGGTTCCGTTGGGCACCAGAGTACCAGGTCTACGAGCAGCAGCGAGAGTTTGACCAGACCTACTACCAGGCTATCGTCTACATTCTGTCAGATGATGGCATGAGCGTTGTCCACCGCTACGAGGCAGTAGGTTCCACAGTGGATATGGCCGTGCAGCAGGCAGCTTACGTGAGTCTCACCGTCCTTCGTGCAGACTACTGGGGGTTTGACGATTCCATCTATCGCCACATCCCCCGTGGTTACATCACTTCGGAGGAAGCTCACTTCACTCTCTACGACAACCTGGATGTCTACGAGCATGATAACACCAGGCTGCACACCACCGCTCAGTTTGTGAGGCACAGTGACGCAGTTGCCACCACACTCTCTCAGGAGTTGACCTCAGTCAGAGAGCAGCTCTATCTTGCTTTGACTCGTCTGGCGACGTACACCACAGACTTTGTTGGAGATGAGCGCTTTGCACGTTTCGATCAGCCAGTTGGTCGTCGTCTGCCAGATGCTGGAGGTTACGAGCCGATCAGAGGTCCACTCCTCAACCTCGGTGCTGGTTACACCGGGATTCCACGCTTTGGAGCACAGGGAGTCGACGCTATGTACATCACCACACCTAGAGTCGCTCTCAGACCACGTCAGATCTATGTGGATCGTCATTCTACCTACTTTCGTGGGCGTGCTCCTCACCGTACCCCTCGTCGTGCTACTCACCGCCGTCCTGCGTGATGAGCATGAGAGTACCGATGTATCCATTCTTAGCTATATTTAGTTATCCTTTGGCTTTCGAACCATGTATTGGTGTGTTGGATATTCTGATGTATTTGAACATGTGATGATGTACCTGTTGGTTATCTATTCATGCGTCGGAATAATTTCTCTTTCAGTTACCAAGTCTATCCTTTTTCTGTTGTTGTGCTAAAATGAATTTCCATTCAGGATGCCGCCAACAAGGAACAAACCGCCTGAGCCACCGCCAATCACGGAGCTGTTGACTCAGATGACTCAGGTCGTGACGCAGATGGCCCAGTTCCAGGCTAATCAGCACAACAACCAGAATGCTCCACGAGTCAGCATCAAGGAGTTTCTGAGTCTGGGGCCGAGAGCTTTCGTGGCAACACGCGAGCCTCTGGATGCTGATGACTGGATCCGTGAGATGGCCAGGGCTCTCGACATTGCTCACGTTGCTGAGGAAGACAAAGTCAAGTATGCCACCTACCTACTGAAGGGTCAAGCAGCTACCTGGTGGGAGAACTACCAGACCATGAGAGCTGGATACCCAATCACCTGGGGTTGTTTCAAGGATGCCTTCCTGAAGCACCACATCCCAGATGGTCTCATGGAAAGGATGCGTGAGGAGTTTTGCTCTCTCAAGCAGGGCAAGCTGGACGTCATTGGCTACCAGAATGAGTTCAATCGCCTCGCTCGTTACGCTGGTGATGAGGTGTCCACTGAGGCTAAGAAGATGGCAAGGTTCCGCCGAGGTTTTAACCCGGAACTCAAGTACGCCCTCACCAACATCAAGGCCAAAGACTTCGAGGAGCTCGTGAACACCGCGCTCAATGAAGAAAATGGGCGCAAGGCGTTCGAGGAGTCTCGGAAGCACTCGCGTGAGGGTGGTTCCTCCTCCAACATGACCACCCCTCCGCAGAAGCGCCGCATCTGGGTGCCAAATGGTGCTGTCACTCGGGCTCCATATGCCCAAGCTTCTCCAGGCTTCGCTTCCCGCCCACCCAACCCATCTCAGATGCAGGCTCAGAGGTTTTCAATGGGGCAGCCAAGGCCAGATGCACCTCGTGTCGTCACTTGCTACAAATGCAAGCAGACGGGGCACTACGCTGACAAGTGCACTCAGAGGCAGCTACCTCCACCACCACCTCGTCCCAACACAAACCAGGCAATGGTGCGTGCTCCCCCGGCTAAAGCCTTCAACTCCAACAACAGGCCTGTCGGGAGGACCGCAAGGGTGAATCATATCAAGGCCGACAAAGCTGAGGAAGCTGCTGACGTCGTTCTCGGTACATTCCCCGTAAACTCTAACCCAGCTAAAGTGTTGTTTGATACCGGGGCATCGCATTCTTTCGTGTCAAAGATCTTTGCGACAACAGTTAAACTACCTTTTGTTGGTTTGGGTTCCCCGCTAGTAGTAAACTCCCCTGGAGCAACTATGCAAACTTCCAAGATCAGTCATGAAAATCAGATTCTAATTGGAGGTCACATATTCCTTGCTTCTCTCATTCTGCTTGGCAATTCTGACATTGATGTCATTCTTGGAATGGATTGGTTGAAGGCCAATAAAGCTACGATTGATTGTGCTCAGAAGTCAATAACTCTGTTCCACCCTTCTGGCCAGATAGTCTATTCTCCAAATGAATCAAGTTCTGTTCAACTATACACCCTCGATGCTAAACCTCTACCTCTACTTGAAAATGTTCCGGTGGTTTGTGAATTCCCTGACGTCTTCCCAGAAGAGTTGCCAGGGATGCCTCCGGACATAGCAGTTGAGTTCGTGATCGAGCTTGAACCAGGTACTGCTCCAATCTCTAAGCATCCATACAAGATAGCTCCTCCTGAACTGAAGTTGTTAAAGGAGCAAATCGATATGTACATGGAGAAAGGTTACATTCAACCTAGTTCTTCCGCTTGGGGTTGCCCAACTCTGTTCGTTGCGAAGAAGGATCAAACAAAGAGACTCGTTGTTGACTATCGTCCTCTTAACGAGAAAACCATCAAAAACAAGTATCCAATTCCTCGTATCGATGATCTTTTTTATCAACTTGCTGGAGCCTCAATATTCTCAAAGTTGGACTTGAGGATGGGTTACCATCAAATAAAGATCAGAAAGGAAGATATTCCAAAAACAGCTTTCACCACTCGGTACGGTCTATATGAATACACCGTCATGTCCTTTGGTCTCACCAATGCACCGGCGACATTCTCTAGACTCATGAATTCTGTCTTCCATGAATACCTCGACAAGTTCGTTGTGGTATATCTTGATGAAATTCTTGTCTACTCCAAATCCGAGGAAGAGCATGGAGAACACCTTCGTCTCACTCTCATGAAACTTCGCGAGCATCGTCTATATGCCAAGTTCTCCAAATGTGAGTTCTGGATTCCAGAAGTTGCTTACCTTGGTCATGTCATCTCTGCCAAGGGCATAGCCATTGATCCAGAAAAGGTGAAAGCAATTGTTGATTGGAAACCTCCTAAGACGGTGAAGCAAGTCAGAAGTTTTCTTGGCTTGGCTAGCTATTGCCGTCGTTTCGTCCAAAACTTTTCCAAGATTGCCAAACCTCTCACTGATCTCACAAAGAAGGACAAGAAGTTCGTTTGGTCTCCAAAGTGTGATGAAAGTTTCAATCTCCTGAAGACTAAACTCACTTCTACCCCAGTTCTGGTTGACCTAGATACTACCAAACCTTTCCAGATATTCTGCGATGCATCTCTCCAAGGTCTAGGTGCAGTTCTTATGCAAGAACGTCAAGTTGTGGCTTATGCTTCACGTCAGTTGAATGCACATGAGCAAAACTATCCCACACATGACCTAGAACTTGCAGCAGTTGTGTTTGCCCTCAAGAAATGGAGACAATACTTGTTGGGTAATCGCACTGAAATATTTTCCGATCATAAGAGTTTGAAATACATCTTCACTCAACCAGATCTAAACCTCAGGCAAAGGAGATGGATTGAAAAGATTAAAGACTTTGATCTCACAATTTCTTACACTCCAGGAAAGGCTAATGTTATGGCCGATGCTCTCAGTCACAAGTCGTATTGCAATAATCTCATGATCATGGAAAGCCAACCTCCACTTCATGAAGAATTCCAGAAGCTGAACCTTGGTCTTGTTCCTCAAGGCTATCTTGCGAGCTTGACAGCCAGTCCAACTCTCGAGGACAAGATTCGTTCTGAACAACTTCGTGATGCTGAAATCAAGAAGATGGTAGAACACATCAAAGAAGGCAAGGAGAAATTCAAGTCCTTCTCAATTGATGACAAGGGAACTGTGTTTTTCGAAGGACGCATTGCAGTTCCTCAAGTTCAAAGTCTCAAAGATGTTATTCTCAAGGAGGCTCATGAAACTCCTCTTTCCATTAACCCTGGAAGTACAAAGATGTACCAGGATCTTAAGACACTGTATTGGTGGCCTGGCATGAAACATGAAATTGCTCAATACGTTTCTGAATGCGACGTTTGTCAATGTGTTAAGGCAGTCCATCAGAAAACAACCGGTCTACTCCAACCTCTGAAAATTCCAGAGTGGAAGTGGGACATGATTGAAATGGAATTCATCACTGGTTTTCCAAAGTCCAAGAAGTGCAATGATGCAATCTTCGTTGTTATTGATCGTCTCACTAAAGTAGCTCACTTCTTTCCTGTCAAAGAAACAATTTCAGCTAGCCAGTTAGCAGAGCTTTACACAGCAAAGATTGTTCCTCTTCATGGTGTTCCATTGGAAATAAGTTCAGACCGTGGAAGCATATTCACTTCTCATTTCTGGAAAAGCTTTCAAGAAGCATTGGGCACCAAACTTCTTTTCAGCACAGCTTATCACCCTCAGTCTCAAGGGCAAGTCGAAAGAGTCAATCAGATTCTCGAGGATATGCTCAGAGCATGTGGTATCTCCTTTGGCATGAAATGGGAGGATTGCCTTCCATATGCTGAATTCTCCTACAACAACAGCTACCAGGCAAGCCTAGGCATGGCACCATTTGAAGCACTCTATGGCCGCAGATGCAGGAGTCCAATCAATTGGTCTGGAGCTGGTGAACGTTCACTCTTAGGCCCTGACATTGTTAAGGAAGCCGAGGAGAAAGTTCGCATCATTCGTGACAATCTCAAAATTGCTCAGTCTCGTCAGAAAAGCTACTATGACAGCAAGCACATGGATATGATCTACGCACCTGGTGACAAGGCATATCTCCGTGTAACTCCCCTCAGAGGCACTCATCGTTTCGGTGTGAAAGGAAAGCTTGCACCAAGATACATTGGTCCTTTCAACATTCTCTCAAGGCGGGCAAAAAATGCGTATCGTCTTGAACTTCCAGAAAAACTATCCAAGGTGCATGATGTGTTTCACGTGTCACAGCTCAAGAAGTGTTTCAAAGATCCAGATCGTGCAGTTGATCATGATTCCATTGAACTGCAAGATGATCTATCTTATGACGAGCACCCTGTTCGTATTCTCGATGAGACCGAGCGTAAGACTCGCAACAAGAGCACAAAGTTCTTGAAAGTGCAATGGTCGCATCATTCCGATAAAGAGGCAACGTGGGAGACCGAAGAGGATCTTCGCAAGAAGTATCCGCACCTTTTCCTTTCTCAGTAGGAATCTCGGGGCGCGATTCCTTCAAGGGGGGGGGGGGGCGTTTTGTAACATCCCAAGTATGAAAACGTCCATTTAGAATGTTTGATTCTTGTTTAATTAAAGTTTTGCATCATGTCATCATATTCATTGAATTGTTTGCATTTGTTTTACTTTGTTTTCCATTTGTTTGCTTCTGTTTTACTCTGTTTTCACAATTCTAATTCAAACAATATTCAAACATTTATTTCATACTTGCTCTATTACAATCTTTTTCAAATAATAAGTTCAAATCAAACCCTTATTTGTTTCCAATTATTCCATAATGTTTAACTATTTAAATGGTGGCTTTTAATCAATCAATTAATTCCAATTTGCATTTAAAAAATTCAAATTCAAATCACATGTTACAACATCACCCAATTTCAAATTATGAAAATCACCAAAACAATTTTAATCAATTGTTCTAATTAAACCATAGGGTTCACCCTATTAAAAAGTTTGTTTTCATTAATAGTCACTTAATAAGCAATTTCTTCCAAATTTGAATTAAATACAAACAGCAAATTAAATTTGAAAATTTTGGAAAATAAAGTTGACAATTAGTTGCTGGTAAGAAAACTAACTCAACCACATTTTTTCCAAATTTTTTCTACCCCTAAAACCCATCTAATCCTTCCATTTTCTTTTACTGCAAAAAAAAAACAGAACACAAAAAAAAATAGAAAAAGGAAAAAACGCGCGCGCGGAGGGGAAGCACACGGCCCAGCCCACCACGGCCTGGTACCGTTTCGCCCGCGCTCCCCTCCTTCTTCCCTGCGTACGGCAGCGATCAGAGTGGTGCCACGTCGCCGCCGCCGGGAGCAGACGGCCATCCTCGCTCCCGAGCCTCTATAAAGCAGCCCTAGAACCCCGCGCCGTAGCCCTAACCTACCTGCCACCTATTCCCTCGAGGCCGCCGCCATTTTCCTCTCTCTCGCGGCCGATCTCCTCACTGCAACCCCTCACCGGAGCGCGCCACCGTCTGAATCCGCCATGGCAGCCGCCGCAGCCGCCCTCCATCGCCCACGCTAACCACGGGAACGAGTCCACCGCTTCTCCCTCGAGCCCCTCGACACTACCGTAGCCACTGAGGAAGTCCACACCGTCGCCGCCATCCTCGACCTGCCGCCACCGGAACCTCCTCGGGCCTCTGCTCGACTGCAATCGCCGGTGAGCTCGCCGTGCCCACCATCTCCTCCCTCTCTGCAGTTGCGCACGATCGATCACGCACACCACAGCACACCCCCAACACAGCAGCAGAGCAGCACCACCACGGCACGCCGCCGTTCGCCGTCGTTCTGCTGTCAGTTTCAGTCGCGCTCGCGCAAAGTTTAGTTAACTCGCAGATGAACTACAACCTGTCTGCGTCCCTGTATCTGTCAAAACTGAAGCGAGTACCGCAGCGGTAGCAGGCAGTGCGCGCAAGCGAGGGATCCTGGATTCGATTCCCCCTCCCGCGGGGAAAAACCCCACCTTTTTTGCACGCTGCGCTGACAGGGTGGCCCCCCTGTCAGCTGCTGTGTGGCCAGCTGCCACGCGTGCATGCCACGCTGGCCCAGGGCCCAGTGGCAGTGCCCTGGGTTAGCTAGCAGTGCGGTAGAAAAGGTTTTCAACCTTTTCTGTTTTAATCTAAGCCCTTTTAAATTACAGATTGGTCCTCCAAATTAAATTGCTTATAACTTTTAAATTATAACTCCAAATAATAAAAGTAAAATATGTGTGTTGATCCAAATTAAATTATCTATCTAATTAAACCACTTGTTTTCTGTTTTGAATTTTCCAAATGCATCCAAAATTTGAATTCAAACAATTCATTTGTAATTTGAATAATTCCATAACTAATTCATACTTAATCCAAATAATGCAAATAAAATATGTTTTCCATGCTATTTCAAACCACCTATTCAAATATAAATTTTGTTTCATGGTTTGAATAATTAAAATTGCTTAAATAATTTAAACCTTGTTTAAATCATTTAAATTTGCTAAATTCATAACTTGCTCAAATTAAATTATTTTTGAACATGTAAAATATGGTTTCAAGCTAGAAAAATATAAACTTTTCAAATATGAATTTGAATTTATGTTTGGAACAAATAAAATTCAAATAATATTCAAACTTGTTTTAAATTCATTTAAAACTTGTTTAATCTTGTTTAATTCATAATTAAATTATTGTAATCCCTTTTCCAATAATTGAAACATGTAATCCAACTAAAATTTTGTGTTCTTTTCAAATATGAATTTTTTTTATTTATTTGGCACAATTTAAATTGGTGAAAACAAAAACTATTTGTGTAATCCCTTTAAGGAACCAAAAATTCCCTAACTTAATAAATAAATTTCTAAATTGGTAAACCTTATTGACAATTGGTTCTATGGTTTTTATTTTGTTGTTTTCCTCATCCATGCATCATACTAATCCACTTCCACCTGTTGGTTAATTGGAAAACAATTGTTTCAACCAAAGTTCATGGGCTTTTCATATGCAACTCAAAATTGCATATGTGTCCATTTAAATTGTGTTACCATGTCAACTAGTTTATTTTGATGCATCCATAAAATTTTCATGCATCATCCCATGATTGTGCATTATGCCATGATATTGATTGTCTATCTTTCTGCATTGTTTGTTTGCTTCTTCTCGGATAGACGACGACGTTGAGACAGACGATACTTACGACACCCCTTCTGAGGATCTAGCTCAGTACCAGGCTGCTGAGTTTGCAGGCAAGTTATCACTCACATGAACCACTGTGTTCCTTTCAACATTGGTTACCGATACTTTCCGTTGTCTATCTATGCTAGCCATATGTATCGTTGCTTCTGTTACGAACCTATCACATGATACCCTGAACCCTGATATGGCCTCACCTCCAGTCCTATAACCCCGTTGCTTGGGCCCCTGTCTTACAAGCATGCTTAGGGTTGTTTTTGCTCGAGTCTGTTATCAGTTACTTTCTGTTATCGTATTTGATTATATTATGGGGCTCGATGTTAAACAACAACCTGTTAATTTTGAGGTAATAATAATTTGCTGATAAGGCACCGGCAGGAGGCCCGGCGTGGTTTTGAGGCCTGCTAGTGTCGACCCTAATTAGGAAAACGGTCTTGTCTACTGATCCATGATGAGCGCACTATCCGCATGTGGGAAGCGTGTATGGGCGCCCCCTCAATTTGATTCGATTCGCATCTCGTCCAAATCGCCACACTTAGTTCGGGCTTTCCATTTGATGCACGCATATGCAGGTACGAACCCGAGGCCAGGGTGGAACTTTTGTAGTCGGCATTTAGGGCGGCGTGGTCTTCCAGTGCTATGAGGGTCCCCTTTTCTTCGTGGGGCTCGATTAGCCGCGCACGCACAGCACGTGGTGCTTTGGGCTTGATGCGAAGAAGAGTTGAGTTGTGTTGAGTGCCCCGCTTGGTGGGAAAGGCCTTCCCATCTGGCGGGTTATTCTTACGTGTACGGCCAAATTGGTGCACCCCTGCAGGGATAAATCTTCTCGAGAAGCCGTGTTTTCCGCGGTTATGGTTGACTTGGTGAAAGTACTGGCTAACAAGTACTCAGAACAACTTACACCTAACTAATGATAACTTGACTAGTAATAGGCTTATTGACACAACAACTTGATCCATCATTAATTCCAACTGTGTGAGGTATCCTCGGATTGCTTCTTTGGATAAGGGCCGAGATCCAGGATGGGTTTGTGTGGTGGTTAGTTGTAGTTGGTTACGATACGCTATCTTATCCCCTGTCTGATAGCCGGAAATTGTAGTATGTTATGTAGTTGGTTAGTGCAGCCAGTTGCAGCATCTTTCATACCCCTCTCTTCCGTTGAACCCAAGGCATATGTGCTTGGTGTTGACGGGCTACACTTTGGTGAACTGTGAGTCTTGCTTGCCAGTACGTTTATGTACTGACCACTTTGGGGCTGTGGTTTCCGCAGACTACGCTTACGAGGATCCCCGTGACGGCTACTACGTGGAGTTTGACGAGGCTGCTGACGAGTAGGTAGCGGACCCGGGCAGGATCCGAGACATCGTGGATGGGCTCCGTCTTCTTTTCATTCCCGGATTCTTAAGCCTATTTGGATTTGTCTGTACTCAGACCCTTTGAATGCTTCCGCTGAGATGTAATGATGTTATGTTGGGACATGTGTCCTCTGGATGATTGTATTTGCTATCTCTGCTCTAGTGAGAGCTATTTGCAACTTATTCCCATCTTTTGTGTCTTAGAGATCTGTTGTGTTATCATTTTGTTCAACGCCGTTGACGTACCATGTGTGTATGGTATGAAGTACGTCAATGGTAGTATCCTGATTTCTATGGGATGGTTTACATAGACGATAAACAGATAGGGGTTGGTTGTCACACATACGTGTGTTGGCCTACTCGTAAGAGATGCGGGTGCCGGTAAGCCCCGTAATCTAATCCACTACTGTTCAACGGAACTGCGAGTATCCTCTAGAAGTCCGGGTGCGACAGTGAGCTTGGGGCTTTACCATTCAAATATTTGGGGATTCCTATTCACTATCATAAACTTCTAAACTGGGAGTGGAAGCCGGTTGAGGACAGGTTTGAGCAGAAGCTAAGTGCTTGGGTTGGAAAACTGCTCTCGTACGGTGACCGTCTTGTTCTCATTAACTCGGTTCTGTCAAGTTTACCTATGTTTCTTATATATTTCTTTGAAATACCCGCTGGGGTTAAAAAGAGACTAGACTTTTATCGATCTCGCTTCTTCTGGCAAGGTGATCAGAAAAAGAAGAAATACATACTAACCAAGTGGAATATAGTCTGTCGCCCTAAGGACCAGGGTGGTCTTGGGATTGAATGTCTAGATGTTAAGAACAAAAGTTTGCTTAGTAAGTGGTTATTTAAATTACTAACAGAGGAAGGTATGTGGCATGAGTTGTTGCATAATAAGTACATAAAAGGCAAACCGCTCACACAGGTGGACGCTAAGCCTACGGACTCTCCTTTTTGGAAAGGTATTATGGGGGTCAAACGGGATTTCTTCCAACACATTTCAGTTACACTTGGTAATGGGAAGAATGTTAGGTTCTGGGAGGACCTGTGGTTGGATGGAGCATCTTTAGCAGCTCAATATCCAATGTTGTTTAATATCGTTCGAAATAAAAATGTGTTAGTAGCAGGTGTCCTTGGACAAGAGCAACTTAATATCCAATTTAGACGATCGCTGTATGGTTATAAGTGGGTCGCCTGGCTCAATTTAGTGGAGAGGTTGATGGCAATCTCTCTTAATAATGAGCAAGATTCTTTTAGTTGGAAATTGACGCGCTCAGGGATTTTTATAGTAAAATCTCTTTATGAGGAGCTTATGAATGGGAATAGTGGGTTCCTACATAAGTATTTGTGGAAATTGAAGGTTCCTTTAAAGATCAATATCTTTATGTGGTTTCTTTGCCATAAGGAACTTCTTACCAAGGATAATCTCGCCAAAAGAAGATGGACAGAATGCAAATGTTGTGTGTTTTGTGATAATTTTGAGACAGCTGATCACCTGTTTGTTCATTATGAGTTTACTAAGAAAATTTGGATATTAGTTCACTTCACTTTTAGTATAACTCCACCTACTAGTGTTAATAACATGTTTGGTACATGGCTAAATGGTGTAGATAAATCAACTAAACTGAGTATACACATTGGTGTATGTGCTTTTCTTTGGGCAATTTGGAAATGTCGGAATGATGTAATATTTAACAATTTGGTGGCTGGACATTTTTTGCAGGTGGTCCATACGTCTGTTCACTGGATCCATATGTGGTCTTACGTGCTGCCCCAAGACCAGCGTGGACGTTTGGATGCCGGCTGCTCTCGGCTGATGGAGGTCCTACGGGCTATATTCAACATGGGTGGATGGCCGCGCACTAGACGATTACAATGAGTTCTAGTCTAGTTTTATCCTTGTTTAGGTGGCTAATCTTTGTAGCCACGTTAGCTTATGGTTGAGTTGTTTTTTATGTTTGGTTGTGGAAATGGATCTTGAACAACTTTTATTTTAATATAAAGCCGTGTGCATCACTGCGATGCAGAGGCCGGGTTTATCATTTAAAAAAAACAGACGATAAATTTACTTGGAGTGACGGTAAAATACCGCATATAGGTAGATATGGTGAATGTCGTGGGGTTTTCATGGAAGTGTTCTCTTTTGAGAATTAGATTGTGAGGCCATTGCTACTGAGCGAAGTATCGAAAGGGTTAAGGTGGAAACGAGAGACGCGAGTTTACCCAGGTTCGACCCCTCTATTGAGGGTAAAACCTACTCCTGCCTTCTTACTATTGGGAAATCAAGGTCTCGATTACAAGGAGGGATTCCGGCTTCCAATGTCCCGAGAACTATTGCTATCGACTTAGAACATGCATGTCTATGTCCCAGGGCCTCGCCTTGTATAGTGGACGAGTTCCCCGGGTTACAAGGGGATTCTGGTTTTACCCGTCATCGTAGTCCTAGCGTGCTTCGGTCCTAGGATGATCCGTCCAGTTTACTCCATGACCCGGACGCTCCCGTACTTCCTTGGGCCGCTCCATCGGTCTTGGTCCTCCGTGCTTGTCTCCCGGGCCCTGGGACGGGTCCGCTTCCGTGTCCGGGTTATGCTTGGGCATATCCGTGTCTTCATTTGTTTGCAGGCTACCTCGTGGCCCGCTTTACCCTGTCATAACCCGGAACATGATATATGATCCGGCAGGATCCCATTCCGGTTTATGTGGGCGGAAGGTGAGGTATCCCCTTACCTATTCCCCCAACATTAGCCCCCAGGTTAATGCGAATACTTAAGTCTAGACTTACGCTATTCACGTTAAGCTTTCTAGGAAAATCTCATACGCAAATTTGTTAGCCCAAAGAATAACCACCTGAAATCTCTGACCTGGATTTACGGGGATTATTCTTTTTACTCTTTATCTCCAAGATTATATCCTTCTGTTTTTAAACTAGAAAATATCCCTACGAATTTATCTCCAGGATCTCAGGAACTGAAAATATTTCGGTTTATCCCAGATTTTTCTCCACGCATTAAATTCATTTTTCCAAAGAATCTTCAAATTATCCTTCCACTTTTGTAGATCCAATCTTTCTCAAATTTCCTGAAAAATATTAATCCCGGGGCCATTTATGTAAAATTACCACTAACCCTAGGGTTAGGGCTCCCATCTATAAATAGCCCCGATGGGCTCCACCGCAGTCATTCGCATCTTTGCGCTCCCCACTTCATCTTCTTTCTCCGAAAAAGCTTGAGAGCTCATTTTATCTCGCTTGCGCCGCCACGGCCAGAGCTTCACCGGCGTTCGTCAAGCCATGGTGAAGGAGAAAAGCTTGGCTACCAGTGCCACAGGAACCGGAAAGAAAAGGAAAACCGGCGACACTTCCGTTTCTGCCGCTGGTCCCTCGGCCAAATCCAACAGAGGCGTGATGCAAGTAAATTGGTGTAAGTCTGAAATGACCCAGGGCCGGCTCCAGGAGATGGAAGACTCCGGCTTACTTCCAAGAAATGTATCCTAGCGTGCTCCTGGAACCTAAATCCAACCCGAGCCTAGGTCGGGCGAGGTAATAGTCTTTGAAGCTCACATCCTCCGCGGGTTTCGTCCACCCGGCTCATATTTCTTTCGCCGGCTCTTAGAGTATTACGGCCTTCACCTTCAAGATCTACCTCCAAATTATATCCTAAACTTTAGCAATTTTGTTGTCCTTTGCAAGGATTATCTCCAAGTAGAACCCAATTTAAATCTTTCCTTAGAGTATTTCTATTGTAACAAACACCCGGAAGTTGCTGGGGGTGACCTGATCCACTTCGGTGGTGTTTCTTTTCAGAGACGAAAGGACATAGCTTATCCGGGTATCCCATTAGCTAGCCACCCAAAACTCTAGAAAAAACATTCTTCTATTTCAAAAACACTTCCACTACTGATGAACCGGTTTTGCTGGGTTATCGTCTGGAACGTCTTGTTTATACAGGCACAATCGATTCCTATGCTAAGCCGGCTGATCGAGTCAAGGTTAAGCCCCTTCTCAAACGTGTAACTTCTTTGATCGTCCATGGGCTAACCGGGTTAGACTTAACCCAGACTTGGGTAAACTGGCGCATTCCGCCTCTTAGCATTAGGAACCGGCTATTCCATCAGTATTCCGATTTATCAGACACAATGAGATATTCTACGGCCCCAGTTTCAAAATCTGATATGGTGGCTACCTTGAAATATCTTGTTGGTTTAAAGAAAGAGAGCCTTCTTGATATTGGTCTTTTAGCATTCTCCTCCTCTAACCCGGCTCCTCCTGTAAGTTTATCTTTTCATGAACTATTTTTACTTTCATGAACTGAAGTTTCAGCAATGTTAACCCGACTTCTTTCTCGTTTATAGCTTTTGGATGCTTTCTGGGTTACCACTGAAGAACCTGCTTCCCCTCCTGAAGATGATGAATATGAGGAGCAAAGTGACGAAAAGGATGAGGTTTCTGAATTTGACTCTCTTGGTCACTTGCATAATCAATTTGCTGATACTAGTTACTCGCAGGATGAGCTGGCTGAACAAGAAGGTGCCGGCTTAGGGCAGGGGGAGCATCCCAAGAGGCGCTTGATCATGGTATTCCGGATCTCAACCCCACTACTCCTATCACTGGCTTGAATGTGGTGGTTGAGAAAAATTCCCATGTGACCAACAAGAGAGGCCGGCAGGCCGTTGCAAAGGTGCCTTTTTCTAGATTGCTCAAAACACCTTTGAACCCGTCCTCACATATGAAGAAAACGCAGGATGACGAGGATATTAGCAAGAGAAGGAGAACCCAGAGCTCCGGCTCCAGTGATTTACAAGAAGGTTTGCCTGAGAAAACTCCTTCCCGCCGGGTTTTCAGAGCTCGAGTTTCTCCTACCGCTTCACACCCTTTGGTAGGGAAAATCCGACCTGAGTTGAGTCACACTTTTCATACAGATTCTCCCAACTCTGGTTCTTCCCATTATAGCGGAGCCAGTGAGTTTTTCATCAATTATAGGTAAGTTAAATCCTAAGTTTTTAATCATAACTGTAGCCAATTTTTCCATTCCGGTATATAAGCTCACTCTTGTTATAGGGCCCAAGCTGTGATCAAAGTGACTCCAATTTTAGTCGTTGCTCCAGCAGCTAACTTGGAGGAAAAAGTTGTTGAAGAAATTCAAGATGAACCGGCTGATCAATTGCCGGGTCCCATTGATAATTCTGCGCAGGGTATGGATTTAGAGGTGAATCCGGCTGATAATGAGCCGGATAATGATCCTCCAGTTGCAGACCCGGATGTTTCAGGCCTGGATGTGGTGATTACCGGTTCTCAGGCTGTGAATACCGTTGGCACCTCAACTGTATTGTCCAAAATTGCAGAAGATTTGAAACCATCCTCTGAAACAAAACCAGTTCCTTCCAACCTAAATCTTGAAGGCCAAAACTTTGATGTTCTGGTTTAGGAGCTCTCTGAGAACCAGCGTCGTGCAGATGGAATCATTGACTTTTTGAAGAAGAGATATGAGGTAACTTTGATATATATAACCTGTAGCCCTCAATCTTCAAGTTTGTATTTGTAGAATAAACTTGAAGATTTCCTTGTTATATTTTTTAACTTGAACTATAGCCCCCAAGTGTTGGTTTACAAGCTGATTGTGAATCGGGACTTGTTTTAACTTTAAGCCAAACTTTTAGCCAGTAAACTGTTCAATCTAAAATGTTGTAGCCCTCAAGTGCTGGGTTACGATCCTACATCTACTCAGGACTTACTTGTACTTTTAGACAATAAACTCTGAAATTTGAAATAGTGTAGCCCCCAAGTGCTGGGTTGCTAGCCTGCAGCTACTCGGGACTTTGCAAATTTTCCACCTTATTGGTAGGCTAAAAATATGTATAGCCCCCAAGGTCTGGGTTACCTGCCTACGGTAATCCGGATCTGCCTCAGTGTATTGATCTTTAACCCTGTGTCAATATAACCCGGAATGTTGTGTGGCTATCTTTTTTCAGAGTCTCGAATCTTCCTCTCAGAAGGAGATTCTAGCTTGAAGAATTTGTTGGCTCAAGAAGCTGTGAAAACTGAGGAAGCAAGCAAATCGCAACATGACCTAGAAAAACAAATTGATGAAGCTGCCAAAACTATGTCTGTTCTTCAGCAAGATTTTGAGAAGCGGGAGAAAACCCTTATTGAGATGGCTGAAAATGCTAAGAAAGAGCTGGAAGAAATCAGGGGCAAATTTGCCAAGGTTAAGGATCTTCTGGGTGATATCACCTGCAGTGTTTTTGATAAGCTTGCTTCTCCTACGGTTCATTTTCTCTGTTCCTCGTTATGAAATCCGGTTTATGAATTTTAATTTGTACTTTCTAGGCATGCTGCACGGGAATAACCACCAGCTCCCAGAACTGAAACTGAAAGCTCTGTTCACTTTGATCTGGCAATTATATATTGGGGGAGGTGAATGCATCAAGGCTGTTAGGAACTGGGATAAGGCTCCAATGTCCCCCAATGGATTGAAGAGCATAAAATCTCAGCCTGCCGTCATGGAGCTATTAAAGTTATGTCTTTGGCAAAAGCTTATCACCTAGAAACGAATCTGGATCTTCTGGTTGGTGGTTTCCCGGAGTATCGAGCTAACAAAACCAAGTATGAAAGCAAGAACTTTGCCAAAATTGAAAAAGAATGTTGCTTTCAAGCTTGTTCCATTGCTGAGAAGTTAAAGCTGAAAGAACTTTGTCCCGGGTACCATTCCTCAGGTGATCGTAAGCCGGGTTTTATCCCCCATATTGTGACTGTTGTTCGCCAGGATCCACAAAGGAGCCGGCTTTCAATAGCCACATCTTCTGAAGCTCCACAAACAACCACTCCCACGGTTACTCTGCCACCTCGTCCATTGTATGAACCGGCTGATGCAAATGATGCTCTGGCGCAATTGGAGTGGAAGTATATTTCAGAGGCTGAGCTACAGGAACTGGCAAATACCCAACACGATGGCGAGGATAACCCAGCAACTCAAGACCCGGATTCTAGATCCAGTTTAGGATCTACACAACCGAAAGGAAAATCTGTTGTGTAATTGAAACAAACATTTGTCAGTTTGGAAAATAATTCAGCCCTGATGGGCTTGTACTAAGCTAGATAAACTACTTTATTTCTAGCTCTATTTTTAAAAGTGTGTGCACTTATGATACTTTTGGTGTGTAATAACTCGGTTTTTTGCCAGCTTTCGCAAAATTTTCTGGGTTATATTTATGGGAGAACTTTATAATTTATTTGATCTGAAACAACTTCCTCTTTTACCTTTTGGTTTATCTTTGCTATCTAGCTCAGCCGGTTTATCACATGACTTATTCTAGTGTTTTCAACTCTGGTGAGTTCAGGGTCATGATAACTCTATTTTGTGGGGTTATAATATGATTGACTTGTCCAGGTTCGACATCTAGGTCATAAAAACTGCGTGTAACCACTGACTGGCAGGCAAGTATAACCAATATAATACGGTATATGCCCGATTCTTGAGATATAAACTGTGCTCTAGTATCAACCCCCAAGTAATCATAAGAGAAAACATAGCTTCTTGTAAAAATGATAAATTTGTCGAAAAAGTCACAATAACTTGGATTTTCCAGGTTTGCCCTTTTTATTTCAATGATAACATAGTGATTACAATGATCCTATGTGTTGTATGGCCTCAACTGGGCTATGTTTCATGGTCTTCCAGTTTCTTCCTCAGATGTTCATGATTTACCAGCATCACACATATCAATGAGGTAATATGACCCATTGAGTAGGTTTTTGCTAACCACAAACGGTCCTTCCCATGGTGGACTTACCTTGTGCATCTCATCCTTTTTCTGAAGCGTAACACTAATTCTCCTTCCTGAAAGTTTCGAGTTTTAACCCAGCGGCTATGATAGAGACGCAGGTCTTGCTGGTATATGGCTGACCTGAATGCTGCAAGTTTGCGTGCTTCTTCCAAAGAATCAAGCTAGTTTTGTCGAGCTATCTCGTTTTTGGTTTCCACATATGCAGTTACTCTTGCTGAGTCATGACAAACATCACTTGGTAAAACTACCTCAGCCCCGTAAACCAGAAAAAATGGTGTATAACCTGCTGACCTGTTTGGGGTAGTTCTTATGCTCCAAAAAACAGCAGGCAATTCTTCAACCCAGCAACCTGCAGCTCTTTCTAGTGGGACTTGAAGTCTAGGTTTGATACCTTTTAGCAACTCCTGATTAGCTCGCTCTGCCTGTCCATTGGACTGTGGATGTGCTACTGAAGCAAGGTCAAGTCTGATATGATTTAGTTCACAGAACTTTTTTATTGCTCCCTTGGACAAATTTGTCCCATTGTTTGTGATGATGCTATGTGGGTAACCAAACCTGAAAATCAGTTTTTTCAAAAACTTGACTGTTGTAACCGCATCACATTTACTAACTGGTTCTGCTTCCACCACTTTGTAAATTTGTCAACTGCTACCAATAGGTGAGTCTTTTTGCCAGACGACATTTTAAAAGGTCCCACCATGTCTAGTCCCCAAACTGCAAAAGGCTAAGTTATTGGGATCATGCGCAAATCCCGAGCTGGCATATGATCCTGCCTTGCATACTTCTGACATCCTTCACACGTTCGCACTATTCGTTCTCCATCAGCATTTACTGTAAGCCAGAAAAATCCATGTCTGAAAGCTTTATTGACCAAAGACCTGGAACTTGCAGTGATGGCCACAATCTCCTAAGTGAATCTCGTCAAGATCTGACACCCTTCTTTCGGAGAGACACATCGCTGAAAAATTCCTGCTGCACTTTGTTTATGTAACTCACCATTAATGATTGTATATGACTTTGAACGTCTTATCATCCGGCGAGCAATAACCTCCTCCTACGGGAGTTCACCTCTCGTGAGATAAGGCAGATATGGTTCTGTCCATTCTGGGATTGAATGAAGAGCGGCTACCAGTTTTGATTCAGGATCCAGATTTGCCAGGTCTTCTTCTGTGGGAACTTTGATTGACGGGCTATGAATCTCATCCAAAAATACGTTGGGTGGAACCTGTTTTTCTGAGAGCCTAGACGAGACAATGCATCAGCTGCTTTGTTAAGACGTCGATCAATATGATCAACTTGATACCCTTGGAAATGTCCTGCTAGCTGAGTAACTGCTCGTCGATAAGCTGCCATGACTGGGTCTTTAGAATCCCAGATTCCTGTAACTTGTTCAGAAACAAGGTCTGAATCCCCCAAGCAACGAATTCGGGTTATACTCATTTCTTTGGCAATTCGAATTCCATTAAGTAAAGCCTCATACTATGCTACATTATTGGTGCATTTAAACGAAATTTGTTATACATATCAAAATTTATCACGTCTCGGAGACGTCAAGACTACGCTGGCTCCTGACCCTTCCAGTTGTCTTGACCCATCAAAATGCATGGTCCAATACTTAGTGTCTGGTTTATCTGGCGGAACTTGTAACTGTGTCCAGTCATTTATAAACTCGATGAGAGCTTGAGATTTGATTGTAGTTCTTGGCTCATATTTGATGTGATATGGCCCCATCTCAATAGCCCTCTTTGCAACTCATCCAGTTGCTTCTCTATTATGAATAATATCTGATAAGAGTGTTGAACTGACCATAATAATAGGAAGTTTCTGAAAGTAGTGTTTTAGTTTACGGCTGGCCATAAACACTCCAAAAACCATTTTCTACCAATGCGGGTATCGCTGTTTTGACTCTGTCAGGACTTCGCTCACATAATAAACCGGCCGCTGCACGAGGCCCTCTTTTCCTTCCAGCTTTCTTTCCACAACCACGACTACGCTTAAAGCCCTATTGTTGGCAGCAATGTATAATAACACAGGCTCTTTTTTCTCAGGTGCAGCCAGTATAGGTGCATTGGAAAGTTGTTTTTCAGGGCTTCCAAAGCATCATTGGCTTCTTGATTCTAGACAAAATTGTCAGTTTTCTTCAAGAGTCGGTACAAAGGTATGAATTTTTCCCCAAGTCTGCTTATAAACCGGCTCAGAGCTGCAACACATTTTGTCAATTTCTGGACATCCTTCAGACAAACTGGTTTTTTCAGGTTATGTATGGCCTGAATTTTTTCCGGGTTTTCTTCAATTCCCCTTTCTAAAATAATGAAACCTAGTCATTTTCCAGCTGGTACTACGAAGACACATTTTGTCGGGTTCAGCTTCATCTTGTATCTGCGTAATCTGGTAAACGTCTCTTCTAGGTCTGAAATCAGAGTATCACTTTTCTGATACTTGACGACTATATCATCAACATAAGCATGTACGTTTCGTCCAATCTGTTTTGCCAAACAGTTCTGGATGCACCTCTGATAAGTTGCCCCTGCACTTTTTAATCCAAAAGGCATTGATATATAACAAAATGCTCCAAAGGGTGTAATAAACGAGGTCTTCTCTTGATCCTCCTCTTTCATCTTGATCTGATGATAACTTAAATAAGCGTCCAACAAACATAACAGTTCACAACAAGCCGTAGAGTCTATAGTTTGGTCAATTCGGAGTAAAGCAAACGGATCTTTAGGACATGCTTTGTTCAGGTCTGTATAACCTATGCACATTCTCCAAGTCCCAGTTTTCTTTAAAACAAGAACCGGATTGGCTAGCCACTTTGGCTGCAATACTTCCACTATAAAGTCAGCTGCCAAGAGCCTGGCTATTTCCTCACCAATTCGCTTTCTTCTCTCATCATTGAAACGACGAAGGAACTGACGAATCAGTTTAAAGTTAGGATCCACATTTAAACTATGTTCAGCAAGTTCCATTGGAACACCATACATGTCAGAAGGTTTCCATGCAAAAATGTCCCAATTCTCACGGAGGAACTTGATGAGTGCGCTTTCCTATTTATCAGTCATATGAGCCCCCACGATGAACTGCTTAAATGAGTCGCGAGAGGTGAAATCCACCAGTTTAGTATCTTGAGCAGATTTGAACTTCAATTTAGACTCTATTGACGGTTTCTTGAGCGAGTTCATATCCTCCGGGTCAACTTGGAGTTTATATAACTTCAATTCTCATCCGCGCAAGCCGATTCTGCGTAAATTGCATCACCTTCCTCACGCTCCATAGCTATTTCTCTATCTCCATTGACAGTAATATTTCCATGAGGACCTGACATCTTCAGTTTAAGATACACATAACATGGTCTTGCCATAAACTTGGCATAAGTCGGCCACCCAAACGAGCATGATACGGACTTTTGAACTTGAAAACTTCGAATGCCAACATCTTTGTCCTGTAATTTTGAAATACTCCAAATGCAACTTCAAGATATATTTTACCAATAGGCTGCACAGACTTACCAGGGACAATTCCATGGAAAACAACTGATGATGGGTGGAGATGTTTCTCTTGCAGGTTCATCCTCTTGAAGGTATCATAATATAGTATGTTTATGCTACTTCATCCATCCATCAATACCTTGTCTAGCTTATATCCTCCGACTTGAGGAGCCACAACCAAAGCCACACTTCCTGGGTTACCAACTCGTGGATGATGATCTGCTCGACTCTAGGTTATGGGCTGCTCCGACCGGTTCAACCATCTAGGGACAGTAGGGGTTAATGCGTTCACCGCGCGTTTCTGCACCTTCCTCTCTCTCCTGCATGAACTAGTGGTAAATATGCGATATTGACCAGAACTTAATTGCTTCGGATTGGTTTGAAATCCGGAATTTCCTCCTTGATGGTTGCCACCCGGGTTAGTTCCTTGGTTACCCTGACCATGATGACCCTGGATTACGATTTACGGGTCCGGAATTGCCGGTTCCTGGATGGCCACCTCCCATGTTTCCTGGGTTGCCACCTCCATTGTTCCCTGGTCCATAGTTATTGTTTCCGCTTGGTCTGAAGCCCTGCATTATAAAACAATTTTCTCAAAAGTGATTTGCTACCTTTCTGTTCTTGCTATGACAAGGGCATGGTCCCTTTAAAGCCTACTGTGCCTGCTCGAAACTGTTTGGTCGAAAATTTTGATTTCCTCTGAAATTATTACCCTGAGTTGGTTCCTGTAACCTGTATTTGTGTTGGCAACCAAATCTGAGGTGTCTTTCCCGTTCTTGCGCTTGTTATTATTCTGGTTCTGAAAATTTCCGTTACTCTGATTCGGATTCTGGTTACCCTTGGTCGAAGTTTTCTTCCCTTTTTCCGACTTCTCATCATCTGAATCCGCATCCTTCGTCTTATCAGACTCTGCGTATTTGGTCATGGCATCCATCAACTCACTCATGTCTTTTACGTACCTCCTGATACGTCCCAGTTTATGCTTCAAAGGGTCAAATTTGCAGTTTCTTTCCAGGGCTATGACTGCTTGTTGGGCGGTGAGACCAACCGATGAATGACTGATTTCCTCCACACGTCGCGAACAATGTTGGGCAGACTCTCCCTCCTTCTGAACACAATTTTCCAGATCTGTAATAGTTGTCGGGCGTTTGCACGTTCCTTTAAAGTTTTTGATGAACTGGTCCTTCAGCTCTTGCTAGCTATTGATCGAATTCGTAGGCAAGTTTTTTAACCAAGATTTTGCAGGTCCTTCCAACATCACACTTAGGTATCGTGCACACACTGCATCACTTACTTCCAATATTTCCATTGCCATCTCATAGCCTTATATCCAATTCGTAGGTTCCATGCCAGGAGTATAATTTACGACCCTTCGAGGTCCTTTGAAATTAGTTGGCATTCTTTCGTTCCTAATCGCAGGTCCAAGGCACTGAATTCCGATTCTGCAAGATCCGACCGAAACGGGACTTGAGACTAGGTATTGAGCGGGAGCCTGAACATGACCCAAATTTCCGTTTTCTGCTTCTGCCACTATATGTCCTGTATTGATAACTCCAGGAGCATATGAGACAGCTTGCCTAGGTTGGATAGGCTCTTGCCAGTTTGCGATGCTAGAGCCTGCTAGAACATGTGAGTTTCCATGGTGACTTCTTGGTAACGAGTTCCTGCTGTTATAAGGAGTTGAATGTATCTTCTCCTGGTTACTATAATTCATCTGTAGGACCACTGCTGTTTGCAACATCTCAATTTCTCTCATGGCTTCAACTCCCATAGGATTATTTGGGTCGACCGGGATCCGGGTCAAACTATTTGTAGCAGCCCAAATATTATCCATTGAATTGTTGAAGAGACCTTGGGGGTATGAAACCTCTCAGGCTGTGGCTGTTCGTAAGCCGGATTATGGACCGGGTTGATGTGTTGCTGGATTGTTGGCGGGAAGCGCACTGGTTGGACCAGGGCAGGGAGAGTTGGCGGCACCACTGGATGAACCGGCTGCGCCGGGTTTGGTACTCCTGGTGTGTCTGTTGGAGATGAGAAAAGGTTCTGAAGATTCGTCGGCCTGAATCCTGCTCCAAACTTGTTATTCAGTCGGTTTTGATAACGCATGTGCTGTATCAAGGCGAGTTCCCTCTGTCTGAAACTTAAATGAAGTCGCTTCCAATTGTGATGCCTCTTCCATAACGTTTGAACGTGCCTTGTTTATACATGTGACCTCAGTCTCCATTTTCGGACGAGCACGGGTTAACTCATGTCAAAGTCTCTCTATATTCGTGGTACACTATACCAAATTCTTTGGCGTAATTTGGGTGGCTAGGACCTTGTTCAACGAGTCCATACTTGCTATTAGTTTAGGCCTTGGGTTATACGGGGTGGGCGCAGTCAGATCGACCACCGGGTCTGCCAGCCCAGAACTTGTTGCTCCTGGTCCAGTCATCGGGGCTGCTCTTGGTCCAATTGGTGTAGAACCTAAAACTCCCGTGTCCCCTGGGGCCGGGTTTGAAACTGTAGTCGTGATTAGATTTCCACTGCTATCATACCTAGGGTCTGTAGGCCGTGCTGATCTTGCCATGTGACGGTTGCATGCTGGATTGTTTCATCCAAACTTTCCATGTCCTCTTCCAGATTCCCTCCTATTCGATCTTCAAAGAGTTGGTGAATAGAACATGTTTCATCCTGGTCATCCCTATTGCCTACTGAAGATTCTCCATCTGAATGCGCGATTGTGGCTTCTCCGAAATCCGAGTCACATCCTTGATCCGGCTCCTGGTCGGTTCTTCCTACGAACCCGACGAACACATGTATTCCACCGAAGGGAACTCAAAACTCGGACTCGACGAAAGAGAATTCCGGTCCGCAAGTGTCATGGTTGTAATAGTTTCCACGTCGGCTCCTCCTGAGCCGGCCGATAGCGAGCTTCTCGATCCCAGGTAAGGCTCCTTCCGAAAAGACGACGTTTCCGCGAGCCGCCCCCACGGTGGGCCCAACTGTCGTGGGGCTTTCACAGCAAGTGTCCTCTTCTGAGAACTAGATTATGAGGCCATTGCTATTGAGCAAAGTCTGGAAAGGGTTAAGGTGGGAACGAGATACGCGAGTTTACCCAGGTTCGGCCCCTCTATTGAGGGTAAAACCTACTCATTCCTTCTTACCATTGGGAAATCAAGGTCTCGATTACAAGGAGCGATCCCGACATCCGATGTCTCGAGAACTATTGCTACCAACTTAGAACATGTCTGTCTACATCCCAGGGCCTCGCCTTATATAGTGGACGAGTTCCCTAGGTTACAAGGGAATACGGGTTATACCGTCATCGGAGTCCTAGCGTGCTCCGGTCCTGGGATGTTCCATACGACTTACTCCATGACCCGAACGTTCCCGCCGGCCTTGGGCCGCTCCGCCGGTCTTGGGCCGCTCCGCCGGTCTTGGGCCTCCGTGCTTGTCCCCCGGGCCCTGGGACGGGTCCGCTTCCATCTTCGGGTTATGCTTGGGCATATCCGGGTCTTCATTTGTTCGCAAGCTACCTCATGGCCCGCTTTACCCAGTCATAACCCGGAACATGATATATGATCCGGTCGGATCCCATTCTAGTTTATGTGGGCAGAAGGTGTGGTATCCCCTTACCTATCCCCCAATAGTGAACATATTTGGCAAACTTTGGTTTTGGGAGTTGGATGCACGAATAGAGCTCTGAAACGTCTCAAACGTATCTATAATTTCTGATGTTCCATGTTGTTTTCATGCCATATGCTACATGTTTCCTATACACTTTATGTCATTTTTATCGATTTCCTCGGACTAACCTATTGACAAGATGCCATAGAGGCAGTTCCTGTTTTCTGCTGTTTTTGGTTTCAGAAAAGTTGTTCTGGAAATATTCTCGGAATTGGACGAGACAAAGTCCCAGGGTCTTAGAAGTATGTCACGTACACAGAGTCCGGACGAGACCCGTAGGGGGACCTCAGGGGCCCCACACCATAGGGCGGCACGACCCCCCCTTGGTCATGCCACCAGGCGATGTGGCCCCCTGGCCACCACCGACGTTTCCCTCTCGCCTATTTAAGCTCCTCCACGGGTTAACCCTAAATACCCGAGCCTTTTTCCACCAAAAGTTCTGTAGCCACCGTCATCGTAACTCTAGTCTGGGGGGGGGGGGGTTCTAAAGCTCTCCCTGGCACCCTGCCGGGAGGGCGAAATATCACCGGAGCGCTCTTCATCAGCATGCCTGCCTCTGAAGTGATGCGTGATTAGTCATCCTTGGACTACGGGTCCATAGAAGTAGCTAGATGGTTGTTCTCTCCTCTTTATGCCTCAGGTTTAGATCTTGTGAGCTTCCTAACATGATCAAGATCATCTTATTGTAATGCTACATGTTGTGTTTGCTGGGATCCGATGAATATTGAATGCTATGTCCAATGATTATCAATCTATCATGTTTATGTTATTTATGATCTTGCATGCTCTTCGTTACTAGTACATGCTCTGGCCAAGTTGATGCTTGTAACTCCAAGAGGAGGTATTTATGCTCGATAGTCGGTTCATGCCTCCCTTTCACTCACGCTCGAGTGACAGAAACGTAACGGGTGGGGTATGCGCTATTGCCATTAGGGAGAAAACAACGATGTTTACATTACACACTTTGCTTAATGAAATTATCTGTAGCTTAGAACTTAATACCCGAGGTTTGATTGGATTACGCTCCGAGGGTGGATTATTAGTCATAGATGCAGTTTGATAACAGTCTATGAATCTTGTTGTAATGCCCGCATGAATCAGATAGTAATCATCATGTCATGCATATGTACTACGGTGCAGCCTTTATATCTGTCAATTGCCCAGCTGTAATTTGTTTACCCAACATGTTATCTATTTGTTTTGGAGAGGCACCACTAGTGAACTGTGGATCGCGTTCCATTTCTTTACACTGATAATACAACCATTGCAACCGCTATTTTACTACTGCAATTACTGTTCTCTTTCATCTACTGCAAACAAGTACTGTTTTCCACACTATACGTCTAATCTTTTGTTTTCAGCAAAAACGGTGAGATTGACAACCTCACTGCTTCGTTGGGGCAAAGTAACTTGATTGTGTGTGTAGATTCCACGTTGTTGCTGAACCTGTAGTGTGCCCTGCCAACATCAGTTGTCCTCAACCTTCAGAAGTGATTTCTTACTCCTACTGGTCGATTCAACCTTGGTTTCTTTCTGAGGGAAAAACTTGCTGATGTGATGTTCATACCTTCCTCGTGGGGTTTCCCAATGAGTGCATTCCTGCACCATCAAGTTTTTTCTAGCGCCGTTGCCGGGGAGGAAGAGGATTTCTGCAAGGGGAATCTCTCACTTCCAATCTCTTTACTTTGTTTTTGTTTTGCTTAGTTTATTTTATTTTGTCTTGTTTGCTTCTCTATATCAAAAATACAAAAAAATAGTTCCTATTTAAAGTTGCCTTTATGTCTGTTCCTGTCCCTTTTACCATGACACCTGAGGAAATGATTATCACTTGCAAACAAGGGAGTGATGAGAGCTTTAAAGAAGCCAGGTCTAGAGTTTTTTATTCTTATTGTAAAACTGAACCTAGAATGACTCTAAGCTTGTTTCTTCGTACCTTTTACTTTGGTCTTGTTCTTTGTTATAGGTATGCTTTGGATATTGTAGTAGGAGGAGATTTCCTTCATTATGATGGGGATCAAGCTTTTAATGCCATAAAAAATTGACTGCCACCTATATCTCACCTAGTAAAACTGATATAGCCCTTGCAAGTATTTATGCTAGATTAAAGACTCTCGAGACACATGTTTTGTGCTTAAAAGAAGGTTATAATCAGATTCCTGAACATTTTGATTATGTCCCAATAAACTTTGAAGCCTCAAATATGATCACTACAGTAAAAGTAGCTATAAATGGTGAAACTTTTCATGCTCGTTGTGATATTATGTCTGAAGTTTGTCTTATGCCTAAAGAGATTTATGAATCTTTGAGTCTTTGGGGACTTTTCGAGGGAGGAGAAGAAATACCTATCACTAATAACACCGTTATATTTCCCATTGGGATAGTTGAGGGAGTGTTTACAAAACTCCTAGGGAGAATGGTATCCATTGATTATCTTGTTATTGAATGTGTAGGAGGAGGCCAAATTACTCTTGGAAGATCTCTGCTAAAGCTCTTGGGAGCAACTATTGACGTAGAGAAAGGTACCATGACTTTCACCTCCAAACGGGGCTTCAATCATCAGTTCCCTAGAAGTAGGAGCAAGGGTAAGAAAGGTAAACGTAAGCCTCGTGGTTTTGTTTTGGATGCTTCTTCACTTGAAAATACTTGATTCTAGTTTTCTAGGCCTAGGTAAAAGGCGTTAAAGAAAAGCACTTCTTGGGAGATAACCCATGGTTTTATTTTTGCAATGTTTTCTTTGACTCGAGGTGTTGTTTACTTCTGTAGCAACTCCTTTGTATCTTTATTTTCTCGCATATTTTGTGCAAAGTAAAGTCTCTAGTGAAAAGTTGAGGTTAGATTTGGATTTTTGCGCAGGAAACAGATTTCTGCTGTCCACCGTTAAATTCGTGTAAATTCACAGAAAGATCAAAATGACTTGCAAATTTTTGTGCTTAATCCTAAGCTATTTCCAATTTTTTTTCTAGCTTTGAGTTTTTCTATTTGAGCAACATAAGTGCCCCCGAAAAAAATCGGCTTACATACTGTTATGGTTTTGACAGATTCTATCTTTTTATTTGCATTCTCTGTTTTACTATGTCAAGTGGATTTCTTTGATCCACAAAACATCAGAGGTTGTAGAGAATGTTTAAAAAGTTTTAATAATGCTTGTGTCCAAGGATAACATGTGAATTTTCGATTGTACACTAACCCTCTAATGATAATTTCTTTGAGTTTGGTGTGATGGAAGTTTTCAAGGGTCAAGAGAAGAGGGTGATATAATGTGATAAAGAAGGGTAAAAAGCCAAAGCTTGGGGATGCCCCTGTGGTTCATCCCAGCAAATTCCAAGAAGACTCAAGTGTCTAAGCTTGGGGATTCCCAAGGCATCCCCTTCTTCATCAACAATTTATCAGGTCACTTCTAGTGAAACTATATTTTTATTCGGTCACATCATATGCACTTTACTTGGAGCGTCTGTTTGTTTTTTGTTTTGTTTTATTTTGTTTTCCATTCTACAATAAACATAGTTGGAACCCAGCATTCTTGTGTGGAATAGAGACATGCTCCGCTTTTCATATTAATACTCGTTTTCTTCGATGCTTGTATTCTTAGTTTTTCTTCTAGCTGCTACAAATCCTTTTAGCTCATGTTTTTCATGCATATCTAATTCAGACCTGTTAGTTCTAGTAGAGTAGTAGTAGTACTCTCTTCTTTCATTGATATATTAGTTGGAGAGCTTGTGTTGAAATATATATTGAATGGTGTTTCACGGAAATAGAAAATGCTACATGTGGTAGAAGGTATATTGAAAAGACTTGCATACTATTGTAGATCATTAAACTGCTTCACTTGAATATTTGCTGTTGTTTTGAGATATTAATATGATTAATGGTAAACCTGATGGTTTAGTAAAGTAAAAAAAATTAATGGTTGGGATAAAAGCTTGAAACTGTGCCACACTCGAATAAACCAGTTGATAGTATGATGGTATATGACTTCCTTTTCTAATAGCAATCGTAATGGCTTTTTGTTATGCGCTACGGTCGGGGTAGCCAACAATGACTTGTCACTGCCATGGACCCTCTTGGAGTGATTTTCATTATGCCATTGTAAGATCATATTTCTAGTTGTAATTTTTTAACTTGTGAGTTCTTAGTTGAGGTTTCCTGGCACTTCCACCATCCATATTGGCTAGCCTCTTCGGTACTATGCATTCCCCATTCTCACAATGAGAGTTGGTTCGAACTTCGCTAGTGCATCCAAACCCCGTGGGAGGACTTTGTTCTCCTACACATAATTGTGGGGACCCTAGACTAGCAGTCCAAGATCTCCAGTATGCATACATTCATGATCCCATGATCAGTTAGTCGTGAACAACATACTCGAGTTGGCATTTCAGATTACAACATCCACTACACGAATACACGGCTTACACAACTGGTCACATGACTCAGTTGAAAACAACTGCCACGCAGGGCAGGAAAACACACTAAACAGCGGAAGTCTACAAAACACACTCGTGGTAAACCCAAGTCATGCCTTGACTACCTACAGGCTACTGACTCAGAGACGTTCCTAGCTCGCACAGCCGTCAGCGACACCATCTTCTTCAGGTTCTCCGGGTTTCTGCTCAAAGTCTGGCTAAGACAATAGCCAGGGACGAAACCATTGTGAGTACATTGGAATGTACTTGCAAGACACCCCAAATGAAAGCTAAACATGAAACTATGCATAAATGTATAGGTGGTAGGAAGGCTATAATTAAGGTTCAACTAGCCATGATGAATTTAAGACACATCATGGTTGCACAAGTTTTAGTTGTTTTTGTTGAAGAAGATACTTCAGAAGATATTTTATTTGTCTTGTAGATATTGCATGTCCAAAAGGTTTTGATAAAGCGTTCGAAAATAAAAGAAAGTTTTTCTTTGCAAAACTTCTTGGAAAACACCTCTTCAGAACCATCATTTCTCCCGTACCTCAAAGGTACAATCATTCCCTTTCAACGTACCTCCCAGGTACAATTTCAAAACACTTTCCAGCCTTTTCGAAAACATTGACACAATGCTAGATACATGGCCATTCAACTGTCCATATCCGAGGACGCGGCTATTCTGAATAGTTTTACTCTGCAGAGGTGTACACAATCCACAAGATCCAGTACATCCGCCGTGAACAACCACAGACTGTCCGAGACAGTATGCAAACATCGGATAACTGGTCCTAACCATCCACTATGTCAGAGCTAGTATATGACTACCTCTTCTACTGGGTTTGTTCTCCCCGGCACCGAGTGAGTCAGCCGTATCGATCCGGTTACACCTGACAACACACCTCCATGGCAGGAGACCCAATTGTTGCAACCGGTGGCGAACTTAATCCCCACACTGTGAATGTCCCATTTCTTCCTCCTGGCGGCTATTCGGTTTGGGGGACTCTAACCCCTATAGCACTTTGAGGTAGGCACGGACTAACACCAACAAGCAATTAGCTAGACCCCGTTCCCATATTGAGGTAATGTGGCAGTACGGCTTGGTTGTCCGGCGAAGACTAGGTTATGTGTCATTTTTGGAAAACAAGTCGAAAACATTTCCTTCTTCACAAACCTCCCTCGGACAAGGTCCCACCTTTCCTCGGGGTTTTTCCAATCTTTTGCTTTCAAAAAACATCAAGTTAAAATGACCACTAGAGGACGTAAGTAAAAGAGGTGGTGATATTAAAATATCTAAAGGGCTTGGTAACACCAAGATTATAAAGTGGATATCGCATCATAGATACACAAAATAGATAGTGGTATAGTCCACTTAAAAGAATAGTTTTTGAATCCAACTTTTGTAAAACTTCAGAAGTAAAACATGCATGATAGATAATGATAAGTAAAACAACATCAAGCATTTAGAGTGGCTTTCCTTGGCACTGGTCTTGGTCTTGCTCTTGAAATAAACAAGAGTTGCAATAATAACCGCTCTGGGAAATAATACCGTCTTCGTTATCTAACGTCGTAAACTCAAAAAGGAAAACACCCAATCAGAACCAAACAAAGGTAATAACTTGAAAAAAAAGTAAACATACAGCAAGCATTTCATCAAACCAGTACACTCACAAGCAATATTACTAGGGTGCACACCAACGAGCAAAACAGGCACAAACAATACACACGAATAACACTAGAATTGATGTTATGGATCCTCAAACAAGATGGAATGAGTTCAGTGGGTGTGCCATTCTCATATCATGCACAAAAAAGGTCAAATGACTCTCTGTCCATTCATGAGGATGAGCAAAATAACAAGAAAACAACCTAGGAACACATACACATGCATAGGAAAATATTATCAAGCAATACTACAAGCCCATAGTAGCACATGCTTTTCTAAACATGAAGAAATAATATAACCAGTAGCTAAACAACCTAATCACAGAGACAAAACAATACCAAACATATCATGGCATCACTCAATACATGAAAATAATCATGGAGCAAAACAACTGTTAAAACTAGACATGAAAAGGGCTATTTAGGCAAGCAGACATGCATACCTATAAGAGATCATCAAACAAGATTTATTCTAACATGATGAATCTGTAAGATAGCATCCAAGTAACAGAGAAAATAACACCTAAAAATGCTAGTAATATCAAAATAACAATCTAATCAATGCCTCAAAAATCAAGCATGCAAATAACAAATTATGGCAGAAAATCACCTAAAACTATCATAGCATGACAATTTGATCTATAGCTCACTCAAGCATGCAAGCAAGTATAATATGGTAAAATAACAGTATTCATGCTATGGAAAACAATACTAAAGCATTTATTCAAGTAGTCATAGCAATATGAAGAATAACATAATTTAACCTATTATTACTAGGAAAAACACCATATGAGAATAAAACTATAACAAACAAGGTTTTTCACACACAAGTCCTAACATGATAGTGTCACACTCAAAACACATATCAAACATGTATTAATAACCTACACATTATAGGAATCAAATTTATAGCAAGAACATAATAACACAACAATTTATCAAGTCATATCAATAATGGACAGAAAAGGACTATTTACTAAATAATGCACCAATCCTATTCTATAACTCCTAAAATCATGAAAATCGAGTATAAGGTGCTCTTAGTCACTAGAAAACCAACACAAGTGGATTCACATCAAAAATCATCACCAATAAAATTAAACAATTCACAGAAGTGCTCTCTGGCCTAAAACTAACATGCATGTCATTTTCAATCAACAACTCATGTCAACACAAGGTTAACTTCCACAGATAGACATTTTCAAGAGCTACTCAGAACAGTTGAGTTTGCATGTTTTGGGTACACAAAACTCATGTTATTAAAGAAATGGTGTTAATGAGTGTCTCTGCCATTTATTTTATTTCTCCTAAAATACAGCACAAAACATGGATCTGCAAGTTGGAGGTGGTTAGAAATTAGTAGATCTATATCAGTGATTTTTCTTTTGGCAATATTTTCTTATTTACATTTTCATATAGATTTAAAGTAAAGCACCAGAAAACTGATATCCAGAAAAAGGATTGACCAGCAGAGAAAAAAATGAATAACGGGCCAGATCTGCGAGGTGGATGGACCGCGCGAGGCAGGCCGGCCCGCGAGTGAGCACGTGCGGGGCGAAACGGTAAGTCGCCGTTCGATCCGCAGTCGACGGTGGAGATTAGATGAGCCACGATTCAAACAGCTTCGTTGGATGCCGATCCGACGCTTGCGAGGAGACCACACCACCCTCCGTCGGCGGCGACCAACTACTGGCAGCGGAAACAGAAGCAGAGGCGGAGCAGTCACTGGAGCTTCGCCGTAGGCCGCTCCAAACCTTCCCAGGAAGCGTGTGGGGGCGTAGAACGGCTCCAAATCGTGGCGCCCATCGATTGCCCGCATCGATTCGAGGCAGGAAGACCCGGAGCGTGGTCCTCGCATGGGGGTACCACGGAGGCAACCCTAGGTCACAGAGGAGCTCGTCCCTGCGAAGAAAAACTTGGTGAATCGGAGGAGGCACTATCCAATTGGAAGCATGAGGGTTCTAGGGAAAGAAACGAGAGACCAGGGGGTGATCTGCTCCAAGCAAACGACGACCACGACGAGCTTGGTAAACAGCGGCCATGGAGGCTCGGGGTGAGCTTGACCCCGATGCTTAGAAGAGCGATCTAGGGCGCATTTGATAGATAACATAGAGGAGATACGCCTGGAGAGACCGGGGAAAGGAGGAGAGCAAAGAGGGGCGGAATCGACCTTCTCAAGTTGGGCACCCGCAGGTGTTCGACCGTGGTTAGAGGTGGGAGGAGGGCGAGTGGAAGACAATGGGAGGCACGGGCACACTCCAGGAGATCTCGTGGAGCGAGTATACGTGGTTTCGAGCTTGAGCATGCGTTCCAAGGGGCGGAACGCGAGGGACGTGGAGAGCACGCTCTGGACACCATGGCAAGCTCATGGCCGAGAGGGAAAAAGACAAGGATAGGGGGAGGGCTCTTCCAGGGAGCTCACATGTTGCACTAGGAGCCATGTGGCGCAGGGGCTCGGCCTGGAATTGACTGGGGTGGTGGATTGAGAAATAAGGGGTGATCACCAATCCTTGTCCATTTGTGGTTGGCTGAGTTAGAGAGAGGGAGAGAGGTGGTGGATCAACTAGACCATGTCTAGGAGGTTGGGGAGGGGGGTTTTTCATCTCCCAGAACAGAAGAGAGGCAGAGAGAGTGAGTGCGTGGACCAGAACATGCATGAACCCAACAGTGTCAAGAATAACCACAGGAGGTTTTTGATTGTTTTCACCAATAATATGAATAGAACATATGTTATAAATTGTGTCCAATGGATAGAGGATGAAAAATGGAGTCTAGATATGGTGGCCTCAATAGTTTTGAAAAATATTTCTTTCACAAAATTTTGGAAAGTCAAAAAGTGCTGAATCTATTTTTAAATGTTTTCTCCAAAATTTTCAACACAACTTCCAAATGTTTTTGTAGAAAATGATCCCACATCACCATAGGCATGTTGGGTAATTTTTCCAAGATTTTAGGAAATACTTTTCTTCACAAAATATTTTAAAATCCATTTCTGGCTTTTTGAAAAATGGAAAATAATAAATATTAAAATTATTTTAAAACAAATATTTTTGAGTTGGGATGAGAGAGTATATAATATAGGTCTCAAAAGTGATTTTTAATAAACAACTCCTTTGAAAATAATTGAGACACCAAGTGGAAAAAGGGTGAAAACATGGGTTTATTTAATAGGCTAAAAACCATGTGGGAAGAACAATTAAATGGCCATTGGAAAATAAATGGACCATATGGAGGTGATATATAAGTCATGGATATGACAAGGGTAGGTTCATTGGTCCTGAAAACAATAAGGAATGATTTGGGGTAACATGGACAAAGTGCTTCATAATAAAAGGAATATGATCACTATTTAGGGATGCCTTCTAAAGGACTTTGAAAGATGATGCCAAAGGGTTTCAATATCCAGAACAACAACTTTGATAGATAGCATAGATGTAAACAATGATATGTAAGAGGATGCATTGATGATTAGTTCAAGATTTGTCATAGAAGCCTGTCTCCAAAGTTGGAGATTTTTAAGAAAACAGAAGATGATATGGACATGAGATGGAATATGGTATTGATGTTTGATCTTGCTATTACTAGGTTTTATTATTATCAAAACAACACACATTAATCAACAAGCAGAAATAAATACTTCAAAGCACACACAAGATAGGATCACACCACAAGCAGATAAAATAACAAGTCACACAAATCACTCAACCAACTGAGTTCTTCAATTTAATTTCCAGGTGTTTTTATCAAGTGTTAATTTTAGGTAGTGATCAAGACATACCATGACAAGAGGATTTTGTAAAGAGGTTCAGCTCCAAAAGTTGTTATTTCCAAAAGAATATAATTGAGGTAAAACACAGGGGTAACCTAGTCCCCTCTTATTGTTTTTGCAAGAGAAGGGAGTGAGAGGGAGTTTTTGAAATACTTGCAAAAACATCTTGGTTAAAAACAGGTTGAAAATGATTAGCTCCAAAATAATTTTCATATAGTTTTGGAATTTATCTTTTGTTTTCTCAAAACGTGGATTTGTTTCTTCAAAAATCAAAACACTTTCAAAAAGGTTTTTGCCAAAAGAGTGATGCATGAAGATGATAAGCTTTCTTGTCATGACTTGATCACAAGGGTTGTGTTTTAAGAAAGTTATAATCATTGGTTTTAATGTCAGGTGTTAATAAACACAAACACAAATGCATACAACAACCAAATAGAAAAGAAAACACAAGCATAAGTCAAACATATAAAAAGTTTTTGTTGGCCCTGATTTTTGGGTTATAGAAAACAAATTTTTCATGTCTTCCAAAAATTTGGGCTGTTACAGCTCTTCCCCCCTTAAAATGAATCTCGTCCTCGAGATTCGTAAGGGAAACAAGGAAGAGGGTTTTCTTAACAGACAACAAAAAACAAAACTCTTTTTAACAAAAAAATTAAGTTTTTCTCAGGTTTTAGGAAAACCAAAAATTTTCTTCAAGCCTGAAGATGAGACTGGTTACTCACCAAGGGGGTCACAGAGACCTAGTTGTGTAGGGGTAGAGGCTATAAACAGCTAGTGATCTTGTCAAGATTTTTCTCACGATTTGAAAGGGAGTGAGAAGCTTGGTACACCCGGAGTTTTCTGGAGTTATACACTGACGTGTGGGACCAGGCCCACTTGGCAGTCGATGCCCTTCTCTCTTCTTCTTCTTCTTCTTCTTGCCTGGCCTTCTCTCCTGGTGCGCACACCCTTGGCATCAGGGCGTCCTGCCCACTGTGAGCTCAGGGTGGGCTGACACCTCGCTATGAGACTGCTGTGAGTGCGACATGTCGATTCTTCGACCACTTGGTGGAGGGATGCTCCGGTGATTTCGCGCCATTTGCGAGTACTGCAGCTGGATTCTTCGTCTTTTCCCGCATAGTGCTCGACGGAGGAGAGGGATCTGCTCCTACTGCTATAAAAAGGGTCACCGTGGTTCTCTCAATCGCACCACACAATGGGTTTCATTTCTCAACTCATCGATGATTTCTTCAAGGAGTACGTCACCCTGCTGGAGCGAGCAAATCCCTTGGAGCACTTTGTCATCGTGCTGTTCTTCAGCTGTGGCCTCATGGGGTGGGTCATGGTGATTGTGGTAACTATGGTCTGCACCGCCTGGGGCATCTACGACTGGTGGTCTGGCGCCAGGAGCGATACCGCGGTGGAAGAAGGACGAGAAGTGGCGCCGGTGGCTGCGGTGGTGGAGGTCCAAGCTGGTGGCACAAGGCCAGGAAGACTCGATGGGCTTTGCCGTCGCCTGACTCAGGGCTCGGCGTCAGGTGAGAATGGCTCACCGTCAGACCAGGTTCCAGCCAGCGAGGGCTAGGCAATGTTAGTGTCTACACCGGAGTAGGTGTAGTGGTCTGTGTTAGAAACAGACTTGTATCTTACTTTATGAAACTGTCATCTGTTAGGTGCAATGTTATCCATCGAATCATGTATCCCTTTGAAGTTCCAGTGAAGATTGTAGCTCTGAAATGATTCTTCTTCTGCTTCTGGGGTATTGGGGAAAAACAGAGGGATGTTGGTGCACTAACTGGTTAAGACGTTAAAACACATGTGCAAAAAGATTAAAGAGGCAAGTTTTTCATACTGATAAACAGAGTTGTGGAAAAACTACTCAATCAGAACAGAGCAAGGAAATCCAACAAACACAATTAATTTAGCAAGCATCACTCAGTCAAAAGAAAACCAGGTACTTTAAGCACCAGCAAGCGTCTAGAATCGATGAAGAACGGGTAGCTCAATCAAAACAACTAAGCACAACCTGACAAATCCTATGGGTCTGAGTCAACCATAGTGGTTGAAGCCTTCATACTGTTAACATCGTTGTAGATTGTCATTGTTGAGCTTGATACCTGGCAGAGTCTTCTGATCTCGAGGGTTTCTTTATCTCATCTTAATGTTGAGGTCTTCGGAAGGAAGCTTCTTTTTCTTCGGTTTGCTAACTACTAAGGTCTTCTCGGGACATCGTCAAGTATGTAATTTTTAATAGAAAGATAACAGAAGAAAACTTTTTGGTGGACTTTTCAATGGAAACAAAAGTTTGATAAATTCATGTTTATTTATTTATAAAATATTTTGAGCCATGAAAACAAAGGACAAAAAGATATGTTTACTATTTTCTATGTTTTTCTTCAAAACTTCTGTTTTATAAACCAGACAATAATTTTTTTGAGAATAAGAGAAGACTGGAAACCATACTTAGGGTTCCTTAGATAAAAACATTTTAGGCAGTAATATAGGCTTTACCAACATATTTTTATTTTCCTATCTGACGTCCATGCTAACTAAGGTCTCCTAAAGTCAGGATGGCTCTGATACCAACTCTGTGGGGACCCCAGACTAGCAGTCCGAGACCTCCAGTATGCATACATTCATGATCCCATGACCAGTTAGTCGTGAACAACATACTCGAGTTGGCATTGTAGATTACAACATCCACTACACGAATACACGGCTTACACAACTGGTCACATGACTCAGTCGAAAAACAACTGCCACGCAGGGCAGGAACACACACTAAAAACAGCGGAAGTCTACAAAACACACTCGTGGTAAACCCAAGTCATGCCTTGACTACCTACAGGCTACTGACTCGGAGACGATCCTAGTTCGCATAGCCGTCAGCGACACCATCTTCTTCAGGTCCTCCGAGTTTCTGCTCAAAGTCTGGCTAAGACAATAGCCAGGGACGAAACCATTGTGAGTACATTGGAATGTACTCGCAAGACACCCCAAATGAAAGCTAAACATGCAAGTACGCAAAAATATAAAGGTGGTAGGAAGGCTGTAATTAAGGTTCAACTAGCCATGATGAGTTTAAGACACACCATGGTTGCACAAGTTTTAGTTGTTTTTGTTGAAGAAGATACTTCAAAAGATATTTTATTTCTCTTGTAGATATTGCATGTCCACAAGGTTTTGATAAAGCATTCTAAATAAAAGAAAGTTTTTCTTTGCAAAACTTCTTGGAAAACACCTCTTCAAAACCATCACTTCTCCCGTACCTCAAAGGTACAATCATTCCCTTTCAACGTATCTCCCAGGTACAATTTCAAAACACTTTCCAGCCTTTTTGAGAACATTGACACAATGCTAGCTACATGGCCATTCAACTGTCCATATCCGAGGACGCGGCTATTCTGAATAGTTTTACTCTGCAGAGGTGTACACAATCCACAAGATCCAGTACATCCGCCGTGAACAACCACGGACTGTCTGAGACAGTATGCAAACATCGGATAACTGGTCCTAACCATCCACTATGTCAGCGCTAGTAAATGACTACCTCTTCAACTGGGTTTGTTCTCCCCGGCACCGAGTGAGTCAGCCGTATCGATCCGGTTTCCCCTGACAACACACCGCCATGGCAGGAGACCCAATTGTTGCAACCGGTGGCGAACCTAATCCCCACACTTTGAATGTCCCATTTCTCCCTCCTGGCGACAATTCGGTTCTGGGGACTCTAACCCCTATAGCACTTTGAGGTAGGCACGGACTAACACCAACAAGCAATTAGCTAGACCCCGTTCCCATATTGAGGTAATGTGGCAGTACGGCTTGGTTGTCCGACGAAGACTAGGTTATGTGTCATTTTTGGATAACAAGTCGAACACATTTCCTTCTTCATAGACCTCCCTCGGACAAGGTCCCACCTTTCCTCGGGGTTTTTCCAAGATTTTGCTTTCCAAAAACATCAAGTTAAAATGTCCACTAGAGGACTTAAGTAAAAGAGGTGGTGATATTAAAATATCTAAAGGTCTTGGTAACACCAAGATTATAAAGTGGATATCGCATCATAGATACACAAAATAGATAGTGGTATAGTCCACTTAAAAGAATAGTTTTTGAATCCAACTTTTGTAAAACTTCAGAAGTAAAACATGCATGATCGATAATGATAAGTAAAACAACAGCAAGCATTTAGAGTGGCTTGCCTTGGCACTGGTCTTGGTCTTTCTCTTGAAATAAACAAGAGTTGCAATAATAACCGTTCCGGGAAATAATACCGTCTTCGTTATCTAACGTCGTAAACTCAAAAAGGAAAACACCCAATCAGAACCAAACAAAGGCAAGCACTTGACAAAAAGTAAACATACAACAAGCATTTCTTCAAACCAGTACACTCACAAACAATATTACTAGGGTGCACACCAACGAGCAAAACAGGCACAAACAATACACACGAATAACACTAGAATTGATGTTATGGATCCTCAAACAAGATACAATGAGTTCAGTGGGTGTTCCACTCTCATATAATGCTCAAAAAGGTCAAATGACCCTCTGGTCATTCATGAGGATGAGCAAAATAACAAGAAAACAACCTAGGAACACATACACATGCATAGGAAAATATTATCAAGCAATACTACAAGGCCATAGTAGCACATGCTTTTCTAAACATGAAGAAATAATATAACCAGTAGCTAAACAACCTAATCACAGAGACAAAACAATACCAAACATATCATGGCATCACTCAATACATGAAAATAATCATGGAGCAAAACAACTGTTAAAACTAGACATGAAAAAGGGCTATTTAGGCAAGCAGACATGCATAACTATAAGAGATCATCAAACCAGATTTATTATAACATGATGGATCTGTAAGATAGCATCCAATTAATAGAGAAAACAACACCTAAACATGCTAGTAATATCAAAATAACAATCTAATCAATGCCTCAAAAATCAAGCATGCAAATAACAAATTATGGTAGAAAATCACCTAAAACTATCATAGCATGACAATTTGATCTAGATCTCACTCACGCATGAAAGCAAGTATAATATGGTAAAATAACAGTAGCCATGCTATGGAAAACAATACTAAAGCATTTATTCAAGTAGTCATAGCAATATGAAGAATAACATAATTTAACTTATTATTACTAGGAAAAACACCCTATGAGAATAAAACTATAACAAACATGGTTTTTCACACACAAGTCGTAACATTATAGTGTCACACTAAAAACACATATCAAACATGTATTAATAACCTACACATGCTAGGAATCAAATTTATAGCAAGAACGTAATAACACAACAATTTATCAAGTCATATCAATAATGGACAGAAAAGGACTATTTACTAAATAATGCACCAATCCTATTCTGTAACTCCTAACATCATGAAATTCTATTATAAGGTGCGCTTAGTCACTAGCAAACCAACACAAGTGGATTCACATCAAAAATCATCACCAATAAAATTAAACAATTCACAGAAGTGCTCTCTGGCCTAAAACTAACATGCATGCCATTTTCAATCAACAACTCAAGTCAACACAAGGTTAACGTCCACAGATAGAAATTTTCAAGGGATACTCATAAAAGTTGAGTTTGCATGTTTTGGGTACATAAAACTCAAGTTATTAAAGAAATGGTGTTAATGAGTGTCTCTGCCATTTATTTTATTTCTCCCAAAATACAGCACAAAACATGGATTTGCAAGTTGGAGGTGGTTAGAAATTAGTAGATCTATATCTGTGATTTTTAGTTTGGCAAGATAAGCTTATTTACATTTTCATATCGATTTAAAGTAGAGCACCAGAAAACAGATATCCAGAAAAACGATTAACCTGCAAAGAAAAAATGAATAACGTGCCAGATTTGGGAGGTGGATGGGCCGCGCGAGGCAGGCCGGCCCGCGAGTGAGCGCGCGCGGGGCGAAACGGTAAGTCGCTGTTCGATCCGCAGTCGACGGCGGAGATTAGATGAGCCAAGATTCAAACAGCTCCATTGGATGCCGATCCGACGCTTGCGAGGAGACCACATCACCCTCCGTCAGCGGCGACCAACTACCGGCGGCGGAAATAGAAGCAGAGGCAGAGCAGTCACCGGAGCTTCGCCGTAGGCCACTCCAAACCTTCCCAGGAAGCGTGTGGGGCGTAGAACGGCTCCAAATCGTGGCGCCCATCGATTGCCCGCATCGATTCGAGGCAGGAAGACCCGGAGCGTGGTCCTCGCATGGGGGTACCACGGAGGCAACCCTAGGTCACGGAGGAGCTCGTCCCTGCAAAGAAAAACTTGGTGAATCAGAGGAGGCACTATCCAATTGGAAGCATGAGGGTTCTAGGGAAAGAAACGAGAGACCAGGGGGTGATCTGCTCCAAGCAAACAACGACCACGGCAAGCTTGGCGAACAGCAGCCATGGAGGCTCGGGGTGAGCTTGACCCCGATGCTTAGAAGAGCCATCTAGGGCGCATTTGATAGATAACATAGAGGAGATACGCCTGGAGAGACCGGGGAAAGGAGGAGAGCAAGGAGGGGCGGAATCGACCTTCTCAAGTTGGGCACCTGCAGGTGTTCGATCGTGGTTAGAGGTGGGAGGAGGGCGAGTGGAAGACAATGGGAGGCACAGGCACACTCCTGGAGATCTCGTGGAGCGAGTAGACGTGGTTTCGAGCTTGAGCTTGCGTTCCAAGTGGTGGAACACGAGGGACATGGAGAGCACGCTCTGGACACCATGGCCAGCTCATGGCCGAGAGGGAAAAAGACAATGATAGGGGAGGGCTCTTCCAGGGAGCTCACATGTTGCACTAGGAGCCCTGTGGCGCAGGGGCTCGGCCTGGAATGGACTGGGGTGGTGGATTGAGAAATAAGGGGTGATCACCAATCCTTGTCCATTTGTGGTTGGCTGAGTTAGAGAGAGGGAGAGAGGTGGTGGATCAACTAGACCATGTCTAGGAGGTTGGGGAGGGTGTTTTTCATCCCCCAGAACAGAAGAGAGGCAGAGAGAGTGAGTGCGTGGACCAGAACATGCATGAACCCAACAGTGTCCAGAATAACCATAGGAGGTTTTTGATTGTTTTCACCAATAATATGAATAGAACATATGTTATAAATTGTGTCCAATGGATAGAGGATGAAAAATGGAGTCTAGAGATGGTGGCCTCAATAGTTTTGAAAAATATTTCTTTCACAAAATTTTGGAAATTCAAAAAGTGCTGAATCTGTTTTTAAATGTTTTATCCAAAATTTTCAACACAACTTCCAAATGTTTTTGTAGAAAATGATCCCACATCACCATAGGCATGTTGGGTGATTTTTCCAAGATTTTAGGAAATACTTTTCTTCACAAAATATTTTAAAATCCATTTCTGGCTTTTTGAAAAATGGAAAATAATAAATATTAAAATTCTTTTAAAACAAATATTTTTGAGTTGGGATGAGAGAGTACATAATATAGGTCTCAAAAGTGATTTTTAATAAACAACTCCTTTGAAAATATTTGAGACACCAAGTGGAAAAATGTGAAAACAGGAGTTTATTTAATAGGTTTAAAACCATGGGAGAAGAATAATTAAATGGCCATTGGAAAATAAATGGACCATATGGAGGTGATGTATAGGGTATGGAGAGTACAAGGGTAGGTTGATGGGGCTTGAAAACCAAGAGGAGTGGTTTTGAGCAACACAGAAAAAGTGCATCAAGATAATAGGGATATGACCAACATTTAGGGATGCCTTCGAAAGGACTATGAAATAAGATGCCAAGGTGTTTCAATATCCAGAATAACAACTTGGATAGATAGCATAGATATATGAAATGAGATGTATGAGGGTGCATTGATGATTAGCTCAGGATTTTTCATAGAAACATGTCTCCAAAGTTGGAAGTTTTTTTAAGAAAACAGAAGATGACATGGGCATGTGATGGAATATGATATTGATGCTTGATCTTGTTATTAATAGATTTTTAATTTATTAGAACAGCACACATTAATCAACAAGCAGAAATAAATACTTCCAAACACAGACAGATAAGATCACACCACAAGCAGATAAAATAACAAGTCACACAAATCACTCAACCAACTGAGTTCTTCAATTTAATTTCCAGGTGTTTTTATCAAGTGTAAATTTTAGGTAGTGATCAATACATACCATGACAAGAGGATTTTGTAAAGAGGTTCAGCTCCAAAAGTTGTTATTTCCAAAAGAATATAATTGAGGTAAAACACAGGGGTAACCTAGTCCCCTCTTATTGTTTTTGCAAGAGAAGGAAGTGAGAGGGAGTTTTTGAAATACTTACAAAAACATCTTGGTTAAAAACAGGTTGAACATAATTAGCTCCAAAATACTTTTCATATAGTTTTGGAATTTATCTTTTGTTTTCTCAAAACGTGGCCTTTGGGTTTCTTAAAAAATCAAAACACTTTCAAAAAGGTTTTTGCCAAAAGAGTGATGGATGAAGATGATAAGCTTTCTTGTCATGACTTGATCACAAGGGTTGTGGTTTTAAGAAAGTTATGATCATTGGTTTTAATGTTAGTTGTTAACAAACTCAAACAATAACACAATCAACAAGCAAATAGAAAAGAAACACAAACATTAGTCAAACATATCAAAAAGTTTTTGTTGGCCCTGATTTTTGGGTTATTGAAAACAAGTTTTTCCTGTCTAAATTGGGCTGTTACAATAATCCCAAATATCTTCCTCAAAACAGCCACCATACCTACCTATCATGGAATTTCCATAGCCATTCCGAGATATATTTCCATACAACATCCATCTTCATTATGTGACTTGATGACATGCTTCATTGTTATTTTGCATACTGCTACACTGGCAGGAGCATTCAATTTTATACATTAGAGATATTTTAGTTTGAGTTATGAGTACTAAAAGTGTGATGATTCATTCTAAAATAGAGTATTGCTCCTACCGGTGAGGTTATATATTAAAAAAAGGAAAAAGCCCAAAGAGAAAAAAGGGCCAAAGAGAGACAATAGAGAGAGAGGGGGCAACATTACTATCATTTATTCCACACTTGCGCCTATTTAGCACCAATACTTCTGTTTGGAGAGAGTTTTCATATAGGGAACCTTACATTGTAGAACTTGGCTTGTATATTCTAATGATGAGCCTCCTCAAAAGTGCTCTAGGTCTTCGTGAGCAAGCAAGTTGGATGCACCCCCACTAGTTCCATTGGAGAGCTTTCATACACTTATAGCTCTATGTGCATCCGTTGTGTGGCAATCTCTAGTCCTTGCAGAACTTCGATTATAAGACTTCCTCTTGTATAATGATCACTTTTAGTTGTGTGAGACTTTCTTCCATTGACTATCCAAACCCCCCATAATGTTCTTTTAGTCATAACATCCTGGTGCCAGGGGCCAATCCAGAACTCTTGCTTGTTTTGAGTGCACAAATATCTTAATGATTTTCCTACGTGCATATTGTTGCCACTTGACTTGATCCTAACATGGGTTGTTGTGAGAGTTTGATGCCTTGAATGGTTATATTGTTGTTCTTGAACCTTAAATCATCTTTAATATACTTTGCATGGTTGATTGTCTTTTAGTATTGATTCATTAAAAAGTTTTACTTTGTTATTCCTAATGGTTTATACAATACTCTATTTGATATCAACTATAATCCACAACCTTTATTCATTTGATCCTAGTTTACATGCTTTACATTACTATGATGATCGAGTTTATGTTGGTAGCATGCCACCTCAGAAATTATTTCTTTTATCGTTTTACCTACTCGAGGACGAGTAGGAACTAAGCTTGGGGATGCTTGATACGTCTCAAACATATCTATAATTTCTGATGTTCCATGTTCTTTTCATGCCATATGCTACATGTTTCCTATACACTTTATGTCATTTTTATGGATTTCCTCGGACTAACCTATTGACAAGATGCCATAGAGCCAATTCCTGTTTTCTGTTGTTTTTGGTTTCAGAACAGTTGTTCTGGAAATATTCTCGGAATTGGACGAAAAAATCCTATGGTCTTAGAAGTTTGTCACGTACACGGAGTCCGGAGGAGACCCAGAGGAGGACCTCAGGGGCCCACACCATAGGGCGACGCGCCCCCTTGGCCATGCCACCAGGTGGTGTCGCCCCCTAGCCACCCACCGTCGTTGCCCTCTCGCCTATTTAAGCTCCTCCACGGGTTAACCCTAAATACCCGAGCCTTTTTCCACCAAAAGTTCCTTAGCCGTCGTCATCGTCAACCCTAGTTCGGGTGGGTTTTGAAGCACTCCCCGGCACCCTGCCGGGAGGGGGAATCGTCACCCGAGGGCTCTTCATCACCATGCCTGTCTCTGGAGTGACGCGTGAGTAGTTCATCCTTGGACTACGAGTCCATAGCAGTAGCTAGATAGTTGTTCTCTCCTCTTTATGCCTAATGTTTAGATCTTGTGAGCTTTCTAACATGATCAAGATCATCTTATTGTAATGCTACATGTTGTGTTTGCTGGGATCCGATGAATATTGAATGCTATGTCCAATGATTATCAATCTATCATGTTATTTCATGTTTATGTTATTTTTGATCTTGCATGCTCTCCGTTACTAGTGGATGCTCTGGCCAAGTTGATGCTTGTAACTCCAAAAGGAGGTATTTACGCTCGATAGTCGGTTCATGCCTCCCTTTCACTCACGATCGAGTGACATAAACGTAATGGGTGGGGGATGCGTTGTTTCCATTAGGGAGAAAACAACGATGTTTACATTACACACTTTGATAAATGCAATTATATGTTGCTTGAAACTTAATACCTTAGGTTTGATTGGATTACGCTCCGAGGGTGGATTATTAGTCATAAGTGCAGTTGGATAACGGTCTATCTATCTTGTTGTAATGCCCGCATGAATCACATAGTAATCATCATGCCATGCATATGTACTACGATGCAGCCTTTATATTTTTCAATTGCCCAGCTGTAATTTGTTTACCCAACATGTTATCTATCTGTTTTGGAGAGACACCACTTGTGAACTGTGGACCCCGGTCCATTTCTTTACACTGATAATACAACCACTACAACTGTTGTTTTACTACTGCAATTACTGTTCTCTTTCATCTACTGCAAACAAGTAATGTTTTCCACACTATACGTTTAATTCTTTGTTTTCAACAAAACCGGCGAGATTGACGACCTCACTACTTCGTTAGGGAAAAGTAACTTGATTGTGTTGTGTAGATTCCACGTTGCTGCTGAATCGATAGTGCGCCCTGCCAACATCAGCTGTCTTCAGCCTTCAGAAGTGATATCTTTCTCCTACTGGTCGATTCAACCTTGGTTTCTTTTTGAGGAAAAAACTTGCCGATGTGCTCTTCCTACCTTCCTCTTGGGGTTTCCCAACGAGTGCACTCCTGCACGATCAAGCTCATACTCAGTACATGTGTAGGCTATCAAAAGACTAGAAGTGACCAACTAAGAGAGCAATAACGGCCATAATCATGCATAGCAACAAAACATCATTAATCAAAGCATGAAGTGATATTACAAGTCAAAAACTAAATGATCATATAAAGGCTAGAAGTGACTTTGTTTGTAGTCATAACATGGCGTGAGAATGCGCCAAGTCAATCTAGATAAAGAATTCAAAGGAGAAATACCGCAACACCTTGCTTCAATATGAGAGAACAACACATTATTAAATTCAATGGAACATTAAGAACTCTCAGCTATTTGAGACTAGTCATGATACATCATAAATTACTAAGCACACAGTTAAAATAACATCTAACGTGACATGCCAAAGCCTATGCCACAGTCAAAACAAGCTTCTTATTGCACCTTTATAAGCATGGCAATTTACTCTTCTCCAACACCAATCAACTTATTCAAAACAACTCTGAAAGAAAATAAACATCAAAGACCATAGAGCTAATAAAATATAACCGAAGCAAACCAACAACCTCTGAACAAAATTCGAGTGAAAAACAAGAGTTAAATGCAGTACTAGCAAAAACTGAACACTGACAGAACAATAAGAGTGAAAACTAGAGTGTTCTAGGCAATGAAAATTGAGCATATCTCTCCCAAGTTAAAAATTCTAGGATCCAACTAAAAGCTACAACAAAGAAAACAAAACAAAACTGAAATAAAAAAATGCTCCAAGAATAACACATATCATGTGAAGCAATAAAAATATTGTGTTTTGGAAGAAACCTGATATTTTGTTGATGAAGAAGAGGATGCCTTGGGCATCCCCAAGCTTTGATGCTTGAAATTCTTGAATATGTATTTGGGTGACATGGGCATCCCAAAGCTTGAGATTTTTTCCATCCGCCATCTCATCACATCATACTTCTCTCCCTACACTTGAAAACTACCTCCACCTTAAACTTCTCGCAATCTTCATTCGCAACGTTACTGTAATCAAAATAATAAATCCATTTGGTTAAGTTTCAACACAAGTCTCACACTCAAATAAAAAAATTAGCTACTAGCACAACTTATTTTAAAGATCTTCCCTCAAAAGAACACAAAAAGAAAGAGATTAAGACACAAATGCAAATATTGGCAGAAATTTGTCAAAACAGAACAATCGATAAAGATGAATTTTTTAGAAAATCTTATGTTGCTCAAATCAAAAGGTGGGAAACAAATGAAAGTTAGATAATAACCTGGGTTATGTGTCTATTTCTTCAAAGCAATCTAACGTTCTGGCTGAGAGATATGAATTTTTTGGCAATAGACCAGAAATCTGTTTCAGAACAACAACTTCCCCAAGTCGCACTACCTCTCAATTAAAGGTTACTCTTGAAAAAAAAAACGGAATAAAAAGGATAAAAAGCACTTTCTACAGAGGTAACAACTTGCAGAATAGAAAATAACAATAGAAGAATAAAACAAAAGGATAATGAAGGAAAACAAAACTGGGTTGCTGTAGCGTTCCCACATTTAAATAATGTAAGGACACCTGTGTTATTGTGCTAGTCCCTGGATCAATTGCTAGCACCACAGTACAAAATGAAGTGTCATGCAAATGTATCAAATTCTATTACATCGCATGATCCAGTCTTTACAAAATAATATTACAACTTGCATAGTCTTAGAAGACTAGCAGAAAACAAAGAAATACAGCGGAAAACTTAGTACAACATTGAGCCCATCTTCTTCATGTGCCACAGGCAAAACATGTTGGCGATAGTCTCGAGATCCTAAACGAAAACCTCACTCGTCTTAAAAAATATCTGCAATACGGAATATGCAGCCACAAGGGAGTCAATACAATTTAATGTATTGGAAAGTAACACTATGGTGGATATAAATGGCAAGACTAATACTACATGCTTATTTGGCTGAGTGGAGTTTAGGCTAAGTTTGCATAAAGCTAGTTTTCTCCTATCACTTTTGTAAAACCAACTTTTCTTTTCAAAGGGTGGCAACATTGGATTAAGATCCAAGCATCACAATACTCTTCACTTGGTCAAAATTTTACTTATTGAAATTGATGATGAGATTCTTCCGTCAATCCTTGTCCAGCTGCTCATAGTTGTCCATAACTGGGGATACGGCTAAGATCTTAGTTTGTTGACTCTGCAGAGTTTATGCACTTTCACCTTCAGACTCAAATCAGCCCAAACATCCTATACACACTGAGTGCATTAAGGAAAGGAGAAGATTGAGACGAGATCTTTCAGAAGAAATTCCACCACCGTTTGGCTTACTCGTTCCACCTATAATTATGCTACATCTGCTAGTAAGCATAGTGAGTTCATTTAACTTAGTTGATCAAGACAGAGCCCATATGACTAAAGGCTGCACGGGAAGCTACTAAACTTAGAAGTACATAGTAATCTCTTTGTTCCTGGGTGGCCATCCTCAAGTGAAAACCTCAAGTGGAATAACCCTTAGACAAGGGCCCTGAGGAAACAGTCAACATAAACCAATCACATCCAAAATCCACCCAGGTGTTTCATTCAATGTTATAGTTAGAATTTTTCCTCAACATCTAATAAAACAATTTGTAACATTGCATAGCATCTACTAAGTTCAAAGGCTATCAAAATAACAAGGTATAAGGGATGGCTACGCACTACTAGGATAATAACATATCATAACATAACTTAGTAAAATTTCCTATCATGCACACTACTCAAAAATCAACTAATGCATATATAAAATAATGGGTAGTTGATGTTGTGTTACTTGCCTTGTTGAAGTTGGTGAAGATATCACACTCTCTTCACAAAAGATCGTTGCTCTCCGTACAATCTATTCATTGAAAACACAATAACAAAATAAACAAGCATCCTAGCAAACAAACATACAAGTGTAGAAAACATACAGAGCAACTAACATATCAAGAGGGGTTTAACCAAGTTGGTTAGGACAAGGTCAAGGTTTGACTTTGAAAATATTTATTCTCTAATGGTTCATTACATTCTAAGGAGTTTCTAAGGTTTTACTTGTGATGGACTAGGTTGAGTTATGTATAAAACTAACTTTATTATAACCATACTTGTCGAGGAAGTTCCAAGAGTTCACTTAGAATAAACATATTACTTCTTCAACTAAAGTAATACATGCAAACACTTGGTCATATTCACTTTCAAAAATATTTGAGTGACTATGTTAGTATTTTCCATTGTGGTTAGGGTAGCTCTCCTAACTACATCATCAAAGGTAAAATATTACTAAGTCTTGGGTTTTCCATTTGGGCCAATGGTTGGACAAAAATAACTTGTTATTCTTCAACTTGTATGGATTGCTTCTAGTCCTCATGTGATTGCCTTCTTGAAGATCATCATCATGCCATCTAAGTTGTTTCCTTCCTTGGTGTGGTGCTTCTCTTAGTCTTGATAGTCTTCATGGTTTTCTAACTAGTTGTTTCCCAAGTGGTGTGGTCACAACTAAGTGTTTTATTTAACAAATGTGATAATATCACTAAGTCAAAATAGAGGAGAAATGAGACAAGAGGATAGAATGGGAGAGGTGAGTCTTCTTCATTTCTTCATGTACTTGCACTTGATGGAGTATGCTTCAGATTGGTGTGGATCCTAAGTCATTTCTTCAATGATCTTCCTTGTTTCTCTTCATTTTTCCATCAAGTTGAAAGGAGAAGAATAGAAAAGGGAAGGAAAAAGACTTATAGAGAAAGGGGGTTAGTCTTCTGGAAGTTTCTATGGTTTTGTTCTAAGTGCTTCCACTTCTTGGAGATGCTTCTGAAGTTTGTTTTATTTTCTAAGTCCTTCATTGGTCTTCTATCTATGTTGAAAAATCTCTAGATGGTTAAGTCCTCCATTGCACTTCATGGTTCTCACAAATCCCAACTTGGTGAAATCTTGAAGCAAGCATGGGGAGACAAGAAGTTGATGGAAAAATTTGTACTAGTGTTTTTAGGTTCATTTGTTGGCTAAGTATAAGTTAAAACTTCACTAAGGACTTAGCCTTGGTTTCATATGGCCATACACACATAGAACCACTTAAGCAAAATATTTCCTAAGTCATTTTTAATATGGTGTGAAACATGTGTGTGATAACTTGGCCTAAAATACATGGGTATGGCTCATATATGTCCAAAATTTTATGGCATTGGTTTCTATGGATTAAGGTTGCCATATGGAGCAACATTGCTTAAGAAAACATACTAAAATTATTTATACAATTAAATCTATGTCAAAAATACTCAAATGTACCAATTAATTCTAAATTCAATTTTTATTTGTTCAATTTTTATTTTGGGACAGAGGATATGAAAGTACACATCCTAAGGTTTCCAAATATATTTTATTTGCAATTTTTGGATTTGTAAAATTTGAATTATGCCAAAATTCATCAAACAAGCATATTTGAATTTGAACAACTTCAAGTTTGTCAAATTTGAATTTGGACAGTGCCAACAGTTTCTACAGAGCCAGGGGATTTCAAAAAGTCCAAGTTTGCTAAATTTGGGCTTATGGATCAAAAGTTATGATAGATATAAGATGCAGGGACTAATCTGTAAAACTGTCAATTAATTCCAGAGGGAGAAAAATACAAATAAAGGCTAGGCCACGTGGGAGCTCCTGGTTGGTTACTTGTGCTGACTGGGCTGCTGACCGTGCATGCTGACTGGGCGCTGACGTGGATAAGTGGTTGGATCTGGGGCGTTAGATCCAAATGCAACGGTGGCGTACCCCTTCGGGGTGGATCTAATCTAGGCCACTAGACCTAGATCTAACGGCTGGGAGCGAGGGAGAGAGCTTACCGGCGTGGGGTGGTCGGAAAATGGCGCGACGGCGGCCGGAGTTGCAGCTCCTGGACAGCGACGGCGCTATGGGGGTCCTCGGGCTCGGGGAAGACCACCGAGATGCTCGGCAGAGCACGACGAGAAGGATGGAGGTGCCGGGGTTGTCCCGGGTGGCTTCTGGTGATGACGCGGTGCGGGATATGGCGGCGTTGCTCCGGTCTTCCTCGGGTGCACACGGCGGCGGTGTTTTACTGCGTCAAAAAATCAAAAAACCCATCACGGGGTGCGCACGAGCAAGGGGAGCAGGGAGGAACAAAAAGAGGGCGGTGCAGCTCGCTTACCACGCCGAAATCGTGCTCGAACGGCGGTGGTAGAGATGAACTCCAGCGAGGAAATACTCCGTCCTCGAGGAGCGATTGGAGAGAGGATGAGAGGGAAAACGAGGAGGGCATCGGGGGCTATAAGGAGGGCCGAAGAAGGGAGGCATTCATGGCCTTAATGTCCTGGAATTGAGCGGCAAAAAATCCGGCCGTGACACGCGCGGTTGCCTTCCGTGAGGAAGAAGGAGGTGACGTCATCCCTGACGTCATCGTGGCCCGCTTCGTCAGGGAGAGAAAGGGAGGGGCGGGCTCTGGTTGTTGGGCTCGTTTCTGGGCCGCTTTGTTCTGCGTGGGGGCGAGAGATAGGGATAGGGAGGGGTTTTTGGGCTGGGTTGGTTTCTTTCTTTTTTTGTTCCTTTTTCTTTTTCTGTTTTCTTATTTTATTTATAACTTTTGTTTTTAATATCCAAACAGCCTCAAACCAATTTCTAAAAGTTTGTAAAAACATTATCTTTCAACCAAAACAAGTGTGTGCTGTTTTTCAACACATTTCAAAATTTATATTTTGAAATTATAAATAAAACACTAATAGTACTTAAAGCCATTTTAAAATTTAGAAAATAATAAATTTATGTTATTGTCTAAATAAATTTCAGAGACATTTACATGTCATATACTATTTTTGGAAAGCCATTTCACCTCATTGTATATTTTTAAGATATGAGTGGTTTATTAATAGTAACTTTATGCCATTTAATTAGTTCATATCAAATAATTAATATTGTTGAACCATATAATTTAGAATAATACCACAAGTCATAATATTGTTTTCAAAACCCTCTTTTATGTTATTATCAAGCAAAGCATTTTATTTTCACACCTTTATGTTTAAAACTTGGAATAACAACTAAAAGTTATCATTAAGAAATTTTATTCTCGTCAAATAACTTTGAGGCTTAGAAGTTTATTAAGGTTATAAATCTTTGATTTTTGTTGCCATAAAATATCTTCAAATTTAATATTGGAGTTGTAAATATTTTGGGTAAAGGCGTGTTAATAAAAGCATATTCCCTTTATATAAAGAAACTTATTTTTCAATAAGGTTTTAGGGTTTAAGGAACAAGGGCATAACTGGATTGGTAATTCCATAATCATTGACGTATGTGTTATTCCCTTTGGTTTCTTGCACCTCATTTGGTATTTGGTGACTTGCATTAATAGAAAGCAAAAAGTTTCAATTTTTTGTGATTTTTGCATTTTCCAAAAATCAGGGATGTTACAGTTGCCTCCACCAAGCGCTTTTCTTTAACGCCTTTTAGCTAGGTATAGTGATTTTAAAAGATGCTCACATAAGAATAAGAATATAAGAACAATAAGAGAGAATCAAGAAGAAAATATAGACACATTTAAGTCTAACCCACTTCCTATGAAAAATAATCTTGTAAATAAATAGCTCAATGAAGCACAAAGAAACAAGCATAGGAAGGGAAGACAAGTGCAACTTCAAAAACTTCAACATAAAGAGAGGTGTTTTAGTAACATGAAAATTCTTACAACCATATTTTCCTATCTCATAATAACTTTTAGTAGCATCATGAATAAGATCAATAATATAACTGTCACATAAAGTATTATTATCATGATCCACATGCATAAAAGAATTAGTACTCCCCACATAAGCATAGTCATTCTCATTAATAGTATTGGGAGCAAATTAAATAAAGTATCTATCATTATAATCATCATAAAGAGGAGGCATATTATAATCACAATAATTTTTTTCCTCAATAGTAGGTGGACCGAAAATATCATATTCATCATTGTAATTATCATATATTGCAGGCATAGTATCATCAAAATAAATTTTCTCCTCCATGCTTGGGAACTTAAAATATCATGCTCATCAAAACCTATTTCCCCAAGCTTAAATTTTTCCATAGCTTTAGCAATAATGGTGTTCAAAGAATTCATACTAATAACACTCCTACTAGCATGCAAATAAACTTCCATAGGTTCTTTAATTTTCTCTTCAAACACTTCATATCGAGACATCGTAGTAGAGTTCATAGACGGGGGTGCCATGAGTCTAAGGGTAGATATGTGTGGGGGAGGGGACGTGGTAGTACGACAACCAGGAACACCAAATTTACCCAGGTTCGGTATGGCTCAACTAGGCGGCGTTCCTACTCATGCAATCTCACTAAATCAGGGCTGAAGCCTGAAGTATACAAAGTACAATGTGAGTATGGTTTAGCTAACTCGGCAAGGATCAACTTCTCGATGAGTTGGCTTCTAGCTAATTGTCTGTCTCTTTTCTTCTCTCCCTTCCGTCTTTATATAGATAGCCGGGTTAGGGCTTACAGAAAGGAAACCTAGAAGACTACGGAAAGTATCTAACTTGGAAAGCAGGAATCCGTCTTCTACTCTAAACCGCACCACTTTGGGTCGTGGTCTGGGTTCTTCTAGAATCTGGCTTCTGTGCGTCAGCTTACTGGGCCGCCTAATGGACTGTGATCCATTACCAACAGGCCACCTTGGTAATCCGGCTCTTAGGACAATGTCGGATATACCCCTAATCGGTATATATCCGACAGTAGCCCCCAAGAAGGATTGAGACTTCACTCTTCCACCTTTCGTCAATCTACATTCCGAGAAATGTTGGCATTTTGTCTTGATTCTTCTTTTTCCCAAATCATGCATAACACAGAACTCAGATCAAAATCCGCCTTTTTCTTCCACGAGCATTCGTGGAGAAGGGATCTCCTGATGTATAACTCAAAACTCAGATTTACCAGAATCCGGCTTTTCTTCCACGAGCCTTCGTGGAGAAGGAACTTCATGACATCAGCAATGAAATCGTGCTGACATCACGGACGTTTGGGTTCAGTCAAAATCCCGAAACGTATCTCTGACAGATTCTCGCAGGAAACGAGGATATAGCCATTATCATCCCGTCCCCTCGTTTCCCAGAATTTCCGAGCGTGACACGCCTCAAGGATCCAATGGCTAAAATAGTCGCTGTATCCAATCTCAACGCATTTCTGGCTATAAATAGCCGCCTCAGGCCCTCCGAATTTCCCTTATGTTTCCTCTTCACCCTCAAGCCCCCAGCGCCATAGCCATAGAGCCCGAGCTCGAGCTTGAGAGAGTGAGCGAAGAAACGCGTGCTTACACCTTCTCCGGAAGAACCATCGGAGGATCCGGATCAACGCTGCGCCGCCCGAAAATGACCAACGGAGGATCACCCCGCGCCGTGGAAACGAGATTCGTCGCCCTGGACATTGATAGCATCATAAAAGACATCGACCCGCAGATGGACTCCCCCGACCGTGCCACCACGAGCACGCTGGAGGGAAACGCCGGCGATCTGGCCCGTGGGGATCTTCCTCGCACGGCCGAATGCATGTCGTCGTCATCTACCGCGCCTACTCTGCCCCTCGCCACCGAGCCTGCAAAAGAAAACATCGCTCGCGGCGGTGAGGAGCTCGCCGCCTCGGGCGCTGCCGGAGCCGAAGAAGACGCAGAGGAAAATTCCGGGAACTGGAGCCACTGCAACGTGGTTTCCTCCCTCCTTCCGGAAATGGAGAAGGAGGGGTTCATTCTGAAGAAAAGAATGGCGGTACGATGCGGACGAGTCCGAGCCATCACCAAAAGCCGGCGAACGGGTCCTCCTTGCGTCGCACATTAACCGAGGTATCGTAATTCCGCCTTCCTCGTTCTTTCTCCAGGTCTTAGACCATTACCAGATCCAACCACACAACCTCCCTCCAAATTCCATTCTCTACATTGCCGGATTTCAGGCTTTGTTCGAAGTTTATTTAGGGTTAGATCCTAGGCTAGATTTCTGGCAGTACTATTTCGGAGTTAAGCAAAACCCCTCTCAGGGCGTTCTCCCCACCCGTGGTACCATCTCCTTCACCCTTCGTAGGTTTAGGGAAGACTGGTTCCCCAAAATAAAAACATCGGAATCCGTCAAATTCTGGACGGGTTCCTTCTTTTATCGTGAGGATATCCCGTTTCCTCGAAAGGAAACGGGAATCCCACCTTTCATCAATTTCGCGGCCACTCCCCAAGAGAATTGGGCAGTGGAAGCGGTCCAGACCCTGCCGCCGGATCTGATAAGAATCAAGCGGCGCATTGCCAAGCTAGTTTCCGCCTCTCCTCCTCTCACTGGCATGGACACGGTTCTATGCTGGCTTGAGAGGCGGATCCAGCCTCTGGCTCACCGCGGTCCCCAACTAATGTGTGAATACACGGGACCCGAGGACGCGATGAGGGCGACGAACAAGTCCTTGTCGAAAAAATACTTGAAGAAACGCATCAACCAGTTGGTCGCAACTTGCGACAAATATGAGAAAAGTCGGCCGATGTATACGGCAGCAAACCCGGCTCCAAAGGTATATTTCAAGCAATTTGGGCATTGGTTTTGAATTTCCTTTTTCTCGGATGTTTTCACTAACCCGGACTTTGTCTTATTTGACAGATTCTGACTCTTCCAGACTCGGAGCATGCTTCTGATGCCGAGTTGGACGCTCTGCGTGCCAACTTTGCTGGTGGACGGAAGCGAAAGAAGCCCTCCGCCACTCAGGAGGTGATTGATCTTAACGGAGTTCCCGTCGCAACTTCCAGGTAAATCATCCGGTTTTTTCTTGCATGAACTTGTTTTCTTTCTCGAAATTCTTACTTCTCGGATTTTTCTTTTCCAGCCTTGCTCCTACCACCTTGAAGCCGAAAGCACGGAAGAAGCATAAGGCAGTTGTTAGTAGAGGAGCACAGCCGTCTCCCGCTGCAGCCCCCGACACTCCGGTTGCCACATGAGAAGAGAACTTGGCTGCAAGGGAGGAAGAATACCCTTTCCAGTCCAACCAGCCCGTTGTGTCCGAGTCGGACGCGAGGGAAAGGGCGGTGGTAGAAACGGGAGGTCCTTCTCGTGTTCCAGAGGAAGATCCTATCCCGACATTTGACAAAGAGTTCAAGGTAAAGGAAGAGCCTTTTGACGAACACGGGTATATCCATCCGTGGGCGACAAAGCACTTCGCTCCAGCTCCCTTAATCCGTCCTTGGCCGCAAGGCAGACTTATTGTTAGGAATAACTTCATATTTTCACCTCGGCAGGTCATCCAGGACGGCCTTTACCACGTCGGGATTCTGTTTGCAGACTATGCAAAAGAGTTCAACGAAAATCTGACAAATCTGACAAAAATGAGCCAGGTAATATCTCTAGCCCCCGAGCATTTTGCCAGATGTATTCTTTTTTGACTTAATGCTTTTATCATTGACCTTGCTTGTTTTTTTACTTAAGCATTTTGTCTCTTTTCCATGCTTCAGCAAACTGCCGAAAGTATCAACATGGAAGTTTTTAGTAAACTTACCATCAAGAATAAGGAGGTGAAAACTCTCCTTAAAATTCTTGAAGAGAAAGATGCAGAGCTGGCCTCCGTTCAGCAAAAGCTAGATGAATCAGCAGTTAATTTTGTCTCTGCTTTTGTTTAGGATTTTTTCTAAGTATTTTTCCGAGTTTTAACTCTTCATTTTACTTACTTTTCAACTTCTTTGGCGAAAGCCAAACAAATTGCTGAAGATGCCGACAATGCCGAGAACCTCCGAAAGGAAAACCTGGAACTTCACAAGATCAATGTGAAGCTCCAGAAAGACCTGGAGGCCAGCCAACTGGGTGTCGGCATTGCCGAGTCCAAGGCCTCTAGCTAGGCCGAGAAGGACAAGGCCACCATCAGGGAATTGGAATGCCCTGAACCAGCGCCTTGAGGAAGGCACGGAGATGGACATAATTCTCGGTAAGTTTTTAAACTTTTATCGGAATTTTCTTTTTTTCTTCTTCTGTTTTTCCTAACTTTCTTTTGTTGATTGAAACAGAAGGTAGCCCCTCACTTACCCGGATCGAAAGAATTCGGTCTTTCGACAAGGTCTTCAGCACGCTTAAATCTGCGGGAATTCTACTTATCAATAAGTACATCCCCGACAAAGCAGGAGAATTCTCGGAAGTTAGCAAGCTTCCGAAGGCGATCGAGGAGGTGGCGAGCCGCAAGGAATCCTGGTTTTGCTCCGCGGCATGCGGTGGTGCGCGCATGGCCCTTGGGCTCATGCCTATGCATTATACCACCACCAAGTCTTGGCGCGTGGCGTTAGGTATCCCTCAAGGATACACGGACGTGCAGCGGGCCAGCATCTTCGACTCCGTCAAAGGCCACACCACCAAAGTAGCGCAAATGGTGAATATCTCCACCTTCTACCCCGAGGAGGAAGTTCCGACAACTTCTGAGGACTCCAGCAGCGAGGATGAAGACTCGGATCCCGAAGAAGCTACTTGAGTCCTGGGTAGAAGGCAGAAAAAATAGAAGCATTACTATTCTTACAATGTAATATTCATTGTAACATTATCTATCATTTGTATAAACAAGTATTCTGCTTTTGCAGTTTAATTTATAAGTCTTTGCAAGTTTTCCGGGTTTTAATTCCTTTGCCTTCTAAGTTCTCTGGTTTATATGTTTTAACTTTCCTTACTGTTTGAAATGGCTCAATAGTACTTAATCTTCACGCCAAGTGACTGGGTTTAACTGATCAGTCGAAACTCGGAAACATGGATTGTACTAAGGCATTTTTACTTACTAATTTCAGTGATCCAACATAGAAACAATCAGATAATACTTAGAGAAAAAAAGGAATTTTAAAATTTGGATGAAACTCAGGCACGCAGGCACAATCTGGGTTTCCTTAAGCCTTCTTAGGCCGAAAGTCATTCAGTTTTATAACTCTGAGCACGCAAGCACTATTCGGGTTAACATTGAGTTTTTTGAAAGATCATTGGGAAATAGATAAGACGGACTTATGCTTTGTATGAAAAAGGTAAAACAGTAATGCATGAATTCCGACAACTTTATTTCATGATCTCAAAGATGTTTACATAGAAATTGAACTAAGTGTAGAAGGGACGTAACTGCTGGATGCTCCAGGGTCTCTTTGTCTCTCCTAGTTCGACATCTATCTTTCTCTTTCTTTTGCGATTCGGACGTTTGGGATCATCTTCCGTGTCTCGAATAACTACAAGATAGTAAGATCCATTTTTCATAGCCTTGCTAATGACAAATGGTCCTTCCTAAACTGGGGCTAATTTGTGCTTCCTTTCCTGCACCAATCTTAGCACTAGGTCGCCTTCCTTGAAAGAACGATGCCTGATTTTCCGACTATGGTATCGTCGTAATCCTTGCTGATAAATGGCGGATCTTTGAAGCACAAGATCTCGTTCTTCTTCTAAAAGATCGATGACATCCTGTCGTGCGTTTTCGGCATCCGAGTCATCGTAAGCCGGCACTCTTGGGCTATCAGGGATCATGTCCGTTGGAAGTACTGCTTCTGCGCCATAAACCAGGAAAAATGGTGTTTGCCATGTTGATCTATTTGGCGTCGTTCGAATACTCCAAAGCACGTAAGGCAATTCTTCTACCCATGCTCCAGCTGCTCTATGAAGAGGAGATTCGATTCTTGGGCGTATTCCTTGCAGGATTGAGCTATTCATTCTTTCAACCTTCCCATTGGATTGTGGGTGAGCCACCGATGCAAGATCTAGGCGTATTCCCGTTTGTCGGCAATATTTTGCCAACTCTCCAATTGAGAAATTTGTCCCGTTGTCGGTGATTATGCTGTGTGGAACGCCGTATCTCATGACTACGTCAATGATGAAGTTTCTGGCAGTCACACCGTCAAGTTTTTTGATGGGTTTCGCCTCCACCCACTTGGTATACTTATCTACTGCAACGAGTAGATGTGTGAGCCCACCTCTTGCAGTTTTGTATGGTCCCATCGTATCTAGCCCCCAGACCGCAAATGGCCATGTAATGGGGATAGTTTTGAGTGCTTGGCCTGGCATATTCGTCTGCTTGGCATAGTATTGACATCCGCACATGTGTTTACTATGTGTTCGGCGTCTGTCTTGGCTATTAGTCAGAAAAACCCTGCACGGAATGCTTTTTTGACTATGCTTTTTGATTGAGCATGATCTCCGCAATCCCCTGCGTGGATTTCTTGCAATATTTCTCGGCCTTCCTCCGGCGAAATACATCGCTGAAAAATTCCGATAGTGCTGCGTTTATACAAGCAACCATTGATTACCGTGTATCCTTTGCATCGGCGTTGTATCTGCCTTTGCAAGACCTCGTCTGCTCCATCCAGGAACTTCTAATCAACTAAGAATTTTAAGTATGGAATTGTCCAGTCCGGGTTAACGAGCAGAACTTCAATTGTCTCGGAAACAAGAGGATAATCAATATCTCCACCTTTGATCGATGATTCATGCAAATGTTGGACAAACACACCTGGTGGTAGAGTTTTCACTCTTTCCGAGCCCATGCGGGCTAATGCATCCACGTTCCAATTTTCCTCCCTTTTGACATGAAGTACTTCAAATCCTAGGAAACAAATGGCAAACTCGTCCACCGTTCTCCGATATTCGGCCATGATGGGGCTTTTAGTGTCCCATGTTTGGTTTAGCTGATGCTGCACCAAATCCGAGTCACTGTAACAAAGTATACGTTTGACGCCAATTTGTTTTGCAATATGCAAGCCATGAAGCAATGCTTCGTATTCCGCCACATTGTTACTGGCTTTGAAGTGTATTTGTAATACATACTCCATAATATCACCTTTTGGGGATTTTAGCACTACACCAGCTCCAACGCCTTCCTTCATCTTGGATCCATCAAAATGCATGATCCAGTATTCCGACTCCGGCATTGGTGTGTTCTCCATTGCTTCTGTCCAATCAGCGACAAAATCTTCCAACACCTGCGATTTAATTGCTGTCCTGGGTTGGTACTTAATGTCGAATGCAGCGAGCTCGATGCCCCATTTAGCAACTCGGCCTGTTGCGTATGCATTGTTGATAATATCCCCTAGTGGTGCTTTGCTTACCACTGTTATGGAATGTCCTTGGAAATAATGGCGGAGTTTTCGAGATGCAAAAAACATGCCATATGCCAGCTTTTGATAATGTGGGTACCTTTGTTTTGACTCGGACAATACTTCACTAACATAGTACACTAGATGCTGATCTGGTATACTTTGTTCATCCTTCCACCTTTCCACAATTATCACCGTGCTAATAACCCTGTTTGTTGTTGTAAGATACAGTAACATGGGCTCTTCATCTTTTGGGGATGCCAAAATCGGAGCTTTCATCAAGGTTTCTTTCAGCTGGTTTAATGCTTTGTCTGCCTCTTCTGTCCATTCAAATTTGTCGGATTTCTTCAACAATTTGTATAATGGCAGAGCTTTGTCTCCTAGCCGGCTTATAAATCTGCTGACTGCGGCTGCAGAACCCGTCAATCTTTGGACATCTTTCAGGCCGTAGGCCTTGTGATATTCAAGATTGCCTTGATCTTTTCCGGGTTTACTTCTATTCCTCTGTGAGAAACGGTAAAACCCAGAAGCTTTCCAGAGGGAACCCCGAATACGCACTTTAATGGATTCAACTTCATTTTATAAGTGCGCAAATTTTCGAAGGTTTCTCGTAGATTTTCAAGGAGTGTGTCCTTTTTCTTGGAAACTACGGCAATATCATCCACGTAAACATGGACATTTTTGCCGATTTGACTATGCAAACAACGTTGCATTTAACGCTGGTAAGTAGCACACGCGTTCTTCAGGCCAAAGGGCATGGTTATATAATAGTATGTACTATACGGGGTTATGAAGGAAGTTTTGAATTGATCTTCCTCCTTCATACGTATTTGATGATACCTAGAATAAGCATCCAAAAAGCATAAAAGCTCAGAACCAGCAGTCGCATCGATTATTTGAACGATTCACGGTAACACGAACCTATCTTTTGGACACAATTTGTTCAAGCGGTGTAATCTATACACATCCTAAGAACAATACTACCTTTCTTCGGGACTAATATTGGGTTCGCAGACCAATCAGTATGGTTAAATTCCCGGATAAAATGAGCTGCTAAAACCCGGATAATTTCCTTGCCTATAGCCTTCCGTCTTCTTCCATCAATTACATTCAATGGATGCCTTTTTTGACTGGTTTTGAACTTGGAATTACAAACAATTGATGCTCAGCAAGTTCCCTGGGTACTCCTGGCATGTCTGCAGGACAGCAGGCAAAAATATCCCAGTTCTCACGGAGGAACTTGATGAGCATGCGTTCCTATTTGTCGGTCATCCCAGTTCCCACTACGCCAAATTTTGTCAGATCTTTGGGATCTAGGATAACCTGTCTTGTGTTTTCCGATGCCTTGAAGCTATCTGTCGGCTTCTGGCTTTCTTTTCCTCCCGGCATTTCTGTCGGTGATACTTCCTTTGCCGGCTCTTTCAATTCTTCCTTTGCTATTACTTTTTCGGCGCAAAGGGCGTTTCCTTTTTCTAGCTTGTTTGCCAATTTGAAGTCTCCCGATATGGTGATTGCTCCTCCTTTTGTCCCTGGCATCTTCAGCTTGTTATGAATATAACATGATCTTGCCATGAATTTGGCGAAAGCTGGACGTCCGAGTATTGCATGGTATACACTTTTGAACGGCACCACCTCGAAAAAGATTTTTTCCTGTCGGAAGTGCTCTTTTTCTCCAAAGGTTACGTCTAGGGAGATTTCTCCTAGGGAATGTGCTTGTCTGCCAGGAACAATGCCGTGGAAACGTATGTTGCTGTGATTGAACTGGGTCTCGGAGATTCGCAGATGCTTCAGTGTATTTAGGTACATAATATTAATGCTAGATCCTGCATCCATCAGCACTCTTTTCAGCCTAGTGTTTTGAACAATAGGGCTTACAATTAGAGCTTGTGTGCCGGGTTCTGGGATGTTTTCGGTATGATCTGACTGATCCTAGGTAATTGGCGTATTGGAATACTTTAAGAATTTGGGCGTTGGTGGAACAACCGCGTTTATTTCTCGAAGTGTTCTCTTTGTCTGTTTTGCTGAGGGAGTTGCCAGGAAAGTTAGGTTACATTCTCCATCAACTCTCGGGAATTTTGGTTCGCCTTTTCGTTGTTGTTCCTGGATTTTTTTCATCAGTGTCCGATCCACTGTCTTCTTTTTCAGCTTCTGGCTTTTGCTTGGAGAATTTCCTCTTGGAGTTCTTTCCTTTGTTCCCGGATCCTGCAATGCCTTTCATATGCTTATTAGGCCAATTTAAACTAGGTAAACACCGTTGTTTTCTCCCTAACGACAACAACACATCCTCCATCCGTCATGTTTCTGTCACTCGAGCACAGATGAAAAGGAGGCATGAACCCACTATCGAGCATAAATAATCCCTCTTGGAGTTACTAGCATCTACTTGGCCAGAGCATCTACTAATAAGGAGAGCATGCAAGATCATAAATAACATAAGCTTGAAGATAACATGATAGATTGATAATCAGAAGACATAACATTCAACACTCATCAGATCCCAGCAAACACAACATGTAGCATTACATAAAGATGATCTTGATCATGATAGGCAGCTCACAAGATCTAACCATGTGGTACAAAGTGGAGAGAACAACCATCTAGCTACTGCTATGGACCCGCAGTCCAAGGATGAACTACTCAGCATCACTTCGGCGGAGGGCTTGGTGGTGTAGACCGCTTCGGTGATGATTTCCCCTCCCGGCAGGGTGCCGAGAGAGATCCAAAACCCTCCCGATCTCAGGATGACGATGACGGCGGGCTCGGCCGTTTTTTGGGACGAAGTCGAATATATTTAGGGTTTACGTCTCGGGGGAATTAAATAGGCGAAAGGGAAAAGGCGGTGGAGGCCTGGGGGCCCCACACCACCCCCCGGCGCGGCCAAGGGGGGAGGGCCGCCCTATGGTGTGGCCCCCCTGAGGCCCCCCTCCGGGTCTCTTCAGGATTCGTGGGACCTTCGGGAATTCTAAGACTTCTGGGCTTTGAATTTTCCAGTTCCGAGAATATTTCTAGAACAACTTTTCTGAAACCAAAAACAGCAGAAAACAGGGAAGTGGCTATATGGCATCTTGTCAATAGGTTAGTCCGGAAAATCAATAAAAATGACATAAAGTGTATAGCAAACATGTGGAAAACAATAAGAAAAAAACATGGAACATCAAAAATTAGTTCTATATTTGAATGCCCAAAGTGACAGGGACAGAGGTTTGTAGGACAGCATCAAATTTCCCTCAAGTGAGTAACCCAAGGTTTACCAAACTCAGGGAGGTATAGGTTGAATGTATGCCTCTCAAGCAACCCTGCAGTTAAGATAAAAGAAGTCTCTTGTGTTCCCAACACACCAAATACAATTGTAAGTTGTATAGGTGCACTAATTCAGAGAAGAGATGGTAAAATATGGGTAATATGGATGGGAAAACAAGGTTTTGTAAATATGTAATAAAAATGGAAGCAAACAAAAAAGTAGTAAAACTGAAAGAAAACGATATGGCAATGGTGGAAAACAAGGACTAGGGATCATACTTTCACTAGTGGCAACTCTCAATGACATTAACATAATTAAACATATGATACTTCCTCTAACAACATGCATGAAAGACAACTCGGAAATCGTTCCTTGTGAAATAAATAGGATGAGAATCGCGTAGGGCTACACAAGCACACCTTAAAGTTCACGTTCCCGCGAAAGAATACCCCAAACCTGTCACTTTGGGCATCCAAACATAGAACTAATTTTTGATGTTCCATGTTGTTTTCATGTTGTTTCCTACATGTTTTCTATACACTTTATGTCATTTTTATCAATTTCCGGGACTAACCTATTGACAATATGCCATAGAGCCAGTTCCCTGTTTTCTGCTATTTTTAGTTTCAGAAAAGTTGTTATGGAAATATTCTTGGAATTGGAAAATTCGAAGCCCGGAAGTCTTAGAATTCCCGAAAATTCCACGGAGTCCCGAAGAGGCCCGGAGGGGGGCCGACACCATAGGGCGGCGCACCCCCTGGTCGTGCCTGGGGGTGGTGTGGGCCCCTCGGACGTCCACCTGCCATCGCCCTTTCGCCTATTTATTCCCCCGATACATCCACCCTAAAAATATACCACTTTTTCCCAGAAACACCCGAGGCGCCATCATCGTCATCCTGAGATCGGGAGGGTTCTGGAGCTCTCACCGGCAGCCTATCGGGAGGGGAATTCATCACCGAGGGGTCTACACCACCATGCCCTCCTCCAAATTGATGTGTGAGTAGTTTGTCCCTGGACTATGGGTCCATAGCAATAGCTAGATGGTTGTCTTCTCCACTTTTTACCTCATGTTTAGATCTCGTGAGCTTCCCTACATGATCGAGATCATCTTTATGTAATGCTACATGTTATGTTTGCTGGGATCCGATGAATGTTGAATGCTATGTCCTCTGATTATCATTCTATCACGTTATCTTCATGCATATGTTATTTATGATCTTGCATGCTCTCTGTTATTAGTAGATGTTGTGGCCAAGTAGATGCAAGTAACTCCAAGAGGGAGTATTTATACTCGATAGTCAGTTCATGCCTCCTTTGCATCTATGCTCGAGTGACAGAAACGTGACGGATGGAGGATGTGATGTTTCAATTAGGGATAAAACAACTGTGGGGACCCCAGACTAGCAGTCCGAGACCTCCAGTATGCATACATTCACGATCCCGTGATCAGTTAGTCGTGAACAACATACTCGAGTTGGCATTGCAGATTACAACATCCACTACACGAATGCACGACTTACAGAACTGCTCACCTGACTCAGTTGAAAGTAATTGCCCCGCAGGGCAGGAAACACACTAAACAGCGGAAGTCTTAAAAACACACTCGTGGTAAACCCAAGTCATGCCTTGACTACCTACAGGCTACTGACTCGGAGACGTTCCTAGTTCGCATAGCCATCAGCAACACCTTCTTCGTCAGGTTCTCCGGATTTCTGCTCAAAGTCTGGCTAAGAACAATAGGCAGGGACAAAACCAATATGACTACATTGGAATGTACTCGCAAGACACCCTAAATGAAAGCCAAAGCATGCAAGTATGCATAAATATAGGTGGTAGGAAGGCTGTAATAAGGGTTCAACTAGCCATGATGAATTTAAGACTCATCATAGTTGCACAAGTTTTAGTTTTTCTTTGTTGAAGATGATACTTCAAAAGATATTTAATTTCTCTTGTAGATAAAGCATGTCCACAAGGTTTTGATAAAGCATTCTAACTAAATGAAAGTTTTTCTTTGTAAAAACTCCCGGGTACAATTCCAAAAATACTTCTCCAGCTTTTTGAAAACATTGAAACAATGCTAGCTACATGGCCATTCAACTGTCCATATCCGAGGATGCAGGCATTCTGAATAGTTTTACTCTATAGAGGTGTACACAATCCACAAGATCCAGTACATCCGCCGTGAACAACCACGGACTGTCCAAGATAGTATGCAAACATCAGATAACTGGTCCTAACTATCCACGATGCAAGTGCTAGGAAATGGCTACCTCTTCAAATGGGTTTGCTCTCCCCGGCACCGAGTGAGTCAGCCGTATCGATCTGGTTTCCCCTGACAACACACCACCATGGCAGGAGACCCAACTGTTGCAACTGGTGGAGAACTTAATCCCCACACTCTAAATGTCCCATGTTTTCCTTTATGGCGACAAATCGGTTCAGGGGACTCTAACCCTTATAGCACTTTGAGGTAGACACGGACTAACACCGACAAGCTTTTAGCTAGACCCCGTTCCCATATTGAGGTAATGTGGTAGTACGGCTTGGTTGTCCGGCGAAGACTAGGTTATGTGTCATTTTTGGAAAACAAGTCGAAAACATTTCCTCCTTCACAAACCTCCCTCTGACAAAGTCCCACCTTTCCTCGGGGTTTTTCCCAAAGCTTTTGTTTTCCAAAAACACCAAGTTAAAATGTCCACTAAGGGACTTAAGTGACTACAGAGATGATACTAAAACGTCTAAAGGGCTTGGTAACACCAATATTACATAGTGGATAAAGCATAATAGAAACATAAAATAGATAGTGGTATAGTCCACTTAAAAGAATTTATTTTGAATCAAAATTTTGTAAAAATTCAGAAGTAAAACATGCATGATAGATAATGATAAGTAAATAACTAGAAAGCATTTAGAGTGGCTTGCCTTGGCACTGGTCTTGGTCTTTCTCTTGAAATAAACAAGAGTTGCAATAAAAACCTCTCCGGGAAATAATACTGTCTTCATTATCTAACGACGTAAAATAAAAAGGGAAACACCCAATCAGAACCAAAAAAAGGAAAGCACTTGACAAAAAGTAAACATACAGCAAGCATTTCATCAAACAAATACACTCAAAAACAATATTACTAGGGTGCACGCCAACAAGCAAAACATGTACAGACAATACAGAGAAAACACTAGAAATGATTATATTAATCCTCAACCACATTGGCATGAGTTCAGTGGGTGTGCCACTCTCATATCATGCCCAAATAAGGTTAAATGAATCTCTGGCCATTCATGAGGATGAGGAAAACAACAAGAAAACAACTATAAACAACTACACATGCACAGGAAAAAATAGTCACGAGCAATATTACAAGCCCATAGTAACACATGCTTTTCTAAACATGGAGAAATACTATAACCAGTGGCTAAGAAAACTAATAATAGAGACATATCTATACTAAACATGTCATGGAATCACTCAATACATGAAAATAATCAGGGATCCAAACAACTACTAAAACTAGACATAGAAAATGACTATTTAGACATGTAGACATGCATAACCATAGTAGAACATCAAACAAGAATTATCCTAACATGATAGATCTATAAGATAGCATCTATATAACATAGAGAGCAACACCTAGACATGCTAGTAACATCAAAATAACAATCTAAGCAATGTATCAATAATTAAGCATACAAATAACAATTATGGCAGAAAACACTTAGAACTAGCATGGCATGCCAAAACGATCTACATCTTAATCAATCATGCAAGAAAGTATAATATGACATAATAACAGTAGCTATGCTACGACAATCAATACTAAACCAATCACTCAAAATAGTTTACTAACATATCAAAATAACAAGAGTGACTCATAATTACTAGGAAAACACTATATAGGGGGTGAAACCCTATCAAACCAAGACATGCACTTAATTATCCTAACATGCTAGTAGCACACAACAAGCAAATCACAATGATGGATTTGCCATCCTACACATTCTAGGAATTATACTTATAACAATAAGAACACAACATCTCAATTAATAAAGACCTAATATTAAAAGGCAGAAAAGGACTAAATACTAAATAATTCACCAAGGCTATTCTATAACTCCTAAAATCATGAAAACCCAGTATTAGGTGCTCCTAGTGACTAGAAAACCAACACAATTGGATTCACATCAAAAGGCATCACCAAATAAATTAAATAAATCACAGAAGTGCTCTATGTCCTAAAACAAAGATGCATGGCATTTTCACACAACAACTCAAGTCAACACAAGATCAACTGCCACAGATAGGTACCAACAAGGGCTAATCAGAACAATTCAGTTTGCATGTTCTGGATACATAAAATTCAATTTATTGATTAAATGGTGTAAATGAGTAGTTGTGGCATTTATTTTAGTCCTCTTAAAATATTGCACCAAACATGGATCTGCCAGTTGGAGGTGGTTAAGAAAATGCATCTCTATCACTGTGATTTTAGGTTGGGCAAGTTTTCCTCATTTGCATTTTCATTTTGATTTAAACCACACAACTAGAAACAGATCTACTAGAAAAGAAATAACAACCTGCAAAAAAAAAAAACAGGACGGGCTAGATGTGTTGTGGAGAAGGATCGGGCAGAGGCAGGCCGAGCGAGACGGAGCAGGGCGAAGATGGGCTGGCCCACGCAAGTTTCCCACCCAGAGATGAGTCAAATCCGCTGAAAGTGGGCTAGCACGGGACCCAGACGCCGGTGGGAGACATAAGCGAAGAAGTATTGCGTCGTCGGATCGGCGATGGACGGCAGGGATGCGGCCATGCGGCACGACCGACGGTGACCAGTTTCTGGCGACAGGATCAGAGGAAAACGCCGGCCCAGGGTGGAGCTTCGCCGGAGGATCGCCGGAACACGCTCCTGACATCTCCGGGAACCATAGAAGGGTCCATACGGACCGACGCGACGACGAGAACTCGATGCACCGGCCTGGTCTTGCTGGATGAGACTCCTAGCCGGAGTTCGACAAGGATTCGCGGCGGACGACCCTGTCAAGGATGGCGGTGAATCTGCAAGGATTGAATTCCAGAATAGAGATGGGCACGCGCTAATTAGGTTCAGGAGGAAACCAAAGGAAGAAACGAGACGGTTGTAGGTACCCTATACCGAAAGCTCGAGAAGGGGTTGACCGACGGTGCATGGAGCTCGATTCCGTCTGTTCGGAGGGGAAAGGATGGAGCTTTCGGTACTGGTGTTTGATTGAAGAGTAGTGGAGATTGTGAGACATGTTGGACAACAAGGAGGTGGCTCAAGGTGGTCTGTCCACAAAGCTAGGCGCCTCGGCGTCCATGGCGGCGACTGGTGTGCTTGCTCGAGCTCAATGAGGCACAGAGAGCGTGCCAGGGAAGCTCACAGAGGTGAGGCAGTACTCGAGGGACGTATGGAGAGGAGTTTGAGGGGCTGGGGTGAGTGGAATCGAGTGTTCCCCTTCTCAACCGCAGGTGTTTGACAGGGAGAAGAAGAGGAAGGAGGGCGAGTGGAAGCGAATGGGACGCACGGGTGTGCTCCTGGATGTCCCGTGGAACTATTACACAAGTCCGCGATGATCGGCATGCTGCCCAGGTGTTGGAACGCGAGCGACCGTGGAGAGCATGTGGGAAAGGAGGAAGGAGACAAGGAGAGGGGTAGGGGTTATGCCAGGGAGTTTACATGATTCATAAAGAGTCTTGTGGCGCAAGGGCAGCTCCTGGTTTGGACAGAGAAGGTGGGGTGAGAAGGAGGGTGATCACCATCCTTGTCCATTAGTTGGTGGCTGAGTTGGAGAGAGAGTGGAGCAGGTAGACCATGTCTAGGGGGTTGGGGAAGATGTTTTCCATCTCTCAGAACATGAGAGAGGTAGGGATAGAGCAATAATTGGCCAGGACAAGCATGAACTCACTAGTGACCAGAAAATAAACAAATGGTTTGATTTTTTCACTAGAATTTTGAATAGAGCATATGTGAAAGATCATGTCCATTTGATAGAGAATGAAAAATGGAGTCTAGGGATGGTGGCCTCAAGAGTTTTTGAAAATATGTCTTTCACAAAATTTTGGAAATTCAAAATGTGCTGAATCTCTTTTTAAATGTTTTCTTCAAAGTTTTCGAAAGAACTTGCAAATGTTTTTGTACAAATAAGTCCCACATGACCATCGGCATTTTGGGTAATTTTTCCAAGATTTTAGGAAATAATTTTATTCACAAAATATTTAAAGTCCAATTCTGGCCTTTTGGAAAATTGAAAATAATAAATAGTTAAATGTTTTTAAAACAAATATTTTGATTTTGGATGAGATAGTATATAATATAGGTCTCAAAAGTGATTTTTAATAAACAACTCCTTTGAAAATATTTGAGGCACCAAGTGGAAAAGGGTGAAAACAAGGGTTTATTTAGTAGGCCAAAAACCATGAGAAATGAACAATCAAATGGCCATTGAAAAATAAATGGACCACATGGAGGTGATATATAAGTCATGAATATGGAAAGGGTACATTGATGGGGCTTGAAAACAGTACGGAGTGACTTTTATTAACATGGACAAAGTGCTTAAAGATAACAAGAATATGATCATTATATAGGGATGCCTTCTAAAGGACTTTGAAAGAAAATGCAAAAGAGTTCCAATCTCCAGAATAACAACTTGGATGGATGGTATACATAGGAAACATGAGATCCATGAAGGTGCATTTATGAATGGAACAAGATTTGACGTAGAAACATGTCTCCAAAGTTGGAAGTTTTAAAGGAAACAAAAGATGAGATAGAAATGGAATGGATTATGAGATTGATGCTTGGTCTTGTTGTTACTATGTTTTAAACACTTAAAACAACACACATTCATCGAAAAACATAAATACATACTTCAAGGCAAACACAAGATAAGATCACACAAAGCAGGTAATAGCAATCACTCAATAAAAAGGGTTATTTGATTTAATTGCCAGGTGTTTTCTCAAGTGTTTGATAAAGGTAGTGATCAATACATATCATGACAAGAGGATTTTGTAAAGAGGTTCAGCTCAAAGTTTGTTATTTCCAAAAGAATATAATCGAAGAAAAGCACAGGGGTAATATAGTCCCCACTTACAGTTTTTGCAAAAAAAGAGAAAGTGAGATGGGTTTTTTGGAATACTTGCAAAAATATCTTGGTTGAAAACGGGTAGGAGATGATTACCTCAAAAATACTTTTCATATAGTTTTGGAAAATAACTTTTGTTTTTCTCAAAACTTGGCTTTTGGGTTTCTTCTAAAATCAAAATATTTTCAAAAAGGTTTTTGCCAAAAGAGGGTGATAGATGAAGGTGATTAGTTTTTATGTCATGACTTGGTCACAAGGGTTAAGTTTTAAGAAAGTTATGATCAATGGTTTTAATGTTAGGTGTTAACAAACACAAACACAAACACAAACACAAACACAAACACAAACACAAACACAAACACAAACACAAACACAAACACAAACACAAACACAAACACAAACACAAACAACAAACAAATACAAAAGAAACACAAGCATTATTCAAATATATCAAAAAGTTTTTGTTGGCCCTAATTTTTGGGTTATTGAAAACAAGTTTTTTCTGTGTTCCAGAAATTGGGCTGTTACAACAACAGTGTTTACTTAGTTTACATTGTTTACAATACACACTTTGCTTACTACGATTATCTGTTGCTTGCAACTTAAGACCCAACGTTTGTTCGGATGATTTTCAGAGGGTGGATTATTAGTCGTAGATGCAGCTGGATGACGGTCATTGTATCTTGGTGTAATGCCCGCATGAATCACATAGTAATCTTTATGTCTTGCATATGCACTATGGTGCAGCCTTCATTTCTGTCAATTGCCCAGCTATAATTTGTTCACCACACATGTTATTTACCTCTATGGAGAGACACCACTAGTGAACTGTGAAACCAGGTCCATTTTCTCATACTGATAATACACACAATGTTTCCACTACTTTCACACTGCTGCTACTGCTTTCGTATTGTTCTCATATTGTTTTCCACACCATACGTTTAACCTCTTTGTGTTTTCAGCAAAACCGGTGAGATTGACAACCTCACTGCTTCGTTGGGGCAAAGTGATTTGATTGTGTTGTGTAGGTTCCATGTTGCTACTGAACTGGTAGTGCGCCCTGTCATCTCAGCTGGATCAACCTTCTGAAGTTACTCCTTCCTCCTACTGGTCGATTCAACCTTGATTTATTTCTGAGGGAAAACTTGTTGCTGTACTCTTCATACCTTCCTGTTGGGGTCTCCCCACGAACGTATGTTCACACTCATCAAGCACATTTTCTGGCGCCGTTGCCGGGGAGGAAGAGAATTTCTGCAAGGGGGGTCTCTCACCTCCAATCTCTTTACTTTGTTTTTGTTTTGCTTATTTTATTTTATTTTATTTTGACTTGTTTTCTTCTCTTTATCAAAAACACAAAAAAAATTAGTTCTTATTCTAGTTGTTACTCTTGTCACCTCGTTGTTATTTTTCATCATGTTGTTCCCTAAGTTTACCCTGCAAGATCTTCCAGTTGGTAGTGATTCTATACTTGGAAAGGATACCATTAAAGAATTCTTTAATCATGTTAGTAAGCATGATATTTTTGAGGAAAAATCGATAGTAGAACTTGCTCCAAATTACGAAACTTCTGCAACTTCTTTAATTCACATGTTAGAAGCTAGGTTTGTTAACCTCCACCCCATACTGTAGCATATGTTCCTCAACTTGAATAACATTGAAGATATTGAGAAAAGGAACTTTATCTTAGAAACCATGCTTAAAGAATTTGGAGATGTTGCTATAGAAGCTAGAAAAGTATTTGATTGTTTCAATATGCTAGACTCATGTGTAGATATTGTTGGTGCTATTGAAAAAACTGAATCTGAAAATGAAAAAGAGGAGAAAATACCAATCCCCTTTAAATTGGTAGCACTGCATTAAGCCCAAGAAAATAATTTTAATTGGATTGTTCATGAAAATTTATTTCATGAGAATAGTAAGACTAAAAGCTCTAAGAGGGGATCCTCTGAAACTCACTTTGATAAAATACAATGAATTATTAAGGAATTTCCTTATATTGATTTGAATGCTTCTCCGCTTGAAAACAGGTGAATCCACTTTTCTCGGCCTAGCTAAAAGGCGTTAAAGAAAAGCACTTCTTCGGAGATAACCCATGGTTTTATTTTTTGCTTTATTTTTCTCTATTTTCTTTGATTCAAGGGGTTGTATACTTATGTAGCAACTCCTTTGTATCTTTATTTTCATGTTTTATTTGTGTCAAGTAAAGTTTCTGACGAGAGTTGGAGTTGGTTTTGGATTTCTGCACAGGAAACAGATTTCTGCTGTCCACCGTAAAAAAATCGCATAATTCACAGAAAGATCAGACTGACCTGACATTTTTTGTGCTTATTCCTCAACTAATTCCGAAACTTTTTCATTTATTAAGTTTTTTGATCTGAGCAACATAAGTGCCCCGAAAAAATTCATCTTTACATACTATTCTGGTTTTGGCAGATTCTGCCATTTTCTTGCATTTTCTCTTTTACGATGTCAAGTGGATTTCTTTGTTTCACGAAACATCACTGGCTGTAGCTAATGTTTAAAATTATCAATATAACTTGTGACCATACATAACCCATGGATTTTTTTATTGTTTCACTAACCCTCTAATGTGAATTACTCTTTGAGTATGGTGTGAAGGAAGTTTTCAAGGGTCAAGAGAAGAGGGTGATATAATGTGATCAAGAAGAGTGCAAGGTCAAAGATTGGAGATGCCCCCCGTGGTTCATACCATAAAATTCTAAGAATACTCAAGCATCTAAGCTTGGGGATGCCAAGGCATCCCCTTCTTAATCAACAATTTATCAGGTCACTTCCAGTGAAACTTTATTTTTATTCGGTCACATCATATGAAGTTTACTTGGAGCGACTGTTTGATTTTCTTTGTTTTATTTTGTTTCCTTGCTACAATAATATATTTGGACCATAGCATTCCTTGTTTGGGAGAGAGACACGCTCCGCCTTTTCATTTGAATACTCGTTATGCTCGTATTCTTAGTTTTTCTTCTAGTTGCTGCAAAATTCTTGTTTAGCTCTTGTTTTCATTGCATCTCTTATTCAGAGCTGTTAGTTTTAGTAGAGTTCTGTTAGTAATCTAATGTTGTATTTATGCAAGAGAGACACGCTTCGTCTTTATGTAATGCTACATGTTGTATTTGCTAGGATCCGATGAATGTTGAATGCTATGTCTTCTGATTATCAATCTATCATGTTATCTTCATGCATATGTTATTTATGATCTTGCATGCTCTCTGTTATTAGTAGATGCTCTGGCCAAGTAGATACTAGTAACTCCAAGAGGGAGTATATATGCTCGATAGTGGTTTCATGCCTCTTTTGCATGTGTGCTTGAGTGACAGAAACGTGACGGATGGAGGATGTGTTGTTGCCATTAGGGAGAAAACAACGGTGTTTACTTAGTTTACACTGTTTACATTACACACTTTGCTTACTGCGATAATCTGTTGCTTGCAACTTAATCCCCAATGTTTGTTCGGATGATATTCGGAGGGTGGATTATTAGTCATAAATGCAATTGGATGACGGTCTATGTATTTTTTTGTAATGCCTACATGAATCACATAGTAATCATTATGTCTTGCATATGCACTACGGTGCAGCCTTCATTTCTGTCAATTGCCCAGCTGTAATTTGTTCACCATGCATTTTATTTATCTTTCACGGAGAGACACCACTATTGAACTGTGGACCCCGGTCCATTTTCTCATTTTGATAGTACACACATTGCTTCCACCGCTTTCACACTGCTTCCACTGTTTTCATACTATTGCTACCGCTTTCATATTGTTTTCATACTATTTTCCACACCATACGTTTAACCTCTTTGTCTTCAGCAAAGCCGGTGAGATTGACAAACTCACTGCTTCGTTGGGGCAAAGTGATTTGATTGTGTTGTGTAGGTTCCACATTGTTACTGAACCGGTAGTGCGCCCTGCCATTTCAGCTGCATCAACCTTCTGAAGTTACTCCTTCCTCCTACTGGTCGATGAAACCTTGGTTTCTTACCGAGGGAAAACTGCTGCTCTGCTCATCAGACCTTCCTCCCGGGGTTTCCCAACGAGTGCAATATCTGCACCATCAAGCTATTTTTCTGGCGCCTTGCCGGGGAGGAAGAGAATTTCTGCAAGGGGAGTCTCTCACTTCCAATCTCTTTACTTTGTTTTAGTTTTACTTAGTTTATTTTATTTTGTCTTGTTTGCTTCTCTTTATCAAAAACACACAAAAAAATAGTTCTTATTCGAGCTGTAGTTTTATTTCTGTTTTTAGTCTTGGTAAAATTACTACTCCTGAGAACACTAAGTTGTGTGACTTTACTAGCACCAACAACAATGATTTTATTAGCACACCTATTGCTCCACTTGCTCCTACTGCTGATTTTTATGTGATAAAGCCTACCCTGTTAAACCTTGTTATGAGAGAGCAATTTTCTGATGTTAGTACTGATGATGCTGCTGCTCATATTAATAATTTTGTTGAACTATGTGAGATGCAAAAATATAAAGATGTAGATTGAGATATTATTAAACTGAAATTGTTTCCTTTCTCTTTGAGAGGAAGAGCTAAAGAATGGTTGCTATCTTTGCCTAGAAATAGTATTGATTCTTGGACTAAGTGTAAAGATGCTTTCATTGGAAAATATTATCCTCCTGCTAAGATTATATCTTTAAGAAGTAGCATTATTAATTTTAAGCAACTTGATAATGAGCATGTTGGTAAAGCTTGGGAAAGAATGAAATCTTTGGTAAAGAAATTTCCCACTCATGGACTGACTACTTGGATGATCATCCAAATCTTTTATGCATGTATGAATTTTTCTTCAAGAAACCTTCTGGATTCAGCTGCTGGAGGAACCTTTATGTCCATTACCTTGGGGTCAGCAACAAATCTTCTTGATGATATGATGGTAAATTACTCTGAATGGAACACTGAGAGATATAAAACTGGTAAGAAGGTAAATTATGTTGAAGAAACCTCCTCTTTGAGTGCTAGACTTTATGCTATTATGTATATTCTTGTGAATGGCCATGCTCCCATTGATCCAAATAATGTTCCTTTAGCCTCTTTGGTTGCTCAAGAAGAACATGTTGATGTAAACTTCATTAAAAATAATAATTTCAACACCAATGCTTATAGGAATAATTTTGGTAGCAACAATTATATGCCATATCATTCCAGTAATAGTAATGCTTATGGTAATTCTTATGGAAATTCCTATAATAGCAATAAAAGTGTACCCTCTCATCTTGAGAACATGCTTAAGAATTTTATTAGTACACAAACTGCTTTCAATAAATCTGTTGAGGAAAAATTTGGCAAAATTGATGTTCTTGCTTTTAAAGTTGATAGCCTTGCTCTTGATGTTGATTTTATGAAACTAAAGCTTATGCCTCATGATGTTAAATAAAGTGAAACTCTAAATGCTATCAAAATTCTAATTGATGATAATGTGACGATGTTAGCTGAATTGCATGCTAGATGGGAAAGAGAAGATGAAATAGCTAGAAAGAATAATATAGCTAATGTTTGCACAATTACCACCACTAGTAAAACTGAAGCTTCTCATGCTACAAAACCTTCTACTATCAATGGTAAAGTAATTTGTGTTGGAAATACTCTCACTTCTGCTATTAAAAATGCAAAACTGCCTGAAAATGCTAAAAATGTTCCTGATACAAGTGCTGAAATTTTTAGAAACATGGGAGAAAATGGTCCCATTATCTTTGATAAAAATGATCTTGAATTTGATTATTGCAACATAACTGAAGTGATTAAGTTCCTACAAAAGCTTTCTAGTTTTCCTAATGCTAGTACTATGAATATGTCTTTCACAAAACATATTACAAATGCTCTCATGCAAATTAGAGAGGATGAATTAAGATGTGAAGCCTTTATCCCTAGGAAGCTAGATGATGATTGGGAACCCATTATTAAAATTAAAGTTAATGATTTTGATTGCAATTCTCTATGTGATCTTGGTGCTAGTATCTCTATTATGCTCGAGAAACTCTATGATATTCTTGATTTACCACCATTGGAACCCTGTTATTTGGATTTTCGTCTTGTTGATAATGTTAGAAAGAAACCTATGGGGAGATTTGATGATGTTCTTCTCATGGTTAATAATAATATTGTCCCTGTTGATTTTTTTGTCTTTAATATTGAATGCAATGCTTCTTGTCCAATTGTTTTGGAAGACCTTTTCTTAGAACTGTTGGTGCTGTTATTGATATGAAGCAGAGGAATATTAAATTTCAATTCCCACTCAAGAAAGGTATGGTCCACTTTCCTACAAAGAGAATTAAGTTGCCTTTTTATTCTATTATTCGAACAAATTACAATTTGGATTCTTCTTCACTTGAAAACACTTGATTCCACTTTTGTGGGCCTAGCCAAAAGGCGTTAAAGAAAAGCACTTCTTGGGAGATAACCCATGGTTTTATTTTTGCTTTGTTTTTCTCTGTTTTCTTTGAGACAAGGGGTTGTATACTTCTATAGAAACTCATTTGTATATTTATTCATGTTTTAGTTGTGCCAAGTAAAGTTTCTGGCGAGAGTTTGAGTTGGTTTTGGATTTCTCCTCAGGAAACAGATTTCTGCTATCCAGCGTAAAAAATTGTATAATTCACAGGAATATCAGAATGACTTGAAATTTTTTGTTCTTATTCCTCAGCTAATTCCGCAACTTTTTCATTCTCTAATTTTTTTTGATTTGAGCAACATAAGTGTCCTGAAAAAATTCTTCTTTATAGACTGTTCTGGTTTTGACAGATTCTGCCATTTTTCTTGCATTCGCTCTTTTACAATGTCAAGGGGATTTCTTTGCTTCACAAAACATCAGCAGCTGTAGCTAATGTTCAAAAGTATCAATATCACTCTTTCCCATACATAACCCATGTATTCTTGACTGTTTCACTAACCCTCTAATGTGAATTACTCTTTGAGTGTGGTGTGAAGGAAGTTTTCAAGGGTCATGAGAAGAGGGTGATATATGTGATCAAGAAGAGTGCAAGGTCAGATCTTGGGGATACCCCGTGGTTCATCCCAGCAAATTCTAAGAATACTCAAGCATCTAAGCTTGGGGATTCCCAAGGCATCCCCTTCTTCATCAACAATCTATCAGGTCACTTCTAGTGAAACTATATTTTTATTCAGTCACATCATATGAAGTTTACTTGGAGCGTCTGTTTGTTTTTCTTTTGTTTTATTTTTTTTCCTTGCTCCAATAATATATTTGGGACCTATCATTCCTTGTTTGGGAGATATACACGCTCCGCTTTTTCTTTTGAATACTTGCTATGCTAGTATTCTTAGTTTTTCTTCTAGCTGCTGCAAATTTCTTGTTTAGTTCTTGTTTTCTTTGCATCTCTTATTCAGAGATGTTAGTTTTAGTAGTGTTATGTGATTACTCTCATGTTTTCTTACTGTATCATTTAGATATTTTTTTGTTAGAACATATTTTGTATGGTGCTTGTTGGGAAAAGAAACTGCTGCTTGAAGTAGAATTTATAACGATGCAAGTAGAAGCTTGTATAGACTGTGGCTAGACTTTTTCATATCATGCTAGATGTTATTTTAATTATAAATCCTAATGGTTATTTAGTAGCATGATTTGTCTCAAATAGCTGAGAGTGTTTAATGTGCCATTGAAAGAATCATGAGTTGTTCTTGTCATATTGAAGCATAAATTTGTGGTGTTCTCCTTTCAATGTTTTATTTGGTTGACTTGGTGCATGCTCTTATCATGTTTATGACTATGAACTAGTCACTTATAGCCTCTATGATCATTTAGTTTTTGAACTTCTGGTACCACTTATGCTTTTATTAATGATGTTTATGTCGCTATGCATGATTATGGCTCTTATGCTCTCTTGATTTGTCGCTCCCAGTCTTTTGCTAGCCTCCACCTATACCGAGTATGAGCTCTACTCATGCATCCAACTCCCAAAAATCAAAGTTTTCCAAATGTGTCCACCATACCTACCTACATGTGGTATTTAACCGCCACTCCAAAGTAAATTGCTCATGTGTTACCTTTAAAACTTTCAAAATAACTCATGTTTTATGCTTCTGTTTTAGCTCATGAGGACGTAAATAGAGAATCTTTATCTCACTTGTTGATTGGACTTTCGCACCCTGGACTAGTGGATTCATCCGCTTATCCAATTGATAGAAGAGCTGGCAGCAGGGTGCCCATCCTCAAAATAATAACAACAAATTCTCTTCGCTATTTTTGCCCCTGATTTATCAGTCAAAGCATAATTGTGTAAACAAAAGAGAAAGAGGGATGACCTTCTACCCAGACGTACTGTATTTTCTGTTTACCATTCGTTGGCATAAGCATACACCTCTCTTAATTTTTTTTCAATACCTCTGTTTAATAAAATAAAAATCTCTAGCACATGAGTGATCCATGCTTCCCTCTGTGAAGGGCCTTTTTTTACTTTTATGTTGAGTCTCCATCTTCTAACTTTATGCACAGTTGAGAGAGCGTAGTTGCCATTCTGAGTTTAATGTGCATTTGTCCTAGAAACATTATTAATTGATTCATGATGTGTTATTTTTTGTTCTATAATTATTAGTTTTAGTCTTCCTCATGAACTTTGAAGGTGTCCTGGCATTTATGTTTTGCCCCACTCTTAAGGACTAGCGAAATATCACTTTGCCATGTTATCTCTATACTTGAAACAAACGTATAACTTTCGATGCATTGTTATTAATGATCTTTTATGTGTGTTACGTCTCATGATTCAAGGTGATTGCTATGCTTTATTTTTAAAATTTTATTTATCATGCTTGTGTTGAAGTTCTATGATCTCAGCTTACATATGCTTTTACATTTTTGATGATCAAGTTTATGTTGGTAGCATGTCACCTTAAAAATTATGTGTTTTTATCGTTTACCTACTCGAGGACGAGTAGGAACTAAGCTTGGGGATGTTGATACGTCATAAACGTATCCTTAATTTCTGATGTTCCATGTTGTTTCCTACATGTTTGCTATACACTTTATGTCATTTTTATTGATTTTCGAACTAACCTATTGACAAGATGCCACAGAGCCAGTTCCCTATTTTCTGTTGTGTTTAGTTTAAAAAAAGTTGTTCTGGAAATATTCTCGGAAATGGAAAATTTGAAGCCCGGAAGTCTTAGAATTCCTGAAGGTTCCACAGAGTCCCAAAGAGGCCCGGAGGGGGCCACAGGGGGGCCACACCACAGGGCGGCGCGCCCCCTGGCCGCGCCTGGGAGTGGTGTGGGCCCCTCAGGCGTCCACCGCCATTGCCCTTTCGCCTATCTATACCCCCCGATACGTCAACCCTAAAAATATACAATGTTTTCCCGAGAAACACCTGAGGCCGCTGTCATCGTCATCCCTTGATCGGGAGGGTTCTGGAGCTCTCCCGGGCACCCTGCCGGGAGGGGAATTCATCACCGGAGGGGTCTACACCACCATGCCCTCCTCCGAAGTGATGCGTGAGTAGTTCATCCCTGGACTACGGGTCCATAACAGTAGCTAGATGGTTGTCTTCTCCACTTTGTACCTCATGTTTAGATCTCGTGAGCTGCCCTACATGATCGAGATCATCTTAATGTAATGCTACATGTTGTGTTTGCTGGGATCCGATGAATGTTGAATGCTATGTCTTCTGATTATTAATCTATCATGTTATCTTCATGGAAAGGTTCTTTGCCTCAAGCATCGTTTTCACTCCATATGGGTCTATGGCTCTCCTCGCCCCCCTCTCCACCCCTCTCCACCCTATCCTTCTCCAATGGCGTTGAGATCTGATTCACCATGGATGCCCTCCTCCATTGGGATTTCTCTCCCGGCCTTGCCGTGGAGAGGCAGGTGCGTGCTTTTTGGATCCTCGGTTCACTTCTCCCCCTCTTCTGGTCTTCGTGAGTTCTTCTTGGTTGTCTCGTTTTCCTCGGTGTCTTTCTCCCTATCTAAGGAATCAGTGGGCATTGCCCTTCAATCTTGCATTGGAGGTATTAGTGCTGGTTTTCGGGTTTACAAACTTTCTGATCGAAGATTTCGCTTCTCGGTGGCATCCAACCGTGGTGGTCATTTTTTTATGGCCTTCGAGATCGCATTTGGCCGGATTTCATTTGTCATTTCAATCTGTTCAGAGGGGTTCACCCTTTGATATCAGGTTTTACCTACCCGGACCCGACTTGGGCTACCTCTGATGAAATTATTGAGATCTCTCAAAGGGATCCTAAAGCTATTAAAGTTAATTTGAATGTTCTCAAAGAAAGTGTTGCACATGATCGATCGGCGAGGGCTGAACTCTCTAAATTTGATATTCACTATATCTACACCCATGCGTCCCCTGCTGTTGATCATCCTCAAGATCACTCTCATGGCGATGTTGTTATTTGTGGAAGCTTCCACGTCCCTTATTCGTTGCAACTAAATTCTTTCCCTAAGGAACCATTTATTTCTGCGAATTTCCTGGAGAAAATATGGTCTCACATCCCACCTATCACGCTTGAACATATCTTTGATCTGCGTCAGGCGGATTATTCGGATGAGACCATTAAGGACGTGTTACACCTTCCTTTTCTTCCTACCCGGGAGAAATGTTTTGAATTGTTGGGCCGTTGTGCGATTTGATCGCTTTCTAGCCATCTCGAGCCCAATTGCCCTGGTGTATGCCCACATTGCCAAGTTTTGGGCTTCCCATGTGTGGACTGCGACACTGAGTCATCTCCTAGCCCACCTCACGACTGCCCTGCCCTGGGTTTGGATCTTATTGGGCCACGTCATGAGGCTTCCCTTTCTGGCCCACTCAGTTGCTGTTTTAAATGTCTTGAATTAGGACATATTCGAAGAAATTGTCCTAATAAAATTAAATGCCTGGCGTGTTATGGGTAGGGACCACATTGCACGTAATTGTCCTATCAAGATTTGGTGCAAATTTTGTCACCAATCAGATCACTCCTTCTAGGAATGTCCGAAGATTTTTTGCCATGCATGTAATTCTACTGGTCATTTTTCTGCTGATTGTAACCGGAGGAAAATCTGGGTCAAGAAAAGTAAAGAGATCTGTACCTCTTATGTACGCCCTAAAATTTGGAGGAAGAAAATGATTCCCTCTCAGGTTAAGGACTCAATTAAGACCCAGGTTGACTCGCTGGCTGCCCAACCTCACTACCTGGAAGGCCCCTCGGATTTCCACGGTGTAATTAATTTGACCCTTCCTGCTATGGAATTGATCTCCTACTCTGTTTGGCGCGTGGCCGATTCGCCTTGTACACCGCTTCCCTGGAAAGTGACACCTTCCGGTTTTAGGGGCCGTCCCTCCTTGTTATTTGTGCTGCTACCGTCTATTCCTTCGACCCCATCGCCTCGTTCCCCTTTTACTCTGCTTCTCCCTGCGCTTGCTTCCGTGGGTGGAGCCATGGCGAACTTCGCTGCTAACCCATTTGGCTTCATGCGGGGTCCCATGGAGGTCGAGAATGGGCCTAAAGAGCGTCTGCAACGCAACATGGTGGTCATTGACGATCCGCCGCTCTCCCACGAATCCTTTGCCCTGGTAAACAGCAATCCCCCCGTACCTGAGCATCGGAAGCAACTAATTCTTGATGAGATAGTGCACATCCTTAGTGAGGATTTTGATTTGCGGAATTTGCATTCTGAAACCTATCCGTGGGGTGTGGGTCTGATTGCACTTGAATCACCTGTTATTCCTGATCAACTAGTTCTCGACAGTCCTCATGTGTTCGATGAGGAGGCTACTTTCAGTATTATACACCATGAAGAAGGAGTTAATATGCGGTTCTCTGTGTTTGAGTATGAGTCGTGGGTCATGTTTCTGGGTTTCCCTCTTGATTACCAGACTGAATATTACATTAATAAGGCGGTGTCTTATTTTGGGAAAATGATACTGTGGCACCGTCCGGGTGTTCGTAGAGCTTGTGTGCTTGTGAAAGCTTGGATTAATGATCTCGCGGTGGTTCCTTTCAGCCTGGTTATTAAGCGCATCGGGTCTCTCGGTGGGGTAGGGCGTTCATGGTCAGTCCCGGTTTATGTGCTCAATGGCCGCCACACTAACACTGCTCTGTTTTCCACGGAGGATCCCCTCCCCTTGCATAATGCCACTCCCCACCCTCTTATTATGCTTGGTTTATCTGTTGAAATGCAGAACTAGATTGCAGTTCAGAACTGGCAGCAGCAGCACGCGCATCAGGCGCGCGATGGCAATGCCCCTGTTGAGGGTGTCGCCCTTGTGATCAATAACTGGGAGCAGCCTGCTCCGATACCTGACACAATCCAAGCTAATGGATGGCGTGCTTGGTCAGCCACCTCAACACTGCCGATTACCTCTCCTCTGTACCGTGGTCTTAGTTTTCGTAGGCTCACAGGATAAGATGGCCCTTCGATGATGGATGGTGTTGCCCCTTCGGAAGCTGTGATTGAGGATGGTTTTAAACTCTCGAATGCGCATGTTGCTGATGTTGAGCGGGCCACTCAGCACTTCCTTTCTGGCTCAATGGATGCTGTTACACCTGATTTATTTATGCACGGCAGGGGTACTCGAATCGTGATGGAAGTACGAATTTGGCCCTCTTTTCTTCACTATCTGGGTTGGATGTTATGCAAGACTCACACCCGCTGCATCTTGGGCGATGATCAGGCCTCCTGGATGTCGCACCCGGACTTCTAGAGGATACACACAGCCCGCTAAATAGTAGATAATTGGCTTACGGGGCCTACCTACACCCGCATCTCAATATGAGTAGGCCGACACGTAAACGTGTGACAACCATTCTCTACTATTCATCGTCTGTGAAACCATCCAATAGGAATCCGAATACTTCCATTGACGTACTTCATAACATACACATATGGTACGTCAACGGCATTTGAACAAGTGATATCACAACAAATCTCTAAGACACAAAGAAATAGAAATAAGTGGCAAAAGCTCTCACTATAGCAGAGATAGCAACTACAGTCATGCAGAGGACACATGTCCCAACAAGTCATCATTACATCACAGCGGAAGCACAGAAAGTGTCTGACTACAGACAAGAACCAAATAGGCCTAAGAGGCCGGAAACAAAAAGAACGGAGCTCATCCACGAAGTCTCGGATCCTGCCCGGGTCCGCTATCTACTCGTCAGCAGCCTCGTCATACTCCACGTAGTAGCCACCATGGGGATCCTCGGAAACGTAGTCTGCAGAACCAGCAGCCCCAAAGGGATCAGTATGGACGAGTACTGGCAAGCAAGACGCACAAGATACCAAAGTGTACCCGACAACACCAAGTACAGATGCTTTGGGTTCAATGGAAGATAGGGGATACAAAGGTGCGGCAGCGGGCTGCACTACCCAACTACAGAGACACGCTACAACATCCGGCTAAAAGAAAGGGATAAGATAGCGCATCGGAGCCAACTACCACTAACCTCAAACAAACCCATCCTGGATCTCGCCCCTTATCCAAAGAAGCAATCCGAGGATAACCCACACAGTTGGATTAATGGGGGTTCAGGTTATTGTGACAATATGCCTATTACTAGTCAAATTATTATTAATTAGGTGTAAGTTGTCGGAGTACTTGTTAGCCAGCACTTTCACCAAGTCGTCACATAACCGCGGACAACACGGCTTCTCGAGAAGATTCATCCCTGCAGGGTGTGCTCCAGTACCCGTACACACTCGAGCCACCAACTAAAACTCAGGTGGACTCGACACGGCCCGAACCATCTCTACAGTCTGTCCTATGAGCCACGAAGCTATAAGGTCCCAGCCACGCAGCCGAATACTCAGCGCAAGTGTGCAAAACTCCCGCAGGACGCAGCACCCCGGCAATACAGGCCTCGCCCTATATGTGTGCATCATCAACATCATCAGTATCAACCATGGAAGCGACCCATTCATGCGTATGAGCCAAGTGGAACATCCGAACTAAGTGTGGCTCTTCGGACAAACTGCGGATCAGGTCAAAGTCGAGGGGGGTTCCATACGACCACCCGGATGCGGTGAGCACGCTCATCATGGATCAGAGGACAAGACCCTTTTCCTAATTAGGGTCGACACTAGCAGGCTTCAAAACCCTAACCCGGGCCTCCTGCCGGTGCCTTATCATCAAATTATTATTACCCCAAACATTAACATGATATTGATTATAACAAGCCAATCTATCAAACTAAACAGGTGATAAGATAAATGACAACAAGACTCGAGCACAAACAAACTTAAGCATGATACTACGACACAGTCTAACAAACAACAAGGTTGTAGGTGTGGGGGTGAGGCTATATTCATGGCTGCAGGATGTCATGTGATAGGATCGGAACACAAGCAACGAATCATAAGGCTAGAATATTAGACAATGGAAAGTATCGGTATCAAGTGTGGAACGGACACAATGGTTCATGTGAGTGAATACTTGCCTGCAAACTCAGTGGCCTGGTACTGGGCTAACTCCTCTGAAGTGGTAGCGTAAACCTCGTATGTCTCAACGTCGTCGTCTATTCGAGAAGAAGCAAACAAACAACGAAGAGAGACGGACAATCAATAACATGGCATAATGCACAAACATGGGATGATGCATGACATTTTAATGCAAGTAAGAGATCATGGACATGATCATCAAGTTAAATGAGTGTCCCAAATAAGTTTGCATTATTTGGAAACCTCTCATATTTATCTTAGTGGCCTATTATTAATTTTAATAAGACCAATACATCAATAGTACTCCCACATGCATGAAATGATGCTTTTCTGTTATTAATTGAAGTTCTTTCCATTTTGGTATAGTTTCCATAATTTTTGGGTGAAGAAAATAATAAATAAGAATTAACTCTTATTGTTTTCATTTCTGCCATTTTTGGTAAACAATTTAAAAAGAGGTACTTTCAGTTACAAAAGCATGGTAAATACTTGAAAACATGTGGACAATGTTTCACTGAACATTTTGAGATATTAAACATAATTTTTGGATCATTATTGAATTTATTATCCATTCTTCCATAAGCATTTTTATTCTGCCCCGTTTAGTAAACAGAAGGAAACATGTTCAAATTTAATTCAATTGTGACTAACCAAAATACCACTGTGTAGATTTTGTTAAGACAAATTTTTAGAGCTCAAGTTTGCTCAATTTGGGGGAACAGAACTCAAGTTATGAATTTTGCAAGATTTCTCTGTATTTAAATATTTAGTGCGCAAATTATTAAAGAAACATGTTTACATTTTTACATATTTCGAAAGTGCTCATAGTTATGAATCTACAGAAATTTGAATCATTCCAATTGGAGCATTTTTCAATTAGTTATTGATTTTACAAATTAAGTTTTGAATCTGTTTTCTGAAATCCCAGAACAAAAGAAAAAGGCCCAAACGTTTTATACCGGGGCTAGGCCATACCCGCATTTTTTTTACCACTGACAGATGGGGCCCAGCGACACGTGGCCTCCAGGGTCAATGACATGTGGGGTTGGCCGCGGGAAATAAATTCCAAAAAAAGTTGGGCATACTGCCTCTGCGGGGGATCGAACTAGGGATCTCAGGGGTGCGGATGATGGGCCTTAGCCACTGGGCTGAGACTGCGTTTGATGCTAGTAGTAGATCTTCTTAGGTTTTATTCAGTATTTTGGCGCCTTAACTAAAACACGAACGCAGCACTGCTCCTGTCGTACGTAACTGAAGAACACATACATGGCCGCGCCGGCCACGAACAGAACCAGACGGCGGCGGCTACTACGGCACGAATACACGTGGGAAACGAAGGGAATCGAATGGGAAACTCACCCTCGACGCGTGTGTGCCCTCGGTGTGGCCAGAGGTAGTCGAGGACGGCGGCGGGAGCTCACCGGAGTTGCTCCGGTCGGAAAATCTTGAGAGAAAGGAGGGGATCTAAGGGGAGAGGGAGCAGGGTGGCGGCGGCGGCTGGGGAGGAGAAAGAAGAGGAGGCTAGGGTTTGGGGGTAGATATAGGAGAGGGCAGGGAGCAGGTAGGGGGGAGGACGTGGAGGCTCCTCCTCCACTGGCAGCACGTCTGCCTGCTCGTCCCCTCATCCGTACGAGGAAGAAAGGACCACAGGAGGGTGTTGGGCTGGTTTAGGCCCAACTAGGTTGCCACTTCCCCTTTTTTTCATTTATCTTTTTTTTGTAGAAAAAGAGAGAGAAAGAAAAGAAGGGGGTTTTGGGTCCAAAATTTTATAGTGATAATTTTTATAAGAATTTAAATTTTTGTTGCTGTTTGAAATTTGAATGAATTTGTTTGAATTTTGCAATAAATGAAATATTGGAAAAAAATCAACCAAATTGATTACTTGAGAGAAGAAGTTTATGGAAAACAGTTGCATGGTATAAGTTTGTGAGTTTGTTTTGAAGACATTGGAACATACCAAGTATGAACCAAAATTATTTGAATTTGAATTGAATTTCAAATTGTAACACATACCACATGCAATGCTTATGATGCATGATTGTCGTGGTGGTGTCACGGCAGATGCCATGGGATGGCTAAAGATGTGGGGACGAAGGACGCTGGAGGTGCTCGGGGAGGGATCACGCGACGAGTAGCCGCGTGAGGTAAGAACAATACACAGCAAACAACACGATCTACCCAGGTTCAGGGCCCTCGTGAGGAGGTAAAACCCCTACTCCTGCCTCTCTGTATGTATTATGATGTTTCTCCGAGTAGCCGCAGTACAAAGGATATCGCTACCGAGTAGCCACTCTCCTCTCTCCGAGTAGAGCTAGGTCAAGAACTTAGGGTTTCTAGGGTTCATGCGCTATCCAGTATGCGATGTGTGATCCCTCCTCACACAGGAGGCGGCGGGGCACCTTATATACCTGGTGCCCAGCCGGATACGTCCAAACATGGACAAGTGTCGACATAGTGTGCACATCGTCCTTCTTCCGGGTTCCCGCTGACAGCTTTGGTTCCTAACCTTGGATTCATCTGGAAAGTCGTTGGGCAAAACTAGGGGACAGACTGGTATCACTGTACCTAAGCACAGAGTAGGCCCCCCTTATCCTGCCACGGCCTGCTTCCATGCTGTCACTGTCAGGCAGGCTGGTCCCAGATGAACAGTAGTTCGAATGCTGCCAAGTACGGACCCAGGATACGCGGGATCCTGTGTCAGAACGGCTCCTTTGACTTTCTGGCCCGAGTAGGTTCCCGCCAATTGTTCCCGCCAATTGTACTCGGGCCAACTCTTCTACTCGAACATAGAGAACTTGAATGATTCTTCCCTCTGGCCATCTTGAGGTGAGACCGAGTAGCAGTCTGCCGGGTAGCGGGTACCGGGTAGTCGGCTACTCGACCAAACCTCTCTTCTGTAAGACGCCTTTACCACTTGCCTTTACCCTACTCGGGGGTAACCCCCCGACAGCAGTCCCCGAAGCTGGTTGAGTCTTGCGAACTCGTTCACTAGGCTCTGCCAGCTTAAAATCAATCTTTGCCTCATAGCCCTTGAACCTCAAGATGTCGAGTAAACGGCCTCCGAGTAGCACTCTGACAAGTATCTTCTGTCTCTTGTCTTCCGAGTAGCACTTGCTTTCTACTCTGTAACCGAGTAAAAAGACTTAGAGAATTTTCTTGAATTGAGCCGTTGCGGCGCAGGGCACCATCCAGCCGTCCGTGCCGCAGCCGGACGCGTGTCAAGCATCCACGACCCTGTCGTTTCGCTGCCCACGACACATCGTGCCACGCGCCCAGTTTTCACGGGGCGGGCCCACCGGCTCGTTATGTCCCATCAATCGTAATAATAGGCCACGATTTGGCCGTGGGATCCACTGTGGCCGTTACGCGCGCGTTCCGCGCTTGCGTGCGTTTCTGTCCGGCCACAGGCCCCACCACACAGCCATCATGGCCACGATTGATCCCACTACGCCGATGGTAACGGTAAATCCGCGGAGAGGGTATAAATACCCCCGCCGGTAACTTCCTTTTCCCCTTCCCTTGCACTATTCCTCTTTCGTCCTCTACTTTCCTCCGCCACCGAGCTCTCCGCCGCCGCGCAAGCTTTCGCGCCGCCGCGGACTCAATTCGCCCAACCAATTCCGTCCAATTTCTTCCACTCCTTCTACTTGCAACGATGGCTAAAGCCGGCTGGGCGGGCTCAATCGTCACCAGTGAAGATTTCGCCTGGCTCGTGAATACCAGGAGAGTTCCTCCCGGCGTGGAGTGCCGGGCGCCTGACGATGAAGTCGTGCCAACCCCGCGGGAGGGTGAGCGCGTCGTGTTCATGTCGCACTTCGAGCGCGGCTTCGGCCTGCCGGCTTCCGAGTTCCTCCGTAAGTTTCTTGACCACTTCGGCCTTCAGATGCATCATCTGCCGCCGAACGCCGTCGTCTTCCTCGCCTACCACGCCGTGGTGTGCGAGGCCTTCCTCGGCATCCACCCGACGACGGATACCTGGCTGAGGTACTTCCACCTCCGCCAGCAGACCACCGGGAAGAAGGACACCGCGGGCGTCGGCCGCGCCACCGACACCGGCTGCGCCATGATGGTGCAGCGGACCGGGACGAACCATCCCCGTGTCAAGGGGCTGGACTCCGTCCGAATGTGGCAGAAGACGTTCTTCTACGTCAAGAACATCCCCGCCACCGAGGGAGCCCAGGTAAATGACAGGATCAACCTTCCCGCCTGGAGCCTCCGTGCTCCCACCGGGAAGAACTGGAAGGAGAAGCCCGCCAATGACGACATCGCCATCAAGATAGAGAAGAGGATTGGCTGGCTGATAGAGCAAGGCCTCAAGAATGATGATCCGGTGGCTTGCTGGATCCAGCGCCGAGTGCTGCCTCTGCAGGAGCGCTGCCATCTCATGTGCTACATGGGAGGCCCCCGCGACTGCACCAGGACGACAACCATCGAGATCGACAACATTGATGTTCCCGGGCACGCAAGGGCCATCTTGATGACAGGCCTCAGCGACAATTGGCAGTACGGGTTCGTCCCGTATAGCCGTACGAAGCCGATTGAGCGGGTACGTCCTCCTTACTCTGTTTGTGCATATGCTTTCCGAGTAGATAAATCTTCTTCTTGCCGCGAGTAGCAATTGCCTTCTGCGCCGAGTAGGATACTTAGCCGAATCGCCTAGGCTTAATGTGCTTTTGCGCTTGCACGCCTTGTCGAGTAGCCTACTCGGGAACAATTCTTAGGCTTAGTGTGCTTTGTGCCTGCACGCCTTTCCGTGTAGGATATTCAGCAATCATGCTTAGGCCTCGTATGCTTTGTGTTTGCACGCCTATCCGGGTAGAAACAATCAGTGAGCTGCCTAGGCTTAGTGTGCTTTGTGCCTGCACGCCTATCCGAGTAGAATTCCTTCCTGATACTCGGCTAATCTGTGTCCCTTCTATGTTTTTCAGATCCTTACTCGCCAGAAAATTGAAAGCTGCGAGCGCTTCGATGGCAACTTCTCTGCCGATCGCGAGGAGGACGATGTGCCCTCCTTCGATGCCGCGGATCAGATCAATCTCCCTCGCTCCCCAACGACGGAGAAACGCGAGGCCGAACCGTCTCTTCGCGATTGGTCTTAAGACGAATTCGAAGGTAACAACGTACTCACTTTGCTTGCTCGCGAGAAGCGTCAATCCCTTGCTTGCTGCTCCTAATTTTCTTCCTTTCTTTTCTCGAACCCGCAGATGAAGCTGCTGACGAGAACCAGGACGAGGACGATGACGAGGGCAAGGACGATGCGGTTCTTGTCGTCAAACCTCTATCCGTTGCAGCCCCCAACACCCGCAAGCGGACTGGCAGTGACGCCCAAGAGCCTCCAGCTAAGAAGAAGAAGCCAGCCGAGAAGAAGAAACCGACCAAGGCGGTCGCGAAGAAGCCGAGGCGAAAGCTACCTTCCACCACTGCGTAAGTTTTCTTCTCGGTCGTCTCTCCTCTCGCGCTGTGCTGTTTTCCCCAATCTCCTTCTAATTTCTGATTCTTTCCTTCTCGGCAGACCTCCCATGGACGCGAACGCCGTTCTTGCGCCCGACCAGGCCAAAAAACCACCAGTACCTCTGATCAATCTCGACGATGAGGAGGACGACACCGCCAATGCTGCTGCTGCCAATGCACAGACCACGGATGCTCAAGGAGCAGAGTCAGACTCAGCAGCACAGGACACTGCTGCACACCATGAGAGACCCCCTTCTCCTCCGGCTAGCCATGCCGAGGAGAACCAAGATCAAGAGATGCAAGACCACACTGCCCACGAGCGGCCAGAAGCAGAGCAAGAGCAGCCCAGCACAGGGGCTGCCGCACAAGAGAATCCCGCTGGCGAGCAGCGGGTAGAGGACGCCACCACCACGGATGCCACCATGGCGGACGTCTACCGACTGAGCGACGTGCAGTCAGGCGCCACACCGAGTAGCGCCCAGCCGATTGGCGCACCAGATAGCGCGCCCCTGGCGCCGCCAACTGATCCTGCCAGGCAACAAGCCCTTGATGCTTTGAGGGAGGAGGTTGAGAAGAGAGCAGCCGAGAAAGAGGCTGCCGAGAAGACCGAGGATGAGAAAGAGGCAGCCGAGAAGGAAGTCGCCGAGAAGGCGAAGGCGAGAGCTGAGGGAAAGAAGCTCGAAGATCCCGAGAAGCAGAGAGCCGAAAAAGAGAAGGCGAAGAAACAGGCCAGAGATCAGATGCCACCGCCAACCTCGAGTGGAGCGTTGGTGATTCGAGAGTCCGGCCCGGTTGCCACTGCGACCGCTGCCGCCGCCATCGCCGCTGGCCAACCTTGCTTCCCGGATTACATGGTTCAGGTTAGCCAGCAAAACACAATTGGCTTCTCTCCCAAGGACAAGCAGCTTGCCCTTCTGAGGGGACGAAAGGCCGTAGCCATGAACTCCCCTCCCCCAGATCCAAACCAGAACCAGTCCGTCACTATTGCTTCTCGGGGAGTCCAAAACCCAACAATAACCACGAAGAGCCTCGAGCAGGTGCTGGATACCATTGGCTTTATCGACGCCAAATGGGACAGCAAGGTTCTCGGCACGGACAACTGGCACGGCCTTGGTCTCGGCTCAATCGACTACATGCGCGTCGAGTGGAACAAAGTGGATCTGGGATACAAGCCCATGACCGTCTCCACCGACACCGCCACTCTCGCTGCCAAGATGTTTCTGCACCGCAAGAACGCCGAGGACATCGAGCAAGCCTATGCAGTAAGCTTCACTTGTCCTTCTCTGAGTTGAATTTTTATTCTCTTCTATTCGCCTTCATTCTTCTTTACCATCACCCAGTCCCCGAGATTCTGGCCGAGTAGGGGGATACTCCCCGGGTAGCCTCCTACTCGGGTTGAATCTTTTCTGCTCCGTCTAACTTGTTTTCTTCTCGCTTCTCAGGATAGCGTTCTGAAGAGGACCAACCTATACCGCGTGCTGCTCTGGAATCATGCTATCGCCAGGAGGCGAATTGCTGCTTTGGAACGGGAGAAAACAGCTGCGGAGGCAGCCAAGAAAGATGCGAAAGACAGCACTCAGAGGCTGTCTGAAGTGGAAGGTACGCTTTTAGCCACGCGGTTCTTGCGTTTTCTGTTTACGCCCGCTTCTGCTTTCTTTTGCGCTAACCATTCCTACTCTGCAGAGAACCTGAAGACCTTAACTGAGGAGCACGAGAAGTGCCGTGCGTTTGTGGAGAACGCCGAGGCCACCATCAAGAAGTTAGAAGGTGAGTAGCCGTCTTCTCGGAATCATTCTTGTTTCTGTTTCTTCTCTGCTTCTCTGCTAACCTTGTCTGTCTCTCCGCAGAAGATCATAAGTTGTTTGTTGAAGAACATCAAGACTGCGTCAAACCGGAAGAGGTGCAGAAGCAGCTGTCCGACCAGGCTGTCGAGCTGGTGAAGGACCACACCACAGAGGTGGCGGAACTGCAAACCCAGCTGCGGACGGCACTCCAGGATGCTATCACTCTTGGCGCCGAGAGGGACAGAGCAATCGCCGAGAAAGCCAAAGCCGAAACAACCTTCAACGCCAAAATCGAGACCCTCAAGCAGGAGTGCGAGGTACTGACAAAGGCCAATGCTGGGCTTTTCGCGCAGATGGATACTCTGCGCCAGATCCAGGATAAGCACATATCCAATGAAGAATCCTGGAAGACCCAGCTGCAGGCGCTGCGCATCGAGCTTAAGAGTACGCTTTCTCTTCCCTGCATCTTTCTCTTCTCGGTCGAATTTCTTCTCGGTTCTTCCTCTACCCGGTTCTTTTCTTCTCGGTTCTTCCTCTACCCGGTTCTTTTCTTCTCTGGTTCTGACTTCCTTACTTGTTTTCCCAGAGATCTTTCCTGCCATTATTTCTTCCTGTGTGCCCGCTCTGGCCAAGGCCCAAGCAGCACGTGCTGCGAATGGCGAGCCAGAAGACACCAGGACCGAAATTGAAGACAGCATGCTGGTGATGCGAGGCCAGTTCGAACGCCTAGCCGGCGTTGGTACTGACCTTGTGCGCGTGGGCTTTGCGCTTCACAAGCTCTTCTGGCCTGAGGATCCTGAGCCAACAACCATCCGGGGCCTCGCACTCAAGCTACAGAATGTGAAGGCCGAGTTGAAGAAGTGGCGTGCTTCTGGAGCTCGGGCAGGCGCGGACTTGATGCTTCTTTGCATCGCCTCCTGGTACGAAAATCTTAACATGCAGCGCATCCGCGGGAAGCGCGACAACTCCAAGTGGGAGACAGACCCCGACTGCGTAGCCGCGCGCAAATTGATCGCGTATGAAGTGGCGGAGTGCGCTGAGACGGAGATCTACATCGACGGCCTCCCCGAGCCCGACACCGAGGTGGAGGAGGACGAGGAGGAGGAAGATGATGACACAGACTCCGACCTGGAGTCGGGCTTCTTTGATTCCCCCAGGAGCAAGGCCGGGAAAGGGAAAGGCACGGCCATCTCGAGTAGCGATGAGGAGGCCGAGCACATCGACACCGCCCCACTCGACTTCGGCACCTCTTCAGGAGCCGCTCTTGACGACATGATCCGTCCTCCTGGCCAAGCCTCTGGCTCTTCTTCTGCTGCAGGGCCCATCTCGGTGGCCACGGCTACTTCCGAGCGTGACACCGAGATGGAAGAGTCCGTCACCGTCCAGTCGGAGGCGGATGCCACCCATGCCAGTGCCGAGGAAGATGCGGCAGCCAGGGCCACCACAGAAGATGCAGCAGCCAATGCCAGCACCGACAACACCGCCTCCTCCACATGATTTTACCTGCATACTTTTCACTTGCACATTTATCAGATCCCCGGGATGCCGGGAGCATATGTATCGGACTTATTTATGCTTGCTACGCAGTTTTTATCCCCTCTTTGTTTATTTCGAAATTAATCAATTTGAGCAACGCTGGCTCAATGCCGAGTTGCGTTTCCATGCGAGTCCCCGAGTTGCATTTCTTATTCACCCTATCTTTTCATCTCTGCTCTACCCGCAACTTGTTGCTTTTTTGGTATTCGAGTCACAAGAATCAAGGAGTAGGGCTGCAAATACTTAGCCGCTAGAAACAATCATGGTAACGCAGCCCACCACTTAGCCGAGAAGACGAAACAGGGAACAAAAGTAACAAAACACTCTACTCGGTTCCTGCACTTTTTCTTCCTTAGCGATTTTCGTGTGCTCATTGACCTTTTGCTTGTTCTCTTGCTTGCCATGAAGCCGGGTTTCGGACAGCAGCAGAGTCGAAGAGTTGGCATGTAGGTTTAGACACAGTACTCAATACGCTTATGAGTTTCGAAGTGAAGTAACCGAGTAGGAAAACAGTAAAGCCGAGTAAAAACACTTAGAGCAATTTTGGACGAGGGCAGTCCCCGAGAACGATTTCAGATTGCAGAGTAGAATTTCAACTCGGATAAGAGGGTACATACACATCTTTGCTTACGAATGAAAACGACGGAGTAGAGCTACATTCCAAGGGCGCTTGGTTTCCTCTCCTGCTTTATCTGCCCTGTTCGCCTGTGATGGGCGCACATCTACAAGGTAATACGCATCATTGTGCAGCGCTTTGCTCACAATGAAAGGCCCTTCCCATGGAGGAGACAATTTGTGCATCCCGGCTGTGCGTTGCACGAGCCTAAGGACCATGTCTCCTTCTCGGAAAACCCTTGGATTCACCTTTCGGCTATGATAACGCCGCAGGTTTTGCTGGTAGGTAGCCGAACGTGACAGAGTCAGCTCTCTTGCTTCTTCAAGCAGGTCAACGTCGTCTTCTCGAGCTTCTCTCGCCTCCACCTCAGTGTAGAGGGCTACTCGGGGGGAGTCATGCTCTAAGTCTATTGGCAACACGGCCTCAGCCCCGTATACCAAGAAGAATGGCGTGTAGCCGGTTGACCGGTTAGGGGTAGTCCTTAGACTCCACAACACCGCTGGCAACTCTTCTAGCCAACACCCAGGTGTTTTCAGCAGTGGCTCAATCAGCCTTGGCTTGATGCCTGCCAGTACCATTCCATTTGCTCTCTCAACTTGCCCATTGGAGGCAGGGTGCGCGACTGACGCAACGTCTAGTCGGATATGCTTATCTCTGCAGAATCGCACCATTGCCCCCTCTGCAAAGTTGGTGCCGTTGTCGGTGATGATACTGTGCGGGTAGCCATATCTCATGATCACATCCTTTACGAACTTCACTGCTGTGACCCCATCGCACTTCCGAATAGGCTTCACTTCAATCCACTTGGTGAACTTGTCCACCATGACCAAGATATGTGTCATGTTCCCTTTAGCCGGCTTGATGGGGCCAACCATATCCAAGCACCAAACAGCGAATGGCCATGTGATAGGAATTGTTTTCAACTCGGAGGCAGGCATGTGAATCTTACTTGCGAACATCTGGCAGCCGTTGCACTTTCTCACAATATCTTCAGCTTGCTGCAGGGCAGTGAGCCAGTAGAAGCCATGCCGAAAAGCTTTCTTGACCAAAGCCCGAGATGAAGCGTGATGCCCACACTCCCCTTGATGTATCTCCACCAGAATTTCTTCTCCCTCTTCTGGGCTCACACAACGTTGCAGCACGCCAGTGGCACTTCTCTTGTGCAGCACATCTCTGACCATGGTGTAGCCCTTGGACCTTCTCTGAATCTGCCTCGCAGTCACCTCATCTTCAGGTAAAGTGCCGTCCCTTAGAAAGGATAATATGGGCATAGCCCAACTCGGTGTCTTCCGTGTGGGAACACTGGTTCGTCCAGTTCCATTGGGACGAGCTCTTGCGGCTGCACAGGAGGAGTGGGAGCGCTTCTTTGCAGCCCAGACCGATTGGCGAGAACTTCTTCAACGAATGCGACAGCCTCTGGGTTGAGGGCGGCAGTCCCCGAGTACGGAGTGGCAGTCCCCGAGTAGGGAGTGGCAGTCCCCGAGTAAGGAGTGGCAGTCCCCGAGTAGGGAGTGGCAGTCCCCGGGTAGGGATTGGCAGTCCCCGAGTAGGGATTGGCAGTCCCCGAGTAGGGATTGGCAGTCCCCGAGTAGAGGACGGCAGTCCCCGGGTTCCCTGCAGCACTCTCCCAGTCAATCTCCATTGGGTCAGATTCTTCACTTGGCAGAGAAGGGACAAATATAGACTCCGAGTTGGGAGAAGGCTTGATGGATGGTTTCCTCAAATGCTCCAAGGCGATCCCTGCCGGGATGGACTGCCGAGAAGATCCCAACTTGGATAGCTCGTCTGCTGCTTCGTTCTCTGCTCGGTGAATGTGTTGGAACTCACAACCCTCGAAGAAACTAGTCATAGACTGCACCAGGAAACGATACGATGCCATGTTGGCATCCAAAGCATCCCAGGTACCTGAGACTTGCTGCACCACTAGATCTGAATCGCCATAGCATATAATGCGCTGCACACCAACCTCCTTTGCTACTCGCAAACCATGCACCACTGCCTCGTACTCGGCTACATTGTTGGACGCCTTGAAATGAATCTGCAGCACATACTTGAGCTGATCTCGCTTGGGTGACGTAAGCACAACACCAGCGCCAAGGCCTTCTTTCACCTTTGAGCCATCAAAGTGCATTTTCTAGTAATTTGAAACTGGAGCAGGAGGTTCATACTGCATCTCGGCCCAGTCCACAAGGAACTCCGCCAGGACCTGAGACTTGATTGCTTCCCTTCTCGTATACGCGGGAGCATATGCTGCTAGCTCGATTGCCCACTTGGCTACTCTGCCACTCACCTCCTTGTTGCCCATGATATCCGAGATGGGAGCAGAACTCACAACAGTGATAGGGTGCTCCTGGAAATAATGTTTCAGCTTCCTGGCGCCCAGGTACACACCATATGTCATCTTCTGGTAGTGCGGATAGTTCTGCTTGGAGCTGGACAGCACTTCACTGAGATAATAGACTGGGCGCTGCACACTCTTGCCTTCTTCTTCTCGCTCCACCACTATCACCACGCTGACTACTCGGTTAGTCGCAGCAATGTACAACAGCATAGGCTCCTTGGGTAGCGGACTAGCCAAAACGGGAGCGCTAGCCAGCATTGCTTTCAGCTCATTGAATGCCACGTCCGCTTGCGGAGTCCAGACAAACTTGTCACTTTTCTTCATCAGCTGGTATAGAGGCAGGGCCTTCTCGCCCATTCGGCCCAGAAAACGGCTCAAAGATGCCAAACAACCCGTGAACTTCTGCACATCTTTCAGTGATCTCGGTAAAGACATGCTCTCAATAGCTTTTATCTTAGAAGGATTGGCTTCAATTCCCCGACTAGAAACTAGAAAACCGAGTAGCTTTCCAGCCGGTACACCAAAGGTGCACTTACTCGGATTCAGTTTCATTTTGTACCTGCGTAGGTTAGCAAAGGTTTCCTCCAGGTCGGCAAGCAGAGTATGTGTTTTATTCGTTTTGATGACAATGTCATCTACGTACACCTGCACATTCTTGCCGAGCTGGTCGTGCAAGCATTTCTGCATGCATCTCTGATAGGTTGCACCCGCATTCCTCAAGCCAAAACACATGACACGATAGCAATAAGCCCCGTACGGGGTAATGAAAGCAGTCTTTATTTGATCAGCAGGGTTGAGTGCAATCTGGTGGAAACCAGAGTAGGCATCTATGAAAGACAACAGGTCACAACCAGCAGTGGAATCGATCACCTGATCGATGCGAGGTAGCGGGAAAGGATCCTTGGGGCATGCCTTGTTCAAGTCGGTGTAGTCGACGCACATGCGCCATGCAGTGGCAGCCTTGGGATCCTCCTTCTTCTTCTCGACCATGACCGGGTTGGCTAGCCAATCCGGATGCAGCACCTCCATGATGAAATTGCTTATCAGTAACTTGGTGATCTGGTCACCAATGGCCTTCCTTCTCTCATCTCTGAAACGGCGCATAGCCTGCTTCACTGGCTTGGCGTCAGGACGCACATGCAAAGAGTGCTCAACCAACTCCCTCGGGACTCCTGGTAGATCTTCATTGGTCCAGGCAAACACATCCCGATTCTCACGGAGGAAGTGGATGAGCGCGCTTTCCTATTTCTCCGCCAACCCGGAACCAATGATGGCTACGCGGTCGGGGAACTCGGGGTCGACCTGGACTGTCTTGGTCTCCTTGGCAGCTTGGAAGGCAGTACCATGCTGGGTACTCGGCACACCTTGTGCGCCAGCTTGTGCGGACTGAGCCATGGCCACCACCTCGTACATCTTCTTCTTCTCGGCAGCAATCACCATCGATTCCGCCAGCTGGGAGCTAGCAGAGGCACACTCCATGGACTTCTTGTAATCTCCCGAGATGGTGATGATGCCATTGGGACCAGGGATCTTCATCTTCAGATAAGCCACATGTGTAGAGGCCATGAACTTGCTCAGAGCAGGCCTGCCGAGTAGAGCATGATAGGGGCTCTGATGATCCACCACCTCGAACTGCAAGCGCTCTGTGCGGCAGTTCTCCCGGGTACCGAATAGCACATCTATCCACACTCGGCCAATCGGGTTGCACGAGATCCCGGGCACAATGCCATGGAAGGTGGTCTTGCTGGGCAGCATCATGTTCTCGGCCAGGCCAAGCTTCTCGAGTGTGTCCTTGTACACAATGTTGATGCTGCTGCCGTTGTCGATTAGCACCTTGCTGAACCTCACATTCTTCTCGGGACCCAGGAAGGTTGGATCCAGCACCAAGGCATAGCTACCTGGATTGGGAATCACCTTGGGATGATCTGCTCGGGTCCACCTGATCTCCTGGTCACACCAATACATGTAGTGAGGAACAGCGGGAATCACTGCATTGACCTCCATGGCCCGCCTGTGCTGTGATTGCTTGTCGACTGCCTCAGAAGTGAAGATCATATAGCTCTCATGGTGCTCTTGGTACTGATTGGAGCCGTTGCCCCCATTGTTGCCATTGTTGTTGTTGTTGCCCTAATAGTTGTTGTTGTTGCATCTGTTGTTGTTGTTGCGGTTGTAGCTGTTGTTGTTGTTGCGGTATCTCTCATTGTTGAAGTTCTGGTTGGCTCCTAAAGCCACCTGGTTCACATTCTCTCTTCTCGGGTACACTGGCGGCCGAGCTGCGGGTGCGCGAGTAGGCTGAACAGTAGCATTGGCGGCTGGCAGGGGAGGAGGAGGAGGCAAGCCATCACTCTTGATCACGTCCCACCATTCGCATTGCCGAGTAGTATGGTTCGCAGGCCTTGAGGGGTGGTGAGTGTGAAAGCTGCATGGGCCATCCTTCATGTCGTCAAAGACAAACTTCTTCGGCTGCTCGGAGTTCCCGCTACCCGACTGAGCAGTACGGAACGGTTTCTTGTTGCCCTGGCCCTGGTTCTGGTTCTGCCCGTAGGCTCCAGCAGGTTTCTGCCTTTGGCCACCACCGCCTCCGACATTCACTGCATTCACCTCTTCAGGATCATACCGAGTATCTACTCGGCGCTTGTTGCGGAACTCGTTGCGTTTGCTGCTGTTGAAGTTTCTTCTCGGCTCAGAGGAGTCCATCAGTGGCTGAGTAGGATCACCGAGTGCGTACTGATCCGCAATCTTGATGGTCTCCGCCAGAGTGTTCGGCATCTCCCTCTGCAATCTCTGCCAAAGCATGCTGCCATGTCGGCAACCCTGCGCAAACCAGGTAATAGCCTGTGCTTCATTCACACCCTCACAGGTGTTCCTCAAGGTGCTCCACCGAGTAAGGTACTCGCGGTCCGTCTCATCTTCTCGCTGCCTGCAAGCTGAAAGCTGCTGTGGCCTATTCGGTCTCTTGTATGTACTCGTGAAGTTGCTAATGAAGGCATCCGAGAAGTCCAGCCAGCAATTGATGCTGTTCTTGGGCAAGTTGTTAAGCCAAGTGCGAGCTGGACCCGCTAGCATTTGCGGCACATAGCGCACCGCCCACCTCCTGTTGCCATTCGCGATATGGACCGCGGTGACGTAGTCATTGAGCCAATCTTCGGGCTTGGTGCTGCCATTGTAGCTCTTGGTGCCTCTTGCAAGCTGGAAGCCCTTCACGGAAGGCTCGTTCATGATGCGCGGGCCAAAGCACTCGGGGCCAGGAGGACCCGTGCTCTCAAGCCGCGCCGACAAGCTGATACGGTCCAGCTGGTGCCTTGCATCTCCAGGCGCCAACACGCGCTCACCAACACGGTCATGAATATCATAGCCAGCCATCTCCATAGCCGAGTAGCCATCATCATACCTGTCCACCTGCACAGCTGCAGGCTGCTCCACTGGGTTGGCGACTGGTGCCACTGGGCGCGGCTGCTGCCTCTGCCGAGTAGGCTGAGCTGCGGGTTGTCGAGAAGAACCTGGACGCGCGGCATCTCGGGCACGGCTTTGAGCTTGATGGGCTTGAGAGCCTGCTCTTGCAGCGTTGTGTTCCCGCCCGGGCTGCTGCGGCACAGCAGCCTGTTTCGCGGCAGCAGCCGGGTCATACACCTGCATTTGCCTGTCTCTACCCGAGCGCCCGCTGCGGCTCTTCTCGCGGCTAGGATGCGGAGACGAGGCTTGATCGTTAGATCTATCCGCGTGCGAGTGAACCACCTGCGAAGCTCCAGCACCCGGGTTGGCCTTCCGGAACTCCTCGTTCTGCCTAGCGGCCTCCAACACCAACTCGTTGAGCCTCTCCTGCTGCCTGAGGCGCGCCTCTCCATCCAGGCGCGGTAACTCGGTAGCCACGGCCTCTGCAGCCCTGAGCGTCTTGGCGGGTGTGCTGTACCTTGGCCTTGTGAAGGTGTTCGCGGTGGCGGACTGAGCGGGCACCTCCGCAACCGTTGCCATCTCGACACCTAAGTTACGCCGCGTAGCGCCTACTCTGCTGGGCCTCCTGGCGACCGGCGTGAAGCCGTGAGCCTTGTTGTACTCGAGCTGGTCTAGACTCAGCTCAAGCCTAATCTTCTCCAACTCCGCCTGCTCGGCAAGCAGCTCCTGGCGTTGCCGCTCGAGCTGCTCCCTCGCGGCTAGGAGCTCGATGTCGGTGGGAGTGGGCATACCGGCTCGCGCAGCAGACGCGGGGATGACCGTAGACGTGGAAGGCGGCAAGTTGCTCTCCCTCTCGTAGGGCCGGTGAGTCCTGCCACCAGCAGGCGGTTCATCCGTCTCCTCGACGACGGCCGCAGCGCCAGTAGCAGCTGCGCCAGTGTTTGCCGCCAACCCCGTCACCATCACCTCAGCGCAGCTCGCAGGGCTGCATGCGGGCCTTCCGCGAGCAGCAATCACCGCGGGAGGATCCTCCGCGTCATGCACCAACTCAGGGTACGCGCTGTTGGCGACGGTGGCGACGTAGACGAGGTGAGAGCCGAAGGAGATCACCGTGCCGCCCTCAGGCATGGCCATGCCGCCGAAACAGCCGGCGTTGTCGGTGACGAAGTCGAAGGAGCCGAATCGGTGGACAAGGCCACAAACCACGCGCTCCGCTGAAGAAGATCCCGTCCGAACAGAAACTCCAGCCAGCGCCGCTGGTTGCCCCACGGTGGGCGCCAACTGTCGTGGTGGTGTCACGGCAGATGCCATGGGATGGCTAAAGATGTGGGGACGAAGGACGCTGGAGGTGCTCGGGGAGGGATCACGCGACGAGTAGCCGCGTGAGGTAAGAACAATACACAGCAAACAACACGATCTACCCAGGTTCAGGGCCCTCGTGAGGAGGTAAAACCCCTACTCCTGCCTCTCTGTATGTATTATGATGTTTCTCCGAGTAGCCGCAGTACAAAGGATATCGCTACCGAGTAGCCACTCTCCTCTCTCCGAGTAGAGCTAGGTCAAGAACTTAGGGTTTCTAGGGTTCATGCGCTATCCAGTATGCGATGTGTGATCCCTCCTCACACAGGAGGCGGAGGGGCACCTTATATACCTGGTGCCCAGCCGGATACGTCCAAACATGGACAAGTGTCGACATAGTGTGCACATCGTCCTTCTTCCGGGTTCCCGCTGACAGCTTTGGTTCCTAACCTTGGCTTCATCTGGAAAGTCGTTGGGCAAAACTAGGGGACAGACTGGTATCACTGTACCTAAGCACAGAGTAGGCCCCCCTTATCCTGCCACGGCCTGCTTCCATGCTGTCACTGTCAGGCAGGCCGGTCCCAGATGAACAGTAGTTCGAATGCTGCCAAGTACGGACCTAGGATACGCGGGATCCTGTGTCAGAACGGCTCCTTTGACTTTCTGGCCCGAGTAGGTTCCCGCCAATTGTTCCCGCCAATTGTACTCGGGCCAACTCTTCTACTCGAACGTAGAGAACTTGAATGATTCTTCCCTCTGGCCATCTTGAGGTGAGACCGAGTAGCAGTCTGCCGGGTAGCGGGTACCGGGTAGTCGGCTACTCGACCAAACCTCTCTTCTGTAAGACGCCTTTACCACTTGCCTTTACCCTACTCGGGGGTAACCCCCCGACAATGATACAAATTAAATTTAACAAGAAGCAAAGCAATTGGGGATTGTTTTCATACTTGGGATGTTACAAAACGCCCCCCTTGAAGGAATGGCGCCCCGAGATTCCTACTGAGAAGAGAAAAGGTCCGGATACTTCTTGCGAAGATCCTCTTCGGTCTCCCATGTTGCCTCTTTATCGGAATGATGAGACCACTGCACTTTGAAGAACTTAGTGCTCTTGTTGCGAGTTTTACGCTCGGTCTCATCGAGAATGCGAATAGGATGCTCTTCATAAGAGAGGTCTTCTTGCAGTTCAATGGAATCATGATCAACTACACGACCTGGATCTTTGAAGCACTTCTTGAGCTGTGACACGTGAAAGACATCGTGCACCTTGGATAGCTTTTCTGGAAGTTCACGACGATAGGCATTTTCTGCACGCCTTGAGAGAATGTTGAAGGGACCAATATATCTTGGTGCAAGCTTTCCTTTGACACCAAAACGATGAGTGCCTCTGAGGGGAGTAACACGGAGATATGCTTTGTCTCCAGCTGCATAGACCATATCTCTGTGTTTGCTGTCATAGTAGCTTTTCTGACGAGACTGAGCAATCTTCAGATTGTCACGAATGATGAAGACTTTCTATTCGGCCTCCTTAACAATGTCAGTACCAAAGAGTGAGCGTTCACCGGCTCCAGACCAGTTGATAGGACTCCTGCATCTGCGACCATAGAGAGCCTTGAAAGGTGCCATGCCTAGACTTTCCTGGAAGCTGTTGTTGTAGGAGAATTCAGCATATGGACGACATTCCTCCCATTTCATGCCAAACGAGAGAGCACATGCCCTGAGCATATCCTCGAGAATCTGATTGACTCTTTCGACTTTCCCTAGAGACTGAGGATGATAGGCTGTGCTGAACAGAAGCTTGGTGCCCAAAGCTTCTTGAAACCTTTTCCAGAAATGAGAAGTGAAGATGCTTCCACGGTCTGAGCTTATTTCCAACGGAACACCATGAAGAGGAACAATCTTTGTTGTATAGAGCTCTGCCAATTGACTAGCTGAGATTGTCTCTTTGACAGGAAATAAGTGAGCGACTTTAGTGAGTCGATCAATGACAACGAAGATTGCATCGTTGCCCCTCTTGGACTTTGGAAAACCAGTGACGAAGTCCATTTCAATCATGTCCCACTTCCATTCAGGGATTTTCAGAGGTTGGAGAAGACCCGCTGATTTCTGATGAACTGCTTTGACACGTTGACAAACATCGCATTCAGAGACATATTTAGCAACTTCACGCTTCATGCCAGACCACCAATACATTGTTTTGAGATCCTGGTACATCTTTGTACTTCCAGGGTGTATGGAAAGAGGAGTATCATGAGCCTCCTTGAGAATCACATCTTTCAGGCTTTGGATTTCGGGAACTGCAATGCGTCCTTGGAAAAACACTGTTCCCTTGTCATCAATTGAGAAGCACTCATACTTCACATTGCCTGCTTTGATGTTCTTTGCGATCTTCTTGATCTCAGCATCACGAAGTTGTTCAGAACGAATCTTGTCCTCAAGCGTTGGACTGGCTGTCAAGTTTGCAAGATAGCCTTGAGGAACAAGTCCAAGATTCAGCTTTTGAAATTCTTCATGAAGAGGAGGTTGGCTTTTCATGATCATGAGATTGTTGCAATAGGACTTGCGACTGAGAGCGTCGGCCATTACATTAGCCTTGCCTGAAGTGTCAGAGATGGTGAGATCAAAGTCTTTGATCTTCTCAATCCATCTCCTTTGTCTGAGTTTCAGATCTGGCTGACTGAAGATGTACTTTAGACTGTTGTGGTCAGAAAAGATCTCAGTGCGATTACCCAACAAGTATTGTCTCCATTTCTTGAGGGCAAAGACAACTGCTGCAAGCTCAAGGTCATGAATAGGATAGTTGAGCTCATGTGTGTTCAACTGGCGAGAAGCATAAGCCACAACTTGACGTTCTTGCATGAGAACTGCACCTAGACCTTGGAGAGAAACATCACAGAATATTTGGAAAGGTTTGGAAGGATCTGGGCCAACCAGAACTGGTGTAGAAGTGAGTTTAGTCTTCAGGAGATTGAAACTTTCATCACATTGTGGAGACCAGACGAACTTCTTGTCCTTCTTTGTGAGGTCAGTGAGAGGTTTGGCAATCTTGGAGAAGTTTTGGACGAAGCGATGACAATAGCTAGCCAAACCAAGAAAACTTCTGACTTGCTTCACCGTTTTAGGCGGTTTCCATTCAACAATGGCCTTAACCTTTTCTGGGTCAATAGCTATGCCCTTGGCAGATATGACATGACCAAGGTAAGTGACTTCAGAAATCCAGAACTCACATTTGGAAAACTTGGCATAGAGGCGATGCTCGCGAAGCTTCATGAGAGTGAGACGAAGATGTTCTTCATGCTCTTTCTCGGATTTGGAGTAGACAAGAATATCATCAAGATATACCACAACGAACTTGTCGAGGTATTCATGGAAGACAGAATTCATGAGTCGAGAGAAGGTCGTCGGTGCATTGGTGAGACCAAAGGACATGACGGTGTATTCATAGCGACCGAAGCGAGTGACAAAGGCTGTCTTTGGAACATTCTCTTTTCTGATCTTTATTTGATGGTAACCCATTCTCAAGTCCAACTTGGAGAATATAGAGGCTCCAGCAAGTTGATCAAAGAGATCATCGATGCGAGGAATTGGATACTTATTTTTGATGGTTTTCTCGTTAAGAGGACGATAGTCAACAACGAGTCTCTTTGTTTGATCCTTCTTTGCCACAAAGAGAGTTGGGCATCCCCAAGCCGAGGAACTAGGTTGAATGTAACCTTTTTCCATGTAAATATCGATTTGCTCCTTTAACAATTTCAGTTCAGGAGGAGCTATCTTGTATGGATACTTGGAGATTGGAGCAGTGCCTGGTTCAAGTTCGATGACGAACTCAACAGCTCGGTCAGGAGGCATTCCTGGCAATTCTTCTGGAAAAACATCGGGGAAGTCACAAACCACCGAAACATTTTCAATAGATGGTAGGGGATTTGTATTGAGAGTGTAGAGTTGAACAACTGGATTTTCAGCATGGAAGTAGACTGTCTGGCCAGAAGGGCGTGTGATTTTGACAGACTTAGCAGGATAATCAATGACTGCTTTGTTGGCTACCAGCCAATCCATCCCAAGAATGACATCAATATCTGAAGAGTGGAGAGCTATCAGAGATGCCTGGAATGGAAGGTTTCCAATTGTGATCTCGATGTTCTGGCTAACTTTATTGCTTTGCCAGCTAGATCCCGGTGATTTCACTAGGAGAGGGATAGACAACTGTTCGAAGTTGATTTTACTGGTGTTTGCAAAGCATTGAGAGATGAAAGAGTGTGAAGCACCAGAATCGAACAAGACTTTAGCACGAAACGAGTTCACAAGAAGTGTGCCCATTACAACCTCTGGAGATTCTTCTACTCCCTGGGCCTTGACATGGTTCACCCTCACAGTTCTCAAGACAGACTTGTTCCTGTTGCGGGGCCTAGGCGAAGAAGTGTGTACCATCACATGATTGACATTAGAGATAGGTAGTGATGGTAGCTTGTTCTGCGGGCACTTGTAGGAGTAGTGTCCTGGTAGACCGCACTTGAAGCATGTAATAACAGAACGAGGAGCTGTTGGACTTGGCTGAGATGGAGCACCTCCTGAAGGTACCACTGGGGTGGGAGGGCGGGCAAGAAATCCTGCCGGGCTTGGCAAGCATATGGGCGGTGTTGGAGTGGTATATGGAACCCAAACTCTTCGTTTTTGTGGAGGCATGATAACTTTTGACGAATTAGCCTGTTCACGAGAGTGGTTACGAGACTCCTCAACCAACTTGCGCCCATGCTCTTCATTTAGAGCGATGTTGATGAGGTCCTAAAAATTCTTGGCCTTGACGTTGGTGAGAGCATACTTGAGTTCTGGGTTGAGACCCCTGCGGAACTTTGCCATCTTTTTCGCTTCCGTGGAGACTTCATCTCCGGCGTAGCGAGCCAGGCGATTGAACTCTCTTTGGTATTCGAGAACGTCCAAATTGCCTTGTGTGAAAGAATAGAATTCCTCACGCATTCTCTCCATGAGCCCATCGGGATTGTGATGGCGCACGAAGGCTTGCTTGAAATCCTCCCATGTGATTGCCACACTAGGAACTCTCATTCTTGTAAGTTCTCCCACCAAGACATGGATTGCCCACGGAGAAGGTAGGTCATGTAAGGAACACGGTCCTCGTCAGCCACATGAGCTACCATAAGAGTACGGTTCATTTCACGGAGCCAGTCATCAGCATCCAATGGCTCGGAGGAGGTATCAAACGTGCGCGGATTGAGCTCAAGGAACTCCCGAATAGACACACGGGCGTTGCCATTATTCCCAAGGTCTTGGTTCTGCTGCATCTGCCTTATAACTTGTGTCATCTGAAACAGCACTTTCCCCATCTCGGGTGGCAGTGTGGGTTCTTCGTCACCACTTTCCATCCTGAAGAGGATACCAAGGTTAACACACTAACCGGATAACAAAATCCAATATAAGTGCTTACAAGGCTTACTTCAGACGGTAAGAAGGTAGCATGGAGCAAACATATACTACCCTCAACGTTCACCATAAATGGTTCGCGTACCACACGGATGGCCGTGTTGAAAAAGAAAATCTCCGGAACAAAGCGGATGGAGGTTAACAATGAATCAACAGATAAGTTCTTACAACGGAAGAGACGATTTGTGAAGGACGATATCGAAGCAACAACTGGAAAACACGAGACCACAAACACCTGAGGTACTACGGAAAAACCCATCCGGCCTTCTAGAGGATCGATATCTACTGCTTAAGGAATAGACGATCTGCTTCCGGGGCTTATTTGCCACCGTTCTCAATCGTGAGTAGGCAACACGAAAATCGTGTCACAACCACCTCCACTCCTATGGTCTAGTAGATATAACCATCCTCGAGAAACCAGGATACGTGAAATCCTAACTTGAAAGTTTAGGTGAGAAGAGAAAAACAACGTTGCACTTCCTTACCAGAAAAAGGGAGGGTGGGTGGGGAAAGAAATAAAAGAACAGAATTCCTACTCTCACGTTTCATTTTTCCTATATAGCTACAAAATAGTTTCTAGACTCAACTGTGGCCAGTAAAAGGGATCCTACAGGCAGACAGGCTCTGATACCATTTGTCGCACCCGGACTTCTAGAGGATACACACAGCCCGCTAAATAGTAGATAATTGGCTTACGGGGCCTACCTGCACCCGCATCTCAATATGAGTAGGCCGACACGTAAACGTGTGACAACCATTCTCTACTATTCATCGTCTGTGAAACCATCCAATAGGAATCCGAATACTTCCATTGACGTACTTCATAACATACACACATGGTACGTCAACGGCATTTGAACAAGTGATATCACAACAAATCTCTAAGACACAAAGAAATAGAAATAAGTGGCAAAAGCTCTCACTAGAGCAGAGATAGCAACTACAGTCAATGCAGAGGACACATGTCCCAACAAGTCATCATTACATCACAGCGGAAGCACAGAAAGTGTTTGACTACAGACAAGAACCAAATAGGCCTAAGAGGCCGGAAACGAAAAGAACGGAGCTCATCCACGAAGTCTCGGATCCTGCCCGGGTCCGCTATCTACTCGTCAGCAGCCTCGTCATACTCCACGTAGTATCCACCATGGGGATCCTCGGAAACGTAGTCTGCAGAACCAGCAGCCCCAAAGGGGTCAGTACGGACGAGTACTGGCAAGCAAGACGCACAAGATACCAAAGTGTACCCGACAACACCAAGTACAGATGCTTTGGGTTCAACGGAAGATAGGGGATACAAAGGTGCGGCAGCGGGCTGCACTACCCAACTACAGAGACACGCTACAACATCCGGCTAAAAGAAAGGGATAAGATAGCGCATCGGAGCCAACTACCACTAACCTCAAACAAACCCATCCTGGATCTCGCCCCTTATCCAAAGAAGCAATCCGAGGATAACCCACACAGTTGGATTAATGGGGGTTCAGGTTATTGTGACAATATGCCTATTACTAGTCAAATTATTATTAATTAGGTGTAAGTTGTTTGAGTACTTGTTAGCCAGCACTTTCACCAAGTCGTCACATAACCGCGGACAACACGGCTTCTCGAGAAGATTCATCCCTGGAGGGTGCGCTCCAGTACCCGTACACACTCGAGCCACCAACTAAAACTCAGGTGGACTCGACACGGCCCGAACCATCTCTACAGTCTGTGCTAGCAGCCACGGAGCTATAAGGTCACAGCCACGCAGCCGAATACTCAGCGCAAGTGTGCAAAACTCCTGCAGGACGCAACACCCCGGCAATACAGGCCTCGCCCTATATGTGTGCGTCATCAACATCATCAGTATCAACCATGGGAGCGACCCATTCATGCGTATGAGCCAAATGGAACACCCGAACTAAGTGTGGCTCTTCGGACAAACTGCGGATCAGGTCAAAGTCGAGGGGGGTTCCATACGACCACCCGGATGCGGTGAGCACGCTCATCATGGATCAGAGGACAAGAACCTTTTCCTAATTAGGGTCGACACTAGCAGGCTTCAAAACCCTAACCCGGGCCTCCTGCCGGTGCCTTATCATCAAATTATTATTACCCCAAACATTAACATGATATTGATTATAACAAGCCCATCTATCAAACTAAACAGGTGATAAGATAAATGACAACAAGACTCGAGCACAAACAAACTTAAGCATGATACTATGACACAGGCTAACAAACAACAAGGTTGTAGGTGTGGGGGTGAGGCTATATTCATGGCTGCAGGATGTCATGTGATAGGATCGGAACACAAGCAACGAATCATAAGGCTAGCATATTAGACAACGGAAAGTATCGGTATCAAGTGTGGAACGAACACAATGGTTCATGTGAGTGAATACTTGCCTGCAAACTCAGTGGCCTAGTACTGGGCTAACTCCTCTGAAGTGGTAGCGTAAACCTCGTATGTCTCAACGTCGTCGTCTATTCGAGAAGAAGCAAACAAACAACGAAGAGAGACGGACAATCAATAACATGGCATAATGCACAAACATGGGATGATGCATGACATTTTAATGCAAGTAAGAGATCATGGACATGATCATCAAATTAAATGAGTGTCCCAAATAAGTTTGCATTATTTGGAAACCTCTCATATTTATCTTAGTGGCCTATTATTAATTTTAATAATTCCAATACATCAATAGTACTCCCACATGCATGAAATGATGCTTTTCTGTTATTAATTGAAGTTCTTTCCATTTTGGTATAGTTTCCATAATTTTTGGGTGAAGAAAATAATAAATAAGAATTAATTCTTATTGTTTTCATTTCTGCCATTTTTGGTAAACAATTTAAAAAGAGGTACTTTTAGTTACAAAAGTATGGGAAATACTTGAAAACATGTGGACAATGTTTCACTGAACATTTTGAGATATTAAACATAATTTTTGGATCATTATTGAATTTATTATGCATTCTTCCATAAGCATTTTTATTCTGCCCCTTTTAGTAAACAGAAGGAAACATGTTCACATTTAATTCAATTGTGACCAAATTGGGCTCATGGGGGATCGAACTAGGGATCTCAGGGGTGCGGATCATGGGCCTTAGCCACTGGGCTGAGGCTGCGTTTGATGCTAGTAGTAGATCTTCTTAGGTTTTATTCAGTATTTTGGCGCCTTAACTGAAACACGAACGCAGCACTTCTCCTGTCGTACGTAACTGAAGAACACATACATGGCCGCGCCGGCCACGAACAGAACCAGACGGCGGCGGCTAATACGGCACGAATACACGCGGGAAACGAAGGGAATCGAACGGGAAACTCACCCTCGACATGTGGGTGCCCTCGGTGTGGCCAGAGGTGGTCGTGGACGGCGGCGGGAGCTCGCCGGAGTTGCTCCGGTCGGAAAATCTTCAGAGAAAGGAGGGGATCTGAGGGGAGAGGGAGCAGGGTGGCGGCGGCGGCTGGGGAGGAGAAAGAAGAGGAGGCTAGGGTTTGGGGGTAGATATAGGAGAGGGCAGGGAGCAGGTAGGGGGGAGGACGTGGAGGCTCCTCCTCCACTGGCAGCACGTCTGCCTGCTCGTCCCCTCATCCGTACGAGGAAGAAAGGACCACAGGAGGGTGTTGGGCTGGTTTAGGCCCAACTAGGTTGCCACTTCCGAAAAAGAGAGAGAAAGAAAAGAAGGGGGGTTTTGGGTCCAAAATTTTATAGTGATAATTTTTATAAGAATTTAAATTTTTGTTGCTGTTTGAAATTTGAATGAATTTGTTTGAATTTTGCAATAAATGAAATATTGGAAAAAAATCAACCAAATTAATTACTTGAGAGAAGAAGTTTATGGAAAACAGTTGCATGGTATAAGTTTGTGAGTTTGTTTTGAAGACATTGGAACATACCAAGTATGAACCAAAATGATTTGAATTTGAATTGAATTTCAAATTGTAACACATACCACATGCAATGCTTATGATGCATGATACAAATAAAATTTAACAAGAAGCAAAGCAATTGGGGATTGTTTTCATACTTGGGATGTTACACTCGACAACTGGTAAGCAGGACATGCTCGTGGGTCCCCATGTTGCTGTGGATTGGGCCATGGTGGATGCACTACTGCACTCATTGAACCCGTTCGTTGTCTCCGTGACTGAATATGTGATTCCCACCTCTATTGGGCTCTCTCTGCCAGCCCCTGCGCTAACTGAATCCTGGGGACTTATCACTGAAGATGATGCACCTACTGCTGACATGGGGTCCCCTCTGCCTGATGATGCAGTCACGTTGCTGATGCCTATCTCCTCGCCTCCGGCTGGTCTGAATCTCCCAGCTACTGGACGTGGGCGCCCGCGCAAGGCCATGACTCCCATCCATGTTACGACTGAGCTCTGCTCTACGAGAAGCAACAGTGAGGGCTACAATTTTGAGTCCCTTCCTATGGGCCCTTCGCGCCGCAAAGGCACACAGGTTCCCAAGGCGATTGCTCCACCTATCACTCAGCTGTCTGAGATGCAGTGTATTGGTATCGAGGACTGCAACATTGATCCTAAAGAGCTGACTGCTGAGCATCTCTATCAGGACAAGCCTGTCTAAACCCTCTGACTGCCATGGTTTGCTATTTGATTTGGTTTTATCTCAGTACCTGGTGTGTTCTGTCTCTTAGTTTGCGTCATGTTGTGTCTGTCTCGTAAGTCTAAGCTTGTGAACCTCGTGTGGCACATTTTATGTTGGAATGTTCGTGGTATTAATGGATCTAAAAAATGGCCAGTAATCCGTGATAAGGTGGAAGAAAGTGCTGCTTCCATCCTTTGCTTCCAAGAAACTAAACGTGTTGAGTTTGATCTTGCCTTTATCAAATCTTTTGCCCCGAAACATTTTGATCGCTTTGCTTTTGTTCCTTTGGAGGGATCATTCGGTGGTCTTATTTTGGCCTAGTCACAAATTCACTGGCCAAGTTATCCTAGAGGAGTCATTTGCACTTGCGATAAGCTTCACTTCCTCAACATTGTTAGACTCGTTTATATTAGTTAACGTCTATGGGCCATGTGAGGGAATTGCGCGAGAAAATTTTGTTGCTTGGTTTTTCCATTTGGATATTGCACCTGATGCTCACTGGATCATAGTTGGGGATTTTAATTTGTATCGCTATTCCGGTAGTCGTAACCGCCCGGGGGGCCAATATTGAGGACATGGATACTTTAAATGAAATTATCGGTCACTTAGGTCTTATCGAACTCCCTATTAAGGGTCGTTGCTACACTTGGAGCAACATGCAAGAAGATCCTCTATTAGTTCAACTCGATTGGTTCTTCACCTCACCCGCTTGGACTCTCAAATACCCCATTGCTACGGTCAAAACGTTGTCTCGTCCCATCTCTGATCACTCTCCGTGTGTGATCTCTATCGGCACAGATATACCCAAAGGAGTGGTTTTTCGTTTTGAGAACCATTGGGTCAAACTACCTGGTTTTTTAGATGTTGTTCAACGCATCTGGGATATTCACTGCCCGGGAGATAGTGCATTCTCCATTACGAGTAAATTCAAATTACTTCGCAAGGGGCTACGTAACTGTTCCACAAGTCTCTCGATGCTCTCGATATATATTGACAATTTCAACAATGGTATTCTCCGATTTGATGAAATCGAAGAATTACGTGCCCTGCATATTACTGAATGGAATTTCCGTGTCATTGTGAAAAGGAAACTCAAATTTCTTCTTGAGTGTAAACTTGAATACTGGAAAAAACGTTGCACCATTCGACTGGCTAAATTTGGGGGTGAAAACACAAAGTTTTTCCACTCCATGGCCTCCATTCGATATAGGTATAACTTGATCGCTTCACTTGATAGGGGAGATGGATCCATGGCCTCATATCATCACGAGAAGGCGGGTATTCAATGGACCAGATTTAAAAATCGACTTGGAGTTTCCACCCCAATCGACCTCTCATTTGACTTCTCTACATATGTACCCCATATGGATGGACTAGAAGCTCTATCTGCACCCTTTTCTCATGAGGAAATCGATAATGTGGTGGCGGACCTTCCGATAGATAAGGCCCCTGGTCCTGACGGTTTCTCGGGTCTCTTCTTCAAAGTTTGCTGGCCTATTATTCGGCACAATTTTTATAAACTTTGTGACGAATTCTGGTCCAATTCAGTTAACCTACAGAGCATCAATGATGCTTACATTGCTCTCATCCCAAATATGTCTCACCCTACTGGCCCCAATGACTTTTGTCCAATTTCACTACTGAATTCATCTTTTCAATTGCTTACCAAATTACTTGCTAATCATTTGCAACAGAAGATCCTTTATTTAGTACACGCCAACCAGTATGGGTTTCTCAATAACAGATCGATTCATGATTGCATTGGTTGGGGTTATGAATATATTCACCAATGCAAGCAAACTAGATATGAGTGATCATCCTTAAGTTGTACTTTGCAAAAGCATTTGATACAATCGAGCATGCTTCCATTTTGGCTATTCTCAAATGTTGGGGCTTTGATGACAGATGGTTGTCTTGGGTGGAAGCTATTTTTTCTACTGGTACCTCGTCGGTGCTGCTAAATGGAGTACTGTGCAAGAAATTCTCGTGTAAACGGGGGGTACGCCAAGGTGACCCCTTGTCCCCAATCCTATTTGTGGCTGGTGTTGATCTTCTCCAATCGATTGTTAAAAATCTTAGGATGAATGGCACTCTTATTCCCCCTCTGCCTATCCAAGGTGTTGACTTCCCTATTGCGCAATACGCTGATGACACGCTTGTCATTATCCAAGCATGCCCAATGTAGCTTACCACACTTAAAAATCTCCTGAATGCGTTTTTTGCATCTACGGGTCTCTTAGTTAACTATGCTAAATCGTGCCTTATGCCTGTTAACATTTCTTCAGAAAGACTCCACGTGCTGGCAAACACATTTGGTTGTGCTATGGGTAGACTCCCTTTTACTTATCTCGGTCTACCTCTGGGATCAACTCGCACCACGGTTAATGATCTATCACCTATTGTGGATCAAGTGGAACAACAATTAAATGCCAGTGTTCGCTTCCTCGATTATGGCTGCAGGCTCACGTTGGTCAACTCAGTTCCCTCATCCCTCCCGGTTCATTATTTGTGCTCCCTACGGGTCCCTAAAACCACTATTGCGATGTTTGATCGTGTCCTACGATAGTGCCTCTAGGGCAAGGATGATGAGTCCCATACTGTCAACTCCCTTGCCGCCTGGCATTTAGTGTTTCGACCCAAGATACATGGTGGTCTCGGGATCAAAAACTTGGACATCCACAACAAAGCCCTACTCACTAAACAGCTGCACAAATTCTTCAGTAGACACGATACCCCTTGGGTTCATCTGGTCTGGTCTCTTTATGACCCCTCAACTCCCCTCATGCTCAGTCGGTGCATGGTTCTTTCTGGTGGCGGGACATTTTTTAACTTATTAACATTTACAGAAGGATCACTTCATCCAATATTAACAATGGAACATCAACTCTTTTTTGGAAAGATTATTGGTTGGACAACACACTTCTTTGTGATAGGTTCCCACGACCTTTTTCTTACGTGTTAGATGAAAATTCCTCGGTGGCCATGATGAAGTCCAATCTTGTGATCCCTAATGCATTTGCACTCCCTCTGTCAGCACAAGCTTTTGAGGAACTTAATCAGGTTCATGATATCCTATCCCGTGTTGATCTTAATGCCGACTACACTGATACTAGATGCTTCACATGGGGCTCTTCGATGTTCACAACCTCCAAATATTACTCATTTATGTTCTCCCAACTCCCCAAGAAGGACTCTCTCATTGCGATCTGGAAATCGAAATGTCTTCCAAAATTGCGTGTGTTTGCATGGCTTCTCCATATGGACAGGCTTAACACTAAAGATCTAATGCTAAGGAAACACTGGTCCTTTGATGGAGGCCCACATTGTGTTCTGTGTGACCAAGGGGATCAAGAAGACCGTGATCATCTCTTTTTTACTTGCCCCTTTTCTTCTCATTATTGGGCCCTCACTGGGATCTTTTGGGATTGTTCCCTCCCATTATCTCAACGCTTTCTTAGAGCTAAAAGGGATTTCTCCGGGCCTTGTTTTGTGGAAATGTTTACCTGTGCATGTTGGAATATTTGGAGAAATAGGAATGATTTCATCTTCAAGGGTTTAACTCCATCTACCAACAAATGGAAAGTCACATTCCAGAGTGACCTACTGATACACCAGCATAGGGTGTCTCCTTTGGTGGTCCAAGATCTCCTTGCTTGGGTTTTAGAAAATTTTACCTAATGTTTACTTCTTACTTGCTCCACTTCTTCCCTCCCTAATTGTACTCCCCTCGTAGTATAACACCTCCCCTCGCCCCATTGTGTAAAACTCACCGAAATCTCCTAGCTTTCCTCTTCACCATATATATAAAATTTACACTGTAGGGTTTTTTCCCTACGGTAACATGTTCAAAAAAATGTTATCTTCATGCATATGTTATTTACGATGTTGCATGCTCTCCGTTATTAGTAGATGCTAGTAACTCCAAGAGGGAGTATTTATGCTCGATAGTGGGTTCATGCCTCCTTTGTATCTATGCTCGAGTGACAGAAACGTGACGGATGGAGGATGTGTTGTTTCCATTAGGGAGAAAACAACGGTGTTTACTTAGTTTACACTGTTTACATTACACACTTTACTTACTGCGATAATCTGTTGCTTGCAACTTAATACCCAACGGTTGTTCAGATGATATTCCGAGGGTGGATTATTAGTCATTCATGCAGTTGGATGACGGTCTATGTATATTGTTATAATGCACGCATGAATCACATAGTAATCTTTATGTCTTGCATATGCACTACGGTGCAGCCTTCATTTCTGTCATATGCTCACCACACATGTTATCTATCTTTCACGGAGAGACACCACTAGTGAACTGTGGACCCCGGTCCATTTTCTCGTTTTGATAGTACACACACTACTTTCACTGCTTTCACACTGCTTCCACTGTATTCATACTATTGCTACTGCTTTCATACTGTTTTCGTACTGTTTTCCACGCCATACGGTTAACCTCTTTGTGTTCAGCAAAACCGGTGAGATTGACAACCTCATTTCTTTGTTGGGGCAAGGTGGTTTGATTGTGTTGTGTAGGTTCCATGTTGCCGCTGAACCGGTAGTGCCCCCTGCCATCTCAACTGCATCAACCTTCTCAAGTTACTCCTTCGATTAAACCTTGGTTTCTTACTGAGGGAAAACTGCTGATGTGCTCATCATACCTTCCTCTTGGGGTTTCCCAACGAGTGAAAGATCTGGACCATCACATGCTTACACCATGTTTATGACTATGAACCAGTCACTTATAGCCTCTATGATCATTTATTTTCTGAACTTGTGGTACCACTTATGCTTTGATTAATGATGTTTATGTCCCTATGCATGATTGTGGTCATTTTTGCTCTCTTGATTTGTCGCTCCCAGTCTTTTACTAGCCTCCACCTGTACTGAGTATGAGCTCTACTCGTGCATCCAACTCCCAAAAACTAAAGTTTGCCAAATGTGTCCAACATACCTGCCTAGATGTGGCATTTAACCGCCACTCCAAAGTAAATTGCTCATGTGCTACCTTTAAAACTTTCAAAATTACTCCTCTTTTGTGCTCTTGTTTTAGCTCATGAGGACGTAAATAGAGAATCTTTATCTTACTTGTTGATTGGACTTTCACACCCTGGACTAGTGTCTTCATCCGCTTATCCTATTGATAGAAGAGCTGGCAGCGGGGTGCCCAGCCCCAAATTAATAACAACATATTCTCTTCGCTATTTTTGCCCCTGATTGATCAGTCAAAGCATAATTGTGTAAACAAAAGAGAAACAGGGATGACCTTCTACCCAGCTGCGTCCTTATACGGGAGACGCTCTTGTGAAGTCTAGTTGGCTTGTGACGTACTGTATTTTCTGTTTACCATTCATTGACATAAGCATACACCTCTCTTAGAAACATTTGATACCCATGTTTAATAAAATAAAAATCTCTAGCACATGAGTTAATCCCTTCTTCCCTCTGCGAAGGTCCTTTCTTTTACTTTTATGTTGAGTATCCATCTTCTAACTTTATGCACAGCTGAGAGAGCATGGTTGCCATTCTGAGTTTAATGTGCATTTGTCCCAGAAATATTATTAATTGATTCATGATGTGTTATTGTTTGTTCTCTAATTATTTGTTCTAGTCTTCCTCATGAACTTTGAAGGTTTCCTCGCATTTATGTTTTGCCCCACTCTTAAGGAAAAGCGAAATATCACTTTGCCATGTTATCTCTATGCTTGAAACAAACGTATATCCTTCGAGTGCATTATTATTCATGATATTTTATTTGTGTTACTTCTCATGATGCAGGTGATTGCTATGCTTTGTTGTTAAAAATTTATTTATCATGCTTGTTTTGAAGTTCTATGATCTCAGCTTACATATGCTTTTACATTATTGATGATCAAGTTTATGTTGGTAGCATTTCACCTCAGAAATTATGTGTTTTTTAGGACGAGTGAACTAAGCTCGGGGATGTTGATACGTCATAAACGTATCCTTAATTTCTGATGTTCCATAAATTTTCCTACATGTTTGCTATACACTTTATGTCATTTTTATCGATTTCCGGGACTAACCTATTGACAAGATGACACAGAGCCAGTTACCTGTTTTTATTTTCAGAAAATTTGTTCTGGAAATAATCTCGGAATTGGAAAATTCGAAGCCTAGAAGTCTTAGAATGCCCGAAGGTTCCACAAAGTCCATAAGAGTCCCGGAGGGGGCCACAAGGGGGCACACCATAGGATGGCGTGCCCCCCGGCCGCACCTGGGGTGGTCTGGGCCCCTCGGGCGTCCACCACCATCGCCCTTTCGCCTATTTATCCCCCCCCTGATACATCAACCAAATATACCACTTTTCCCGAGAAACACCCGAGGCTATTGTCATCGTCATCCCGGGATCGGGAGGGTTCTGGAGCTCTTCCCGGCACCCTGCCGGGAGGGGAATTCATCACCGGAGGGGTCTACACCACCATGCCCTCCTCTAAAGTGATGCATGAGTAGTTCATCCCTGGACTACAGGTCCATAGCAGTAGCTAGATGGTTTTCTTCTCCACTTTGTACCTCATGTTTAGATCTCGTGAGCTTCCCTACATGATCGAGATCATCTTTATGTAATGCTACATGTTGTGTTTGCTGGGATCCGATGAATGTTGAATGTTATGTCTTCTGATTATCAATCTATCATGTTATCTTCATGCATATGTTATTTATGATCTTGCATGCTCTCCGTTATTAGTAGATGCTCTGTCCAAGTAGATGCTAGTAACTCCAAGAGGGAGTATTTATGCTCGATAGTGGGTTCATGCCTCCTTTTCATCTATGCTCGAGTGACAGAAACGTGACGGATGGAGGATGTGTTGTTTCCATTAGTGAGAAAACAACGGTGTTTACTTAGTTTACGTTACACACTTTGCTTACTGTGATTATCTCTTGTTTGCAACTTAATACCCAACGTTTGTTCGGATGATATTCGAAGGGTGGATTATTAGTCATAGATGCAGTTGCATGACGGTCTTTGTATCTTGTTGTAATACCTACATGAATCACATAGTAATCTTTATGTATTGCATATACACTACGGTGCAGCCTTCATTTATGTCAATTTCCCAGCTGTAATTTGTTCACCACACATGCTATTTATCTTCTATGGAGTGATACCACTAGTGAACTGTGGACCCCGGTCCATTTTCTCATACTAATAATACACACACTATTTCCACTGCCTTCACACTGCTTCCATTGTTTTCACACTGCTGCTACTTCTTTCATATTGTTCTCATATTGTTTTCCACACCATATGTTTAACCTATTTGTGTTCAGCAAAACCGGTGAGATTGACAACCTCACTGCTTCGTTGGGGCAAAGTGATTTGATTGTGTTGTGTACGTTCCACGTTGCTGCTGAACCGGTAGTGTGCCCTGCCATCTCAGCTGCATCAACCTTCTGAAGTTAATCCTTCCTCATACTGGTCGATTCAACCTTGGTTTCTTTCCGAGGGAAACTTGTTGCTGCTCTCTTCAGACCTTCCTCTTGGGGTCTGTCAACGAACGTGTGTTCACACGCATCACGCGTGAACCACCACCACGGGAGGTACAAACATGTAACTATGCACATGATCATGCTACTATTCCTATGCCATCTTTTGAGGGTCGTTACAAACCTGAATTTATATTTAATGGGAATTTGAAATAAATGCTATATTTCTTTCCCATAATTTTTCTTAGAATAAGAAAGTCAAATTTGCAATTTCTACATTCGCTGGTTTTAGCTTTTATTTGGTGGAATGATTATTGTCGTTCATATCCTGATTATGTACCTACTACGTGGCATGATTTGAAACTTGCTCTGCGTTATAAATTCGTTCCTTCATACTATACTCGTGTCATGGTTAAGAAATTGCAGAATTTAAAACAAGGTAATAACTATGTAAAATAATATTATGATACTTTATAAACTACCTTGTTGTGTTCTTTTTAGAATAAAGTGAATAAGACTTTATGGACATATTTTGGAGAGGGTTTAACCATGATATTCACAAAATATTACTACATGAAGTAGAGATATACTCGATAGACCATTTATTTTGTCTTGCTTGTAAGCTGAACAAGAAATACGAAGATGTGGCAACAAGACCGACAAGTGTTTGATGGAAATACTGTCATCGCAGACCCGCTTTTGGATGGACGAGGCATTCGCCAGAAGAGGAATCGAACTGAGATTTTGTACGGGGGACAACTTTTGGATGGACTAGGCATTCACACGATGGACAAATGGATATGATAATCCAACAGTTGTACTTATCTGATGACGTGGATGGTTTGCATGTGGAGATAGAAAATCATAAATGGCTTCTAGTGGGGTTTTGCTTTATAAGAAGTATAGATTTTTTTATGCTTGATGCTTGATTCCTTTATGTTATTGCATGTTTTCTGTATGTTTTCCTTCATTTTCCGGATGATTTCATGGACTAATCTATTAACAAGATGCCCAGAGCCAGTTTCTGTTTTTTGTTGTTTTTGTATTTCAGAAAAGTTCTGAAGAAAATATTCGAGAAATGTCCTGATAATTTGCGGGATTTATATTTTGCCTAGAATGAAGACGAAGTCAAAAGGATATTCGTAGAGGGGCCAGGGGTGTCCAGGTGGGCACAGGCGTGGTTCCACCCTAGGCCAGGCCTGGTGGACCCCCACCACCTCGGGCATTACCTCACTTCGCCTCTTTTCCTACAAAATCATATTAACCCCTTAAACGTCGGGAACGGAGAAATTTTCCATGAAATAGATACAGAGGCGCCGTCACCTCGAAAGTCCAATCTAGGGCTTCTAGAGTCTTGATCCGGTACCCTGCTGGAGAGTTGGATCGTGTAACATCCCTGATTTCTGGAAAACTCAAAAATCACAAAAAATTGAAACTTTTTGTTTTCATGTTATGCAAGTCACCAAAAACCAAATGAGATGCAAGAAACAAAAGAAAACAATACATGTTCTAATGTTTTGGAAATGAAAATCCATTATACCTCTATTCCATAAACCCTAAAAGCCTATTCAAAATAAATATTCTTTATTCAAAGAGATTGCTTTCTCTTTGAAAACCTTATTTTATAACATGTTATAAAAATCAAATATTACTTTGAATAATGTTTTATACCTTTTGAAACCAAAGAATTATTATCTCTAATAATTTTTATGCCTATTATTTTATGAGAATAACAACTATTTATATTGATATGAAAATGTTATTCCAAGTTTTAAACATGAAGGGGTGAAAATGAAATGCATTGCTTTGAAAATAACATAACAAAAGGTTTTGAAAACAATATTATGACTTATGGTTTTATTCTAAATTTTATTGAACAACAAATATTAATAGTTTGATATGAACAAATTAAATAGCATTAAGTTACTATTAGTAAATCCTTCAACTCCTAAAATTATAAAATGTGAAAGTGGTTTAAAAATGGCTTTCCAAAAATAATATATGACTTGTAAAATGTCTCTGAGATTTTATATAGACAATAACATCAATTTATAATTTTCTAAATTTTAAAATGGAATAAAGTTACTATTTGTAAATCACTGAAATCTTAAATTTATAAAATATAAAAGTAATGTGAAATGACTTTCAAAAATAGTATTTGACATGTTTAATGTCTCTGAAATTTTAATTAATCAAAAACCTCATTTTTATTATTTTCTATTTTTAAATGGTATTAAGTTCTATTAGTGAATTAATTATAATTTTCAAAACATAAAAGAGATGAAAACACTTTGAAATGGTTTTGGAAAGTAATATTTGATCATTATAAAGCTACTGAAATTTTATTTGACAAATATTTATATTTGTTAATTTTCTAAATTAAAAACCACTTTAAGAAACTATTAGGGAATTATACAATATTCCAAATTCAAAAATAAAAAACATGTTGAAATGTTTATAAAAATGTTATAAACAGAAAGATATGATTTTTTACAAGTTTTTAGAAATTTATTTGAGGTGTTTTGGATTTGTGAATCAAAAGATACAAATTAATAAAGAAAAACAGAATTAAAAAAAAATTGATGACGTCATCATGACGTCATCATCGTCTTCCTTCTTCCGTTACTGCACCGAAGAAACGCTCGATTTTAACTCGCGTTGAATTCTCGCGATTAAGCACGGGATTAATTGCCCGGAACCCCGCACCTTATAGCCCCAGATCCCCTCTCCAATTCCCCTCTCCCACCTCTGTTAATCATGCCCTCATGCCTCGGAAATTCCTCGCCGGAGCTCTTACATCCCGCCGCCGTCCATAGTCGTTTCCGGCGCAACCAGAGGTCATCTTTGCCCTCGTCTGGCACCCTTCTCTCTGCCATTTCCTTGCGCATCTTCTAAGGGCATTGGTTCAATTTTTTTTCGCAGTAAATCGTCCGCAACGACCACTCCTGAGGCTCGCCGGAGCAAACCGAGGCCGCCGCCTCGAGGTTTGCATGCCGCCATCGCCCCAAGCCACACCAGGAGCCCCCGTGGTGACCATCGAGCTCCTCGTGCCGCGTGGCGTCTCCCTGTTCCCTCGCCCAGCCCCGGGACCCCCTCCAACGTCAACGCCGTCCACCGTATGCGCCGGCGGCCACCGCGCCTCCATTCTCCGGCAGCCTGCGCCGGTGAGGTAACCCTAGTCCCATCTGTGGCCGTTGGATCTTAATCCAGCCGTCCTTGTTATGTCACTTAAGCGAAGGGGTACCAGCCAATGGCATTGCGCCAAGTCAGCCGAGCATTATTTCGTTATCCGTCGCTCGGTGCAACACACAGCAGGCCCAAGCCCATTCCCTACCCATCGCCCTGCGCGGCAGATAAGCACTTCTCGGCCCAGCCTTTCTCTGGAATTAATTCCGAATAGAAATAAAAAGTAGTTTTTGCAGAAAAGCCCCTAGAACTTTGAACCATCATATCTTTTAAACCATAAGCCCAAATTTAGCAAACTTGGACTTTTTGAAATCCCCTGGATCTGTAGAATATTTTAGCACTGTTCAAATTCAAATTTGACAAAATTAAATTTATTCAAATTCAAATATGCTTGTTTGATGAAATTTGGCATAATTCAAATTCTACAAATCCAAAATTTGTAAATAAAATATATTTGGAAACCTTAGGATGTGTACTTTCATATCCTCTGTCCCAAAATAACTTTTGAACAAATTAAAATTGAATTTAGAATTAAGTTGTCTATTTGAGTATTTTTGACATAGATTAATTTCTATAAATATTTTCAATATAGTTCCTTTTGCAAATTTGCTCTATTTGATAACCTTGAACCAGAAACAACCTTGCCCAACCATTTTGGACACCCTTGAACCATGTCCATGATTATTTGGCCAAAAACTCAACATAGTGATACATCCATTTTCACCATGTCTTAGGAATTGTTTTCAACTGTTATTCCTTGATGTTATGTCTATTTGGAGCCAAGCCATGTCCTTAGAATGTGCCAATCACATATAGTACCAAGTAGTGAACTTTAGTTTTCTATCTTCTCCACTCCCCTTTCATGCTTCAAGATTTCATCAAGTTAGCAAAATGGAGATCAAGACTCAAGCACAAGGAGAAAACTTCATTTTCAACTTGGTGGCAACATGAAGAGATACAAGGAGGATCAATGAAGAAATTTTGAAGAAAAGACTCCACAACAACTAGAAGCAACTCAAGAAGTACAAGTGTGAAGAAATTTAGAAGAAAACATCTCCCTCTCTCTTTCTATCTTTCTTCTTATTTTCTTTTCAATTTGACTTAGTGGTATTTGTGCCCATCCCATACCCAAACCAATTAGTGAAGTGAAAGCCCTAAAGAATTTATCAAGACCAAGAGAAGAATCCATCCAAGGAACAAGACTACAATAGAAACATGAAGATGATCTTCAAGAAGGCAATCACATGAGGTCTAGAGCAATTCACACAAGTTGAAGAATAACAAGCTGTTTTTGTCCAACCATTGACCCAAATGGAAAACCCAAGACTTAGTAATATTTTTCCTTTGATGATGAAGTTAGTAGACCTACCCTAACCACAATGGAAAATACTAACATAGTCACTCAAATATATTTTGAAGGTGAATATGACCAAGTGTTTGCATGTATTACTTTAGTTGAAGAAGTAATATGTTTATTCTTAGTGAACTCTTGGAACTTCCTCGACAAGTATGGTTATAATAAAGTTTGATCACTACAAACTCAACCTAGCCCTTCCCAAGTAAACCATTGGAATTTCCTTAACAAGTATGAGACCATTAGAGAATGAATCTTTCAACTCAAACCTAGACCTTGTCCTAACCAACTTGGTTAAACCCCTTTTGATATGTTAGTTGCTATGTATGTTTCTTCACTTGTATGTTGTTTGGTAGAATGTTTGTTTATTTTGTTATTGTGTTTTCAATGAATAGATTGTACGGAGAGCAACGATCTTTTGTGAAGAGAGTGTGATATCTTCACCAACTTCAACAAGGCAAGTAACACACCATCAACTACCCATTATTTTCTATATGCATTAGTTGATTTTAAGTAGTATGCATGATAGGAAATTTTACTAAGTTATACTATGCTATGCTATTATCCTAGTAGTGTGTAGCCATCCCTTTTACCTTGTTATTTTGATAGCCTTAGAATTTACTAGGTGCTATGCAATGTTACAAATTGTTTTACTAGATGTTGAGGAAAAATCCTAAGTATAACTAATGAATGAACCCCCAGGGTGGAAGTGGTAAGATTGGGTCATGTTGAGTGTTTCCTCAGGGCCCTTGTCTAAGGGTTATTCCACTTGAGGTTGTCACTTGCGGATGGCCACCCAGGAACAAAGAGATTACTATGTCCCTCTAAATCTAGTAGCTTCCCGTGCAGCCTTTTGACAATATGGGCTCTGTCTTGATCAATTAAGTTGTGAGGGTTCAGCCCAGGCTTGACAAGCAGATGTAGCAAAATTATAGGTGGAACGGGTCTTGCCGGTGGGTTTGGACTTCTTCTTCTGAAAGATCTCGTCTCAATTCTCTCCTTTCCACGATGCACTCCGGGTGTATAGGATGTTTGGGCTAATTGAAGACAAAGGGTGAAAGTGCACAACCTCTGCAGAGTTAGAAACTAAGATCTTAGCCGTGTCCCCGGTTATGGACAATTATGAGCAGCTGGACAAGGATTGACGGAAGAATCTCATCATCAATTTCAATAAGTAAAATTTTGACCAAGTGAAGAGTATTGTGGTGCTTGGATCTTAATCCAATGTTGCCACCCTGTTGAAAAGAAAAGTTTGTTTTACAAAAGTGATAGGAGAAAACTGGCTTTATGCAAACTTAGCCAAAACTCCACTCCGCCAAATAAGCATGTAGTATTAGTCTTGCCATTTATATCCACCATAGTGTTACTTGTCAATACATTAAATTGTATTGACTCCCTTGTGGCTGCATATTCCATATTGCAGATGATTCTGATGACGAGTGAGGATTTCGTTTAGGATCTCGAGACTATCGCCAACATGTTTTGCCTGTGGCACATGAAGAAGATGGGCTCAATGTTGTACTATGTTTTCCGCTGTATTTCTTTGTTTTTCTGCTAGTCTTCTAAGACTATGCAAATTGTAATCCTATTTTGTAAAGACTGGATCATGCGATGTAATAGAATTTGATACATTTGCATGATATTTCATTTTGTACTGTGGTGCTAGCAATTGATCCAGGGACTAGCACAATGACACAGGTATTCCATCTTTATTAAAAGTTGGGATGCTACAAAATGGTATCAGAGCATCGTGTTGCCTGTAGAATTTGAGACCCTTAGGTTTGGAAGCCATTTTTGATCATGTTATTATCTCCTTAGAGTATTTTGGATACTAGCGGCATAGTGAGATGAAGCGGCCCGGACAACTTTACGTGTCCACGGACACGAGACCGTTCCCTGATTGGCTAGCGGGTGCCAGTATCTCTCACTATAGTGAATATCCAATTTGCAACAAGTTGTTAATGACCCCTTGATCACCCTAGGATTGAAAACTTTCTATGTTCAAACTTTCTAGAAACAAAACAATTCTCTTAATCTTTCTCATATCCTCTCATCTATTATTCACCTTCAAAATTTTCTAGATGACCCACCTCTTCAAATACCATCAAGACGGGAATGTTGATGACCATACCAAGAAGTGCAAGAAGTGTTTTCACCACATGAAGACCTACACTCAATACAATTGAAGAAACTTGGAGATATACCCAGACTTCACAACAATCAAGAACACCTCAAGACATGGAGAGAAGAATATGAAGAAAAGCTCAAGAAGATATAGATGAGACCACCAATCTAGTTCCTTTGTTAAACAACGTTAACGATTAGTGTATTGATCATACCAATGAGTGTGGTATGACAATATTAGTTTGTTTTCAAAAACTATGTTGTTTGGTGTGATGAATGTGTTGCTATATGTTTGTTATGTGTTGTTTGTAAGATGAGTTTCCTTGATCTTCTATTTTGGATAAGAACCTTCCTTAGCCATCTTTCTAAATCTCTACTCATCCCTACTAGATCAAACCCAACACCATACTCATCACCACCCATAGTGAGAACCATGTGGAATCATACAACCTTTACCCTATTGATACACAAGCCATCCCATTTGAGGAATGCTAGTATCAAATGTCTTTCTTCTGTGTGAAGGAACAATCACATCCATGATCAATGCCAACTTCCTAATAAGGATCAAGCTAACTTTGGAGCTATCAAGCAATGGAAGTTTTCCTACCATGAGAGTTTCCCTAGAAATAGCATGGTGTTTGCCTTCAAGAATGACAACCAACAAGATGGAAGATTGACAAGGACATCAAAAGACCAAGTTGAGAGTGAACCAAGGACTTTTGATTGACCCAAAGAGTGACCCCTCAGTGTCAAAGGTAGTTCAACATACCTATGTTGGTCTACAGCTCTACCGCGAATGAAAGTTTTACTCAAGCCAATCTCAAATCCACCTACACTCCAATCTAATGAAAATAGACAACCCACAAAAGTTTCTTTTAAGGGTGGTAGCCCACCTAGTTGTTCTGGAACCCAGTTGTCTTGGAACCCACTTACCCAAACCTAATCTTTCTTTATAACCTTCCCAAATCTCGGGACGAGATTTCTTTTAAGGGTGGTAGTCTGTAACATCCCTGATTTTTGGAAAACTCAAAAATCACAAAAAATTGAAACTTTTTGTTTTCATGTTATGCAAGTCACCAAAAACCAAATGAGATGCAAGAAACAAAAGAAAACAATACATGTTCTAATGTTTTGGAAATGAAAATCCATTATACCTCTATTCCATAAACCCTAAAAGCCTATTCAAAATAAATATTCTTTATTCAAAGATATTGCTTTCTCTTAGAAAACCTTATTTTATAACATGTTATAAAAATCAAATATTACTTTGAATAATGTTTTATACCTTTTGAAACCAAAGAATTATTATCTCTAATAATTTTTATGCCTCAATATTATTTTATGAGAATAACAACTATTTATATTGATATGCAAATGTTATTCCAAGTTTTAAACATGAAGGGGTGAAAATGAAATGCATTGCTTTGAAAATAACATAACAAAAGGTTTTGAAAACAATATTATGACTTATGGTTTTATTCTAAATTTTATTGAACAACAAATATTAATAGTTTGATATGAACAAATTAAATAGCATTAAGTTACTATTAGTAAATCCTTCAACTCCTAAAATTATAAAATGTGAAAGTGGTTTAAAAATGGCTTTCCAAAAATAATATATGACTTGTAAAATGTCTCTGAGATTTTATATAGACAATAACATCAATTTATAATTTTCTAAATTTTAAAATGGAATAAAGTTACTATTTGTAAATCACTGAAATCTTAAATTTATAAAATATAAAAGTAATGTGAAATGACTTTCAAAAATAGTATTTGACATGTTTAATGTCTCTGAAATTTTAATTAATCAAAAACCTCATTTTTATTATTTTCTATTTTTAAATGGTATTAAGTTCTATTAGTGAATTAATTATAATTTTCAAAACATAAAAGAGATGAAAACACTTTGAAATGGTTTTGGAAAGTAATATTTGATCATCATAAAGCTACTGAAATTTTATTTGACAAATATTTATATTTGTTAATTTTCTAAATTAAAAACCACTTTAAGAAACTATTAGGGAATTATACAATATTCCAAATTTAAAAATAAAAACATGTTGAAATGTTTATAAAAATGTTATAAACAGAAAGATATGATTTTTTACAAGTTTTTAGAAATTTATTTGAGGTGTTTTGGATTTGTGAATCAAAAGATACAAATTAATAAAGAAAAACAGAATTAAAAAAAAATTGATGACGTCATCATCGTCTTCCTCCTTCCGTTACTGCACCGAAGAAACGCTCGATTTTAACTCGCGTTGAATTCTCGCGATTAAGCACGGGATTAATTGCCCGGAACCCCGCACCTTATAGCCCCAGATCCCCTCTCCAATTCCCCTCTCCCACCTCTGTTAATCATGCCCTCATGCCTCGGAAATTCCTCGCTGGAGCTCTTACATCCCGCCGCCGTCCATAGTCGTTTCCGGCGCAACCAAAGGTCATCTTTGCCCTCGTCTGGCACCCTTCTCTCTGCCATTTCCTTGCGCATCTTCTAAGGGCATTGGTTCAATTTTTTTTCGCAGTAAATCGTCCGCAACGACCACTCCCGAGGCTCGCCGGAGCAAACCGAGGCCGCCGCCTCGAGGTTTGCATGCCGCCATCGCCCCAAGCCACACCAGGAGCCCCCGTGGTGACCATCGAGCTCCTCGTGCCGCGTGGCTTCTCCCTGTTCCCTCGCCCAGCCCCGGGACCCCCTCCAACGTCAACGCCGTCCACCGTATGCGCCGGCGGCCACCGCGCCTCCATTCTCCGGCAGCCTGCGCCGGTGAGGTAACCCTAGTCCCATCTGTGGCCGTTGGATCTTAATCCAACCGTCCTTGTTATGTCACTTAAGCGAAGGGGTACCAGCCAATGGCATTGCGCCAAGTCAGCCGAGCATTATTTCGTTATCCGTCGCTCGGTGCAACACACAGCAGGCCCAAGCCCATTCCCTACCCATCGCCCTGCGCGGCAGATAAGCACTTCTCGGCCCAGCCTTTCTCTGGAATTAATTCCGAATAGAAATAAAAAGTAGTTTTTGCAGAAAAGCCCCTAGAACTTTGAACCATCATATCTTTTAAACCATAAGCCCAAATTTAGCAAACTTGGACTTTTTGAAATCCCCTGGATCTGTAGAATATTTTAGCACTGTTCAAATTCAAATTTGACAAAATTAAATTTATTCAAATTCAAATATGCTTGTTTGATGAAATTTGGCATAATTCAAATTCTACAAATCCAAAATTTGTAAATAAAATATATTTGGAAACCTTAGGATGTGTACTTTCATATCCTCTGTCCCAAAATAACTTTTGAACAAATTAAAATTGAATTTAGAATTAAGTTGTCTATTTGAGTATTTTTGACATAGATTAATTTCTATAAATATTTTCAATATAGTTCCTTTTGCAAATTTGCTCTATTTGATAACCTTGAACCAGAAACAACCTTGCCCAACCATTTTGGACACCCTTGAACCATGTCCATGATTATTTGGCCAAAAACTCAACATAGTGATACATCCATTTTCACCATGTCTTAGGAATTGTTTTCAACTGTTATTCCTTGATGTTATGTCTATTTGGAGCCAAGCCATGTCCTTAGAATGTGCCAATCACATATAGTACCAAGTAGTGAACTTTAGTTTTCTATCTTCTCCACTCCCCTTTCATGCTTCAAGATTTCATCAAGTTAGCAAAATGGAGATCAAGACTCAAGCACAAGGAGAAAACTTCATTTTCAACTTGGTGGCAACATGAAGAGATACAAGGAGGATCAATGAAGAAATTTTGAAGAAAAGACTCCACAACAACTAGAAGCAACTCAAGAAGTACAAGTGTGAAGAAATTTAGAAGAAAACATCTCCCTCTCTCTTTCTATCTTTCTTCTTATTTTCTTTTCAATTTGACTTAGTGGTATTTGTGCCCATCCCATACCCAAACCAATTAGTGAAGTGAAAGCCCTGAAGAATTTATCAAGACCAAGAGAAGAATCCATCCAAGGAACAAGACTACAATAGAAACATGAAGATGATCTTCAAGAAGGCAATCACATGAGGTCTAGAAGCAATTCACACAAGTTGAAGAATAACAAGCTGTTTTTGTCCAACCATTGACCCAAATGGAAAACCCAAGACTTAGTAATATTTTTCCTTTGATGATGAAGTTAGTAGACCTACCCTAACCACAATGGAAAATACTAACATAGTCACTCAAATATATTTTGAAGGTGAATATGACCAAGTGTTTGCATGTATTACTTTAGTTGAAGAAGTAATATGTTTATTCTTAGTGAACTCTTGGAACTTCCTCGACAAGTATGGTTATAATAAAGTTTGATCACTACAATCTCAACCTAGCCCTTCCCAAGTAAACCATTGGAATTTCCTTAACAAGTATGAGACCATTAGAGAATGAATCTTTCAACTCAAACCTAGACTGACGAAGACATAGATCTTGGACCCTGCGGGTAAGGACACCCCCTCTCAGGCCCAATGTCAAGGCCCAAGACGAGGCGCCCTTGGAAGACTCCAGAAGGCCCACCAGAAGCCCACCCGCACTAAACTTGCGGGTTAAGTTAGGTAGTTTTGTAACCGATCTAGCTAGGGTTTGAATCCTCTCCGGGTAGGACTCGAGACCTGGCCATCGATATAAGGCCAGGAGAGCCCTCAAGGAGAGGACCAAGTAATACCGCACGACCAACAAGCCTCGGAGCTCGAGATCTACTCTCGATTCGAGCAACCTGTAACCGATCTAATCATCCAATACAGATCGACAAGAGGCAGGAGTAAGGGTTTTACCTCTACGAGGGCCCCGAACCTGGGTAAATATCACCCCCTGTCTAGCCGACGATCTCACCAGCGCTCATGAGTTCTCCTAATCGAAACCCGATAGGATCACCTAAGGGACTTGTCGAGTCAGGGATTCGACAATTGGCGCCGTCTGTGGGAATCGCGGGCGCTGGATCACTGGCATCTTCGGCTTCATCGACGTCCAACTCCCATTGGAAACCAACGGCTACGGCTCCGAACAATCCTATACGGATCGGATCTGTCGTGGTCACGCCTCACTCGCCGGAATCACGCCCGGCATTCGAGGAACTGGAGAAGAGCGTCACCCTGACGTTCGGGAGCTTCAACTTCATGGCGAACAGAGACGGGATCCTCCACTTCTCAGATGAATCTGAAACCGAATCTGGAACCGCCAACTCGCGCTTTCCTACAGGGAAAAGCGGCGAGTCCATCCGCTACAACGCAGTCGACTACCACACCCTCTCGACAGAGGAACCCTCTCGGGTGCGGAGAGCTTTCCGATCTACGCCTAGGACACACGGACCACAACTGGCCCAAGTCTGCATGGCAGGGTCGGAACAGCCCTCGGAAACTGAATATAGCGCGACCGAGCGCGATATAATCGGCGTTTCGCGGGAAGCCTGGAAAAGAGCCAAGGAATCCATGCGAAAGAGCCAGCCGCCTGCGGCGGGAGCCACACAGGAAGACCTAACCGCCTACCACTATCACCTAGTAAGGGAGGCCTCAAACATCAAGGATGCCCGAGCAGATCTAGCCCGACGCAGGAGAGCGGCGGATGAATCAAGCCTACGTCGAGCCGAGCTATCCCACGCACCTTCAGTCGGTACCCGACCTAGGGGGAAGGGACCCGCAACGTCGACGAGGGACCACGAATCTATGGCTGGAACCAACAGGTCTACCACGTCTTCTTTCATGAGGGTCGACGACGATGGCAACGTCTACCCGCAAACCCCAGCCGCCGCGATCCTAGCCGCAGCAACCTACATGCAGATGAATCAGCCGACGGATAGCGATCCCCGGGTGGAACAATACAAACATATTCGCAAAGGTCTAGGGTTGGCGGCCGCGAGGCTCGCCTCTCACGATCGCAAAGAACAATTGGAGAAGGAGCGACTGGAGAAGGATAAGGACAAAGAAACGCCCCGCAGGCACAGAAGCTCTTCCCCGAGAAAAGACAAGTCGCCACGTCGTGGCCGAGGGAAAGAAGCCCGCCGCCGTGATGACAGTCGAAGCAGCGGCGACGACAGCCCGAGAGAAAAAAGCCCGCGACCCCGCGGCAGCCGTTCATGCAAACGAAGCAAGGAACCACGGAAGAACGCCGATCGCGATCAGCCCGGACGAGACGCGCGATCAGACATCGCGCAAAACAAAGTGGATAGAGCAAGGGCGTCAAGATATCGCGACCGATCATCATCCGGCTCTTCGGACGACGAAACCTGCGGCGCGCTATGTTTCGCCCGTAGTATCCGCGAGGCGCCCCTACCCAAGCGGTTCAAGCTCAGCACGGAAGTGACGAAGTACGACGGCTCACTCGAGCCCTCTCAATGGTTGAGTGACTACCTCACAGCAGTAAAATGCCAACGTGGTAACAAGAACACGGCTATGCAATACCTCAATTTGCACCTAGCCGGAGCAGCCTGCAGCTGGCTGGAGAGGAGACCGCGATCTTGCTACGCATCGTGGGATGACTTACACCGAGATTTCTGCAAGAACTTCCAGTCAACCTACAAGAGGCCGGCTACAATCGAAGAACTACGAGCCTGCAAACAGAAAAGCGGTGAATCCACCCGAGAATACATCCAGCGGTGGAACACGCTCAGGAACACCGCAGGGACAATCTCTGAAGAAGTGGCGATTGAGGCCTTCGCCAAAGGAGCAAGAAGAACCGCGTTTCGAGAAGAGCTCGGCAGAGCCGCGCCCAAAACCATCGGGGAGCTAATGGTCATAGCCGAAAAATGGGCCAATGGAGAAGACGCAGTACGCAACGAAAGAGGATCATCACCTGCACACGAGGACGATCGCCACGGACGAAGGAAGAGAAGAAAATATTACGACCACGATGATAGAGAAGAACTAGTGGCAGCAGAATTCACGCGAAGTCGCGACTCCGGTCGTCGCGGAAGTAGCGAGTGGAAACCAAAGGCAGAAGAAAAATCACCCGAGGAAGACCTCGATGCGTACTGCTCGCTACATCTGTTCACAGACAAGCGCACGGGCAAGACTAAGGCAACGCACCTTCTCAAGGATTGCCGAAAGTTCATCGAAATCTCGGACGCGCTCGCCAAGAAAAGATTTGCTTCCACCCAAAACTATCCACCACTGCCAGGAGGGGGACAACAATTCCAGCTACCACCACCTCCACCTCCACCAACCAACCCAAACATGGCGCTCGCCGCATTGCCAGCGCCACCACAACAAAACGCGGGAGCAAATACATACCCGACTCCGCATGGACAACTCCTCGGGATGATACAGAAGGTATGCCCCTCTCGCAGAGCTCAAAAGACTAACTCGAGACAAATATGCATGGCAGTGCAGACGCCACCAACAAAGCCCGAGTACCTGAAGATGGCCGATCAGCCAATCACGTTCTCGAAAGAAAACCACCCGCCACGAGTCTATCGGCCGGGACACGCCGCCCTCGTCATTGAAGCTCAAATTGGCAATTATGACCTGGCCCGCGTGTTCATGGACGGTGGCAGTGGCATCAACATCATCTACGCGGATACACTCCGTCGAATGAACAAAAATCTGGACGGCCTAGCGGAATCAGAAACATCCTTCCACGGGATAGTTCCGGGCAAAGCAATCCGTCCACTCGGAACAATCAACCTAGAAGTTGTACTGGGCTCCCCACGCAACTACAGAAGGGAATTCCTGGACTTCGAAGTCGTCGACTGGCCCTCACAGTACCACGCCATTCTTGGTCGAACAGCGTTCACCAGATTCATGGCCGTGCCACATTACGCATACTTGAAGCTCAAGCTACCTGGCAAATACGGTGTGATCACCATCGACGGAGACTTCCAGAAATCGGACAAGTGCGACATAGAATTTAACGAGATCGCAAAATCTTTCGGGGTGCAAGAAGAACTTCAAGAGCTAGCAAAAACAACGGACCACTCCGTTATGCCCCTCACGAAGAAAAACGCACCCGAACTGGAATTCAGCGCCAACAGCGACACTCGCAAGCACCAAGTGCACCCGACAGACTCCGCGAAGACGGCGATGGTTTCCACAACCCTCTCGCCAGCATAGGAAGGCGCGCTCGTCAAACTCCTCCGTGAGTACTGGGAGATTTTCGCCTGGCAGCCCTCAGATATGCCAGGAATACCCAGGGAGTTTGCCGAGCACTCACTCGAAGTCTTTCCTGACGCCAAACCCATCAAACAGACGACTCGACGATTTTCAGAACCTAAGCAGAAAGCGCTTGGAGAAGAAGTAAACAAATTGCTAGCCGCAAACTTCATCAGGGAGATCAAAATATCCACCTGGTTAGCAAACCCGGTGTTGGTCCCCAAGAAAAACACGGATATCCTTCGGGTGTGCATCGACTACACGTCGCTAAATAAACACTGCCCCAAGGACAACTTTCCTCTACCACGAATTGACCAGATCGTGGACTCTACGGCAGGTTGCCAGCGTCTCTCCTTTCTAGACGCCTATTCAGGATATAATCAAATCCGAATGAAAAAGGAAGACGAGGAGAAGACGGCTTTCATCACACCACACGGTGTATACTGCTACACGACAATGCCCTTCGGGCTGAAGAATGCAGGCGCAACATATCAGCGCTGCATGCAAAGATGCCTCGCCAATCTCATTGGCAAAAACGTACAAGTGTACGTCGACGACATCGTCATCAAAACTCGAGTGGAGGACACACTCCTCGAGGACATCAGAGAAACATTCGATGCCCTTAACGCATATCGGATCAAGCTCAATCCGACCAAATGCGTTTTCGGTGTCCCCGCAGGCAAACTTCTCGGGTACCTGGTATCCGCCAGAGGCATTGAAGCCAACCCGGAGAAAATACAAGCCATATTGACTATGAAGGAGCCAACCAATCTACGCGGAGTACAGCAGCTCGCAGGACGACTAGCAGCCCTGAGCAGATTCATCGCACGATTGGGAGAGCAGGCATTACCCTTCTACAAATTACTGAAGAAGACGGACAAATTCGAATGGACACCCGAAGCTAAAAAAGCGTTCGCAGATCTGAAGCGGTCCTTGCAGAGCAGGCGCATCCTTGCGACACCGCAAGAAAGGGAGCCACTTTTCCTATACTTAGCCGCTACAAACCAGGTCATCAGCACAGCGATCGTAGTCGAAAGACCTGAAGACGGCAAAGCATACGGAGTTCAAAGACCAATATATTACATCAGCGAAGTACTTTCGCCATGCAAACAACGCTACCCTCACTATCAGAAGCTCGCATACGGGGTTGTTCTCACAGCTCGAAAGCTCAAACATTATTTCCAGGAACACGCCATCACAGTGGTTAATGATGCGTCACTCGGGACAATCATGAACAACCCTATGGCATCCGGAAGAATAGCAAAGTGGAGCATCGAGCTGGACGCCTGGGACATCACCTATGCTGGACGCAACGCAGTCAAATCCCAAGTTCTCGTGGAATTCATCAGCGAATGGACAGAGCTGCAAACACCCGGGCCACCCGAGTATACGAGCAATTGGATAATGTACTTCGATGGATCCAAGAGAAACGAAGGAGCAGGAGCAGGAATCGTCCTCATCTCACCTAGCGGAGACAAACTGCAGTACGTCTTGCGACTGGATTTTCCACCCGATGACCCAGCATCGAACAATGACGCAGAATATGAAGCACTACTGCACGGGATGAAGATGGCAATCGCCTGTGGAGCTACCCGATTAATGATCTACGGCGATTCCAACCTCATAGTGCAGCAAACGATGAAATAATGTGACGCCATTGCTGAAAACATGGTTGCATATCGCGACATGTATAACCTACTCGAAGGAAGCTTTAAAGGGTGCGAGCTAAAACACATTGCAAGATCTAGCAACGAAGAAGCAGACAGACTGGCCAACATGGGTTCCACGAACACACCCATACCGCCAGGGATATATTTCGAGCGGATGATTAAGAGATCGATCAAACTGAAGAAACCCGCAGAAACACCCGCAGCAATGGAAACAGAGGTCAGCCCGCAAATCGCGCTGATCGAGCTTACTCATAACATATCACGGCAGGTTTTTCTGGTCGAACCAGTCTAGACGCAGAAATATCTCGACTACCTGCTAAACAAACAGCTCCCGGACGATCCACGTGAGGCTCGACAGCTAATCAGGCGTAGCAAATCCTTTCGGGTGGTTAACGGAGAATTATACAAACAAAGCATCTCGGGAATACTTCAGCGTTGCATCGCACCCGAAGACGGCAAGGAATTACTCCGGGACATACATCAGGGTGATTGCGGACATCATGCTATCTGGAAAGCGATATTGGGAAAAGCCTTTCGAGCAGGATTCTACTGGCTAACAGCAGCCACCGATGCAAAAAACCTGGTCGATAGATGCGACGCCTGCCAGCGATTCGCACCAAAGCCGCACGCACCCGCCACAGAGTTGCACATGATACCCATCGCCTGGCCCTTTGCACAGTGGGGGCTAGACATGGTTGGACCATTACGCAGATCCACACCCGGTGGATATACACACCTGCTGGTCGCAGTCGACAAATTCACAAAATGGATAGAGGCAAGAGCAGTAACTTCGGCTAGCGCCCAATGCGCCGTGGAGTTCCTCGATTCCATCATATGCAGATTTGGTGTGCCACACGACATCATTACAGATAACGGCACAAACTTTACGGCAAAGGAAACACAGCAGTTCTGCGAAGAGAAAGGCATCAATTTCAAGTTTGCTTCGGTCGCCCACCCGCAAACGAACGGACAAGTCGAAAGATCCAACGACTTAGTTTCGGCTGGGATCAAGAAACGACTACTCGACCGTCTGCACCCCGCAGCAGGGCATTGGGCAGAGGAGCTACCCTCCGTACTCTGGAGCCTCCGGACAACCCCAAACAGGTCTACAAAATACACACCATTTTTTATGGTATACGGGGCGGAAGTAGTCCTTCCCGAGGAAGTTCGATTCAGCGCCCCACGGGTTGTGGCTTACAGCGAAGAAACCTCCAACAAAGCACTTGCAGAAGATATGGATGCACTCGACGAAATGCGGGACATCGCACTCGCAAGATCCGCAGTTTATCAACAATCACTACGCAACTATCACAGTCGCCGCATACGCCACAGGTCATTCGTGGTAGGTGACTTAGTGTTGCGGCTCAAGCAGAAGGAAGGACACAAACTCGAACCGCCTTGGGAAGGACCCTTCATCATACACGAAGTTATCCCAGGAGGAGCCTATAGGCTCAAGAATCCAGAGACCGGAGGAATCTATTCCAATCCATGGAATATTGCACAACTCCGCAAATTCTACCCCTAGGTTTACTTGTTTCTACAACAATAAGGCTATACTAGCCAATTTTGTAGCTCGAATACATGACTTCTCAGTCATTGCAATAAAAATACATGATTTCTTCATCATATTTACCCGAAGCTTCTTGTTTACTGCATGCTAAAAGTCACAGGTACACCCCCCATCGCACACACGGGGGCTACACCTAAAAACTTAGCATCTCAAAGAAATATCATCAAATACAAGGTTACACACCTTACAACAATTTTTACAAACTATAAACAGTTTACAGGATATTCACATCCGACAAATCAGTCAAAACGCTGAGCATTCTCAGTCGCTAAGACCCTATCTACCTCTTCAGAGGTCATTCGGATAATCTTCTCGGCTGCAGGGCGTACAGCATCATAAAACGGTGTGATGTCTTCGATTGCATAATCTGGGCGCCGAGCTGCGGAGTTCAAATCTATCTCAGGATGCCATATTCGGACAAAAGAGAGAGCCACAACCGCGCCGCACATCATCTCTTTGCGTACGCACGTGCGAATCTCCCCTTCCCGACTAAACAGCCTGAGTAGATAGCTCCAGTCTTCGGGACCCCTTTCGAGTGGATAAAAAGCTGCATTCATCGCGATCAAGACCTCGTGAAAAGAACCCACGAGAATTCTCGCCTGCAGAACTCGTAATTTCAAGGTGGCCATCACAAACCCTCGACTGCGATCAGACCAGAAGTTATTCGCATGAGGTTTCGGGCTGTTAGCCTCTTGGTGAATGTGGTTTTCCACCCACTGCTTTTCCTCCCTGTCATCCGGTCTAACAACTGAAGGGCAGACGCACTTAGTCAGCTGAAGAATACAAAGGAGGAAGAATGCACGGGGGCTGCACCACTTACATAGCAACTCCCTCGCGACTGAAGATAGTTCGTCCATCAGAAATTTTTCGCGCTCAGCCGCCAATTTCTGTTTGGATATCGCCACATCAGCAACCCAGCGCAGAGCTTTGAGCCTACGTTCACCCTCATGAACCTTATCACGGAGGCCAGCAAAAGTGCCCACGGCGGCCACAAGTGGATTTACTGGATTACCACGTCCACCAGAAGTTTCCGCGGCAAACACAGTAGCATGGAAGAAGTACAAGGAAAGAAGTGAGATGCCCTACTCGAGTTGTTTCTAGTCGCACATCTGACAAAAAACGCTTGGGGGCTACTCCCATCGGGAGACAAGGCACAAACAAAAAGAATAAAAATTCCAAAGGATAAATGCTTCGATCAAGGGCAACAAAGGTACGGGAATACATCCCAAGGTTCATTACATTCAAGGAAGGAAATAAGAAAAAAAAACTACGAGGCTACATTGGTGCTCCCACTAGCGCCAGTCGACCCTCCCTTCTTCCGAGCAAAAATCTCAGAAAGCTTCCGAGCAAGAATGGCGGCTTGCTCGCCAAAACGGGAGAGCCGTACCTTTTTGCCCGTGGAAGGATCGACTGGAATGGACGAGTAAGCCTCCTCCAACCCTTCGACTCCGTGCGCCAGAGCAAATTGGATCGCAGTCTTCGCACCAGCCTCTGATTGAGCGACTGCGAAGGCATCCAGAAGACCGCCTTCCGAAAAAGCCTTCAGCAGATCATCTAGCGCAGGCGTAGGAGTGCCGTCGGCAACGATGCGACCATGCACTTGCACCAATGCCTGGGAGGCATCGTTAATAAAAGAGAGAATTCCATCGGAATGTCTCTTGAGTTGTGCAAGTGTGTCGGTTAGCACGTCCACCCGTTGGAGCCCAGGGATCTCTAGAGGGACGTCCAAAAGACCTGTGAACAAAGAAGACCGAACTTAGCAAAGTTCAGTGGAATAAAATATCACAAGTCGCAAAATGCACTTACCCGCAAAACGTTCCGCGAGGGGACGGAGGAACTCGACAATATTATTGTCGGCTTTACTGCCAGCTTCAACTTGCTCCTTCAGGGCCTTCCGCGCTTCCGCAAGCTGTCGATTAAAATCTTCTGATTGCATGCGGGAAGCCTCCAGCTCTTGTCGAACGGCCGTCAGGTCAGCCTCCCGAGCAGTTAGCTGCTCAGAAAGTTTGACCCTTTCGGACTCCGAAAATTCAAGTTGAGCTGCGAAAAGATGCTTATCAGAAATCAAGAATTCACAGGACAGTGAAGACAAAGAAATAATAGAACTTACCCTTGAGGAGGTCGTTTTCAGTTTGAAGTCGGCTACGGTCCGTTCGAAGGGACTCGCAATCCGATTCAGCGAGAACGACGCGGCGACCAATCGCCGCAAGAGAATCTACGAGCGACTGCAAAAGCACGAAGAAGGAAGAGTTAAATGGATTAAATTTGAGTCTGTACCCGATTATTTACAATCGACTACAGCCTCGGGGGCTACTCCCATCGGGAGCACTGCCGTGCACCCGATAAAAATGGAATCGTGAAGAAGAAGCAAACCAGACTTTGAGCCTGTAGCCGACCGCATGCGGTCGACTACAGCCTCGGGGGCTACTCCCATCGGGAGCACTGTCGTGCACCCGATAAAAATTTGAAGACAGAAGACGAAGTTTGACCTGGCCGGTGGCGCGAAAGAGCAGATCCGCGGAGCTATCCGTCACTTCCTTAGAAGCTGAAGTCCTGACGGCAAAGCTGGGGGCTCCACGCTCCACAGTCGCAGCTTCAGGAGCCGCTCTGGGAGAGTTTTGGACGGTGCCCGCGGTGGGAGTTTCACCCGCATCCTTGGCCTTATTTCTCTTCTCGGGAGGAACGGCAGCGGCGTACCTGCGAGGACTGATCATCTGTAGACTGCACCGAAAGATAGAAACAATCGATATTGAAGCACAGAAAATGTTCGACCAAGATTAAGGAAAAAACACTTACTCGTCATCCTCGTCGGCATCCAGCAAGTCCGTGTTCCAAGCGGGCGTCATCACTGGAAACGAAGGCGAAGGAGCAAGGGAGCGAAGTGGAGTCGCACGAATAGGAGCTTGACTGGGCGATGCTTCCAAGGATTTGTCCTTGGAAGTAGCTTCGTCCTCATCTACCCGACGACGTTTCGTCGGAGCGCCATTCGAGTCTACAACGTCATCCGAAGAATCGTGCTCTGAACTCGAAGAGGCATTGGCGACGCTGGTGTCAATCGCGCCGTCTTGATGGCTCGACACTTGTTCTGAGGCGGCTTCCCCCGTGGTTGGCGGGTAGCAGTCCGCCATGGCTAGGCTCTGCAAATGCAAGAAGAAGACAAGGGAAATCTTATCGACTAGGACTCTGAACGGAGAAAGAAGAAACAACTCAAAGACAAAAGAAGAGAAAGAATCTAACCTCGGCTGGGGGAGGATTTGAGGCGGCGAAGGCTTGAACAGAGCAATCGGGGAATTTCTCTCCCACCTTCAGTCGGGTGATACCCGCGATTTTCTTCTCGAATTCTACATTCGAAAGTTCCTCGCGGCTTACTCGACTGGGGTCCTCTGAGCCCTGATACTCCCACATGGCAGAGGGCCTTTGTTGGAGTGGTTGGATCCTGCGCTTCAAAAAGATGCTCGCCAGATGCATCCCGTTGAGCACAACTCCCGCGGTCTGGTCCCGAAGAGCAGCTACTCTCGCAAGTAAAGGCGCAACAGTCTGGGTCTCTTCGGTTGACATCTTGTGCCCCCAAGACTTTCGCCTGGTCAAAACAGCGAACGGGTGGAACTCTACAATCCCACCCGAGCTGTTGTCGACGACGTAGAACCACCTTTTCCGCCAGCTTTGGGCGGAGTCGACGAAGTGCATGTTGAATTAGCTGCCTTCTTGTCGAGCTTGGATCCCGAAGCCGCCGGTGCGAAGCGGTTCGCCAAGCTCGGACTCCACCCGCGACTTCTCGCGGAAGATCCGGACCTTGAAGAGCGCCTTCCACAGCGCCCAGTGCGGGCGAATGCCGAGATAGCATTTGCAGAACACGATGAAGCACGTAATGTGCTGCACCGCGTTCGGGGGGAGATCGTGAAGCTGTATGCCGTAGACACACAGCAACCCGAGGAAGAAGGGATGAAGGGGAAAAGAAAGGCCCCGAGTCACGTGGTCCACAAAGACCACGCGCTCGTTCGACTGAGGATTGGGTACCTCTTCTTTTTTCCCGAGGCGGACTCGCTTCTCCGTCTCCGCCGGCAGCAACCCCTCCCGCTGCATCTCCTTGATGCATTTTGCGGTGGTGTTGGGAGAACGCCAGTCGCCGGCGCGGGGCGCGGGTTGCGCGGAAGGTTCGCCGGATGCAGAACCGGCAGCACCACGCTTCTTTCCGCCAGCCATTGTTCGCAGTGAGAGCTCGAGCGCGGGGAAGACGAAGATGGGCGCGAGGAAGAAGATGAAGACAGAGAGCTGGGAAAGTTTTACCGCAGCGCTAACACCCGTATTTATACACGGAGCAAAGCAATCTCAGCCGTACGATGCGCTACGTGGCACCTATCACGGCCGCCACGCGTAAGGAAGAAACGAAGTGGCGGCCTGCGCTGTTTCGTGCCACGATCTTAACAGAAGATCGTGCGCATTTACTGCGCGTCTTGCGTAAAAACCGGGAACGACGTCTCGTTTCCCGGTCAAAAAGCTGACAAGGTGGGCCATTTTCTGCTGCCACTCCGTCACGTCCCATCGGGAGAAGAGGAGTGCGCCATGACGTCACGGCATTCGTCATTCGAAACCAGATTCTTTTCGATTGGAAGTTCAAATGCGAAATTATCTTCGCAATTCCTTCGGATAAAAGCAACCCTTCCATGAACAGTTCATAAATCAAGACCTCTTCGAACAAGAGAAAAATACCCTATGCACGAAAACTCTTTCGTATGGGCATAGCATCCCGAGCATCAAAAACTCTTTCATACGGGATTAGTTTTTTTTTTCCGACGCGAAATTTCTTTCGTATGGAGCTCAAATAACTCAAATCGTGTAGGAAAAACCTGCTTCTCCTATACATGATAATTCTACATCATAAGAACCTGGATTGTTCAGCCGACTAGGCACATCTGGATGCCGTATTCTTCGAATACGAAGGTAAGACCCAGAAAGATCTCTCTTTTGGGCCTGGAATCGCACTCGAAAGCTGCGTCCTCCGGCATAGTTCCGTGTCAACAACACGAAGAAAAATCCTAGCGGACGCGCCGGGTATCCTCATAGGTTAAGTTCGACTCGATAAGTCCACAACGGCCCAGTCGCAACAATCACCTCATCGGGTTCGAGTCGGAGGTCTCGAACCTGTGTAGGCCAGGAATGTTTTTGCCCTAGTCGCAATTAATTGGCCCTGATCTCTCGGGAGAGCCAAGCTACTGTGTCACATCCTTCTGCAATAAAAGCCGCAAAAACAGGCACCCATGCTGCTCGATACTCGAGCGTTATAACTTACAATGCAGGGTACACACCCTTCGAAGACAACAACTGTCGAGCTGAATTTCCAAGAGGAGATCAAAAAAGGGTCTGACCGTCTACCCGACTGGAAATAAATCCCAGTCGAGCACACGCTCGGGGGCTACTAACGAAGACATAGATCTTGGACCCTGCGGGTAAGGACACCCCCTCTCAGGCCCAATGTCAAGGCCCAAGACGAGGCGCCCTTGGAAGACTCCAGAAGGCCCACCAGAAGCCCACCCGCACTAAACTTGCGGGTTAAGTTAGGTAGTTTTGTAACCGACCTAGCTAGGGTTTGAATCCTCTCCGGGTAGGACTCGAGACCTGGCCATCGATATAAGGCCAGGAGAGCCCTCAAGGAGAGGACCAAGTAATACCGCACGACCAACAAGCCTCGGAGCTCGAGATCTACTCTCGATTCGAGCAACCTGTAACCGATCTAATCATCCAATACAGATCGACAAGAGGCAGGAGTAAGGGTTTTACCTCTACGAGGGACCCGAACCTGGGTAAATCTCGCCCCCTGTCTAGCCGACGATCTCACCAGCGCTCATGAGTTCTCCTAATCGAAACCCGATAGGATCACCTAAGGGACTTGTCGAGTCAGGGATTCGACATAGACCTTGTCCTAACCAACTTGGTTAAACCCCTTTTGATATGTTAGTTGCTATGTATGTTTCTTCACTTGTATGTTGTTTGGTAGAATGTTTGTTTATTTTGTTATTGTGTTTTCAATGAATAGATTGTACGGAGAGCAACGATCTTTTGTGAAGAGAGTGTGATATCTTCACCAACTTCAACAAGGCAAGTAACACACCATCAACTACCCATTATTTTCTATATGCATTAGTTGATTTTAAGTAGTATGCATGATAGGAAATTTTACTAAGTTATACTATGCTATGCTATTATCCTAGTAGTGTGTAGCCATCCCTTTTACCTTGTTATTTTGTGTCGGGGGGTTACCCCCGAGTAGGGTAAAAGCAAGTGGTAAAGGCAGCTTACAGAAGGGAGGTTTGGTCGAGTAGCCGACTACCTGGTACTCGCTACCCGGTCGACTGCTACTCGGTCTCACCTCAAGATGACCAGAAGGAGAAATCAAGCAAGTTCTATCTCTTCGAGTAGAAGAGGTAGCCCGAGTAGAATTGGCGGGAACCTACTCGGGCCAGAAAGTCAAAGGAGCCGTTCTGACACAGGATCCCGCGTATCCTGGGTCCGTACTTGGCAGCATTCGAACTACTGTTCATCTGGGACCGGCCTGCCTGACAGTGACAGCATGGAAGCAGGCCGTGGCAGGATAAGGGGGGCCTACTCTGTGCCTAGGTACAGTGATACCAGTCTGTCCCCTAGTTTTGCCCAACGACTTTGCAGAAGCAGGCAAGATTAGGAACCAAAGCTGTCAGCGGGTACTCGGAGAAAGGACGATGTGCACACTATGTCGACACTTGTCTAGATTTGGACGTATCCGGCTGGGCACCATGTATATAAGGTGCCCCGCCGCCTCCTGCGCGAGGCACACACATGCTCACGCATAAACCCTAGAACCCTAAGTTCTTGACCTAGCCCTACTCGGAGAGGGGAGAGTGGCTACTCGGTAGCGATACCACTTGTACTGTGGCTACTCGGAGAAACATCATAATACATACAGAGAGGCAGGAGTAGGGGTTTTACCTCCTCACGAGGGCCCTGAACCTGGGTAGATCGTGTTGTTTGCAGTGTATTGTTCTTACCTCACGCGGCTACTCGTCGCGTGATCCCTCCCCGGACACCTCCAGCGTCCATCGTCCCCACATCTTTAGCCATCCCATGGCATCTGCCGTGACACCACCACGACAGTTGGCGCCCACCGTGGGGCAACCAGCGGCGCTGGCTGGAGTTTCTGTTCGGACGGGATCTTCTTCAGCGGAGCGCGTAGTTTGTGGCCTTGTCCACAGATTCGGTTCCTTCGACTTCGTCACCGACAACGCCGGCTGTTTCGGCGGCATGGCCATGCCCGAGGGCGGCTCGGTGATCTCCTTCGGCTCTCACCTTGTCTACGTCGCCACCGTCGCCAACAGCGCCTACCCCGAGCTGGTGCATGACGCGGAGGATCCTCCTGCGGTGATTGCTGCTCGCGGAAGGCCTGCATGCAGCTCTGCAAGCTGCGCTGAGGTGATGGTGACGGGTTTGGCGGCAAACACTGGCGCAACTGCTACTGGCGCTGCGGCCGTTGTCGAGGAGGTTGACGAACCGCCTGCTGGTGGCAGGAATCACCGGCCCTACGAGAAGGAGAGCAACTTGCCGCCTTCCACGTCAACGGTCATCCCCGCGTCTGCTGCGCGAACTGGTATGCCCACTCCCACCGACATCGAGCTCCTAGCCGCGAGGGAGCAGCTCGAGCGGCAACGCCGGGAGCTGCTTGCCGAGCAGGCGGAGTTGGAGAAGATCAGGCTTGAGCTGAGTTTGGACCAGCTCGAGTACAACAAGGCTCAGGGCTTCACGCCAGTCACCAGGAGGCCCAGCAGAGTAGGCGCTACACTGCGTAACTTGGGTGTCGAGATGGCGACAGTTGCGGAGGTGCCCGCGCAGTCCGCCACTGCGAACACCTTCACAACGCCAAGGTATAGCACACCTGCCAAGACGCTCAGAGCTGCACAGGCCGTGGCTGCGGAGTTGCCGCGCCTGGATGGAGAGGCGCGTCTCAGGCAACAGGAGAGGCTCAACGAGTTGGTGTTGGAGGCCGCTAGGCAGAACGAGGAGTTCCGGAAGGCCAACCCGGGAGCTGGAGCTTCGCAGGTGGTTCACTCGCACGCGGCTAGATCTAACGATCAGGCCTCGTCTCCGCATCCTAGCTGCGAGAAGAGCCGCAGCGGGCGTTCGGGTAGAGACAGGCAAATGCAGGTGTATGACCCGGCTGCTGCCGCGAAACAGGTTGCTGTGCCGCAGCAGCCCGGGCAGGAACACAACGCTGCGAGAGCAGGCTCTCAAGCCCATCAAGCTCAAAGCCGTGCCCGAGAAGCCGCGCGTCCGGGTTCTTCTCGGCAACCCGCAGCTCAGCCTACTCGGCAGAGGCAACAGCCGCGCCCAGTGGCACCAGTCGTCAACCCGGTGGAGCAACCCGCAGCTATGCAGGTGGATAGGTATGATGATGGCTACTCGGCTATGGAGATGGCTGGTTATGACATCCATGACCGTGTCGGCGAGCGCGTGTTGGCGCCTGGAGATGCCAGGCACCAGCTGGAACGTATCAGCTTGTCGGCGCGGCTTGAGAGCACGGGTCCTCCTGGCCCCGAGTGCTTTGGCCCGCGCATCATGAACGAGCCTTCCATGAAGGGCTTCCAGCTTGCAAGGGGCACCAAGAGTTACAATGGCAGCACCAAGCCTGAAGATTGGCTCAATGACTATGTCACCGCGGTCCATATCGCGAATGGCAACAGGAGATGGGCGGTGCGCTATGTGCCGCAGATGCTAGAGGGTCCAGCTCGCACTTGGCTCAACAACTTGCCCAAGAACAGCATTAACTGCTGGCTGGACTTCTCGGATGCCTTCATCAGCAACTTTACGAGTACATACAAGAGGCCGAATAGGCCAGCAGCTGTCAGCCTGCAGGCAGCGAGAAGACGAGACGGACCGCGAGTACCTTACTCGGTGGAGCACCTTGAGGAACACCTGTGAGGGTGTAAATGAAGCACAGGCCATCACTTGGTTTGCGCAGGGTTGCCGACATGGCAGCATGCTTTGGCAGAGATTGCAGAGGGAGATGCCGAACACCCTGGCCGAGACCATCAAGATTGCGGATCAGTACGCACTCGGTGATCCTACTCAGCCACTGATGGACTCCTCTGTGCCGAGAAGAAACTTCAACAGCAGCAAGCGCAACGAGTTCCGCAACAAGCGCCGAGTAGATACTCGGTATGATCCTGAAGAGGTGAATGCAGTGAATGTTGGAGGCGGTGGTGGCCAAAGACAGAAACCTGCTGGAGCCTACGGGCAAAACCAGAACCAGGGCCAAGGCAACAAGAAGCCATTTCGCGCTTCTCAGTCGGGTAGCGGGAACTCCGAGCAGCCGAAGAAGTTTGTCTTCGATGACATGAAGGATGGCCCATGCAGGTTTCACACTCATCATCCCTCGAGGCCTGCTAACCACACTACTCGGCAATGCGAATGGTGGGATGTGATCAAGAGTGATGGCTTGCCTCCTCCTCCTCCTCTGCCAGCCGCCAATGCTACTGTTCAGCCTACTCGCGCACCCGCAACTCGGCCGCCAGCATACCCGAGAAGAGAGAATGTGAACCAGGTGGCTTTAGGAGCCAACCGTAACTTCAACAATGAGAGATACCGCAACAACAACAACAACTACAACCGCAACAACAACAACAGAGGCAACAACAACTATCAGGGCAACAACAACAACAATGGCAACAATGGGGGCAATGGCTCCAACCAGTACCAAGAGCACCATGAGAGCTATATGATCTTCACTTCTGAGGCAGTCGACAAGCAATCACATCACAGGCGGGCCATGGAGGTCAATGCAGTGATCCCTGCTGTTCCCCACTACATGTATTGGTGTGATCAGGAGATCAGGTGGACCCGGGCAGATCATCCCAAGGTGATGCCCAATCCGGGTACCTATGCCTTAGTGCTGGATCCTACTTTCCTGGGTCCCGAGAAGAATGTGAGGTTCAGCAAGGTGCTAATCGACAACGGCAGCAGCATCAACATTGTATACAAGGACACACTCGAGAAGCTTGGCCTGGCCGAGAACATGATGCTGCCTAGCAAGACCACCTTCCATGGTATTGTGCCCGGGATCTCGTGCAATCCGATTGGCCGAGTGTGGATTGATGTGCTATTCGGTACCCGGGAGAACTGCCGCACAGAGCGCTTGCAGTTCGAAGTGGTGGATCATCAGAGCCCCTATCACGCTCTACTCGGCAGGCCTGCTCTGAGCAAGTTCATGGCCTCCACTCATGTTGCATACTTGAAGATGAAGATCCCTGGTCCCAATGGCATAATCACTGTCGCTGGTGACTACAAGAAGTCCATGGAGTGTGCCTCGGCTAGCTCCAAGCTGGCAGAGTCGATGGTGATCGAGGCCGAGAAGAAGAAGATGTACGAGGTGGTGGCCATGGCTCAGTCTGCACAAGCTGGCGCACAAGGTGTGCCGAGTACCCAGCAGGGTACTGCCTTTCAAGCTGCCAAGGAGACCAAGACAGTCCAGGTCGACCCCGAGTTCCCCGACCGTGTAGCCATCATTGGTTCCGGGTTGGAGGAGAAATAGGAAAGCGCGCTCATCCACTTCCTCCGTGAGAATCGGGATGTGTTCGCCTGGACCAATGAAGATCTACCAGGAGTCCCGAGGGAGTTGGTTGAGCACTCTTTGCATGTGCGTCCTGACGCTAAGCCCGTGAAGCAGGCTATGCGCCGTTTCGGAGATGAGAGAAGGAAGGCCATCGGTGATCAGATCACCAAGCTGCTGATAAGTAACTTCATCATGGAAGTGCTGCACCCGGATTGGTTAGCCAACCCGGTCATGGTCGAGAAGAAAAAGGAAGATCCCAAGGCTGCCACCGCATGGCGCATGTGCGTCGACTACACCGACTTGAATAAGGCATGCCCCAAGGATCCTTTCCCGCTACCCCGCATCGATCAGGTGATCGATTCCACTGCTGGTTGTGAACTGTTGTCTTTCATAGATGCCTACTCTGGTTTCCACCAGATTGCACTCAACCCTGCTGATCAAATAAAGACTGCTTTCATTACCCCGTACGGGGCTTATTGCTATCGTGTCATGTGTTTTGGCTTGAGGAATGCGGGTGCAACCTATCAGAGATGCATGCAGAAATGCTTGCACGACCAGCTCGGCAAGAATGTGCAGGTGTACGTAGATGACATTGTCATCAAAACGAATAAAACACATACTCTGCTTGCCGATCTGGAGGAAACCTTTGCTAACCTACGCAAGTACAAAATGAAACTGAATCCGAGTAAGTGCACCTTTGGTGTACCGGCTGGAAAGCTACTCGGTTTTCTGGTTTCTAGTCGGGGCATTGAAGCCAATCCTTCTAAGATAAAAGCTATTGAGAGCATGTCTTTACCGAGATCACTGAAAGATGTGCAGAAATTCACGGGTTGTTTGGCATCTCTGAGCCGTTTTCTGGGCCGAATGGGCGAGAAGGCCTTGCCTCTGTATCAGCTGATGAAGAAAAGTGACAAGTTTGTCTGGACTCCGCAAGCGGATGTAGCATTCAACGAGCTGAAAGCAATGCTGGCTAGCGCTCCTGTCTTGGCTAGTCCGCTACCCAAGGAGCCTATGCTGCTGTACATTGCCGCGACTAACCGAGTAGTCAGCGTGGTGGTAGTGGTGGAGCGAGAAGAAGAAGGCAAGAGTGTGCAGCGCCCAGTCTATTATCTCAGTGAAGTGCTGTCCAGTTCCAAGCAAAACTATCCGCACTACCAGAAGATGACATATGGTGTGTACCTGGGCGCCAGGAAGCTGAAACATTATTTCCAGGAGCACCCCATCACTGTTGTGAGTTCTGCTCCCATCTCGGATATCATGGGTAACAAGGAGGCGAGTGGCAGAGTAGCCAAGTGGGCGATTGAGCTAGCCGCGTACGCTCCCGCGTATGCGAGAAGAGAAGCAATCAAGTCTCAGGTCCTGGCGGAGTTTCTTGTGGACTGGGCCGAGATGCAGTATGAACCTCCTGCTCCAGTTTCCAACTATTGGAAAATGCACTTTGATGGCTCAAAAGTGAAAGAAGGCCTTGGCGCTGGCGTTGTGCTTACATCACCCAAGCGAGATCAGCTCAAGTATGTGCTGCAGATTCATTTCAAGGCATCCAACAATGTAGCCGAGTACGAGGCAGTGGTGCATGGTTTGCGAGTAGCAAAGGAGGTTGGCGTGCAGCGCATTATATGCTATGGCGATTCAGATCTGGTGGTGCAGCAAGTCTCGGGCACTTGGGATGCTTTGGATGCCAACATGGCATCGTATCGCTTCCTGGTGCAGTCAATGACTGGGTTCTTCGAAGGCTGTGAGTTTCAGCACATTCACCGAGCAGAGAACGAAGCAGCAGACGAGCTATCCAAGTTGGGATCTTCTCGGCAGTCCATCCCGGCAGGGATTGCCTTGGAGCACTTGAGGAAGCCATCCATCAAGCCTTCCCCCAACTCGGAATCCATCTTCGTTCCTTCTCTGCCAAGTGAAGAATCTGACCCAATGGAGATTGACTGGGAGAGTACTGTAGGGAACCCGGGAACTACTGTCCTCTACTCGGGGACTGCCATTCCCTACTCGGGGACTGCCACTCCCTACTCGGGGACTGCCACTCCCTACTCGGGGACTGCCACTCCCTACTCGGGGACTGCCACTCCTTACTCGGGGACTGCCACTCCGTACTCGGGGACTGCCGCCCTCAACCCAGAGGCTGTTGCATTCATTGAAGAAGTTCTCGCCAATCGGTCTGGGCTGCAAAGAAGCGCTCCTACTCCTCATGTGCAACCGCAAGAGCCTATCCCGATGGAACTGGACGAACCAGTGTTTCCCATACGGGAGACACCGAGTTGGGCTATGCCCATATTATCCTTTCTAAGGGACGGTACTTTACCTGAAGATGAGCTGACTGCGAGGCAGATTCAGAGAAGGTCCAAGGGCTACACTATAGTCCGAGATGTGCTGCACAAGAGAAGTGCCACTGGTGTGCTGCAACGTTGTGTGAGCCCGGAAGAGGGAGAAGAAATTCTGGTGGAGATACATCAAGGGGAATGTGGGCATCACGCCTCATCTCGGGCTTTGGTCAAGAAAGCTTTTCGGCATGGCTTCTACTGGCTCACTGCACTGCAGCAAGCTGAAGATATTGTGAGGAAGTGCAACGGATGCCAGATGTTCGCAAGTAAGATTCACATGCCTGCTTCCGAGTTGAAGACAATTCCTATCACATGGCCATTTGCTGTTTGGTGCTTGGATATGGTTGGTCCTTTCAAGCCGGCTAAAGGCAATATGACACATATCTTGGTCATGGTGGACAAGTTCACCAAGTGGATTGAGGTGAAACCTATTCGGAAGTGCGATGGGGTCACAGCTGTGAAGTTCATGAAGGATGTGATCATGAGATATGGCTACCCGCACAGTATCATCACCGACAATGGCACCAACTTTGCAGAGGGGGCAATGGTGCGATTCTACAGAGATAAGCATATCCGACTAGACGTTGCGTCAGTCGCGCACCCTGCCTCCAATGGGCAAGTTGAGAGAGCAAATGGAATGGTACTGGCAGGCATAAAGCCAAGGCTGATTGAGCCATTGCTGAAAACACCTGGGTGTTGGCTAGAAGAGTTGCCAGCGGTGTTGTGGAGTCTAAGGACTACCCCTAACCGGTCAACCGGCTACACGCCATTCTTCTTGGTATATGGGGCTGAGGCCGTGTTGCCAATAGACTTAGAGCATGACTCCCCCCGAGTAGCCCTCTATACTGAGGTGGAGGCGAGAGAAGCTCGAGAAGACGACGTTGACCTGCTTGAAGAAGCAAGAGAGCTGACTCTGTCACGTTCGGCTATCTACCAGCAAAACCTGCGGCGCTATCATAGCCGAAAGGTGAACCCAAGGGTTTTCCGAGAAGGAGACATGGTCCTTAGGCTTGTGCAGCGCACAGCCGGGATGCACAAGTTGTCTCCTCCATGGGAAGGGCCTTTCATTGTGAGCAAAGCGCTGCACAATGATGCGTACTACCTTGTAGATGTGCGCCCGTCGCAGGCGAACAGGGCAGATAAAGCTGGAGAGGAAACGAAGCGCCCTTGGAATGTAGCTCTACTTCGTCGTTTTCATTCGTGAGCAAGGATGTGTATGTACCCTCTTATCCGAGTTGAAATTCTACTCTGCAATCTAAAATTGTTCTCGGGGACTGCCCTCGCTCGAGTTTGCTCTAAGTGTTTTTACTCGGCTTGATCCTTTGTCTATTCGGTTGCTCCACTTCAGAACTCATAAGTGCATTGAGTACTGTGTTTAAACCTATATGCCAACTCTTCGACTCTGCTGCTGTCCGAAACCCGGCTTCATGGCAAGCAAGAGAACAAGCAAAAGGTCAATGAGCACACGAAAATCGCTAAGGAAGAAAGAGTGCAGGAACCGAGTAGATTGCTTGTTACTTTTGTTCCCTGTTTTCGTCTTCTCGGCTAAGTGGTGGGCTGCGTTACCATGATTGTCTCTAGCGGCTAAGTATTTGCAGCCCTACTACTTGATTCTTGTGACTCGAATACCAAAAAAGCGATAAGTCGCGGGTAGAGCAGAGATGAAAATATAGGGTGAATAAGAAATGCAACTCGGGGACTCGCATGGAAACGCAACTCGGCATTGAGCCAGCGTCGTTCAAATTGATTAATATCGAAATAAACAGAGTGGGCATAAAAACTGTGTAGCAAGCAAAACAAAGATAGTCTATTACATCTGCTCCCGGCATCCCGGGGATCTGACGAGTGTTCAAGTGAAAAAGTTTGCAGATAAAATCAGGTGGAGGTGGCAGTGTTGTCGGTACTGGCATGGGCTGCTGCATCATCTGTGGTGGCCCTGGCTGTCGCATCTTCCTCAGCGCTGGCGTGGGTGGCATCCGCATCCGACTGGATGGTGGCGGACTCGTTCATCTCGACGTCCTGCTCGGTGGTAGCCGGGTCGGAAGTGGCCGTGGCCACCGAGATGGGCCCTGGAGCTGTAGAGGAACTGGAGGCTAGGCCGGGGGCGGGCATCGTGTCGTCAAGAGCGGCCCCTGAAGAGGTGCCGAAGTCGAGTGGGGCGGTCTCGATGTGCTCGGCCTCCTCATCGCTACTCGAGATGGCCGTGCCTTTCCCTTTCCCGGCACTGCTCCTGGGGGAATCGAAGAGGCCCTCCAAGTCGTACTCTGTCTCCTCATCTTCCTCCTCCTCGTCCTCCTCCACCTCGGTGTCGGGCTCGGGGGGGCCGTCGATGTAGATCTCCGTCTCAGCGCACTCCGCCACTTCATACGCAAGCAATTTGCGCGCGGCCACGCAGTCGGGGTCTGTCTCCCACTTGGAGTCGTTGCGCTTCCCGCGGATGAGTCGCATGTCGAGATTTTCATACCAGGATGCAATGCAGAGGAGCATTATGTCCGCACCAGCCCGAGCTCCCGAGGCACGCCACTTCTTCAACTCGGCCTTCACATTCTGCAGCTTGAGTGCGAGGCCCCGAATGGTTGTTGGCTCAGGTTCCTCAGGCCAGAAGAGCTTATGAAGCTCAAAGCCCACGCGCACGAGGTCAGAACCAACGGCGGATAGGCGCTGGAACTGGCTTCGCATCACCAGCATGCTATCTTCAATTTCGGCCCTGGTGTCCTCTGGCTCGCCATTCGCAGCACGTGCTGCTCGGGCCTTAGCCAGAGCGGGCACGCAGGAAGAAATGATGGCAGGAAAAATCTCTGGGGGAGCAAGTAGGAAATTTAGAATCAGAGGAGAAAAGAACCGGGTAGAGGAAGAACCGAGAAGAAATTTGACCGAGAAGAAAAGGATGCAGAGAAGAGAAAGCTTACTCTTAAGCTCGACGCGCAGTGCCTGCAACTGGGTCTTCCAAGATTCTTCATTGGATATGTGTTTATCCTGAATCTGGCGCAGAGAATCCAACTGAGCAAAGTACCCAGCATTGGATGTCTTCAGTGTTTCGCACTCCAGCTCTAGGGCCTTGATCTTGGCTTTGAGGGTTGTCTCCGCTTTGGTCTTCTCGGCAATTACTCGGTCCTTCTCTTCACCAACTGTAACAGCATCCTGGAGTGCTGTCCGCAGCCGGGTTTGCAGTTCCGCCACCTCTGCGGTGTGGTCCTTCACCAACTCAACAGCCTGGTCGGACATCTGCTTCTGCACCTCCTCCGGTTTGACGCAGTCCTGGTGTTCCTCAACAAACAGTTTGTGATCTTCTGAAAAGAGCAAGGCACGGTTAGCAGAGAAGCAAAGGAGATAGGCACAGGAATGATGCCGGGTAGACGGCCACTCACCTTCTAGCTTCTTGATGGTGGCCTCGGCGTTCTCCACAAACGCACGGCACTTCTCGTGCTCCTCAGCCAAGTTCTTCAGGTTCTCTGCAGAGTAGGAAAGGTTAGCGCAAAGGAAAGCAGACGCGGGCGTAAACAAGAAACACAGTAACCGCATGGCTAAAAGCATACCTTTCACTTCAGCCAACTGCTGAGTGCTGTCGTTGGCATTCTTGCTCGCAGCCTCCGCAGCTGCCTTCTCTTTCTCCAATGCAGCGATTCGCCTCCTGGCGATAGAGTGATTCCAGAGAAGCACGCGGTATAAGTTGGTCCGCTTCAGGACGCTATCCTGAGAAGCGAGAAGAAAACAAGTTAGACAGAGCAGAGAAGATTCAACCCGAGTAGGAAGCTACTCGGAGAGTACCCGCCTACTAGGCCAGAATCTCGGGGACTGGGTGATGGTAAGGAAGAATGAAGGCGAATAGAAGAGAAGAAAAATTCAACTCGGAGAAGGGCAAGCTGAGACTTACTGCATACGCCTGCTCGATGTCCTCGGCGTTCTTGCGGTGCAGGAACATCTTGGCGGCGAGAGTGGCGGTGGCGGTGGAGACGGTCATGGGCTTGTATCCCAGATCCACTTTGTTCCACTCGACGCGCATATGGTCAATTGTGCCGAGGCCAAGGCCGTGCCAGTTGTCCGTACCAAGAACCTTGCTGTCCCATTTGGCGTCGATATAGCCAATGGTATCCAGCACCTGCTCAAGGCTCCGGGATTTTATCGTTGGATCTTGGACTCCCCGAGAAGCGATAGTAACGGACTGGTTCTGGTTTGGATCTGGGGGAGGGGAGTTCCTGGCTACGGCCTTTTGTCCCCTGAGAAGGGCAAGCTGCTTGTCCTGGGGAGAGAAGCCAATGATGTTTTGCTGGCTAACCTTAACCATGTAATCCGGGAAGCAAGGTTGGCCAGCAGCGATGGCGGCGGCGGCGGTCGCAGTGGCAACTGGGCCGGATCCTCGAATCACCAATGCTCCACCCGGGGCTGGCGGCGGCATTTGATCCTGATCTCTGGCCCGTTTCTTTGCCTTCTCTTTTTCGGCTCTCTGCCTCTCAGGATCTTCGATTTTCTTCCCCTCAGCTATCGCCATCGCCTTCTCGGCGGCTTCCTTCTCGGCTGCCTCTTTCTCGGCCTCGGCCTTCTCGGCGCTTTCCTTCTCGGCTGCCTCTTTTTCAGCCTTGGCCTTCTCGGCAGCTTCCTTCTCGACTGCTCTTCTGTCAACTTCATCCCTCAGGGCATCTAGGGCCTGTTGCCTGGCTGGGTCCCGGTTCTGTGGCACTGAGGAGGAAACAGGCGGCGCGGTGCCTTGAACGATTAGAGGCACCACGGAACCATCACCTTGCGCGGCATTGGGCTGGGCGCTAGTCGGTGCGGCGCCTGTGTGCGCGTCGCTCAGTGGATAGGCATCTGCGATGGTAGCATCCGTGGCGACGTCATCTTCTACCCGCTGCTCGGCAGCGGGATTAACTTGGTCTGCAACATCTGTGGTGGGCTGCTCTTGCTCTCCGTCTGGCTGCTCGTGGGTGGCGGTGTCATGCATCTCCTGGTCCGGATTCTCCTCGGCATTGCTGGCCGGAGGAGAAGGAGGTCTCTCCTGATGGACAGTAGAGTCCTGTGCTGCAGCTGATGCACGGCTCTGCTGTTCTATTTCTGCTCCCTGGGTGTTGGTGGCGTCATCTTCCTCATCATCGAGATTGATCAGAGGTACTGGTGCTTTGTTGGCTTGGTCGGGCGCAAGAACGGCATTCGCGTCCATGGCAGGGCTGTCGAGAAAGAAAGTATCAGAAATCAAAAGGAGATTGGGGAAAATACCACAGCTCGGGAGGAGAGACAGTCGGGAAGAAAACTTACGCAGTAGTGGAAGGGAGTTTTCGCCTTAATCTCTTCACGACTGTCTTGGTCGGTTTCGGCTTCTCGACTGGCTTCTTCTTCTTGGCTGGAGGCCCTTGGGCGTCACTGCCAGTCCGCTTGCGGGTGTTGGGGGCTGTGACGGACAGAGGTTTGACGACAAGGACCGCATCATCCTCGTTCTCGTCTTCGTCCCCATCCTCGTGCTCATCAGCAAAATCATCTACGGATTCAGGAAAGAAAAGGAGCAAGTCAGAAACAGTAATCGGTGGACTGGTGTCTTTCGAGAACAAGCAAAGCAAGTGCGCAATTACCTTCAGATTCGTCCTCCGGCCAGTCGCGGAGAGATGATTCTGTCTCGCGTTTCTCTGTTGTTGGGGAGCGTGAGAGATTGATCTGATCCGCGGCCTCGAAGGAGGGCACATCGTCCTCCTCGCGATCGGCAGAGAAGTTGCCATCGAAGCGCTCGCAGCTTTCAATTTTCTGGCGAGTCAGGACCTGAAAGACAGAGAAGGGTCAAAGATTAGCCGAGTATCGAGAAGGGATTCTACTCGGATAGGCGTGCAAACACAAAGCACACTAAGCCTAGGCAGCTCGCTGAGTGTTTCTACTCGGATAGGCGTGCAAACACAAAGCACACTAAGCCTAGGCAGCTTGATGAGTGTTTCTACTCGGATAGGCGTGCAAACACAAAGCACACTAAGCCTAGGCAGCTCGCTGAGTGTTTCTACTCGGATAGGCGTGCAGATACAAAGCATATGAGGCCTAAGCGTGATTGTAGAGTATCCTACACGGAAAGGCGTGCAGGCGTAAAAGCACACCAAGCCTAAGAATCGTTCCCGAGTAGGCTACCCGACAAGGCATGCAAGTACAAAGCATATTAAGCCTAGGAGATTCGGCTAAGTATACTACTCGGTGCAGAAGGCAATTGCTACTCGCGGCAAGAAGAAGAGTTATCTACTCGGAAAGCACTTGCAGAAACAGAGTAAGGAGAACGTACCCGTTCAATCGGCTTCGTGCGGCTGTACGGGACGAACCCGTACTGCCAATGATCGCTGAGGCTCGTCATCAAGATGGCCCTTGCATGCCCAGGAACATCGATGTTGTCGATCTCGATGGTTGTCGTCCTGGTGCAGTCTCGGGGGCCTCCCATGTAACACTTGAGATGGCAGCGCTCCTGCAGAGGCAGCACTCGGCGCTGAATCCAGCAAGCCACCGGATCGTCATTCTTGAGGCCTTGCTCTACCAGCCAGCCTAGCCTCCTCTCTATCTCGATGGCGTTGTCGTCATTGGCGGGCTTCTCTTTGCAGTTCTTCCCGGTAGGAGCACGGAGGCTCCAGGGGGGAAGGTTGATCCTGTCGTTTACCTGGGCTCCTTCGGCGGCGGGAATGTTCTTGACATAGAAGAATGTCTTCTGCCACAGTCGAACGGAGTCCAGCCCCTTGATACGGGGATGGTTCGTCCCGGTTCACTGTATCATCATGGCGCAGCCGGTGTCGGTTGCGCGACCGGCCACGCCCGCGCTGTCCTTCTTCCCGACAGTCTGCTGGCGGAGGTGGAAGTACCTCAGCCAGGTCTCCGACGTCGGGTGGATGCCGAGGAAAGCCTCGCACACCACGGCGTGGTAGGCGAGGAAGACGACAGCGTTCGGCGGCAGATGATGCATCTGGAGGCCAAAGTGATCGAGAAACTTACGGAGGAACTCGGAAGCCGGCAGTCCGAAGCCGCGCTCGAAGTGCGACATGAAGACGACGCGTTCGCCCTCCCGCGGAGTTGGCACGACTTCGTTGTCAGGCGCCCGGCACTCCACGCCGGGAGGAACTCGCCTGGTATTGACGAGCCAGGCGAAGTCCTCACTGGTGACGATTGAGCCCGCCCAGCCGGCTTTGGCCATTGTTGCGAGTAGGAGGAGTGGAAGAAATTGGACGGAGTGGTTGGGTGAATTGAGTCCGCGGCGGCGCGAAAGCTTGCGCGGCGGCGGAGAGCTCGGTGGCGGAGGAGAAGCGGAGGACGAAAGAGGAATAGTGCGAGGGAAGGGGAAAAGGAAGTTACCGGCGGGGGTATTTATACCCTCTCCGCGATTTTACCGTTACCACCGGCGTAGTGGGATCAATCGTGGCCGTGATTGATGTGTGGTGGGGCTTGTGGCCGAATAGAAACGCACGTAAGCGCGGGATGCGCGCGTAACGGCCACAGTAGATCCCACGATCAGATCGTGGCCTATTATTACGATTGATGGGACATAACGAGCCGGTGGGCCCGCCCCGTGAAAGCTGGGCGCGTGGCACGATGTGTCGTGGGCAGCGAAACGACAGGGTCGGGGATGCCTGACACGCGTCCGGTTGCGGCACGGACGGCTGGATGGTGTTCTGCGCCGCAACGGCTCCATTCAAGAAAATTCTCTAAGTCTTTTTACTCGGTTGCAGAGTAGAAAGCAGGTACTACTCGGGGGACAAGAGACAGAAGATACCTGTCAGAGTGCTACTCGGAGGCCGTTTACTCGGCATCTTGAGGTTCAAGGGCTATGAGGCAAAAATTGGTTTTAAGCTGGCAGAGCCTAGTGAACAAGTTCGCAAGACTCAACCAGCTTCGGGGACTGCTGTCGGGGGGTTACCCCCGAGTAGGGTAAAAGCAAGTGGTAAAGGCAGCTTACAGAAGGGAGGTTTGGTCGAGTAGCCGACTACCTGGTACTCGCTACCCGGTCGACTGCTACTCGGTCTCACCTCAAGATGACCAGAAGGAGAAATCAAGCAAGTTCTATCTCTTCGAGTAGAAGAGGTAGCCCGAGTAGAATTGGCGGGAACCTACTCGGGCCAGAAAGTCAAAGGAGCCGTTCTGACACAGGATCCCGCGTATCCTGGGTCCGTACTTGGCAGCATTCGAACTACTGTTCATCTGGGACCGGCCTGCCTGACAGTGACAGCATGGAAGCAGGCCGTGGCAGGATAAGGGGGGCCTACTCTGTGCCTAGGTACAGTGATACCAGTCTGTCCCCTAGTTTTTCCCAACGACTTTACAGAAGCAGCCAAGATTAGGAACCAAAGCTGTCAGCGGGTACTCGGAGAAAGGACGATGTGCACACTATGTCGACACTTGTCTAGATTTGGACGTATCCGGCTGGGCACCATGTATATAAGGTGCCCCGCCGCCTCCTGCGCGAGGCACACACATGCTCACGCATAAACCCTAGAACCCTAAGTTCTTGACCTAGCCCTACTCGGAGAGGGGAGAGTGGCTACTCGGTAGCGATACCACTTGTACTGTGGCTACTCGGAGAAACATCATAATACATACAGAGAGGGAGGAGTAGGGGTTTTACCTCCTCACGAGGGCCCTGAACCTGGGTAGATCGTGTTGTTTGCAGTGTATTGTTCTTACCTCACGCGGCTACTCGTCGCGTGATCCCTCCCCGGACACCTCCAGCGTCCATCGTCCCCACATCTTTAGCCATCCCATGGCATCTGCCGTGACACCACCACGACATTTTGATAGCCTTAGAATTTACTAGGTGCTATGCAATGTTACAAATTGTTTTACTAGATGTTGAGGAAAAATCCTAAGTATAACTAATGAATGAACCCCCTGGGTGGAAGTGGTAAGATTGGGTTATGTTGAGTGTTTTCTCAGGGCCCTTGTCTAAGGGTTATTCCACTTGAGGTTGTCACTTGCGGATGGCCACCCAGGAACAAAGAGATTACTATGTCCCTCTAAATCTAGTAGCTTCCCGTGCAGCCTTCTGACAATATGGGCTCTGTCTTGATCAATTAAGTTGTGAGGGTTCAGCCCAGGCTTGACAAGCAGATGTAGCAAAATTATAGGTGGAACGGGTCTTGCCGGTGGGTTTGGACTTCTTCTTCTGAAAGATCTCGTCTCAGTTCTCTCCTTTCCATGATGCACTCCGGGTGTATAGGATGTTTGGGCTAATTGAAGACAAAGGGTGAAAGTGCACAACCTCTGCAGAGTTAGAAATTAAGATCTTAGCCGTGTCCCCGGTTATGGACAATTATGAGCAGCTGGACAAGGATTGACGGAAGAATCTCATCATCAATTTCAATAAGTAAAATTTTGACCAAGTGAAGAGTATTGTGGTGCTTGGATCTTAATCCAATGTTGCCACCCTGTTGAAAAGAAATGTTTGTTTTACAAAAGTGATAGGAGAAAACTGGCTTTATGCAAACTTAGCCAAAACTCCACTCCGCCAAATAAGCATGTAGTATTAGTCTTGCCATTTATATCCACCATAGTGTTACTTGTCAATACATTAAATTGTATTGACTCCCTTGTGGCTGCATATTCCATATTGCAGATGATTCTGATGACGAGTGAGGATTTCGTTTAGGATCTCGAGACTATCGCCAACATGTTTTGCCTGTGGCACATGAAGAAGATGGGCTCAATGTTGTATTATGTTTTCCGCTGTATTTCTTTGTTTTTCTGCTAGTCTTCTAAGACTATGCAAATTGTAATCCTATTTTGTAAAGACTGGATCATGCGATGTAATAGAATTTGATACATTTGCATGATATTTCATTTTGTACTGTGGTGCTAGCAATTGATCCAGGGACTAGCACAATGACACAGGTATTCCATCTTTATTAAAAGTTGGGATGCTACAGATCGTCACCGGAGGCCTCTATATCGCCATGATTGCCTCCGGAGAGATCCGTGAGTAGTTCATCATGGGACTACGGGTCCATAGCAGTAGCTAGATGGTGTTATGTCTCCCTTGTGCCTGCATGTTTATATCTTGTGAGCTTCCTAACATGATCAACATCGTCGTTATCTAATTTCTACATGTTGTGTTTGCTGGGATCCGATGAACCATGAAATTATGATCACTTTGTTCATGTATTTTTTAGTGTCTCACTTATATATTTAGAGTGTTCTAATATTTTCTTGCAATGCTCTCCGGTGTGTATGATTTCCTTGGCCACGTTATTGTATACACCTCGAAGAGAGGTTTATATGCTAGATAGTGGGTTCATACCTCCTTTTCATCTATGCTCGAGTGACAGAAACGTGTAAGGCGGAGGATATGTTGTTTCCACTATGGAGAAAACTTTGGTGTTCTTGTGTACGAATGAGAATTATTGTGTTACATTACATATTGTTCTTATTGCATTTGTCTGTTGTGCAGAAGCAATCACTTCGTCGCTGCAACTTAATACCAACGAGATTTGATAGATTTATGTCTCAAGGTGGACTTTTAGAAATAGATGTTGTCGGATGGCGGTCTATTAACCTTGACTTAATTACTAAAATGTTAGAACCCATGAAATTATTTTGTCATAATAATATTTTCATACGCTCATGATTTGTCAATTGCTCAGCTGTAATTTGTTCATCGTCATGTTTATTGTTCTTAGGAGAGACACCACTAGTGAAACTATGGCACCTGGTCCTATTTTCCTCATTGTTTACAGCCTCGTTTACTTGCTTTCATCTTAATTTTCTCGTTGTTCCATTTTCATTTAATATTCTCCAACCATTCGATACAATTAATTCTCTAGTTTTCAGCAAGACGAGCAGATTGAAACCTTCTCAAAAAGTTGGGAGCAAGAGAAGGTTTGTGTGTGTGTGTGTGCAGGTCTCATGAGGACATGATCACATGCTCGTTGGGATAACCCAAGCGGAAGGTATGATGAAGTCTAGAGTAAGCTTCACCCTAGTAAATAACCAGAGTTATTGAACCAGTAGAACTTCGTAGTCTTGAAGAAGGTTGTTTTATCAACGACGCCAGAATAAGTGTTGTTGATGAGGCGTGGAACCCGCACACAAAGAAAAACTCTCTCTTGCCCCAACATTCCTAAAAGTTGTCAATCTCCCGGTCTTGCTGAAAATAGGAGAATTAAATGTATAGAGTCTTTGAAAACAATTAAAGTATAAACAGGACAACAAGGAAACAATGATGAAAGTTCTTAAAAGAAGGTTTGCAATATGATGAAAATAGGACCGGGTGCCATAGGTTCTGTCGAGTCTTCTTAGTCAGGTTCATGGTCAGGGGTGCCATAAGACTACTGGTAGAACCGTGGGTGGAAACATAGAATTACTGGAAACGAGGACATGGTTTACCCAGGTTCGGTACGTCGCAACTATGGCGGCGTTCCTACTCCTGCAATCTCACTAAATCAAGGCTGAAGCATGAAGAGTACATAGTACAATTGTGAGTATGGTTTCGCTAATTCGGCGAGGATGAACTTCCCGGCGAGTTGGCTTCTAGATATTAGAACCTCTGTTCTCTCTTGTTCTCTCTTGCTCCCGTCCGGCTTTATATAGATAGCCGGACTAGGGCTTACAGGAAGGAAACCTAGAAGACTACGGAAAGTAATACTATTCTTGGATAGTAAGGCATCCGGCTTCTTCTCCAAGTCGTACCACGTAGTGGGCCATGGTCCGGGTTCTTCTAGAATCTGGATTCCTACGCGTCAGCTTACTAGGCCGCCCAATGGACCTTGCCATTGCATGCGGGCCACCCTGGTAATCTGGGCTTTGGCCAATGCCGGACATACCCCTAGTTGGCATATATCCGACAGTAGCCCCCAAGGAGAATTAAGACTTCATCTTGCCATCTTTTGTTGATTTGTATTCTTTTTAGAAAAGTTAGTGCTTTAGTCTTGAATCTTATTTCATTGAAACTTCTAATGCCAAAATCGGATTTCCGAAATTCGGCATTTCTTCCAGGAATCTTCTCAAAGAAGGAACCTGTGACATAAGCGAGGAAATCAGGCTTACGTCACGAACGTTTGGTTTCAGTCCAAAGACTGAAACCGTATCTCTGACAGATTTTGCGACAGAAACGAGGAGATAGACATTATCACCCCGTCTCCTCATATCCCAGATTTTTCGGCGTGAAACGCGTCAATCATTCAACGGCTAATTTAGCCGTTGGGACGAATCTTAGCGTAAACGGCTATAAATAGCCCGCCTCGGATCCTCCGACCATTCTTCTTCTTCCACACTTCCCTCGAACACTCCTAGAGCATAGTTCTATTCCACGGCTGCGCCGCCAAGAAATGGCAGTCGGAAGCCCTTCGCATCTGCATGAAACCGTGGTCGACCCCGAGCCCGCTGTGGAGATTCTCTCTCCCTATGCTCCGCTAGCTCCTCCGAGCACCTCCACGAGCGCGCCAGAGATTCCCACGAGTGCATCAGTGGGAGGCGATCTTAGCTTCGCGGCCGGAACCATGCCGCCGCCCTCCTCCGTTCCTCCGCCTCCTCCTGTCTCCGAATCGGGAGACGGGGAAACTTCTTCCCACGCCGGCGAAACCACGGTGGCCGTCACCACCACCGGAGGCGAGGAAGAAGGAGGCGAAGATTTTGACAATTGGAGTCAGTGCAACACTGCACTGACTCTGATGAGGAGTCTAGAAAAAGACGGCTTCATCGCCCAAGACAAATGGCGGGTGGATGAGGACCACAACGAGCCACAGCCCAAAGACGGGGAATGGGTCGTCCTTGCCTCTCACGTTGTGAGAGAAGAATCTGAAGAAAACTCAAGAATATATAGATGAGACCACCATTATACTTACTTTGTTAGAACAATGTTAACATGTTAATATATTGATCATACCAATGAGTGTGGTACGACAATACTAGATGTTTTCTAAAACTATGTTGTTTGGTGTGAAGAATTGTTTTTTAGATGTTGTTTGTAAGATGAGTTCCTTGATCTGCTGTGTTGGAGTAGGATCTTCCTTGGATCTTTCTAATCTCTACTCATCCATGCTAAGCCAAACAAAATCCCATACACATTTACCAACCATAGAGAGCTACCATATGAAGTGCAACAACAAACGTTTCACCCAAGAATGTCATGACTAGTTCTCTATAGAGACACAAGCCATACAACTGAGGAATGTCAAAGATTTCACGATGCTTTTGTGTGAAGGAACAAATCACATCCATGATCAATGCCAACTACATCATAAGGTGCAGCAATCCAATCAACAAGTGAAGAAACACAAGTGGACCCCAAGTTGCATGAGCTATTAAGATTTCAGAGGCAACTACACCAAGAGAAGAAACAATGAAGAAACATAACTATCAAGTGTGTGTTACATAAGAGTTTTACGCAACCCAATAGTATGAGAAAATGATAGTTTAGCTCAGGGTTGTCTTACAGATTGGAAACTTTCTGTTAGACAAGTGAGATGACCTAGTGTTATTAAACAAGATTTACCAATCCAAGTACAAGGTAATGATTGAGTGCAACATGGATTGGCCCTCATGGTGACTACTCACATTATTTACTTTTGCTATGAGGAATGTTAAATCTGAATGACATACCTATTAGAGAGACGACGATGTTAAACCTGAACCATAGAATGGTAGAATACAATAATGACCCTATGTTAGTGTTACTGAAACATACTATTTTCGGTGAGGATCAAGCCAACCTTGGAGGTATCAAACAAATGGAAGATTTTGCCTGCCATGAGAGTTTCGTTAGAAATAGCATGGTGTTTGCCTTCAAGGGTGACAACAACAAGATGGAAGATTGCCAAGGACATCAAAAGACCAAGTTGAGAGTGACCCAAGAACTTTTGATTGACCCAAAGAGTGACACCTCAATGTCAAAGGTAGTTCAACAGATTTATGTTGGTTTGTAACCCTAACTTGAGGGAAAGTTCTACTCAAACCATCTTAAGTAAAACCACACTCCAAGCTATGAGAATGGACACATCCTATTGGAAGTAGAGATAGACCCATAGGACCCTAAAGGTTGTATACATGGATTCAAGATCCCAAATACCAGGGAGTTGATATATGCTAGACAAGTATATTTTTGATGATGAAGTATGACTCCAGCTGAAGATATAATAAAACCCATCAGCTAGTTAGACAAGAGTTTATAGACTACCCACGAAAGTTTCTTTTAAGGGTGGTAGCCCACCCAGTTGTTCTGGAACCCAGTTACTCAAACCTATCTTTCTTTCTAGCCTTCCCAAATCTCAGGACGAGATTTCTTTTAAGGGTGGTAGTCTGTAACATCCCTGATTTTTGGAAAGTCCAAAAATCACTAAAAATTGAAACTTTTTGTTTTCATGTTATGCAAGTCACCAAAAACCTAATGAGATGCCAGAAAAAAGGAAACAACACACATGTCAATAAATTTGGAATTAAGAATCCATTATGCCTCTGTTTTCCACAATCCCTAAACCTCTTCAAGTAAGTCTTCATATTTCAAAGTGATAGTTTTTCCTTAGCAAACCCTATTCTATAAAATGTTTCCAACTCAAATAATACCTTGAAATTTTCTCATGACATTCACAACTTGAGGCTTGCAAACCCCAATGATATTTTCACCATCATTAATTTTTTTATGAATTTGAAAATAGTCATGTGACTACAAAATGTTTTATTCAACTTTAAAGAGTGATAAATGGTTTTCACAATTTTCCATTTTGGGAAAAGTACTTGTAAGAACCATACTTTCAAATGGTTAAGTATCAAGATTTCTATTTTCCTAATTATTCACTTTAATTATTTTCTATTATAAAAATGACATAAGTTGCTATTAGGGTTTACCCCTATTCTAAAATATAAAACTATGGAAAATAAGTTGTAATAATTTTCAGAAATAAGTTTTCAACATATAGTATGTCACTGAAATTTTATTTGACCCATAACTATATTTTATATTTTTCTAAATTAAAAATCACATTAAGCTTCTATTAGGGCATTATTCAAAATTCCAAATTCAAAAATAGAAATATGTTGAAAAGTTTACAAAAATGGTATTGTTAGAAAGTATTTGAAATAATATGATTTTAGATTTTTGTTTCATGTTAATAGGATTTATAAAACAGAAGATATAAAATAAATAAGAAAACATGAAAGAAAAATGATGACATCATGATGACATCATCGTCATCAAGACCTGACCGTAACTCTCTCTCTCTACCGTTTCCTTCCGATTCAATGGTGTTGATTGCGCGCAATTGAGAGCAGAAACGACAGATCTGAGCCCAGCACCATATAGCCCTCTATCCCCACCGCATTTGCCCTCTCCTCCCTCAAAGAACCGTGTGCCCACACTCAAGAAATTGCTCACCATAGTGTATGTCACGACCCCGGACCCAGAGATATACATACTGTTATGTGCTCCTAGTCATGGACTCACAAGGGCTTCAGGGTTACCAGCCCCGGCTGCAGCAAACAACGGCAGGCAGACTGGATTCATCGGCACGTAGTCCGGATCCCTAGTCTACTACTCCTTGTGTCCATGCTAGTCATAACCAACTATGCATATCAAAGTGTCCACGAATCGAATGAAACTGAAGGAAACGGGACTATGTGCTATACAGAGATGCTATGTGTCCAGAAAGTTCAACAACAATCGAGGGTTACTGGGGTTACCTCGCCCCAGGACGAATCACATCGGCAGGCGGGCTCGAACATGGATCATCGGCTCCACAACCCCTCGACTGCGACAACTATGCAGGCATAGCCAAAACTGTATAACAATGAGCTCGAAACCAACAACCGATCAAAGCAGCACTCTAGACATGAAGCTTTATTAATCAAGTGTTACTAGAGTATAGCTTACAAGCAGAGGTCACACGACCCAGCATTACATCAGACAACGGAAAGCAGATTATGTTGCTAATCAACAAGAACAAAAAAGTCCTAAGAGGCCGCAACATAAGGCGACGTCCCAGCCCATAGATTCCAGGCTGCTACTTGGGAACCCCAAACTATTCGTCGATGTCCACTTTATACCATCACTGAAGTGACGAACTACACCTGAACCAAAATTAAGCAAACCTGAGTACGGGAGGTACTCAACAAGACTTAGTTAACCTATTATATATCTGCTATCTTCAGAAAGGGTTTTATGAAGGTTGATTTGCGTAAAGCAAAGTTTGTTTTCCAAATCAAGGAAGAATAGCACGTCTCATAGAAGGTTTTCAAAACAGACGAGGGAACTAGTCAACTACTGTAATCATCATCATATCAAGCCACCAACATCATTTCCCAGAAGCTCTCACATGCTATAAGGATCACCCCTCTCGGCATCTCCGAGGAGGCACCCTTCAAACATTACCTCCATGCTTTGTAAACATCTTTTACGCCACGTTCAGGTTATCTATGGTCTTTACATTCACCAAGTCGTCCTTAACCGTGGACACGGCTTTTCAAAAAGATTGCCCTGCAGGGATGTACACTTTACCCACACGTACCATCCGACTCTTAGTGCCACATGTACGTTCTTCCATGGAACGCGGCAGAGGGTGGCTGGCTACGACCTTTACCTTACCCGACCCTATCCATGAGTCAACCCAAGATAGGGCCACCCCGTCAACAGGGAGTTGGCCATCCTCCTGACGGCACCTGTCTCTGTGAGGCGGGGTCAAGATCCGTGTACGTCCATCACTTGGCCCCGGTCACGCCCTAGCGGAGCATTTTGTTTTCAAAATCGTTTAAAAGGTTTTATTTCGGTGCCGAATGGAAATCTCAAACTACGTGACTCATGGATCTGGCCAAACAAGTTAGTTGGTCGAGCGCGGTTACTTAGACCCCGCGTGTGGCTTCCGCTCGAGACCGTAATCCTAGGGTTGGCGAGTATAGGACTAAAAACCACTTCCCAAGTGGCCTCCCATACCAGCCTTAGTCAAGTTATCCACACAAAGCTCATCTCACCACGTCATCATATCATACTAGGTTATCGCATCTCTGATTCATCAACCGGATGGAGCAGAGTTAACAAACATGTATGACTAAGCGAAGCAGATATGTGGCTCTAGCGATGCGCACAAGCAAATCTATGGAGGCTAGGAGCAGTGGATCAGGATATTGAGGCAATGCAGTATATAGGTGAACTATATCTACTAGCATCAAATATTTTGGAATCGAATGCAAAGTACGAGATTCAAATGTTGTTCGAAAGCATATATGAGCAGATAAGAGGTTATGCTTGTTGTCGTGGGATAATCACGGCAGACGTTACCGGGGGTAACTTATCTTGGGGCAAGACGACACTGGTGTTTGGGAGAGGGTTTAGCTCGGAGGAAAACATGATGATATGCGATCCGGTAGCCGGCAAGCAAGTCGCCGAGTCTCCGATCTCGATATATTAATCTCAACTCTCGTGTTACACTGGATACTCGATAACTAGCGATATTGCTCGAACTCTTGGATCTCCTAAACCTAACCTAGGGGCCGGCTTATAAAGCATCCGGATCCCTGGCCTGTTCTCCAAGGCGTACTCTGAGTCCTACCCGGACACTGCTTACAAAAACCCTAGACTTCCTTACCGGAACCCACAATCCGGGTCACCAGGCCTACAAACTTGGGCCTTCTAGAAGCTCCTTTACCCTAGCCGGATCTTTGCGCAGCGTCCTTTGGGCTGAGTTACACCTTGGCGTTGGGCTACCGGGTTATCTTCCCTCCATCAGTAGTCCCCAGAATAGCCTGGGCTTCACGGGATCCTCGTTGAAGCGCTTGCTATTCCCTGTAAAAAATATCAGACGCACAAATCCAAAGAGGCCGGGTTAAAGTGCTTTGATAAACAGCTAGGCCTAACTCCAAGGTGGCCATTTAGTAACCCGGCCTTCTCTAGGCCCTTCTTTACTCTTCCCGGGTCAACGCTCTGATAAGAATGTCAAAGATCTGGCTTACTTTACTCGATAACTGATCCCGATATTGCGGAGAAGATCTCCTCCTTATCTCTGTCTGGATATCTCGTCCAGCACTTAAAGCATATCCCACCAAATCCAGGCAGGTATCCGTTATTCTGAAATTTTCGGCTCCCGCCCGTTGGACTAGGTTTATCTGCTCGCACCTTATAAATAGGTGCCCAGGAGATAACCTATCCTCTCAACGGTTCATTCCAGCTCCTCCTCTTTCCTCATCTCTTGTGCTTGCGCAACATCACCACGAGAACCTCAAGCCCCCCGCCGGAGCAAAACAGCCACCGGCTACGTTCATCTTCGAGCCGCTCCGCGCTGCCGCCGAGCTCCGCCGCCACACCCTCGTCTGGCCCGCCGGGAGTTGCGAAGGGACATTCAGACTGCGTTATTCGCCGCCGCCGCGTGCTACTCCAATCTCCTTTCGTAAGTTCCTTGTATCCATCAATTCAACCTCGCAATTTCTCGATTTACTCTAGATTGGATCTAGGTCAACCCGCGGGCCATTTTCCTTGTCGCGCCGGATTAGGTCGCTTAGATGCTTGCTAATTCCTCCAATAGCTTGATTGATGGTCGCACACCACTCTCCTATCATCAACAATCATCAATTTCTCCGTAGAATCGTCCGCAACTTTTCCAATCTAGATCCATTTTGCCAAAATTTTCCGCGCCTGTCATTGACACCCGGAAAATACTCTTCTTCCGGTTCTTTTGCTTGCAGTAGATACATGGGCAATCATCCGTCTTCCTCAAACACCTTTCAATACGTAAGTAACCCATAATTTTCATAATGATGCTTGATACCCGGATAACTTGTAACCTTGCTTTCTAGAGTGATACCTGGATAATTCTTAACTTCCATGATTTCTTGATACCACTCGCAAATACTCGGATAGCTCATGGTTTCCGAGTCTTACCTCTTGCACCTTTTTGCCTTGTGTTTTGTAGGTTGATCCCATGGCTCCCAAGAGGCAAGGGAAGCAGCCAGCCAAGGCCAAGACCTCCAACTCCATATCCGCCAACTGGGCGCGATCCACGGTCACGAAGGCCAAGTTAGAAGAGCTGGCCGAGTTAGGGATTCTCCCTTCTCAAAAAGATATCCATTGGAGGGTGCCGGGTGATGAGACCCGGCCCACGCCTGCCGACGACGAGGTAATCTGCTTTGTCGAACACGTGACCCGGGGGTTCCGTCCTCCGGGTCACCCCTTCTTTCGAGATGTTCTGAGCCACTATGACCTCCGGGTATTTGACATAGGGCCTAACTCTATGTTGAATATTACCCATTTCATTGTTTTATCCGAGTCATACTTGTGCACTCCGCCAAGTTTGGCTCTCTTTATCGAACTCTTCCAGTGCAAGCCGTGCCGCGAAAGCGGTGATGGAGCACTTCTCACTTGCGGCGGGGTATCCATCCAACGCCGTAAGAACTCACCAATGCCAACCCTTAATCTGAATTCCCACGTTAAGCACTGGCAATTATCCTTCTTTTACTGCCACGACACCTCCCCACCCGACGAGAAGAAACTGCCGGGTTACTCGGAGGGCCTCCTCGACATTTCTGAAAAATTCAACGCTTTCGCCCCTGACTCGGACAGGGAGGCAATCCAGCCCCTTCTCTCGAAAATATCTGTCTTAACCTCCCAAGGTCTCCTTGGGCTCAATCTGGTCAAGACATGGGTGGATTTCCGGATCCAACCCAACTCTATCCGCACTAAGCTGATGTGCGATTACTCGGGGCATACCACAGACGCGCTCCGGTATTCCTCCAAGAACTAACCAGCCGGCGACACCAACAAAACCCTCAAGGGCTTCTTGACGGAAAAGTTGGAAGTGATCAAGAACATCGCCGGGTTGCCGCCATTCACCCGGGAAAATCCGGCCCCAGCGGTAAGACCCGATACGTGTAACCTTATTCACACGCCTTTGACTTGATACAACTACCGATTCTCACCTTCCTATTTTTATCTCAGGCTGATGACGCTTTCTGGAGTGTCGAAACCTCTCCTACTACCGGAGACCCGGAAGAAGAAGACGAGCCGGCTGACAATGATGAGGGTATTTATCCGAATCTTGTGTCATCTTCACTTGCATAAATTTCCTCTCATTTAACTTTTTCCATCGATACATACTTGGCTTGCAGGGCTGGAGGACGAGGATGAGAAGGATGAGGAGGACCCGGAGGCCACCGAGTCCAATCAAGAAATAACAGTCGGGGCCAAGAGGAAGGACAGAGGAGTGGTGTCCAAGGTTCCTTATTCCACCATGTCTTCCGAACCCTACTCTTTTGATAACATGCACAGACTTAACCAACAACTATCCAACTCATCGCACTTGAAGGACTCTCTCCCGACCAAGCTTAGGGTGACCCGGAGTTCACCGGGCGATGATCCCCTAAACCCGGGTATGACCACCTCACCAAACCGCCGGGCCGGTACTCCTCCTTCTCGCCCCTCCAAATCTCCTCGGCGTCACCCCTCCCCCAACCATCCTTTGGCCGGGCAGCTCAGGGTTCCGCTATCAGCTCCTATGACAATCTCATCGGCTTCCAGCAGTGAACTCCCGCCGGATTACGCTGTGAACACCGGGTAAGTCTCCGCTGTATGATATCCTCGCGCACTTGATTATTTCCATCCGCTGTTGTTGACTATTCCTCTCTTTTCCTTAGCGCCCAAGTCACAACTAGTGACCCGGAGAACATGGAGACGGATAACCGGGAGACGGAGGGGCCGACTGACAACATGGACGCCGCGACTGGCGGTGACGCAGAGAACAACCAGGAACAAGGTCCCTTGGGCGATCCAGTTCACCAGGCCGCCGGGTCTCCAGAGTCATCCGAAGCAGTGGACGAGGAGATCGAGGTCCCGGACACGAGGATGGGTTCTCCAAACCCGGATACCCAGACCGTCCGGGTCTCGACCCCAAAGTCGGGGAAAGTTCACCGACCAAGCGACCAGGCTGCCGGCTCTTCTGGTGTCCGACCCGAAGACATGACGTTTGCCCAGATGCTCGAAGCCCTGCACACCTTGAGGGCTGATGAAGAAAATATCTTGGAGGCCTTAATAGCCAAACACGAGGTAAATCTGAATAATATTGCTTGTGTCCTTATCTAGTCCCAAGGTTCCGAGTGAATTGATTGATAATTTGCTTGGAACTTTACGGCATAACCGACTGATGGCTTGCCTTTTACCCGGCTAACCCTTCCTTGCGTCCGTGCAGTCCTTCGTGACCCAATCTGAGAAGAAATTGGCAAAGGCCACCAAGCTCATTGAGAAGGAGGTGGCTCTGCGTGAGGCGGCCGAAGCTGAGGCCAGGAGGAGTGGGAAGATCACGAGGAAGTATAGGAGGAGGGCTCATACAGCAGAAGATAATCTAACGAACCTTTCTGTTCAGATTGCTGATACGTATCGTGCTTTGCTCGGTATGATTCTTAGCATAATATTCATAATCCGGTTTATCCTTCTGATAAATAGCCGGGGTTTCCTTACTCGTGTTCCCATTTCTTTCTGCAGGTCCGGATGAAGTAATGCCGCACGAAGATGATATTGCCAGGCGGAAAACCATCAAGAGCGTTATCCGGCAGCTATGTGCCGGAACCAAATGGATCCTTCAAGAACTACGGTGGCCGGGTGTTGGGCATGTCGACCTGAAGAGAATGCTGGACGCCTGCTCCACTATTCCCGAGTGGATTTGGCATTGGAAGCGCTCGTCCTGCCGGGTTGGAGTAACCCGGGGGCTTGCGATGGCCAAAGCTTATTTTCCTAAGCTCGAGCCAGCCAAGCTTATGGGCGGGTTTCCGGAATTCAACCGTGATGGGTCCAAGTTTTCCGCGAAGGATTTCAAGGCCATCCAGAAAGAAGTCTGTTACCCGGCCAGCATGATTGCTGACGGCTTGGATGTCAGTTCCATTGTCCCTGCATATGATGCTGATGGTGAAGCGGTTAAGTCGGATCTTCCCAAACCGTACGATATGCTAGCCCGATGGAAGGAGGAAGCTGCCAAGTTGAGGGAGGAAGCCGCAAAGAAGAAGGCTGAAGCCGATTCTGCGCCTGCTACCTCCACACCAGTCGTCCCTCCTCCTGCGCGAGCCGGCACTGCTACTGATCCGGGTGCTACTGCTACCAAGGGTAATAGCAAGGGTAAGGAGAAGATGGACGCCGCAGCCCAGAATGCCGAGTGATACCTGCTACCTGATGCCGTTTTGTATGCGTCAATCGGCCAATGGGCCGTTTAAACAATCATTTTTTGATGATGCGCCTGTGCACCTTTGATACTAGTACCGAAATTTGTAATGAACTTTAAGTTCTTGATACACCTTGTGCTTCTTCTGAACGTTTAAATTTATCTACTTTTGAGCCCACTTGTTCTTGATATCCGACTTTCTTTATGGTTTCTTTTGTGAGACTCGGTTTCCGAGTTTCGTGGGTTTTGACAAGCGGACTTTTCTCTAAGTCCCCAAGTCCCCCAGACTCGGATGTTTGGGTTTTTTGAGTTTTAGCAACTGAGCAACTTTTTCTTTTTCAAAATCCTCAGTCCCCAAGACCCGAAATTCCGAGTCTGGGATGTGTGGTCTTTCCAAGAGAACAAGTTGTTTGCTGCTAAGCCCCAACCCAGAGCCGTTTCACATAGGTATTGAAGTTATGCTTGATAAATGTTGAGTTTCCGGCTGTTAGCCCTGTACTCTGCATAACTTGTGGTTTGGATGACCCTTTTGACTATCTTGTACTATAAGCCGGCTTTCGCGTGGATATCATGTTGTTACGTCTATACGAAAACAGGGTCAGGCAAGTCCCATTGGGCTTCATGGCTGATTGTAATCGTAAGCGAGCAAATCATGCCACTTTAGTGCGAGTCACATCGAGCTTAAGTAAGAAAAGTCAAGAAAATTTGGCTCCTTTGTCCGGTTATAAGATTGCAGCCGTACTCGTTTTGCGAGTAATCGGCCCTTATAACTCATAGGCATCAAGGCCGGGTCATTGAGTTTGTAACTGTGCTGTTCGAGCAGTCAGCCCCCAAGACCTAAATATATGCAACATACCAAGAGTGAAGAACATACGAATAACCACCTCTTTATTTGATATGAGAAAGTTAGGTCAGCAAGCCGCCTAATTAAAAACCCATCCAGTCCCCAAGGGTACCCTAGATAGGAAAAGAGTGCGTCTGAAACCTGCTGCCTGTTACATCGTGCAATTCCACTTGCCAATATAGTCTATACTAAGTATAGTAGGGACGTAGATGAGCCACGTTCCATGGTCTGTCTCTTTCTTGCATAGATGAAGTGGTATGAGCGGTGTCGTTAACTGTAGCCGACTCTTCCCTTGCGTCTATCAAGTAATATGATCCGTTGTGCAGATTCCGACTTATGATAAATGGTCCTTCCCATGGAGGTGATAACTTGTGTTTTCCTTCGTTTGACTGTACCAGGCGTAGAACTAGGTCTCCTTCCTGAAAGACCCGGGTTTTCACGCGCCGGCTATGGTACCTCCGTAAATCTTGCTGATATATGGCTGATCTTTCCAGTGCTTGTTCCCTTTGCTCTTCTAACATATCTACGGCGTCCTGCCGGGTCTTCTCGTTCTCTACCTCGACGTAGGCCGAGACTCGAGGCGAGTCATGGATGATATCACTCGGCAACACCGCCTCTGCACCATAAACCATGAAAAACGGTGTCATCTGAGTGGATCTGTTAGGTGTTGTGTTGATACCCCAAACCACTGCAGGTAATTCTTCAACCCATGCACTAGCAGCTCTGATACACGGAACTCGCAATCGTGGCTTTAATCCACGAAGCAATTCTTGATTTGCCCTCTCCACTTGTCCATTAGCCTGTGGATGGGCCACTGAAGCTACATCAAGCCGGATTCCATTGTTACCACAAAATTTCTCCATCTCACCAAGGGACATATTGGTTCCATTGTCGGTAATTATGCTATGGGGATACCCGAACCGATAGATAATCCTTTTCAGGAACTTGACTGCTGTAATTGCTTCACAGTTGGTAACTGGCATAACCTCAACCCACTTGGTAAACTTGTCAATGGCCACCAAGAGGTGCGTCTTTTTGCAAGGTGACATGTGAAAGGGGCCAACCATGTCCATACCCCAAACAGCAAACGGCCAGGTTAACGGGATAGTCCGTAGTTCCATAGCCGGCACATGGGTTTGGCGAGCGTACCTTTGACATCCGTCACACCTTGCTACCAAGCGCTCCGCGTCTGCTAGGGCCGTGAGCCAGAAAAAACCATGTCGATAAGCTTTGGCCACAAGAGATCTTGTGGATGCATGATGCCCACAATCGCCTTCATGGATTTCCTTGAGGATCTGTCGGCCTTCTTCTGGTGCTACACAGCGCAAAAAGACTCCTGCTGCGCTTCTCTTGTATAATTCTCCATTGATGATAGAATATCCTTTTGCTCGCCTCAGAATTTGTCTTGCTAATACTTCCTGCTGTGGTAACTCGCCCCATGATAGGTAAGCCAAGAACGGCTCTGTCCACTCGGGAACAACACGTACTGTGGCCACGAGCTCCAAATCCGGGTCTTGATTTGCCAGTTCTTCCTCAGACTCGGTTTTAACTGATGGTCGCCATAGTTCATCCAGGAAAACATTAGGTGGAACCGGCTCTCTGCGCGAGCCGAGTCTGGCGAGTGCATCTGCTGCCTCATTTTTTCTTCTGTCTATGTGCTCCACCTCGTACCCGGAGAAACATCCGGCAACTCTGTCAACTTCTCTGCGGTATGCTGCCATAGTTGCATCTTTTCTATCCCATGTTCCTGAGACCTGCTGTACCACAAGGTCCAAATCTCCGAAGCATCGTATCCTCCTGATGTTCATATCCTTGGCTACCTTTAAGCCGTGCAATAGGGCCTCATACTCGGCCACGTTGTTGGAACAATCAAAGTGAATCTGTAGCACGTAACTCAATTTGTCTCCTTTTGGTGATGTTAGCACCACTCCAGCTCCTGATCCCTCGTATTGCTTGGATCCATCAAAGTGCATGATCCAAGACTCGGAGTTTGGAGCCATGGTGGGCATGCCTGTGTGCGTGCAATCGTTAACGAAATCGACTAGAGCTTGAGATTTGATTGCAGACCTGGGCTCGTAGTTGATGTGATAATCCCCCATCTCTATCGCCCATTTGGCTATTCTTCCTGTTGCATCCAAGTTTCTGATGATATCCGACATCGGTATCGAACTAACCACTGTTATGGGGTGTTCCTGGAAATACGGCTTCAGTTTCCGGCTGGCCATAAAGACCCCGAAAACCAGCTTTTGCCAATGCGGATAGCGCTGCTTTGCCTCTGATAATACCTCGCTGACGTAATAGACCGGTCTCTGAACCGGGTAACCTTTCCCATCCTCTTTACGTTCCACAACAACTACCGCGCTAACGGCTCGGGGTCCAGCTGCTACATATAGCAACATGGGCTCTTTAGGACCCGGGGCCGCTAGGACTGGTGCTTCAGATAACTGCTTCTTTAGTGCCTCGAACGCTTCATCCGCCTCCTGATCCCACACGAATTTATCGGACTTCTTCAAGAGCCGGTACAAGGGTATTGCTTTTTCTCCGAGTCTGGATATAAATTGGCTCAAGGATGCTACACAGCCCGTGAGCTTTTGGACATGCTTCAAATTTTCTGGCTTTTTCAGACTTTGGATAGCTTTGATTTTATCCTTGTTTGCCTCAATTCCTCTCTCGGAAACGATAAAGCCGAGTAATTTCCCAGCTGGAACTCCGAACACGCACTTTGTCGGATTAAGATTCATCTGATACCTCCTCAAGTTCTTGAACGTTTCCTTTAGATCGTCGATAAACGTCTCCGCCTTCCTGGTCTTGATAACCACATCATCCACATAAGCATGGACGTTGCATCCGATTTGGTCCTCGAAGCACTTCTGAATACACCGTTGATAAGTTGCGCCAGCGTTCTTCAACCCAAATGTCATGGTTTTGTAACAGAAGGCCCCAAAAGGGGTTATAAATGATGTTTTATCCCAATCTTCCCTCTTGAGCTTGATCTGATGATACCCGGAATATGCGTCTAGAAAGCATAATAGGCCACTTCCAGCCACTGCGTCTATGATCTGATCTATCCTCGGTAGTGCGAACGGATCCTTTGGGCAATGCTTGTTAAGACTCGTGTAATCAATGCACATCCTCCACTCATTGGTCTTTTTCATTACGAGAACCGGGTTCGCTAACCAGTCCGGGTGAAATACTTCCATGATAAAGCCGGCTGCTAGCAAACGAGCAATTTCTTCTCCTATTGCTTTCCTTCTTTCCTCATTCATCTTCCTCAAGCCCTGCTTCACGGGCCTGGACTTGGGATCTACGTGCAAACTGTGCTCTGCCAATTCTGTGGGGATACCCGGCATGTCGCTGGGCGTCCAGGCAAATACATCCGCATTTGAACGGATAAACTCCACAAGTGCCTTCTCCTGCTTGCTGTCCAAGTTAGACCCTATAGCAAACTGCTTAGAGGGATCACCTTCAACAAAAGCTATCATCTTGGTGTCCTGCGCTGCTTTGAATTTCGCTCTCTCATCTTCGGCATTCGGCCTTTTCAATGATGTTCTGTCATCCGGGTCTACTTGAGACCGGTAATACTTGAGTTCCTCTTTTCTGCAAGCCTGCTCAGCCATTACTGAATCTCCTTCATCGCACTCAGCCGCTATATCCCGGCTTCCATGTATGGTGATGGTCTGCTTAGGACCCGGGATTTTTAGCTGTAGATACACATAACACGGCCTAGCCATGAATTTAGCATAAGCCGGCCTTCCGAACAGCGCGTGATAAGGACTGCGCAACTTGACCACCTCGAAAGTGAGCCACTCAACTCGATAATTGTCCTTTGATTCTCCGAAAGCTACCTCCAATGCGATTTTTCCCTCGGGGCACGCTGAGTGACCCGGCACTATCCCATGAAAAATTGTTGAGCTTTTCTGTAGCTGAGACTCCTTGAGACCCATGCGTAAAAAGGTTTCCCAATATAGGATATTGATGCTACTTCCACCGTCCATTAGGACCTTTTTCAACTCATAACCATTAACTTGCGGTGCAACTACTAATGCTAAGACTCCCGGGTGTTCTATTCTTTCCAGGTGGTCTTTCCTGCTCCATGTTACGTCCTGCTCTGACCACCTCAGGTATCTCGGAACAGCCGAGGAAACCGAGTTTACCGCTTGCTTCAGTATCTTTTTATCCCTGTTAGAAGTTCCTGTAGTATGCACATGATATTGTCCTCTTGAATCGTAAGTACGTACCATGCCGATGAAGACGCTGATCCGGCCGATTGTCACGATAGATCCGGATTCGAGGTGACCCGACTCTGGCCCCCAGCCGGAATCGTCCACCACCTTCTCTCCTTCGCGGTTGGTGTAGATCTCGCCGATGACAAGATTCTCCATGTTCTTCCGAGCTTCTCCCGTGATGTAAACACCTTTGGACGCATGCCCCAAGGTGGGCGCCAACTGTCGTGGGATAATCACGGCAGACGTTACCGGGGGTAACTTATCTTGGGGCAAGACGACACTGGTGTTTGGGAGAGGGTTTAGCTCGGAGGAAAACATGATGATATGCGATCCGGTAGCCGGCAAGCAAGTCGCCGAGTCTCCGATCTCGATATATTAATCTCAACTCTCGTGTTACACTAGATACTCGACCTAGCGATATTGCTCGAACTCTTGGATCTCCTAAACCTAACCTAGGGGCCGGCTTATAAAGCATACAGATCCCTGGCCTGTTCTCCAAGGCGTACTCTGAGTCCTACCCGGGCACTGCTTACAAAAACCCTAGACTTCCTTACCGGAACCCACAATCCGGGTCACTAGGCCTACGAACTTGGGCCTTCTAGAAGCTCCTTTACCCTAGCCGGATCTTTGCGCAGCGTCCTTTGGACCGAGTTACACCTTGGCGTTGGGCTACCGGGTTATCTTCCCTCCATCACTTGCCTTGGTTATAAGAAAACCAATAGATATGTCTTCTCGGATAAGTGCTTGACTTGTCGGTTAGGATCAAGTATTCGTCATGGAGTTGCTGGCCTTCACTTCGGAGTCGCGTTCTACCGAGGGGGAAACAACACCGAAACAAAGAAGAACAATCAACCATGGCATTGATGCAATACGCAATATGTATGCATGAGCAAATTAATGCACTGAAATAAAGCCCTAAATATGTTCGTTGGGTTGCTAGGGTTCGTATGGAAAATATGCACTTTTACTGAAGTTTGCCCGAAATGGACCCCGGAGGGAAATTCGGGTGATTCTGGAAGTAAGTACCATTCTAGTTTCTCAAATGGGTTTGAAAATATCATAACTAGGTTCCATTTGTCATTTTGAGCAATTTGGTATATAACTTGTAATATTCTAATTTAATTGATTAAAAACTTATTTTCCCATTTTTAAATGAATTAACAACATTAAATAAATGTTCATTTTTGAACTTTGTCAAACATATGTGAAAATGATATATTCAGATAGAATTTATTTTTCTGATCATTCTTATATTTTTATCACATTTTTTTGACTAATATTTTAATAGTTATTATTTATTCAATTTTTTAAACATTTTCAGTAAATCAAATAAAGGTGGGGGGTCCACGTGTCATCCATTAGCATTTTTCAGAAACAGAGAGAAGGCCATGATGACGCAGCGTGATGGAAAGGTGATGTCACCGGCTCTGCTCCTCACAGATGAAACCGAAATCGACGAATTCGCTGTGTGTTTCGTGGAATTGATCGGTCCATTAGCTAGAGGAGGCACAGGGGATTCCAACGGTGGCGGTGAGAGGACCATATGGTCACTGGGGGATCGCCGGCGGCGAAGACCCGTGGCAGCGGAAGTGGAGCTCGTCGGCAGCGGGCTAGAGAGAGAGAGGAGGCGAAGTGAGGGAGTCGGTGGGTGCGGAAGCTCACCGTGATGGTGTTGAGGCAGACAGCGAGGGAGAAGGAGGTCGGGAATGGCGCCATCGAGCGCGGCGGACGACGGCCGGACTTGGGGAAGATGGGGTTGTCGGCGTCGATACGGAGCACCTCGGCTCGATTCCGATCTCGAGGAGGGGCAGAGGAGGAAGGCGGAGCTTGTGGGCTCCTCAGCTCTCCGCGGGGTAGTGCGTAGCGGCGCCGCGATGCGAATTCCGGCGAGCTAGGGTTTGGTCTTCGGGTTGGGGGGGGAATAGAGGCAGAGAGAGGATAGGGAGGGAGAGGAGAGGAAGACCACGGCGTCCTGGGAGGTCATCCACGCGCGGGGAGGCGCACATACACGAACAGGAGGTGGCGTTCCGCGCGGACGAGCTGCCACGCAGCTGCTCCCTCTGTCCCAACGAAGAAGACAAAGTAAGAATTTCAATAACCCCCTGGAACTTTTGAAAACTGCAACTTAGTCCTTCTACTTATAGAATCAGCAAGAATTTGAAAGATTGGGGTCCTTTTTGTGAACAGAAAATTTGGCAAAAATAGTTTTTGGAAACCTCATAAAATTTTCAACAAAACCATGTTTTGTTTTTTCCAAATTGAATTTGTTTTTAAAACAAATTTTGGGGAACCACTTTAAGTGATTTTTGCTCATTTCATTTGTTATTTTCCAATGCAAAATTGTAACCAAAGTTTTCATGCATGTATGAGATGCCAAAAACACACCAACACCCTAATTTATCAAAATTGGGATGTTACAAATCTACCCCCCTTACAACAATCTCGTCCCGAGATTCCCGAAGGAGAAAGAAGAAAGGAACACCGGTTTTGAATGATCTTCTTGAACCTTACGGTTCTTTTCTCAAAGTGGTTGATCCGTAGCATCTTGAAGTATTGAGCGGATACACCTTAGGTAAGAGGGAAACTCTTAGGAAATGATCTTCACGAAGATCGAGTATCTCATGGGTAACTCCTGACAGAAAGGTTCATAAAGAACTGTTGAGTTAACGTGCATGAAACACATCAAGGTAACGGAGTGAATAGAAGATGGTTTCAAGTTTATGGACGATTGGTCTTGAAAGGATTTAGAATATGAGCTTTGCACAAGACTTTAAATCCTTTTGGAAAAGAAAGGTTGAACAACTTATGACATCGAGGTTTCTTCAAACAGAATACCAAGATGGAGAGGATAGTCTTGGATACCACAATGTAATATCCGTAGACGTGGGAAAACATGAGAAAACACTGTAGTCGTGAGTCGGAGAGAAATTGATACAAGATCATGTTCACTCTTCAGAGTGGACACGTAAGATAGCGGAACTTCACTCCGTCAAAACTTTGTCGAAAACTTTGTCAAAGATCGGGATGTTACTTCATGACAGAGGATGAGTAACCAAAGGATGTTGGAACACCATAACAAAGAAAGAATCCTTGGTCACACCATAAAGATGAATAACCAACGAGGGTTGAAACACCAGAAGGAATAGGGAATCTCTTTCCTATGGTGGATTTGACGTAGCAATACGTTTACCACATGGTTAAGTTCCCATGCCTGAAGTAACTGACAAATTCACAGAATGTGTGAGATGAACAGAACTTCAAGTACCAACAACTTGAGAAAAGAAACTGATCATGGGTGGTTACGAAACACCAAGAGATGGTTCTCATGACGAACTTGTTTCCACTAGAACAAAGGTTTTGGAGGATCAACAAAGAGACGTTGAACAGAACAACTTCCAAGTTCTCCTTGATGTTTTAGATACCGACAACAGGCTCACGACAAACCTTCTGTAGGTCATCAAGTGAAAAGTAAAACTTTGGTTCGGAAGGACGGTGAGGAAAACTGGTTGGAATAAGCTACACAAGAATTCTCACGGAGAGTGCTTATTCTTACGGATTCAAAGGATTACAAAGTTAGGCCTTCCGACTAATTGTGTCAACCAAAACATCAACCATGCCGGATTCTGAAAAGACCTAATTTGATACCCTTGAGGAAACACCAACCATCGTTGCTGCTTGAGATTCAGCTCTGGTTAGTGGATAGATAACTTAGACTCGGTATGTTTGATCAACGGAATTGCACCGGTTGCAATTGAGATACATTTACTATATTCTCAAGATATGAACTATGATGCCACGCTCAAGAAGATGAGCGAGAATGCAGAACTCATGTATTAGCAACTTGTGGAAGATGGTTGCACCTACATGGATTACTTGCAACAAAACACATCGGAGTCCTTGTTGGGAAGATGATACAAAGATAACGAAGTTCTTAAACTTCTTCTCTTTTACGAACAATCAGTCGGTGGCTTGGTGTGGGTGCAAACTTCTTCAAATAAATGGAGGTAACAACCTACCATCTAAAGAGTAGACCACACATGCATGACTGACTTGGGATTATTCCCGAAGGAACAAGAAAACTCTTCTCGAATCCATGGCGACCACTTTCACCAAAGGCACATGAACCCGAGAAAGTCACTTCGAACATCGAGAGCACAACTTCGTGATGACACAAAGATGGTTCTCAAAAGTTTCCAACATTAGTGCCAATTGTTCAACATGAACCTCTTGCAACTTGGAGAAAACAATAATGTCATAGATGGGCTCAACAACATCTTTATCAAGACACTCCAACATGAGGGATTCATGTAATCTATGAACAAGGAAAAACATTGGTCTGGCCAAAGGACATGAAGGTGTACTCGGCGAAACACCATGAGTGAAATCACCGTAAAGATAGTCCTTGGATCTGATCTTGATTTGGCGATAGCCCAAACCAAATTGAGGGTTTGTTAGGTAGCATATCCACGAGGGGGATACTATCCTGCTTCAACACATAAGAAACTAGACATCCCTTACCGGAGGATCAAGTTAGGCAGACTTTTTGCCTTTCAACTCTCCAAGTTGTTGTTTAAGCTCAACCTACTAGTCCAGGGTGTCCAGGGGAGTTCTTGGAGAAAAGAGTATTTCGAATTACCCCTTGTTTAGACATCACGGTCAGGTAAAACCTGGTGATACTTGAAAGACAACCAGAATATCACAACCTACGGGTATGTCTTGGAAGTCGAAAGGAATCTTGCTTTTCAAAGCAACTAATATGGTCTTGAGTCCTTCAGCATGAACCTAACTCTTTGACCAAGATTGTGCACCGGAATGAATGTATTGGTACCACGGTCAAATTTAAGTAGAGACCGGGTGACCAATAGTGCTAAGAAGGATACAGATGTTTCTTAGATTCTTCAAAGCAATAAGAATTGCTAGGAATATCTGGTACACACCTCAAACACAGACCCATCATTCCCGAGCATTCAAGCTTGTAGAAATGGTGAGTGGGAATGTGTAAGAGCATCACTTCATCGATAAGGCCATGAAACTCAACACAACCTCTTGATATAAAGGAGTGTGATACTCGAAGGAGGAACAGAGTAGAAGATGATGAAACTTCTTTATTTTGTGGATTACAAAACTTTGACTGGTCCTAAAGATGAACGAGGTACTGGAGTTTGTTTATCCTGACATTCCAAAGTGGAACATTCTGACGGAAAACAAGAGCAAATGCATTGGAAGACTCCAACACACATATTCAACTTGATGTCCAAAACAACGGATGGAGGTTTTGAAAACATCTGGAAGACAGGAACATGCTCAGGAGAATTCCTAAGATCACGTTGAATGCACAGGGTAATACTCATTTGTAGAACCCATGCTAAAAGATCGATATAGCTGAGTTAAGAAAAAAGATGTGAAGACCATGATGATCACTCTTGTCATGATCCCTTTTGATTCCAAAGGAAAGCCTACGGCTATGAGAGTTGGAATTTCCTAACCATCCTGAGGTAGAACAGGTTCTTCAGGATCCAAAGAAACAGAACTTGGGTTAAAGGTCGACATCCTGTACTGATAGTGGAGCATCGGGTAGTTAAGAAACCACACATTTCAACCCACAACAATTCAGCACATTCCGGGACCTTCGGTCCTAGTCCAAGAGTTGACAACATAGGGAAAGGAATAGATACTATCTTAGTGACTTCAAGGGCACTACGAATAGCAATCACGAGATGTCTTTCAAAAGACAATGATAGCTCCGGAAGAACTTGAGCAGAGGATAACGGACACATTCGAGATGGAAAGCAGATCTCGAGGTTTAAGATTTTGAAACTTAGAACATAGGAGTGTGGAATTCGAACAACTCTGAGAGATTAGGATGGAAAGGGATCTCCCAGTTGAAGAGATAGAGGAGCATGGAACACACACGACTCTAGAAACTTTAACACTAGGTCAACTTGGGTAACAAACGTCCTTCCAAAGAAGGCACCTAGGTTTTGAATGACCATAAGAGATAGCAAAACCTTTTCAAGTCAAAACAGGTAAGGAGACCTAGAGTTAGAGCGATACCAGATACGGAGTTAAAAAATCCTAAGAAGGTTTTTCATAATCATTTGGAGTTTCAAAATAGTTTTCAAAAACACTAGACTCAACATCGACCAAGCAGTAAGGTTTTCCAACAGGCAGTCCTGCTCTCATACCATGACCTGACATGACCCCGGACCTAGAGATATACATACTGTTATGTGCTCCTAGTCATGGACTCACAAGGGCTTCAGGGTTACCAGCCCCGGCCGCAACAAACAACGGCAGGCAGACTGGATTCATCGGCACGTAGTCCGGATGCCCAGTCTATTACTCCTTGTGTCCATGCTAGTCATAACCAACTATGCATATCAAAGCGTCCACGAATCGAATGAAACTGAAGGAAACGGGACCAGAGCTATACAGAGATGCTATGTGTCCAAAAATGCAACAACAATCGAGGATTACTGGGGTTACCTCGCCCCAGGCCGAATCACATCGGCAGGCGGGCTCGGACATGGATCATCGGCTCCACAACCCCTCGACCGCGACAACTATGCAGGCATAGCCAAAACTATATAACAATGATCTCGAAACCAACAACCGAGCAAAGCAGCACTCTAGACATGAATCTTTATTAATCAAGTGTTACTAGAGTATAGCTTACAAGCAGAGGTCACACGACCCAGCATTACATCAGACAACGGAAGGCAGATTATGTTGCTAATCAACAAGAACCAAAAAGTCCTAAGAGGCCGCAACATAAGGCGACGTCCCAACCCATAGATTCCAGGCTGCTACCTGGGAACCCCAAACTACTCGTCGATGTCCACTTTGAACCATCACTGAAGTGACGAACTACACCTGAACCAAAATTAAGCAAACCTGAGTACGGGAGGTACTCAACAAGACTTAGTTAACCTATTATATATCTGCTATCTTCAGAAAGGGTTTTATGAAGGTTGATTTGCGTAAAGCAAAGTTTGTTTTCCAAATCGAGGAAGAATAGCACGTCTCATAGAAGGTTTTCAAAACAGATGAGGGAACTAGTCAACTATTGTAATCATCATCATATTAATCCACCAACATCATTTCCAGAAGCTCTCACATGCTATAAGGATCACCCCTCTCGGCATCTCCGAGGAGGCACCCTTCAAGCATTACCTCCATGCTTTGTCAACATCTTTTACGCCACGTTCAGGTTATCTATGGTCTTTACATTCACCAAGTCGTCCTTAACCGTGGACACGGATTCTCAAATAGATTGCCCTGCAGGGATGTACACTTTACCCACATGTACCATCAGACTCTTAGCGCCACATGTACGTTCTTCCATGGAACGCGGCAGAGGGTGGCTGGCCACGACCTTTACCTTACCCGACCCTATCCATGAGTCAACCCAAGACAGGGCCACCCCGTCAACAGGGAGTTGGCCATCCTCCTGACGGCACCTGTCTCTGTGAGGCGGGGTCAAGATCCGTGTACGTCCATCACTTGGCCCCGGTCACGCCCTAGCGGAGTATTTTTTTTCAAAACCGTTTAAAAGGTTTTATTTGCGGTGCCGAATGGAAATCTCAAACTACGTGACTCATGGATCTGCCCAAACAAGTTAGTTGGTCGAGCGCGGTTACTTAGACCCCGCGTGTGGTTGCATGCTCAGTCTTGGCTTCCGCTCGAGACCGTAATCCTAGGGTTGGCGAGTATAGGACTAAAAACCACTTCCCAAGTTGCCTCCCATACCATCCTTAGTCAAGTTATCCACACAAAGCTCATCTCACCACGTCATCATATCATACTAGGTTATCAAATCTCTGATTCATCAACCGGATGGAGCAGAGGTAACAAACATGTATGACTAAGAGAAGCAGATATGTGGCTCTAGCGATGCACACAAGCAAATGTTGTTCGAAAGCATATATGAGAAGATAAGAGGTTATGCTTGCCTTAGTTATAAGAAAACCAATAGATATGTCTTCTCGGATAAGTGCTTGACTTGTCGGTTAGGATCAAGTATTCGTCATGGAGTTGCTGGCCTTCACTTCGGAGTCGCGTTCTACCGAGGGGGAAACAACACCGAAACAAAGAAGAACAATCAACCATGGCATCGATGCAATGTGCAATATGTATGCATGAGAAAATTAATGCACTGAAATAAAGCCCTAAACATGTTCGTTGGGTTGCTAGGGTTCGTATGGAAAATATGCACTTTTACTGAAGTTTGCCCGAAATGGACCCCGGAGGGCAATTCGGGTGATTCTGGAAGTAAGTACCATTCTAGTTGCTCAAATGGGTTTGAAAATATCATAACTAGGTTGCATTTGTCATTTTGAGCAATTTGGTATATAACTTGTAATTTTCTAATTTTATTGATTAAAAACTTATTTTACTATTTTTAAATGAATTAACAACATTAAATAAATGTTCATTTTTGAACTTTGTCAAACATATGTGAAGATGATATATTCAGATAGAGTTTATTTTTCTGATCATTCTTATATTTTTATCACATTTTTTGACTAATATTTTAATAGTTATTATTTATTCAATTTTTAAACATTTAGTAAATCAAATAAAGGTGGGGGGGTCCACGTGTCAGCCATTAGCATTTTTCAGAAACAGAGAGAAGGCCATGATGATGTCAGCGTGATGCAAAGGTGACGTCACTGGCTCTGCTCCTCACAGATGAAACCGAAATCGACGAATTCGCTGTGTGTTTCGTGGAATTGATCGGTCCATTAGCTAGAGGAGGCACAGGGGATTCCAACGGTGGCGGTGAGAGGACCATATGGTCACTGGGGGATCGCCAGCGGCGAAGACCCGTGGCGGCGGAAGTGGAGCTCGTCGACAGCGGGCTAGAGAGAGAGCGGAGGCGAAGTGAGGGAGTCGGTGGGCGCGGAAGCTCACCGTGATGGTGTTGAGGTAGACAACGAGGGAGAAGGAGGTCGGGAACGGCGCCATCAAGCGCGGCGGACGGCGGCCGGACTCGGGGAAGATGGGGTTGCCGGCGTCGATACGGAGCGCCTCGGCTCGATTCCAATCTCGAGGAGGGGCAGAGGAGGAAGGCGGAGCTTGTGGGCTCCTCAGCTCTCCGCGGGGCAGTGCGTAGTGGCGCCGCGATGCGAATTCCGGCGAGCTAGGGTTTGGTCTTCGGGTTGGGGGGGAACAGAGGAAGAGAGAGGATAGGGAGGGAGAGGAGAGGAAGACCACGGCGTCCTGGGAGGTCATCCACGCGCGGGGAGGCGCACATACACGAACAGGAGGTGGCGTTCCGCGCGGACGAGCTGCCACGCAGCTGCTCCCTCTGTCCCAACGAAGAAGACAAAGTAACAATTTCAATAACCCCTGGAACTTTTGAAAACTGCAACTTAGTCCTTCTGCTTATAGAATCAGCAAGAATTTGAAAGATTGGGTCCTTTTTGTGAACAGAAAATTTGGCAAAAATAGTTTTTGGAAACCTCATAAAATTTTCAACAAAACCATGTTTTGTTTTTCCCAAATTGAATTTGTTTTTAAAACAAATTTTGGGGAACCACTTTAAGTTATTTTTGCTCATTTCATTTGTTATTTTCCAATGCAAAATTGTAACCAAAGTTTTCATGCATGTATGAGATTGAAGGGAATATGCTCGAGAGGCAATAATAAAATTGTTATTATCTTATTCCTTGTTTATGATGAATGTTTATTTCTCATGCTAGAATTGTATTAACCGGAAACGTTGATACATGTGTGCTTAATAAACAAACAATGGTTCCTAGTAAAGCCTCTCTTTTAACTAGCTCGTTGATTAATAGATGATCAAGGTTTCCTGATCATGAACATTGGATGTTATTAATAACGGGGTCATGTCATTAGAAGAATGATGTGATGAACATATACCCAAAGAGAATATAGCAATGCGATCAAGTCATTTAGTTTACATTGTTATATCAAACATACGAAGTAACTCATTCCTTAGACCATGAGATCATGTCAATCGCTGATACTGGAAGAGTGCTTTGATGGCATCAAACATCACACCGTAACAGGGTGACTATAAAGGTTTCGTTAAGTATTCGGAAAGTATTAGTTGAGTATCATGGATCAAGAGTGGGATTTGTCCATCCAAATGACGGAGAGATATACTCTGGGCTCTCTCGGTGATATCACATCGAAACCGCTTGCAAGCACGTGATATGATCACAAAGGATGTTATATCACGGGAACGAGAAAAGAGTACTTGTCTGTAACGAGATTGAACAAGGTATGGTTGATACCAATGATCGAATCTCGGACAAGTAAAATATCGCGAGACAAAGGGAATAGTTCACGGCGTTGTTGGTTCACACGATCACGAGAGTCATCGTTGAATACATAGGAGTCATCACGGATCTCCAGATCCCGCTGTTGATTATTGATCGGAGAGGAGTCTCGATCATGAGTATCTTATTCGCGAACCGTAGGGTGACACACTTAAGGTTCGATGACGTGTTTGAGAGGATACGGAATATCGAAGAATATTTTGGGCAGCACCGAAATTGTTTCGGGGAAAATTGAAATAGTTCAAGGGGTTTTTCGTCGAATGGTTGTTAATAGAATTAACAAATGATTCGAGGTGCTATATGAAAAAGTTTGTTAATAGAATTAACAAATGCTAAAATAAAGAAATAAAAAGGTTTTATTTATTTATTAAAAGAAAACCTTTGGATTTTCCAAGTGGGAAATAATGGGGAAATGAGTGGGTGTGAGTGGAGTGTCCACTCACATGATGAGGGAAGAGGTGGGGGCACCCCCATGGGCTGGCCGCACCCCCTTTGGGCTGCCTCCCCCCTCTCCTATAAAAGGAGGGTGAGAGCTCTCCCTCCTCCACACACTTGCCACTTCCTTTTCCCTCCACCCGCTGCTCCATTTAATGGTCTTCGGCTTGGCGAAGCCCTGACCGTGGGATTCTTCTTCACCACCACGCCGTCGTGCTGCTGGAGTTCCGAGGGATCCTCTACTTCCGCGCCCCGCTGGAACGAGGGAACGGAGGTCGTCATCAACCGTACGTGTGACCGATCACGGATGCACCGCCGGATTGCGGTGCCCATCTTCTCGCTATCGGGATCGGTGTGAGTACGACTACGCCAACAACGAGATTTGATCTCGTACCACTTTGAGTCTTCGAGGGTATGTGTTCTCCTTAACCCTCTTGTTGCCCGTTGCACTTCGTCTCCTAGATTAGATCTTGGCCTTTCGGGTGTCTCTCGCGTAGGAAAATTTTTGTTTTCTATGCAACGACCCCTTCAGAGATGCTAAAAACACACCAACACCCTAATTTAGCAAAATTGGGATGTTACAGTGGAGCATTGTCGTCGTTGTTTTTCTTCTATTCCGGCGACACCGAGGTCATCTCCGCCTGATGTTTTGCATCCATATTATTCCTTTGACCGCACGAATCCTCTAAGATGTCCGCTCGAATTTATTTTGCGCAGCATAGCAGGAATTCGAGCTCACCGGAGTTCACTTCTCCATCCGTCCCGGGATCTCCATGGCGCCACCGATGGAAGCACCATGGAAGGACGCCGTCGGCTCCATCGTTTTTCCGACGTCATGCCGCACCTCCTTGTGGAATCCCCGTGTCCGGGAACCCTCCCCATCACCGCCAAGATTTTTTTTCCGCCGGCACAGACCACCGCGCCTCCATTTCCGGACGAACAGAGCCGCCCAGTGAGTACCACTCCTCCCTCTTCTATTTTGGTCCATCGGATCGAAATTGTGTGGTTCTGTTAGATCTGAGCCGAGCCCAAGCCGAGCTAGACTTAAGCCACAACTCAAGCCTAGATTAGCCCAGCCCAGCCAATAGGAGAGTGCCACATCCGCTTTGTTCCGCGCAACCAATAGGAAGCATCCACGTGGCCCCGCCTTATCGAGATATTTTCCAAAATTAAAATTAATTGGTAACTTTTGCAGACATCACCCTCAACTTAGAACATTCATATCTTTTTAACCACTTGGCCAAATTTGATAAAATTGGAATTTTTGAAACCCCAAAATGTTTAGAATCTTTTAGCACTATTCAAATTCAAAATTAACAAACTTAAATTGGTTCAAATTCAAATATGCTTGTTTGATGAATTTTGACATAATTCAAATTCTGTAAATCCAATTTGAGAAAACGAAATTTCTTTGGGTTCCTTAGAATGTGTACTAACAGTACCCACTTTCCAAAATCCTATTTGAATTATTTTTTAAGTGTTTTAGATTTTAGATGGCCATTTGAGTATTTTGGACATAGAGTTAATTCTATAAATAATTAGAAAATGTTTTCTTAAGCAAAGTTGCTCCATTTGGTAACCTTGAACCAGAGACATCAGTACCTAAACCTCTTGGACAACCTTGAACCATCCCCATGTAAGTTGGACCAAAAATCCATCATAGTGAACCACTAGTTGATCATGCCTTAGATTTTGTTTCTATTATTTCGACCATTGTTTGTTGTGGCCATTTTTGGAGCCAAGACCAAGTCCTTAGTATATGTCAATCATATAAAAAAGACCAAGTAGTGAACCTCAAAACACTATTACCATAGTTTTCTATCTACTTCTACATTCCCCTATTCATGCTTCAAGAAATTTAACAAGTTAGCAAAATGGAGATCAAGACTCAAGCACAAGAAAGAAACTTCATTATCAACTTGGTGGCAACATGAAGTGATACAAGGAAGATCATTGAATAAATTGAAGGGAGGACTTAGACTTCACAACAACTAGAAGCAACTAAAGGAAGTACACGTGTGAAGAAATCCAGAAGGAAACATCTCCCTCTGTCTTTCTATCTTTCTTCTTATTTCTTTCCAAAATGACTTAGTGGTATTTTGTGCCCATCCTACCTTCGACCAACTTGTGGTAAGACATGAAGAATCTATCAAGACCAAGAGAAGAATCCATACAAGGAAAAAGACTACAATAGAAGCATGAAGATGATCTTCAAGAAGACAAACATGTGAAGACTTGGAGCAAACCATACAAGTTGAAAATTTAGAAAGTTGTTTTTGTCCAACCTTTGACCCAAATGGAAAATCCCAAGAATTTATCTTATTTTCTCTATTGATATGAAGTTAGTTGAACCTAGACCTACCTTAATCCAAAATGTAAAGACTAAAACTTAGCTCACTCAGATATCTTGATGAAAATGACTAAGTGTTACACATTGTTATGTGTTACTTTAGTTGAAATAGTAGATCACCCTTAGTGAACTCTTGGAACTTGCTCGACAAGTATGTTTACAATAAAGTTAGATCACATCAAACCCAACCTAGTCCATCCCAAGTAAACCCTTGGAATTTCCTTAACAAGTATTGAACTCAAATCTTGAACTTGTCCTAGCCAACTTGGTACAACACCTTTGTTATGTTATTTGCTCTGTTTGTTTTCTCCACTTATGTGTTTGATTGCTAGGATGCTTCTTCATTTTGTTATTGTGTTTTCAATGAATAGATTGCAAGGAGAGCAACAATCTTTTCTGAAGAGAGTGTGAATTCTTCACCAACTTCAACAAGGCAAGTAACACACCATTCAACTACCCATTATTTTCTATATGCATTAGTTTATTTTGAGTAGTATGCATGATAGGAAAATTTTACTAAGTTATATTATGCTATGCTATATCCCAGTAGTGTGTAGCCATCCTTATACATTGTTACTTTTGAAGACTTGGTACTTAGTGGATGCTTATCCTTGGTACAAAAATTGTTTTACTTGATGTTGTGGAAAAATTCTAGGTAACAACTTCAATGAACCACCTGGGTGGATTGGTAATGCGGGGCTGTTGATAGTTGAGTGTCTCCCGAGGGGAGTTCACTTGAAGGAATGCCACCCAGGAACAAAGTGATTTTGATGTTCCCCAAGTTTAGATTGCTTCCAATGCAGCCTTTAGTCATATGGGCTCTGTCTTGATCAACTAAGTTGTGAGGGTTCAGCCTGGGCTTGACAAGCAGATGTAGCATAATTATAGGTGGAACGGGTCTTGCCATTGGGTTGAATTCTTGCTTCTGAAAGATCTCGTCCTGATTCTTCTCCTTTCCTTAATGCACTCAAGGTGTATAGGATGTTTGGGTTGAATCGAGTCTGAAGGTGAAAGTGCACAAACTCTGCAGAGTCAACAAACTAAGATCTTAGCCGTGTCCCGGTGTGAGTATATGACTAACACGCCAAATGGGTGATAGTATAATGGGGAAATGAGTGGGTGTGAGTGGAGTGTCCACTCACATGATGAGGGAAGAGGTGGGGGCACCCCCATGGGCTGGCCGCACCCCCTTTGGGCTGCCTCCCCCCTCTCCTATAAAAGGAGGGTGAGAGCTCTCCCTCCTCCACACACTTGCCACTTCCTTTTCCCTCCACCCGCTGCTCCATTCAATGGTCTCCGGCTTGGCGAATCCCTGACCGTGGGATTCTTCTTCACCACCACGCCGTCGTGCTGCTGGAGTTCCGAGGGATCCTCTACTTCCGCGCCCCGCTGGAACGAGGGAACGGAGGTCGTTATCAACCGTACGTGTGACCGATCACGGATGCACCGCCGGATTGCGGTGCCCATCTTCTCGCTATCGGGATCGGTGTGAGTACGACTACGCCAACAACGAGATTTGCTATCGTACCACTTTGAGTCTTATAGGGTATGTGTTCTCCTTAACCCTCTTGTTGCCCGTTGCACTTCGTCTCCTAGATTAGATCTTGGCCTTTCGGGTGTCTCTCGTGTAGGAAATTTTTTGTTTTCTATGCAACGACCCCTTCAGTGGTATCAGAGCCAGGTTTATGCGTAGATGTTTTGTACGGGTAGAACACATAGGTGTATGTGGGCGTTGATGATCATGTTATTGCCTCCTTGAGTATTTTATGATCTTAGTGGCATAGTAGGATGAAGTTGCCCCAGACTAAGTTTACGTGTACTATGTACGCGAGTGTTGTCTCACTTGTGGCTAAGGGGGTGTCCGTTTCTCCTACTATAGTTAAGATCTAATCTACGAAGGGTTGCTAAAAATATGTTTATCAACGTTGTGGTTGATGTTCGTAGGTATGAACGGTTCTATCCTCGAAAGCCCTATGCCACGTAAAATATGCAAAAATAAATTAGAAGCGTCTAACTAGTTTTTGCTGGGCATGTGATGTGATATGGTCAATATTACAAATTTGATTATGAGATGATCTATTTTGTAAATTATTGATATGCCGGAAGGTATCCATATGGTTGTCTTCTTATTGATGGACAATCAAGTTTGGGGTACCGTGGTACTTGGTACCACGCCGGTGGAATGATTGAGATCATACCATAATGCACATGATGGAGATCAAGTGCAAGAAGGACCATATCATATCACGTTATCCTTTCATGTGATGTCTGTGATGTTAATCCTTTTTATGCATCTTGTTTTGCTTAGATAACGATGGTAGCATTATAAGATGATCCCTCTCACTTAATATCAAGATAATAATGTGTTCTTCCTTAAAGTATGCACCGTTAAGAAAGTTCGTCGTTTTGAGACACCACGTGATGATCGGGTGTGACAGACTCAACGTTCGCATACAACGGGTGTTTTCAAGCCTAGCATGTACAGACATGGCCTTGAAACACAAGCAATACTACGGTTCTACTTTGCGAGCCTAGCATGTACAGACATGGCCTCGGAACACGTAACCGAAAGGTAAAGCATGAGTCATATGGATGATATGATGAACATGTCGATGTTCGCCTTTGAAGCTACATCATCTCACATGATGATTGTAAGGACCCCAGACCGGCAGTCTGAAACCCTCCATATGCATACATTCACGATCCCAGAAAGATCAGTCGTGAACAACATACAAAGTTGGCACACAGAAATACATCATCCATTACACGAATACATAAAGGTATTACATAAATGATCACATGATCAAGTCTAACACAACTGCCACAAAGGGCAGGAAACTTAACAAACACAGCGGAAGACAAATAAAACACAACGTAGTTGAGCCCAAGTCACGCCTTAACCTACAGGCTGCTGACCCGGAGACGATCCTAGTTCGCAAAGCCGTCAACTCCGTACTTCTCTTCATAGATCTCCTTCGGAGGCTCGTTCTCAAAGTCTGGCAAGTAGATACCAGGGGCGAAACCATAATGAGTACATTTGAATGTACTCAGCAAGACATCCATCATGTCACTTACCAAACATGCAAATATGATTATATGGTGGAATAGGTAGGCTATAAATAGGGTTCACTACCAATGGTGTTCATATATGATGACACCACAGTTGCAGTCAGGTCAATCTGTATCTTCGTTGAAGAAGATACTTCAGAAGAAAATAAAATAATATAGTTTTATTTCTCTTGTAGATATCACATGTACAAGAGGTTTTGTAAAGCTTTGTTAAATAATATTTTCTCTTTGCAAAACTTCTTGGAATCAGTTTCCAGAATTCTTGCTTAGAGTAGAAAAGGTTTTCTTTGCAAAACATTTTGTTTTGTATAACAACATCTGGCTTTTCATCATCGACGATACCTCCACGGTATAAGTTTCCATTCCTTTCCGAACTTCACAAGTTCAACACTTCCTTTCCAAAATTCCTTTTCAAAAACTTCCTCTTTTGAAACCATTGACACAATGCTAGCTACATGGCCATTCAACCGTCCATATCCGAGGACGCGGCTATCTCGAAATAGTTTTACTCTGCAGAGGTGTACACATTTCCACTAGATCCAGAATCCGCCATGAAACAACCATGGACTGTTCCCAACCTATGAGAACATCAGATAACTGATCTTGACTATCCACTATGTGCAAGCTAGTACATGACTATCTCTTCAATTGGGGTTACCCTCCCTGGCAAGCCGTGTCCCACACCGCCCAAACAGGAGACCCAACTGCTGCATCCGGAGGGAAAATTAATCCCACACTTTAGATGTCCCGTATTCTCCACTCCTAGCGACATTTCGGTTCGGAGGATCCAATCCCCTATAGCACTTGAGATAGCACACATACTAACCATAACAAGTTTTTAATCAAGCCCCTACCCATATTGGGGTAAAGTGGCAGCACGGTAAAGGTTGTCCAGCGAAGACTAGGTTATGTGTCATTTTTGAAAACACCACTTTCTCAAAAATGACCACTTCCACATTCCTCCGGAGAACAAGGATCCGCCTTTTCTCCGGATTTTTCCGTAAAGCCTTTGTTTTGTAGAATCACAATTTTAGGGTGTCCACTTAGGGACTAGTATATTTTTATGGTAATAAATACCATATGGTGGCTTATGGGCTTGGTATTACCAAGTTTAACTACTGGCATAACAGTAACCTATATACTAGTATAGTAGTAATAGCCACATCAAAAATAGTTTTGATAATCAAGTTTTGGTAAAAGTTCAGAGGTAAAACATGCATGATAGATAATGATAAGTATTGTATCAGCAAGCATCAGGATGGCTTGCCTGGTATCTCCTTGTGTCCCTGGTTTTGGAGTGACTGGAACTTGAAACAGAGCTTCACGACACTTCCTTCCCCTTCGTTTTCTAACATCGTAAAGAGAATAAAGGACACACATTCAGAACCAATCAAGGCAAGCAACAATGCATAACCATACATACAGCAAGGAAATCTAATAATAACCAATCACACAATTATTAATGGAGACAAACAATCAAACAAACCTACTTGGCAGAAATGCCATTTAATAATACAACTTAAGGTTGGAGGAACATATCTCACAACCTTAATATCATGGATTCAGTGGGTGTGCCACTCTCATACCAAGATATTAATAAACCCAAAATACACTTAGTTTCACAAGGGTGAGACTACTAAAAGTATACAAAACATGCACAATATTAATCATGGCAATGGTTCTATCAACCAAACCACAACAAGAAAAAGGTAGCTTTGCTACTGAGCCTAAATTCACCTCAAGAATAAATAAGACACATGATTTGAAAAAGTTACTTTTACAAATCAGTGAGCCTACACAAGTGTAACAAGGTAATAGACTCATCACAAAACACACAATTTCTCATAGTGAGAACAATAGAAACAATGACTAACAAGGAGGAATTCCTATAGACATGTTTCTACTAAAAGTTTGCTATGCAAGCAAGCATAATAAGTAAAGTACTAAAATGCAAAAAATGAACCATGTTATCACAATGGGAATGAAAACATGTCCTCATGCAAGGATACACAAATTTCTACCAAACACAAGTTGGCAGGAAAAATAATTCAATACAAAAATGCTTGGGAAACTAGTACTACTCAAACATGAAGAATCAATGGATGCATTTCAATCAAGTAATTGAAATACAACCAGAGGGTCCATGTCATAAAAACAGGAGTGAAAAATATCTATACTTTCTATAACAAAAATATCCCATTTAGCAAAACAATGCATTAATTTGCAGGGCAACTCCTACATACTAGTGGTAATAAAAAGGGCATTACTAGAGGAATCAAACAACACTCAAAAGATGGGTTTTTCCTAGCAAGCCACACATGATTATAACCAATTACAAACAGAAGCATACACCTTTTCATTTAGCACTAAAAATCCAAAACAAAAATACTAGACACTCATTAATTATAGAACTATAGAAAAGAAACACATCTAGTGCGGGGGAAATAATGTTTCCACCAAAAATGCAATGAAACAAGTGGGTGTTCCACTAGCATATCAAAGCATTAAGAGGTAACAAAGCCTCTGGTCGTTCTTGCTAAAAAATAACAAAAGCCTAAACTAGCATCTAGTGCAATAACCATACTAGTAGAAAATAATAGGGTGCACAAATAAGCAAGGTAATGCTACTCATGCTATTGTTTTCACACAAGTGAAAAATCTAGGGGTCAAGTACTCATAAGAACATCATCAAAATTCTACTGGTCCTATGAACACAACCCAAAAATATGTGGCTACACAACCACAAATGCCTATGTCAAAAATTCCACACATGAGGGAATTTTTCCATAACATCCTCATAGTCATGACAAAGCTACTCATGCTTCTATACCAACTCAAATGCAAGCTAGCAGAGGTGATAACAACACAATATAAGTACCAACATGGTACTGGATCCAATCAAAAATCCAAGTGCTTGCACATAAATTCATCACTCAAAAATCCTATGCAAGTATAAACTAGAGATAAGTAATATGCTATTAACAAAAATCCTATTTCTTCTCAACTCAAGTCCACACAATATAACATGCTAAAATAGTTAAGTAAAACTTAGAAAACAAGTTCACACAACTTTTACATGCTAGAAAACATCATTGCAACACAAAAATGTAATCACACAATTTAATTACTTAAAATGCCAAAATGGCAGAAACAAGCAATTTAAAGATCTGTCCACCAAATTTTATATGAGGCTCTAAAAATTAAACCCCACTAGGTTTGGATAGCCCTAAACATATACAAGACCATCCAATTGAGTTTGCATCAAAAATCATTTTTAATAATTTTATAAAAATCATGTAACATCCCAAGGATGGAAAATAAGCCTTTAGAATGTTTGCTCTCTGTTATTTTATGTTTTGCATCATGGCATCATGTTGATTGCATTTGTTTTGTTTGATTCCCAACTGTTTTCAGTTGTTTTCCTTGTTTTCTATTTGAATTTCAAACCAAAATTCAAACCCTTTTGTTTCATCCTTGTGATGTTACAATTTCCAAGATGTGATTTCAAATAAAAACAACCAAATTGTTTTCTTTTTATTCCATAATGCTCACTTATTAAATTGTTGGTTTTAATCAATCATTTAAATTCCAAAAACACCTTTAAAATTCAAATCAAAGCACTAAAACAAAATCACTTTGAAATTATGTTGATGTCAAAACAAATTAATCCATTTTTGTTTATAATTAATATAGGGGTCACCCTATTTAAAAGTGTGTTTATTAATGTTCATCTAATAAAGAAATTCATTCAAATTTGGTTTATTCCCAAACAGCACCAATTTCCAAGTCATTAAAACTACCAAACTATTCTAATAATTTTAATCACATTAATCAATAGGGTTCACCCTATTAACACCTTTGTTTTCAACATTATTTTATTTAATAACAACATACCTCTAAAATTGAATTAATTCCAAACAGTACCAAAATTCAAATGTTTTTGAATTCCAAAATTGGTTTATGGTTGTAGTTGACCTAACCCACTCCCATGAATTTTTCCAAGATTTTATCAACTCCAAAAACTATCTAATTCTTCCATTTTCTCCTTGCTACAAAAAAAAAACAGGAAAGCAAATAATAAAAAGAAAGAAATCGGTTCAAGAGGGGGGAGAAAAGACAGCCCAGCCCAATTCTTTTGGCCCGATACCCCCCTCCAACCTTGTCGTCTTCCTCCTCCATCGTACGACTCCCTCTCATCCCTCTGATCAACCTCCTCGCCCTTCAGATCACTGCCGTACGAGCTCTCCCCCCCATAAGACCACCTCCTCCCCCTCTGCCTAACCTAGACCTCTCCTTCTCCCTCCTCCCTCATCCCCGAGCGCCGCCATCCCTTACTCTCTCTGCCCCTGCTCCCTCCCGCTGCTTTCTGTAACCACCGAACCCTCCTCGCCACCACACTGCCTCACCATAGCGGCAAAACCACGGTCACCTCGAGGGCTTGCCGTCCCCGGGAATGGAACCGGCTCTCCTCCCGCTCCAAGATTGTTGTAGGCGTCACCGGCCGTGGATGCCCGAGGCGGCGCCGCCGTCAAGTTTTCTCCACCGCCGGCGCCCTGCTTCGCCTGCTGCTCGACCTGCTGCACCTGAACCCGTCCGCCTCCTCCTGGCTCAAGGTGAGGCCGCACCTCCTCTCGCCTCCTTTCCCTCTCCCCTCCCTCGTCTCCTCCAACCGCCCGCAACCGCCCGGCGCCCCCACGGCCAACCGCGAGCGCCGCCCAGCAGATCGCCACCAACCTCTGATCGCTGCCCCTGTCGATCTCTGTACCTGTTCGGGTTCAGTTAGAAATTCAGAAACATAAGCGCGAGCAACAGCTTAACCCCACCACTGCCCCTTCTGTTACCAACCAGAGCAGTAGCCCATCTGGTTCAGGTTCCCTTGCGCAGCCAGGAGGTGGGGGGATCGAATCCCACCTCCCACCAATAAACCACCTTTTTTTTTTTCAATGTTTTGGTCACAGAACTTCCTGGTAATCACCAATAGGCCCTTCTAACTTATTTCTAGCCCCTGGAAAATATTTTCTAAGCCCCTGGTTCCCTAAAAATGGCAGAATTGCACCCAATTTTGTAAATTGCATAAGAAATTCATCCCAACTCCAATTTTAACTTTTTAAATATGTTTTCTGTCCCAAATTAAATGTTCTTTCAAAATATAAAATTTGTTTACTGTTTTGAATATTTTAAGTTGGTGCAAAATTTGAAAACTTGTCAAATTCACTTAAACTTGCAAAATTCATAACTTGTTCATAAAAATTCCAAATTCCACCAACTAAATATGTTTTCCAATCAACTTTTCATGTACTTTCCAAATATAAATTTTGTTTGCTGTTTTGAATAATTTAAATTGCTGAAAACAACTGTTTCTTGTTTATTGCATTTAAAATTGCCAAAATAATAACTTGCTCATTTTAAATCCAATTTCAACAAATGAAATATGTTTTACATGCAAAATTAAACCACCTTTCCAAATATAAAATTTGTTTCATGTTTTGAATAATTAAAACTGGTTAAATAATTTAAACCTTGTTTAATTTATTTAAAATTGTTAATTTCATAACTTGATCAAAACAAATTCTTTTGGGACATATAAAATATGTTTTCCAACCACAAAAGTATAAACTTTGCAAATATGAATCTCACTTAATGTTTTGAACAAATAAAAATTCAATAAGTTCATGTTTGAATTAAATTCATTTAATTCTTGCTTAAACTTGTTTAATTCATAAATAATTTATTTGAAATCCTTTTTCAACAAGTGAAACATGTAATCCACCTAAAATCTTGTGTTATTTTCAAATATAAACTTTGTTATCTATTTTGAACAATTTAACTTGGTGAAAACAACAAATGCTTGTGTGACACCTTTAAGGAACCAAAATTCCAACACTTAATAAACAAATTCCCAAACTTGTTAAACCTTATTTCCAATTGGTTCTATTATTGTTATTTTGTTGTTTTCCTCATCCATGCATCATGCTAATCCACTTTCATATGATGAGTAGTTGTAAAAAAATTAATTCAACCATAATTCATGGGCTTTCCATATGCAATCCCAAATTGCATGTGGGTCCATTTAATCATGTTGTTATCTTGTCAACTAGTTTATTTCTATGCATCAATTAAATTGCCATGCATCATCCCATTGTTTGTGCACTATGCCATGATATTGATTGTTTATCTCTCTGCATTGTTTGTTTGCTTCTTCTCAGATACACGACGACGTTGAGACCGACGATCCTTACGACACCCCTTCTAAGGAGTTAGCTCAGTACCAGGCTACTGGGTTTTGCAGGCAAGTTATCACTCACATGAACCATCGTGTTCCTTTCAACATTGATTACCGATACTTTCCGTTGTTCCTTACTGCTAGCCTTAGTAGTAGTTGTTTCTGTCACGAACCCATCACATGAATCCCTTAACCTTGATATTGCCTCACCCCACTCCTATCACCCCTTTGGTTGAGCCAGTGTCTTACTAGCATGCTTAGGTTGTTTTTCTCGAGTCTGTTACCCGTTACTTTCAGTTACTATCGTTATTATGTTCTGGGGGATCGATGTTTAATCAATCAATCATGCTAATGTTATTATCAATAATAAATTTGATGATAAGGCACCGGCAGGAGGCCCAGGGTGGTTTTGAGGCCTGCTAGTGTCGACCCTAATAGGAAAAGGGTCTTGTCTACTGATCCATGATGAGCGCACTAACCGCATGTGGGAAGCGAGTATGGGCGCCCCCCTCAATTTGATTCGATTCGCATCTCGTCCAAATCTCCACACGTAGTTCGGGCTTTACATTTGCTGCATGCATGATCTTGCGAGCCCAGGCCAGGGTGGAACTTTTGTAGTCGGCATTTAGGGCGGCGTGGTCTTCCAGTGCTATGAGGGTCCCCTTTTCTTTGTGGGGCTCGATTAGCCGCGCACGCACAGCACGTGGTGCTTTGGGCTTGATGCGAAGAAGAGTTGAGTTGTGTAGAGTGCCTCGCTTGGTGGGTTTGATTCCCGTCTGGCGGGATATTCCTGCGTGTACGGCCAAATTGGTGCAACCCTGCAGGGATAAATCTTCTCGAGAAGCCGTGTTTTCCGCGGTTATGGATTACTTGGTGAAAGTACTGGCTAACAAGTACTCAGGACAACTTAAACCTAATGATTAACAACCTTACACCCAATGATTAACAACTTGACTAGTAATAGGCTTATTGACACAATAATATGAGCCATCATTAACTCAACTGTGTGAGTTATCCTCGGATTGCTTCTTTGGATAAGGGGCGAGATCCAGGATGGGTTTGCTTGAAGTTATCTTTCAGTTGGTTACAATACTCGATCTTATCTCCTTTCTGTTAGCCGGAAGTGGTAGAATCTCTGTAGTTGGTTAGTGCAGCCAGTTGCAGCATCTTTTATATCCCCTCCCTTCCGTTGAACGCAAGGCATCTGTGCTTGGTGTTGACGGGCTACACTTTGGTGAACTGTGAGTCTTGCTTGCCAGTACGTTTATGTACTGACCCCTTTGGGGCTGTGGTTTCCGCAGACCTACGTTTCCGAGGATCTACCTGGTGGCTACTACGTGGAGTATGACAAGACTACTGACGAGTAGATAGCGGACCCGGGCAGGATCCGAGACTTCGTGGATGGGCTCCGTCTTTTCGTTTCCGGCCTCTTAGGCCTATTTGGTTCTTGTCTGTACTCAGACATGTTGAATGCTTCCGCTGTGATGTAATGATGAATTGTTGGGACATGTGTCCCCTGGATGATTGTATTTGCTATCTCTGCTCTAATGAGAGCTATTTGCAACTTATTTCAATCTTTTGTGTCGTAGAGATCTGTTGTGATATCAGTTGTTCAACGCCGTTGACGTACCATGTGTGTATGGTTTGAAGTACGTCAATAGAAGTGTCCTGATTTCTATGGGATAGTTTACGTCGATGCTGAACAGATAGGGGTTGGTTGGCCTACTCGTAAGAGGACGCGGGTGCCGGTAAGACCCGTAATCCAATCTACTACTGTTCAACGGAACGGCGAGTATCCTTTAGAAGTCCGGGTGCGACAAATCACCAAAGTGCTCTCTGGTGTTTTACCAAATTGCATGCCATTTCAACAATACAAGGAATTTGGAAGCAAGGTTAATTGCTCCTTTTAGGAAATTTCAAGGGCTTTCCAATGCAGTTGGCCTCACTTCATTCTGAGTTGTTAAATAAAAATGGTGCTCATTTTGGTGTTTCTGGTACCTGTTGCCAAACCATTTTTCTTTTATAAACTATTCATCCAAAAGTAGATCTACAAAATGGAGGTGGTTTAGATTTTGTTTATTTACCACTGTGAATTTTAGTTTGGTAAAATTCATCCTTTAGATAGGTTTTTATGCCCAAAAGTAAACATGCCTGTTTCTGTGAAAATATAAATGGAAAATCAACTGTCCTGGGCCAGAACTGCTAATTGGGCCGGCCAGGTCAAATCTCACCGCGAGGGAAGCTAACCTTAGTCGCTGACCCGCGGGCCAGCAGCCACGCGGCAGATCCGTGGCCCCACGGGCCAGTTTGACTCCTCCCGCGCGGGGTCAGCGCGCGCTGGCGTCAGCGTGACGCCAGGACGGCGTCACCCGCCGGCGGGACAACTCCGGCGAGCAAATTCGAGCGCTTCCGTTAACCATTTTGCGAATTAAACACATCTACGCGTTGCCTACGACTCGGGGAAGAAAACGGGCGCACCCTCGTTTCCGGGGAGTGGCCGGAGAGCGGCGGCGACGAGGGCTCACGGCGGCCGGACGGTGAGCGCGGCACGGCGAAGAAATAAGGGGAGTGGGAGAGGGGAAAAACGACGGCGGGGGTCGCCTGCTCACCCTGGATGCGCGGATACACTCGGCTAGGGAGAAGAAGACTCGAGGCGGCGGCGATGCCTCGCCGGAGCTCATCGGGCTCGGGGAAGAAAAAGGGATGGCGCGGGCTCCACGCTGCGTTTCGCCTTGATTCCCTTCGCACCGAGTGCAACCAAGACGAGGCGGAGAGGATGGGCCACTCGGTGGCCGGCGGCGAGCTCGCCACGGGCCGAATCGACGGTGAGCTATATTTCTAGGGTTCCGGTTTGGGCCTTTTTCAGAGAGAGAGAGAGAGGAGAGCTCAAGTGGGGGGGGGAGAGAGAGGGAGCAAGGAGGCACAGAGGTGCACATGGGGGGCCTCTTATCCCCAATGATTCCTTCCATTCGAAGCAAAGGCATAGGTGCTCTGTATCTACAGAGAGCTAGAGGAAGAAGAAGGTGTGACTCAGCTTTCAACTAGGTCCTTGGCATTTTACAAATAGGTCCCTGTCCTCTCTGAAAAAGGATGTTTTCACCAAGCAACCAAAGTCAAAAATTAAATTCCTTTTGCCCAAAATTCTAATTAGTTGAGATGCACAACATATGTGAAAATTGGCTCAATTGGAGAAACTTGATAATTCAAAGTTGTTCAAATTTCATTTCTTACATAAATGGACATTGAATTTATTAGACTACTTATGAGCTTTCAAAAATGATAATTTTTGGCACACATTCCTTATTTGGTTTGTTCCTTATGTGGTAGAAAACTCAAGTCATTTTGAGTTACTTCATAGAACAAACTTGTTCAAATTTCAAAAAGGTGCTGTCTAGAAAACAGGGGTTTTTGGCAACTTAAATTATTCAAAAACTTGTGCCCTTTTGGTTTTCATCCTTATTTATGATATAGAGCATGTGGTATTTATTTCATAGCATTTTGAAAAAGTTTGTAGAACAAACTTGTTCAAAATTCCAATTGTTGCTGTGGAGAAAAATCATGTTTTCAGGACTTTAATGGATTCAATTTTTGGTCTCCTCTTGTGTGTGTTCCTTAGTTGATATAAGGAGGCAATGGTATCAATTTCAGATCATTTGAAGAAAGTTTCCAATAGTAACTTGTTTGAGTTTTCTGTTTCTGGAAATATTGGAAAATCAATTTAATAAGGCACTTGGCTTTTCCTTAACAATGCTTTGCCAAAATAATTATGTGACTAGGGATAGCAAGTCAATGCTCTCCACTACCTTTGTTTTTAAACTTTCAAGGTTGGAAAAACATTTGATAATATTTTGGTGAAGCATCTAAGAATGCCTCTTTTTCTGATAATATTTTAGGGAAATTTATTAAGTGTTTCCTCGTTCTTAATTTAGGTCTTGTAATAATATTCAACAAGTATGAGATTCATAAGATATTTTTTGGAAAACTCTTTGATCAATATTTACTTTATAAAATATTGCCAAGGTCATTGGAACAATATGTTGAATATTTTTAGATTACTGCTTTGCTATCTTTTTAAGTTTGCAAGTTTATAAATAGTTTGTTTAGTTGCACTTAAACAAACACAATCAAAATTTAATTGTCAAGCAATTAGCAAAACAACTGTGTTATCAGGTATTGCAAAATTGGGATGTGACAGGTCTTCCCCCCTTAAAAAGAATCTCGTCCCCGAGATTCGCAAGCGAGGACTAAGGGAGGGCCAACAAACACAATGTTAGTGTTGGAGTGCAGGTGCTTTCCCCCTTTGACTTTTCTTGGGAGGCGGGTACTTCCCTAAATTGGCAAATTCTTTTCACGGGAGTTGGGTGTCATACTAAAAACCTTAGATCCAAACACCCGTCTTTCAGAAAATCTCTAATTATCAATTCACTTAACCGCCAATTTTTTAAATTTCTGATAACGTCACTACAAAATTAAGGTTAGTGCAGAACTACCTGGAAACGTACCGTCAATTATTACATGAGTTCCTAGCTATATCCCACATATTACATACCACATATGGAGTGGTGTACCACTCTCATAACAAGGTATATAATAAGCTAAAAATATAGCTTGTGGGTGCAAAGGTTAGGTTGCTAAGGTAAAATAAACAGACAGAATAATAGCCACGGCAGTGGGTGTTACTCCCCACAAGCAACTATCACTTAATATGTTCATGATTTTAGTTGGATGTTTTAGTTTCATAAAATACTCTTGAGCACAATCATAACACCAGTATAAACTCATGCTAAGGTAAAACATTTAAACAAAATCCAATAAGCAAGCAAACAACACCGCAGATGAATAGACTATTTATTCACTAGGTTATTGTTTATTAGAGGTTTTGGAATCCATCAATCATGAACAATTAGCAAACAACCAGTAGCTAAAAACCAATGAATCCAATCATAAAGGTACCCTAAAACACCATATTCACACGAGATAAAACTCCTATTACACAGGCATAAAAAAACAGGACTGCACAAATAACATACTAGTATGAAAAATCTACACCGGCATGCTATAAGAGATAATCATATCCTATAACCATAGAACATGAAACTAAATAATTCATGGCATGATAACAGAATTAATAACTTCCTAAACATGCTATATCAACACACATACTCATAAAATAAAAAGAGGGTAATACTAGAGCAAAACTCACCATTTTCTAGTGGTGAGACTAGTTTCACTCTAGAGAAGCAAACAATGCTATCATGATGTTTAAACTTAAACAAGCAAGTCATGAATATAAATTTACCTAATAACAGTACACAAAACTTACTCATGCTAGTAAGCACAAACATCAATACAATCCTATGAAACAACTATTAAACATGCATAAATTAATTCTAGCAATTTATGTTTTTCTTAAACAATTACTAGCAAACAAGCAAGGTATAACTCACACAACCAGTAGCTATGAAATTAATGAAAAGTTATCTAAACCTTTTCAAAAATCCATACACTCAATTTAAAATTATTCACAAACAATCTACCAATCAAGAGGAATTTATTTTATTTGTGAACAATTTAATTTTAGCACACGATAGTGAAACATTTCTTAACATGATACCCCTAAGGAATATTATGCTAACAAAAGGATCACACCTAAACATATTAGTATTTACTAATAAGAAATAAACTTCTCACTTGCATAAGTGAAAACAAACAATTATATTTTCCATGGTGGAAAATAGAAATCAATCACATAGTGAAACATGCTATTTTCACACCTGTGTATGGTTGGGGATTTTCATCCTCAAGCCAAAATACAATGGGACCAGTGGGCTATGGCCTACTAATACCAAGGCAAAAATAGGTACTAATCCTCTGGTTACTCATGAAAAACTTTGCATACCAGATAAAAATATAAGGCTATTTAATCTAGTGAAGCATACTAGTGCATATTGGTAGCAATGCTTACACATGCTTTACTATTAAAAGACATGCAAGCTAACATAGGTACAAGTATCAAAATAACAGTACCTAAATGGTACTGGACTCAAGGAAAAACATAGCACAAAATCTACTAAGAAAGTATACACAGATCTAGTTCTCACAATACTTCCAATTAATAAACTAGAAGGTAACAAATGTTATTTCATTTTTATTCGAGTTTCCAATCATGCACACACTTTCTAGGGTAGATTTATTGTAAGAAAAACAACATAATAACAAGTCCTAACAACTCCATATAAGTTACGAAGCAAGATTGAATAAAACACAAATTCATTTCAATCAAGAGCACACAAAGGAACAAAAACAAGAAACCTGCTGTTTTCCAGATCTATCATAACCATTCCATCGTTCACTTAATTTCTAAACCCCGAATCTCATAGTACCTACAACGTCTACTAATATTTGGTTTCCAAAGTAGATACACATGATATCCTATTGACTAGTAAACGAATAAGTCAACATCTTATTTTCTCGTGACTTCTCCTTTTTACCAACTAGATTAAAAGGTGTCTTAAATCACTTAATTCCTTGGTTTAGAAAGAGTTGTCAGTAGTTCGCATGCTTTGGTTAGGTGTCAACCTAAGATTAGGCAAAACATGTTAGTCTTGTTAGTTTCCTATTTAATTATGTTTGTCCGACAAGATACGACTAGCGTCATCGTACGTCGAATATTGAATTGTGCTCTTTGGATTGGCTTTTGAGGGGGTTGCGCATCCTGGCATGTGAAGACTTCTTTTGGACCTTTCTCTAGAGGAGGGAGGTATATAACTTTTTTAAAAAGGGGATTTCTCTTGTTTGGTCTTTTAAAAGGGAACATAAAAAGGTGCGACATTTAGCCAAGAGGGTAAAAAGAGTCTTTTGCAAACAGACAAACATAGAGGTTTTGGTCAGTAGTAGTTGGTGCATTCACGCCTTTTCTTCTTTAAAGGTTGTCGTTGTTGGAGCTTTATCTGTTGGAGTGCATCACTGGTAGCAACGCTATCAGCTCGTGTGGCTTGATGGTCCTTTATTATTCGGCACAACGGTGCTTTCATTAATTGTGGGGGAGATGGTGGTGGTTCACGACGGGTCGCATTATGAAGCGAAAACAAGTATAAGTCTAAGCAACAAATTCTTGTTTTTGAATGCTATACAAACATTTTTGCTTGCAAAAATTTAACAAGAGGCGATTCAAAAACAAGAGCGGGGCAAGCACAAATCTGCAAATTTTGAGCACCTCACAAACATATACAAGCCTAGATGAACCAAAATTCTACACCACACAATAGCACAAAGTCCTACGGACACACATAAGCAAGCCATAACACACAAGCAAGGCTCCATTGGAGCTACGTCAGGGGAGACGACTCATGGAGTTATCGCTAAATTACTCCAAACTAGACTGATCCAAAATCCTAGAAGTGGCTGAAGAACTATATCTACTTCTGACCATCATCACTGTAGAGCTAGGAAAATATTTTGGTCTTCTCGGGACATCGGCAAGTATAAAAGTTTTTGGATGGAAACAAGATAATAGAAGTAAAGTTTCGAGAAAACTTTATGCAACAAATTGTTTTTGAAACTCCAACTATTTTCTGGGCAGAAAACTTCAAATACGAGAGATGTTTCAAAAACAGAGCGGAGCAGTTGCAAACAAGTAAGAAATAAACTCTTAACCGAGAGAGATACCAGCTCTGTAAGGCCCGCCCTTCGAACCACTGTTCAAGGACGCCCTTGATATGCATTTAGAATCTTTTGAAAAGATAATATGGAGGGAAAATATACTAAAATTCCCTTAGATAAATATAATTTAGATAGTAATTAGGTTTTTATTCAAAAATACTTTTCTTTCCTATCTGACGTCCATGCGAACTAAGGTCTCCTAAGGTCAGGATGGCTCTGATACCAACTCTGTAAGGACCCCAGACCGGCAGTCTGAAACCCTCCATATGCATACATTCACGATCACAGAAAGATCAGTCGTGAACAACATACAAAGTTGGCACACAGAAATACATCATCCATTACACGAATACATAAAGGTATTACATAAATGATCACATGATCAAGTCTAACACAACTGCCACAAAGGGCAGGCAACTTAACAAACACAGCGGAAGACAAATAAAACACAACGTAGTTGAGCCCAAGTCACGCCTTAACCTACAGGCTGCTGACCCGGAGACGATCCTAGTTCGCAAAGCCGTCAACTCCGTACTTCTCTTCATAGATCTCCTTCGGAGGCTCCTTCTCAAAGTCTGGCAAGTAGATACCAGGGGCGAAACCATAATGAGTACATTTGAATGTACTCAGCAAGACATCCATCATGTCACTTACCAAACATGCAAATATGCTTATATGGTGGAATAGGTAGGCTATAAATAGGGTTCACTACCAATGGTGTTCATATATGATGAAACCACAGTTGCAGTCAGGTCAATCTGTATCTTCGTTGAAGAAGATACTTCAGAAGAAAATAAAATAATATAGTTTTATTTCTCTTGTAGATATCACATGTACAAGAGGTTTTGTAAAGCTTTGTTAAAGAATATTTTCTCTTTGCAAAACTTCTTGGAATCAGTTTCCAGAATTCTTGCTTAGAGTAGAAAAGGTTTTCTTTGCAAAACATTTTGTTTTGTATAACAACATCTGGCTTTTCATCATCGACGATACCTCCACGGTATAAGTTTCCATTCCTTTCCGAACTTCACAAGTTCAACACTTCCTTTCCAAAATTCCTTTTCAAAAACTTCCTCTTTTGAAACCATTGACACAATGCTAGCTACATGGCCATTCAACCGTCCATATCCGAGGACGCGGCTATCTCGAAATAGTTTTACTCTGCAGAGGTGTACACATTTCCACTAGATCCAGAATCCGCCATGAAACAACCATGGACTGTTCCCAACCTATGAGAACATCAGATAACTGATCTTGACTATCCACTATGTGCAAGCTAGTACATGACTATCTCTTCAATTGGGGTTACCCTCCCTGGCAAGCCGTGTCCCACACCGCCCAAACAGGAGACCCAACTGCTGCATCCGGAGGGAAAATTAATCCCACACTTTAGATGTCCCGTATTCTCCACTCCTAGCGACATTTCGGTTCGGAGGATCCAATCCCCTATAGCACTTGAGATAGCACACATACTAACCATAACAAGTTTTTAATCAAGCCCCTACCCATATTGGGGTAAAGTGGCAGCACGGTAAAGGTTGTCCAGCGAAGACTAGGTTATGTGTCATTTTTGAAAACACCACTTTCTCAAAAATGACCACTTCCACATTCCTCCGGAGAACAAGGATCCGCCTTTTCTCCGGATTTTTCCGTAAAGCCTTTGTTTTGTAGAATCACAATTTTAGGGTGTCCACTTAGGGACTAGTATATTTTTATGGTAATAAATACCATATGGTGGCTTATGGGCTTGGTATTACCAAGTTTAACTACTGGCATAACAGTAACCTATATACTAGTATAGTAGTAATAGCCACATCAAAACACACAATTTCTCATAGTGAGAACAATAGAAACAATGACTAACAAGGAGGAATTCCTATAGACATGTTTCTACTAAAAGTTTGCTATGCAAGCAAGCATAATAAGTAAAGTACTAAAATGCAAACAAGGAACCATGTTATCATAATGGGAATGAAAACATGTCCTCATGCAAGGATACACAAATTTCTACCAAACACAAGTTGGCAGGAAAAATAATTCAATACAAAAATGCTTGGGAAACTAGTACTACTCAAACATGAAGAATCAATGGATGCATTTAAATCAAGTAATTGAAATACAACCAGAGGGTCCATGTCATAAAAACAGGAGTGAAAAATATCTATACTTTCTATAACAAAAATATCCCATTTAGAAAAACAATGCATTAATTTGCAAGGCAACTCCTACATACTAGTGGTAATAAAAAGGGCATTACTAGAGGAATCAAACAACACTCAAAAGATGGGTTTTTCCTAGAAAGCCACACATGATTATAACCACTTACAAACAGAATCATACACCTTTTCATTTAGCACTAAAAATCCAAAACAAAAATACTAGACACTCATTAATTATAGAACTATAGAAAAGAAACACATCTAGTGTGGGGGAAATAATGTTTCCACCAAAAATGCAATGAAACCAGTGGGTGTTCCACTAGCATATCAAAGCATTAAGAGGTCACAAAGCCTCTGGTCATTCTTGCTAAAAAATAACAAAAGCCTAAACTAGCATCTAGTGCAATAACCATACTAGTAGAAAATAATAGGGTGCAAAAATAAGCAAGGTAATGCTACTCATGCTATTGTTTTCACACAAGTGAAAAATCTAGGGGTCAAGTACTCATAAGAACATCATCAAAATGCTACTGGTACTATGAACACAACCCAAAAATATGTGGCTACACAGCCACAAATGCCTATGTCAAAAATTCCACACATGAGGGAATTTTTCCATAACATCCTCATAGTCATGACAAAGCTACTCATGCTTCTATACCAACTCAAATGCAAGCTAGCAGAGGTGATAACAACACAATATAAGTACCAACATGGTACTGGATCCAATCAAAAATCCAAGTGCTTGCACATAAATTCATCACCCAAAAATCCTATGCAAGTATAAACTAGAGATAAGTAATATGCTATTAACAAAAATCCTATTTCTTCTCAACTCAAGTCCATACAATCTAACATGCTAAAATAGTTAAGTAACACTTAGAAAACAAGTTCACACAACTTTTACATGCTAGAAAACATCATTGCAACACAAAAATGTAATCACAGAATTTAATTACTTAAAATGCCAAAATGGCAGAAACAAGCAATTTAAAGATCTGTCCACCAGATTTTATATGAGGCTCTAAAAATTAAACCCCACTAGGTTTGGATATCCCTAAACATATACAAGACCATCCAATTGAGTTTGCATCAAAAATCATTTTTAATAATTTTATAAAAATCACCAAAGTGCTCTCTGGTGTTTTACCAAATTGCATGCCATTTCAAAAAATACAAGGAATTTGTAAGCAAGGTTAATTGCTCCTGTTAGGAAATTTCAAGCGCTTTCCAATGCAGTTGGCCTCACTTCATTCTGAGTTGTTAAATAAAAATAGTGCTCATTTTGGTGTTTCTGGTACCTGTTGCCAAACCATTTTTCATTTATAAACTATTCATCCAAAAGTAGATCTACAAAATGGAGGTGGTTTAGATTTTGTTTAGTTACCACTGTGAATTTTAGTTTGGTCAAATTTATCCTTTAGATAGGTTTTTATGCCCAAAAGTAAACATGCCTGTTTCTGTGAAAATATAAATGGAAAATCAACTGTCCTGGGCCAGATCTGCTAATTGGGCCGGCCAGGTCAAATCTCACCGCGAGGGAATCTAAACTTAGTCGCTGACCCGCGGGCCAGCGGCCACGCGGCAGATCCGTGGCCCCACGGGCCAGTTTGACTCCTCCCGCGCGGGGTCAGTGCGCGCTGGCGTCAGCGTGACGCCAGGACGGCGTCACCCGCCGGCGGGACAACTCCGGCGAGCAAATTCGAGCGCTTCCGTTAACCATTTTGCGAATTAAACGCATCTACGCGTTGCCTACGACTCGGGGAAGAAAACGGGCGCACCCTCGTTTCCGGGGAGTGGCCGGAGAGCGGCGGCGACGAGGGCTCACGGCGGCCGGACGGTGAGCGCGGCACGGCGAAGAAATAAGGGGAGTGGGAGAGGGGAAAAACGATGGCGGGGGTCGCCTGCTCACCCTGGATGCGCGGATACACTCGGCTAGGGCGGAGAAGACTCGAGGAGGCGGCGATGCCTCGCCGGAGCTCATCGGGCTCGGGGAAGAAAAAGGGATGGCGCGGGCTCCACGCTGCGTTTCGCCTTGATTCCCTTCGCACCGAGTGCAACCAAGACGAGGCGGAGAGGATGGGCCACTCGGTGGCCGGCGGCGAGCTCGCCACGGGCCGAATCGACGGTGAGCTATATTTCTAGGGTTCCGGTTTGGGCCTTTTTTCAGAGAGAGAGAGGAGAGCTCAAGTCGGGGGGGGGGGGGGGGATAGAGAGGGAGCAAGGAGGCACAGAGGTGTACATGGGGGGCCTCTTATCCCCAATGATTCCTTCCATTCGAAGCAAAGGCATAAGTGCTCTGTATCTACAGAGAGCTAGAGGAAGAAGAAGGTGTGACTAAACTTTCAACTAGATCCTTGGCATTTTACAAATAGGTCCCTGTCCTCTCTGAAAAAGGATGTTTTCACCAAGAAACCAAAGTCAAAAATTAAATTCCTTTTGCCCAAAATTCTAATTAGTTGAGATGCACAACATATGTGAAAATTGGCTCAATTGGAGAAACTTGATAATTCAAAGTTGTTCAAATTTCATTTCTTACATAAATGGACATTGAATTTATTAGACTACTTAGGAGCTTTCAAAAATGATAATTTTTGGCACACATTCCTTATTTGGTGTTTTCCTTATGTGGTAGAAAATACAAGTCATTTTGAGTTACTTCATAGAACAAACTTGTTCAAATTTCAAAAAGGTGCTGTCTAGAAAACAGGGGTTTTTGGCAACTTAAATTATTAAAGAACTTGTGCCCTTTTGGTTTTCATCCTTATTTATGATATAGAGCATGTGGTATTTATTTCATAGAATTTTGAAAAAGTTTGTAGAACAAACTTGTTCAAAATTCCAATTGTTGCTGTGGAGAAAAATCATGTTTTCAGGACTTTAATGGATTCAATTTTTGGTCTCCTCTTGTGTTTGTTCCTTAGTTGATATAAGGAGGCAATGGTATCAATTTCAGATCATTTGAAGAAAGTTTCCAATAGTAACTTGTTTGAGTTTTCTGTTTCTGGAAATATTGGAAAATCAATTTAATAAGGCACTTGGCTTTTCCTTAACAATGCTTTGCCAAAATAATTATGTGACTAGGGATAGCAAGTCAATGCTATCCACTACCTTTGTTTTTAATCTTGCAAGGTTGGAAAAACATTTGATAATATTTTGGTGAAGCATCTAAGAATGCCTCTTTTTCTGATAATATTTTAGGGAAATTTATTAAGTGTTTCCTCTTTCTTAATTTAGGTCTTGTAATAATATTCAACAAGTATGAGATTCATAAGATAGTTTTTGGAAAACTCTTTGATCAATATTTACTTTAGAAAATATTGCCAAGGTCATTGGAACAATATGTTGAATATTTTTAGATTACTGCTTTGCTATCTTTTTAAGTTTGCAAGTTTATACATAGTTTGTTTAGTTGCACTTAAACAAACACAATCAAAGTTTAATTGTCAAGCAATTAGCAAAACAACTGTGTTATCAGGTATTGCAAAATTGGGATGTGACAATGATCGGTTTTGATGTAGTGAATTTGGTTCGTGTAATCACTAAAGACGACTAAGAGGGATGTTGTTTTTTGAGTGGGAGTTCATGGTTTAATTTTGAATTAACTTGAACTTATTTATCATGAACAACTAATCAAAGTGAATTTGCACCAATTGTAGTATTCATTGGCATCTATAATTACCTTACACTTAGATTGTTAATTGAGATATAACTGTTATGATCTGGTAAATACCATTTAAGATTGGTACCGTATTAGTGAAATTTAAAATTGAATCCTATTGTAGATTTTCGGTATTTCCTACCTACCTCCATGTGATTAATGATTGATTGATCTAGAGAGCAACCAATTCCTACTTAGAATCCAAAGTCATGGTTGCTTCCGTATTACTTTATCTTCAAAAGAATGTTTTGTTGATCAAAGTGATTTAGGAACCGAAAAGAATTGTTTTCAGAAAAAATCAAGTGAAAGATATATTGATATCTAGAAACTTATTTGTGGCAACATGGCTGAGTATAATTTAGCGTGACAATGTATGCTTATATTATTTGAATATATTCAATGATTGAAGACGCTAGGCGTTTGAATATTCCAAGAAGTTGGGCGCTAAAAATTATCCTCTAAATCCCTTCCTTCGAGCTATAGTAGCTTAATCATAAAATTGTTATGAGGGGATGGATTAGAAGTATGGGTAAAGTAGTTTACCTTACTTGGAAATTGCTAAGAGTGGAATCTATAAGAATGCTATTAATATGGTGATATTAGTAGAACAATCAAACTCAAAGTATGACTCAATGGGTGATAGTATATGACTAACACGCCAAATGGGTGATAGTATAATGGGGAAATGAGTGGGTGTGAGTGGAGTGTCCACTCACATGATGAGGGAAGAGGTGGGGGCACCCCCATGGGCTGGCCGCACCCCCTTTGGGCTGCCTCCCCCCTCTCCTATAAAAGGAGGGTGAGAGCTCTCCCTCCTCCACACACTTGCCACTTCCTTTTCCCTCCACCCGCTGCTCCATTTAATGGTCTTCGGCTTGGCGAAGCCCTGACCGTGGGATTCTTCTTCACCACCACGCCGTCGTGCTGCTGGAGTTCCGAGGGATCCTCTACTTCCGCGCCCCGCTGGAACGAGGGAACGGAGGTCGTCATCAACCGTACGTGTGACCGATCACGGATGCACCGCCGGATTGCGGTGCCCATCTTCTCGCTATCGGGATCGGTGTGAGTACGACTACGCCAACAACGAGATTTGATCTCGTACCACTTTGAGTCTTCGAGGGTATGTGTTCTCCTTAACCCTCTTGTTGCCCGTTGCACTTCGTCTCCTAGATTAGATCTTGGCCTTTCGGGTGTCTCTCGCGTAGGAAAATTTTTGTTTTCTATGCAACGACCCCTTCAGAGATGCTAAAAACACACCAACACCCTAATTTAGCAAAATTGGGATGTTACAGTGGAGCATTGTCGTCGTTGTTTTTCTTCTATTCCGGCGACACCGAGGTCATCTCCGCCTGATGTTTTGCATCCATATTATTCCTTTGACCGCACGAATCCTCTAAGATGTCCGCTCGAATTTATTTTGCGCAGCATAGCAGGAATTCGAGCTCACCGGAGTTCACTTCTCCATCCGTCCCGGGATCTCCATGGCGCCACCGATGGAAGCACCATGGAAGGACGCCGTCGGCTCCATCGTTTTTCCGACGTCATGCCGCACCTCCTTGTGGAATCCCCGTGTCCGGGAACCCTCCCCATCACCGCCAAGATTTTTTTTCCGCCGGCACAGACCACCGCGCCTCCATTTCCGGACGAACAGAGCCGCCCAGTGAGTACCACTCCTCCCTCTTCTATTTTGGTCCATCGGATCGAAATTGTGTGGTTCTGTTAGATCTGAGCCGAGCCCAAGCCGAGCTAGACTTAAGCCACAACTCAAGCCTAGATTAGCCCAGCCCAGCCAATAGGAGAGTGCCACATCCGCTTTGTTCCGCGCAACCAATAGGAAGCATCCACGTGGCCCCGCCTTATCGAGATATTTTCCAAAATTAAAATTAATTGGTAACTTTTGCAGACATCACCCTCAACTTAGAACATTCATATCTTTTTAACCACTTGGCCAAATTTGATAAAATTGGAATTTTTGAAACCCCAAAATGTTTAGAATCTTTTAGCACTATTCAAATTCAAAATTAACAAACTTAAATTGGTTCAAATTCAAATATGCTTGTTTGATGAATTTTGACATAATTCAAATTCTGTAAATCCAATTTGAGAAAACGAAATTTCTTTGGGTTCCTTAGAATGTGTACTAACAGTACCCACTTTCCAAAATCCTATTTGAATTATTTTTTAAGTGTTTTAGATTTTAGATGGCCATTTGAGTATTTTGGACATAGAGTTAATTCTATAAATAATTAGAAAATGTTTTCTTAAGCAAAGTTGCTCCATTTGGTAACCTTGAACCAGAGACATCAGTACCTAAACCTCTTGGACAACCTTGAACCATCCCCATGTAAGTTGGACCAAAAATCCATCATAGTGAACCACTAGTTGATCATGCCTTAGATTTTGTTTCTATTATTTCGACCATTGTTTGTTGTGGCCATTTTTGGAGCCAAGACCAAGTCCTTAGTATATGTCAATCATATAAAAAAGACCAAGTAGTGAACCTCAAAACACTATTACCATAGTTTTCTATCTACTTCTACATTCCCCTATTCATGCTTCAAGAAATTTAACAAGTTAGCAAAATGGAGATCAAGACTCAAGCACAAGAAAGAAACTTCATTATCAACTTGGTGGCAACATGAAGTGATACAAGGAAGATCATTGAATAAATTGAAGGGAGGACTTAGACTTCACAACAACTAGAAGCAACTAAAGGAAGTACACGTGTGAAGAAATCCAGAAGGAAACATCTCCCTCTGTCTTTCTATCTTTCTTCTTATTTCTTTCCAAAATGACTTAGTGGTATTTTGTGCCCATCCTACCTTCGACCAACTTGTGGTAAGACATGAAGAATCTATCAAGACCAAGAGAAGAATCCATACAAGGAAAAAGACTACAATAGAAGCATGAAGATGATCTTCAAGAAGACAAACATGTGAAGACTTGGAGCAAACCATACAAGTTGAAAATTTAGAAAGTTGTTTTTGTCCAACCTTTGACCCAAATGGAAAATCCCAAGAATTTATCTTATTTTCTCTATTGATATGAAGTTAGTTGAACCTAGACCTACCTTAATCCAAAATGTAAAGACTAAAACTTAGCTCACTCAGATATCTTGATGAAAATGACTAAGTGTTACACATTGTTATGTGTTACTTTAGTTGAAATAGTAGATCACCCTTAGTGAACTCTTGGAACTTGCTCGACAAGTATGTTTACAATAAAGTTAGATCACATCAAACCCAACCTAGTCCATCCCAAGTAAACCCTTGGAATTTCCTTAACAAGTATTGAACTCAAATCTTGAACTTGTCCTAGCCAACTTGGTACAACACCTTTGTTATGTTATTTGCTCTGTTTGTTTTCTCCACTTATGTGTTTGATTGCTAGGATGCTTCTTCATTTTGTTATTGTGTTTTCAATGAATAGATTGCAAGGAGAGCAACAATCTTTTCTGAAGAGAGTGTGAATTCTTCACCAACTTCAACAAGGCAAGTAACACACCATTCAACTACCCATTATTTTCTATATGCATTAGTTTATTTTGAGTAGTATGCATGATAGGAAAATTTTACTAAGTTATATTATGCTATGCTATATCCCAGTAGTGTGTAGCCATCCTTATACATTGTTACTTTTGAAGACTTGGTACTTAGTGGATGCTTATCCTTGGTACAAAAATTGTTTTACTTGATGTTGTGGAAAAATTCTAGGTAACAACTTCAATGAACCACCTGGGTGGATTGGTAATGCGGGGCTGTTGATAGTTGAGTGTCTCCCGAGGGGAGTTCACTTGAAGGAATGCCACCCAGGAACAAAGTGATTTTGATGTTCCCCAAGTTTAGATTGCTTCCAATGCAGCCTTTAGTCATATGGGCTCTGTCTTGATCAACTAAGTTGTGAGGGTTCAGCCTGGGCTTGACAAGCAGATGTAGCATAATTATAGGTGGAACGGGTCTTGCCATTGGGTTGAATTCTTGCTTCTGAAAGATCTCGTCCTGATTCTTCTCCTTTCCTTAATGCACTCAAGGTGTATAGGATGTTTGGGTTGAATCGAGTCTGAAGGTGAAAGTGCACAAACTCTGCAGAGTCAACAAACTAAGATCTTAGCCGTGTCCCGGTTATGGACAACTATGAGCAGCTGGACAACGAAGGATGGAAGAATCACATCACCATTTTCAATAAGTAAATTTTGACCAAGTGAACAATATTGTGGTCCTTGGATTTCAGTCCAATGATGCCACCCTTTGAGAAGAAAAGTTTGTTTTTCAAAAGTGATAGGAGAAAACTGGCTTTATGCAAACTTAGCCAAAACTCCACTCAGCCAAATATGCATGTAGATATAGTATTTCCATTTATATCCACCATAGTGTTACTTGCCAATACATTAAATTGTATTGACCCCCTTGTGGATGCATATTCCATCCTGCACATGTTTCTGAAGACGAGTGAGGATTTCGTTAGGATCTCGAGACTATCGCCGACATGAAGAAGATGGGCTCAATGCTGTACCTTGTTTTCCGATGTATATCTCTATTTTCTTCTAGTCTTCTAAGACTATGCAAGTTGTATTATAATAGAATTTGATACATTTGCATGATATTTCATCTTGTACTGTGGTGCTAGCAATTTATCTAGGGACTAGCACAATAACACAGATGTTCTTTGCATTATTTAAATGTGGGAACGCTAGAAAATGGTATCAAAACATTGTTTTAGCCAGGTATATCTCTACCGGGCTGCAAAGGATTATCCAGGTATATCTCTAGCCCTCAAGTATTAAGATAGAAGCATTCTTTTTGTTTTAATATTTTTCAACTTTGTCTGCTTATCTTTCTAACAAGCCTTTTCCTTTGTATGCTTTCAGGAAACTCACCATAAAAAACCAAGAGGTGAAATCCCTCCTTGGTATCATGAATGAGAAGGACTCGGAAATTGCCGAGCTTCAAAACCAATTCAAGGAGAATGTTGGTAAGTACCTTATTCCTTCCTTGTGTTTGATTTTGATCTTACGAATTTTTCCTGAAGTATTTTTCGCGTTAAACTTTTGTCTTCCTTTCATTTCAGCCGTATTGGCTGAAGCTCGGCAAGCTGCCGCGGATGCTAGGAATGCCCAAAACCTCCACAAAGAAAATTTGGAGCTTCACAAGATCAATGTGAAGCTGCAAAAAGACTTGGAGGAAAGCCAACTGGCCCTGGGTTTGTCCGAGTCTGGGGCTTCATCGCAAGCCTAGAAAGACAAAAGGACCATCTAGGACCTTGAAGCAGCTCTTAATCTCCGGCTTGAGGAGGTCTCTGAGATGGACAAAATCCTTGGTAAGTTTTCAACTTTTACTATTTTTCTCATTCATTTTTTCAAATGCATACTTTGCATCTGGATTCTTGGCTTACCCTTGCTCTTATGTATTTTGAAGTAGAAGGAGATCCCTCATCTTCTCGGATCGACCACATCTGAGTTTTCGGAGCTTTCGTCAATGAACTGAAGAATACCGGAATGCTACTTATCAGTAAGTGCCTTCCAGATAAACAAGATGAGTTCTCGGATGCAAGCAAGCTACCAGAAGCCTTCGTGGAAGTTGTAAATCAACGCGAAAGCTGGCTTAAATCTGTCGTCCGTGGTGGAGTGCGCATGGCCTTAGGTCTTTTGAAAATGCACTACCCCACCGCCAAGTCCTGGCGCATCGCCACCAACATTCCTCAGTGATACACTTAGGCGCAAAGGGAGGAGATCTTCGAATCCATCAAAGGGCACGCCTCCAAAATAGCTCGGATGGTTTCCACTGCTACATTCTACCCGGAAGAAGTAACCCCTTCTACTCCGGAGAATCCGAGCGATAGTGAAGGCGAAGATGATGACGACGACTTTGTCGATGCCGTCTAAGCTCAAGCCCTACAATGCTGGAAGCGAATAGAATGCATTACTTTCTTCTTATGATGTAATATTCATATGTGATGCATTCTTTTATTTTGTATGAATATAACTATCCTTTTATAGTTATTATTAACTTTGCAAGTTTTTCTCCCTTTTCTTCCAAGTTCTCTAGTTTGCGTGCTTTAACTTTCCTTAGTGTTTAAGTGATTCTAAAAGTATGAATTCTTCACACGAGTGACCGGGTTAAGTAACCAATCAGTCAAAACTCAGAATCATGGATCATACTCTGGCACTTTACTTACTAGATCAATTGACCCAACAAAACAAACAATCAGATAATACTTAGGAAACTAAGGATTTTTTAAGAATATGAACTCTAGGCACGCAGGCACAATATGGTGTTTTGTAGCCTTCTTAGGCCAAAAAGCATTCTGTTATATAACTCCGAGCACACAGGCAAATTTCGGGTTACCATTGAAGCAAATTGAAAGATCATTGGGTAATAGAAAAGACGGAACATGCTTTTAACAGAGAAGACAACAAACCAAATTGCATGCTTTTCCGACAAACTTTATTTCATGATCTCAATAATGTTTACATAGAATTGGACTAGGTATAGAAAGGACGTAACTGATGGATGCTCCATGGTATGTTTGTCTCTTCTAGCTCTACATCTATGCTTCTTTTCCCCTTGTGATTTGAACTTTTTGGGTCATCTTCAGTATCCCAAATGTCTACAAGGTAATATGACCCATTTTTCATAGCTTTGCTAATGATGAACGCTCACTCCCAGATTGGCGCTAATTTGTGCTTTCTTTCTTGCACCAGCCTTAGCACTAAATCGCCTTCCTTAAAAGAGCGATGTTTGATTCTCCGACTATGATATCGTCCTAAACCCTGCTGATAAATGGCAGATCTTTGTAGCACAAGCTCTCGTTCCTCTTCTAATAGATTGACGACATCCTGTCGTGCACTTTCAGCATCAGTCTCACCGTATGCCTGCACTCTAGGGCTATCATGGATCATGTACGTTGGTAGCACTCATTCTGCACCATAAACCAGGAAAAAAAAGGCAATTTGCCCCAATAACCTATTTGGTGTTTTTCGTATGCTCCAAAGCACGAAATGCAGTTCTTCTACCCATGCTCCAGCTGCTCTGTGAAGGGGAGTTTCGAGTTTTGGGCGTACACCCTGCAAGATTGAACTATTCATACGTTCAACCTGGCCATTGGATTGTGGGTGCGCTACTGATGCAAGATCAAGGAAAATTCCCGTTTGCTGGCAATATTTTTCCAACTCTCCAATTGCAAAGTTGGTCCTGTTATCCGTGATTATGCTATGTGGGACGCCGTATCTGATGACTATGTCTATGATGAAGTTTCTGGCAGTCACACCGTCAAGTTTTTTTATGGGTTTGGCCTCCACCCACTTGGTATACTTATCTACTGCAACGAGTAGATGCCTAAATCCGCCTCTTGCAGTTTTGAATGGTCCCATCATATCTAGCCCCTAGACTGCAAATGACCATGTTATGGGAATGGTCTTGAGCGCTTGAGCCAGCATATTCTTCTCCTTGACGTAATACTGACATCCAACACATGTGTTAACTATGTGCTCTGCGATTGTCTTGGCTGTAATCCAGAAAAACCCTGCTCGGAATGCTATCTTAACTATGCTTTTTGATTGAGCATGATGTTCGCAATCTCCAGCATGAATTTCTTGCGTAATTTGTCGTCCTTCTTCTGGCGAAATACATCGCTGAAAAATTCCGATAATATTGTGTTTATACAGGAAACCAATAATTACCGTGTATCCTTTGCATCGACGTTTTATCTACCTTTGCAAGACTTCGTCTGCTCCGTCCGGGGACTTCTGATCGACTAAGAAGTTTAAGTATGGAATTGTCCAATCCAAGAGAACTAGCAGAAACTCTATTGACTCAGATATTAAGGGATAGTAGACATCTTCGCCTTTTATCGATGGTTCGTACAAATGATGGACGGATACACTAGGTGGCAATGTTTTGAACCTTTCCGAGCCCATTCGGGCTAGAGCATCAGTGTTCCATTTTTCTTCCCTTTTGACATGATTTGCCTCCAATCCTAAGAAGCAAAGGGCGAACTCGTCGACAGTTCTCCGATATTCTACCATTATGGGGCTTTTGGCATCCCATGTCTGGTGAAGCTGCTGTTGTACTAGATCCGAGTCTCCATAGCATAGTGTGCGTTTGAAACCTATTTCTTTTGCAATATGCAATCCTGAAGCAATGCTTCGTATTCTGCTACATTGTTACTGGCGTTGAAGTGGATTTGTAATACATACTCCATTATGTCGCCTTTTGGAGATTTTAGCACTACATCCGCACCAGCGCCTTCTTTCATTTTGGATACATCGAAATGCATGATCCAATTTTTGACTCCGACATTGGTGTGTTTTCCATGGATTCTGTCCAAACAGCTACAAAGTCTGCCAACACCTAGGATTTAATTGTCGTCCCGGGTTGGTACTTAATGTCGAACGCAACGAGCTCAATGCCCCGTTTGGCTACCCTGCCTATTGCATCCGCATTGTTTATTATATCCCCTAGTGGTGCTTTGCTTACAACTGTTATGGAATGTCGTTGGAAATAATGACGGAGTTTTCGAGATGCAAAAAATAAGCCATATGCCAGCTTTTGATAATGTGGATACCTTTGTTTTGACTCCGAGAATACCTCGCTAACGTAGTACACCGGGTATTGATCTGGAATGCTTTGTTTGTATTTTCGCCTTTCCACAATTATCACTGCACTAATAACCTTGTTTGTTGTTGTTAGATACAGTAACATGGGTTCTTCGTCTTTTGGGGATTGATACGTCTCAAACGTATCCATAATTTATGATGTTCCATGTTGTTTTCATGCCATATGCTACATGTTTCTTATACACTTTATGCCATTTTTATGGATTTTCTGGGACTAAGCTATTGACAAGATGCCACAGGGCCAGCTCTTGTGTTCTGCTGTTTTTGGTTTCTAAAAAGTTGTTCTGGAAATATTCTCAAAATTGGACAAAACAAAATCCTAGAGTCTTAGAAAGTCGTCACGTACACGGAGTACGGAGGAGACCCGGAGGGGGGCATCAGGGACCCCACACCATAGGGCGGCGCCCCCTCTAGCCGCGCCCAGGGGTGGTGTGGGCCCCCTGGCCGCTGATACGTCAAAATGTATCTCCTTTTCCGAACACTTATCTTATTGTTTTCCTCTAAACATGTGAGTTTTGGATACCACTAACACTAAATAACGTTGTTTTCAGCAGAATTACTTTAGTGTCTCGTTTTTGTGCAGAAAAATCAACTTTCGGGAAATTCCCAGAAAAGACCCCATTGGTCTTAAAACACCAGATGACCCCGGGAGCTAGAAGGGGGCCAGGAGGGGGCCACACCACCCCCCGCACCCCCCTTGGCCACACCGCCTGGTGGTGTGGGCCACCCCGGGACCCCCTCGGACTCCCCTTTCGACTACATAACGCCTTCAACCTTGAACAACAGGGGGTTCGTCATATTCCACAGAAACACAACAGAGCGCCGCCGCCACCCCGAACCTCGATTCGGGGATCAGAAGTTCCTGTTCTGGCGCCCTACCGGGACAGGGATTCGAAGGAGATCCTCGCCATCGACACCGCCACCTCTTCTCCATCAACCATCCATGTTTGCCCCGTCCATGTGTGAGTAAACATCGATGTAGGCTGATAGGGATGGAAGGGATTGGATGAGATTGATTATGTAATAATGCTAGATTGTTAGGGCATAATGCCTAGTATCCGTTGTTAGTGTTTTATACCGTCGTTGCAACTTGTTATGCTTAATGCTTGTCAATAGAGCCTGAGTGCCATGATTTCAGATCTGAACATGTTATTTTTTCATGAGTATAATATTGTATCTTGATCATATCTGCAAGTTGTGTTACACATGTCATTGTCGGGAACTCGAGGCCCCAAAGTGACAGAAATTGGGACAACCGGAGGGGATGGTTGTGATGTGAGGATCACATGTGTTCACGGAGTGTTAATGCTTTGCTCCGGTGATTTATTAAAAGGAGAACCTTAATTACCAGTAGTTTCCCTAGAGGCCCTGCTACCACGGGCTGGTAGGACAAAAGATGTTGTGCAAGTTTCTCATTGCGAGCACGTAGGACTATATGCCTATGGTTTTCCTACATGTTTTATGCTTTATATTAGTATCTGCAATGCACGTGTTTAGATTATTACACGACCTATGTTATCCACGCAATGCCCGTCCATCCATTCCCTCTATGCCTACGGTACTTCCCATACTGCTGTTTTCCGCGATTGCTACTGCTGTTACTATTTTACTACTGTTGTTATTTTACTTTGACTACTACTATAAAACTGTTACCACTGATAAATTATTGCGAGAAAGTCTACTTTTAGGTACAGCTGATTTGACCACTCATTTGTTAAGGCATATAAATATTCTTTGGCTCCCCTTGTGCCGAATCAATAAATTTGGGTTTTACTTCCCTCGAAGACTGTTGCGATCCCCTATACTTGTGGGTCATCAGGACTATTTTCTGGCGCGGTTTCCGGGGAGCATAGCTTTATTTATTTGCTCACTTGATCATGATATTGTTTGCTGCAAGCCATTCATCATGGGCAAGACTCGTGATGGAAAAGTTCCTATATTACCATCCACTACAAGAAGAGGTACAACTCTAAACACCTCTATTGCTCTTGATTCACCGTCTGTTATGAGTAAGCTTCTTACTCCACTACATGCTACACGTACTGTTTCTTCTCCCGAGTCTGAGAATGTTTCTGATACTGATGATGCTTCTACTGTCCTTGATGATACTGGTTCTCTAGGCCCTTTCCTAGATGCTACTATTGCTAGATCCAAACAAATTAAAAATGCTGAAATTTCTGTTGAAAATAATGGTACACCTGTTAATTCAACCGAGCTTATTGATGATCTTGATGAAACCTATATTGAACTTAATGATGCATTTATTTAAGAAGCTCGTGCTACTACTGGTGCAAGTGCTCTTAAGAGTATTCTTGCAAGACATGCTGTGAAATATAAGTATTCTCTTGATGCTAAGTTTGCCACATCTCCCATACACATTATATATAGGGATTATGATTTCTCTTTAGATTTATCTTATATATCTATTGTTGAGAAGGAACTTTTTTGTGGAACTAAAAGGAAAAGTGCTATGGAGCACATGAATGAGCTTTCATCTTTGAGTAGTTTGTTTTATGATGATACTAAGCTACGTACTTATTTTGTTACCAAGATCTTCCATTTCTCATTTAAAGATGAAGCTAAAATGGTTTAATAATCTGTCACCTAGTTTTGTTACTGATCCTATGGATTTGATTAATGCTTTGTTCCTGCTAGTGCCCAACATGTTGTTGTGCAGGACATCTTTAACTTTAAGCAAATTAAAGGAGAAAAAATGTCTGAATCTTGGACAAGGTTTTGTTCTTTGATAAGAGCTGGCCCTGTATACCCATTACCTAAAAATGAGCTCCTAGATATATTTTATAATGGACGAACTATTGAATCTAGGACATACCTGGATTGTTTTGTTTTCAGGAAAAAGAACTCCAGAAGAAGCCGAGGAATTAATGGCTAAAATAGCCAAAAATAATGATGATTAGAATATACCTGATCCTACACCTACACCAGAGCCAATACCAACACGCAAGAAGAGAGGGATGGTTGAATTAAATGATGAAGTGATGAAGGAAGCCAAGAAATCTCTTAAAGAGAGGGGTATTAAATCTGAAGATGTGAAGAATTTACCCCTATAGAAGAATTATGTAAGCCTATTCCTCATCCATCAATTGTTGAGGTACACTCTATCCAATACTTTGATAATAGAGATATTCCTTATTCTAAACCACGTGATCAATGCTTAGATGAATTTGATAATTATGTTGTTAAGCAAGACAACTTTAATAGGAGAGTGCAAAATCACCTTATGGAAAACTCTAGAGCTATTGATAATTTGCATGGTATTATTGAAATAACCTCTAATGATGTTAAAATGCTTGTTAAACATTTTCAAATGGTACAAACTCAAATTGACCAACTTACTAAAGTTCAAAGAGACATGCTAGATAATGCTTCTAGAGATAAACATGTTTGTGAAATAATTACTAGAAGTGGTGTTTCTACTCAGGACCCCTTGTATCCTAAAGGACATCCTAAAAGAATTGAACAATATTCTCAACAACCTAAAAACAATAGTTCTCCTTCTAAGAAAAAGAAAAAGAGACATAAAAATGTTGTAGAATCTTCTGAACCTGCTAAAGATCCTATTGGTATATCTATTTTTGATGCTAAAACTGAAAGTGGTAATGATAAAAGTGATGCTTTTGATAAAGAAGAACCTGTAGCTGAACCTGAAAAGAAAACTAAAACTGCAAGGTATACTAAGGAGGATTTCATTGCTAATAAACATGGTAATGAAAGAGAGCCTTGGGTACAAAAAGCAATGCCTTTTAATAATAAGAAACACAAATCAAAGGAAGAAGAACATTATAACCAGTTTTGTGAGTGGATGAAACCTATCTATTTGCAAATCCCTTTGACTGATACTATTAAACTGTCTCCTTATTCTAAATATATGAAAGATATTGTCTCCAACAAAAGGAAAATTCCTAATGAGGAAATTTCCACTATGCTTGCTAATTACTCTTTCAATGGCAAGGTTCCAAAGAAGTTTGGAGATCCTGGTATTCCTACTATCCCTTGTTCTATTAAAAATAATTATGTTAGCACTGCTTTATGTGACTTGGGAGATGGAGTTATTGTTATGCCTTTCTCTCTTTATAAGAGACTCTCTCTAGAAAAATTAATACACACTGATATATCTTTGCAAATGGCTGATAAGTCCACTGCTATTCCTGTTGGTAAATGTGAGAATGTTCATGTGCAAGTTGCTACTAATTGTTTGGTATTAAGTGACTTTGTTGTGTTGGAAATGCCTGAAGATGATAATATGTCTATTATTCCCTGGAGACCTTTTCATAACACTGCAGGGACTATTATTGATTGCAGTCAAGGAAAAGTAACTTTTAATGTTAATGATAAAGAGCATATTGTTTATTTTCCCAAGAATATTGATAGAAGATATGGTTTAAATTCAATTGAAAATATTGAGACCATCAAGATTGGAGAATTTTATTGTCCCATTCCAATGCCACCAAAAGAATATGAAATTATTATGATTGGGACTATGTCTCTCAAGATTGAGATAACATAGTTATTTAGTGATTAGCAAAGTTTTGCTTCATATGAAAATCGTTATGGTAACAAGACTTGATCACCCTTGTTAACAAAATGATTTTAAATGAAGAGGTCAATGTTTTCACTATGTTTTCACCTTCCCCACTATGTTTTAACCATGTTTAATTCTGTTATCACATTGCTACTTGAGTACAATCATGTTTTCCACCATCCTTATGCATGTTTTCCCGATGTTTTCACCCTGATTACTGAGGTTATGCATGTTTTCACCACCCATACTTTTGTTTTCACCACTACCACCTTTTTTTTCCTTGGATATTTTCCATTAGAGTGTCATAGAACCTATGTAGTTCTACTTTTGGTTTTGTTTTCCAACTTTTCACTTTCGTTTTCCTGGTTTTTATTAATTATTAAAATTCTGGAAATACCTCAAAAATAAAGTTTCTCGGAAAATTCTAGAAAAATTATAATAAATTTTTACGTAAGAAATGAGGTATAGAGCCACCTGGGAGTGTCGTGGGATAATCACGGCAGACGTTACCGGGGGTAACTGATCTTGGGGCAAGACGACACAGGCGTTTGGGAGAGGGTTTAGCTCAGAGAAAAGCATGATGGAACTCGATCTGGTAGCCGGCAATCAAGTCGCCGAGTCTCCGATCTCAAGTTATTAACTCAACTCTCGTGTTACACTGGATACTCGATACCAAGCGATATTGCTAGGGTTCTTAGATATCTCTCAACTAAACCTAGGGGTCGGTTTATAAAGCACCCGTACCCCCTGGCTTACCCTCCAAGGCGCACCCTGAATCCTACCCGGACACCACATACAAACCCTAACTTTCCTTTACCGTAACCCACAATCCGGGTTACGAGGCCTACAAATTTGGGCCTTCCAGAAGTTTCTTTATCCTTAGCCGGATCTCGCGCAGCGTCCTTTGGGTCGGGTTACACCTTGGAGTTGGCCTACCGGGTTATTATCCCTCCATCAGTAGTCCCCAGAATAGCTTGGGCTTCACGGATCCTTCCTTGAAGCGCTTGCTATTCCCTGCAAAAATATCAAACGCACAAGTGTATGGAGGCCGGATTAAGGTGCTTTGATAAATAGCTAGGCCTAACTCCATGGTGGCCATATAGTAACCCGCCTTTTCTCCAAGTATTTGGTTTAGCTCTCCAGGTCTAAACCCTGATAAAAAATGCCAAAAGCCCGACTTACTTTACTCGATAATTAACCCTGATATCGCGCAAAATATCTCCTTCTTATTTCTGCCCGGATATCACGTTCAACACTTGAAGCATATCTCAAAAAATCCGCACAGATGACCGTTATCCCAAAATTTCCGGATTCCGCCCGTCAGGATAGGTTTATCCGCCCGCATCTTATAAATAGAGCCCAGAGGGTAACTTAGATCCCAACGTTTCACCCCAACCTTCCCTTTGCTTCCTTATTCCCTGCGCTCCGCAATTCCACAAGAATCTCAAGCCCGCCATCGTAGCAAGGCCGCCGTCGGCCAGGTTCATCCTTGAACTGTTCCGCGCCGCCACCAAACTCTGCCACAGCGCCTTCATTCCGTTCATCAAGGGTTGCAGGGGGACATCCAGACCGCGACATCAGCCGCCGCCAAGCCAGATTCAAGCTCCTCCCAGTAAGTATTTGTTAAAATAGCTCCGCAATTTTTCGATTCACCTTAGATTGGATCTAGGTCAACCTGCGGGCCGTTCTTCCTGTTGCACCGGATTAGATCGATTTGACGCTCGCTAACTCCTTTAACCACCTGTTTGATGATTACACCTCATCCTCCTACCATTATTATTCACCAATTTCTTCGTAGAATCGTTCGCAAGTTTTCCAATCTAGATCCATTTCACCTCAATTTTCCGCGCATAACATTGACACCCGGAAAATCCTCCTTTTCCGGCTATTTTGCTTGCAGTAGATACATGGGCAACCATCCGTCTTCCCCAAATACTTTTCCATACGTAAGTGACCAATAATCTCCATAGTTGTACTTAATACCCGGATACCTCGCAATCTCCACTCCATGGTGTGATACCCGGATAGTTCTTAGTTTTCATACTTTCTTGATACCCCAGACTCGGATAATCCAATACTTCCGAGTCTTATTTCCTGTACCTTTTTTCCTTGTGTTTTGCAGGTTGATCCCATGGCTCCCAAAAGGCAAGGGAAACAACCGGCCCAGGCGAAGACAACCCAATCCATATCCGCCAATTGGGGGCGATCCACTGTCACAAAGGACAAGCTGGAAGAATTGGCCAAGTTGGGGGTTCTTCCCCCTCAGAAGGACATTCACTGGAGGGCGCCGGGTGACGAGACCCGGCCCACACCCGCCGATGGCGAGGTAATATGTTTCATAGAGCACGTGACCCGGGGATTCCGCCCTCCGGGTCACCCTTTCTTTCACGAGGTCCTGAGCCACTACGGCCTCCGGGTATTCGACATAGGGCCTAACTCTATGTTGAATATTACCCACTTCATTGTCCTATCCGAGTCATACTTGTGCACTCCGCCAAGTTTGACTCTCTTTATTGAACTTTTCCAGTGCAAGTCGTGCCGCGAAAGCGGTGACGGAGCACTTCTCACTTGCGGCGGGGTATCCATCCAACGCCGCAAAAACTCCCCAATGCCAACCCTTAATCTGAACTCCCATGTCAAACACTGGCAACTATCCTTCTTCTACTGCCACGACACCTCTCCACCCGGCGAGAAGAGACTGCCGGGTTACTCGGAGGGCCTCCTCAATACTTCCGAGAATTTCAACGCTTTCGCCCCTGACTCAGACAGGGAGGCAATCATACCTTTGCTAGCTAAGTTAGCCGTTCTCTCAGCCCAAGGCCTTCTTGGACTCAACTTAGTGAAAAACTGGGTCGACTTCCGGATACAACCCAATTCTATCCGCTCCAAATTGATGTGCGAATACTCGGGGCACACCACAGACGCCCTTCGATATTCCACCAAGAGCTTTGCAGCCAGGGATACCAACAAAACCATCAAGGGTTTCTTGACGGAGAAGCTGGAGGTGATAAAGAACATCGCCGGGTTACCTCCGTTTACTCGGGAAAACCCGGCCCCAGCGGTAAGACCCGATACTCATAAGTTTATTTCCTCATCTTGACTCGATACTGCTCCTAGTTCTCATTTTCATCTTTATGCCTCAGGCCGATGATCCTTTCTGGACAGTTGAAACCTCCCCCCCTTCCAGAGACCCGGAAGAAGAAGATGAGCCGGCTGACGGTGATGAAGGTATTTGCCCGGATCTTGTATTATCTTTATTTGTATCATTTTCCTCCCATTTAACTTTTTCCCACGGACACACACTCGGTTCGCAGGGCTGGAGGATGAAGGTGAGAATAACGAGGATGACCCGGAGGCTACCGAATCTGATCAAGAGGCAACAGTTGGAGCCAAGAGGAAGACCAGAGGGGCAGTGTCCAAGGTTCCTTTCTCTTCTATATCCCCTGAACCTTACTCCTTTGATGCCATGCGACAACTTAACCATCAATTATCGAACTCGTCGTACTTGAAGGATTCTCTTCCAGCCAAGCGCAGAGTAACTCGGAGTTCCCCGGGTGAGGATCCCCTTAACCCGGGCATCTCCACCTCCCCCGTCCATCGTGCCAGTGCTCCTCCGCCTCGTCCTTCCAATTCTCTTCAGCGCCACCCTTCTCCTAACCATCCACGTGCCGGGCAATTCCGGGTTCCGCTATCGGTCCCTTTGACATCTTCGTCTGCTTCCAGCAGCGAGCTCCCGCCGGATTACGCCGTAAATACCGGGTAAGTTTTTGCTATATGGCATCCTTTGATACCTGACAATTTTCAATCACCATTGCTAACTGTCTCTTCTCATCTTTCTTTAGCGCTCAAGTCACCGTTAGTGACCCGGAGAATGTGGAGATGGATAACCGGGAGGCGGATAACCGTCAGACAGAGGAGCCGACTGAGAACGTAGATGCCGCGACTGGCGGTGATATTGAGAACAACCAGGAACAAGGCCCCTTGGGCGATCCACTTCACCAAGCCGCCGGGTCTCCTGCTTCATCCGAACCAGTGGACGAGGAGATCGAGGTTCCGGACACGAGGATGGGTTCTCCCAACCCGGATACTCAGACTGTCCGGGTCTCGACCCCAAGGGCGGGGAGAGCTCCCCCATCAGGCGACCAGGCTGCCGGCTCTTCCGGTGTCCAACCCGAGGACCTGACGTTTGCCCAGATGCTCGAAACCCTGCGCGCTTTGAGGGCTAATGAAGAAAACATCTTGGAGGCTTTAATAGCCAAACACGAGGTAAACCCGACTAATATTGCTTGTGTCCTTATCCAGTCCCCAAGTTCCGAGTGAATTGATTCACAATTTGCTTGGAACTTTACGATATAAGCGACTGATAACTTGCCCCTTTACCCGGCTAATCCTTCCTTGCATCCATGCAGTCCTTCGTGACTCAATCTGAGGAGAAACTGGCAAAGGCCACCAAGATCATTGAAAAGGAGGTGGCTCTGCGTGAGGCGGCCGAGGCTGAGGCCAGGAGGAGTAGGACGATAATGAAGAAGTATAGGAGGAGGGCTCACACAGCAGAAGATGATCTAACGAGCCTTTCTGTTCAAATTGCTGATACGTATCGTGCTTTGCTTGGTACGTTTCTTCACCCGGGTTATCCTTCTGATAAATAGCCGGAGTTTCCTGACTCATGTTTCCATTTCTGCAGGTCCGGATGAAGTGATGCCGGACGAGGGTGACATTGCCAGGCTGAAAACTATCAAGAGCGTTATCCGGCAGCTATGCGCCGGAACCAAATGGATCCTTCAAGAAATACGGTGGCCGGGTAAAGGGCATGGCGACCTGAAGAGAATGCTAGACGCTTGCTCCACTATCCCCGAGTGGATTTGGCACTGGAAACGCTCGTCCTGCCGGGTTGGAGTAACCCGGGGTCTTGCGCTTGCCAAGGCTTACTTCCCGAAGCTCGAGCTAGCCAAGCTTATGGGCGGTTTCTCGGAATACAAGCTTGATGGGTCCAAATTCTCCGTGAAGGATTTCCAGGCCGTCCAGAAGGAGGTCCGTTACCCAGCCAGCGTGATTGCTGACGGCTTAGATGTCGATTCCCTCGTTCCTGCATATGATGCTGCTGGTGAAGCGGTTAAGTCCGATCTTCCCGAGCCGTATGACATGCTGGCCCGATGGAAGGAGGAAGCTGCTAAGTTGAGGAAGGAGGCTGCCGAAAAGAAAGCTGAAGCCGATTCTACACCCGCTACCTCCACACCAGCCGTTCCTCCTCCTGCGTGAGCCGGTACTACTGATCCAGGTGCTGCTGTTACCCCAAGTGATGGCAAGGGCAAGGCGAAGATGGATGCCGCGGCCTAGAACGCCGAGTGATACCTGATACCTGATGCTACTTCATACGCGTCAGTTGATCGATGTGTCCTTAAAACAACTATTTTTGGATGGTGCGCCTGCGCACCTTTGATACTATTTACCGGAGTTTGTAATGCACTCTAAGTTCTTGATACACTTTGTGCTTCTTCTGATCGTTTAAATTTATCCACTTTTGAGTCAACTTGTTCTTGATATCCGACTTTCTTTACGATTCCTTTTGTGAGACTCGGTTTCCGAGTTTCGTGGGTGTTGACGAGCGGACTTGCTTCTAAGCCCCCAAGTCCCCAAGACTCGGATGTTTGGGTTTTTTGAGCCTTAGCAACTAAGCTACTTTTTCTTTTCCAAAATCCCGAATTGCCAAGACCCGAATTTCCGAGTCTGGGATATGTGGTCTTTTCGAAGAGAACGAGTTTTGTTGTTTGCTAAGCCCAAACCCGAAGCCGTTTCACATAGGTAATGAAGTTATGCTTGATAAACATTGAGTTTCCAGCTATTAGCCTTATACTCTGCATAACTTGTGGTTTAGATGACCCTTTTGACAATCTTGTACTATAAGCCGGCTTTCGCGTGGATATCATGTTGTTACATCTATACGAAAACAGGGTCAGGCAAGTCCCATTGGGCTTCATGGCTGATTGTAATCGTAAGCGAGCAAATCATGCCACTTTTATTGCGAGTCACATCGAGCTTAAGTAAGAAAAGTCAAGAAAGTTTGGCTCCTTTGTCCGGTTATAAGATTGCAGCCGTACTCGTTTGCGAGTAATCGGCCCTTGTAACTCATAGGCATCAAGGTCGGGTCATTGAGTTTGCAACTGTGCTATTCAAGCAATCAGCCCCCAAGACCTATATATATGCAACGTACTGAGATTAAGGAACATGAGAATAACCACTTCTTTTCTTGATATGAGAATGTTGGGTCAGCAAGCCGCCTCATTAAAAACCCATCCAGTCCCCAAGGGTACCCTGGATAGGAAAAGAGTACGTCTGAAACCTGCTGCCTGTTACATCGTGCAATTCCACTTGCCAATATAGTCTTTACTAAGTATAATATGGACGTAGCTGAGCCACGTTCCATGGTCTGTCTCTTTCTTGCATAGATGAAGTGGTATGAGCGGTGTCATTAACTGTAGCCGACTCTTCCCTTGCATCTACCAAGTAATATGATCCATTATGCAGATTCCGGCTTATGATAAACGGTCCTTCCCATGGTGGTGATAATTTGTGTTTTCCTTCGTTTGACTGTACCAGGCGCAGAACCAAGTCTCCTTCCTGGAATACCCGGGTTTTCACGCGCCGGCTATGATACCTCCGCAGATCTTGCTGATATATGGCTGATCTTTCCAGGGCTTGTTCCCTTTGTTCTTCTAACATATCTACGGCATCCTGCCGGGTCTTCTCGTTCTCTACCTCGACGTAAGCTGATATTCGAGGTGAATCATGAATAATATCACTCGGCAGCACTGCTTCCGCACCATAAACCATGAAGAATGGTGTCATCTGAGTAGATCTGTTAGGTGTAGTGTTGATACCCCAGACCACAGAAGGTAGTTCTTCGACCCATGCACCCGCAGCCCTAATGCAAGGGACTCGCAGTCGTGGTTTTAGTCCACGAAGTAATTCTTGGTTTGCCCTCTCCACTTGTCTGTTGGCCTGCGGATGAGCCACTGATGCTACGTCAAGCCGGATTCCATTGCTACCACAAAACTTTTCCATTGCGCCAAGGGACATGTTGGTTCCATTGTCGGTAATTATACTGTGGGGATACCCGAACCGATAGATAATTCTTTTCAGGAACTTGACTGTTGTAACTGCTTCACAGTTGGTGACTGGCATAACCTCAACCCACTTAGTAAACTTATCAATAGCCACCAAAAGATGTGTCTTCTTGCAAGGTGACATGTGAAAGGGACCAACCATGTCCATACCCCAAACCGCGAACGGCCAAGTTAACGGAATAGTCCGTAATTCCATAGCCGGCACGTGGGTTTGGCGAGCGTACCTTTGACATCCGTCACACCTTGCCACTAAGCGCTCCACATCTGCTAGAGCCGTGAGCCAGAAAAATCCGTGTCGATAAGCTTTGGCCACAAGGGATCTTGTGGATGCATGATGCCCACAATCACCTTCATGGATTTCCTTAAGAATCTGCCGGCCTTCTTCTGGTGCTACACAGCGCAAAAAGACTCCTGCTGCACTTCTCTTGTATAACTCCCCATTGATGATCGAATATCCCTTTGCTCGCCATAGAATTTTCCTTGCTAACACCTCTTGCTGTGGTAACTCGCCCCGTGATAGGTAGGCCAAAAACGGTTCTGTCCACTCGGGAATAGCACGTACAGTGGCCACGAGTCCTAAATCTGGGTCTTGATTTGCCAATTCCTCCTCTGACTCGGTTTTAACTGATGGTCGCCATAATTCGTCCAGGAAAACGTTAGGTGGAACCGGCTCTCTGCGCGAGCCGAGTCTAGCGAGGGCGTCGGCTGCCTCATTCTTTCTTCTGTCTATATGCTCCACCTCGTACCCGGAAAAACATCCTGCAACCCTATCAACTTCCCTGCGGTATGCTGCCATAGTTGCGTCCTTTCTATGCCAAGTTCCTGACACCTGTTGTACCACAAGGTCCGAATCTCCGAAGCATCGTATCCTCTTAATGTTCATCTCCTTGGCTACCTTTAAGCCATGCAATAGGGCCTCATACTCGGACACGTTGTTGGAACAGTCAAAGTGAATTTGTAGTACGTAACTCAGTTTGTCTCCTTTGGGTGATGTTAGCACCACTCCAGCTCCTGATCCCTCGTACTGCTTTGATCCATCGAAGTGCATAATCCATGACTCGGAGTTTGGAACCATGGTAATCATGCCTATGTGTGTCCAATCATTAACGAAATCAACCAAAGCCTGAGATTTGATTCCTGACCTGGGCTCGTAGCTAATGTGATAATCCCCCATTTCTATCGCCCATTTGGCTATTCTTCCGGTCGCATCCGAGTTTCTGATGATATCCGACATTGGTATTGAGCTAACCACTGTTATGGGGTGTTCCTGGAAATACGGCTTCAGTTTCCGGCTGGCCATAAAGACCCCGAAAACCAGTTTTTGCCAATGCGGATAGCGCTGCTTTGCCTCTGATAATACCTCACTGACATAATAAACCGTCCTCTGGACTGGATAACCTTTCCCATCCTCTTTACGCTCCACAACCACTACTGCACTGACGGCTCGGGGGCCAGCTGCCACGTATAGCAACATAGGCTCTTTAGGACCCGGGGCCGCTAGTACTGGTGCTTCAGATAACTGCTTCTTTAGTGCCTCGAACGCCTCATCCGCCTCTTGATCCCATACAAATTTGTCGGATTTCCTCAAGAGCCGGTACAAGGGTAATGCCTTTTCTCCGAGTCTTGATATAAATCGGCTCAAGGCTGCTACGCAGCCCGTGAGCTTTTGAACATGCTTCAGATTTTCCGGCTTTTTCAGACTTTGGATAGCTTTGATTTTGTCCGGGTTTGCTTCAATTCCTCTCTCGGAAACGATAAAGCCAAGTAATTTCCCGGCTGGAACTCCAAATACGCACTTTGTCGGGTTAAGCTTCATCTGATACCTCCTTAAGTTCTTGAACGTTTCCTTTAGATCATCGATAAATGTTTCTGCCTTCCTGGTCTTGATAACCACATCATCCACATAAGCATGGACGTTGCGTCCAATTTGGTCCTCGAAGCACTTCTGAATACACCGTTGATAAGTTGCGCCAGCGTTCTTCAACCCAAATGTCATGGTTTTGTAACAAAAGGCCCCAAAAGGGGTTATAAACGATGTTTTCTCCCAATCCTCCCTCTTGAGTTTAATCTGATGATATCCGGAATAAGCGTCCAGAAAGCACAATAGGTCACTCCCAGCTACTGCATCTATGATCTGATCTATCCTTGGTAGTGCGAACGGATCTTTTGGGCAATGCTTGTTGAGACTCGTAAAATCAATGCACATCCTCCACTCATTGGTCTTTTTCATCACTAGCACCGGATTTGCTAACCAATCCGGGTGAAATACTTCCATGATGAAGCCGGCTGTCAATAGCCGAGCAATTTCTTCACCTATAGCTTTGCTTCTTTCCTCATTCATCTTCCTCAAGCCCTGCTTCACAGGCCTGGACTTGGGATCTACATGCAAACTGTGCTCTGCCAACTCTGTAGGGATACCCGGCATGTCGCTAGGTGTCCAGGCGAATACGTCCGCATTCGAACGAATAAACTCCACAAGTGCCTTCTCCTGCTCGCTGTCCAAGTTAGACCCTATAGTAAATTGCTTAGTGGGATCACCTTCGACAAAATCTATCATCTTGGTGTCCTGTGCTGCCTTGAATTTTGCTCTTTCATCCTCAGTATTCGGCCTTTTCAATGCGGTTCCATCATCCGGATCTACTTGAGACCGATAATACTTGAGTTCTTCTTTTCTGCAAGCTTGCTCGGCCATTACCGAATCTCCTTCGTCGCACTCGGCCGCTATATCCCGGCTTCCATGTATGGTGATGGTCTGCTTAGGACCCGGAATCTTCAGCTGCAAATACACATAACACGGCCTGTCCATGAATTTGGCGTAAGCCGGTCTTCCAAATAGTGCGTGATAAGGACTGCGCAATTTGACCACCTCGAACGTGAGCCACTCAACTCGATAATTATCCGTTGATTCTCCGAAAGCTACCTCCAATGCGATTTTCCCCTCGGGACATGCCGAGTGACCCGGCACTATTCCATGAAAAATTGTTGAGCTTTTCTGTAGCTGGGACTCTTTGAGACCCATGCGTGAAAAAGTTTCCCAGTACAAGATATTGATGCTACTTCCACCGTCCATCAGGACCCTTTTTAACTCGTAACCATTAACCTGTGGTGCGACTACCAATGCTAAGACTCCTGGGTGCTCTATTCTTTCCGGGTGATCTCTTCTGCTCCATGTTATCTCTTGCTCCGCCCATCTCAGGTATCCCGGACCAGCCGAGGAAACCGAGTTCATAGCTTGCTTGAGTATCTTTTTGTCCCTATTAGAAGTTCCTGTAGTATGCACATGATATTGTCCTTTTAAATCAGATGTACGTACCATACCGATGAAGACGCTGATCTGGCCGATCGTCACAATAGATCCGGATTCGAGGTGATCCGACTCTGGCCCCCAGCCGGAATCGTCCACCATCTTCTCCCCTTCGTGGTCGATGTAGATCTTGCCGACGACAAGATTCTCCATGTTCTTTCGAGCTTCTCCCGTGATGTAAACACCTTTGGACGTAGGCCCCACGGTGGGCGCCAACTGTCGTGGGATAATCACGGCAGACGTTACCGGGGGTAACTTATCTTGGGGCAAGACGACACAGGCGTTTGGGAGAGGGTTTAGCTCAGAGGAAAGCATGATGGAACTCGATCTGGTAGCCGGCAATCAAGTCGCCGAGTCTCCGATCTCAAGTTATTAACTCAACTCTCGTGTTACACTGGATACTCGATACCAAGCGATATTGCTAGGGTTCTTAGATCTCTCTCAACTAAACCTAGGGGTCGGTTTATAAAGCACCCGTACCCCCTGGCTTACCCTCCAAGGCGCACCCTGAATCCTACCCGGACACCACATACAAACCCTAACTTTCCTTTACCGTAACCCACAATCCGGGTTACGAGGCCTACAAATTTGGGCCTTCCAGAAGTTTCTTTATCCTTAGCCGGATCTCGCGCGGCGTCCTTTGGGCCGGGTTACACCTTGGAGTTGGCCTACCGGGTTATTATCCCTCCATCAGGGAGGCCCCAGGGGACCCACCAGTCAGGCACACCATGGGGTGGCGCGGCCAGCCCTGGTGGCGCCAGCACATGGTGTGGGGCCCCCCACTAACTCTCTCCCCTGCCAAAGTCTTCTTTCTCACCTCCCAAATTGAAAACATTTCTTGGAACCCGTGTTCTTGCTGTTCTTCCTCTGGATTTTCAATATCCTTCTTCACCCATCATTTGTGCAGAGATTTGGTGTGTTTGATCTCCGGTATGTGACTCCTCCCATGATCCAAGTAGAATTTTGTTTAGTGGAGTATTTCTTGAGTATTTTGGTACTGTAGGTGACAGCTTATGTGAGTTTGTATGCTTGATTTGAGTAGAAATGATGTATTTTTGATGTATGTTTAGCTCTCATATAAGTCCCTATGGTAGTTTCCACCTTATAGTTGCTTGAAATTAATTTTTGTGATGATTGTTGAAAAATTTCAGAGATGGATAATTATAATTTTGGAGAGATATTTAGGAGTGATGCTCCTAGAAGGACAAGACCCTCACGCTCATCCACTTCAGTGAGGCCATTGTACAATGAAGATGTTATTGCACCAAGTATTGACGATGCGGGAGGTGATGGTATCGTTAACCCATCTAGCTTTCGTTGCATTACATTTCTAAGAAGTGCATGTCTATTAGATGACTTTCGTATGCTTATTGAAAGAGTTGGTATAATCAACTATATGGAGGATGAAGGGCCTCAGTATGCATCTCTCACAACATCTTTTGTTGAGATTTTTGAATTTCGGAACACACATTTTGGTCCCACTGTTGGCTTCAAAATATATAGTAGATCTTTCTCTTTGTCCTTGGGAGATTTTTGTGCCTTTGTAGGTATCAACGCTACCGGGACAGCGTGCCGGATTCAGGAGAAACCCGCGGATCTTGCGGCGCTTTACCGAGAAATCACCAACGATGATGGTCTCTCATCCCAGCGTGGGAAGATAAGGAACATTCAACTTCCTGCTCTTAGATATTTTACTTACTATATTGCTACTAGTATCCTTGGCAGGGATAACACTAGCAACATTTATGGTTACCATCTTGCTTTCATTGATGTTGCGCTGAACCGTAGCATGAAGTATAACATTGGTGCACTTGTTGCACGCCGCCTTGGTGCTAAGGTGCCTATTTTGGGGGGCATTATTGCTACACGTATAGCAACTGCTTTAGAATTTTCTATTGATCCTGATGATGAATTGATTGCTCCTTATAGACTTAACCTCGCTGCCATGAAGTTCCATCAGTTTGTTACTGCTAACTCTACTGCTGAATGTTTAGTATATACAGTTTTATATATAGATGGAGCGGTGCGAAAAGTTACTTTGCCGCAGCCTGTTTTGTTTAAGATTGACAGGTCACCATGGTCGCTCTCTAAGGAGGAGGTAGACGAGCATCTGAGCACCATGGAGTTTTACAGGCAGCAGGAGAGGCGAGACGTGCTTCCAGAGGACCACAACACGCAGTACACCGGCGCATCCTCGAGCACATATCAGGAGGAGGGTTCCTCCTCAGCATACTACGGGGGCGCCACCTCGTGGTCCCCTTGGTGATTGATCTCCACTTAGGCCAAAAGCCTAAGCTTGGGGGAGGTATACCGACATCACACTCATTTATATATCATGTTCGGTCGGTTCATTGTATATCCATATTTTCGTTTCTTTCGTCTGTTTTCGTTTTCTTTCGCTTCTTTCGTTTCTCTTTGTTTTATTGTTTTGTTCTTGTTTTCCAAAACACAAAAAGACCAAAAATATTTCTGTTGTTTCTCTTTGTTTGCTCCTTTAGTTTCTTTAGTTTATTTGTTTTCTTTTCTCGTTTTGGTTTAGTATTCAAAAATCCAAAAATATTTTGCTTTGTTTGCTTGTTTCTTTCTGTTATTGTTTTAAATCGCAAACCCAAAAATATTTTTTGTTCTTCTTTGGTTTTGTAAAGTTTGTTGCAGAGTTCACCAGACTTCCGTGTCTCCATTGGAGCTTGATTATCATTCTATATTATTCAATCCACAAGTGAAGAGCAGTAATGACAATTTAGGACATTCCGAGTTGTGTTGAGAGGCTGGTATGAAGTCTATTTGTTTTATTTTTGTACATATACTCATTATGTGAACATGCTTAGTTTGTTCATGTAAGGTGTATGTTATTTAATTGATGCTTGGTAGTTTCTGCTCTCACGTGTTAGTTCCAACTTATTAATATAAGATAGCATGTCGTATGAATGTTTGCTTGCATTGTTTTATTCATAGAAGGGTATGACATTGTGGTATCTACCTCTGATTTTTTCGATTGAATTGACTTGGCACATGCTCATGCATGCTATGACTGAAAACAAAAACTCACTTAAGCCTCTATGATTTATTTTGCCTCAGAGTATTTGTATCATTTTTATGCCCCTGATAATTTTGTTTTGTCGCAAGCATGATTATGACATTTGTTGCTCTCTTGATTGTCGCTCCCCGTCTATTGCTAGCCTTCACCTGTACTGAGTATGAGATCTACTCGTGCATCCAACTCCCAAAAACCAAAGTTTCCCAAATGCGTCCACCATACCTACATATGTATGTGGTATTTAACTGCCACTCCAAGTAAATTTCTCGTGTGCTACCTTTAAAACTTGCTAAAAATTATTCCTGTTTTGTGCCCCTGTTTTAGCTCACGAGGACGTAAATAGAGAATCTTTATCTCACTTGTTGACTGGATTTCACACCCTTGACTAGTGTCTTCATCCGCTTATCCAATGATAGAAGAGCCAGCAGCGGGGTGCCTAGCCCCAAATTAATAACACAAATTATCTTCACTCTTTTTGCCCCTGATTTATCAGTCAAAGCATAATTGTGTAAACAAAAGAGAAAGAGGGATGACCTTCTACCCAGATGCGTCCTTCCATGGGGGGCTCTCTTGTGAAGTCTAGTTGGCTTGTGACGTACTGTATTGTCTGTTTACCACTCGTTGACATAAGCATACACCTCTCTCAAAAATGTTTTCAATACATCTGTTTAATAAAATAAAAAGCTCTAGCACATGAGTTAATCCATGCTTCCCTCTGCGAATGGCCTTTCTTTTATTTTTATGTTGAGTCCTCACCTTCTCGCTTTATGCACCTTCTTGAGAGCATGACTGTTATTCTTAGTGTAATGTGCTTGTCCCAAAACACGGTTGAGAGTGGTATAACTTTGATGCTTGTATCTTTGATATCTATATTTCTAGTCTCCATTTGAACTTCAGAGGTGCCTTGGCACTTATGTTTTGCTCCACTATTAAGGGAAAGAGAGTACACTTTATCATACCCTATTATGAGCATTGCAATCTTGTAGATTGAAGTACTTCATGTTGTCTATTATTAGTTTGTTGGCATCTCTTCATGGTTTGCATAACTGCTGGGGAACTTTTATTTTCCATATATCTTATTATGAATTGCCTCGGCACTTGTTTATGTAGTGAGTATATTTACATCATATGAAACAAATGTGTTCGTAAAAGTCTTTTATCGCACTCAGTTGTCACTGAATTGCTTGAGGACAAGCAATAAGCTAAGCTTGGGGGAGTTGATACGTCCAAAACGTATCTCCTTTTCCGAACAATTTTCTTATTGTTTTCCTCTAAACTTGTGAGTTTTGGATACCACTAAGACGGACTAATTCTATTTTCAGCATAATTACTTTGGTGTCTCGTTTTTGTGCAGAAAAATCAACTTTGGGGAAAATGCCCAGAAAATACCCCATTGGTCTTAAAACACCAGAAGACCCCGGGAGCCAGAAGGGGGCCAGGAGAGGGGCTAGGAGGGGCCACACCACCCCCGGCGCCCCTGGTCGCGTCGCCTGGTGGTGTGGGCCACCCCGGGACCCCCTCAGGCTCCCCTTTCGACTACATAACGCCTTCAACCCTAAAACAACAGGGGGTTCGTCATATTCCACAGAAACACAATAGAGCGTCGTCGCCACCCCGAACCTCGATTCGGGGATCAACAGTTCTTGTTCTGGCGTACTGTCGGGTCGGGGATTCGAAGGATATCATTGCCATCGACACCGCCACCTCTTCTCCATCGACCATCCATGTTTCCCCCCGTCCATGTGTGAGTAAACACCGTTGTAGCCTAAGAGGGGTGGAAGGGATTGGACGAGATAGATCCTGTAATAATGCCAGATTGTTAGAGCATAGTGTATAGTATACATTGTTAGTGTTTTCTACCGTTGTTGCAACTTGTTATGCTTAATTCTTGTCACTAGGGACCGAGTGCCATGATTTCAGATCTGAACATGTTATTGTTTCATGAGTATAATATTGTTTCTTGATCATATATGAAAGTTGTTTTACACATGTCATTGTCCGGAACCCGAGGCCCCAAAGTGACAAAAATTGGGACAACCGGAGGGGATGGTTGTGATGTGAGGATCACATGTGTTCACGGAGTGTTAATGCTTTGCTCTGGTGCTTTATTAAAAGGATCACTTTAATTACCCGTAGTTTTCCTAGAGGCCCCGCTACCACGGGCGGGTAGGACAAAATATGTTGTGCAAGTTTCTCATTGCGAGCACACATGACTATATTGGAACACATGCCTATGGTTTGCCTACATGTTTGATGCTTTATATTATTATCTGCAATGCCCTTATTTAGATTATTACATGGCCTATGTTATCCATGCAACGCCCGTCCATCCATTCCCTCTATGCTTACGGTACTTCCCATACTGTTGTTTTCCGCGATTGCTACTGATGTTACTATTTTACTACTTCAGTTATTTTACTTCTACTAATGCTATAAAACGGTTACCACTGATAAATTGTTGCGAGCAAGTCTACTTTCAGGTGGAGCTATACTAACAACTCAGTTGTTAAGGCATATAAATATTCTTTGTCTCCCCTTGTGTCGAATCAATAAATTTGGGTTTTACTTCCCTCGAAGACTGTTGCGATCCCCTATACTTGTGGGTCATCAGTCGTCCACCGATGTTGCCCTCTTGCCTATTTATACTTCTCCATGGGTTAACCCTAAAAACCCGAGCCTTTTCCACCAAAAAGATCTGCAGCCTCCGTCATCGTCAACCCTAGTTCGGGAGAGTTCTGGAGCTCTCCCCGGCACCCTGCCGAGAGGGGGAATCATCACCGGAGGGCTCTTCATCACCATGCCTGCCTCCGGAGTGATGCGTGAGTAGTTCATCTCTTGACTACGAGTCCATAGCATTAGCTAGATGGTTGTTATATTCTCTTTATTTCCCATGTTTAGATCTTGTGAGCTTCCTTACATGATCAAGATCAGCTTATTGTAATGCTACATGCTGTGTTTCTGGGATCCGATGAATATTGAATGCTATGTCCAATGATTATGAATCTATCATGTTCTTTCATGTGTATGTTATTTATGATCTTGCATGCTCTCTGTTACTAGTAGATGCTCTGGCCAAATTGATGTTTGTAACTCCAAGAGGGAGTATTTATGCTCGATAGTGGGTTCATGCCTTCCTTTCACTCACGCTCGAGTGAAAGAAACATAACAGGTGGGGGATGTGCTGTTGCCATTAGGGAGAAAACAACAATGCTTTGTCTAAGGATAATTTTATTGTTTACATTACACACTTTGCTTAATGCAATTATCTGTTGCTTGCAACTTAATACCCAAAGTTTTCTCGGATGACACTCTGAGAGTGGATTATTAGTCATAGATGCAACTGGATAACGGTCTATGTATCTTGTTGTAATGCCCGCATGAATCACATAGTAATCATCATGTCATGCATATGCACTACGGTGCAACCTTTATATCTGTCAATTGTTCGGATGTAATTTGTTTACCCAACATGTTTTCTATCTGTTTTCGAGAGACACCTCTAGTGAACTGTGGACCCCGATCCATTTCTTTATACTGATAATACAACCACTGCAACCGTTGTTTTACTACTGCGATTACTGTTTTCGTAGTGCAATTATTGTTCTCTTTCATTTACTGCAAACAAGTACTATTTTCCACACTATACGCCTAATCCTTTTTTTCAGCTAAACCGGTGAGATTGACAACCTCACTGCTTCGTTGGGGTAAAGTAATTTGATTGTGTTGTGTAGATTCCACGTTGCTGCTGAACCGGTAGTGCGCCCTACCAACATCAGCTGCATCAACGTTCAGAAGAGATTTCTTTCTCCTACTGGTCGATTCAACCTTGGTTTCTTTCTGAGGGAAAACTTGTTGCTGTTCTCTTTCGTACCCTCCACTTGGGGTTTCCCAACGAGAGCATCAGTCTCCATTGGGGATGCCAAAATCGGTGCTTTCATTAAAGTTTCCTTTAGTTGGGTTAATACTTTGTCCGCTTCCTCTATCCATTCAAACTTATCGGAATTCTTCAATAGTTTGTATAATGCCAGAACTTTGTCACCAATCCGGCTTATAAACCTGCTTACGGCGGCTCCAGAACCCGTCAATCTTTGGACGTATTTTAGACATGTAGGTCTTTTGATGTCCATAATTGCTTTCATATTTTCTGGATTTACCTCAATTCCTCTGTGAGAAACTATAAAACCCAGAAGTTTTCCTGAGGGAACCCCGACTACACACTTTAATGGATTTAACTTCATTTTATAAGTGCGTAAATTATCGAAAGTTTATCGTAGATCCTCAAGGAGCGTATGATTTTCCTTGGAAACGACGGCAATATTGTCCACGTAAACATGAACGTTTTTGCCTATTTAATTATACAAGCATCTTTGCATCCAACGCTAGTATGTGGCTAGAGCATTCTTCGAGCCAAAAGGCATGGTTATGTAGTAATACGCTCCCTAGGGTGTTATGAAAGAGGTTTTTATTTGATCTTCTTCTTTCATGCATATTTGATGATACCCAGAATAAGCGTACAAAAAGCTCAGAGCCAGCTGTGGCATCTATTATTTGATCGATTCGCGGTAACGCGAACCTATCTTTTGGGCACAATTTGTTCAGACCGGTATAGTCTATACACATCCTAAGAATAATAGTATCCTTCTTCGGGACTAATAGTGGGTTCGCAGACCAATCAGTATGTATGACTTCCCGGATGAAATCAACTGCTAAAAGCTTGATGATTTCCTTGCCAATAGCCTTCCGCCTTCTTACATCAAAACTACGGCGACCTTGTTTGACGGGTTTTGATCCTCGAATAACCTTCAATTGTTGCTCAACAAGTTCCCTGGGTATGCCTGGCATATCAGCTGAACACCAGGCAAAAATATCCCAATTCTCATGGAAGAACTTGATGAGCGCGCTTTCCTATTTGTCAGTCATTCCAGCCCCCAAGATAATCTGCTTTGTATTCTCAGATGCTTTGAAACTATGATCCGACTTCCAGCTTTCCTTTCATGCCGGCATTTCTGTCGGCGATGCCTCTTTAGCCAGCTCCTTCAGCTCCTCCTTTGCTATTACCTACTCGGCACAAATGGCATTTCCCAGTAGCTCGTTGGCAGCTTGAAATCTCCTTCCATGGTGATTACTCCGCCTTTTGGCCATGGCATCTTAAGCTTTTTGTAGATGTAGCACAACCTGGCCATAAATTTGGTGAAAGCCGGACGTCCGAGTATTGCATGATACACACTCTCGAATGGTACTACTTCAAATGATATCATCTCCTGACGAAAGTGTTCCGCCTTTCTGAAGGTTACTTCTAGGGATATTTCTCCTGTGGAATGTGCTTGCCTGCCAGAAAAATGCCCTGAAAACGTACATTGCTATGCTTGAGCCGGGTTTCTGAGAGATGCAGTTTCTTCAGAGTACTTAAGTACATGATGTTGATACTCGATCCTTGATACGTCCATTTTGCATCATTGTTTTATATTGTTATTTTCTGTTATTCATTGATATATTTCTTGTTATGATGCATCACTTATGTTATTTTATCTTATTTTGCATGTTTCATATTTTTTGGAGAATAAACACCGGGACCAGAAATTTCATGGAAAAAGCACCATCAAGATACCCTATTTCAGAAGTTCAGAAGAAGAGGGGGACACCGGAGATGTCTTAGAAGTTCATAGGAGGAGGCTAGCCAGAATGGGAGCCAGAGGGGGGGCACTAGGGTCCCACACCATGGGGTGGTGCGCCCCCCCTTGGCTGTGTCGCCTGATGGTGTGGCCACCCTGGCCCACCTCTGGTCGACCCCTTTCGCGTACTTGACCCCTAGGGGAACCCTAAGCCCCAGACTATCATCGAATAATTAGTATGCCGCCGCCTCGGGGCGGAAAACACTAAAGAGAGAAAATCTCTCCGGCAGGGAGAAATCTGCCGGGGAAATTCCTCTCCGGAGAAGGGAAATCATCGCCATCGTCACCGTCATCGTTCCGGACATCATCAAGATCATCATCGTCATCATCATCACCACCAGCACCATCACCCTCATCATCCACCGTCACCCCGTTGTAAAAATTAAAGGCCTCTTTCCTTGTTTTACATTAGATCTCTCTCCCGGTGTGGATTACTTGTTAGTAGTTGATGCTTGTGAGATTTATCGGTGTTAGAACTTTATGACCAGATTGTTATCATTCATTATATCACCTCTGATTATGATCCATATGATGTCTTGTGAATAGTTCATTTAGTTCTTGAGGACATGGGAGAAGTCATGATGTTAGTAGTGAAGTTATGTTGAAGTAATATCTCGTGGTTCGGTATTTAAGTTGTGGTGCTATTCTTCTAGTGTTTTCATGTGAACGGCGATGATGCGTGTGAACACACGTTCATTGGGAGACCCCAAGAGGAAGGTATGAAGAGTGCAGCAACAAGTTTCCCGCAGAAAGAAACCAAGGTTGAATCGACCAGTAGGAGGAAGGAGTAACTTCAGAAGGTTGAAGCAGCTGAGATGGCAGGGCGGACTACCGGTTCAGAAGAAATGTGGAACCTACACAACACAATCAAATCACTTTGCTCCAATGAAGCAGTGAGGTTGTCAATCTCACCGGTTTTGCTGAACACAAAGAGGTTAAATGTATGGTGTGGAAAACAGTAGGAACACAGTAGAACAGTACGAAAGAACTAGTAACAGTATAAAAGAAGTAGGTGTTTTATCAGTATGAGGAAAAAGGACCGGGGTACACAGTTCACTAGTGGTGCCTCTCCGTGAAAGATAAATAACATGTGTGGTGAACAAATTACAACTGGGCAATTGACAGAAATGAAGGTTGCACCGTAGTGCATATGCAGGACATAAATATTACTATGTGATTCATGCGGGCATTACGACAAAATACATAGACCTTCTGAAAGTGCAAACGCGCTTAAATCATCTTGTTTTGGTGTTTGTTAACAACACATGTAATCTAATAGGTGTTGATATATTTCAGGGGCTTACTTCAACATGTTATCATGTGTGGTGCTGAGGTACAAAAAGGAGCTACTGTCAAATCTCTGTTCTCTGGAGTTTTTCTCCAGGCCGGAGTCTCCGGTCTACCAGACCGGAGTCTCCGGTGTGGATATTTGCTCAGGGATTTTGCTAAGGAAATTCTGGTGTCGCGTACTGTACCCACACCGGAGAGTGTCCGGAGACTGTCCGGAGTCTCCGGTGTGGGCTTTTCTTCAAGGATTTTCTCTAAGGACTTGGTGGTGTCGCGCACTGTACCCACACCGGAGTCTTACCGGATACTTACCGGAGTCTCCGGTGTGAGTATTTGTTTCCTTCGATCGCAAGACCACAGACGTACTCTATGCATATTCGAAGCACCAAGACCGGAGTCTCCGGTCCACCAGACCGGAGTCTCCGGAGTGGATTTTCCCTGAAGATTTGGGACACCGGAAACTGTCCGGAGTCTCCGGCCCAGACCGGAGTCTCCGGTCTTTACACCGGAGTCTCCGGTGTGACTTTCGCCAGAAAAGCTCCAACGGCTCTTTGCATTTATGGGGGGTATAAATACCCCCTCCCCTCCACCAACCTCAAGCTAGCTCGACCAGACTTAAAGACTCCATTGTTGAAGCTCAACCACCTTGCTAGATCTCCCAATCCAACCACCCAAAAGCCTAGATCTTTGGTGGATTGAAGGAGAAGGCCCCGATCTACGTCTTCACCAACCGGATTTCATTTCCCCTCTCCTTTGCTTGAGGAATCTTGGCCTAGGGTTTCCTCATGTGGAGAACCTAGGCTTCTTGCTACTCTTGGTGATTTGTGAGAGTTGGGAGCCCCCAATTAAGTTGTGGGTGTGTGCCCCAAACTTGTTTGTAAAGGATTCGATCCCCGCCTCAAAGGGGTTCTATAGTGGAAGGTGAACTAGGCCTTTGTGGCGAAGTTCATCGGAGAATAGGGTGAGGCCTTTGTGGCGTTGAGTAGGCCTTCGTGGCGAGCTCACACCCCTCCAACGAGACGTACTCCCTTGACAAGGAGGAACTCGGGAATACATCGTGTCTCCGTGTGCTTCCATCGGTTATCTCGTTCCTCCCTATTTACTTCTAGTACTTGTTACATTTATTGTTGTACTAGTTGCATTAAGTGTTGTTCTAGTTGCCTTAATTGCTTGCCTTGTCATATAGGTAAATTCACCCCTAGTTGCATAATCTAGAGAATTTACCTTTTTGTCAAGCCTAAATCTTAAGAAAAATTAAAATTGGTCGTAGCACCTATTCACCCCCCCCTCTAGGTGCCTATACTTTACTTTCAATTGGTATCAGAGCCTCGGCTCTTCTATCGGTCTTAACCGCCTAAGAGTTTAAGTATGGGTGATGAGGATGACGCTCCGTCCGAAGGAAATGTGTCCATGAATGATCTCAATGCTTTGAGAGAATCATTGACCTCATCCATAGACACTAAATTTGAGGAGTTGCGTCTACTCATGACAACACTCCTCAAAACCAAGGAACCGGAGGTGGTCGACTCATCCCCTCCGGAAACGGAGGGTGCCAAGATTGGGGTTGATGGTGAACCACCTAAAACTGCTTCCGCCGAACAATCCTCTAAGAAGGGTGCGAGTGGAAAGGAAGGATATCATGCCGTAGAAGGCTCATATTCTCCCGATCCTCCCATTCCTTTTCCTCATATAATTCCTAGGGGAGATCCACCTAAAATTGATGCATATTCTTTTCGTGAATGGCAATACTACATGGAGACTCACTTGAACTCTTCTTGTATAGATCTTTGGAGAATCACTCGTGATGGATACAAGCCATATGATCCCAAGAATCTCACAAGAAGAGAGGTTGTAGATTGCCAACTCAATTACACCGCTTTATCCATCCTTCATCAAGCTGTGGGCCCCAATCACATGCCGCATCTTCAACACTTCTCCACCGCCAAAGAAACATGGGATGCACTTGTCATCATGTTTGTTGGGAATGAAAGCATGCAAAGAAATCGCGATGACACCTTGACCAATGAGGCCGAAGGATTTTTCATGCGTGATGGAGAAGATCACGTTGACATGTATCGGAGGCTCAAATCTCTTGCCACCGCTTTCTCTAATGCGGGTGCAACACATATTGATGATGCTTGGATCAAGAGGAAGTTCATAATTGCCGTGATGCCTTTTGAGGGCACGGATATGAAGAGCATTCAAGGGAGACATGATTTCTCCATCATGACCTCTACCCAAGTCATGCAAGAATTGAGCTCCTACAAAGTGCAAACCAAGAATGCTCTTGACAACCGTGCTAGGGCCATTGGGATGCATCAAGGAGCTTCCGTTGCTTTGAAGGCCAAGGTGTTGGCAAGAGAAGTTGAGAATGATGAAGATGGTGAAGAAGCATTGCCTCCTTTGAAGGAACAAGAATATGATCCCGTTCTAAAGGATCTAATTGCTCTCACCGTGCAAAAATTTTGGAACAATCCCCCAAAAGGCAAGAAATTTGTTGAGGAAAAGACCAAGTCTCGGTATGGTAATGATGGGGCTCAAAGAGTGAGATCTTGCTTCAATTGCCAAGACAAGTACCACTTCATTGCGGAGTGCCCCTATGAGAATAGAGAGAACCATAGCGGGAAGCTCATCCGCAAGGACAAGTCCAAGGTTGAATACAAGAAACCTCACTTCAAGAAGAAACCTTTCAACAAGAAGACCCCCACCAAGTTTGTGCTCTTGACTCAAGAGGAGTATGATTCCGGGAGTGATGAAGAAGAAGAAACCACAAGTGAAGTGGCCGCTCTAGCTATTGCTTCCACTCCATCTTCGTCATCTCTCTTTGAATCCCCCAATGAAAATCTTCCTCAACGCAATGCCAAGTGCTTCATGGCTAAGACCACGGAGGTATCATCTTCTCCTAACTCTAAGACCCCTAGTGAACTAGAACATATTGCTAGTCTTAGAGAAGAAGAGGAAAGGGCCTCTTTGGACCGATTTATGTCTAACATGCAAGGGGAGACCAAGAAGTACTTTGAGCATCTCATGAGGCAATTGGGAGAGGCCCAAGAGTCTCTTGAGAAGAAAGGTGAGATTGAGAGAAGGGATGTGGATGAAATTGCATCCCTCTCAATGACTCTTGAAGAAGAACATGATGGTAGAGTTTCTCTAGAAGATGAACTTGAAACTATTGAAACTACCCATAATGAACTTGTCTCTAAAATCATTAAGGAACGTGATCTTGCTATTGCTAAATATAAAAAGGCTAAAAATGATAAAGTAGAGTTTGGGGTTGGTCATGGTAAACTAACCGAGGAGTTTGAAAAGCTAACCATTGCTCACAAAGCTTTGGAAAGCGAACACTCATCCCTCAAAGAGTTGCATGAACAACTTCAAACTCAACATACTCAATTTAACCATCCTAGCACTTCTACTTCTTCTTGTGATCATGCAAATATTATTGAAGAAAATGCTAGGTTGAAGGATGAGCTAGCAAGGCTCAAGGGCAAAAGCACTCAAGTTGAAAAGGTGGTGCTTGCCACCCCACAAGTGGTTGCCTCAAGCTCTAATGTGGTCATTTCTAGATCACAATTGAGTGCTCCAAGGCAACAAGTGGGCAAGCAAGGTCTTGGCTATGTAGCCAAGAAAAAGAACAAGAAGAAGAAGAACAAGAAGAAGAACAAGAATGGTGCTTCGGGTGGTATTGTCATTAGGGACAATCCTACTCATAGCACACCCGCACAAGCAAGCAATGGTGCCTCAAGTAGCAATGTCATGAGGGACAACACTACTCGTAGCACCTCCGCGGGAACTAACAACCCACACCATTTCTTATATGTTGATTATTATGGTGTTGTGCAAGCTAAATATGTTGGTCCTATTGAGGGTTTTATTGACTACACTATATGGGTTCCAAAGACCCTTGTTGCTAACATGAAGGGACCCAACTTGGGTCCTAACTCTAGTCAATGATCTCTTGCAGGACTATGCTTCCGGTGGGACTAAATGGATTCTTGATAGTGGATGCACTAATCATATGACCGGAAGCAAAGAACTTGTGACGGAGTTGCAACCAAATGACATCCAAGCAACCGTCACCTATGGGGACTCGTCCAAGTCTAAGGTATCCGGATTTGGCAAGGTTGTGGTGGCTCCCGATATCACTATCGTGAACGTCATGCTTGTCGAATCCCTTGGTTACAATTTACTTTCCGTCCGTTCTCTTAGTAAGATGGGTCTTTCCGTCTTCTTTGATGGTGATATTGTGGTCCTTTTGAGAAGCAAGACTCTTGACGTCGTTCACGTGGGACATGTTGAAAATGAGTTGTATGTGGTGGACTTTTCGAAGTCAACAAACACTCAAGCAATGTGTCTTTTCGGGAAGGCGGACTTGGGATGGTTGTGGCATCGCCGCCTATCCCATGTCAACATGAGAACTTTGCAAAGTCTTCACAAAAGTGGCCTTATTGTTGGACTAAAAGAAAATGTTTCCTTTGCAAAGGATCGTGTTTGTAGGTCGTGTGTTGAAGGGAAGATGCATGACATTGTGCACAAGGCCAAGACTATTATTTCATCAAAGAGGATCTTGGAGCTTCTCCATGTTGATCTCTTTGGTGCCGTGCCCGAAGCGAGTCTTGGCGGAAAGAAGTATTGCTTGGTGATTGTCGATGATTACTCAAGATACACTTGGGTTTATTTCTTCAAGTGCAAGAGTGAGACCCAACAAACCATCATCGACTTCTCCAACGAAGTGCAACGTCAACACAATGTGCAAATCATGGCTATTAGGAGTGATAATGGTTCGGAGTTCAAGAACTACACATTGAATGAATTTCTTAGTGAAGAAGGCATTCGCCACCAATACTCCGCCACTTACACTCCTCAACAAAATGGCGTTGCCGAAAGGAAGAATCGCACTCTCTTGGATATGGCAAGGACCATGTTGGCGGAGTACTCTTCTCCCCAATATTTATGGGCCGAGGCCATATCCACCGCATGCCACTCCTCCAACCGCCTCTACATCCGCAAAGGCTTGTGCAAGACCCCATATGAGATCCTCACCGGCAACAAGCCCAACGTATCCTACTTCCGGGTATTCGGTTGCAAGTGCTTTTATTTGATCAAGGGTATTAGGTTGTCGAAATTTCAATCCAAAACTATTGAGGGTATTTTTGTTGGTTACGGTGCCGAATCCCACACTTATAGAGTCTATGACAAAGCCTCACGGATTGTCATAGAATCTTGTAGTGTGGTTTTCGAGGAAAATGACGGCTCCCAAGTGGCGCAATTTCATGTTTCAAATGTAGATGTTGAAATGCCTCAAGAAGCCATAGGAAGGATGGGTGTGGGATTCTTCCGCCCCATCGAGGGACACCTTATGGCGACTCGAGAAGGACTATGCTCTACCCAAGTGGAGCCCTCCTCTACATTTGAAGATCAAGCCAAGGAGCCAACCACTACACCTAACCGAGAACATATTCAAGTCCCTCCTCTCATTGATCAAGTGACTCCGCAAGTCGTACCCACTCCTCTCACTAATGCGAGTCAAGATCAAGGCCAAGATCATTCTTCCTCGCCATCCTCTTCTCAAAATGAAGCTAGTATTGAAGATATTGTTGTTGACAATGTTGATGATCAAGGCCATGATGGTCAAGATGGGGACCCAAATGATCAAGATGATCAAGTATCTCCTCCTCGCAATAATGAGGAGATCGAAGCCCGTCGCATCAATAGGATAAGAAGATCTTTGAAGCTAATTGATGCCCAAGATGACAAGGTCTTGGAGGATGTTCAAACTAGAAGATCCACTAGAAGGCAATTGGCTCATTTTTGTGAGCATCAAGCTCATATCTCTATGGTGGAGCCTAAGAAAGTGTTTGAAGCTCTTGAGGACTCCGATTGGGTTGAAGCTATGCATGATGAGCTCAATAACTTTGAGCGCAACAAGGTTTGGAGATTGGTTGAGAAACCCAAGGCTTGCCACAATGTTATTGGCACCAAGTGGATATTAAAGAACAAGCAAGATGAGAATGGCATTGTCATTAGGAACAAGGCAAGATTGGTCTCTCAAGGTTACACCCAAGTTGAAGGCATTGACTTTGATGAAACCTACGCGCCCGTGGCTCGCCTTGAGTCCATCCGTATCCTCCTTGCTTATGCATCCTCACATAATTTCAAATTACAACAAATGGATGTGAAAAGTGCTTTCTTGAATGGTCCTCTAAAAGAGGAGGTATATGTCAAGCAACCTCCGGGGTTTGAGAATCTCAACTTTCCTAACCACGTTTACAAACTTGACAAGGCTCTCTATGGTCTCAAACAAGCACCTCGTGCTTGGTATGAGCACCTTAGGGAGTTGTTAGATGATCGTGGTTTCGAAGTTGGGAAGATTGACCCCACTCTCTTCACCAAGAGAGTAAAAGGAGAGCTTTTTATATGCCAACTCTATGTGGACGATATTATCTTTGGCTCAACTAACCAAGCTTTCAATAATGAGTTCTCTAAGCTTATGACTGACAGGTTCGAGATGTCTATGATGGGTGAGCTTAAATTCTTCCTTGGCTTTGAGATCAAGCAATTGGCCCGTGGTACTTTCATTTCTCAAGCCAAGTATACTCAAGACATGCTCAAGAGATTTAACTTCCAAGAGGCAAAGATCAAAACAACTCCTATGCAAGTCAAGTGTCATCTATCACGCAATCCTAAAGGGAGTAAGGATGTGGATCAAAAACTTTATCGTTCTATGATTGGTTCTTTGCTCTATCTTTGTGCATCTAGACCCGATATCGTTTTGAGTGTAGGTGTGTGTGCAAGGTATCAAGCGGCTCCTAAGGATTGCCACTTAGTGGCGGTTCATAGGATCTTTCGTTATTTGGTTCATACCCCAAGATTTGGTTTGTGGTACCCAAAGGGGGCACAATTCTCTCTCAATGGTTATACGGATTCCGATTGGGAGGGTGATCAAGATGATAGGAAGTCAACTTCCGGGGCTTGCCAATTTCTTGGTAGGTCCCTTGTAAGTTGGTCCTCGAAGAAACAAAATTGCATTTCACTCTCCACCGCCGAAGCCGAGTATGTTGCCGCCGCTAGTGCATGCACCCAATTGTTATGGATGAGGCAAACTCTTAAGGAATATGGTGTCCATTTGGACAAAGTGCCTCTTTTATGTGACAATGAAAGTGCCATCAAGATTGCTTACAACCCGGTGCAACACACAAGGACGAAGCACATTGAAATTCGCCACCACTTCATCCGTGATCACGTGGCAAGAGGAGACATTGCACTAAGTTATGTGCCCACCAAGGACAATCTTGCGGATATATTCACGAAGCCACTTGATGATGCAAGATTCTTGTTCTTGAGGAATGAGCTAAATGTGATTGATTCAAGGAGCTTGACTTGACTATCTTGCACACACCCCTATAGATGAAACGCTTTTGAGTCTAGATGTAGGCATGGACATAGGGGGAGTGTTATCCTAACACATTGGGTTCTCCCTCCCCCCATTATGCCCAAAGCAAAAATTCATTGTAAACTCTCTTTTTCTAATGTTGAATTGTGAGCTTCAATGTTGAGTAATGGCAATGCCCCCAAGATATATCTTCGCGGTTGCATACCATAAACTCTTACATGGTGGCCTAGGCCACCAACCTCTTCCGTCTAGCATTGGTTCTTATTTGCGAGGTTTTGGCATTTCTTTGTTAAGGGATGTACTCACCATTTGATGTTCTTCATTTCCTTCTCATTGTTTTTTGAGTACTTTTTTCCCTCCTTGTGTTGCTTCTGAGTTTCGTGCCAAAAACTCATATTTGGTGTTTTCGAGCATTACATGTTCTTTTGGGTCGTGTTTCTGGTGAAAGACCGGAGACTCCGGTGTACCATACCGGAGACTCCGGTGTTAACACCGGAGACTCCGGTGTGCTACGGGTGCTATTTAAACTGGGGGCTGAGGGAAGTTAGGGTTTCATTCCCCACTTCCCCCACGCCCCCCCAAAGCACTGCAGCGCCGCCGCCTTCACCAGGAGCCGTCCCGGGGCGATTTCCTCCGCCCCAACCTCCCCCTTGCCTCTCCCATCCGTGGAGGGACAATGACAGGCCAAGGAAGCAAGGGTACATCCTCTCCCCCTCGTGTGTTCTCTGTTTTTCATCTAGATCTGAAAACCTAGGTGACCTCTTTGGGGATGATGCACTTTCTGTTGGTAGAACTTCCTATGGCTAAGTTTTTGTGTACAGAAATTGCTTAGATTCACCAGTAGAACCCTCTGTTAAGAACCCTGCACTTTGCTGTTTATCAGACCGGAGACTCCGGTGTCTCAGACCGGAGACTCCGGTGTCTCAGACCGGAGACTCCGGTGTGGTTCTTTCAGATGCGTCTGCTGGTGCATCTGTAGTGTTTATGCACCTCGATTGGACATGTATGCTCATTTTCCTTGTTTTGTCTGTTGTTGTTCTGTTTGTGTTGGATTTCAGGAAAAAAGCTGAAGGCCGTGGTCAAGCGAAAGTCTCGCCCTCACTCCCGCAACTATATGGTTGTTGATGAAGCCACCGGTCGTTATGGTCAGAGGGGTGCCTTTGAGAGTGAGAGGCGTCAGAAAAACAAGCACGAAAGCAGAATGAATGCTGAAATTGCAAAGAAGGCAAGATATGATTCTTTATCCTCAGTGGCTTCCTTGAGCAAGAAGGAGTACAGGCTTATGAGGGGTCGTCCTTTCTTCGAGATGCCCCGCACTGCTCATACAGCCCACTATTGGAGGAGGGAGTCCGAGTTGATCATGGAGGAGATCTATTCTCAGTTCAGGCAGCCCGTGTGTCCACAGAAAGTCCTTGACTTAGAGGCACTTGGACGATCTGAGTACTTTGAGGAGGCAGTCTGGATCACTAGGAAGCTGGGTCTCGAGCAGCTTGTGGGCATTCAGCAGAACTACAACCCTCCTATTATCCAGCAGTTCTTTGCCACTGTCACTCTTGCTGAAGATGAGAAGGTCACTATGAAGTGGATGTCTGGGACAGTGGAGTGCGAGTCGTCCATGGAACGATTTGCTGAGCTTCTTGGTTACCCTTGGGGAGAAGGGAATGGTGAGCGTATGCACATTCATGGAGTTGCTTATGATAAAAAGCGCATGGCTCCTATGTATGACAAGCTCTCCAGCTGCGGCACTGCCAAGAATCTGAAGAGGGTCTACAACATTTGCCTTCGTCTCTTTCGCTGCAACATTGCTCCCAAGGTGGGGAATGTTGATGCTATTCGTGGTGGCCTAGTGAACCTCCTGTATCAGGCTTTCCAGTGTCACCTTGCCGGCCCTGATGGAGAGGGGTTTGAGATTGACGTGATGCACTTTATTAAGGAGGAGATTTACTGTGCTATGATTGAGATCAAGAAGGTGCCTGTCTATGCTCCATATGTGATGAGGCTCATTCTTGACCAGCTGCCTGTCTTAGCCCACGATACTGTACACCCTGTTGGCTCCCTCCAGATTCTGTCCGGACGCTCTCGTGATGATGATGACACTCCCATGGGGGATGTTGAGGCACCTTCTGGCTCTAGGAGGAAGAATGCCGATCCTCCCTCTCGCCGCTCTAGCAGGGAGGAGACTCAGGATGAGATGAAGAAGCTCACGTGGTTCCAGCGTAACATTCTTTGCATGACTGTGGCTGTGCACAAGGAGAACCATGTGGCTTATAAGGAGAGACGCGAGCTGAAGAAGATGATCACCAAGCTACATGACCATGCGGGCCTTGGTGCTACCCCTCCTATGGGCACTCCTCCCACCACTCCACCCACCCCTCCCACTGCTTCTGTGACTATGTCCTATGAGGGGTGGAACATTGATCAGTTTCCTTGGGGTGACTTTGAGGATGTCACCTCGGCTCCTTCTACCTCGACTCACCGTGCTAGGACCCCGGAGATTGAGGAGGACTTCGTTGATGATCAGCCTGAGGATGATCCAGAGGATGAGGACCTTGGTGACTTTGCCTCCGGTGATGATGATGATGCTGGGAGTGGAGCTGATGATGATGATGCTGGGAGTGGAGCTGATGATGATGATGGTGACACAGAACCAGGGGAGGATGATGATGAGGACTACGAGGATGAGGACTGAGCTTGTTGGACCACGGTGTTCTCATCGCCCCTTTTTGGTGTCTCGATGCCAAAGGGGGAGAAGTAGCTTTGGCTTGGCTTCTCCTTTCCTTTTTTTTTGATTTATTTGCTTCGGAACACAAGTCGTTGAACTTGATTTGCCTCTTATGGCTTGTGTTCCCACTATCCTAGTTGATTTCGATTTTAAGTGTTTAGTGAACTATGGTTGTTATTTGTGAGAGACCTTGTGGTGAAGCTATCTTATATTTATCATATCCTTGTCTCTACTACTTGTAATTGTTCACTAATGTTTGTTCAAGTGGGGCTTTGTTTGTGAAAAATAGGGGGAGCTCACTTTGTGAGTGCTCTATCTTTTACAAACTTAGCCTAGCTATGATCTATTTGCCAATTTATGTGTGTTGTCATCAAACACCAAAAAGGGGGAGATTGAAAGTGCAAACGCGCTTAAATCATCTTGTTTTGGTGTTTGTTAACAACACATGTAATCTAATAGGTGTTGATATATTTCAGGGGCTTACTTCAACATGTTATCATGTGTGGTGCTGAGGTACAAAAAGGAGCTACTGTCAAATCTCTGTTCTCTGGAGTTTTTCTCCAGGCCGGAGTCTCCGGTCTACCAGACCGGAGTCTCCGGTGTGGATATTTGCTCAGGGATTTTGCTAAGGAAATTCTGGTGTCGCGTACTGTACCCACACCAGAGAGTGTCCGGAGACTGTCCGGAGTCTCCGGTGTGGGCTTTTCTTCAAGGATTTTCTCTAAGGACTTGGTGGTGTCGCGCACTGTACCCACACCGGAGTCTTACCGGATACTTACCGGAGTCTCCGGTGTGAGTATTTGTTTCCTTCGATCGCAAGACCACAGACATACTCTATGCATATTCGAAGCACCAAGACCGGAGTCTCCAGTCCACCAGACCGGAGTCTCCGGAGTGGATTTTCCCTGAAGATTTGGGACACCGGAAACTGTCCGGAGTCTCCGGCCCAGACCGGAGTCTCCGGTCTTTACACCGGAGTCTCCGGTGTGACTTTCGCCAGAAAAGCTCCAACGGCTCTTTGCATTTATGGGGGGTATAAATACCCCCTCCCCTCCACCAACCTCAAGCTAGCTCGACCAGACTTAAAGACTCCATTGTTGAAGCTCAACCACCTTGCTAGATCTCCCAATCCAACCACCCAAAAGCCTAGATCTTTGGTGGATTGAAGGAGAAGGCCCCGATCTACGTCTTCACCAACCGGATTTCATTTCCCCTCTCCTTTGCTTGAGGAATCTTGGCCTAGGGTTTCCTCATGTGGAGAACCTAGGCTTCTTGCTACTCTTGGTGATTTGTGAGAGTTGGGAGCCCCCAATTAAGTTGTGGGTGTGTGCCCCAAACTTGTTTGTAAAGGATTCGATCCCCGCCTCAAAGGGGTTCTATAGTGGAAGGTGAACTAGGCCTTTGTGGCGAAGTTCATCGGAGAATAGGGTGAGGCCTTTGTGGCGTTGAGTAGGCCTTCGTAGCAAGCTCAAACCCCTCCAACGAGACGTACTCCCTTGACAAGGAGGAACTCGGGAATACATCGTGTCTCCGTGTGCTTCCATCGGTTATCTCGTTCCTCCCTATTTACTTCTAGTACTTGTTACATTTATTGTTGTACTAGTTGCATTAAGTGTTGTTCTAGTTGCCTTAATTGCTTGCCTTGTCATATAGGTAAATTCACCCCTAGTTGCATAATCTAGAGAATTTACCTTTTTGTCAAGCCTAAATCTTAAGAAAAATTAAAATTGGTCGTAGCACCTATTCACCCCCCCCCTCTAGGTGCCTATACTTTACTTTCACCTTCATCCAACTGCATCTATGACTAATAATCCACCCTCTGAATATCATCCGAACAAACGTTGGGTATTAAGTTGCAAGCAACAGATTATCGCAGTAAGAAAAGTGTGTAATGTAAACAATCTAAACTAGGTAAACACTGTTGTTTTCTCCCTAATGGCAACAACACATCCTCCATCTGCCACGTTTCTGTCACTCGAGCACAGATGCAAAGGAGGCATGAACCCACTATCAAGCATAAATACTCCCTCTTGGATTTACTAGCATATACTTGGCCAGAGCATCGACTAATAACGGAGAGCATGCAAGATCATAAATAACATATGCATGAAGATAACATGATAGATTGATAATCAGAAGACATAGCATTCAACATTCATCAGATCCCAGCAAACACAACATGTAGCATTACATAAAGATGATCTCGATCATGTGAGGCAGCTCACGAGATCTAAACATGAGGTACAAAGTGGAGAGAACAACCATCTACCTACTGCTATGGACCCGTAGTCCAGGGATGAACTACTCACGCATCACTTCGGAGGAGGGCATGGTGGTGTAGACCCCTTCGGTGATGAATTCCCCTCACGGCAGGGTGCCCGAGAGAGCTCCATAACCCTGCAGATCTCGGGATGACGATGACGGCGGCCTCGGGTGTTTTTCGGGACGAAGTGGTATATATTTAGGGTTTACGTCTCGAGGGGTATAAATAGGCAAAAGAGCAAAGGCGATGGAGGCTGGGGGCCCGACACCACCCCATGGCGCGGCGAGGGGGCGCGCCGCCCTATGGTGTGGGCCCCCTGTCGCCCCCCTTCGGTTCTCTTCGTGACTCCTTGGAACCTTCAGGAATTCTAAGACTTCCGGGCTTCGAATTTTCCAATTCGGAAAATATTTCCAGAACAACTTTTCTGAAACTAAAAACAGCAGAAAACAGGGAACTGGCTCTGTGGCATCTTGTCAATAGGTTAGTCCGGAAAATCGATAAAAATGACATAAAGTGTATAGCAAACATGTGGGAAACAATAAAAAATAACATGGAACATCAGAAATTAAGGATACGTTTATGACGTATCAGTCGACAACATGATACTTCACCTTTATGGGCCTAGGAGGATGCATTGTGTATTTGGATACTAATTGTGGGGTTGCCGGAGTGACAGAAACCTAAACCCCCGTTAGGAAACCAATGCACGAGGGAGCGTAGAATCTCGAAGTTTTAAGGATGTGGTTAGATTTATCTTAATTACTTCCTTGTATTTGCGCATGCTTACGAGGGGTATAATCACAAGTATGTATTAGTCCTAGTTGGGCGGTGCATTAGCATAGGTTCACCCACACAACACTTCACGAACCAATGGATATTAATCAACCGTAACGAAGCGAAAGCACTTGACGAAATTCCCATGTGTCCTCGAAAACATTTGGTAGTCATAAGTAATACAATCGGCTTGTCCTTTGCTCTCAAAAGGATTGGGCCACTCGCTGCAATATTATTTACTGCACTTTATTTACTCGCACTTCATTTATCTTCTATATAGAAAACCTCCAGAATATCGTTTTCTAGTGTTTACAGTGAATCCTCTATCCAACCTGCTTGTCAACACCTTATGCTCCTCGTTGGGTTCTACACTCTTATTTATCGAAAGTACTACGATACACCCCCTATACTTGTGGGTCATCAAGACTATTTTCTGGCACCATTGTCGGGGAGTGAAGCGCTATTGGTAAGTGGAATTGGTAAGAGAAACTTTTACTGTGAGTGCTATTTTTTTTGTCTGCTGTTTTATCTCATAATGGAGAATATTTTTGGTTCTTTGTTTAGGGGTACTTCTACCGTTACTACTAGGGTAGTAGGTAACATATTATCTGCTGAATTAGATCCTTTTAAAATACCTGGACGTGTTATGGATAACTGCTATTGCGGTGATGGAACTGTCCATCCCGGTTATCATTTTCTATTTATACATGAATTATGCGAGTTATTCAGGTGTGCATGTATTACAATGGATCGGGTTAAAAGGAAATTATTTTCTTTATCGCTGAAAGGAAGAGCCTCTGAATGGTTCAAATTACTGAAGAATGGTGAATCTATTGGATGGGAGGAAATTGTTCCTCTCTTTTATTCTAAATTCTATCCTCCTAGTGAGATTCATAAATACCGTAATCAAATATATAATTTCTGGCCTCGTGATGGAGAGATTATTGCCCAAGCGTGGGGGGGAATGAAGTTTTTAGTGCTCAAATGTACCGTTTATGAACTCCCGCGTAATATTGTTATCAATAATTTTTATGCAAGGCTTTCTCTTCATGATAAGGATTTATTGGATGCTTCTTGTTATGGATCATTCACACGTATGAAGGAAGAAGCTAAATGGGATCTTCTTGACCGTATTCAAGAGACACTGAAGAATGGGAAAATGACAAAGGCAGAAAGTCAGGTATAAATTATGATTATGAATGCATTAAATCTTTTATGGGAACCCATGATTTCTATAATGTTAGTGCTATTTGTGGTCTTGATTCTTAAATCTTTGCAAACTGTCTTAAAGATTTTGCCTCCTATCTTGATATTCCTAAAAAGGATTATCACAAGTATCATGCACCTTATAAAGGTATTGTTCCTGCTAGTAATATAGAAGTGCATGTTGTTAATCCTGCTGGTCCTAAGCCGTATGTTGAAGAATGTCTTTCCCTCCTAAGGTGAAAGAACACTCTATGGTGGCTAGTGTGGTTAGTAAGAGTAATAAGAAATCTATTGAACCTGATGAACAAATAATTGTTGAACCTGTTGTAGCAATAGTAAAAGATCTTGTTTGTGGAAACGTGGAGGATGAACACATTCTCTTCTATGAGGATTCTTCTAATATTGTTTCCCATGCTCATAGACCTAAGAAAACTAGTGTTCATGTGCTTTCTATTAAGATTGGTGATCATTGCTATTAGGGTTTGTGTGATATTGGTGCTAGTTCAAGTGCTATACCTTATGAGCTTTATAGACAAATTATGCATGAAATTGGTTCTTGTGAGCTTGAAGATATTGATGTGGTTATTCAGCTTGCTAATAGAGAAACTGTCTTTCCGATTGGTATTGTTAGAGATGTGGAAGTTTTATGTGGTAAGACTAAATACCCCACTGATTTTCTAGTACTTGGTAAGGCTGCTAGTAAAACTTGTCCTATTATTTTTGGTAGACCTTTCTTGAACACTTGTGGTGCTATTATAGAATGTAAAAGAGAGAAGATTTTGACTAAATTTGATGGAAAATCTTATGAGTTCAATTTCTCCAAATTTGCTAGAGCACCTTATGAATCTAAATTGCCAGATGAGAATTTTAAAGTTGAACAACTTACTTATATTTCTCTTGCGCCTAACAATGCTTTGCAGCAATATATGGAGGACCATGAGAGTGAAGTCTTTATGGAAGAGAGAAATGATATTAACGATATTCTTCTTCGTCAACCGGTGATACTGAAACATAATTTACCTATGGAAGACTTGGGTACCACATTACCACCCAAGGAGGATCCTGTTTTTGATTTAAAATCTTTGCCTGATGATCTTAAATATTCTTATATTGATGATAAGAAAATATATATTTTTATTATTAGTGCTAAACTTTCAGGTGAAGAAGAGGAAAGATTATTGGGAATTCTGAAGAAACACCGTGGAGCTATTGGATATACTCTCGATGATTTGAAGGGAATTTCTCCTACTATATGTCAGCATGCTATTAATATTGAAACTGATGCAAAGCCGGTACTTGAACATCATCTCCATTTAATTATTAACATGAAGGAAGTGGTAAGAAATGAGGTATTAAAACTTCTTGATGCTGGTATTATTTTACCTATTGCTGATAGTAGATGGGTGAGCCCTGTGCATTGTGTCCCTAAGAAGGGAGGAATGACTGTTGTGCCTAATGAAAACAATGAGCTCATTCCACAAAGAGTAGTAGTTGGTTATAGAATGTGTATTGATTTTAGAAAGGTTAATAAAGTTACTAAGAAAGATCATTATCCTTTACCCTTTATTGATCAAATGCTAGAGAGGTTGTCTAAGAAAACTCAATTTTGCTTTCTTGATGGTTATTCTGGGTTTTCTCAAATTGCTGCTAGGAAGCAAGATCAAGAGAAAACAACCTTTACTTGTCCTTATGGTACTTATGCTTATAGGTGTATGCCTTTTGGTTTGTGTAATGCTCCTGCTATGTTTTGAAGATGCATGTGTGCTATTTTTCATGGTTTTTGTGAAGAAATTGTGGAAGTATTCATGGACGATTTCTCCGTCTATGGAACTTCTTTTGATAATTGTTTGCACAACCTTGATAAAGTTTTGCAGATATGTGAGGAAACTAATCTTGTTCTTAATTGGGACAAATGCCACTTTATGGTGAATGAAGGAATTGTTCTTGGGCACAAAATTTCTGAAAGAGGTATTGAAGTTGACAGAGCTAAAGTGGAAGCCATAGAGAAAATGCCCTATCCTAGGGATGTTAAAGGTATTCGTAGTGTTCTTGGTCATGCTGGTTTTATAGGAGGTTTACTAAAGATTTCTCTAAAATATCAAAGCCTCTTACTAATCTTCTTCTAAAATATGTACCATTTGTTTTTGATGACGATTGTGAGGAAGCTTTTGAAACTTTAAAGAAGGCTTTAACTACTACTCCTATTGTTCAACCACCTGACTGGAATTTACCTTTTGAAATTATGTGTGATGCTAGTGATTTTGATGTAGGTGTTGTTCTCGGACAGCGCATAGATAAGAAGTTGAATGTTATTCATTATGCTAGTAAGACTCTTCATGCTGCTCAAAAGAATTATGCTACTACTGAAAAAAGAGTTCTTAGCTGTAGTTTTTGCATGTGATAAGTTTAGGCCTTATATTGTTGACTCAAAGGTTACTATTCATGCTGATCATGCTGCTATTAGATACCTTATGGAAAATAAAGATGATAAGCCTAGGCTTATTAGATGGGTGTTTCTTTTACAAGAGTTTGATTTGCATATTATGGATAGGAAGGGTGCCGAAAATCCTGTTGCTGATAACTTGTCTAGATTGGAAAATATTACTTTTGACCATATTCTTGTTAATGATAGTTTTCAAAATGAACAGTGGCTGCAATAAAGGTAAAACCCCAGGATAGTCCATGGTATTCTGATTATGCTAACTTTATTGTATCAAAGTATTTGCCTCCAACATTTACAAATCAACAAAGAAGAAAATTCTTCTATGATTTGAGGCATTATTTTTTAGATGACCCACATTTGTATAAATAAGGAGTAGATGGTATTATGAGAAGATGTGTTCCAGATCATGAACAACGTGAAATATTGAAGAAGTGCCATAGTAGTGCTTATGGAGGACATCACACTAGAGATAGAACCGCACAGAAGTTTCTACAATTAGGTTTCTATTGGCCTAATCTCTTTAAAGATGCACGTAAATTTATTTTATCTTGTGATGAATGTCAAAGAGTAGGAAATATTTCTAGACGTAATGAAAGGCCTATTAGTTATTCTCTTGTTATTGAACCTTTCGATTGTTGGGGATTTGACTTGATGGGTCCTTTTCCTCCTTCAAATGGTTACACTCACATTATTGTTGCTGTTGATTATGTTACTAAGTGGGTAGAAACTATACCTACTAAAAGTGATGATGGTGAGACCTCTTTAAATATGCTTAAAGATGTTATTTTCCCTAGGTTTGGTGTGCCTAGATATCTTATGACTGATGGAGGTTCTCATTTTATTCATGGTGGTTTTAGAAAAAACCCTTGCTAAATATGATGTTAATCATAGAATTGCCTCAGCTTATCATCCTCAAACTAGTGGGCAAGTAGAATTATCAAATAGAGAAATTAAAACTATATTGCAAAAGACTGTTAATAAATCTAGGAAGAATTGGTCTGATAAGTTGAATGATGCTTTATGGGCTTATAAAACTGCTTATAAAAATCATATGGGTATGTCTCCCTATAAAATGGTTTATGTAAAAGCTTGTCACTTGCCTTTAGAATTAGAACACAAAGCTTATTGGGCAGTCAAAAAATTAAACAAAGATTTTAAACTTGGTGGTAAGAAAAGAATGCTTGATTTGAATCATCTAGATGAATGGAGATGTGAAGCTTATGAAAATGCCAAGATCTTTAAAGAGAAAGTTAAACAATGGCATGGTAAAAGAATCCTTAAAGGAGAGTTTCATGTTGGTGAGAAATTTCTATTGTATCGGTCTCGTCTCAGATTTTTTGCCGGAAAATTACTCTCCAGATGGGAAGGACCATATATTATTGAAGAAGTGTATCGTTCAGGTGCAATTAAAATGGTTTCCCTCAAAGATAACACTACACAAGTGGTAAATGGGCAAATACTCAAACATTATATTTCTGGGGATTCCTATGATGAAGATGTTGATGTTATTCAAGTAATGACTCCGTAGAAGTTCATTAGAGGGAAGATTCCAGAATCTGCAGAGTATGTTTTGGAATAGGTAACAATTCTGTTAAGAAAAAGTTTGCGGATTACCTTCCAAGTTATAATTTATTGGTATTGGAAAATATGAAAAATACTGAGCCGAAGAGGAGTTGGAGAAGGTGCCCGGAGGCACCACACCACCTGGGGGCACGGGCCCAACCCTGGCCGCGCCACCCTTTGGTGTGGGCGCCCCGGAGCCCCTCTCCGACTCGTTTTTGACCTGGACTTTCCTTTCGTTACGCATATTTTTGCTATATAACCCCCCGGACCCCCTGAGGTCTGTCTATCATTTTCTCGTCGTGTTTTTGTTTCAAGTTGTTTCTACCAGGATTTGTTTTTAGTTTTAGAAGAACCATGGCCTCCGCCAACAACAACAAGGGGAAGGAGCCAATGGAAGATGATCTCAAAGGTCCCAAGCGCAAGAACATGGATCAGTGTGTCAAGAGAGAAGCAAAAAGGACGTCATCAAGCAGTGTTTATTCTTGTAGCGTGCAGGGACCAAGACCATCAGTTCCGGGCCTCAGTCCATCCCTGGAGTAGAGGAAGCTCTTCGGGTTGCAGATGAGTTTTGTGAACGTTATCCAGCTTTAAGGACGGAGGTAAAGATTCTTCAAGAGGAAAACGACATGTTTCGTGAGATGCTGCAACGTTTTCACGCCTTGCTTGAGAAGAGTGTATCACCACCACCACCGAAGAATTGATTCGTCATTGGTATTGGCATCCCCTTGGCTTGTTCCAAGCTTGGGGGAGTGCCGCGATATCACACTTTTATCTTTCACACTTTTTACCTTTTAGTAGAGTCATATCATGAGTAGAGAAAATATCATATAGGATGGATTGTAGTATGGAAGTGTCGCTCTCTAGTTGGTTATCGTTGTATCCCTTGGTTTGAGTGCTGTAATGAAATATTAATGAGAAGTTTCATCATCTACGTGTTCTACTTTATTTTAGTTTGCAATTTTTGTTATGTGATTGATCCTGTTATTAGTATTGGTATCGATGTTGGAGTTTCAAGTTAATCTAGTTGGTTTTGGCAAACTTAACATTGGTCAGTAGCAACAATACGTTGAGACTTAAGTAGAAAAGAGGGAGTTGCATGTAGATATATTATTCCATGATCTTTCTTTCTTGTTAGCTCATATGCTTAGTATTCTCAAATAAGTTTGTTTGAACCTTCAAGGAAGATTGCATGATTGGCTTTATCATACATGTTTTTTTGTTTTAATTCAATTATTATGCTTGCTACCCAACCTTGCTAGCCAAAAACCTGTTCTGAGAAGGAATGCTTCTCGTGCATCCCAACCTTGAGCCCAAAACCTTGCCATTTGTGCCCACCATACCTACCTATATGTGGTATTTCACCGCCACTCCAAGTAAATTGCTTGTGTTCTACCTTTAAACCTTCAAAATTACACCTGTTTTGTGCTCCTCTTTTAGCTCATGAGGACGCAAATAGAGAATATTTATCTCACTTGTTGATTGGATTTCACACCCTGGACTAGTGGCTTCATCGCTTATCCAAATGCTAGAAAAGCTAGCAGCGGAGTTCCTAGCCCCAAATAATAATACAAATTATCTTCACTATTTTTGCCCCTGATTTATCAGTCAAAGAATAATTGTGTAAACAAAAGAGAAAGAGGGATGATCTTCTATACCAGTTGCGTCCTTCTATGGGATCCGCTCTTGTGAAGTCTAGTTGTCTTGCGACGTACTGTATTTTCTGGTTTCCATTCGTTGACATAAACATACACCTCCCAAAATTAGACACTCCTCCATGGTTTGTGATTGTTGGCAGGCACCCGAGGATTCTGTTAGCCATGGTTTGTGTAAGAAAGGTTGGGAGGAGTGTCAACCATTTTATACCTCTGTTTTACAAAATAAAAGCTCTAGCACATGAGTGATCCATGCTGCCCTCTACGAAGGGCCTATCTTTTACATTTATGTTGAGTAGGTAAACCCACTTCTTTGTGTCTTGAGCAAGCATTTGAGTTGTTGTGATTCATCAAGCTATATGTTGATTTACTCAATCATGTTCTTTATTCTCCCTTGTTTCTACAAATGCTTTTATATATTTGAATACCACTTTGAAAGTTACCAATGCCTGCAAAGAGACCGTTATAATTGAGCATGATAAAATCTGCAATATAAGCTCTAGTATAAAGACTCTGATCGAAAGATAAGTACACCGTTAATTGTTCTCTGATCAAGAATGAAGTTTGCCTTTACCAATTCTGATTCACTTTTTGCACCTATATTGTTCCTTTACTCGTTTCAAGCTTGATTATATGAGAGGAAGTTGCTATCTAAAATTACTTGTTCTTTGTTAGATATGATGCCTCTTGTCAGTATTTTATTTTATCGACACCTCACTCCATAAAGCTGTGGTCATGTTTACTGAGTTCAGTTTCGCTTGGGGACAAGTGAGGTCTAAGCTTGGGGGAGTTGATACGTCCATTATGCATCACTGTTTAATATTGTTATTTTCTGTTATTCATTGATATATTTCACGTTATGATGCATCACTTATGTTATTTTATCTTATTTTGCATGATCATAATTTTTTGAGAATAAACACCGGGACCAGAAATCTGATGGAAGAAAGCAGTGTCAAGATACCCTATTGCAGAAGTTGAGAAGAAGAGGGGGGACACCGGAGATGTCTTAGAAGTTCAGAGGAGGAGGCTAGCCAGAAGGGGAGCAAGAGGGGGCCCACACCATGTGGTGGCGCCCCTGGCCGCGCCGCCTGATGGTGTGGCCACCCTAGCCCACCTCTGGTCGACCCCTTTCACGTACTGGACCCCCAGGGAACCCTAAGCCCCAGACTATCATCGAAGAATTATTCCGCCGCTGCCTCGGGGCGGAAAACACCAGAGAGAGAAAAGCTCTCTGGCAGGGAGAAATCCGTCGGGGAAATTCTTCTCCGGAGATGGGAAATCATCGCCATCGTCACCGTCATCGCTCCGGGCATCATCAAGACCGTCATTGTCATCATCATCACCACTAGCATTCTTTTCAGAACGAGACACCTTCTTGGATTGAACCAATGCGTCAATATTTCCGCCTCTCGCTCTAATACCGTCTTCGCCCGCTCCATACTCATTGGCAGTTATGAGCATAGAACCTAAGTCCTTGTGCTCTTTCAAACCAACCATGAACAGTACGAGGCCGAGTTTTAGGCAATTGACGAAAGCATGCATTGCTTGTACATCACTTACTCCAGAGTAGCTATTCTTCATTGCAGTCCATCTCGAGATAAAGTCGACATATGACTCATCTTCATACTGGACACAACTGTTCAACTGGTCGATGCTCTTGGAGCGTTTATATGTACCCCGAAGTGCTGAGCGAAAACTCTAGCCATATCCTCCCAGCTGTCCTCTGTTCTTGACGGAAGGCTGTTAATCCAGTCTCAGGCTCCATCTAACAACATTAGGGGTAAGAACTTCACAGCTTCTAAATCTATCCCTTTGTTGATTTGGACGGCAGTATAGTAATTAGAGAGCCATGTATCTGGGTTTGTACTTCCGCTATACTTTTGATAAGTTGGCCCAACTTTGGCAAAGCCAAAATGTAGACTAATTTCCAGATCCTATCGGTGAAGCACTTTGGACCGAAATACAAATCGTCTCTTTCCGCCTTATTGGCGTGTGTGGAATACCTTCCAGATGAATGAACAGAGGGGGATCTGCTTCGCTCTGGCCCATTGTTGCGTGAATACGCTCTTCTGGGATCATCCCGATTTCTTCTAGCATCCCATCCTTTGGAATGAGGCGGAGTTCTACTCCTTACCCGTTCTTTGTTCCTTGGAGGGGTTTGGGATCTCTCACGCCTGTGAGGATGGTCGTTTTTATCTTCCAACTTTATCAGCCGGGTGTCTCGGAGGCGGCAGTGTTTTTCCGTCATTCCAGTTTTTCTCTTCCTGTTCTTTATCAGTAAGGGGTTTTGTGTTATTTCCACCTTTTGGCGGATGGGCTCCTGTCCTGGACACTGCATCCTTGTTATCCGGGATTTTCTTGTCCTTCTTGGGATCTCCCTTCTTATCCTTCGAATCACCTGAATCTCCGGGTTCGCCTGGGTCAGGTGCTCCAGCGACGCACGTGGCATTTTTGCACAAGGCTGAATCATCATCTAGCTTGCCTGAACGTGCTTGTCCTCGCCGTTGTTGCTGTTGTTGTTGTAATGCTTTTCCTAAGAAAGCATACACTCCTGCAGCTTTTCGTCATTGGAGTACAGATCATCGCTAAGGATGGCGAAAGCGGCATCTGTGTTTTCGGCTACAGTTTTGTAGATGTGTTCGCCCTTAGCATTTGTGCTATTAACATGCCTTCGCCAAGATGGGTTTTCAAACCGCTATCTTGCTGGTAGTGCTTCCGATTTTGAAATTCCGAGTAACCTCGTGGCTTGACTCCAGATCTATTCCGGCTCTCATATTCCTCGATTTCTTCCTTCTGCAATTTAATGTCAGCTTGGGTTTTGAGGAGATTTTCCCGAGTCCGGAAAAGATGTTGTTGTTGCCGCATTATTGCCTGTCTCCTAGCTTTCAGCACTTCCGGTGGCTCGTTTCGTGCGACCGGGGTTTGGATTAGATCAATTTCCTCATGTTCTGACATTTGGGGAACATGGATTTCAGCCTTTTTCTTCTCCGCCGTCTTTGCGCTGCTGCTGCCTCCAACTTCTAGGTTTTGGTTGGTTACCTTTTTCTTCTAGGTCTTGGTGAACAGCTTCTTGGCAGATTTTGTTCTTCTTTTTGGAGGATGGAGGCTTTTTGTGTAGTTCATCTTCCGTTAATTCCTGAACATCTGGATAAGACGGATTTTTTCACAACTTTCTTCATCTCCATCCTCCTTACCAGCTGGCGGAGGAGTCTTAGGGTCTTCCTCTTCCTCGGCATCCGATTTGGTTGGTGTTTCCATGAGTACTTCGTGGAAGCTTCCTTGCGTGGATTTGACCTTTCTTTCAAAGCATCTTCATCTTCATCTTTAGAATCTGTGTCTGCACATCCGGTTTGCGAGTCCAGTTTTGCTTCTATGGCTACTAGTATAGACTCAGCTTCCGAATTCGTCACCTGATCGACGGATGTCGGATCTTCCACCTTTTCCGTGGGATCAATGGTTTCTGCCTTTTCCACGGGATTTTCATCTTCCGTGTTTTTGCGATCTCTGACTGCACCATGCCAACAAAGTGAGATCTGGCTGCAGGCATCGCGTGAGAGGCGGCAAATCCAGTCATGCTTTGGCGATATGCAGTTATTGAGGCTTGATCTGCCCCTATGTATGAATAGGGCAAATCTGACCAGAATCTGACATTGAAGCCTTCATCTATTGGGCATAGGGAGGGTGGGATAAAGTTACTTCCACCACGGAATCCCATTGCTTCTGCCATTAATCCAATAAAAACGCTAGCAAATACGATGGGAAGGACACAAGCACTTACGAGGTGATTCCATGTCGGCATATAGGATTCATTGTTGAGGAAGCGTCCGGTGTTTCCGTCGAATTCCAGGCTTCCGACAGTGATCGTACTGCCGATTCCGCCGAGTATCCCCGCTTGAAACGTCACTCCCAACGCTGCTGGCTCCATGGTGGGCACCAACTGCCGTGTCTTCTTAGTCATGTTCATGGCCTGGGGTGCCATAAGACTAATGGTAGAACCGTGAGTGGAAACATGGAAGTACTGGAAACGAGGAAATGGTTTACCCAGATTCGTTACGTTGCAACTATGGCGGCGTTCCTGCTCCTACAATCTCACTAAATCATGCCTGAAGCCTGAAGAGTACAAAGTACAATTGTGAGTATGGTTTCGCTAACTCAGCGAGGATGAACTTCCCGACGAGTTGGCTTCTAGCTATTAGAACCTCTGTTCTCTCTTGTTGCTCTCTTGCTCCCGTCGACTTTATATAGATAGACGGACTAGGGCTTATAGGAAGGAAACCTAGAAGACTACGGAAAGTAATTGTATTCTTGGAAAGTAAGGCATCCGGCTTCTTATCCAAACCCTACCACATAATGGGCCATGCTTCGGGTTCTTCTAGAATCCGGATTCATGCGCGTCAGCTTACTGGGCTGCCCAATGGACCTTGCCATTGCCTGCGGGCCACCCTGGTAATCCGGGCTTTGGCCAATGCTGGACATACCCCTAGTTGGTATGTATCCGTCAGGTTCACTAGTGGTGTCTCTCCAAAGAAAACAAACATGCTGGGTGAACAAATTACAGTTGGGCAATTGACAAATCATGAACATATAACAATACTATTATGACGAGATAAAGTTCATGGGTTCTAACATTGTAGGCATTACATCAAGGCATATGGACTGATATCCATCATGCATCCATATCAAAATATCCACCTTAAGAAAGACATCCAACAAATCCCTTGGTATTAAGTTACATCAACGAAGTGATTGCTATGTGTGCAACAGACAAATGCATTAAGATCAATACATAATGTAAGCAGTGGTTTTCATCCGTAGACAAAAGCACTGTTGTTTTCTTCCTAGTGGCAACATCACATCCTCCCCTGCATGTTTCTGTCACTCGAGCGCATGCAACAAGGAGACATGAACCCACTATCTAACATATAAACCCTCTCTTGGAGGTGAAAACAACTATGTGGCCAAGGTAATCATAAACACCGGAGAGCATTGCAAGACAATATTAAAACTCTCTACAAATATAAGTGAAGCGTCTCAGGTTGACATGAACAAAATAATCATAATCTCATGGTTCATCGGATCCTAGCAAACACAACATGCACAATTACATAACAGGGGTTTCGATCATGTGAGGCAGCTCATGAGACTCTAAACATGGAGGCATAGGGGAGATAACAACCATCTAGCTACTGCTATGGACTCGTAATCCCTTGATGAACTACTGATGACCCACAAGTATAGGGGATCGCAACAGTCTTCGAGGGAAGTAAAACCTAAATTTATTGATTCGACACAAGGGGAGCCAAAGAATATTTGTGAGCCTTAACAAGTGAGTTGTCAATTCACCTGTACCTGAAAGTACTTTTGTTCGCAGTGGTTTATCAGTAGTAACAATTTTATAGTAGCAGCAGTAGTGAAATAATAGCAGCAGTGGAATGAAAACAACAGTAGCAGAAGTGTTTGAAGTAAACAGCGGGATTAAATACTGTAGGCATAGGGATAGATGAACGGGTGTTGCATGGATAAGATAATTCATATAATGATCAAGTCATGGGCATTGCAGATAAATAAGATAAAGCATCCAAGCACTAAGTAACCATAGGCATGTGTTCCGTAAATAGTGATACATGCTCGCGATGAGAACTTGCACAACATCTTTTGTCCTACCAGCCCGTTTTCAGCGAGGCCTCAAGCGAACTACTGGTAATTAAGGTGTTTCTTTTAATAGAAAACCGGAGCAAAGCATTAACACTCCGTGAACACATGTGATCCACACATCACAGCCATCCTCTCCGGTTGTCCCAATTTCTGTCACTTCTGGGCCTCGTGTTCTGGACAACAATGTGTGTAAACAACTTGCAGGTATGATCAAGAAACAATAATTATCATCGTGATTCAATAACATGTTCAGATATGAGATCATGGCACTCGGGCCCAAAGTGACAAGCATTAAGCATAACAAGTTGCAACAATGTCAATAGCACTAATAGAGGATACTAGGCACTATGCCCTAACAATAACGGCATTATTACACGAACGATCTCATCCAATCCCTACCATACCCTTCAGCCCACAGCGGGGAATTACTCACACGTGGATGGGGGAAACATGGATGGTCGATGGATAGGCGTTGGTGATGACGATGGAGATGATCTCCTCCACTTCCCGTCCCGATAGGGTGCCATAACAGGAACTTCTGATCCCCGAATCGAGGTTCGGGATGGCGTCGGTGCTCTGTTGTGTTCCTGTGGAATATGACGAACCCCCTCGGGTTTTAGGATTGGATGCTACTTGTAGTCGAAAGGGGAGTCCGAGGGGGGCTCTAGGGGGCCCGCACCCTATGCCGACGCGGCGAAGGGGGGCGCGCCAGGGGGTGTGGCCACCCTGTGGCTCTTCTCCAGGCCCCCTTCTAGCTCCCGGGGTCTTCCGGAGTGAAAACACCAATGGGGTCTTTTATGGGCAATTTCCCGAAAATTGATTTTTCTGCACAAAAACAAGATACCAAAGTAATTCTGCTGAAAACTGCGTTAGTCCGTGTTAGTTGTATTCAAAACACACAAGTTTAGAGGAAAACAATAAGAAAAGTGTTCGGAAAAGGAGATACGTTTTCGACGTATCAACTCCCCCAAGCTTAGCTTATTGCTTGTCCTCAAGCAATTCAGTGACAACTGAGTGCGATAAAAGACTTTTACGAACACATTTGTTTCATATGATTTAAATATACTCACTATATGATCAAATACTTAATTATGGTCATGATATCCAAGATACTGTCACTTAATAGTTATGCAAACCATGAAGAGATAACAACATATTAATAAGAAACAACATGAAGCATAACTATTTGCAAGATTGAAGTATTCATAATTGGATTTGATAAAGTGGTATCTCGCTTGCCCTTAAGTCTGGGCCAAAACATAAATTCCAGGGCACCTCTGAAGTTCAAGGGAAGACTAGAAGTAAAGATATCAAAGATACAAGTATCAAAGTTATACCACAATCAACCGTACTTTGGGACAAACACATCACACTAATAATGACCATTGTGCTCTCAAGAAAGTGCTCAAAGAATATGGCGGAGACTCGACATAAAAGTAAAAGAAAGGGACCTTCGCAGAGAGAAGCATGGATCACTCATGTGCTAGAGATTTTTATTTTATTAAACAAGGGTATTGAAAACATTTTGAGAGAGGTGTATGCTTATGTCAACGAATGGTAAACAGACAATACAGTACGTCACAAGCCAACTGGATTCACAAGAGCGGCTCCCATGTGAAGGACACATCTGAGTAGAAGTTCATCCCTCTTTCTCTTTTGTTTACACAATTATGCTTTGACTGATAAATCGGGGGGGGGGGGAAGAGTGAAGAGAATTTGTGTGTATTAATTTGGGGCTGGGCACCATGCTGCCAGCTCTTCTATCATTTGGATAAGCGGATGAAGCCACTAGTCCAGAGTGTGAAATCCAATCAACAAGTGAGATAAAGATTCTCTATTTACGTCCTCATGAGCTAAAACAGGGGCACAAAACAAGAATAATTTTTAGCAGGTTTTAAAGGTAGCACATGAGCAATTTACTTGGAGTGGCAGTTAAATACCACATATAGGTAGGTATGGTGGACATATTTGGAAAACTTTGGTTTTTAGGAGTTGGATGCACGAGTAGATCTCATACTCAGTACAGGTGAAGGCTAACAAATAGACAGGGAGCGACAATCAAGAGAGCAACAATTATCATAATCATGTTTGCGACAAAGTAAAACTAACTTAGGAATAAAATTGATACTAGAACTCTGAGGCAAAATAAATCATCGAGGCTTATTGACTTTTTTTCAGTCTTAGCATGCGTGAGCATGTGCCAAGTCGATTCAAATGAAACAGTCAGAGAGGCTACCACAATGTCATACCCTTCTACGAATAGAACAATGCGAACAAATATTTATATGACATGTCATTTACCATTAATAAATTGGAACAAAACATGAGAGAGCATGAACTATTAATCATCCATTAATTCACATATATCTTATACGAACAAACTAAGCATACTCACACTGATGGATATACGTACAAAAATGAAAGCAAATAGAATTCATACCAGCCTCTCACCACAACTTGAATTGTCGTATATCGTCATTATCGCTCTTCACTTGTGGCTCGAATAATATATAATGAAAACCAAGATCCAATGGAGTCATGGGCGACTGTTGAACTCTGCAACAAACTTTACAAAACCAAAGAAGAAGAACAAATATTTTTGGGTTTTTCAATTAAAGCAAGAACATAAAGAGAACAAGCAAACAAAGCAAAATATTTTTGGATTTTTGAATATTAAACTGCAACTTAAAGATAAAGCAAACCAACTAAAGAAACAAAAGAAGCAAACAAAAAGAAACAATAGAAATATTTTTGGTCTTTTTGTGTTTTGGAAAACAAGAACAAAACAATAAAAAAAAAAGAAATGAAAGAAACGAAAACAAATGAAAGAAACAAAGAGAAACGAAAACAAACGAAAGAAAAGAAAACATGGATATACAAAGAACCGACCGAACATGATATATAAATGAGTGTGATGTCGGTATACCTCCCCCCAAGCTTAGCCTTTTGGCCTAAGTGGAGATCAATCACCAAGGGGACCATGAGGCGGCGCCCCCGTAGTACGATGAGGAGGAACCCTCCTCTGATATGTGCTCGAGGATGCGCCGGTGTATTGCGTGTTGTGGTCCTCGGGAGGCGCGTCTCACCTCTCCTGCTGCCGCTAAAACTCCATGGTGCTCAAATGCTCGTCTACCTGCTCCTTGGAGAGCGACCATGGTGATCTGTCAATCTTAAACAAAACAGGCTGCGACAAAGTAACTTTTCGCTCCTCTCCATCCATATATAAAACTCTATATACTAAACAGTTCATTAGTAGAGTTAGCAGTGACAAATTGATGGGACTTCATGGCAGCAAGGTTAAGACTACATGGAGCAATTATTTAATCATTGGGGTTAATGGAAACATGTAAAGTAGCCTCTACACGTGTAGCAATAATACCCCCAAAAATAGGCCCAGAAGCAGCAAGGCGGCGTGCAACAAGTGCACCAAGGTTATACTTCGTGCTATGGTTCAGTGTAGCATCAATGAAAGCAAGGGGGTAACTAGAAATGTTGCTAGTGTTCTCCCTACCAAGGATACTAGTAGTAAGATAATAAGTAAAGTATCTAAGAGCAGGAAGTTGAATGTTCCTTATCTTCCCACGCTGGGATGAGCGACCATCAGCGTTGGTGATCTCTCGGTAGAGCCCCTGGAGGTCTGCTGGTCTATCTTGAATCCTGCTCGCTGTCCCGGTGGCGTTGATACCTATAATAGTACAAAAATCCACCAAGGACAAAGAAGTAGGACTAGTATATAACTTGAATGCAAAAGTTGGACCATAAGGAGTGTTCTGATATTTAAAGCTCTTAACAAAAGCTTTTGTGAGAGTGGCATACTGAGGGCTTTCATCCTCCATAAAGTTGGCGAGACCAACTCTTTCAATAACCATACGAAGTCATCAAATAAACCTGCATTTCTTAAAAATGTATTGCTAGGAAAGCTAGATGGGTGAACGATACCATCATCTCCTTCATCGTCAATAGTCGCTGCAATAACGTCTTCATTATACGATGGCCTCGCTGAAGTGGTTGAGCGTGAGGGGCCTCGTCCTTCTAGGAGAATCACTCCTAAATATCTCTCCAAAATTGTAACTATCCATCTCTGAAACTTTTCAACAATCATCATAAAAATTAATTTCAAGAAACTATAAGGTGGAGACTACCATAGGGACTTATATGAGAGCTAAACATACATCAAAACTACATTATTTATACTCAAATCAAGCATGCAAACTCACATAAGTTGTCACCTACTGTGGCAAAATACTCAAGAAATACTTCACTAAACAAAGTTCTACTTGGATCATCGGAGGAGTCACATACCGAGATCAAACACACCAAAAATCAGCACAAATGATGGGCTGAAGAAGGAGATCAAAAATCCAGAGGAAGAACACCAAGAACATGGGATCCAGGAAATGTTTTCAGTTTGGGAGGTGAGAGAGAAGACTTGGGCAGTGGAGAGAATAAGTGGAGGGCAAGGGGGCACACCATGTGCTAGCGCCACCAGGGGCTGGCCGCGCCACCCTATGGTGTGCCTGACTGGTGGGTCCCCCTGGGGTCTTCCAAGTGGATTTCTGCCTCATTTTTTACGTAAAAATTTATTGTAATTTTTCAAGAAACTTTATTTTTGAGGTATTTCCAGAATTTTAATAATTAATAAAAACCGGGAAAACGGAAGTGAAAACATGGAAAACAAAACCAAAACCAGTATAACAGAGGTCCTATGACACTTTAATGAAAGAATATCCAAAGAAAACAAAGCTGGTAGCGGTGAAAACAAAAGTATGGGTGGTGAAAACATGCATAACTTCAGTAATCAAAGTGAAAACATCAAGAAAAACATGCATAAGGATCTGGAAAACATGATTGTACTCAACTAACAATGTGATAACAGAAGTAAACATGGTGAAAACATAGTGGAGAAGGTGAAAACATAGTGAAAACATTGTTTGTTTCATTTAAAATCATTTTGTTAACAAGGGTGATCAAGTCTTGCTACCAAAATAATTTTATATGAAACAAAACTTTGTTTCTCACTAAATACTCATGTTACCTCAACCTTCATAGACATAGTCCCAATCAAAATAATTTCATATTCTCTGGGTGGCTTTGGAATAGGACAATAAAATTCTCCAATCTTGATGGTCTCAACATTTTCGATGGAATTTAGACCATATTTTCTATCAATCTTCTTGGGAAAATAAACAGTGTGCTCTTTATCATTAACATTAAAAGTAACTTTTCCTTGATTGAAATCAATAACAGCCCCAGCAGTATTAAGAAAAGGTCTTCCAAGAATAATAGACATACTATCATCTTCAGACATTTCTAACACAGTTAATATCAGACAATTATTAGCAACTTGAATAGGAACATCCTCGCATATACCCACAGGAATAGCAGTAGACTTATCAACCATTTGCAAAGATATATCAGTTGGTATCAATTTTTCTAGGAGGAGTCTTTCATAGAGAGTAAAAGGCATGACACTAACTCCAGCTCCCAGATCACACAAAGCAGTTCTAACATAATTATTTTTCATAGAACAGGGAATAGTTGGTATACCACAATCTCCAAGTTTCTTAGGAACCTTGCCATTAAAAGATTAATTAGCAAGCATAGTGGAAATTTCCTTGTTAGGAATCTTCCATTTGTTAGAGACAATATCTTTCATATATTTTGCATAAGGAGGCAATTTAATAGCATCAGTTAAAGGATTTTGTAAGAACAAAGGTTTCATCCATTCACAAAACTTGTTATAATATTTTTTTTCCTTAGATTTGTGTTTCTTATTAGGAAAAGGCATTGGTTTTTGTACCCCAGATTCTCTCTCATTACCATGTTTATTATCAATGAAATCTTCCTTAGTATAATTTAGTTTTAGTTTGCTTTTCAGGTTCAGCTACAGGTTCTTCTTTATCAGAAGCATCATTCTTTTCATTACCACTTTCAGTTTTAGCATCAAAGATAGATATACTATTAGGATCTTTAGCAAGTTCATAGGATTCTACAGCAGTTTTATGTTTCTTCTTCTTTTTCTTCTTAGTATGAATAACATCATCATTAGTTTGCTGAGAATCTTGTTCAATTCTTTTAGGATGTCCCTCAGGATATAAAGGATCTTGTGTAGTAATACCACTTCTAGTTCTTATTTCATAAGCATGTTTTTCTTTAGAAGCATTAACTAGCAAATCTTTTTGCACTTTAGCAAGTTGATCAATTTGAGTTTAAACCAATTGAAAATGTTTAACAAGCATTTTAACATAATTAGAGGTTCTTTCTATAATACCATGCAAATTATCAATAGCTCTAGAGTTTTCCATTAGGTGATTTTGCACTCTCATATTAAAATTATCTTGCTTGATAACATAATTATCAAATTCATCTAAACATTGATCAGGAGGTTTGTTATAGGCAATATCTCTACTATCAAAATATTGGAGAGAGTGTACCTCAATGGTGGATGAGTGAGGGATTGGCTTACATAATTCTTCTATAGGTGGAAGATCCTTCACATCTTCAGATTTAATACCCCTCTCTTTAAGAGATTTCTTGGCTTCTCTCATCACTTCATCATTTAATTCAATCATTCCCCTCTTCTTGGGTGTTGGTGTTGGTCTTGATACTGGAGTAGGAGTCGGCTCAGGCTCAACCATAGTCCAATCATCATGATTTTGGCTTATTTTAGCCATTAATTCCTCAGCTTCTTCTCGAGTTCTTTGCCTAAAAACACAACCAGCACAACTATCCAGGTATGTCCTAGATTCAATAGTTAGTCCATTATAGAATATATCAAGAAGTTTATTATCTTCTAGCTTATGCCCAGGTGTAGCCCTAACTAAAGAACAGAACCTTGCCCAAGATACATGCAATTTCTCTTCTTCTAATTGCATGAAATTAAATACATTTTGTAAAGTAGCATGTTGAGCACTAGCAGGAAAGTATTTCTGAAAGAAAGCATTAACCAAACCAATAGGACTATCAATAGATCCAGGAGACAAATTGTTAAACCAAGTTTTAGCTTCATCTTTTAATCAGAAAGGGAATATTTTAGTAACAAAATAGCTACATTTCTTAAGATCGTCAGAGAATAAACTACTCAAAGAGGAGAGCTCATTCATATGTTTCATATCACTTTCATTTTCAGTACCACAAAAAGGTTCTTTCTCAACAATAGATATATAAGATAAAACAAGAGAGAAATCATAATCCTTGTCCCTAATATTAATGGGAGAAGTGGCAAACTTAGCATCAGGAGATAATTTATATTTAACATCACGCCTTTCAATAAGACTCATAACAGCATCATTATCCTTCATAGTATATATTTCATCAATAAGATCATCATTAAGATCAATATAGGAATTATCTAAATCATCACTGGGATTCTCTATAAGCTGAGATGAAACAGCAGGAGTAACATGGTTTTTATCAGGAGTTTGAGTGTTTGCAATATTTTTAGCTTTAGCAATAGTAGCATCTAAGAAAGGACTGAGAGAACCACTCTCATCAAGCACAGTAGAAGCATCATCAAAAATATCAGAAGTATTTTCAGATTCAGCAGAAGTAGCATGTGTAGCATGTGGTGGTGTAAGCAGCTTACTCATAACAGACGGTGAATCAAGAGCAACAGAGGTGTTCAGAGTTGTACCTCTTCTTGTAGTGGATGGTAATATAGGAAACTTTCCATCACGAGTCTTACCCATGATGAATTATGGCTGTAGATAATATTACTCTCCGGTGAGCTTGCAAATAAAGCTATGCTCTCCGGCAACGACGCCAGAAAATAGTCTTGATGACCCACAAGTATAGGGGATCGCAACAGTCTTCGAGGGAAGTAAAACCTAAATTTATTGATTCGACACAAGGGGAGCCAAAGAATATTTGTGAGCCTTAACAAGTGAGTTGTCAATTCACCTGCACCTGAAAGTACTTTTGTTCGCAGTGGTTTATCAGTAGTAACAATTTTATAGTAGCAGCAATAGTGAAATAATAGCAGCAGTGGAATGAAAACAGCAGTAGTAGTAGTGTTTGAAGTAAACATCGGGATTAAATACCGTAGGCATAGCGATGGATGAACGGGCGTTGCATGGATAAGATAATTCATATAATGATCAAATCATGGGCATTGCAGATAAATAAGATAAAGCATCCAAGCACTAAGTAACCATAGGCATGTGTTCCATAAATAGTCATACGTGCTCGCAATGAGAACTTGCACACCATCTTTTGTCCTACCAGTCCGTTTTCAGCGGCCACTCAAGGGAACTACTGGTAATTAAGGTGTTCCTTTTAATAGAACACCGGAGCAAAGCATTAACACTCCATGAACACATGTGATCCTCACATCACAGCCATCCCCTCCGGCTGTCCCAATTTTTGTCACTTCGGGTCCTCGGGTTCCGGACAACAATGTGTGTAAACAACTTTCAGGTATGATCAAGAAACAATAATTATCATCGTGATTCAGTAACATGTTCAGATCTGAGATCATGGCACTCGGGCGAAAGTGACAAGCATTAAGCATAACAAGTTGCAACAATGTCAATAGCACTAATAGAGGATACTAGGCACTATGCCCTAACAATCACGACATTGTTACATGAACGATCTCACCCAATCCCTACCATCCCCTTCAGCCTACAGCGGGGAATTACTCACACATGGATGGGGGAAACATGGATGGTCGATGGAGAGGCGTTGGTGATGACGATGGAGATGATCTCCTCCACTTCCCGTCCCGGCAGGGTGCCAGAACAGGAACTTCTGATCCCCGAATCAAGGTTCGGGATGGCGGCGGTGCTCTGTTGTGTTCCTGTGGAATATGACGACCCCCTCGGGTTTTAGGGTTGGAGGCTACTTGTAGTCGAAAGGGGAGTCCGAGGGGGGCTCTGAGGGGGCCACACCCTATGCTGGCACGGACAAGGGGGCGCGCCAGGGGGTGTGGCCACCCTGTGGCTCTTCTCCTGGCCCCCTTCTGGCTCCCGGGGTCTTCTGGAGTGAAAACACCAATGGGTCTTTTCTGGGCAATTTCCCGAAAGTTGATTTTTCTGCACAAAAACAAGACACCAAAGTAATTCTGCTGGAAACAGCATTAGTCCGTGTTAGTTGTATTGAAAACACACAAGTTTAGAGGAAAACAATAAGAAAAGTGTTCGTGAAAGGAGATACGTTTTCGACGTATCAACTACTCACGCATCTGCTCGGAGGTGATCATAGTGATGTAGAGGTCTCCAGTGACGACCCCCCCTCTCCGGCAGGGTGCAGGAGGAGGATTCCAGAAGCCCTAGATTGGACTTTCGAGGTGACGATAGCTCTTTGTATGTTACCTGGAAAATAACTCTGTCCCCGACGTTTTTAGTGTAAAAGGCAACTTATAGGAGAAGGGGGGACTTGAGGCGGTGGCCAGGGCACTGAGGTGTCCCCTGGATCCCCTCTGGCTCCCCTTTGGACTACATCTTCGTTCCGGGAAAAAATTGATCTACGTGCATTTTCAACCCTTTCCGAGAATATTTTCTTAATAACTTTTCTAAAATAGAAAAACAGCGAAAGAATAGTAACTGTCCTAGGGCACCTTGTTAATAGGTTAATTTGTGAAAACATCTGTAACGAAGGAAAACGATAGAAAACATGTGGAAAACAAAAGGTATTTTGTAGAAAACAAGCATGGAGCATCAAAAGTTATAGATTCCGTTTGCAACGTATCAACATCCCCAAGCTTAACTCCTGCTCGTCCTCGAGTAGGTAAGTGATAAAAAAATAATTTTTGAGGTGACATGAAGCCAACACAAAACTTGATCAATGTTATGTAAAAGCATTGCAAAACTGAGATCGAAGTACTTTAACAAAGGCGTGATAAAAATTATTTCAGCTAATGTAAGCTTAGCAACCATGTTGCACATGAAAAGAAACACAAATAAAAAATGAATAATGAAACATTGAAAGTTATACGGTTGTTTCATTCATAAAGAAAAACATAATAAAGTGGTATCGATCTAGTCCTTTGTGTGGTAACAAAACATATGTGCCAGAACACCTTCAAAGTTTAAATGGTGACTAGATACAAATAATTTTAGAGCAAGCAATACCATAATCATGAATCAATCAATAATAAGGTTTGGGACTATTCACATTATACCCAGAATGACAACTATGCTCTCTTAGCTGGTGCATAAAGTAAGAAGATGAAGACTCAACATAAAAGTAAAATAAATCCCCTTCAGAGAGTGAAGTAGGAATTACTCATGTGCGAGAGCTTTTTATTTGATAAAACAGAGATATTGAAAACAATTTTGAGAGAGATGTATGTCTATGTCAATGAATGGTAATGAAAAACTTATCAAAATCTATGTCAAGCAAAGTGTTTACACTTTTTAGAGAGGTCTCTTTTGTTTATTAGTTTAGCACTTCCCCCCACTTTTCTTTTCAAAAACCAGGGCTAGCCGTGTTCACGGGTACCCACCAGCTTTAATCAAACCACGGGGAAATGCCTTTTTGTTATTATTTGGCACTAGCTCTATGCAAATTTAAATGAACACATATTCCATACTCATCGGGCGAAATAAGGAAGAAGAACTTAATAAACTTTAAACTACTTCCTCATGAGCTGAAACAAGAACGCAAATCAGGTTGTAATTTTGAAGGCTTAAAGATAGCACATGAGAAATTTACTTGGAGTGGTGGTTAAATACCACATATAGGTAGATATGGTGGACATATTTGGCAAAATTTGATTTTTGGAAGTTGGATGCACGAGTAGAGCTCATACTCGGTACAGGCGTAGGCTAGCAAAAGACGGGGAGCAACTAACTAAGAGAGCAATAACGGTTATAATCATGCATAGCGACAAAACATAATTAATCAAAGCATGAAGTGATATTATAAGTCAAGAGCTACATGATTATCAATTCTAGAAGTGACTTTGTTTGTAGTCATAACATGGTGTGAGCATGCGCCAAGACAATCTAAATAAAGCATTCAAAGGAGAAATACCACAATACCATGCTTCAATATGAGAGGAAAACACATTATTAAATTCAATGACACATTAAGCACTCTAAACTATTTGAGACTAGTCATGATACATCATAAATAACTTAGCATACAATTAAAATAACATCTAACTTGACATGCCAAAGCCTATGACAGAGTCAAAACAAGCTTCCTATTGCACCACTATAAGCATGAAACGATTTACTCTTCTCCAACACCAATCAACCTATTCGAAACAACTCTCAAAGCAAATAATCATCAAAGACCATAGAGCTAATAAAATATAACTGAAGAAAACCAAAAATCTCTGATCAAAATAGGAGTGAAAAACAAGAGCTAAACATAGTACTAGCAAAAACTGAACACTCACAGAACAATAAAAGTGAAAACTAGAGTGTTCTAGGCAATGAAAACGGAGCGTGTCTCTCCAAAAATAAAAGTGCTAGGATCCAACCAAAAGCTACAACAAAGAAAACAAACTTAAATCAAAATAAAAAGACACTCCAAGAATAACACATATCATGTGAAGCAATAAAAATAGTGTTTTGAAAGAAACCTGATATTTTTGTTGATGAAGAAGGGGATGCCTTGGGCATCCCCAAGCTTTAACGTTTGTAATTATTGGATCTGTCTTAGGGTGACATGGTCATCCCCAAGCTTGAGATTGTTTCCATCCTTCATCTCATCACATCATTTTTCTCTCCCTACACTTGAAAACTTCTTCCACCTAAACCTTCCTCACAATCTCCATTAGCAACGTTAGTGTAATCAAAATAATAAATCCACTTGGTTCAGTTTCAACACAAGTCTCACACTTCAATGAAAACATTATATACTGTCACAACTTCTTTTAAAGATCTCCCTCTCAAAACAACAACAACAAAAAGAGATTAAGACGCAAATACAAATATTGGTAGAAATCTGTTAGAACAGAACAATCGGTAAAGATGATTTTTTTAGAAACTCTCTTGTTGCTAAAATCAAAAAGTGGGAAATTAACAAAATTTAGATAACAACCTGGGAAATCTGTCTATTTTTTTCAAAGCAATCCGACGTTCTGGCTGAGAGATATGAACTTTTTGGTAACAACCCAGAAATCTGTTTAAGAACAACAACTTCCCCAAATCTGAACTACCCCTCAATTAGAAGTTACTCTTGGCACAAAAAACAAAAAAAGGATAAGAAGCGGTTGCTACAGAGGTAACAACTTCAAAAACATAAAAAGAACAAAATAAAACAGAAGAAAATAAAAGGATAACGAAGGAAAACAAAATTAGGTTGCCTCCCACAAGCGCTTTTCTTTAACGCATTTTAGCTAGGCATGAAGAACGAATCAAGTATTATCAAGTTTCTTATCAGTAGATTCTCTCGCCAAGTAGATGCTAGTAACTCCAAGAGGGACTATTTATGCTCGATAGTGGGTTCATGCCTCCTTTGCATCTGTGCTCGAGTGAAAGAAACGTGACGGTTGGAGGACGTGTTGTTGACATTATGGAGAAAACAATGGTGTTTACCTGGTTTACATCGTTTACTTTACAAACTTTGCTTACAGCGACAATCTGTTGCTTGCAACTTAATACCCAACGTTTGTTCGGATGATATTCAGAGGGTGGATTATTAGACATAGATGCAGTTGGATGACGGTCTATGTATTTTGTTGTAATGCCCGCATGAATCACATAGTAATATTTCTGTGTTGCATATGCACTACGGTGCAGTCTTCATTTCTGTCAATTGCCCAGCTGTAACTTGTTTACCACACATGTTATTTATCTTTCACGGAGAGACACCACTAGTGAACTGTGGACCCCGGTCTATTTTCCTCATACTGATGAAACACCTACTGCTTTCATATTGTTCTCATATTGTTTCCTACTGTTTTCCACACCATATGTTTAACCTCTTTGTGTTCAGCAAAACCGGTGAGATTGACAACCTCACTGCTACATTGGGACAAAGTGATTTGATTGTGTTGTGTAGGTTCCTCGTTATTGCTGAACCGGTAGTGCGCCCTGCCACCTCAGCTGCATCAACCTTCAGAGATTGCTTGTCCTCCTGCTGGTCGATTCAACCTTGGTTTCTTTTCTGAGGGAAAACTTTCCGCTAAACTATTCACAACCTTTCTCTTCGGGTTTACCAACGTCAGCCACCAGCCAAGGCCTGCATCAAGTTTTCTAGCGCTGTTGCCAGGGAGGAAGAGAATTTCTGCAAGGGGAGTCTCTCGTTTCAATCTCTTTTCTTTGTTTTAGTTTTGCTTACTTTATTTTATTTTGTCTTGTTTGCTTCTCTTTATAGAAAAACACAAAAAAATTAGTTCCTATTCTAGTTGTTATGTTTGCTTTATCATGCTTGTTATCGATGGTTGATGTCTTTGAAACTAGATCTTATCGGCAAGGTGGGTTCACGGATGAAAAACAAAAATATTAGAAGGAACACCGCTTGTCGCAAAAAGGGATACACTTATGGGAGCAAATTAATAAATTGCATGACTATGCCAAAAACTTGTGCTCTACTTATAATGTTACTTATTGCTTTGATAAATCCTGCTGTTGTAGGAGGTATAAACACCTCCCTTTTCAATGTGTGTATAATGATTATGTTACCATATCTTCTTATGTTAAGGGAAATTATGACTTTCATGATGCGGAACAAATTGACGAATTTATTGCTTGGAAGGGTGCATTCGAAATTGCTTATTTGCTTGAAAATATTGATGATGCACCTTATAAATATGAGACTTGTGATATACTTGAATATTGCTTTGATAATTACAAGGATTGTAATTACTACATACTTAGATATTCTAATGGATTCTCTCCCCCAAAGGGAGAGACTAATGCTTTGCAGGAACCTATGGAAAAAGAAACTGCTGAATCTGGAAGCTCATTGGATGAAAAAGAGGAGGAGAGTGATGATCAAGAGGAGGAAGTATGGAGCTACCCATGTCTACCTTCCAATGGTAGTAACTCTTTAACTCATACATTATTTGTTGAAATTCATACTTGCTATACTTGTGACCTTGATACTACTATGAATAAAACTTGTGAGAATGATATTGCTACTGTTATTTATGATAATCCATGCTAATTGCATAAATCTTATGAGAATGCTCTTGATGATGGTCCTATGTTACTTGATGTTATAAATTATAATGCTACTGAAAATAGGATTGCTATAATGTTTCCTATACCTTTTATGAGTGATCAATCATCTTGCTTTGGTATTGCTAAAAGTGGGGAACAAGAGGAGCTGATTTTAAATTTTGATCCCACTGTTTTTGAGCTTGATATGAATTGTGTGCTTTTAGACCATGACAAACATGCTTTATGTGATAATTATATTGTTGAGTTTTTTCATGATGCTACTGAAAATTATTATGAGAGAGGAAAATATGGTTGTAGGAATTTACATGTTACTAAAACACCTCTCTTTTTGTTGAAAGTTTTGAAGTTGCTCTTGTTCTACTTTCCCATGCTTTCTAGTTTGAGCTTCTTTGATTTATTTCTTTACAAGATTCCTATGCATAGGAAGTGGGTTAGACTTAAATTTGTTTTATACTTGCTTCTTGATGCTCTCTTTTTCTTAATTCATATTTCTTATGTGAGCATCTTCTTCACTTGAAAATACTTTATTCCACTTTTCTGAGCCTAGCTAAAAGGCGTTAAAGAAAAGCACTTCTTGGAGATAACCCATGGTTTTATTCTTGCTTTGTTTTTCTCTGTTTTCTTTGAGTTAAGGGGTTGTATACTTCTGTAGCAACGTCTTTGTATTTTTATTTTCATGTTTTAGTAGTGCCAAGTAAGGATTCTGACGAGAGTTGGAGTTGGTTTTCGGATTTCTACGCAGGAAACAGATTTCTGCTGTCCACCGTAAAAAAATCGTATAAAATCCAGGAAGATCAGAATGATCTGAGTTTTTTTTGTGCTTATTCCCCGGCTAATTCCGCAACTTTTTTTCGTTCTTCAAGTTTTTTTATCTGAGCAACGTAAGTGCCTCGATTTTTTTGTCTCTACAGACTGTTCTGGTTTTGACAGATTCTGCCATTTTTCTTGCATTTGCTCTTTTGCGATGTCAAGTGGATTTCTTTGCTTCACGAAACATCAGTGGTTGTAGATAATGTTTAAATGTATAAATAGAACTTGTGCCATACAGAACCAATGGATTTTTAATTGTTGCACTAACCCTCTAATTCAAATTACTGTTTGAGTGTGGTGTGAAGGAAGTTTTCAAGGGTCAAGAGAAGAGGTGATATATGTGATCAAGAAGAGTGCAAGGTCAAAGCTTGGGGATGCCCCCGTGGTTCATACAATAATATTTTTAGAATACTCAAGAATCTAAGCTTCGGGATGCCATGGCATCCCCTTCTTCATCAACTATCTATCAGGTCACTTCTCGTGAAACTATATTTTTATTCGATCACATCATATGAAGTTTACTTGGAGCGTCTGTTTGTTTTCCTTTGTTTTATTTTTTTTTCCTTGCTGCAATATTTCAGTTGTATCCTAGCATTCTTTATTTGGGAGAGAGACACGCTCCGCTTTTTTGTTTGAATATTTGCCATGCTAGTATTCTTAGTTTTTCTTCTAGTTGCTGCAAAAATTCTTGTTTAGCTCTCGTTTTCATTGCATCTCTTATTCAGAGCTGTTAGTTTTAGTAGTGTTTTGTGAGTCCTCTCATGTTTTCTTGCTTTATCATTTAGATAGTTTTTGTTAAAGCATGTTTTGTAAGGTACTTGTTGGGAAAAGAAACTACTGCTTGAAGAAGAATTTTTAACGGTGCAAGTAGAAGCTTGTATAGACTGTGGCTAGACTTTTTCACATCATGCTAGATGTTATTTTAGGTATAAAGACTTGTGGTTATTGAGTAGCATGATTATCCTCAAATAGCTGAGAGTGTTTAATGTTCCATTGAAAGAATCATGAGTTGTTCTTTTCATATTGAAACATAAATTTGTGGTGTTCTCCTTTGAATGTTTTATTTGGTTGACTTGGCGCATGCTCACACCATGTTTATGACTATGAACCAGTCACGAATAGCCTTCATGATCATTTAGTTTTTGAACTTGTTGTACCACTTATGCTTTTATTAATGATGTTTATGTCGCTATGCTTGATTATGGCTCTTATGCTCTCTTGATTTGTCGCTCCCAGTGTTTTGCTAGCCTCCACCTGTACTCAGTATGAGCTCTACTCGTGCATCCAACTCCCAAAAACCACAGTTTTCCCATTTTTTCCACCATACCTACCTATATGTGGTAATTAACCGCCACTCCTGAGTAAATTGCTCATGTGTTACCTTTAAAACTTTCAAAATTACTTCTGTTTTGTGCTCCTATTTTATCTCATGAGGACGTAAATAGAGAATCTTTATCTCACTTGTTGGTTGGACTTTCACACCCTGGACTAGTGGCTTCATCCACTTATCCAATGATAGAAGAGCTGGCAGCAGGGTGCCCAACCCTAAATTAATAACACAAATTATCTTCACTATTTTTGCCCCTGATTTATCAGTCAAAGCATAATTGTGTAAACAAAAGAGAAAGAGGGATGACCTTCTACCCAAACGTGTCCTTCTATGGGAGCCACTCTTGTGAAGTCTAGTTGTCTTGTGACGTACTGTATTTTATGTTTACCATTCGTTGACATAAGCATACACCTCTCTTAAAAATGTTTTCAATACCTCTGTTTAATAAAATAAAAGATCTAGCACATGAGTGATCCATGCTTCCCTCTGCGAAGGGCCTTTCTTTTACTTTAATGTCGAGTCTCCATCTTCTAACTTTTTGCACGGTTGAGAGAGCATAGTTTCCATTATGAGTTTTATGTGCATTTGTCCAGAAACATTATTAATTGATTCATGATGTGTTATTGCTGTTCTCTAATTATTTGTTCTAGTCTTCCTCATGAACTTTGAAGGTGTCCTGACATTTATGTTTTGCCCCACTCTTAAGGACTAGCGAAATATCACTTTGACATGTTCTCTCTATACTTGAAACAAACGTATATCTTTCATTGCATTGTTATTCATGATCTTTTATTTGAGTTACTTCTCATGATACAAGGTGATTTCTATGCTTTATTATTAAAGTTCTATTTATCATGCTTGTGTTTAAGTTCTATGATCTCAGCTTACTTATGCTTTTACATTATTGATGATCAAGTTTATGTTGGTAGCATGTCACCTCAGAAACTATTGTGTTTTTATCGTTTACCTACCCGAGGACGAGTAGGAACTAAGCTTGGGGATGTTGATACGTCATAAACGTATCCTTAATTTCTGATGTTCCATGTTGTTTTCTTATTGTTTCCCACATGTTTTCTATACACTTTATGCCATTTTTATCGATTTTTCGGACTAACCTATTGACAAGATGCCACAGAGCCAGTTCCTTGTTTTCTGCTGTTTTTAGTTTCAGAAAAGTTGTTCTGGAAATATTCTCGGAATTGGAAAAATCGAAGCCCGAAAGTCTTAGAATTCCCGAAGGTTCCACGGAGTCCCGAAGAGACGCGGAGGGGGGCCTCAGGGGGCCCATACCATAGGGCGGAGCGCCCCCCTTGCCCGCGCCAGGGGGTGGTGTGGGGCCCCAGGCCTCCACCGCCTTTTCCCTTTCGCCTATTTTATCCCCCCGAAACATAAACCCTAGATATTCCACTTCGTCCCGAAAAACACCCGAGGCCGCCGTCATCGTCATCCCGAGATCGGGAGGGTTCTGGAGTTCTCCCCGGCACCCTGCCGGGAGAGGAATTCATCACCGGAGGGGTCTACACCACCATGCCCTCCTCCGAAGTGATGCGTGAGTAGTTCATCCCTAGACTACGGGTCCATAACGGTAGCTAGATGGTTGTTCTCTCCACTTTGTACCTCATGTTTAGATCTTGTGAGCTGCCTATCATGATCAAGATCATCTTTATGTAATGCAACATGTTGTGTTTGCTGGGATCTGATGAATGTTGAATGCTATGTCTTCTGATTATCAATCTATCATGTTATCTTCATGCTTATGTTATTTATGATCTTGCATGCTCTCCGTTATTAGTAGATGCTCTGGCCAAGTAGATGCTAGTAACTCCAAGAGGGAGTATTTATGCTCAATAGTGGGTTCATGCCTCCTTTGCATCTGTGCTCGAGTGAAAGAAACATGACGGATGGAGGACGTGTTGTTGACATTAGGGAGATAACAACGGTGTTTACCTGGTTTACATTGTTTACATTACACACTTTGCTTACGGCAATAATCTGTTGCTTGCAACTTAATACCCAACGTTTGTTCAGATGATATTTGGAGGGTGGATTATTAGACATAGATGCAGTTGGATGACGGTCTATGTATTTTTTTGTGATGCCCACATGAATCACATAGTAATCTTTATGTCTTGCATATGCACTACGGTGTAGCCTTCATTTCTGTCAATTGCCCAGCTGTAATTTGTTCACCACACATGTTATTTATCTTTCACGGAGAGACACCACTAGTGAACTGTGGACCCCGGTCCATTTTCCTCATACTGATAAACACCTACTGCTTTCATACTGCTCTCATATTGTTTCCTACTGTTTTCCGCACCATACGTTTAACCTCTTTGTGTTCAGCAAAACCGGTGAGATTGACAACCTCACTGCTACGTTGGGATAAAGTGATTTAATTGTGTTGTGTAGGTTCCACGTTGCTGTTGAACTGGTAGTGCGCCCTGCCACCTCAGCTGCATCAACCTTCAGAGATTGCTTGTCCTCCTACTGGTCGATTCAACCTTGGTTTCTTTTCTGAGGGAAAACTTACCGCTGCATTCTTCACAACCTTTCTCATGGGGTTTACCAACGTCAGCCTCCAGTCAAGGCCTCCATCAGCCCCCTCAACAATTCTAATTCTCTTAGCAACATTTTGCATAACACAATAAATTTCATCCACTTGATTGGCTATCTTATCATCTTTCTTCTTTTGTTCCTGAATATTCTTCTCTATAGTTCCCAATCTTTCTAAAACTTGTTCTATGGAGATATAAGTTTTGTTCTCTTCACATGGAGATATCAGTTTTGTTCTCTGGAGCGGGGGCTCCTAAAATTTTCCCCCGTGTTGACATGTGAAGAATAAAATCTATGCCACATGGTAGCACCAACATAAAAGTTTCTAAGGAGGATCTTAGTTGTATGCTTTTTAGTAGATCTGTTCTGAGCACCATTGATTCTATACCAAGCATCTTTTAAACTCTCTCCACCTCTTTGTTTCAAGGTGAGGACCTCAGCATCGGGATACAAAACAAAAGGAGTAGAGCTTGATATACTAACAAAATAAACTAACAACACAAATAAAAGACTAAAAACTAGAGAACTAATTTTTGGGGGGTTTTGATAAAGAGAAAACAAGACTAAACAAAAGTAAACTAAGTAAGAATAAAACAAAAGAAAGACAGTGGAAGTGTGAGACTCCCCTTGGAGCAAGCTAGAAATCTCCGGTAACGATGCTAGAAAAAGTGCTTGATGAGGACGTGATCACACGCTCGTTGGGAGACCCCCAAGCGGAAGGTATGATGCAGTCTAGAGTAAGTTTTCCCCTAGTAAAGAACCAGAGTTATCAAACCAGTAGGACTTCATAGTTTTGAAGAAGGTTGCTTTATCAATGGCGCCAGAAAAAGTGTTGTTGACGAGGCGTGGAACCTGCACACAAAGACAAACTCTCTCTTGCCCCAACTTTCCGGAAGGTTGTCAATCTTCCGGTCTTGCTGAAAACAGGAGAATTAAATGTATAGATTCTTGGAGAACAATTAAAGTTAAAACGGGACAACAAGGAAACAATGATGAAAGTGCTTAAAAGAAGGTTTGCAATATGAGGAAAATAGAATCGGGGGCCATAGGTTCACTAGTGGCGTCTCTCCAAAGAAAACAAACATGCTAGGTGAACAAATTACAGCTGGGCAATTGACAAATCATGAACATATAGCAATAATATTATGACGAGATAAAGTTCACGGGTTCTAACACTGTAGACATTACGTCAAGACATATGGACAGCTATCCATCATGCATCCATATCTAAATAACCACCTCAAGAAAACCATCTAGAAAATCCCTTGGTATTAAGTTGCATCAACAAAGCGATTGCTAAGTGTGCAACAGACAAATGCATTAAGATAAAAAAATACATAACGTAAGCAGTGGTTTTCATCCGTAGACAAGAGCACCGTTGTTTTCTTCTTAGTGGCAACATCACATCCTCCTCCCGCTGGTTTTCCAGGTGTTACAAAAATCTTATCGCACGCAGGTTGCGCTGTACCAGGCGCGCTAAATTTGGCGTTGAATAGCTCGAAAAAAAGATAAGCAAAATCAAAATAAACGATACGACAAACTAGTTCATCACAAACGATAGTACATCGACTAAAATAAACGGAAAAGTAATAAACGATACGACAAACAAGCCCTACGTAGACTAGTCCTCTTTCGAGCTGGTGTACTCCGACGATGTCCATAGGTCATCCCACCTCGGGTCTTCATCATCCCAGGTCGTCGGGCCGTTGAGCTGCGCTTCGGCAGCTCGCTTCCGTGCGCGTTTGTCGGTCCGTCGTGCTACCCTCGCCGCCCTCCGCTCCGCCTAGTAGGCGTTCTCGACCGCAACGTCCTGCGGGAAGCGCTCTGATACGTACCGAACATATCTATAATTTTTGATGCTCCATGCTCATTTTCTACATGCTTTCATATGTTTTCTATCATTTATTGTACTAACCTATTAACAAGATGTCCAGTGCTAGTTCCTGTTTATTTGTCTCTGCATTACAAAAATAGGTAAAAAATTAAAGTTCTCAGAAAATTCTGAAAAAAATCCAGTAGTCCTAACTCCTCGGAGAACTCCAGGAGTTAGAAGGGAAGCCCAGATGGGGCTCATGGACCCCTAGGGGGCACCAGCCGTGCCCCCCTTGTTTGCGCGAGAAGCACCCCTTAGTGCCCCCAACACCGCATCGTGTCGCCTTTTTGCTTGTAAGTTCACCCTTGACCTAAAAACAAAGAAACCCCCAACGATTTTTCTAGAAATTCATCCGAGCTTCGCCTCCATCGAAAACCCTAATTAGAGGGACAAAAGTCTCTGTTCCGGCACCCTGCCGGGACGGGGAAGTGCCCCCTAAGTCTCTTCATCGACCGTTTTTCTTTCGTGATACTTCGTGAGTAGTTCCCCCGTGGACTATGGGTTCATAGCAGTAGCTAGTTGGTACTCTCTCCCCCTTGATGTTCAATACCACAGTCTCATGTTATGCCTCACATGACTGAGATCCATATGATGTAATGCTATATGTTGTGTTTTCTGAGATCTGATGAACATGAAATTATGATTATTTTGTTCATGTCATTATATGAGAATCTTCACTTATATCCTTAGAATGTTTTAATGAGTTTTTGTATGCTCTCAGATGTGTTTGATTATCTTGATCACATAGTTGTATGCATCTGCAAGAGAGAGTATTTATGCTACAGAGTGGGTTCATGCCCCCCTTACACCTGTTCTCCAGTGAGAAAAATGTGACAGGTGGGGATGTGTTGTTGCCACTAGGGAGTAAACATTGATGATCTTGTCTACGGATGGAAATCATTGCTTACATTACGTATTGTTTTTAATGCAATTGTGTGTTGGACACAAAGGAATCACTTCGTTACTGCAACTTAATACCAGTTATATTTGTTGGATAGTTTTCTCAAGGTGGACTATTAGATATAGATGCATGCTGGATAGGTATGACTTGACATAATGCTTACCATGTTAGAACACATAAATATATCTCGTCATAATAGCATTATTATGACCCATGATTTGTCAATTACCTGGCTGTAATTTGTTTACCCAGCATTTGTTCTATTTTTTGGAGAGTTGCCGCTACTGAACATATGAACTCCGGTCCATCTTTTACTATTATTGCTACTTTTTTACATACTTTTACTACTTGTTTCCTTACTGGTCCGTTTATTACAGATTACAAATATCACTTTTTGGAGCGACGGCATGGTGGCGCGGCGGAGGATGCTGAAGCGGTAACTGGCGCAGAAGCGACGCGGAAGCAGGAGGAGAGAGAAGAGTGGTGAATTTTCCGTATGGTTGCGCTGACGCGGCGCGCTGTGTTTATAGCGCGCCGCCCTACCGGTTCTCCCTCCGAGCTCTCTTTTTTCGCGCATTGCACAAGCTCGCTTTTTTCCGGCTTGCTCCCGTTTAGTGCGGTTGTTGGAGCGCGCCACGCTATTTCGGCCGAGAAAATGTCATTTTTTTTTCTCGTACGGTACCGCTTTATTTTAGCGTATCCGCTAGAGATGCTCTTAGATTTTTTAGGCCTAATCTTGTTCGACAAATAAGAATGATAGGTCCAGCTTACATTGTTACGGCCCATCCGTTTCATTCGAGAACCGTCCGTGACGCGGTCGCAAAACAAAACGCGGTTGCGAATTGGACGAGTTGTTTCTTTTTTCTGTCCCTACATACTGCGTGGCCGCACAGTCATCGACGTTGCTAGTGCGAGCGTGCGCCAACTCCGCAACTTCTCAAACGCGTCCGCGCCCGCTGGACTCGGTACACATCCAAGTTCTCGCCCCAGCGTCGCGTCTCCTGACTAATCCAAAATTCGAAACCCCTCAAGAAAAACCAAGGCAGGATACCCCCTCTTCTGTAACTGGCATGTAGGGTCCGCATCCTGACCCACTTGTCATGTGGAGCCGTGGAAAAACCCTTACCCGACGAAACCCATTCCACCGTCCATCCTCTCACACGTGGATCCATCGCACGGTCAAGTCGTCTCATCTTGATCTGACTATATAACCCACCACAAGCCGAGTCCTCTCGGCTCGCCCGCATCATCTCGTCGTCTCCGTCTCCGTTTGCTTTCTCCTCCTCCTCTCGCCTCGCCTGCCTCCCGCCACACCCTCCAAAACCCTAACCCTCCCCCTCCCCTAACAGAGGAGAGAAGCATCGTCGTCGACAGGCAACATGTTCTCCTACCAGAAGGGCGTCGACATCGAGGCGGGGACCTCCGGTGGCGCCGGAGCGGGGACCACGCGGGGGCTCTACCCCGGCATGACCGAGAGCCCCGAGATGCGCTGGGCGCTCATCCGGAAGATCTACGTCATCCTCTCCCTGCAGCTCCTCCTCACCGCCGTCGTCGCCGCAGTCGTCGTCAAGGTCCGCGCCATCCCCCACTTCTTCGTCTCCTCCAACGCCGGCCTCGGGCTCTACATCTTCCTCATCATCTTCCCGTTCATCGGTGAGTCACAACTCCCTCGGCAAATCATTGCGTTTCTCTTACGGATTTTTTGCTACTAGGAAAAGTAGCTTTTCCCCCCAAAAAATATATTCCATTCTTCGCAGTAACAACCACCGCTCCACCGAATTTCTAGGCGACACTGATAGTTTTAGGCGTGCGATTTAATTTTAATTTTGTGTGGCCTCCCCGAAAGGAGCAGTGATTCCCCTTTGCGTGCCCTGTATGAGTATGGATGCCGTCGCGTCCCCGCAAAGCGATTTCCCTGCTTTCGTTACAACTCATGATTCTGTTGCACTTTGCAGGAATGTCCCCATGTACTCTCCTAATTTTGCGTTACTAAACGTGATGTTGTTGTTGATCGTGTCAGTTGCAGCTTGTATGATCTTCTGTTACTAAAGTAAAAACCCTTGTTAATTTTGCTTTCCAGTGCTGTGCCCGCTCTACTACTACCGCCAGAAGCACCCAGTCAACCTGCTGCTGCTCGTCGTCTTCACCGTTGCCATCAGCTTCGCTGTGGGCATGACATGTGCCTTCACTAGCGGTAATTCTCTTACGACCTCTCTACTGCTGGCAGCCCCTTGTTCTTGACTCACTCTCATGCTTATGTAGTAAATAACCATCATGTAATGCTTCTTCCAATTCTATATTTAATTTAATCCCTGTGTTTGCTTGGTATTCACTATGCACGATAAATGGATAGTTTCGTACTTTTTTTTTGAGAGAGATAGTTTCGTACTATTATTGTGAAGCATGTCGTTTGCGTGTGGACTGGGTCCTCAAACTCATGTGCTGCGAATTTGCCATCGCCACCAAAATGATAGGCACTGCCAGGCAGCCCATGTGACTGCATTTTCCTAGTCTGTGTTTACGGCCAAGTTATAAGATATATGCCACCTTTTTATGATATGCCTGTTTGAGGAAAATGGTCAGGCAGCCCATGTGACTGTAGTTGATGCATTTTTCCTAATATCGTGTTTATTGCCAAGGTTATGTCACCTTTTACGATATGCTGAGTCAGAAACCATTTGCATTATTGCCCACTAGTACTCCCTCCGATCCATATTAATAGGTGTTGAAGTGGATGTACTTAGACATGTTTTATTGCTAGATACATCCACTTCAGCACCTATTAATATGGATCGGAGGGAGTACTATAATTGTGAAAGCATCTTTGATTGCCTGTGGGATGGGTCCTGAGCTACATGTACTGCAATTTTCTATTGTCATGCAAAATTGCAAATCTGTAAAATCATGTGAGTATAGTATAGCTGATGCATTTCCCATTCTGTGCTTATGGCCTAGCTGTAGTTGTTGTCATAGTACTAACTTGAATTGAAGGGTAGTTTGGGTTCAATAATAAATTAACCTGCTCATGTCAACATAGTTTTGGCAAGGATTTAAGTTGCACGGCTAGCTTTAACTTTATAAGAGGCTTTGGAGTAGAAGACTATTAACTGTTGTAAAGGCTACTCCATCCATGTGCTGGTTTAATCTCATCTGATTATAGTTATTGAAAATCTGTAATCTGTTGATTCAGACAAAGTTTGTTAGGCACTCTGACATCTTTCTGTAATCTGTTGATTCAGACAAAGTTATGTTGTTAGGCACTCTGACGTCTTTCATTCATTCGTGTTTTCGTCAGCAGTCACAGCATTGCATTTTGGGGTTGCACCAATTCTGTGGTTTGCTCTAGCTTGTACATGTCAGGTGGTTGTTGATACTTTGCTTCTTCAATGAGGCATCATGTTATACTTCATGCGGTGGGATTTTATGGCGTGTATCTTTAAAATAAAGAGAATCACCAGCATGCACACGCTTTATTGTTCATCAGATTTACATGAAAGTTGCCTCTGTAAAGAGATGCATGACATGATAAGAAAGCAAGTTTAAGTTCATCTACGTAGTATCTAATTTTGGCTGCTCTTGTATCATGTATGTATTGTATTCTTTGCTGTGCTGATGGTTTTTCTTTTGTTGAGAAATCGCTAACATAGTGTGTTACGTGATCAGGCAAGGTAATTCTGGAGGCTGCGATTCTTACAACAGTGGTTGTCTTCAGCCTCACTGCCTACACATTCTGGGCTGCAAGGAGGGGCCAGGACTTCAGCTTCCTTGGTCCTTTCCTCTTCGCTTCGCTCATCATGTTGCTCGTGTTTGGCTTCATTCAGGTCAGAAGCCTATGTGACTTGCATTCCCTTCTGTAGCTGGTTGTGCCGTCCATTTATCAGGCTTGTGTCTTTGATGATCAAATACTGATGGTGCTTTTACGACACAGATCCTCTTCCCGATGGGCAAGCTCTCTCACATGATATACGGCGCGCTGGCAGCACTCATCTTCAGTGGCTACATCGTCTACGACACGGACAACATCATCAAGCGCTACACTTATGACGAGTATGTCTGGGCCGCCGTCTCACTCTACCTCGACGTCATCAACCTCTTCCTGGCCCTGCTGACCCTGTTCAGGGCAGGCGACTGAGCACATCGCCCCGTGTTCCTCATTGATCGATGCCTCTCTTGGGCTGTGCATACGTACCACCTTAAATCAGATGAATCCTGAGACTTGAAGAGCTGTATAGGCGCTTAACTAGTACGGTGAAAATGCTGCTGAGTTTAGTGGAGTCGAGTCGAACCCTACCTAGGAACCATGGAATTTCTGCCTTGGTTTAATGCATGGATGATGGATGTTACTATGTCGGGTTTGGGTGTTATTATTTGGCATATGCTGGATTAATTATGGAGTAACATTCGCTTCCGGTGTCATTTCTGTGCTTCCCGTTGCCGGTTGTCATGGAAACCAAGATCGACAAATTTACTCCCTCGGTCCTAAATTAATTGTCTCAAAGTTGGACAAAAAGTTGGACAAAAGTAGATGTATCTTTTCTAACACTAAAGATACATCCATTTTTGTCCAACTTTATGACAATTAGACATCCACTTTTGTCTAATTTTGTGACAATTAATTTGAGACGGAGGGAGCATTTGCCTAATCTGGAGGGCTCGCTAGGTGAGCTAGCGAGCTTAAAATAACGGTTTTGCTAATTCTCAGCTAACTGAGAATTTCCCAGTCAAGTCGCTCCGTTTGTTTTTCTTCAAGCTTTGCTAGGCTTTTTGTGTGTGCACGTACGAGCATTTGTGGCTGCTTTGCGCCCTTCCGGATAACTTTTGTATGGGCCGTTCTTTAAATACTGCCCTTTTAGAGCATCCACAATGGAAGGCGCTTATCTAGGCTCTTATATGGAAAAAATAAATGTTACAAAATTGACAAATTAGCTAAGCGCCCTGCCGCGCAACGGTGAACGCTAATTTCTGAGCGCTAAACTGCCGGATTTTGCTGGTTCCGCGTGAGAAAAAGGGCAAGCGCCCGATGCAAATTTTTGCGTCCGATGCCAGGGATGCCACCAGGATTTGATACGCAACTGCTAATCACGCAGGAATTATTTCCTGGCGCCGGCAAACTAGCGCCGCGCTGCAGGTGCCCTTAGTATGTCTGAGCCTTTGTGGCAATTGTTTTTTTTTCTGCAGGCTGCTAGTCTTATTTGCTTCTATTTTTTTTGTTGTCAAATAGACAATAAAGTGGTTTGAGTTTTTAGACCTTGGAAGAGAGTGTGATAGTTTGAGGCGATTGGATCAACAGAGAGTGATGGCTACAACTCAATTTTATTTTATATACCCCCTCCGTCTCAAATTAATTGTCTCAAAGTTGGATAAAATGGATGTATCTAACACTAAAACATGTCTAGATATATCCATTTTTTTTTCTAACTTTGAGACAATTAATTTGGACGGAGGGAGTATATTTTAGAAAATCCACCTGCAATTGGGTTCGTAATCGATTGTTTCTTCAATTGCAACCGATCTTAACTGAAATTTCCAGTTGTAAATTGGGTGGTAGACAAGTAGTTTTTTTTTCTCAATTGGGTATAGGGCTACAATTGATGTTTTGTTTTAGTTGCAAGTGGGAATGGGGCCGTAACTGACTTTTTTTTAGATGCAAGTAGAGTCGGAATTGCGTTATTTTTTCAGTTGCAAATAGAGTTGCAACTGGGTTATGTTTTCAGTTGTAAGTGAATTTTTTCAGTTGCAAGTATAGTTGCAATTGAGCTATGTTTTCAGTTGCAAGTGATGTTACAACTGCGTTATTTTTTCAGTTGAAACTGTGTTTTTTTTAGTTCCAAGTGAGGTTGCAAGTGAGTTTTTTTCCCAGTTGCAACTGGGTTAGTTTAGTTGCAAGTGAGGTTGCAATTGAGTTGTATTTTTATTTACAAGTGAAGTTGATGAGGACATCCCTAGTGCTTCTATATTTTCTCCCATTGATGATGTTGCTGTTCAAGAGAAACATGATGAAGTGAGACTTGGACCAAAGACAAGATTAAGAACTAAACTAGTAGAACAGCAGGTGAATTCTCTCTTATTAGAATATGATGTTTGTTTTCATGAGAACTTTATACTACCTAAATCCATGCACTCATGTATACTCAGGTTTGTTGATAACACAAGCATGGATGGATGAGCACATCAAGAGGAGTTGGAAAACACGGAGGAGCTGCTGGAAAACAAACATCACAAGGTGGAAAACATAACTTTGATGGTGGAAAACAAGCACATACACGTGAAGAAACAAGATGGTGTTGTTTTCTACAAGGAGGGTGCACCACATGATGTTGATGCGCCATAGGCTAGTGGACCTGCGAGTCCAAAGTGGCCGCACCCCTTTGTCGGTCGGTTTGTATCCCTAGGAGTCCATTGAGTCCCCAAACCGAGTCCAAGTTGGGTTCTATTCGGGTTAGGCTTGGTGCTTGCGCAATACCCATTGTGGCCGCACCATACCCCCTCATATAAACCCCTTGTTGCGGATTATAATAGCTAGACTACGATAAAACATAAACCCTAGAATTCCTAGATTGTATTTCTCATAAGCATTCATCTTGAATTGATACTACCTTGCAAATCTGAGTGTATTCTGCTGTTCCATTGGGAATAAGGAGAAACAGTACTAGCTGTAGTCGGTGGCTACTTGTGCAAGAGTGTGGAGTCTCGAATATCCAAGGGGTTGAGTGCTGTTGCGATTGGTGACAGGGTTTAGCCAAGGAGAATTTGTGGTAATACACTGGTTAGTTCATCGAGAAGATCGGTCATCCCCTTATCATCTTGGTATCAGATTACTGGGTTTACTCGGTGAGTTGTATTTATCCCTTTAGATTTGAGTGTTTTCATACCTATACAGAAAAACCTACAAAAATATTAGTGTAGATCCGTGCCATAGCATTAGATAATCACCATTGTCCGAGTTTTAGTTCTTGTTTTGTGTTTGATTTTGCGTTCCTTTTCTGTTTTTGTGTGTTTAGGTTTCGGTCTAGGTTTAGGGTTCATCGAGTTCATCAAGTGTCCACCGAAAATTCCATACAAAAAGTCCAATCCGATCTGCTGTTGTGCCTATTCGAGTTGGAATCGGAATCCTGCCACGACTCGGTTTTGATCCAATTTCCTGCCGCGGTTCGTTTTCCCTGCCGTGCCTACTCACAGTCGGAATCGCTGCCCGCGCATAAGAATTAGCGCACTGCGTTGTTACACGCGCACGCAATCGCAACCCCGCGCGCTGCCGTGACACAAGATCAACGCAACTCGCTGCCGTGCGCTCACCGCTGCTACGCACGCAGTGCTGCGCTAGCGTTTTCACTTACGCGCGCGCTATTTTTACTGCTGCTGTTACGCCCGCGCGCTGCCGCGACACGCGAACGGTGAGTTTTCCTGCCGCGGCAGAAATTTTTCTGCCTTGTGTTTTTCCATTAGCTTAGTGATTTTTCCTTTTAGTTTTTGCTTCCAATTTCTTTAGGTTTTCTTTCGCAATCATTGTGAACCATAGACACGGCCTATCTACAGCAATCAACTAGGTACCTTGCCCACAAGACTAGCTATTTTGTTGTCATTTACAGACTGCTCTATTTCATATCTTTGTGTTACATTGATCATAGCACTGTTTTCAGTTGTTATTTCTGCCCCTTTTGTTGTTATTCGGCCAGTAAAAAGTATAAGAAAAGAGAAAACCATAAAATAGAAAAAGAGAAAAACATAATTGAGAAAAAGCAAAAGAGGCCTTGAGATACATTGATATATATCATATTGGAGTTGTTTTCCATTACTATATTGACACTACTACTATGAGCAATCTTGCGCCTGTTATCATTGAGCTTGGCTAGTGTCTTTCTAGTGCATTGCAAAATTTTCATACATATATTTGCATTGCCACATTTGTCTCCACTTTGGTGTGTGTTTCCTAGGTTCTATTTTTATATCATCACATATAGCAAATAGGACTTGTTCATTGGTGATTGTTAGCTATACATACCAAGCCCCACCATATAACATGTTTTGCCTTTGTGAGAGCTAAAATCGCTGGGTATTCTATTCTTCACACCAAGTCATAATAGTTGCTATTACTTGTTGGTAAGTTATTCTATTCACTTTGGAACGGTAAGGATCACCTCTTTGCTAGTTTTGAGTGAGTTGAGAGAGGCACCACAACCTATAGCAATTTTTATTTCACTAACCTATTAATCATGTCTTCTCCTAGTGATGTTTCTGCGCAGGCTAAGAGGACACATGGTGATGAGGCCGTGAAGTGGACAGAATTGGAGGAGATGAGAGATCAATTGACTACAACCATTGAGTCAAAAAATTCAGAATTGCATTCTTTGATTGACAACACTGGTGTGGATCTTGATACCACTGTTCAGAATTTGGGTTTGCAAGTTGATACTGTTGCTAATACATCTGCTGCCACACAAGAGCAAGTTACAACCATGCAAACAACGCTTACAAACTTGACTACACAAATTGTTGCCTTGACAACTTTGGTGAATCAAAGGCTCCCTGTTCAGGAGGATAATGGTAGTGCTCTTGGTGATTTTGATAATGATGAGGGCAATTTTATTCCTCAAGGCCGAGAGGGAGGTAGAGGCAATATGGGTGGTCGTGGATTTGTAGCAAGGAGGGTCCAAGTACAAGAGCCAAACCGAGAGGATGATGGGCTTGGCAAACCAAAATTCATGCTTCCATCTTTTAATTTTGACATTGATGATGTGGAGGAATATCTCATGTGGGAACTGAAAATTGAGAAATTGTGGAGGATGCATGAGTACACTGAGGAGAGGAAAATAAAACTTGCTTCTTCAGGTTTTCATGGCTATGCTTTGCTATGGTGGGATAATATTACAAGAACAAGAGCAAGAAATAGAGAACCTGAAATTGTTACATGGAGAGAGATGAAGCAAGTTATGAGAGACAGATTTGTGCCCAAAAATTATTTGAGAACACTATATGACAAGCTACAACACTTGAGACAAGGTACAAATTTTGTGGTTGCCTATTTCAGGGAGATGGAGTTGATTATGCAAAGAGCTAGAGTAAGAGAAGATACGGAGCATACTATGCAGCATTTTCTCTCAGATTTACAATTCAAAATCAAGAGCATTGTTAGGCATGTGCAATATAATGATATGAATGAGCTGTTACATCAAGCAAGAGAGGCTGAGAAGCACTTGGCTGAGGAGACTATGAAAAAGTGAAAAAAATTATAGGATCCGTTTCGGAAACATGGAATGTCAGAGAAATTCAAATTATGTGAGGCTTAGAAAGAAGTCCTGCATAGAGTCCAGGGAGAGCCTATTTCGATTTTTTTCTATTCTATAGTGACCGACCCTTTTTCCTTCTCAAATGTTTTCACCTTAGTAGTATAGTAAGTTTAGTTCCAGAAGAGAGGCAACCTCTCTCTCTTTTTCTACATCTGCACTTGCCTTTATAACGAACGAAATTATTGAGGCTCAACCTTCCACTCAAATCCTTTTTAGGATTCAAGTCAAGGGAATTTACTAAGTTCGTCTACGATTAGTATCCATAACTGGCTATCAGGGTTCTCTATCTGGGCCGGTTTGACCCATTTTCGGATCGGTTGGATCTGTTGATCCAGATCCATACCATCCAGATTATGGTCCAGGATGGACCAGATGTTGTCCGCCAAGGAGGAATTTCACTCCTAGAACTTGATTTTTAGCACCAACATCACAGCCATCTCAATTTCGTGGTGCCCCCTCTTCTAAACCCGAGACTAGTACCTCTCAATCCAAAAAATCAGCACAACCAGCATCAAGTTCTAGTGGTTCTACTATGTCAACAACAAGAAATAGGGACATGAGCTCCCATACTTGTGGAGGGAAGGGTCACTTCAAGAGGGATTGTCCTAATAAAAATATTATGCTTATATTTGAGGACAATGAGTGATAGGTGATGATGCTGATCCTACTGAGGAGGATGATTGTGATGATGATGGTCCAGTTGATGCATATCCTTCTAGTTATCCTACTATTGTTTGCACACAGAAAACATTAAGTGCTCTCCCTAGTCCAGAAAGTCAAAGATGCAATTTATTCCAAACTAGAGCAATTGTGGGCCCTCAACTGGGTTGCAAGGTGATTATTGATGGAGGAAGTTGCAGAAATTTAGCAAGCAAGGAGTTGTGTGCAAAGCTAAAACTGAGATATATTCCACATCCTCATCCTTATCATATTCAGTGGCTTAGTGATAAAGGAGAGATGAAGGTGAGCCACATGGTGAGAGTTGAATTTCAGATTGGGCCATACAAAGACACCATTGAGTGTGATGTGGTTCCTATGTCAGTTTGTCACATGTTTCTTGGGAGACCTTGGCAGTTTGATAGAAGTGTGATACATAATGGGAGAGCTAATAACTATCAGCTGAATTGGAATGGAAAGGACATAATTTTGAGGCCTATGACACCACAGCAAATTGTAAATGAGTCTCGTCAAAAAACTGATGTAAATCTTGAGAGGGATAGTGAGAGACATGAGAGGGAAAACAATAGTTCTGTGAGTGAAAATAGCAAAGCCAATCTGAGTGGTAAAAATAAAAGTGAGGGAGTAAGCCTATTATGCATGCTAGCCACCAAAGAGGACTAGAGAATTTAGTGAGGATCCTAGTTTGCTTCCTATCGTGCTTATGCACAAGGGGGGGAATATTGGTTTCTAATGACATGACCTGATATGGAGGGTTACTCCTAGATTGGCCCGATCTTCACGAATCGAGAAGAACGCACAAAGAACACGGAGAACACGAAGAACACGAGAGGGGGAACAAGGGGGAATCGTGGGCAAACATGGGGAAACACAAAGGGGGATAAATAGCGAGAACCGAAAGATCCCAAACCTCCCGTCAACTAAACCCCGAGGGCCGCCTACGGAACGATCGATCCAACTGAACTCACATTGATTCAAACCGTTTCACACCCGTAACCGGTCCACTACGCCAATAGAACCTCAAGGATTTACGAGAGGAAGATTGGACAACTCTTAACTAAATCCCAAGGGTAGAGGATAAGTAGTTGGGTGAATCTTGATACGGTCCTATACTAAGTCGTAGGAGTAGCCTTGATACGTTCCTAGGTACACACCATAGGAGTAGCCTCAAAGAGGGATACAAAGGAGCAAAGCTCAATGTTCTAATTTCAACTCTAACCCTAGATCTAGATCAGGGAAGTCCTTATATAGCCGGGGGGGTCGAAGCAGGTGAAAACGGGGCAAAAAGGGTGCATTTTGCGAGTCTTCTGGGCGCTCCGGCCTGTGAGGCCGGCCTGGCTATCCCTTGAGGCCGGGGTGGGGTTGGGTCGCCCCCAGGGCATGCCGGCCTGGGGCTGAGGTGGCAGCCGGCCTGGGGCCGAGGTGGGGAAGGGGGAGCCAGCCTGGAGGGGCCGGGGTGGAGGCCGGGCCCTTCCGAGGTGTGTCCGGCCTGAGGAGGAGGGAGGCCGGTCTGGGGCCGGGGTGGAGGCTGGGGTTATCTGCGTGGTGGCCGGCCTGGAGAGGGAGGAGGCCGGCCTGTCCGGGGCTTGAGGCCGGGGGGGGGGGGCTGTTTCCCCCCTATCTTCTCCGTCGTGACTCCTTTCTCGATGTCGTCTTCTCCAGCTTCTTCCACGGACTTTTGGACATCGTCTTGGGTACTTTCCGAGGCCTCCGTGGTGGGTTCGAACCTGAGCACACAAAGGGCATCTCCATGAGGTAGCGCACCATTCGCCAAGTCACCGAAAACATGGAGCGATAGGAGTGAGTTCACCTTGTCATGTATGGCCTTTGCTCGTGATCTTGTCATTGGTGCACTTGGTGGAATTGGGTGGGCTGCATCATCTCCCCCATTGAAAAAGAGTCGACCTCGACTCGTCGTCGTCTTAATCACTTGGGTATCCATGGAAGGGAGAGATGTCCTTGACGTTGAAGGAGTTGTGGACGAGGTACTTGGATTGCGGTAAGTCGAGATTGTAGGCGTTGTTGTTGATGCGCTTGATGATCTGGAAAGGGCCGTCATCTCTTGGCTTGATCATGGAGTTGCGCTCTTCGGGAAAATGGTCCTTGCGCAAGTGTAGCCAAACGAGGTCACCTTCTTGGAACACCATTGGCTTCTTGTTCTTGTTCATGACGGAGGCTCAGTGCTTGGAATGCTTCTCAAGCGTAGCTCTTGTGGAATCATGTAGCTTCTTGATGTAGTCGGTGCGCTTGTCAATGTCCATGTTGATTTGCTCGCGTAGAGGCAATGGTAGGATGTCGAGTGCGGTGTTGGGATTGAAGCCATAGACGATCTCGAAGGGGCTTCTCTTGGTAGCTTGGTGTAGTGGTCGATTGTAGGCGAACTCGGCGTGAGGGATGCATTCTTCCCAATTCTTGAGGTTGGGCTTGATCAATGCTGGAAGGAGTGAAGAGAGCGTTCGATTGACGACTTTGGTTTGTCCATCCGTTTGTGGGTGGTAGGCGGTGGAGAAGAGTAGCTTAACGCCGAGCTTGGCCATCAACGTCTTCAAAAAGTATGAGGTGAACTTGACGTCTCGATCAGACACAATTGAAGTGGGCACACCATGTAGACGCACAATTTTCCTGAAAAACAATGTAGCAATATGTGAAGCATCGTCGGTTCAGTTGCAAGGAATGAAATGTGCCATTTTAGAGAAACGATCAACAACGACAAAAATGGAGTCCATATTGGTTTTAGTTCGTGAGAGTCCTAACACAAAGTCCATACTAATATCACTCCAAGGTGCATGTGGGATAGGTAATTGCATGTAAAGACCATGGGGGTTGGAAGTAGACTTAGCTCGGAGGCATGTAGAACATCGCTTGACATGTCTTTCCACTTGATGCTTCATCTCAGGCCAATAGTAGTGGTTTGAGAGCATGACATAAGTCTTGTCGCATCCAAAGTGTCCCATGATACCTCCTTCATGTGATTCCTTCAATAACAACAAATGAAGAGAGGACTCGGGAATGCACAATTTGTTAGCTTTAAACAAGAAACCTTTGTGAAGATAGTAGTCATCAAAACCTCGATTAGGCAAGCATTTCTCAAAGATAGGACCGAAGAAAACATCGGAAGCATATAATTATTTGATCTCATCCAAACCAATCACATTGATGTCAAGGCGTGTAAGAAGACACTCTTTTCTAGACAAGGCATCCGCTACAACATTTTCTTTACCTTTCTTGTACTTAATGACATAAGGAAAAGATTCAATGAATTCTACCCATTGAGCATGCCTTTTGTTCAAATTAGCTTGACTTTTCAAGTACTTCAATGATTCGTGATCGGAATGAATGACAAATTCTTTAGGCCAAAGGTAGTGTTGCCAAACTTCTAACACTCTAACCAAAGCAAATAGTTCCTTATCATAGATTGGGTAATTGAGTTTAGCGCCATCTAGTTTTTCACTATGATAAGCAACGGGACGTCCATTTTGCATAAGAACGCCACCAATTCCTATAGCACTAGCATCACACTCAATCTCAAAAGTTTTCTCAAAATCCGACAAGACAAGCAAAGGAGCTTCGGTCAAACATTTCTTAAGTGTATCAAAAGCTTTTTGTTGCGCATTGCCCCAAACAAACGATACATTATTTTTTTTAAGTTCATTCAAAGGTGAAGCGATTGTTGAAAAATCTTTGACAAAGCAGCGATAGAAACCGGCAAGGCCATGAAAGCGCCTTATCTCACCCACGGAAGTAGGGTTGGGCCAATTCCTATTTGCCTCGATTTTCTTGTTGTCGACTTCAATACCATTGGAAGAGATCACAAATCCCAAGAAAACAAGCTTTTTGGTGCAAAAATTTCATTTTGAAAGATTGGCGAAAAGTTTTGCTTTGCGAAGAGCCAACAATACTTGTGAAACATGATCAAGATGATCTTCCAAAGACTTGCTATAAATGAGGATGTCGTCGAAGTAAACCACAACAAACTTTCCAATAAAAGAGCGTAAGACTTTGTTGATTAGGCGCATGAAAGTTGAAGGATCATTGGAAAGACCAAAGGGCATGACAAGCCATTCATACAAGCCTAGTTTTGTTTTAAAAGCCGTTTTCCATTCATCTCCTATGTTCATACGTATTTGGTGGTATCCGCTTTTAAGATCAATTTTGGAAAAGATAGTAGAACCACTCAATTCATCAAGCATGTCATCTAGCCTAGGAATGGTATGTCTATATTGATGGTGATAGCATTGATAGGGCGACAATCCATGCACATACGTGAAGTAGCATCTTGTTTTGGAACAAGTATAACGGGCACAGCACAAGGGCTAAGAGATTCGCGGATGAAACCTTTGTCGAGTAGTTCTTGAATTTGGCGCTCAATCTCCTTAGTCTCTTCGGGGTTGGTGCGACAGGGAGCACGGTTGGGAAGGGGCGCACCCGGGATGAGGTCAATGCGGTGCTCGATTCCTCGTAGAGGAGGAAGGCCTGGAGGGAGTTCATCAGGAAAGACGTCTTCAAATTCCTGCAACAAAGGCAACAAAGATGGAGGAAAATTTGTCATGTCGTTGGTTTCAAGTGCTTCCCCTTTGTACACTAGGACAAAGTGGAGAATGGTTGGGTCATCTCGTAACTCTCGCATCTCCCTTTTGGTGGCAAGTAAGGCAAGGCCTTTGGGAACACTCGAATTTTTTCCACTCATATTTGGCTTGTGGCTCTCACTCTCTTTTCGGTTGATCACTCTCTCACCACTCATCTCACGAGACTTGAGCTCTTCTTGTTTACGTGCAAGAGTCTTGGCATTGTCGGCGATCACTTGGCTATGAGACATGGGACGTAGCACAAACGTCTTGTTATTACACTTGAAGTTATAGTGGTTGGTACGCCCATCATGAATAGCACTCTTGTCATATTGCCAAGGTCGTCCAAGAATAAGATGACACACGGTCATAGGAACAACGTCATACTCCACCGTGTCTTCGTAGGGACCAATCTTGAATTGCCCGGAAACCATATGTTGAATCTTGAATGTTTCGGAGTCACTAAGCCATTAGACATGGTATGGATGAGGATGTTGCTTGTAATTCAATTGGAGTTTGTCTCAAAGCTATTTGCTAGCTAAGTTGTGGCAACTCCCGCCATCGATGATAACCTTGATTGATTTGCCATTGATGCCGGCTCTAGTTTGAAAAAGATTGGAACGTTGGTCATGCTCATCTTGAGGAGAAGTAGTAAGGACTCTTGTCACCACTAGCGATGGATTCTTGTCCTCATCGCAATAGACACTTTCTTCATCATCATTGGGCACGTCCAAAGAGTTGAGAGCAACATGATGCAAGGCATAGTATTCTCATTCACTCATGGAATCACGTTCACCTTCTTGGTTAACAATCATGATCATCTTTTTGGAACACTCAAAGGATTTGTGTCCGCTACCACCACACTTGAAGCAAGTGATAGTACTCGACTTGACTTGAGGAGTATGTGAAGAAGAGGTGGTAGACGCTTGTTTCTTGAATGGTTGTGGAGACTTATTTGTAGCACTAGAGGCTCTAGGGGCTCTCTTGATGTTGGTTGGAGTACTAACTTGTGTCATTGGAGACGAAGAGGAGGGTCTTGAGTTGAAGAAAGCCTTTTGCTTCTTGTACTTGAGATCTTCCGCAATTTGGCGTTCTGCCTTGAGAGCTTGGTGGACAAGGGCCACAATGTTGTCATACGGTTGATACTCGACGATCTTCCTTATAGGATAGTTGAGGCCATTGAGGAAGTATGCCATTGTTTGTTCTTGAGATTCCATCACATGAGCTCGTATCAAAGAGATCTACATTTCCTTGTAGTACTCATCAACGGACTTCAAACCTTGACGAAGTTCTTGGAGTTTCTTGAAGAGATCACGCTTGTAATGTGGAGGAACAAACCGAGCATGCATATATTGCTTCATCTCATTCCAAGTGGCAATAGGAGCAACGCGATTACAGACTCTTTCGTCTTGTAGACGATCCCACCATAAGAGTGCATAGCCTTCAAATTCCAAAGATGCAAAGGCAACCATTTTCTTGTTGGTGAAGTTGTGAATGCCGAAGATCTTGTCCACCTTGAGAGCCCAAGCAAGATATTCTTTGGGGTCATTCTCACCATTGAACTTTGGGACATTGAAACGAAGGACACTCATGTTGTTATATTCTTGTTGGCGACGGGGTCGCTCATGAGGATCTTCATCATAGACGGGAGGTGAATCATCATATGGGTCATCCTCCTTGTTTTCGTGGTGGCGATCATGATGGGGAGGATGACGCCGGTGGTCATTAGGAGGTGGTTGTTGGCGGTGACGGAGTCTTGCTTCACGGTGTTTACTATCATCATTATCATTGTGTTGGTGTCGAGGACTTTCTTGTTCTTGGTGAGGGCGTTGCGGAAGCACTTGTTCATCTCGAGGGTGTTGAGGACGATAATGTTCTTGGCGGTCGTTGTTGTTGGGACGCGCATTGCGCCTTGGTGGCCTTCGATGTTGACGAGCACCTTCCACGAAATTATTCTGGCCATAGTCTTGAGCGTGGCCTTGTGGAGGTGGGTGATGATGTTGTCGAAGGTCCGGGCTTTGCGGTTGTTGAAGAGGGTCACCACGGCCTTGGCGATGTCGAGGAGGTTGTGATGGCGAGCTATCTTCATACCAATGTCGTCACGGAGCTTGTTGTTGAGGAGGTTGTTGTGGTTGTTGAGAAGGTGTTTGTGGTTGTTGAGGTTGTCCACCATCCTCCATGTTGTTGTTGTTGCGATCATGGCGATCATGGCGGTCATGGCGACGAGCTTGGTGAAGATCTTGGTTGTGGTGGCTTGAGCGACGAGACCTTGAGGATGATGATGAAGGACGGAGGTTGGAAAGATTTGCCAAATTCATGTTGATGCGCGTCATTTGATCATTCAATCTAGCCTCTTGATCTTGGAGTCGACGCTCATAGCGTTGCAACCCGTCCTTGACGAGTTCACGGAGTTGGAAATGGTAATTGTGGGTGACGAAGTTGGCGTAAGCATTGTCGTTGTAGAATGGGTTTCCATCATCCTCCGAGCTCGGACTTGTGAATACTCCTTCCCTAGCCATCTCAAAAACACACAATGGTGATATTGAAGAAATGGATGTATCACTTACCAACGTTACCTTTTTCGGTCGTATTGAGGCTAGTGGACGAGCCTAGGTGTAGGGCGGTATGTCAAGAGCGAATCCAAAAAGATCAAAATAAACCGCAAACGACAACACACACACTTTATGTGGAAGGCAAATGTGTTAGGAAAGTGGCGAGGAAAATCGACAAAACCTAAGAAAAGTTTGTTTTCAAACGTGGAGAAGAATCAAAGAAAAGTTAGCACAAAAACCGAACGTAGTGGAGGAACACACACACACAAATGATAAATGGGGTTAGTGCGGCCAATGGACGAGCGGAGACGAAATGAACCTATCGAAGACTAAGCTCAATGCCACACCAACACAAGGAGGACGCTAGCTCGAACTGCAAACTTTAAAAGGCAACAAGATTCGCACCATGGCAACCGGTCACTCTTTTATCTTCTGTGACGCAAAGCTACAGGTTCCTACAAATGATAGCAATTGGCATCGATCCTTTGCTTCTTTTTCTCTTTTCTCTTTCTTTTTTTCTTTTTTTTTTTGATTTTCTCTTTTTGGTGGATTCCAAAATGCCAATGCCTACTCGTAGCTAGTCTCTCACAAGCGCCAAACTCGCACTCTCGGTGCCACTAATGCAATGCCAAGCGGTGTAAAAGAGCTAGTCCGAATAGGTAAGGTACACAATGGGTGGGTTGTTGGGAATATGCCCTAGAGGCAATCATGTATGATGTAATTCCCACTGTATTCATAAAGTTATTAAGTTGTCCTTGTTTTGAACATCTGATATATGTCATTGAATATGTGATTCGATTGTGGAACTATATATTCATGTTGTTCATACTAGATTGTCCTTGGTCATTTAGGTTGTGCTGGACACACACCCTAGACTAATGTGAGTGTTGGCTGATGACACGGTTCCACTTGTCATGGGCATGGTGATGCCATTCCAACGTTCACGGATTTGGCTAAAGAGTTTAACAAGTCGGACTGACCCACATTGAGATGCAACGATCAAGTCGTCATTTGCATGTCTCAATCAATGTAATCCTTAGACCTGAGGTTGTCGCACAATCCGAGTTGTGGATCACCGACTTAGGTTCTGTCAAACGTTGTTCTGTGACAAGGCAACTATAAAGGCAGAGTTCGGGTCGAATGAGAAGCAAGCTGCGTGATGTGGATAATCAAGATGGGATTTTGCCCCTCCGAATGGAGAGATATTCTCTGGGCCCTCTCGAGTGATATGATTCAGGAAGCATGGCCATGCGCGACTCAGTTAAGTGTTAACTGTGTCGGTTGACTAAGAGTTAGTCAGATGAATCACATATCACGGATCGAGAAGAGAGTTGAGCTATTTAAGGGATGACGATAAATCGCCTATAGCTCGACAAGGTATATCGTGAGGCAAAAAGGACTAAGATGAATATCACATTGAAAGGTATGTCGTCATGACTCAATGGTACTTAGGAGTCGGCACGTTCTGCTAGGAGCCGCTACCGATTGATCGATTGGGAGTTGGACTCCAATCGTGTCCAAGTCGCCATGAGCCTGCTGGGTCGCACACTTAAGAGCGGGAGCAAGTATTGGTTGGGTTGGACCCGAACCGGAAATGGACTGAGTTAGTGAGTCGGACTCACAGAGGGAATGGGCCACAAGTGTTGTGCAGCCCATTACCATACGCTATATAAAGAGGGGCGCAGGTTGCCCAACGGGCACGTTAGTCCACTCTCCCATGCGTTGGGAACCCTAGCCCCACTCAGTCTAGCCGCCGCACCGGACCTAGCAGTCCGCCGTCGGAGCTCCTCCTCGTACGTGTGGATACCGGCAGAGGTGATGTACGTTCAGCACTTCGACGTTCGAGGGATTGGATCGGCCGGACCGGATCGTGGGACTGCACTGCCCCGACGCGCTGCATCGATAATCCGCACCTGCGTCTAGTGGTAATACTCGTGGCCTTCTACCTCGGCTAGATCTTGGAAGCATCGCGTAGGAAAAGTTTTCGTTTATCTCTACGCGTTCCAACAGTGGTATCAGAGCAGTAGCTTCTGGTATTAGGCCCGAGATCCGTACATATGTGATATGTAGTTAGCGTTAGATGTGATCTAATTGCTGTTTTGGTGGTCGGTCTATGAGATAGATCGGTTTTGTACAAGGTTGATTGGATCAATCGTACTCGGGGTTAATGGATGATCTGGTTTCCGTGATCATACTGCTAAGGTCGTGGAACAACTTACCCCTACCGGTCGGTTTCCGCCATCGGGGTATACCGTGACACATAAATCCAGTTGCGGTGATCGAAGATCAAAAAGTTTGGTCGAATCGGAATACGGATCAGATTCGGGTAAAATCGTTTTATCCGATGAAGAAATCCATGATCGGAATGCAGATGAGATCTGCGTTTTCCGAAATCGTCGGCTTCGCCCTGTCGTAGCGCCTTAGATGTCGTTGCGAGTTCATAACGCCGGTAGATATCGTATCTATGCATAACTTGTTTTTGCAGGAAGTTGTGAATGGTATGGCTTATGTGCATGTGATGTGTGTAATACATACATGATCTGCGTATCATGTTTGTGTCAGCCGGCTGGAGCCTAGGTGCTGTCATTTTATTGTATACCGGCCTGCGTGTCGGATTCTCTATGTAAATTTTCATTTACTAGCTAGTGTAGCTTGTTGGAGAACCCGGAAGGCATGCAAGTCGATGTACAAGTCGGCTACATGGAGCAAGATGGCACGTGACAAAAGTTGGCACGAGTCGACTTGCAAGCTTTGTGGAGATGGAGATCACCATGAAGAGAGCCATACCATTTCACATTATAATTACTTTTTTTTGTGTTATTGTTATGTCTCTATTTACCTCTATTTAGATAGTTGGTAGATTCTTTAATCCCTCAAAGAAGGTCTAGGCGGTCGCCCCGCCAGTGTTGCACCATCACAAGTCGGACATTCTTGGTAGTGGGCTCATAAAATTGAGGTGCTACCAATTCTTTCCGGTTAGGTGGGTTTGAGTCGGACTCTTACAAGCAGAAGCACTTGGTAATCTAGACGAGTCCATCACAACGGTTGTGGGGCTCGGGGCGAGGTAGGTTGGGAGCCGGGGCATGTGATGTCACCCAACTAACAGGAGTCGTATTGGATACGATTGGCAAGGTGTTGCCTACCTAGATCACTTGACGGCTAGCGGTGATGCTAAAACTCACTAGTCGGCTTGCTTATTTAGGGTCTTGAATCACTTAGCAACCATCGGAGGGATGTTGGTTCTAGTGGGAGCATAAGTATTAAAGCGTTTAATATGCCTGCTCTTTTATGAATACATGTCTTAAGTGTTTTTGTGTATTTTCTGTTGTAGATCAATGGCACCTAGCAACCTTCCTCAGTTGTCCGCGTTTGCGTTGAGGTCAAATCCTAGAGAAAGATAAGCTTAATGGAACTAATTTCACCAACTGGTATCGTAATCTGAGGATAGTCCTCAAGCATGACAAGAAAGAACATGTTCTAGAAACTCCACTTCCAGATGAGCCTGATGACGATGCGACTGTCGCTGTCATGAATGCCTACCGTAAGGCTAGAGATGAGTCTACGGAAATCAGCTGTCTTATGCTTGCACACATGGAACCGGACTTGCAGCAGCAGTTCGAGAATGTTGAGGCCTACGATATGATCGAAAGCCTCAAAAGTATGTTCCAGGCTCAAGCAAAGACTGAGAGGTATCAAGTCTCTCAAGCTTTGCTTGGCTGTAAGCTGAAAGACGGCGATCCACTGAGTCCGCATGTAATCAAGATGATTGGTTACATACAGTCTTTGGATCGGCTGGGCTTCCCAATTAACGAAGAGTTCGCTACTGATATAATTCTGAACTCTCTTCCTAGTGTGTATGGTTCGTTCATCTCGAACTACCATATGCATGGTATGGATAAGAGTATCACTGAATTACATGGGATGCTCAAAACGGCAGAGGCTGATATCAAGAAAGGCACCAGTCAAGTGTTGATGGTGCAGAATAAGGCTAAGTTCAAGAAGAGTTCTTGGACTAAGAAGAAGAAGGATAAGTCAGGAGGTAGCGCCCATGGCCCTGTCCAGAGTGCTCCCTCAAAGACTAAACCTTCTCCTACAGCCGGAGCCAACTGCTTCTATTGCAAGCAAGATGGCCACTGGAAGAGGAACTGCACCAAGTATTTGGCTGACAGAGCCAAGAGTGGAGGTGTGACTTCCAACTCAGGTACGCTTGTGTGCAATGTTATAGACATTTATCTTGCTGATGCACCTAATAGTTCTTGGGTATATGATACCGGATCAGTTATTCACATATGCAACTCGTTGCAGGGACTGGTAAGAACTAGGAGCGTGGCAAGAGGAGAGGTTGACATTCGGGTCGGCAACAAGGCGAGAGTCGCTGCGTTGGAAGTCGGCACGATGCAACTTCATTTACCTTCAGGATTTATTTTGGAACTAAATAATTGTTATTATGTTCCAGCGCTTAGTCGAAACATTATTTCCACCTCATGTTTGATGAGACAAGGTTATGAGTCGAATATTAAGAATAATGGTTGTTCTTTATATTTGAAAGATATGTTTCATGGCTTTGCACCCGTTCAGAACGGGTTATTTATTTTAAATCTTGATAGTGAATCCGTCTATAACATAAATGTTAAAAGGTTGAAACCAAATGATCTGAATATGACTTACTTTTGCCACTGTCGGCTTGGTCATATAAGTTGGAAGCGCATGAAGAAGCTCCATGATGATGGACTTCTAACTTCGTTTGACTTAGAGTCATTCGAGACATGCGAATCATGCCTACTAGGCAAGATGACCAAGACACCTTTTGCAAGGAGTTGTGAAAGGGCGTCCGACTTGTTGGAACTAATACATAGTGATGTATGTGGACCAATGAGCACGACAGCTAGAGGTGGTTATGAGTACTTCATTACCTTCACTGATGATTTGAGTAGGTATGGATATATCTATTTAATGAAACACAAGTCGGAAGCCTTTGAAAAGTTCAAGGAATTCCAGAGTGAGGTACAAAATCAACTCGGCAAGAAAATAAAGTTTCTACGGTCGGAACGTGGAGGCGAGTACATGAGCCATGAGTTTGATGACCATCTAAAGAGTTGTGGAATAGTTCCTCAACTCACTCCGCCGGGTACACCGCAGAGAAACGGTGTATCGGAACGGAGAAATCGGACCTTGTTGGACATGGTACGATCAATGATGAGTCGGACAGATCTACCTTTATCATTTTGGGGTTATTGTCTAGAAACTGCAGCTTTCACACTAAATAGAGTACCATCGAAGTCAGTAGAGAAGACACCGCATGAGATGTGGACTGGTAAAAAGCCAATTTTGTCTTTTCTTAAGATTTGGGGTTGTGAAGCATTTGTCAAGCGACTTCAGTCGGACAAGCTCACGCCCAAGTCGGATAAGTGTATTTTCGTGGGGTATCCGAGGGAAACCTTGGGGTACTACTTCTACAACCGGGAAGAGGGCAAAGTGTTTGTCGCTCGGAATGGTGTCTTCCTTGAGAAAGAGTTTCTCGGTCGGGAAGTCAGTGGGAGCACAGTGCAACTCGAAGAAATTCGAGAGGAACCGGCTAGGGGCGAGTCGGCGAACGCCTTGGAGGCGGAGCCGGTCGTGGTACCTACACCGGTTACAGCACCTGAACCACGGAGATCTGCCAGATTACAGAGTGCTCGAGATGTTTTACTGTTAGACAGTAATGAGCCGGCAACTTATTCGGAAGCGATGGTGGGATCTGATTCCGAGTCATGGCTTGGAGCCATGAGATCCGAGTTAAAGTCCATGGATGAAAACCAAGTTTGGAATTTGGTTGATCTGCCTGACGGTGCAAGACCTGTCGAGTGCAAATGGGTCTTTAAGAAGAAAATTGATATGGATGGAAATATTTCCGTCTATAAAGCACGACTTGTCGCGAAGGGGTTCCGACAGGTTCAAGGAGTTGACTACGACGAGACCTTCTTGCCCGTAGCGATGCTTAAATCAATTCGGATCATGTTAGCCATAGCAGCCTATTTCGACTATGAGATATGGCAGATGGATGTCAAGACGGCTTTCCTTAATGGAAATTTAACTGAGGACGTGTATATGATACAGCCCGAAGGTTTTGTCGATCCAGCTAACGCTGACAAGGTATGCAAACTTCAGAAATCCATTTATGGGTTGAAGCAAGCATCTCGGAGTTGGAACATTCGCTTTGATGAGGTAGTCAAATCGTTTGGCTTCATCAAGAGCAATCATGATTCTTTTTATACAAGAAGTTTAGTGGGAGCAAAGTAAATTTTCTAATCTTATATGTGAATGACATATTACTGATTGGAAATGATGTCATGATGTTGCAAGAAACCAAAGAGTCATTGGAAAGGAGTTTCTCAATGAAGGATTTGGGTGAGGCAACTTACATATTAGGAATCAGGATCTATAGAGATAGATCAAGGCGGCTCATTGGATTGAGTCAGAGTACTTATCTGGACAAGGTTTTGAAGAAATTCAAAATGGAAGAGTCCAAGAAGGGATTCTTACCGATGTCCCATGGCATAAAACTTAGCAAGACTCAGTGTCCTTCGACGACTGATGAGCGAAGTCAGATGAGTGTGATTCCGTATGCTTCGGCAATCGGATCCATCATGTATGCCATGATTTGTACTAGGCCAGATGTTTCCTATGCTCTAAGTGTTACGAGCAGATACCAGGCTGACCCTGGCAAAGCCCACTGGGCAGCGGTTAAAAACATTCTTAAGTATTTGAGAAATACTAAGGAAATGTTCCTAGTTTATGGAGGTGATGAGGAATTCAGTGTAAAGGGTTACACGGATGCAAGTTATCTCACCGACTCAGATGATTCTCGTTCGCAATCGGGATACGTGTTCGTAATGAACGGAGGAGCTGTGAGCTGGAAGAGTTCCAAGCAAGATACGGTGTCTGCATCTACAACAGAGGCTGAGTATATTGCTGCCTCAGAGGCGGCAAAGGAAGCTGTTTGGATCAGGAACCTCCTGATTGATCTTGGTGTGGTTCAGGGCGCGTCCAATCCTTTGGACGTATATTGTGACAACAATGGTGCTATTGCACAAGCTAAGGAACCTAGACAACACCAGAAGAACAAACATATACTCATGCGGTACCACCTCATTCGCCAGTTTGTCGAACAAGGTGATATCAAGTTATGCAAAGTACACACGGATGCAAACATTGCAGATCCGTTGACAAAGGCGCTACCACAGCCTAAGCATGAGGCGCACACGAGAGGCATGGGCATTCGATGCCTAGGCATATGATGCCAGGATGATTGACTCTAGTGCAAGTGGGAGACTGTTGGGAATATGCCCTAGAGGCAATCATGTATGATGTAATTCCCACTGTATTCATAAAGTTATTAAGTTGTCCTTGTTTTGAACATCTGATATATGTCATTGAATATGTGATTCGATTGTGGAACTATATATTCATGTTGTTCATACTAGATTGTCCTTGGTCATTTAGGTTGTGCTGGACACACACCCTAGACTAATGTGAGTGTTGGCTGATGACACGGTTCCACTTGTCATGGGCATGGTGATGCCATTCCAACGTTCACGGATTTGGCTAAAGAGTTTAGCAAGTCGGACTGACCCACATTGAGATGCAACGATCAAGTCGTCATTTGCATGTCTCAATCAATGTAATCCTTAGACCTGAGGTTGTCGCACAATCCGAGTTGTGGATCACCGACTTAGGTTCTGTCAAACGTTGTTCTGTGACAAGGCAACTATAAAGGCAGAGTTCGGGTCGAATGAGAAGCAAGCTGCGTGATGTGGATAATCAAGATGGGATTTTGCCCCTCCGAATGGAGAGATATTATCTGGGCCCTCTCGAGTGATATGATTCAGGAAGCATGGCCATGCGCGACTCAGTTAAGTGTTAACTGTGTCGGTTGACTAAGAGTTAGTCAGATGAATCACATATCACGGATCGAGAAGAGAGTTGAGCTATTTAAGGGATGACGATAAATCGCCTATAGCTCGACAAGGTATATCGTGAGGCAAAAAGGACTAAGATGAATATCACATTGAAAGGTATGTCGTCATGACTCAATGGTACTTGGGAGTCGGCACGTTCTGCTAGGAGCCGCTACCGATTGATCGATTGGGAGTTGGACTCCAATCGTGTCCAAGTCGCCATGAGCCTGCTGGGTCGCACACTTAAGAGCGGGAGCAAGTATTGGTTGGGTTGGACCCGAACCGGAAATGGACTGAGTTAGTGAGTCGGACTCACAGAGGGAATGGGCCACAAGTGTTGTGCAGCCCATTACCATACGCTATATAAAGAGGGGCGCAGGTTGCCCAACGGGCACGTTAGTCCACTCTCCCATGCACCGGACCTAGCAGTCCGCCGTCGGAGCTCCTCCTCGTACGTGTGGATACCGGCAGAGGTGCTGTACGTTCAGCACTTCGACGTTCGAGGGATTCGATCGGCCGGACCGGATCGTGGGACTGCACTGCCCCGACGCGCTGCATCGATAATCCGCACCTGCGCGTCTAGTGGTAATACTCGTGGCCTTCTACCTCGGCTAGATCTTGGAAGCATCGCGTAGGAAAAGTTTTCGTTTATCTCTACGCGTTCCAACATGGGTTGGGTCAAGCGGAAGTAAGTTATACCTCTCTTATTGATGATCACGGACTTGCGGCCGGTGGAATTCGATGTCGTGGCGATCCGTTGATGTGGTAGCGTAGATGGTGTCGTGGGCGTCGCGTGAAAACTTGTTGCATTCAATTCGGATAAAAAACGACAAAGAAAAACAAGTTTCAAAATCTGTCCAGAAATCGAAGAGCAGAGATTTTCTGTGATTTTTTCTCAAATTTGAAATTCCTTCAAAATCAAGATTTCTTTTGGACAAATTGGGGAAAAGTGGCTGAATAGAAATGTGGGGAATGGTGTTTGGCAACAAATCCACGGATCAAATCCACGAAAAACTCAACAAATCCACAGATCGGTCGAAATCTCTTTTGGCTATTTTTGGTGAGATTTTCGAAATTTTTGGTGGTAGAAGAAAAAATGGGGGAAAAGGAGGGGTGTGGGTGTTGGATTCGTGTAAATCTAGCTCTGGATACCAGATGATATGGAGGGTTACTCCTACATTGGCCCGATCTTCACGAATCGACAAGATCGCACGAAGAACGCGAAGAACACGAAGAACACGAGAGGGGGAAACGAGGGGGAATCGTGGTCAAACGCGGGGAAACACAAAGGGGGATAAATAGCGGAACCGAAATATCCCAAACCTCCCGTCAACTAAACCCCGAGGGCCGCCTACGGAACGATCGATCCAACTGAACTCATCTTGATTCAAACCGTTTCACACCCGTAGCCGGTCCACTACGCCAATAGAACCTCAAGGATTTACGAGAGGAAGATTGGACAACTCTTAACTGAATCCCAAGGGGAGAGGATAAGTATTTGGGTGAATCTTGATACGTTCCTATACTAAGTCGTAGAGTAGCCTTGATACGTTCCTAGGTACACACCATAGGAGTAGCCTCAAAGAGGAATACAAAGGAGCAAAGCTCAAGGTTATAATTTCAACTCTAACCCTAGATCTAGATTGGGGAAGTCCTTATATAGCCGAGGGGTCGAAGCAGGTGAAAACGGGGAGAAAAGGGTGCATTTTGCGAGTCTTCAGGGCGCACCGGCCGGGGTGGGGCTGGGTCGCCCCCCAGGGCACGCCGGTCTGGGGCTGAGGTGGCAGACGGCCTGGGGCCGAGGTGGGGAAGGGGGGAGCCGGCCTGGGGCCGGGGTGGAGGCCGGGGTCTTCTGCCTGGTGGCCGGCCTAGAGAGCGAGGAGGCCGGCCTGGCCGGGGCTTGGGGCCGCGGGGGCTGTTTTCCCCCCTATCTTCTCCGTCGTGACTCCTTTCTCGATGCCGTCTTCTCTAGCTTTTTCCATGGACTTTTGGGCATCGTCTTGGGTACTTTCCGGGGCCTCCGTGGTGGGTTCGAACCTGAGCACACAAAGGCCATCTCCATGAGGTAGCGCACCATTCGCTAAGTCACCGAAAACATGTAGCAATAGGAGTGAGTTCACCTTGTCATGTATGGCCTTTGCTCGTGATCTTGTCATTGGTGCACTTGGTGGAATTGGGTGGGCTGCATCATGACCCCTATTCCTCTTGGTGTTTCTCATGTGTTACAGGAGTTTGATGATGTTTTTCTAGAGAAGGTACCAGCAGGGATGCCACCATTGCATGGCGTTGAGCACCAAATTGATTTGATTCCTGGAGCTACATTACCAAACCGAGCCCCTTACAGGACCAATCTACAAGAGACCAAAGAAATACAGAAACAAGTGCATGAGCTTCTTGATAAAGGGTATATTCACATTAGCTTATCTCCATGTGTTGTTCCTGTTATTTTAGTTCTAAGAAAGATGGTACTTGGCGCATGTGTGTAGATTGTAAAGAAATTAACAACATTACTATTCGTTTTCGGCATCCTATACCTCGTTTGGAGGACATGTTAGATGAATTAAGTGGTGCTGTTGTTTTCTCTAAAATTGATTTATCATCAAATTAGAATGAAAGAGGAGGATGAATGGAAAACTGGTTTCAAAACAAAATTTGGTTTATATGAATGGTTAGTGATGCCTTTTGGTTTAACTAATGCACCTAGTACTTTCATGAGACTAATGAACCATATTTTGAGAGAGTTTATTGGTAGATTTGTGGTAGTTTATATTGATGATATTCTCATATATAGCCACAGTGAACATGAACATGTTGATCATATTAGACAACTCTTGCATGTGTTAAGAGCAAATCAATTATATGGTAATCTTGCTAAGTGTACATTTTGCAAAGATAATGTCATTTTTCACGCTCTCGGAGAAGAGTTTGACGTGCCAACGTACGTCGAACTCCAATATAATACTCCATAGTAAAGATGTATGTGCTGTGCTGCCACCAATCCAATCCAATCCATCACATTTTAGCTGATTGCATTTTTCTTCTCTCTCTCGCCAAACTGCCTCGTCTACGTACCAAACTACGCATTTTAGTTGTGTGCTCGCTTTCAATTGACAGAGCGAATCCAGGACTTCCCTTTCAAAATATAGTGGTAAATGTGCTCTCTTCATAAAGTTCCCGGATTTTGGTGGCGCATGCTCCGCTTGCCTCGTCGGACAGACTGACTCGGATGAGACTCCCCGCAACAGTCTCGGCGTTTGTTCACGCCACGGCCTAACCGAGGAAATCACGAATCGACAGCCACATTGGATACCATATATAGAAATTAATAATACTAGACAATAACGAGTAAATCAAAATGCACAACTCACAAGTTCAATCGTACTACAAGATACACACAATTTGTGTTAAGCTTACAGTCATTACAACTTCTCTGGTATGGAGTATTACAAATTATTACAATCTCCATCGCAAGAATAGAAACACAAGACTAATTAATTATTACGTACAAGATTTCCCAACTCCAGCTCCCTACTAGTTCCGCCTTCCACTGCACATACATGGATGGATGTATTGGTTCTTCACTACTAGTTCTGCCTTCCATTGCACATACATGGATGTTCGACGTACGTTGGTACGTCAAACTCTTCTCTGACAGCGGTCTCCAATCCGCTGGCACATTATGATCCACATTGGCTAGAGGACCCTGAAACTCATATGGAAGATGATCATGCACTGGATTTGCACGCTCATCCTCAGTGATCGTGTTGTGCATGATCACACATGCATTCATGATCTCTCTCATTTGCTCGGCCGACCAAGTGAGAGCAGGATACGACATAATGGCAAATCTCTGCTGGAACACTCCAAATGCACGCTCGACATCATTTCTTGTGCTCTCTTATACCAGGGCAAACCAGGATTTCTTGTTGCTTAGAGGATTGAAATTTTTCTTCACAAATGTTGACCATCTTGGATAGATACCATCCGCTAGGTAGTACCCCTTGTTGTACTCATGGCCATTGATAACATAGTTCATTGGCGGAGCATGACCTTCAACAAGTTTCATGAACACAGGGGAACGTTGCAACACGCTGATGTCATTGTGAGATTCTGCCATTCCAAAGAACGCGTGCCAAATCCAAGTCTCATGATCTGCCACTGCCTCAAGGACCACACTGCAAACTCCTTGATGACCCCCTTTGTACAGTCCTTGCCATCCAAATGAACAGTTCTTCCAGCTCCAGTACATGCAATCAATGCTTCCAAGCATATCAGGAAAACCTTTTGCTTCATTTGTTGCCAGGATATAAGTAGTTTCCTCCTCGTTTGGTCCTCTCAAGTAGTTTGGGCCAAACACTTCCACTATCGCACTGAAGAACCTGTACATGGCTTTGATAGCTGACGACTCAGACATGCAGAGATAGTCATCCTAACCGTCTGCAGGGGATCCATATGCAAGCATTCTCATAGCAGCAGCGCACTTCTAAATTGAGGAGAAACCTACCATCCCCACGACGTCTTTCCTCATCTTGAACCAGGGGTCGTTCTCTCTCACATGCTGCACCAATGTGTTGAACAACCTTGGGCTCATCCAAAATCTCCGCTAAAAATCCTTTGCATCGAATCTTGACTCTTCGGCAAAATAGTCGGCGAAGAGCATGCAGTGCCCTCCATTCTCATCCTCGGCTTCGTATTTCTCCTCCCAAACTTGGAGCCTCCTCGCTTTGGTTCGCTATTGTCTTCATCCTCAGCGAGGGTTGTGCTAGATAACCAATAACAAGCAAGTTCGCATCTTCCTCGCCGTCGATATCGGCTTCTTCTTCTAGGAGAAAGATCATCGATAGGATGCAGACCCTGTGCGCGATGCGCTTCTGTCCTCGAGCATCGAGTGGTAAATGTGCCTTGTATCGGCCGTTTTCGCAGAAGGATGTGGCTCAGTCGCTTGGCTCTCCCGAAAGATCAAGGCCAATTAATTGCATCTAGGGCAAACACGGTTCTGGCCTACTCAAATTTGAGACCTTTTACTCGAACTCGGCGAAGTGATCATTGCGACTGGGCCGTGGAGGTCTTACCGAGTAGAACTTAACCTAAAGGGGTTCCCGGCGCGTCCGCTAGGATTTTTCTTTGTGTTGTTGACACGGAATTTTACCGGAGGACGTGGCTCGAGTGCGATTCTAGGCCCACAAGAGAGATCTTTGGGTCTTACCTGTGTACTCGAAAGAATACGGCATCCGGATGTGCCTAGTCGGCCGAACGATCCAGTATAGGGATGTGTAAATACATCGTGTGATGGAATTTCGGGAGCCGCACATTCGTAATTTTACCTTGATCATGTTCTTACGACCCTTTCGAGTGAAGAAATATTCCTTCCCTGATCTAGTGCGAAAGAGATTTCGCGTTTTGTGAAGTTCATACGGAAAAAATTCCGCGCTACGATGAACCCATACAAAAGAAGTTTCGTGTAAGGGTGTATATGTGAAACAGATTTCACGTCTTGTTGTGCCCATACGAAAGAATTTTCGTGTCAGGGTGTTTATGCGAAAGAAATTTCGCGTTTTGGTGTGCTGATACGAAAGAATTTTCGTGTCAAGGAGCTTATGCGAAAGAAATTTCGCATCTTGATGTGCCCATACGAAAGAATTTTCGTGTCAGAGCGCTTATGCAAAAAAATTTCGCGTCTTGATGAGGTATGCAGTGATGTCACTGCGCACTTGCTTCGTTCTGACTCCTCCCGATGGGACGTGACGAGGCTGAGTAGAGCGTGCGGGCCCATCTTGTCAGCTTTTTGACCGGAAACGATCGGTCGTGTCCCGGTTTTTCCGCTGGCCGCGCGCTGTAAATACGCTCGATCTTTTCATAAAGATCGTGCGAGGGTAACTGTCCCCGCCGCTTCGTTTCCACTTCACGCGTGGCAGCCACGATGGGTGCCACGTCGCTTAGATCTACGGCTTGGATCACTCTAGATCGGGTATAAATAATGACCTCTAGGGGAGGGGTAAATTTCCCGGCCTTTAGTCATCTTCTTCCTCCTCGCGCACCCTTCTTCTCCGTGAGCACAAAAACATCCTTCAATGGCGGGAGCGAAGAAGCGCGGCGCTACTGCAGCGTCCTCGAGAGATGTGGCGAGCGCTTCCACTGCGCCTCCCGTGAAGATGGGTGATTGGCGCGCCGCAAACACCACCAAGAAAAGCATCACCGAGATGCAGCGGGAGTGACTACTCTCGCCGGAAGCGGACAAGCGCGTGCTCCTGTCCAAGAAGGAGGAAGTCCCCAGCCCCCTCGCCAACGAGCGCGTCTTCTTCGCCGAGCACGTCTCCCGCGGCCTATCGCTCCCCCTCCATCCATTCTTGGTCGGGCTGTTGTATATCTATGGTATACAGCTGCACGACCTTCCTCCAAACGTGATTCAACACATATCGTGCTTTATCATGCTTTGCGAGTGCTTCCTGGGGATCCGCCCGCACTGGGGGCTTTGGAAAGTCATCTTCAAGGTGCGGATCTTCCGGTAGAGGGCGCAGCCAGGCGAGAATATGGGAGAGCCGCTGCGTACCAGGCCCTTCGGGATTCAGGCGAGTAAAGACATCCCCTACATGGAGATGTACTTCGTCGACTCGGCGCAGGGGTGGAGGAAGAAGTGGTTCTACGTCAACGACAACAGCGCGAATGGAGCTCTAGAATTCCAGCCATTCGCCACTCTGAAGCGGCGGAGATCCTGGCTGCACAAGCTCTCTGCTGAAGAAGGTAAAATTGTTGCTCCCCTATTCGCGAAGGTCGCGAGCTTCCGCGACAAGGAGTTGGGGACCCCGCTGAATGGGATACACTTGTTGGGTGTGTTTCTTCGTTGACGGATCCATCCCCTTCAAGAGAGGCCAACCTCCATGTGGGAGTACATGGGCGTCAAGGACCCGAGCCGCGCTTGCGAAGACATCCTTTCGAACGCCGAGTTCGAGAAGAAAATCGCGGTCATCACCAAGCTGAAGAAAGGAGAGGTTTGCTCGGCGTGTCCTTTCGAACCATTCGAAGCTTCGAACCCTCCTCCGGCTGAGGTGAGTTTTCTTTTTTCTTCTTTCTTGCTTTTCGTTTCTTTCAGTTTGGATCTTCATCTGTTGAGAATCTTTTCTTCTTTCTCTTTTTCGTCTCCATAGAGCTTGAAGGTGGCGACATGCTACCCGCCAATTTCCGCGGACGATGCCTTAGATCTTCTGGCGAGTAACATTGAAGCCCTCACGAGACTAGCGTTGCGGAGGCTGATTCAAGCTCCGAACGTGATTATATGGACGAGGAGGAAGAGTCGGGTAGCGACCAACTCCATCACCGCTAGCGCCGCAAGCACGAAGATGACGAAGTCACTTCAAAGGATAGGTCCTTGGGTGATGAGTCCACCAAGGCGGTTGAGCCTCTCCAGGTGCCTCCCCTCCGTGCGCTTCCACCTATTGGTCGTCAGCCGAAGGCTTCCACCGCTTGGAAACCGGACGTTCTTGACGATGATGATGAGGATGAGTAAGTATTGCGCGTCCCGTTCTTAATAGCGAATTTTCCTTCTTTTCTTCATGTTTTGGTTTTTATCTGATTTTTCTTTCAACAGCAGTCTTGCGACCATCAGAACAAACCGGTTTGCTTATTCGATTCCTTCCGTGAAGAGGAAAGAGGCTGCCGCGGATCCTGCTCCAGCTGCTGAGGTTGCTCGAAGATCTCCAAGCCCCGCAGAAGGAACTGAAGCCCCGGAGTACGGGATGCCCGTCTTCACGGGTGGAGCGTCAGCGAGCAGGGAAGTCTCGGGTAGCTCAGCAGACCCTCTGTCTACTGCCCAGGGCAAGGTAAGCCCGTTTTATTCTCTTGCACCTTGCTTCGCTTGTTCTAAATTTTATCGGATGCACGGCAGTGCTCCCGGTGGGAGTAGCCCCCGAGTCTATGGTCAATTGCTTGCAGTTGGCCATGGACTCAAGTCGATGCGTTCTCGTTTCGCTCGTACGTTGGCCTTGTTTTTCATCGGGTGCACGGCAGTGCTCCCGATGGGAGTAGCCCCCGAGGCTATACTCGACTGTGTACAGTCGTGTATAGGCTCAAGTGACGTATCCATGGTTTTTTGACTAGGAATTTTGCAGGCCCTTCTCGACTCCCTCGCTGCTTTCGGGCGCCGTGTGCTTTAGGCTGAGGCGGACTGTGTTTCCCTTAAGACGGATCGCGACCGGCTTGTCCAGGACGGCATGTCCCTTCAAGGTGGTCTAGTGCGCCTTTTTTGTCTTCATCGCTTCTTCCTGATTGTAATTGTTGCGCCAACCGCATCTTTTCCATTGCAGATGAGGTTACCCGCCTGAAGACTGAGAAGGCGGAGGCTGTCTCTCGTGTGAAAACCCTTGAGACAGAGCTGGAATCCTCCCGAAAGGAGTTGGAGTCCGCCCGCAAGCGCTCAGCCGATCTTGAGGGGAGTCTCACGGAAGCTCAGGGAACTTTGAATCAGCTGGAGGAGGCGAGCGTGAAGCATGACAGCGATCTTGTCGGCGTCATCCGTCCTTTGGCCCAGAAGTTTGCTGGTAAGTTGCGTTGTATCTTCCTTCGATTGTCGCTCGTCTTTTTTCCCTTTTTGATAGTTGTTTCGCCTGTGTCTCAGATGCTCTTGGAGTTGGGTTGGAGCTCGCCGGGCTTCAGCGACTCGATGCTCTCATTGACTCATGTAGCCAGCTTCAGGAGAACGCAAATAGGGTCTGCTCCCTGGTTGGTGATGCCACCCGAGTGTTGACACAGTTCCACGAGCGCCTGTTCGTGGACGTGGCGGTTCCACCCACTCTGGGCGGTCTTCTGTAGGTCTTCCTGGGCGATGAAGATCTCCTCCACAAGTTTTTGCTCGCGCAGACTAAGTGCGGGGCTAAGACGGCTATCCAATTTGCTTTGGCACACGGAGTCTCGGGTGACCTGGATAAGGTATATTCGGAGCTTCCGCGCGACTCGCTGGGCAAAAAGGTAGCGATCCGTCCTTTTGGCGAACATGATGAGGAGCTTACGAGGATGCTTTCTGGTGTGCTTTCTCGCGGTGGTCATAAGGGCCAGCCTTCCGCGAGTAGGACTACTTCTGTGGCTCCATAGGATAGCTTTTTTGTTCTCATGTGATCTTGATGTAATGAACCCTGGGATGTATTCCCGTACTTTATTTAGCCTAATCGAAGTATTTTCTGAAAGAGTCAGCGCTTTGTATTTACACCTTACTTTGTATTCTCCCGATGGGAGTAGCGCCCGTCATTTTGGGTGGTATATTCTCGAGTGGGGTCTCGTATTGTCTCTGAATCTTCGTTGTTCTTTTTCAGGTAGTGGATTCCAGCGTAGAGTCCTCGAGTGGAGCTGCTTCACAGGTCAATCCCTTGGTCGCCGCTGCAAGGACATTTGCATCACTCCGTGACCGTGTCGCGGATGGCGATCGTAAGTTGAAGGCTCTGCGAGGTGTGGCTGATGTCGCCAAGTCGAAGCAGAAACTTGCAGTGGAGCATGAGCAATATGTGATGGAAGAACTGGCGGCTGTTGCAAAGGGCATGCTATGTAAGTTTGTGAGCCCCTGAGTACTTGTTGCTAGTCCCTGACTTTGTTTTGACGCGTTTGTTGTCCTTGCAGTTGTTGAACCTGATGGAGTCTGTGAAACCCACTGGGTGGACAATCACATCGTTCACGAGTCGGGTAGCTCAAAACCTCATGCGAACGACTTCTGGTCCGACCGCAACCGAGGTTTCATCCTGGCTACCCTGAAGTATCGGGCGAGTCAAGCGCAGATAATCGCCGAGTCTTGTCGCGAGGCTCTGTCTTCTGTCCATCGGGCATTTTACCCTTTGGGTGTTGTCCCGGATAGCTTGAGTGGCTTGCTTAGGATGTTTCGTCGGGTGGGGGAGGCTCGAGAGTGCGTGCGCCAACAACTTGTCAGTGGAGCTCAAGTGTCACTTGGTGTCACTTGCTTTCGTTCGCCTATGGCATCCTGAGGTCAACTTTCTCTCTGTGGCGCGACTTCCCGACTCGAGAGGTCCACCGGTGGATCTTTCTCCTCATTATGCGGCCGTGCGTCCTGCAGCAGAGCGGATTATTCGACTGACCTCTAAGGAGATTGATCAATTGCTTGCGGATGCGGCTGCTCGCCGACAGTTGTAGATAAATATCTTGTATTTTTTGTTATAAGGTGTAAACCCTGTGACCTTGTATGTTCCACTCGATATTTTTAAGGTGTTTATAAGGTGTGCACCTTGTTATACCCTGTTTTATTTTTATCGAGTTTGAGTTCTTGAAGGAATGTTGTGATGCTAGCTAGGCATAGCCCTCATGTGTTGGGGGTGTTTACCTGCCGTTTTAGCATGTAAATAGAAAAAAATGCGATAGTCTTTGTAGCTGTGGTTGAGAAACCATGTTTTTTATTGCTATGGCTGAGAAGCCATGTGTTTGCTTGAGCTACAGAGTGGCTGGTACAGCCTTATTTCTTGCGAGTAGAAGATTAAAAATCCTAAGGATAAAATTTGCGAAGGTGCGCCACGTTCCACGGGTTGGAGTAGATGTCGCCGTTCTTCGGGTTCTTCAAGCGATAGGAGCCTCCTGGGATGACTTCATGTATGATGAAAGGTCCTTCCCATGGTGGCTCGAGGTTGTGCCCCTCCTTTTGCTTGAGCCGCAGCACCAGGTCTCCTACCATAAAGGATCTGTAGCGTATGCGGCGACTGTGGTAGTTGCGCAGCGACTGCTGGTAGACTGCAGATCTTGCGAGTGCAATGTCCCTGATCTCGTCCAGTGCGTCCATATCATCTGCAAGTGCCTTGTTCGAAGTTTCTTCGCTATATGCGACGACTCGTGGGGCGCTGAACTTGACGTCCTCGGGTAGCACGGCCTCAACGCCTTATACCACGAAGAATGGCGTATAAGTTGTCGACCGATTTGGTGTTGTTCGCAGACTCCATAACACCGATGGTAATTCTTCGGCCCAGTGTCCTGCTGTTGGGTGCAGTCGGTTGAATAGCCGCTTCTTTTGGCCAGCCGACACTAATCCGTTGGATCGTTCGACTTGGACGTTAGTTTGCGGGTGTGCTACCTAAGAGAAACTGGGAGTTATTCTTTTTTCCTCGCAGAATTCCTGAGTTTCTTTGGCTGTGAAATTGCTTCCGTTGTCCGTGATGATGTTGTGCGATATGCCAAATCTGCACACGATAGAGTTGAGGAATCTCACGGCGCAGTCGGCGTGCGCGGAGGTGACTGGCATGGATTCCATCCATTTTGTGAATTTGTCGACTGCTACGAGCAAGTATGTGTCTCCGGGTGTTGACTTGCGCAGCGGTTCCACCATATCTAGCCCTCATTGAGCGAAGGGTCAGGCTATAGGGATCATGTAGAGCTCTATGGTGGGGGCGTGTGGCTTGAGCGCGAACCGTTGGCAGGCGTTGCATATGTCGACTAGGTCTTTGGCGTCTCTGGCTGCTGTGAGCCAGTAGAATCCTGCTCTGAAAGCCTTGCCCATGATTGCTCTCCAACTGGCATGGTGCCCGCAGTCTCCTTGGTGTATGTCATTGAGCAGCTCTTTGCCATCCTCGTGCGCGACGCATCTCTGCAGTACTCCTGATATACTTTGCTTGTATAGCTCTCCATTGATCACCCGAAAGGATTTGCTGTGTCGTACTATCTGTCCGGCCTCGCAAATGTCTGCTGGGAGTTGTTTGTTGGACAAGTAGTCGAGGTATTTCTGCGTCCAGACTGGCTCGACCAGAAAAACTTGCCTTGAGATATTGTGGATTAGCTCGATGGTAGCAATTTGCGGGCTGGTATTTGCTTCTACTGCTGCGGGTGTTCCTGTTGGTTTCTTGACTTTGACTGATCGTTTGATCATTCTTTCGAAGTAGATCCCTGGTTGGATGGGGGCGTTTGTTGACCCGATGTTTGCCAGTTTGTCTGCTTCCTCATTGCTCGATCACGCGATGTGATTCAGCTCGCACCCCTTGAAACTTCCTTCGAGTAGGTTGTACATGTCACGATAGGCGACCATGTTATCTGCGATGGCGTCACACTCCTTCATCGTCTGCTGAACGATGAGATTTGAATCCCCGTATATCATCAATCGAGTGGCCCCGCAGGCAATCGCCATATTCATGCCATGCAGGAGGGCCTCGTACTCCGCGTCGTTGTTGGACGCTGGGTCATCAGGAGGGAAGTCCAGTCGCGGGATGTACTGCAGCTTGTCGCCTCGGAGAGATATAAGAATAACTCCGGCTCCGACTACTTCGTTTCTTTTCGACCCATCGAAATACATGATCCAGTTGCTCGTGTATTCTAGGGGTCCTGGTGTTTGCAGCTATGTCCACTCGCTTAGGAACTCCACGAGGACCTGGGATTTCACAGCGTTGCGCCCTGCGTATACTATGTCCCAAGCGCCTAGCTCGATGCTCCACTTCGCGATTCTTCTAGACGCCATGGGGTTGTTCATGATAGTACCGAGTGATGCGTCCTTTAGCACCGTGACGGTGTGTTCCTGGAAGTAGTGCTTGAGCTTGCGGGCTGTTAGGACTACTCCATACGCGAGCTTCTGATACTGAGGGTATCGCTGTTTGCATGGCGAAAGCACCTCGCTGATGTAGTATATTGGCCGATGAACGTCGTACGCCTTTCTGTCCTCTGGCCGCTCGACGACAATTGCCGTACTGACGACTTGGTTTGTTGCGGCTAGGTAAAGGTATAGGGGTTCTTTCTCCCGCGGTGTTGCCAAGACGCGCTTGCTCTGCATCGCTCTTTTTAGGTCGATGAACGCCTTTTTTGCTTCAGGTGTCCACTCGAACTTATCTGTTTTCTTCAGCAGCTTATAGAAGGGAAGCGCCTGCTCGCCCAATCTCGCGATGAATCTGCTCAGAGTGGCCAGTCGCCCCGCGAGCTGTTGTACGCTGCGAAGATTGGTTGGTTCCTTCATTGTCAAGATCGCTTGAATTTTCTCTGGATTGGCTTCGATTCCTCGGGCGGACACCAGATACCTGAGAAGTTGTCCTGCAGGAACACCGAAGACGCATTTTGTCGGGTTAAGATTGATCTTGTACGCGTTGAGAGCGTCGAATGTCTCCCTGATGTCCTCGAGGAGTGTATCCTCCACCCGAGTTTTTATGACGAAGTCGTCAATGTACACATGTACGTTCTTGCCAATGAGCTTGGCAAGGCATTTTTGCATGCAATGCTGATATGTTGCGCCTGCATTTTTTAGCCCGAATGGCATTGTCGTGTAGCAGTAGACACCGTGAGGTGTAATGAATGTTGTCTTCTCCTTATCCTCATTTTTCATCCTGATCTGATTATAGCCCGAGTAGGCGTCCAAGAAGGAGAGGTGTTGGCAGCCTGCAGTGGAGTCCACGATCTGGTCGATCCATGGTAATGGGAAGTTATCCTTGAGGCAGTGTTTTTTTAGCGACGTATAGTCGATGCACACGCGAAGGATGTCAATGTTTTTCTTCGGGACCAGCACCGGGTTTGCTAACCGGGTGGATATTTTGATTTCTCTGATGAATTTTGCGGCGAGTAGTCTATTCACTTATTCTACGAGTGTCTTGTGTTTAGGCTCGGAGAATCGTCAGGTCTTTTGCTTGATAGGTTTGGCGTATTTGAATACTTCGAGTGAGTGCTCGGCGAACTCCCTGGGTATCCCTGGCATATCTGAAGGCTGACAGGCGAAGGTTTCCCAGTACTCACGGAGGAGTTCGACGAGCGCGCCTTCCTATGCGGGCGAGGGGGTGGTGGACACCATCCCCGTCTTTGCGGGTTCTGTCGGGTGCACTTGATGCTTTCGAGTGTCAATGTTTGCACTGAACTCGAGTTCTGGAGCGTTCTTTTTGGTGAGCGGCATCACGGAGTGCTCCATGGTCTTTGCCAACTCTTCCAGCTCCTCCTGCATCCCGAAAGATTTCACGATCTCGTTGAACTCAATATCGCACTTATTTGACTTTTGGAAGTCACCATCTATAGTGATGGTGCCATATTCTCCTGGGAGTTTGAGCTTCAGTATGCGTAGTGTGGTACTGCCATGAATCTCGCGAATGCTGTTCGGCCGAGAATGGTGTGGTACTGTGAGGGCTAGTCGACTACTTGGAAGTCGAGGAATTCTCTCCCGTAGTTTCTTGGGTTTCCGAGCACCACCTCCAAGTTTATTGTCCCGAGTGGTCGGACTGCTTTTCCTGGTACTATCCCATGGAAGGATGTTTGTGATTCTGCGAGTCCGTCCAGGCTTTTGTTCATCTTGCGGAGTGTGTCCGCGTATATGATGTTGATTCCGCTGCCACCATCCATGAACACTCGAGCCAGGTCGTAGTTGCCTGTCTGCGCCTGAATGACAAGCGCGGCGTGTCCTAGTCTATGTACCCGAGGGGGATGGTCTTCTTTGGAGAAGGTTATCGACTGGTCATCCATCTTCAGGTATTCGGGTGTGGATGGTGGAGTTTGTACTGCCATGATCACTTGGTGTGTATTTGTCTTCTGAGCTCTTCGGGACGAGAAAACCTTTTGGATCATTCCTAGGAGTCCCTGTGGGTTTGGGTACCGATTGGCTCCCTGGTTTGCGGCGGGTGGCGCTGGTAGCACGGCTTGTACCGCGTTCTGATGTCCTAGTGGAGGTAGGGGCTGAGGCGGGTGGAATCCTCCCGGGAGTTGCGGGTATCCCTGGTTGACTGCTGCTCTATTTTTCTTCGTGTAGGCCTCATGGATGTCTTGGAATTTCCGGCAGTCTTTGAGGAGATGTGTCGCCTTGGTCTTGCCTGTGCGCTTATCTGTGAATAGATGTAGCGTGCAATACCGTCAAGGTCTTCCTTGGGAGTTTTCTCGTCTGGCTTTGGTTTCCATTCGCGGTTTCCACGAGCCCCGCCGTCGCGATTTCTTGTGAACTCCGCCGCCACCAGTTCTTCTCGATCGTCGTGGTCGTAGTGTTTCCTCCTCTTATTTCGGTCGTGGCGATCCTCCTCAGGCGCAGGTGAAGATGCTTTCTCGTTGCGCATGGAGTCTTCGCCGTTAGCCTATCTGTCGGCTATCGCCATCAGCTCCCCGGTAGTTTTGGGTGCAACTCGCCCCAGTTCTTCTCAGAAAGCGGCACACCGAGCACCTTTGGAGAAGGCTTCAACCGTGACTTCTTCCGACATATTTTCCGCGGTATTCTTGAGCGTGGTCCATCACTGGATATATGCGCGGGTGGACTCGCTGCTTTTCTGCTTGCACGCTCGCGGTTCTTCGATGGATGCGGGTCGCTTGTACGTCCCTTGGAAGTTTTTCTCGAAGTCGCGGGTGAGATCCTCCCAAGATCCGTAACACCCACGCGGTCTTCCTTCGAGCCAACTGCGGGCGGCGCCTATGAGGTGCAGATTTAAGTACTGCATGGCCGTCGTCTTGTTCCCGCGCTGGCACTTCACCGCGGTAAGGTAGTCCCCGAGCCATGACTTGGGTTCTATCAAGCCGTCGTACTTTGGGACCTCCGTCGAAAGTTTGAATCTCTTAGGCATTGGCGCTTTGCGGAAACTGCGACTGAAGCATATGGCGCCGCAGGCCTCTTCATCAGAGAAGGTGGACAGCGATCGGTCGCGATTCCTGCGTGCTCGGGCCTTGTCGACACTGTTTTGCATGATGCGTCCATGCCCGTCGTACTCGGGTCGGTCGCGATCGTCTTCGCGTTGTGGTTCTCGGCTGCGATGTCGCGATCGGCCTCCATGGTGCCGCGGGCTGCGGTTGCGATCCTGCGGGCTATCTCTGTCACTGCCCGAACTATCGCCGCGGAGTCGGGCTTCTTTCCCTCGGGCGCGACGGGGTGATTCCGTGTCTCCCCTTCTAGGTGACGTACTCCCGCGTTTGCGGGGTGTTTTGTCCGCCCTCGGGGTTTTTTCCGCTTCTGGCGTTGTCGCGTTTCTGCGGGTTTGAGCGGCGATTCTTGCGGTTGCCATGCCTAGCCCCTTTTGGACCTGTCGATGTTGTTCTGCACGGGGATCATTTTTAGGCGGCTGGTTTGCCTGTAAATATGTGGCGGCAGCTAGGAGTGCTACGATGGGAGTCGTCGGGTGTACGTTACCCTCGTCGTCGACATGCATGAGGGATGTCTCGAGTGTCCTGCTGATTCCGCTGAGGGACTCGTGATCCATGCCAGCAGTCTTCGAGACATACCTCTTTTTCGGGGGATTGTTCCCCACCGAGTGAGTCCTAGAGAGAGCCGCACGACGCGCGCTCGACTCATCTGCCGCCTTCTTTCGTTCGTCCAGATTTTTGCGGGCTTCAGCGATCAGTCGACTTGGCCGTACCAGGTGATAATGGTATGCGAGTAGGACCTCTCGGGGGGCTCCTTCTTCGGGAGCACCGCCGTTCTGTACTGCTGCCTTTGCTTTATCCCAGGCGGCTCGCGATACCTTGATGCGCCTCTCGCTCCTTTCGACTGTCCTCTATTTCCTCGGGTGCTTCGGTTGATCCTGCCATGCAGACCTGGGCCAGATATGGCTCGTGAGTCCTAGGCGTGAGTCAATAATTCTCGACGGTTTTGGGGGGCTCCTTGGTTGCGATGGTGTGGAAGTTGCGATGATTGCGGCGGATAGATCCTCCACTGGACGCTAGGTCGCGACCAGCGTTGTCAGACGGTGAGTCGAAGGTCGCCGGGCTCGAGACAGACTCGGAGTCCGATTCCCCGAGGTCGACCTGCTCGGGAAAGCGCAAGATCCCTGCCTTGTTGGCGTGGAAGTGGAAGCTCCCGAACGTCAAGCTGACGCTCTTCTCCAATCCGCTGAACGTTGGGAGAGATTCCGGCGAGTGGGGCGCGTAGATGAGCGACCCAAAACGGATCGGCGCTGCCGGAGTCAAAGTTCCGGGGCTCCAGCTGAAGGTTGGCGATGATGAAGCCGAAGATGCCGTAGATCCAGCGCCTTTCGTTCCTACAGACGGCGCCAATTGTCGAATAGTCATCTCAACAAGTCCCTCGGATGATCCAGTAGGGTTTCGGTTAAGAGAACGTAAGGACGCTGGTGACGATCGTCGGCTAACAGGGGCACGATTTACCCAGGTTAGGGGCCCTCGTAGAGGTAAAACCCTTACTCCTGCTCTTTCGGTCTGTATTATCAGTAGATCGGTTACAACGTGGGATGCTCAAGTCGAGAGTATGATCTCGAACTGAAGACTTTGGTGGTCTAGCTTAGATTGGATCCCCCCTCGGTGGTTCTCCTGGTCTTATATAGGTGGCTAGGCCTCAAACCGTGTCCGGGGGTTACAATCCCTAGTTTTAGGTCGGTACAAGTTTCCTTCTTGACCCGCAAGTCTTCGCGGGTGGGTTTCGGTTGGACCTTCTAGAACTGTAAGGTGGCGCCTTCCCTTGGGCCTAGGTCTCGGGCCTTGGGCCGGGTAGCTTCGCCCGATAGGTCCAGGTCCCCACGTCAGCGACCGGAGATGCCCGAACGAGGCTCCAAACTCATTTTCCATCCTGAGCACAACTAGCTAGGCCATATCTCTGAATGGACGTGGACGTGAGAGACCGGCTTATGCGTTGTTGCTGACTGAGAATTAGCTTATTTCTCAGTCAATGAGTGTTAGGCAGACCCTTAAAATAAATTCGAATTGGAGTCCTTAGGGTATTTTTCTTTGGCCAAATCTGGCCCTTGTGGGAAGCTAATGCCACTTCTTGTAAACCCCTGAAAAAAAAACTCGGTCTGTCCGTTTGTTAAACAAGCAATCGTACATCGTCCATTGTTACTCAATGTAAGAGCTTATAAACAAGTAACCAACCGCTAAAACCCGGCCAGCCCCAAAAAAGGCAATTTTCCCTCGACCATTACAAAATCGGTGAGGCCAACCAAGAATAGCAAAGTTCTCGCTCGCACCACCGTCCAAAGCTCCGCACAGGCACAGCAAAAAACCATCTCCCAGTTACGCGCGCGCGCACGACGCACGAGCCCGAGCAGACCGCCGGCGACCGAGGCGGGCCGGCGGTGGAAAGCCATGGGGAAGCACCACGACATGGAGGCTGGCGGCGGTGCGTGCCCGTACATGATCGAGAGCCCGCAGCTGCGGTGGGCGTTCATCCGTAAGGTGTACGTGATCGTGTCGATGCAGCTGCTGGCAACCATAGCCGTCGCCTCCACCGTGTACCTGGTGCCCGACATCCGACGCTTCTTCCTGGCCCGCACCCCGGCTGCCCTCGCCGCATTCGTGCTCATCATCGTCGCCCCCATCATCGGTGAGCTCGCGTGTGCACCATCTCTTTAATTTCGCGGCGAATACTTGTTCTGAGGCATATTTATTTGTACTGCTCGCCATATGGTGCATGCAGTGATGATCCCCATGATGTGTCTCCGGGACCGGCATCCGATCAACCTCATCCTCCTCGCCTTGTTCACCATTTGCATCAGCTTCTCCGTTGGGTTGGGCTGCCTCTCCACCAAAGGTAACAAAAGAGGTTGAGGTGATGGATGAATCACATGTGACATGAAACGTGTTTTGTCTCAACCAAACAGGCGGTGTTATCATCGAAGCGGCATCTCTGACCTTCGTGGTGGTCTTCAGCCTGACCATGTACACATTCTGGGCGGCCAAGAGGGGTCATGACTTCAACTTCCTTGGTCCCTTCCTCTTCGCGGCCTGCCTCATCCTAATGCTCTACGGCCTCATACAGGTCAGCTCCCAGCCTCCTCACGAAACTAAAGACAGAGGCTAACACGGTCGGTGCTTGTTTTTGCTGCAGATGCTGCTGCCGATGGGCAAAGTGGGCACCACGGTGTACGGCTGCATCTCCGCCCTGATCTTTTCCGGGTTCATCATCTATGACACGGACAATTTGATCAAGAGGCACACCTACGACGAGTATGTCACCGCAGCCATCGCACTCTACCTTGACATCATCAACATCTTCATGGCCATTCTCACTGCCCTCAGAGAATGAGGTCGTAGGAATAAAAATGTGTCCAAATTCAATGTGGAGGGGTGAAAAAATGTATGCTCGGGCTCAACACTTTATAACCACTTCACATTTTGCTCACAAATGGAGACTTGAAATGTAACAAGTACTCCCTCCGTCCACTTTTATAAGGCTCACTTCTTACTATTGAAATACTAAGAAGTGAGCCTTATAAAAGTGGACGGAGGGAGTAACATAGTTACGCACAGTTCCCTCGGTTCTCAACTATGTGATTCTTCATCTCAACACTCCCCTCATTCCACAACTTGATATAAAATCCAAAAGGATATCAAAGACAGAATAAACCGCACCGTCCTCTATCCCTTTGCGCTCTCGGACAGCAGCCTATGTATGTGCATTGATTGGATTTGACAGCTCAGTAGTCGGAAAAGTTTACAAGATAATCAAGATGATACAACCAAAAGATGGAAGCATGACATACCTATCATGTACCTCAATACTTATCAAGCGCCAACATGAACTGACCAGTGAGTTTCCCAACTATGATGCCGTGGCACGAGAAAGGCTCCCTTAAGCAAATGATGATTGCCTGCAAGAGGAAACAGCTCATAAGGCAAGGTTGTTGACTCCAGATAGGATATAATTTTCATACCATGTTTGTCGACACCGAACGGCCTCTTGGCGAACAGCCCTTTTCTTATCATCAAGGGCCTTGATTGCTGCCCGCAGGACCTGCATGAACATCTGCTCTGAGTTCTTGTTTCAGAAGGGATTTTTCTTATCTCAAACAGTTACCGATATTAAGACACCATGAGTTCCTAATATCATGACTTAGTCATAAGATACATACATGGCATCTCGTTTATAATATACTCCCTCTGTATCAAAATATAAGATGTTTTAGCACTTTCTAGACAAAACATACATGTTGTCTAGAAAATGATAAAACATTTTACATTTCAATACGGAGGGAGTATGTGCTAAAGAAAGCAGCTGAAGCATGAGGCCTCGTTACCTCTGCTAATAAGGGAATTGTTATCCATGGTAATAAAAACCATATTATAATCATAGTTCAAAACTTCAAATAATCAACAAACTATGGTTACTCCAGGGCATTGCAGATGCATACATTTCTCAAGAACCATCTGCATGCCATAAATAGAAACTAACCTGTGGCCGCATGCGATAGATTTTTGAGTGGGGAAAGCTAGACATGGCAATAAAACATTGCAAGGCCGTCTCCCGAACAACCTACAGGACAAAAGGATAAGGTTGTGAATCATGCTAATCTTACAAATGTAACGACTGAAAGTGGATATAGAATTAACACTAATGTACCATCGTGTGAGGATAGGAAACAAGCTGTGTAAGAACACTGACAATAATGTGGACATTTTCCAGAACACATTCTTTGCCTGCAAAGAATGAGATGATCAGTTAGCGATTAAATCAAAGTAGGAGCTCAGTGTCAGAACACGGCATACACCGCAGTCAAGTTTGCAAAATAAACAAAAGAAAATGAACAGTCGGAACTCTGACGGATTGTATCCATGAGTGCACACTAAACTCACTTGTTGCATTAATGGCTACTAACTAGGAACTTATAGAAGTAACAAAGTAAAGTAAATGATATCACCTTTGTCATCCATCAACATTCCAGATAAGACAAGCAACAAACTATATACTAGATCTTTATCCTGGATATCCACACTCAATTTAGCTAGGATATCAACCATCACGACCAAAATCTGAAAAAAAAAAAGGGTTTAAACAATGGGACAATTAGTATGCTCTGACCCGACAAAGGTTGTGCATGCTCTAATTGAGAAGTAATAAACCTGGTGGGCTTCTGTTATAACTGCTGATACCGGAGCATTGGAAATAATATGCCCAAATGCTCGATACAATGCCAATCTGCAGTGCATGAATTTAATTTCAGTCGCTTCAAGATATTTGACAACAGCGAAGGCACAAAATGATAAGGAACAGTTCATTTAATAAACGAAAGTAGCATAATAGTAAGACCATCACCTACGAAGAGCAATAAATTTTAATCAAGAAATTTGTTCTAATATATAAACTCGCAATGAAACAAATTCATGTGGAAAAGCATAATTCAGAACTAAGTGAAGGGAAGTAATGTTACGTAGTCCTGAGGATAACAGCATTGGAATCACATGGCACCTGAAATGTTTTCATTTCTGAGACACACATTGCATAAAGGATTCCTAACTTCTAATGTGTCAATTCAATTCATTTTAGGCTATTATCACCAAAATTATGTTTTTTTTTTGATGAATCACCAAAATTATGTTTTTTTAGATGAATCACCAAAATACCAAAATTATGTGACAGTGCCATCTTGGTATCAGAAACGATGTCATCACATTGCTTCTTTCCACTATAACACAGAATGGGGACAAAGGTATGCCAGAGTATGCAAAACCTTGGGATTTCACACGGAATGAATCAGAAGTTTAGAAATAAACACACAAAGTGCCTCATCATAATACCAGATCTAAAAGGATTCAATTATTCCAAGCGAAATGACAGAACGAGTTTATCCATGTATGGCATCAAACTTACAGAAAAATAGTAAGCGGGAAGATATGACAAAAAGGGAGATACTACTGACGCATACTCGGAGCAAGAGAAAGTAACAGAAACATGTTACTGTAAAAGCAAATGTTCAAATCATACAAGATACAAAATAAAGTGACAGGAATGATGATACCTACTTTGTTGTCATTGCAGTGGTCTCCTTAATTTTAGAGAGAAAAATTGGCATCAATATTGAGAAGAAACGCTGCTTATATAACAGCTTTATTCTTGCATGAAACTTTTTATTTAGGCAGACTTCTGAATCACTCATCATCACATGGAATGCATCAGCTGCAGATGTTGCAAGAGAAGCATCTAAGGAAACATCGTCACTGTGTTCTTCCTGGTGGGATGGAATGTCCACTGAAATCTGATCCAAGACCAGGCACTTAAGAAGAAACATTGAAATGTCCTTCACTTTTTCATCTCCTCTCATAAGCAATCCTTTGCCAATCCAAGCCAAACCACACAAGATATCAACCCTCAAACATATGCTTCCAGAAGAGTGAGACATCTTCATAGTGCTGCTGGCTAATACGATTGAGAAACATCTCCCGAGAATAACATCAAGTATTTTATCCAGCTTATTCTCATCTGAGAACTCTGAATTCGGTAGATATTTATTGAAAATAGAAGCTAATGCATGAGCAGCTGCTATTTGTCCATTTAGTAGGAAGACCGAAAAGAGGCTAATCATCATGATCATATCTGGTACAGGTGTTTGAGGACGAAGACCAACTATAACCGATGAAAGCAAACACACAAGAGCTGTATCTTGAATAGAGTGTGAAGGAACAAACACCTCTACAGATGAAAGATCGTGCATCATTGACTTCACTGGGAGTGACAGCATCGATGATATTATGCCGCACGCTTTCTGAACAATCAATGACTGTTGTTCCTCTGTGCAGACTCCGACTAAGAACTTCATTCCCATCATTAGGGAGTCAAGAAGACCCTGAGAGAGAGAAAAGGATAGTGTGTGTGCCATGGTTACACATTAAATTCTTAGACATAATTATACCACATAGACACCTAAGTACTAATAAATCAATTAATTAGCACTAAATATTCAGTTTGATAGAGCTTCACCTGCGATCTAATTCTGTCCAAAGTAGCCAAGTCCCCAACCTCATCCCAGAGACGCATAGCAAAGCTCAAAGCAAGTTCATTGACACCACCGGAGGTAAACAACCTGCCATAACGGAGATAGTTACTGAGGGAAAATATGATTATCTGATACATTCTGACAAAAGGCTTGTAATCAGTGCAGGGCACAGGTATCAAGCATGGCATTAGTAACATATTGCAGCTATAAGTATCTGCAACATATTCTACAGTTATAGGCTTGGATAATCCGAGCAAGATGTTTCTAGATTACAGACTTCTCGCAGTCCATCTTTCTTGATACAGAAATACATATTGCAAGGCATGGTTGGCATACCAAGGAAGGAGCTGACTAGAGTAACAATCAATCAAACGGACTACATATTCCGCACATTCTATTCCCCCGTTAACCTGAAGAATCAACAAAATCATTGTTCAGCTGTTTATAAAATACAAGTTACATGAAATAAGAAACAATCAGAGACTTGATACAGGCCTGAGAAATATTGGTGATGACAGCTTCTTCAAGTGATCTAGCGACCCTTAACATATAGCTCACCCCAGCCGAACCAATTCCAAAACATGCTTCAAGTCTTAGGTTCAGAGGCATCCAGGTATCACAAGATTTAGCCAAATGAATAATCTTGTCAACAGAGATTCTGTTGTAAATCATTTCTTTTTTAGAAGCATGGGACTCCACAACGAATTTACCAATGCTAGTCAATGTTTTCAACGACAATCTCCACAAATGTATATTTTCATACTTGCTTACAACCACTGAGGTGAGCATCAGCAGAATATCCTCATAAGCATTTGCCAGTAGAATTGAACAGTGTTCTGGGATTGTTGCGAGTATCAGTAACCCCTTCACTGCAAACCATTTACAAGAAACAACCATATTAGCATAGAATAGATAGCCTTCATTCTAAAGAATCACTGAAATTCACCAAGAGAAAAAGAACAATTGAGATTTAGGAGTTCCTTAATTAGTTATTCAGAAGTAAAACACCGCCTTGATGTACAAAGTACATACCGACGATACCCTACATACTAGAATCTCTAGAAATGGCAAAAAGCTATTGAGAAACTACAGTGAAATAGCACCGCTTTAGGAAAACTAGATGCATGGATTTTGCAAGGGGTCATACAAGCATGGATTAAGAGAAATTTGATAAATGTGACAACACCTAATAGGTGCATGTTATTTTACAAAATGTTGCAGGTCATACTTAAAGAAGTCAACATACCAGCACATGAAACATATTCTTGTGTGACCGCTGACTGGATAGGCTGAGAATCAATAGTCAATAGTTTTCCAAGAAGATGGATGAACAGATCCAGTTTTTCCTCTAAGATAAGCCACCAGGACTCATTTGCTGATTTAACAGGAGGGAAGTCTTCTCGAGATGCCACAGCCACTTCTCGACAGGATGAAAGCATTTGAACAGATAAATAGAGAGCTCCATAGTTAATAGCAGCAGAAGATCCATTGCAACTGTTTAAGTGCTGAGATTTAAAACCGGCTGAGCTTCCCAAAATATCCACCAAGCGTGTGAAATGCGCTTGAAAAACTCTAGTGCAAAAATATGTAGATGACTCGGCGAGAATAGAAATCACACTTCCAAGGGCTTGTAACTGATTCAGGTCATGTGATGACCTACAAATGGACTTTTCTTCAGTTATTACAGAATGGATGTTATTCACGATATCCTCATCCAACAAGATCAAATTGATGAAAATATCTCTATCTGTAGAATGTATATACGTGACAGCAGTCTTCAAGCAATTTTTAGCTTCTGATACTATTTCATCCTTATTCTTCTCTGCATCTTTAGGTGACCCTGTTGATAAGAGTTGATCTGAAGAAAGGCTAAAAATCACTTCCTTCAACTTAAACCAGATAGCTGATGCGTGTGAAACCATTCTCTCAGCTCCATAACAGCGAATGGAATTGTCCAGATATTTTAAGGAATCAAGCTGTAGATAATATCAAAGTGGATTTTTTTAGCAGAAATTCAAAGAGATGGTGTCCACTTTGTTAAATTGATGAACTGGAAACAATGAGGTAAGTTAAGCTGCTGACCTTTGCTAATGGGAGAGAGGAAGAAAGTTTATCGAGAAGCAATGGAATGACAAAGGGCTCAAAATAAGGAGTTGCGCAAAAGGCATGCTGAAAAGATTTAAACAGGTTAGTAAACTCAAAAGTAAAATAACAGGAAGGCCGCCTTCATTTACATGCATGGCAAGCTGATATAGTTATAGTAACAGATAACTCCGATAGCTGCACTCAACAAATAATCTGTAATGCCAAGACACATCTTTAGCTCACAAATATCAAACGAAAATGCCATGTTCATACCATCAATGCCCTAGAAAGTTCATCCCTCATGAGACCTAAATTATCGCCCGCTCCCTGCATGATGTCAATAATCATGATGCCTTATTGGAGAAAGGAATTTCAAGAACTAATAAGCAACAGAATAACAAAACACACGAAATGTCTTGAAAGTCATAACATACATGTGTAAAGTAGACAGGAAAATATTTGCTCAGAAGCTCAAAAAGGTCACTTGCAAATTGGGCTCCTGAACCCGATGGGTCTTGAAATAGCTTCATGACAACTTCCACCATATGAAAGGAAAGCTTCAAGCATTCTGGGTCTTTTTCTTCATCAATAGCTTGACAGATCCAGCATAGCAGTTCATCATCCTAGACATACCAATAAACTTGTGTTGGTATGTATTCATCATAGAATAAATCCACGAGAGGGTGAAAATAAACAGACAGAAATATAAAACAAGCCTCCACGACAGAGATTTGGAAATGAAGATTCCTCCAGTCTTGAATATTTGGCTTGGCCGAATAATTTGTTCAAAGTTACTGGAGAAATATCCATTCCCAAGGTCTACCTCCAAACTAACACTGTTAAGTATCAACTCTATCTCTACGCTCACTTCATTACCCTGTTGTTTGTTCTTCCAATATTGGAGGGTAAGTTTCAAACAAAAATATTACTAGAGGGTTGTCACATTTTAATATTTTATCCCAACATGATAAGGACGACATGCAAGATTTGGTTAACAGTGCTCAAGCATTAGATAACAAAACAAGTCTTATTCTATTTGCTTGCCAGATAAGGGAATGCAAACATATCGAGAAGGAATAATCACGATAATACAAAAATTAATCCCTACGTTCCGCAAACCTCAGATGCACAAGTTTGAAGTATTATTTGATGGCATTGGACCGTTTACCCTTATTAGATATAGACATACTACTAATATGTCTAATAGGAGCAAGTATTGTCTCATTAAATGAACATTACTTAACTTTGGTGGCTCCAAGATATATGTGCCAGGACAGATATAGTAAATTGGAGATTTGGAGTTAGCATTTGTAACATGTTCAAACATATAAAGAGTAACATTGCAATAGCAACTAAGATGGTTTTGAGATGATGGCTGTGATCCGTAGTCCAGATATTGAGTATGTATCATACCATTGTCTTGACAGCTTCTGGGTAGTGATCAAGAACGCGGCAAAAAATTTGAAAGCACATCTGGAGAGAAAATAGAGTTATGAAAAGGTATGAATAGATATATAACAATAACCTTAGTTAAGCATATTTGCACTAAAGATTGAAATTAACCTTGCGGTCAGCAGCTGCAAGTGACTGTACTTGAACATCGTCAATGAAAGACTCGACAAGTCTTTTGACATCAGCAATCGCAATAGTACCAACAGATGGTTTTCTTTGCAATAGAGCCAAGCATCCAACAAGTGCTCCCCGTAGTGCTTGCCAATCCGACTGGTATGCCAAAAAGATGCAAGAGTAGTAAATTAAAGGGTGGCCAGTTGGCCATCATAGAGTACAGATCACCAAAAAAATGCATGTAGCTAAACCAAATTCAGTATATAGGAGCTCTGCATCTTCAGCAGACTATTTGCTTCACTGATTTTCTTAGACAAAAACTTTGTAATATAGGTCGCAGGATTCAAACTAAACGGTCACATTAACATTCTAGTGCACTTCTCTGCAAGGGCCAAGGAAAGAGCATTCTTTAGAAAGCATCACTTAGGTGTAATTTAGGGATAATCTAAATTGTGAGGATTGTATCTAATCTAGGCCCAAACTCAGACACCTAGGATAGCTTTCTTCTTTAATTAAAGAAATGAAAAGCCTAGGTACAGTGCTTATTTGCAACTTAAATTCTGTAGTTGTCACTTGTTTCGAGATGTCAAATAGAAGAAGTTGCCACAATATTCCATGGCTTGCTAGGTACAATGATGATGCACTTGGGTTGCAATCCGCTAAGATTTGGTTTGCAGACATAAATTAGCTTTTTTAGAGATTACATTATCTGGGCTGTCCAAATATTGGCAAGCCAAATTTTGGAATTGAACCAAGCAGCCCCATAAAGTCTTGCTTGTGTCAAAACCAGTTCACTGACCATTTCTCCAGTCTTAACAGCACTGACGAGCTGGTACATTAACAAATTGTAATAGTTCTGTTACATGTAAGTTGAACAAAAATAAAATTCATAACTCGGAAACCTAGTAACTACCCATATTTCAGTCATCATGTAACAGCGATCTTAGCAATGCTACACAAGAAACCTTGGAGTCGAAGACATGGCCACTGTGAATATTAAACCATTAATTTATACATTCTAGAGTGTAAGGGCAAAGCCAGCCTAGCATCATGTGCGTAAAGAATGGATAACCTTCCTTTCGAGTTTCAACTAGGCCAAACTCCCGACCATCCAACCGGAGGAAAGACAGAGAGAAATCTAGCTAGGAACGTATGTCTGCTCAGCTGGCCATCTCCATCATTCAGTTTGAGGTCGGCGTCGCCGAGTGTTTTTCTTCTTCTTAAGAGAATGGCAAGTAGCATGCGCACCTTACAGCAAATTGTGTGTGTGCACCTCACAGCGACTGTGTGTGCGTCATGTTTTTTAAGGCGGTAAGGCGTCCTAAGGCGACGGGGGGGGGGGGGGGGGGGCCTTACACTTTAGGTGCCCAAAGCGAGCGTTTTTCTAGGGGGGGGGGGGGGGGGGCTTGCCGTCTCAGAGACGTCTTGAAAACCATAGTGTGCGTCCCTGCGAGATATCTGGTCATGACCTTCGAGCATGTGTTCTCTGTGCTCCTGGTCAATGAGCCCAGGCGATGTAGTGCTGGTCTTTGTGTTCAGTTAATTCTAGGATTTATATGTAATGCCCTATTTAATTTGCACAAAGTCTGCAGTGTAAGAACAATGATAAGACTACATGACTACACGCATTAGCTTCCCTAGATTGATTTCCTTACCCAAGGTTTTTTATATACCGCTACATGTTAAAATAACAACACGAAAAAAGTAGGTAACAACTGCTAATTTAGTTCAGGTGCAAAACGAAAATTCATCAGACTAGTGTTTGAAAAACTGTGTATGTACTTCTAAATTCTAATAATGAAGCACTGGAAATAACCATGATGCACACCGTAAAACTTACCAGTCTTGATATAAAAAAGTCTGACAATGTTGTGATGGCATTGACATCTAACCATTTAACTGAAATCTGAGACATGATTTCCCCCAGAAGCATGATTCCTGCAAAACGAAGAAAAATCCTCAACAAACAGCATGGCATTATGCGTGTCGCAAACAAAAGCTTATGACGCTGGCTTTGAATCTATCAGGAAGAAATACCAAGAGAGAAGTTTGCAAGTCACACGACTAAAAAAAAATGGTTGGAAAAAGTTAGTGTTTTTTAAAACTGCAACCGTTAATCCACATCTAATTAAGTGTCATGAGCTTTCCCCTTTTCACTTTCTCCTGGCTACCAGTGTGTACACGTATGTGGATGTATATCCATACTGCACCGTAGGAGTTTAATTTTTTTAACATAAGTAATCTACTAATCTGAGATAATGTTCACTGGAGAAAGAGAGCTTGACTTATGCATCTTCTGGAACTGTGCTAACAATGCAGACAACTAGATAACTATAGCGCCTTAAAACTTGGCATAGACGATAAAGTTTTAAATTTTACTTGCATTAGCAATTGCAAGTCTTCTTACAAAGCGACGCAAATAGCATGGGAAATAACTGAAAATATGCAAACAGGGGAAAAAGAAACCTCTTGATCTCACAATGTGGTCTGTTGTAGTCAAATACATGTCCATCTTAGAAACCTGAAACGACATCACCAAAAGGATACATAAAGAGCTACCCTCCTTAGCCAAATCATGGAGCGCAGTAAAATACGATCTCTGAGATACCAGATCATACCAAATCAAAGAGCGTCAGCTTGTCCTTGTTCACCAACTCTGCAAGAGCATCCACACTTGCGGACTGTGCACATACACGTAACAACATTAGCGTCCACAACAAAGTAGAGCAACAAAAGATAGCGTCCATCAAGCATGCTAAGCTAACCAATGGCAACATACACCGTGTGTGTTAACCAAGTAGCAGCTTCTACAAAATTGTGGTAGAAATTCTCAAAATGTAGAAGCCTCGGTAACATTGAAGCGTATGTAAAGGCTTAGGTGCTACCTATTATTACTAGCATTTATTTACATATACAGTGCCTACGACCGACTTTTTCCCCGTCAATCAATAGCTAGGCGAGCTCATTGTAAATATATTCCAAGCGAATCATACGAGCAAACAACGGAATTTGAAACAAAGCCACGAGCAAGTAATCATTCAGAACCCAATCGGGGAGAAAACAACAAGGGAGAGATGGGGAGGGGAAGCCGTACGTGCTGGGCGGGGGGGCGGGAGACGTCTACGAAGGCCTCCACATAGGGGACCCAGTCGCCGGCAGGGACATTCGTCATTGCCGCCGCGAGCTACGAGCCGTGGCCTAGAAGCTTCGCTCCCGCTTCCGGGGTTTAGGGTTTTGCTAGTGGCGGCAGGAACTGGACAAATAGGGGCGGGTTTCTGGATAGACTAGTTGGGGCGATGGAGCGGCGGCGTTGGAGGAGCGGCTGGGTGTCAGCTGTGACAGCACGGGGAGTCGGCGGCGACGGCGGAGGGGGCGCGAGTGAGGCGGCGTCAGGTGGGGCTTTTCCCCTCTTTCTCCGGGGAAATTGATTATAAGCCCCCCAGCTCGTGCGCCACCGCAACATAAGCCCCCCTTTTTCTTAGGAAAATGCTGTGAATCACCGGGGAACGTTGCGTTCCGTCCCCCGGGTCGGTGTCCGTTGGATACGAGCGACGTGGGCGGTTAGATTAGGCGCACGCTTGTCGCACCCGGACTTTTAGGGGATACTCACCGTGCGAACTGAACAGTATTTTGATTGGATTACGGGGCTTACCGGCACCCGCATCTCTTACGAGTAGGCCAACACTTATGTGTGACAACCAATCTTTACTATTCACCGTCGATGTAAACTATCCCGTAGAAATCAGGACACTGCCATTGACGTACTTCATACCATACACACATGGTACGTCAACGGCTTTGAACAAGATGATAACATAACATATCTCTAATACACAAAAGATTGAAATAAGTTGCAACTGGCCCTCACTAGGGCAGAGAATAGCAAATACAATCATCCAGAGGACACATGTCCCAACATAGCATCATTACAACTCAGCGGAAGCATTCAAAGGGTCTGAGTACAGACAAATCCAAATAGGCTTAAGAAGCCGGGAATGAAAAGAAAACGGAGCCCATCCACGATGTCTCGGATCCTGCCCGGGTCCGCTAACTACTCGTCAGCAGCCTCGTCAAACTCCACGTAGTAGCCGTCACCTGGATCCTCGTAAGCGTAGTCTGCGGAAACCACAGCCCCAAAGGGGTCAGTACATAAACGTACTGGCAAGCAAGACTCACAGTTCACCAAAGTGTAGCCCGTCAACACCAAGCACAGATGCCTTGGGATCAACGGAAGAAAGGGTATAAAAGATGCTGCAACTGACTGCACTAACCAACTACAGAACATACTACAACTTTCGGTGTAACAGAAAGAGATAAGATAGCGTATCGTAACCAACTATAGCTAACCACCAAACAAAACCCATCCTGGATCTCGCCCCTTATCCAAAGAAGCAATCCGAGGATAACTCACACAGCTGAAATAATGATGGATCAAATTGTTGTGTCAATAAGCCTATTACTAGTCAAGTTATCATTAGTTAGGTGTAAGTTATTCTGAGTACTTGTTAGCCAGTACTTTCACCAAGTTAACCATAACCGCGGAAAACACAGCTTCTCGAGAAGATTTATCCCTGCAGGGGTGCACCAATTTGGCCGTACACGTAAGAATAACCCGCCAGATGGGAAGGCCTTTCCCACCAAGCGGGGCACTCAACACAACTCAACTCTTCTTCGCATCAAGCCCAAAGCACCACGTGTTGTGCGTGCGCGGCTAATCGAGCCCCACGAAGAAAAGGGGACCCTCATAGCATTGGAAGACCACGCCGCCCTAAATGCCGACTACAAAAGTTCCACCCTGGCCTCGGGTTCGTACCTGCATATGCGTGCATCAAATGGAAAGCCCGAACTAAGTGTGGTGATTTGGACGAGATGCGAATCGAATCAAATTGAGGGGGGCGCCCATACACGCTTCCCACATGCGGATAGTGCGCTCATCATGGATCAGTAGACAAGACCCTTTTCCTATTAGGGTCGACACTAGCAGGCCTCAAAACCACGCCGGGCCTCCTGCCGGTGCCTTATCAGCAAATTATTATTACCTCAAATTAACAGGTTGTTGTTTAACATCGAGCCCCAGAATATACGCGGATATGATAACAGAAAGTAACGGATAACAGACTCGAGCAAATCAACCCTAAGCATGCTAGTAAGACACGGTCCCAAGCAACGGGGTTTTAGGACTGGAGGTGTGGCAATATCAGGGTTTAGGGTATCATGTGCTAGGTTCGTAACAGAAGCAACGATACATAGGGCTAGCAAATATAGACAACGGAAAGTATCGGTAACCAATGTTGAAAGGAACACAATGGTTCATGTGAGTGATAACTTGCCTGCAAACCCAGCAGCCGGGTACTGAGCTAGATCCTCAGAAGGGGTGTCGTAAAGATCGTCGGTCTCAACGTCGTCGTCTATCCGAGAAGAAGCAAACAAACAATACAGGAAAAATAAACAATCAATATCATGGCATAGTGCACAATCATAGGATGATGCATGTCAATTTAATAGATGCATCAAAATAAACTAATTTACATGGTAACACAATTTAAATGGACACATATGCAATTTTGAGTTGCATATAAAAAGCCCATGGATTTTGGTTAGATTATTTGTTTTCCAACTAATCAACAGGTGCTAGTGGTTTAGTATGATTCATGCATGAGGAAAACAACAAAATAACAACATTAGAACCAATTTAAAATAGGGTTTACCAATTAAGAATTTTATTTATTAATTTAGGGAATTTTTGGTGCCTTAAAGGTGACACACAAGTATTTGTTGTTTTCAACCATTTAAATTGTTCAAAACAAATAACTAATTTCATATTTGAAAAGATCATGAAATTTTGGGTGGATTACATGTTTCAAATATTGGAAAAGGCATGAGGATGAATTTATTATGACTTCAGCAAAATTAAACAAGTTTTAAATGAATTTAAAACAAGCATGAATTTTATTTGAATTTTATTTTCTCAGAACATAAATTCAAACTCACATTTGAAAATTTTATACTTTGGTGGTTTGAAAACATATTTTGCATGTTCAAAAATAATTTAAATTGAGCAAGTTATGATTTTAGCAATTTTTAAATGATTTAAATAAGATTTAAATTATTTAAGCAAATTAAATTATTCAAACCAAGAAAAAAAAATTATATTTGAATAGGTGGTTCAAAATGGTATGGAAAACATATTTTATTTGCATTATTTGGATTAAGGATGAATTAGTTATGGAATTTAGAAAATTGCATTTGAATTATTTGGATTCAAATTTAAATTGCATTTTGAAATTTCAAAACAGGGAACAAATGGCATAGTTGGATGGACAATTTAATTTGGAACAATAAACATATTTAACTTTTATTAGTTAGAGTTATAGATTAAAAGTTATTAACCAATTAAAATTGAGGACTAATCTGTAATTAAAAAGGTCCTATTTTGAAAACAGAAAAGTGCAGAAACTTTTGTTACTGCGCTGCTGTCTACCCCTAGCCACTGCCCGTGGGCCAGGGGCCAGCGTGGCGTGCCTTGCGCGCGCGTGGCAGAGTGAGCCACTGATGAGTGGGGTCACCTCCAGGGAAAAATCCCAAAAAAAGGGTGCGGCACCTGGGAATCGAACCCGGGCCGCGGCGCTCGCGCTAACTGAACCGTGCCATTGCGCTGTGTCTGAAACTTTGTCAGTAACGGGGAGGCATACAGGTTATGGTTCATTGTCGGGTTAACTGAACTAAAACGCACGCTGACTGAAACCTTCGTCAGAGGACGTCGTTGCTCGCCGGCGGGGAACAACGCGGCCGTGCTAGTGCTGCTGCGAGTGGGTGTGGTAGACGTGCACGGTGCTGTGGGGCTTGCGAATCAACAGAGAGGGAGGAGGGAACGTATGCCACGGAGGCTCACCGGAAGATGGTCGAGGTTGCAGAGACCGTGACGAACTCGACGGCGACACGGCTGTGGACGGCGGCGAGGGCACCGTGAGTCTCCGGGGCTGCGCGGGTGTCTAATCGGACGAGGGGAGAGTGGGGTTTCGATTTCAGGGTCTAGGTAGGGGAGTGGACCTCCATGGCGACGGCGCCGTGGACGGATTCAGTCAAGGTTTCTCCGGGGAGATACAGCAGAGAGGGGGAAACGATGGCAGAGGGGTGGAAATGGCGGCGGAGGCGAGGAACAGGGACCTAGGGGGCTAGGGTTGGCGGCGCTGCCCTAGGGCTTGTTTTATAGGGGAGCTCGCGCGTCGATGGCCGTCCACGGTGGTCTGCCGCCGACGTGGAGGCACGGATTCGCTGCCGTACTAGAAAACGAAGGCAGAAAGAAAAAAATAGATCGAAGCGGTACGCGTTAAGTGACGGGCTGGGCCTGCCGCGCGAGGGAAAAGAGATGGAGAAGTGGGCTGGGCGCAGCCCACTCTCCCTGGGCGCCAGAATTTGATTTTTTGATTTTTCTTTCTCCTTTTTTTTTTGCTGAAAAGTAATTGGAAGCATTTGATAGGTTTAACTTAGTGAAAAATTTGGAAAAAATTTGGGTAACCTTTTTAGGTCATTTGCAAACAGGTTTTAACTTTTATTTTCAAAAGGTTGAATTTTGTTTGCTGTTTGAATTTAAACCAAGTTTGGGTGAAATTTTTAATGTTAATGATCATTAATAAAAACCAACTTTTAAAATAGGGTAACCCCTATGTTAATTATAACCCAATGATTAAATTTGTTTTATAATTTGCATGGATTCAAAATGGTTGCTGTTTGATGCTTGATTTGAATTTTTAAATGTGTTTTTGGAATTTAAGTGATTGATTTAAAACCATCCTTTTAACAAGTGATCACTATGGAATGAAATGAAACAAAAATGGTTGTTTTTATTTGTGATTTTTATTTCAAATGTTGTAACAGAGCAAGTATGAAACCATTGTTTGAATAAGGTTTGAATTTGAAATGATTTGGAATTAATTGATTGAATTAATTGTTTGATTAAAACCAACAATTTAATAATTGAACATTATGGAACCAAATGAAAACAATTGAGGTTTTGATTTGCATTTCCTTATTTGAAAAAGGTTGTAACATGACAAGTATGAAATAAACATTTGAAATTGTTTGAGTTTCATTATGAAACAAAGGTAAAACAGATGCAAACAGAAATGAAACAAATGCAACAACATGATGATATGATGCAATACTTTAAGTAAACAAGAAACAAACATGCTAGGGGGATGGTTTTCATACTTGGGATGTTACAAAACGCCCCCTTGAAGGAATCGCGCCCCGAGATTCCTACTGAGAAAGGAAAAGGTCCGGATACTTCTTGCGAAGATCCTCTTCGGTCTCCCACGTTGCCTCTTTATCGGAATGATGCGACCACTGCACTTTCAAGAACTTGGTGCTCTTGTTGCGAGTCTTACGCTCGGTCTCATCGAGAATACGAACAGGGTGCTCCTCATAAGATAGATCATCTTGCAGTTCAATGGAATCATGATCAACTGCACGATCTGGATCTTTGAAACACCTCTTGAGCTGTGACACGTGGAACACATCGTGCACCTTGGATAGCTTTTCTGGAAGTTCAAGACGATAAGCATTTTCTGCACGCCTTGAGAGAATGTTGAAAGGACCAATGTATCTTGGTGCAAGATTTCCTTTCACACCAAAACGATGAGTGCCTCTGAGGGGAGTTACACGGAGATATGCCTTGTCACCAGGTGCATAGATCATATCCCTGTGCTTGCTGTCATAGTAGCTTTTCTGACGAGACTGAGCAATCCTGAGATTGTCACGAATGATCCGTACTTTCTCTTCGGCTTCCTTAACAATGTCAGGGCCTAAGAGTGAACGTTCACCAGCTCCAGACCAATTGATTGGACTCCTGCATCTGCGGCCATAGAGTGCTTCAAATGGTGTCATGCCTAGGCTTGCCTGGTAGCTGTTGTTGTAGGAAAATTCAGCATATGGAAGGCAATCCTCCCATTTCATGCCAAAGGAGAGACCACAAGCTCTGAGCATATCCTCGAGAATCTGATTGACTCTATCGACTTGCCCTTGAGACTGAGGGTGATAAGCTGTGCTGAACAGAAGTTTGGTGCCCAATGCTTCTTGAAAACTTTTCCAGAAATGAGAAGTGAAGATACTTCCACGGTCTGAGCTTATTTCCAATGGAACACCATGAAGAGGAACGATCTTTGCTGTGTAGAGCTCTGCTAATTGGCTAGCTGAGATAGTTTCCTTGACAGCAAAGAAGTGAGCTACCTTAGTGAGACGATCAATAACAACGAAGATTGCATCGTTGCCCTTCTTGGACTTTGGAAAACCAGTGACGAAGTCCATTTCAATCATGTCCCACTTCCACTCAGGAATTTTCAGAGGTTGGAGTAGACCTGTTGTTTTCTGATGGACTGCCTTAACACGTTGACAAACGTCGCATTCAGAAACGTATTGAGCAATTTCACGTTTCATGCCAGGCCACCAATACAGTGTCTTAAGATCCTGGTACATCTTTGTACTTCCAGGGTGAATGGAAAGAGGAGTTTCATGAGCCTCCTTGAGAATGATATCTTTGAGACTTTGAACTTGAGGAACTGCAATGCGTCCTTCAAAGAACACAGTTCCTTTATCATCAATCGAGAAAGACTTGAATTTCTCCTTGCCTTCCTTGATGTGCTCAACCATCTTCTTGATTTCAGTATCACGAAGTTGTTCAGAACGAATCTTGTCCTCGAGAGTTGGACTGGCTGTCAAGCTAGCAAGGTAGCCTTGAGGAACAAGACCAAGGTTCAGCTTCTGGAATTCTTCATGAAGTGGAGGTTGGCTTTCCATGATCATGAGATTATTGCAATAGGACTTGCGACTGAGAGCATCGGCCATAACATTAGCCTTGCCTGGAGTGTAAGAAATGGTGAGATCAAAGTCCTTAATCTTTTCAATCCATCTCCTTTGCCTGAGGTTTATATCTGGCTGAGTGAAGATGTATTTCAGACTCTTATGATCGGAAAAGATTTCAGTTTTGTTACCCAACAAGTATTGTCTCCATTTCTTGAGGGCAAACACAACTGCTGCAAGTTCAAGATCATGTGTGGGATAGTTTTGCTCATGTGGGTTCAGCTGACGTGAAGCATAAGCCACAACTTGACGTTCTTGCATAAGAACTGCACCTAGACCTTGGAGAGATGCATCGCAGAATATCTGGAAAGGTTTGGTAGTATCTGGTCCAACCAGAACTGGGGTAGAAGTGAGCTTAGTCTTCAGGAGATTGAAACTCTCATCACACTGTGGAGTCCAAACGAACTTCTTGTCCTTCTTTGTGAGATCAGTGAGAGGTTTGGCAATCTTGGAAAAGTTTTGGACAAAACGACGGCAATAGCTAGCCAAGCCAAGAAAGCTTCTAACTTGTTTTACCGTCTTAGGAGGTTTCCAATCAACAATTGCTTTAACCTTTTCTGGATCAATGGCTATGCCCTTGGCGGAGATGACATGACCAAGGTAAGCAACTTCTGGAATCCAGAACTCACATTTTGAGAACTTGGCATACAGAGGATGCTCGCGAAGTTTCATGAGAGTGAGACGTAGATGTTCTCCATGCTCTTCCTCAGACTTTGAGTAGACTAGAATGTCATCAAGATATACCACAACGAACTTGTCGAGATATTCATGGAAGACAGAATTCATGAGTCTTGAGAATGTCGCCGGTGCATTGGTGAGACCAAAGGACATGACGGTGTATTCATATAGACCGTACCGAGTGGTGAAAGCTGTTTTTGGAATATCTTCCTTTCTGATCTTTATTTGATGGTAACCCATCCTCAAGTCCAACTTTGAGAATACTGAGGCTCCAGCAAGTTGATCAAAAAGATCATCGATACGAGGAATTGGATACTTGTTTTTGATTGTTTTCTCGTTGAGAGGACGATAGTCAACCACGAGTCTTTTTGTTTGATCCTTCTTGGCAACGAACAGAGTTGGGCAACCCCAAGCGGAGGAACTAGGCTGAATGTAACCTTTCTCCATGTACATATCGATTTGCTCCTTCAACAATTTCAGTTCAGGAGGAGCTATCTTGTATGGATGCTTAGAGATTGGGGCAGTACCTGGTTCAAGCTCGATCACGAACTCAACTGCTCTGTCCGGAGGCATCCCTGGCAACTCTTCTGGAAAGACGTCAGGGAATTCACATACCACCGGAACATTTTCAATTGCAGGAAGGGGTTTTGCATCCAGGGTGTACAGCTGAACAGAACTTGATTCACTTGGAGAATAGACTATCTGGCCAGACGGGTGGAACAGAGTTATTGACTTCTGAGCACAATCAATCATAGCTTTATTGGCCTTCAACTAATCCATGCCAAGGATGACATCAATGTCAGAATTGCCAAGCAGAATGAGAGAAGCAAGGAATATGTGACCTCCAATTAAGATCTGATTCCCGTGACTGATCTTGGAAGTTTGCATAGTTGCTCCAGGGGAGTTTACTACTAGCGGGGAACCCAAACCAACAAAGGGGAGCTTAATTGCTGTCGCAAAGATCTTTGACACGAAAGAATGCGATGCTCCGGTATCAAACAACACTTTAGCTGGGTTAGAGTTTACGGGGAATGTACCGATAACGACGTCAGCAGCTTCCTCAGCTTTGTCGGCCTTGATATGATTCACCCTCGCGGTCCTCCCGACAGGCCTGTTGTTGGAGTTGAAGGCTTTAGCCGGGGGAGCACGAACCATTGCCTGGTTGGTGTTGGGGCGAGGAGGTGGTGGAGGTAGCTGCCTCTGAGTGCACTTATCAGCATAGTGTCCAGTATCCTTGCACTTGTAGCTAGTGACGACACGAGAAGGACCTGGCCTTGGCTGCCCCATTGGAACCCTCTGACTCTGCATCTGAGCTGGGTTGGGTGGGCGGGGAGCAAATCCTGGAGAAGCTTGGGCATATGGAGCCCTAGTGACAGCAGCACTTGGCACCCAGATGCGGCGCTTCTGCGGAGGGGTGGTCATGTTGGAGGAGGAACCACCCTCACGCGAGTGCTTTCAGGACTCCTCGAACGCCTTGCGCCCATTCTCCTCATTGAGCGCGGTGTTCACGAGCTCCTCGAAGTCCTTGCACTTGATGTTGGTGAGAGCGTACTTCAGTTCCGGGTTAAAACCTCGGCGGAACCTTGCCATCTTTTTGGCCTCAGTGGACACCTCATCACCAGCATAACGAGCAAGGCGATTGAACTCATTCTGGTAGCCAATGACGTCCAGCTTGCCCTGCTTAAGAGAGCAGAACTCTTCACGCATCCTTTCCATGAGACCATCTGGGATGTGGTGCTTCAGGAAGGCATCCTTGAAACAACCCCAGGTGATAGGGTATCCAGCTCTCATGGTCTGGTAGTTCTCCCACCAGGTAGATGCCTGACCCTTCAGTAGGTAGGTGGCATACTTGACTTTATCCTCCTCAGCAACGTGAGCAATGTCCAGAGCCCTGGCCATCTCCCTGATCCAGTCATCAGCATCTAGAGGCTCACGTGTTGCCACGAAAGCTCTCGGCCCCATACTCAGAAACTCCTTGATGCTGACTCGCGGAGCATTCTGGTTGTTGTGCTGGTTAGCCTGGATCTGGGCCATCTGAGCCACGACCTGAGTCATTTGAGTCAACAGCTCCGTGAGCGGAGGTGGTTCAGGCGGGTTGCTCCTTGTTGGCGGCATCCTGAATAGACATGCATTTTAGCACAACAACAGAAAAGGATAGACTTGGTAACCGAAAGAGAGATTATTCCGACGCATGAATAGATAACCAACAGGTACATCATCACATGTTCAAATACATCAGAATATCCAACACACCAATACATGGTTCGAAAGCCAAAGGATAACTAAACATAGCTATGAATGGATACATCGGTACTCCCATGCTCATCACGCAAGACGGCGGTGAGTTGTACGACGAGAGATACGATGAGAAGGAATCCCACGGAAGTAGGTAGAACGACGATCCACGTAGACGGGACTGCTCTGAGAGCAACTCTCGGTGTGGTGAAGTAGAAAGCGTCGTCTCCCTGTGCTCCAAAGCGTGGAATCCCAGTGTAACCAGCTCCGAGGTTGAGTAGTGGACCTCTGATCGGCTCGTAACCTCCAGCATCTGGCAAACTACGTCCCACTGTCTGATGGAAACGTGCAAAGCGCTCATCTCCAACAAAGTCTGTGGTGTACGTAGCCAGACGAGTCAAAGCAAGGTAGAGCTGCTCCCTGACTGAGGCCAACTCCTGAGAAAGTGTGGTGGCAACAGCGTCACTGTGCCTCACAAACTGAGCGGTGGTGTGCAGCCTGGTGTTATCATGCTCGTAGACATCCAGGTTGTCGTAGAGGGTGAAGTGAGCTCCCGCTGAAGTGATGTAACCACGGGGGATGTGGCGATAGATAGAATCGTCAAACCCCCAGTAGTCAGCACGGAGGACGGTGAGACTCACGTAAGCTGCCTGCTGCACGGCCATATCCACTATGGAACCTACTGCCTCGTAGCGGTGGACAACGCTCATGCCATCATCTGACAGAATGTAGACGATAGCCTGGTAGTAGGTCTGGTCAAACTCTCGCTGCTGCTCGTAGACCTGGTACTCTGGTGCCCAATGGAACCCCAGATAAGTGACCATGTCTCTCAGCATCTCCGGATAACCGGCGGTGCTCTCACAACGAGTCATCCGAACCACCTGCGGGAAGAACCTGAGATCCATCTGCAGATGATCGGGGAAGTTTTGATTAGACGCCGGTAGAGAACTGAAGTGGAAAGCAACAACAAGGTTTCAACGGACGAAAAGGATGTTGAAAAGAACAGGATATCGAAGCAACAACGGGAAACACGAGACCAAAACTCCTGAGGTACTACGGAAAACCCATCCGGGCTTCTAAAGGATCAATATCTACTGCTTAAGGAATAGAGGATTTGCTTCCGGGGCTTACACGCCTCCGTTCTCAATCATGAGTAGGCAACATGATAAATCATGTCACAACCACCTCCATTCCTATGGTCTAGTAGATATAACTATCCTAGAGAAACCAGGATTCGTGAAATCCTAACTTGAAAGTTTAGGTGAGAAGGGAAAACAACGTTGCACTTCCTTACCAGAAAAGGGTGGGTGGGTGGGGAAAGAAGAAAAATGGCAGAATTCCTACTCTCACGTTTCATTTTTCCTATATAGCTACAAAAATAGTTTCTAGACTCAACTGCGACCAGTAAAAGGGATCCTACAGGCAGACAGGCTCTGATACCATTTGTCGCACCCGGACTTCTAGGGGATACTCACCGTACGAACTGAACAGTATTTTGATTGGATTACGGGGCTTACCGGCACCCGCATCTCTTACGAGTAGGCCAACACTTATGTGTGACAACCAATCTTTACTATTCACCGTCGATGTAAACTATCCCGTAGAAATCAGGACACTACCATTGACGTACTTCATACCATACACACATGGTACGTCAACGGCTTTGAACAAGATGATAACATAACATATCTCTAAGACACAAAAGATTGAAATAAGTTGCAACTGGCCCTTACTAGGGCAGAGAATAGCAAATACAATCATCCAGAGGACACATGTCCCAACATAGCATCATTACAACTCAGCGGAAGCATTCAAAGGGTCTGAGTACAGACAAATCCAAATAGGCTAAAGAAGCCGGGAATGAAAAGAAAACGGAGCCCATCCACGATGTCTCGGATCCTGCCCGGGTCCGCTAACTACTCGTCAGCAGCCTCGTCAAACTCCACGTAGTAGCCATCACCTGGATCCTCGTAAGCGTAGTCTGCGGAAACCACAACCCCAAAGGGGTCAGTACATAAACGTACTGGCAAGCAAGACTCACAGTTCACCAAAGTGTAGCCCGTCAACACCAAGCACAGATGCCTTGGGATCAACGAAAGAAAGGGTATAAAAGATGCTGCAACTGGCTGCACTAACCAACTACAGAACATACTACAACTTCCGGTGTAACAGAAAGAGATAAGATAGCGTATCGTAACCAACTATAGCTAACCACCAAACAAAACCCATCCTGGATCTCGCCCCTTATCCAAAGAAGCAATCCGAGGATAACTCACACAGCTGAAATAATGATGGATCAAATTGTTGTGTCAATAAGCCTATTACTAGTCAAGTTATCATTAGTTAGGTGTAAGTTGTTCTGAGTACTTGTTAGCCAGTACTTTCACCAAGTTAACCATAACCGCGGAAAACACGGCTTCTCGAGAAGATTTATCCCTGCAGGGGTGCACCAATTTGGCCGTACACGTAAGAATAACCCGCCAGATGGGAAGGCCTTTCCCACCAAGCGGGGCACTCAACACAACTCAACTCTTCTTCGCATCAAGCCCAAAGCACCACGTGCTATGCGTGCGCGGCTAATCGATCCCCACGAAGAAAAGGGGACCCTCATAGCACTGGAAGACCACGCCGCCCTAAATGCCGACTACAAAAGTTCCACCCTGGCCTCGGGTTCGTACCTGCATATGCGTGCATCAAATGGAAAGCCCGAACTAAGTGTGGTGATTTGGACGAGATGCGAATCGAATCAAATTGAGGGGGGCGCCCATACACGCTTCCCACATGCGGATAGTGCGCTCATCATGGATCAGTAGACAAGACCCTTTTCCTATTAGGGTCGACACTAGCAGGCCTCAAAACCACGCCGGGCCTCCTGCCGGTGCCTTATCAGCAAATTATTATTACCTCAAATTAACAGGTTGTTGTTTAACATCGAGCCCCAGAATATACGCGGATATGATAACAGAAAGTAACGGATAACAGACTCGAGCAAATCAACCCTAGGCATGCTAGTAAGACACGGGCCCAAGCAACGGGGTTTTAGGACTGGAGGTGTGGCAATATCAGGGTTTAGGGTATCATGTGCTAGGTTCGTAACAAAAGCAACGATACATAGGGCTAGAAAATATAGACAACGGAAAGTATCGGTAACCAATGTTGAATGGAACAAAATGGTTCATGTGAGTGATAACTTGCCTGCAAACCCAGCAGCCGGGTACTGAGCTAGATCCTCAGAAGGGGTGTCGTAAAGATCGTCGGTCTCAACGTCGTCGTCTATCCGAGAAGAAGCAAACAAACAATACAGGAAGAATAAACAATCAATATCATGGCATAGTGCACAATCATAGGATGATGCATGTCAATTTAATAGATGCATCAAAATAAACTAATTTACATGGTAACACAATTTAAATGGACACATATGCAATTTTGAGTTGCATATGAAAAGCCCATGGATTTTGGTTAGATTATTTGTTTTCCAACTAATCAACAGGTGCTACTGGTTTAGTATGATTCATGCATGAGGAAAACAACAAAATAACAACATTAGAACCAATTTAAAATAGGGTTTACCAATTAAGAATTTTATTTATTAATTTAGGGAATTTTTGGTGCCTTAAAGGTGACACACAAGTATTTGTTGTTTTCAACCATTTAAATTGTTCAAAACAAATAACTAATTTCATATTTGAAAAGATCATGAAATTTTGGGTGGATTACATGTTTCAAATATTGGAAAAGGCATGAGGATGAATTTATTATGACTTAAGCAAAATTAAACAAGTTTTAAATGAATTTAAAACAAGCATGAATTTTATTTGAATTTTATTTTCTCAGAACATAAATTCAAACTCACATTTGAAAATTTTATACTTTGGTGGTTTGAAAACATATTTTGCATGTTCAAAAATAATTTAAATTGAGCAAGTTATGATTTTAGCAATTTTTAAATGATTTAAATAAGATTTAAATTATTTAAGCAATTTAAATTATTCAAACCAAGAAACAAAATTTATATTTGAATAGGTGGTTCAAAATGGTATGGAAAACATATTTTATTTGCATTATTTGGATTAAGGATGAATTAGTTATGGAATTTAGAAAATTGCATTTGAATTATTTGGATTCAAATTTAAATTACATTTTGAAATTTCAAAACAGGGAACAAATGGCATAGTTGGATGGACAATTTAATTTGGAACAATAAACATATTTAACTTTTATTAGTTAGAGTTATAGATTAAAAGTTATTAACCAATTAAAATTGAGGACTAATCTGTAATTAAAAAGGTCCTATTTTGAAAACAGAAAAGTGCAGAAACTTTTGTTACTGCGCTGCTGTCTACCCCTAGCCACTGCCCGTGGGCCAGGGGCTAGCGTGGCGTGCCTTGCGCACGCGTGGCAGAGTGAGCCACTGATGAGTGGGGTCACCTCCAGGGAAAAATCCCAAAAAAAGGGTGCGGCACCTGGGAATCTAACCCGGGCCGCGGCGCTCGCGCTAACTGAACCGTGCCACTGCGCTGTGTCTGAAACTTTGTCAGTAACGGGGAGGCATACAGGTTATGGTTCATTGTCGGGTTAACTGAACTAAAACGCACGCTGACTGAAACCTTCGTCAGAGGACGTCGTTGCTCGCCGGCGGGGAACAACGCGGCCGTGCTAGTGCTGCTGCGAGTGGGTGTGGTAGACGTGCACGGTGCTGTGGGGCTTGCGAATCAACAGAGAGGGAGGAGGGAACGTATGCCACGGAGGGTCACCGAAAGATGGTCGAGGTTGCAGAGACCGTGACGAACTCGACGGCGACACGGCTGTGGACGGCGGCGAGGGCACCGTGAGTCTCCGGGGCTGCGCGGGTGTCTAATCGGACGAGGGGAGAGTGGGGTTTCGATTTCAGGGTCTAGGTAGGGGAGTGGACCTCCATGGCGACGGTGCCGTGGACGGATTCAGTCGAGGTTTCTCCGGGGAGATACAACAGAGAGGGGGAAACGATGGCAGAGGGGTGGAAATGGCGGCGGAGGCGAGGAACAGGGACCTAGGGGGGCTAGGGTTGGCGGCGCTGCCCTAGGGCTTGTTTTATAGGGGAGCTCGCGCGTCGATGGCCGTCCACGGTGGTCTGCCGCCGACGTGGAGGCACGGATTCGCTGCCGTACTGGAAGACGAAGGCAGAAAGAAAAAATTAGATCGAAGCGGTACGCGTTAAGTGACGGGCTGGGCCTGCCGCGCGAGGGAAAAGAGATGGAGAAGTGGGCTGGGCGCAGCCCACTCTCCCTGGGCGCCAGAATTTGATTTTTTGATTTTTCTTTCTCCTTTTTTTTTGCTGAAAAGTAATTGGAAGCATTTGATAGGTTTAACTTAGTGAAAAATTTGGGTAACCTTTTTAGGTCATTTGCAAACAGGTTTTAACTTTTATTTTCAAAAGGTTGAATTTTGTTTGCTGTTTGAATTTAAACCAAGTTTGGGTGAAATTTTTAATGTTAATGATCATTAATAAAAACCAACTTTTAAAATAGGGTAACCCCTATGTTAATTATAACCCAATGATTAAATTTGTTTTATAATTTGCATGGATTCAAAATGGTTGCTGTTTGATGCTTGATTTGAATTTTTAAATGTGTTTTTGGAATTTAAGTGATTGATTTAAAACCATCCTTTTAACAAGTGATCACTATGGAATGAAATGAAACAAAAATGGTTGTTTTTATTTGTGATTTTTATTTCAAATGTTGTAACAGAGCAAGTATGAAACCATTGTTTGAATAAGGTTTGAATTTGAAATGATTTGGAATTAATTGATTGAATTAATTGTTTGATTAAAACCAACAATTTAATAATTGAACATTATGGAACCAAATGAAAACAATTGAGGTTTTGATTTGCATTTCCTTATTTGAAAAAGGTTGTAACATGACAAGTATGAAATAAACATTTGAAATTGTTTGAGTTTTATTATGAAACAAAGGTAAAACAGATGCAAACAGAAATGAAACAAATGCAACAACATGATGATATGATGCAATACTTTAAGTAAACAAGAAACAAACATGCTAGGGGGATGGTTTTCATACTTGGGATGTTACACACGTCCCCGCCGGTTTCGCGTGGATTAGGACAGCACCCGTTTCTGTTCCACCGTTGTTTCCCATTTTTATCGCTTACCGTTACGTTTCCACTCGCGCGGCGCGTAGGCGGCGACGAAGGCGAGGTGAGCGACGCGGGCGGCGACGGTAGGCTTCGCGGGCGGCGACGAGAGGCGACGCCGTCGACGCGGTCGCCCTCCTCCTCCTCCTCCTCTCCGGCTATTCCCTGAGGTTCTATTCCTTTCGCCTCCCTCCTCCTCTCCGGCTAGGCCCCCCTCTGTCATCACCGGCGACATCTCGTAGGTAGGGTAGCAGTCGTGAGCGCCGGCGGGCGGTGGAGCGGTCACGGGTCTTTGCGCCCTCCGGCGCCCCCCTGCCCGAGCCCTATCTGCTCTCAGGCCCCCCCCCCCGACGTGACCAATTTCGCCTTAATTTGCATCAACGCCGGTAGCTAGGGTTACGCAGCGGATTCGAGCGGCGGCGCTGTCGCAGGTCTGCGAGGACTCCGGTGCTCCCCTGCCGCGCCCAATTGCTGTCTCAGGCGACCCCCTGCCATTGACCACCGTCGTTTCTCCATGTTGTTGGTTTTGAGCAATAGTTGCTCCTAATTTTTGCTACAATAGTTAGTGCCCAACTTCTTCAGTAGCAATTGTTTGAAACAAATTGCTCCACTGCACTCTACCTTCCATGTGCTTATTCTCTGTTTTTTGCATAGGTGTTAGTTGTGTTTTTGAGCAAATTGCAAATTATTTTAGCAGATTGTAGACTCTTTGAGCATATTTTTAGTTGCTCAACCACATCGACACCCCGTGTACACATAACCGTGTTTGTAGCAATTTTCCTTTTCAGTTCTTACCGTACGTGCAAGTAGTTGTATTCTCTGAACTTCATCTATTCTTTTTGCAGGTTTTTGGTGTACTTACTCGGCCTCCTAGTGTATCTGCTTGCAATTTGTAATCAGCAGCGCAATGGAGGTTTGTTCTATTACTGCATTCTTTTTGCTTCTGTTGTACATTTTGTGTGCTTCTTTTGTTTCCTTTTTTTGTTCATAGTGTTCTTTTTTTTGCTGAGCAGGAGCAGGGGCAGTATTGGGTCAGCAAGGACCGATTCGCTGCCAAGCGTTTGCTGAAGTGCGCAAATGATCTCTCACCGCGGAAGCGAGAAATTATTGAGCAGCACTGCGCTTTTGCCTCACTTCTCAATATTTCTCCTTTCAATGTCCCCAACGAGCTGATTGATTTTGTTGCCGTGAACACCGTGGTTGAGCTCCGTGAGTTTCATTGTGGATCTAAACGGATAGTTTTCACAAGGGATATTATCAAGAAGGTGTTTGGTCTACGCTCAGGATCGAAGCCTGTTGAGTTGCTCACCAAGAGTGTTCATTCAGACATCAGAGAGGCATACAAAGGCCCGTTGTCGAGGCTTCCCATAGAGAATGCAGCGAAGTTGTTGAAGGAGCTTGACGACGGTGAAGAGGATGCCATTATCAGGACATGGGACCTCTTGTGCTTTGCGACTGTTCTGAATCCTTCCACCAACAACATGATGTGCTTAGAGTACATAGGGTCCATGAGTGACCCAAAGAGGACACATGAGTATGATTGGGAGGAGCACATCTTGGAGCTTCTGATGCATTACATTGAAAAAATTCAGAAGAAGAAGGAGCAACCTCTCGAGCTTGATGGCGTTAACTTTCGGAAGGACAAGCTGAAGGTTGATTCCGAGGAAGCACCCGGTCCTTCGAAGAAGAAGACGAAGGTGAAGAACATGTTTGAATTCTGGATGTCTGGCCCACTGCCTGTTCTTGCTGTAAGTTTTTAACTTTTACTTCACATCTTGCTACTTTACTTAATGTTGTTTGCTCCATTAGTTTTAATTTATTGTTTCCTTAGTTAGTTTCTGTTGCTTCATTTGTTTTATTTCTGTGTTTTGTTTCTGTTATCATGTTCTAGGTTTAAGGTTTTACCTTTTTCTGTGTAGCTTGCTACTTTTCTTAGTTTTGTTTGCTCCATTAGATTTAACTTTTTGTTTCTTTAGTTTTTTTTGTTGCTCCACATTTAAGTTTTGTGTGTACCAGTTTTTGTTTTTTATGTTCTAGCTGTAAGTTATTTGCTACTTTACATAGTTTTTGTTGCTCTATTAGTTTTATATTATTGTTGCTTTAGTTATGTTCTGTTGCTCCAATTGTTTATTTTTCCCGTGAATTTTTGTTTCTGTTTTTAGTTCCACTTTTTTACAGCTGCAGGTTGATTCTTGTGTGTTTTTTTTCCATATGTAGCTGGTGTACATGGACCACTTGCTAATCCCGAAGAATGAGCACTTCATAAACAATGGGATACCTAGGGTTTGCTTTGTGACAAGTGAAGATTTCAGTTTCATTGCCAAGATCGACCGCGACAACAAAATCTTGCTGAACAAGACCGTCTTTGGGAGGCGTCCTGTAAGTAGACTCCCATTTGTTGTTTTCTTTTTTGCTTCTTTGTTGTTTGCGTTCCCCTGCCACGTAACAATTTTGTTTTGTTTGATCTCAACGATGATTTGTTTTTTGGTTGTATGCAGTTCCTCCCGTTATCCAGAACAGTGTATGCGCCTCCCCTGGACAGTTCATTGCCCGAAGAAATTGATATAAATCCGTCCGCATCGCTTAATGAATGGCTTGTTTTCCCCACCATCGAGCAAATTGAGGTTTGTATAGTTTTCTATGTGTTGTTTTTTGTAGGTCATTTTGTTTGTTCATATAGCATTTTTTTGTTCTTCATGTGTATCAAGGTGGCTTTTTCCCCACAATTTGCCACTTTACTTATTTCACTTTGCTCCATTAGTGTTTAAGCAATGCTTTTTTAGTTATATTATTTTGTTCCATTGTTTTATATCGTGCGTACTTTTTCTGTTTTTTAGTTGTTTTTACATGTCTGCTACTATAATAATTTTACTTTGCACCATTAGTTATTTTGTTTTGTTCTGTCAATGTAGTTGCTCAGTTTTGCTGTTTTTTTGCTTCTTTTTTAATGTAATCCATGTTTCTTCTTCATCACAGGTACCATCTCGTTTCAAGAACATATACGACAAGCACAGGGTTAGTTTCGCTTCAAACGTTGATGCTACTCTCAAGAGTCTCGCTGTAGGCTTAAAATCAATGCAGTCCAAGCAAATGGCTTTGCTTTTGAACGATGTTGAAGCTGCCATGAAGGAAGACGATGGCCCTAGTGTTCTGTTTCCAGCTGCTGGGGTAGGACTTGACGGGCAGGGCAATATGGATGGTGACAAGGCTGATTCTGAGTCTGATGATCTCGATATTGATGAGGATCTTGTTGCTGTGGATCCTACGGACTGTGATTCTAATGTTTGTGGAGAAGGCAATGCAAGGGCAGCAGAGAATGAGCAAACCAATGCTACGGAGCTCAATGATGTGCCGCAACCAGCAGTTGTTGTAGGGACCTCTCAGACGGACGCTGATGGTGAGGAACATGATGTTGTTAGTAGTCCGATTAGAGGTGTTGTTGGTAGCCCAGAAAAAGTTGCTGATGGTAGCCCGACTCGAGGTGATGTTGGTTGTCCAGATGAAGTTGCTGCTGTTGGTAGTCCAGACAAAGTGGCTACTGTTGGTAGTCCAGCCATTCCTGCTGCGGTGATTCCACCCATGCCCACTGCCCTTAGCCCACCTAGAGTTGCTGCGGATACTACTTTCATTCCTAGGCCGGCTTCTCCCTCACCTCCGCGCAACATACCAACAGGCTACTGGGATGACTGTCCGAAATTCAATCTGTGGAGCCAAGACAATGAATCTTCCCAAGCCGCTGACCAGAACGATGTTGTGGAAAAGGTCGATGATGTTGCTGCTCCGATAGTTGGAGACAAGGTTGCTCCATCGTGTATGTTCTCCTTCCCCTTTTTCTCTATTTTGTTACATTTTGCATTTTTCATCTTGGTTTTTGTGTGCACTGCCCGCCAAAACAAGATTTTTCAAAGTATTTCTTTTCCGATTCACCTTTTGTTGTTGTGTAGCTTCCAAACCTTGCCTTGACGCCCCCATACCGGAAAATTTGGAGGAGATTCCGGAAGCTGCAACACCGGATCATGGTGACAATACAGGTTTGCCTCGCTGTTCTTTCTGCTGGTTTTTAAAAAAAATGCTACCTTAGTGTTATGGTTTTGCTTCTTTAGATAATTCTGTTTGCTACTTTAGGTAATTCTGCTTGCTACTTTACTTAATTCTGCTTGCTACTTTATCTTAGTCTGTTTGCTACTTTAGATACTTATGTTTGCTACCTTAACCACTAGCTTATTTTTTGTTGGTTTTCCTAGACATTGGGGGCAGCTCAGGTGCTGAAGAGAAGAAGGATGCCAGCACTGGCGTGGTAACTTTTCAAAGGAGGACTAGGCACAAAAGGGCTATGAAAGATGATGCCAAGGCTCCGGTGGCGAAAAAGATGAAGAAGCCATCTGCAGATACGGTTGCATTGTACGACAAGTTTGTGCGCCATCCGCGCTATCTCAAGTCTCAAAAGAAGGGGAAAGATGACCCGTGAGTCTTTTTTTTTCTGGCCTTTTTTAGCACAGTTTTGTAATTACGTGACATTCTTTGTTTTGCTACTAGCTACTCCTTTTTTGCTTTTTAATTTTGGTCATTGTAGCAACCGGGACACGCCTGATTATGTTTTATTGTTTTTCTTTTCCAGTCCTCCTTTCATTATGATTGGGGGGTCTCACTGTGACTACAGGAGTTTCCACAATTCCCTAGGCCCGAGGAAGTGTCTAGACACTCAGGTTATGTGCGTTTGGTCTGAGAGCTTCAACAAGGATGCTAAAAGAGAAGAGGAAATCAGCACAACCGCTCTGAAAAGATATGTTTTCAATTGCTACTCAACGGTTAGTTTTGTCCTAAGACCTTTTTAGATGCATGCCTCAGTTTTGTCCTAAGATCTAATACAACTTTTGCTCTTTTTCTGTTTCGTCATGAGTAGCAAAAGCTCATAGTCGACCCAGCGAAGTTCAACCCAGCTGCACTTGCGAGAGAGTTCAAAATGCAAAATGTGAAGTTCAAGATCATGAAGAAAGACCTTGTGAGCTATGCTTTCCCTCTTACTACATTGTTTTCGCTACGTTGTAATTGCATTTGTATTTCTTTTACGAACCAGTTTTTTTGTGGACAATTGTATAACTTTCTGTTTTTTTTGACAGAATTGCTCCCATACCTAGTTTTTTATGCTCTTTTAGAATTATTTGCTTGCTACATTAGTTTCAAATAATTGCTACATTCATTTATCCAGTGATTGTACAATTTCTAATTTGGCTTTCGTTTTGTTCCGCTTGCATTTCTAGCTATACTTCCCTGTGGTCAAAGACAACCACTGGATGGTTTGCACTGTCAATTTGATCCATGACCAGTTCCACGTGTTTGACTCCCTGAACCACAAGGACAAGAGCTTTCTCGAGGAAGCAACAAAGAACCTGGTTTGTTGTTAGAACTGTCTACAAGTATTACATTTTTGTTGTCTTTTGTCTATCACACTAATGTCTAATTTTTTGCTATTTTCCAGTTCATTAACTTTGCTACACTTTGCAAAGCTTCTGGAGTGTCAAACCATATAGACATCGACCGCTACACTCTTTCCACACCCGAACACCCACAACAGAAGACTTTGTAAGTTTTTTTCTCCTTTTTTGATGCAATTGTACAAGTTTCTGTTTTTGGGGCAGAATTGCTCCCGTACTTAGGTTTATATGCTCTTTTAGAAGTTTATGGTTGCTACAATAGGTTAAACAAAATGCTACCTTCATGTAACCATTCATTGCACATTGCTTTCGAGTTTGCTGCTAACTATGATCATTTGTTTTCTTTTCTCTTTTTTACACCTATGACTGTGGCTTCTTCACAATGCTCTTCATTCAGCACTTCGATGCTAAAACCATGTTGCCTTTCTCCAAGGATGACATTCTTTTATATCGCATGGCTGTCGCAGCAAAGCTCATCGAGGAAAGAGAGAACAAAGGAAACATTGTCGACATCATGGAGGCTGCCTTGGAGCCTCGGCCGGGGGTGTAGACATTTGTAGTTTCCTGTAGTCTGGAGTGACAATCACCACATGTACATTCGCTTTTGCATCATCTAGTTTCGTCGTAGCCTTGGATGGATGGAACAACCTTTCTATATGTGTTTTCGTATTGTTTATCCCCGCTGGTATCTACTGATCCACGGATTGTGTCAGTTTGTCGAACAAATTACTGTGGCTATCAATGACAAAGAGTTGACGGTGTATTTTTTAACCATGTGAATGAATGTAGTTTTTCACCTGCTTGGTTTTTATCTACTAGTTCACATCAAATGAATTATGTGTATTTTCCTGGCACCTTTTTTTGTGGGTTTATGTTTTTCCTGGAGGTGACCATGTTTTTGCTTCATTAGTTGTATAGATTTGCTTCAATAGGTATTTTCCAATGCTACAACAGTGAAATCTGGTTGCTACAGAACACCTTTTTATTTTGTATCATACAGAGATTTTCTGAAACCCCTGGACAAGAACAGGTTTTTGCTCTCGCAGAGTAAATCATTTGCTCCAATAACAAATTTGCAATGCTTCAAATGCAATAAAAGTTGCTACCAACATTTTTTACACAAACAAAAGGTAATAATTTTATATTTGCTCCAATGCTGACCACATTTTTACATTTGCTCCAACGCAAGAATACAAGATATCCACAGAATAATTCTTTGCTCCAATGCAAGGTAACTATGTTTTAAATCGTTCTATACCAATAGTAGCAATGCCATGTACAAGTAAAACCTCCACCCTAACAACTTATTCGTAGCAATATGTTTTCAAAAACATCATCACAAAACAGCTACAGCCTTAGCTCAGCCCCAGCAGCTATTCTTTCATCCTCCACCTGTTTAGCAACACAATCTTTCACCGCATGTCCCTCCTCATGACACCATGGACACTTCATTGCTCTCTTCTTTCTAGGTTGCTTGGGCTTCTTCACCGGTGTCTTGTTTGTTGCTTTGGCATTGTTAGCTTGCTTGCGCCTCTTCAAAGTTTCTTCATCGCGTAGCTCAACCAAACTCTTCCGCCTCTGTTCTTTCATCGTGGGACGTCCTTTAGGTTTTACCCGTTTAGGATTTTTCAGTGTTTGCTCGCCGGTAGCAAATTGCCCGCTGTCACCAACCATTGTTGTTGGTTCATCTTGTCGTGGTCCATTTTGTTGCTCTTCATCCAATCCTGCATCCTCTTCTTGACCTCCTTCAACAACATTTCTTTTTGCTCTCAAGATTGCAGCAACCTTTTTGCTAGCCTCACCCACCATTCCTGAAACAACCTCATAAGCTTCATCCACAAAACAAGCATCAGAGGCAAGCTGATTCATTTTTCTGCATAGCGAGTTGTATTTCAGTGTATTGGTTCGTGGGACACCAAATCTGAGCCCGTTGTCCCCAGGATCAGGTGCTGGTGTTGTTGCTACCGAGGACCATCTGTAGAGCAAGTACCTTTCTGGAATTTTCTGGACATTTAGGTGGACCATGACCCTGATGATGTGTGGACATATCAGTCCACACATTTCAAACCCGTTGCAGCCGCATGAGTAGAGTCCCTCCTCAAACTCAACTTGAACCCGGTATGTTCTCACATCTAGCCCAGGGTTTGGAACTAGATCAAAACAAATGCCATCTACATCTGCCCGTACTGGATAGAACTTTGTTGATGCAACAACATGCTTCTGGTACCTTTCAAAGATTTCTGCTGTGTAGAATTCCTGTCCTTGCTTCTCAATCGCATAACTGCAAAATAAGTTTTTTGCACCATTAGTTTAAATCTAATGCTACAATAGTATGTTTTGGTTGCTACTTTAACTGATATGGGATGCTACACATACACAGCAGGCAGAAATTTCTTTTGCACTAGTTGCTACCCAACTAGTGTTATGTTTTTGGTGTGCTACAATGGGTGGTATTTTTTTTCAGAAATGCTGCTTTTCTTGCTTACCTTCCCCAAAGCGATCTTCTTGTTGTCTCCATTGCAAAACCTGCGTTATCCTCCCGGTCAAGCATCAATGTCTGGCAAAGCTCATACTGTTGCATAAAATTGTACACCGAGTCTCCCGGCCGTATCAGTGTTTTGAAGTATGAATTCAGTCCTTCAGACCTTCCAGTAGTGCTCGTGAATGGGAAGAACCTTTTTCTGAAATAAACAGGGGCCCGTGTTATTCTACTCTTCCACATGTTTTGCAGATGATTGTTTTCAGACATGCCAAACTCTGTTACCATATGCTCCCAACTGTCCTCAAATTGCTTCACCGTGTCTGTTCCATAGATGCACCCATAGAAAGCATCACTGAAAGGATTACCTTCCGCCAAGTTTGGTCCCAACTTCTTCCTCGCAAGATGCAGGATATGGTAGAGACAGCACCTGTGAACCGAGTTTGGGAAAACTTGACGTATTGCTTCTGCCATTGCTTGATCTTGGTCTGTCATTATGTTATCCGGATGGACACCATCCATTGCTAGCATCCACTGCTCGAACACCCACTTGAACGTTTCTATCTTCTCATCTGCTAACAGAGCACAGCCTAGCACAATCGTGTGTGAGTGGTTATTTATTCCGACTATGGGAGCAAAAGGCATGTTGTATCTATTTGTACAGAAAGTTGTGTCAAAAAACACACAATCCTTGTACTTATGATACAATGACCTTGTTCGGCCATCCATCCAGAATAAGGCCCTCACAGCACCATCTTTATCAACCTGCGTAGCAAGCAGAATTAAGTAAAGTAGCAAGAAGAATTAACTAAAGTAGCAACCATAACTAAATAAAGTAGCAAACAGAAATGAGTAAAGAAGCAAAACCTGCGAAGCATAAAAGAAGTTGTTGTTCTCAGCTTGCCTTTGCTTGAAATATTCCAATGTCAACTCCATGTCTCTCAATGTCACCTCATTGCGTAGCATTGTTCGGATGTTTGAAACATCCCTCTTAACAGAACCCAAACATCTCGGGTCTCCACCGTGCACACTGCCCAGAGCTCCCATCAGTTGCGCTGTGGTTATGTTTTGGTTATGCAAGGTTTGTATGAACTGATAGTCCTCCTCCGGCACCTTCCTGTGTGAACGGTAGAACCTGCGCCGCCCCACTTGCTTCACCAAGGCGTGTGTGTGATCTGCTCGGAAAACCGTCACAGTCCAAGCTCCATTGCGCACGCCAACGACCATGTGCGCTTTACAATCATGCCGAATGACCTTCATTCGCTGCCTCATGTCCGACATTTGAACTTGCTCACATGCTTGCTTGCTTCGAGACTTTTGCGCGCTGTGAATGTTCATGTCATTATCTTCTTCATTTGGCAATTTGCTACCACCATTGCTACCAGGCTTCTTCTTCTCAGACTGCGGTCTACCTGTGTGCATGCACTCAAACACCCTGCTCAGAATAGTATCTGGAGGAGCATTTCTAGCTTGGCTGTACTTCGTGTTTCCAATGCGTGTGCCGAAGCCCATTTTCATGGCGTAGTCGTTGTAAACCTTTTGTGCTTCCTCAATATCATAAAAAATCATCCCAACATACGGCTCAACTGGTTGTGATGTTATTTCTTCGCCAGCTTCCTCAACAGCATTTGAAACAGAACCAGTATTCGCGCTACAAGACCCATCAACGAAACCATTCGGAGTACTATCCCGACAATCATAGTGGTTCTGATCCTCTCCTCCAGGTGTGGTGTTTAGGTCAAATCCTTCCAATATTGAGTCAGCAACAAACCCCTGAAACAAAAAACAACAAAATCTGATCAATCTACTTTGCTCACAAACCACAAAAAGAGAAAATGCACTTGCACTGAACATAACATGTTTTTCATTTGAGAGATTGTAGCAATTTTTCCTCAATCTGTTTTTATACTCTAACCATGATTTGCTCTTTTTTTGATGGTTATTTGCTCCACAAAGATAAGAAGTTATTTTATTTTCATTTTTTGTCGATGCTACAGAACACACATTTTTTTGTTTGAGTTTTCTGGAGCAAAACACCATGCCAAAAAGTAGCAAGTTTTAGCAAACTATGTGGCTCAATCTAAGCTTGCTATTATACTTTTTCTTCTACCCAAACAATTGCAATGTTTATATTACTGGCAATAGCAATAATTTGCTACATAACTAATTCCAGGAACCAATCACACCAAGTGGACACATCAATTGGAGCAATTTTTTTGTACCAACATCAAAACAGAGCAAATTGGACCAATTTCTTCTACAAGCAAACCATCACACAAACCACAGCAAGTGGAGCAATTTCTCTTTCATAGCAAGAGCAATCACAACTGACTGGTCTCAATTTCCAGCAACCATCACAGAAGGTTTTGCTCCCAATGATCAACAAGTTACAGGAGAAATTTTTTGCAGGAGCAACCATCCCAGAATTGGGGAGCAATTTTTTGCAGGAACAACAAATTTGAGCAAAAAAAACTCACAGAACGAGCTGGTTCCTCAATGTACGGATCTTCATTGAAGAAGGCTGGAGGATTTCTGACACCTTCACTCGGGCGCGGAGCAAACCATGCTCCCAGGCCGCCGTCGTACAAGCTTGAACTGCGTCTCCGTCGCCGGCTCGCCGGATTCGCCCCCGAGCTTGAAGCTACTATCGAGGGTGGGGGACGCTGTGAGGATGGCCAGGAGGAGGGTACAGCACGTTGTTGCGGATGTGGTTAGCCATGGCGTCTGATTCGCGGCGCGCCGCCGCGTCGACCGCCGCCCGCCGCCCGCGTCGATCTCCTACCGCGCCGCCCCCGGAGATCACGGGGAACTGCCCGATCTGCGCCCTGTCCGCTTTTGCTTCTTTGCTTCGCCTTTTTGCTCCTCGTAGCAAAAGCAGGGAAGGGGTACGCTAGAGAGGATCGTGCGGCGCACGTTCGCCCGATCGGACGGCCGCCGACACGGGGGATCGAGTTGTTTTATCCCCCGGGGGACGCTCAGCGCGCGCCTTTTTCTTATCCCTCCTTTCCAACCCCCCAGTTCGGTCCCATTGTTGTTGATGGCCCCCTTTGGCATATTTACCTGCTTATTAAGGCAATAACCCAAATGTTAGTCTAATTATAATCTGACAGCAAGCAAAGTCCACGGACAATGACCGGAAGAAGAAGGTTGGCTTACCTTGTGGCAGCAATGGAGGCGAGCGAACAGCAGGGAGTCGTGGTGGAGGCGTGGAGCAGCCAGGGGAAACAGAGGGGCGGCGGAACGGCCAGGGGCGACGGAGGCAAGGCCACAGGCTCCGGCGGTGGGGCTGCTAGAAGCGACGGAGTCGAGGCCCGCGGCTCTGGTGGCCGGGTCACGGACGGGGCAAGCAGAAAGAAAATCGCACGAGCAGCTTCTCTGTCTCCCAGCTCGTGCGACATTTTTTTTAGGGAGTGCCTAGGTCACAGTCGGCTGAGAACTTCTTATGTCTCAGTCGACACGTGGCCTCGTGGTTACGTACACAGGAGAAAGAAAAGCTTCAGTCCCCCCCTCCCAATCGTTACAGAACCTTGGGCTTGTGTCGTTTTGGGCTTGTGTGGTCTGTCCTTTTTGGGCTTGTGTGCTCTGTCCTTTTTGAGCTTGTGTCCGGACAGAATAGACCATAAAGATAGTAGCTTCCCCTTCGCCAAGAAAGGGCAGAGCCGCAGAGATCACGTGGATGTTCTGCCCCCTTCTTTCCTCCCAGCTCCTGTTCTTTTCCCTTCTTCCTCCTTCAGACGAAACCCACACTCACATAGGGGAAAAAGGATCAAACCTTGAGCGACTGAAAATCGGGATCAGGTTGTGGCTGTGGTTCCTTGGTGTGCTTTTTGCATTTCCTTTCTTTACTGACCGTTCTGATGCTTCCTTTCCCCTTGTGCTCTATCCCCCTGGTACTCTAACCCCTGGTACTTGATTTCCATGGATAAGTTCTCTTCTGGTAGCCCTGCACGAAAAAAGACAGTGTGTTTAGTAGATCTGATGGTCTACTTGTTGATTTCATCAAGTTTTCCTTGTAGGATTGAGTCTTTTCTATGCTGGCCCCCTACCCCAAAACAGAGAAGAAGAAGTAGCAGTTGTAGACATGGAAACTGGTTCAGGAGGTGAGAAAAAGTAGTAGCCTTTAATTTGAGAGTGTGTGTGTTGTTGAACTCTTGTAGATCTGCAATAAAATCAAAAAGGAAAGTTCAGAATTTGTGTTCTGACAGATTAGCAAAGTAGCAGGAGATTCAGTTTTCATTTTTCAGTCTGTGTTATCTTGGTAGAATTAGATTTAACAGAAAGATGCAATGTGGTGTTCTATTGTAAATGCAGGTAAACCAACAGATAATCCAGTTGCTAATATTTTTTGGATCATATGGAGCGTTTCTGTTTGACAATACACAATTACAGGTGAGGCAAACAAAATTGGTTTTTGTAACCCTTGTTCACATGCAAGATGAAAGAAAAAACCCTTGTGCACATGATAAATTGCAATTCCAAAATGTAGGCTACTCGTTTGTATGAAGGTGCTAGTCACGAACAGGTACAAAATTTGCATAATGAGGTAATTTGAACTGTTGTTTTAAAGAAACCAATTAAGTTCTTGTCCATTGTTCGCAAAAGGAGTTGTGTTCAGGTAAAAGAAAATGTTCAATTACTAAGAAAACACAATGTTACTTTGTGTCAGGTTGGTGACTACTCGGACTTTCAGAACATTATTGGGACGCAGGTATTTTGATGTTTGTTTGCAGCTGAACACAAAAGAAAAAGGAAAGGAAATATGGAAATTCAACTAATGTTTCATTTGCTTTTTTCAGATACCAACATTTCCTGGCAGCTCATACTACAGACATGATGCAGTCCCTCCAATGAACAGACATGCCAACCAAAATGAAGCTGCATTTCCACTGCATGAAAAGGTATAATGCAAGTTGTATAATCTATTTGAGTTTAGATGATTTCACAAAAAGAAAGTCTTAAAACCATCTGTGTTTTTTCCCAGGGCTCTGCTATGTCATATACCCAGTTGATGCATGGCATGGACAAAAATGTTGTTGAAAATGTCAGTTTCCTGGACTTGCTTAATGGAGCAATGGTTAACGAGGTGAGCTGTTCAGAGAATCCCTTGTGCTAAAACAAAAATGAATTCTATTTATTTACTTTTGATTTTTTTTTGTTATTGGTTTTGGTATTGCAGAATAGTATGTACATGATAAATGGTAGGAGTGAATTTGTACCAACAAGTCAAGATACTGATTGTGGCATCGAAGATGTGAATAGGAACATGTTGAATGATACAATGGTTACCGAAGCGCAGACTGAGGAGAATTCAGATAATGATGACAGCCGTTACAAATACAATGACACATGGGTCAATCCTACAAGGTCTGGTCAGATTGTGGATAAGAGTTCTTGTGCTGAAGAAGATTTGGATCAGAATGTTTCAGATAGTGAAGCAAGCCAAGCTGAGGCTGTTGTGGAAGATGGTACAAATAATACTGATGTGGAAGAAAATGCACTGTAGGAGGAGGCTGTAGTCCATGAACTTTCACAAGAAGATATAGAAATTTTCATCGAAAATGAAAGCGTTGCTGCTGCTCAAACTTGCAGACAAGAGGTTCGCAGCCATCATGTTCCCCATATGAATCAGATGTTTGACACAGATGTTGAGGCTTTTGAATTCTACAACACATACTCTGAAATTTGTGGTCTTTCAGTGAAGAGGGCAGCTAATTATCGGTGCCAAAAAGCTGGACAAAGTAATTTGGTTACAAGACATACTTTCAAGTGCAACCGTGCGGGCAAAGTCCTAGATGAGGAAGTCCTTGAAGAAAGAAAACGGAAAAGAGATTTGAAGAGGCAGGAAACCAAATTGAAGAAGATGCATGATAGAGAAGAGACAGAACCCTTGCAACCACCAGCTGAGCCACCAAAGTCAAGGAAGAGGAACAAGATAGAAATTACTGGATGTTTGGCTGAAATGATTGTGACTTTGAAAGGATACAAATGGGTTATTACTAGTTTGCATATGGAACACAACCATGAGTTAAGTCCACCTGAGGAGTCAAGGTTCTTGAGATCGCACAAGCACATGACGAATGAGGAGAAGTTGTTCATCCGCACATTTAATTCTGTGAAACTACCAACTAGAAAAATCATGGCAGTGCTTTCATATTTGAGAGGTGGTTCTTTGAAGGCAGTACCATATACAAAGAAGTTAGTGAGTAATATAAGAACTGCCATGAGGAAAGAAAGTCAACTTAATGATATGATGCAAGCTTTAGAGTACTTTAAAAAGAAGCAAGCTGAGGATCCAAGGTTCTATTATACTTTCAAAGTTGACAAGCACAACAGAGTTGAAAACATATTTTGGTGTGATGCTACTTCTAGAAGGATGTATGAACTGTATGGAGACTGTGTTAGCTTTGACACAACTTTCAAGACCAACCGATACAACATGCCGTTTGCACCGTTTGTTGGCATCATGGGTCATGGAGACAATTGCCTTTTCGGTTGTTCTATTCTTCAAAATGAAACTATTGACACATTCAAATGGCTATTTGAAACATTCTTGCATTGTATGTGCGGAAAGGCTCCCCGGACTATTATAACATACCAAGACAACGCTATGCGAACAACCATCCCCGCTATTTTCCCCAATGCTGTCCACAGAAATTGTCTTTTCCATGGTATAAAAAAGGCAGAAGAGAAGCATGCAAGGAGTTTTGGGAAGATAGTTAACCTACACAATGAGTTCAAAGATACAATCCATTTTTCTTTGACTGTGGCAGAATTTGAAGCCTCATGGATAGCTATGGTTCAGAAGTACAAAGTTGAAAATCTGAAATACCTGAAGGCTATGTGGGACTTTAGGCATAAGTTTGTTCATGTTTTCTTCAAGGACGACTTCTTCCCTTTCATTCATTCGACGTCTAGAAGTGAAGGAACTAATGCCATTTTCAAGGACAATGTAGGGTCAACATACAGTGTGAGCGTGTGATAAAATAGTGGAAAATATTGAGGAGAATGAGAAGCATGAAGATTCTATTACAAGGACTACAACTCCCACATATTGGTGTGGCAATGATATGGAAGTGCATGCTGGAAAGAAGTACAATAGGAAGATATTCTATCGTTTTCAAAAGCAGCTCAAGTTTACTTCCAAATTGCATGTGCAGGAGATTGTGAGGGATGTGAGATATGAAGTTTTCAAATCTAACTTGGCTGCTGCTAGAGATTTTAGGCCAAGAAGATATCTGGTTCTTGTTGACATGCGTAGTTAGGACTTTGGTTGTATATGCTCTAAGTTCAACAAAGATGGAATTCTATGCTCGCATGTGCTCAAGGTTCTTATCCATCTCAACATAGCTGAAATACCAGACACGTACTTCATACCAAGGTGGATGCCTCGAGACAAGAAAGATATCAGAGATATGATGTACAACATTCCTTTGCAACTCACATCTGACTCTAGCCAGTTGAGATACAATGTACTATCTAAGGTGTGTCTAAATGTTGCATCGGATGGCTCTAAGACTAATCAAAAGTACTTGTTTGTTACTCAAGAGGTGAAGAAAATAGCTGAAAGGCTGGATGAGATGACACTGGCAGAGGAAACTAGAACAAACACAATTAGTGGTGGTATAGAAGAACCTATTGTTGATGAAACTAACTACGGTCAACTACAGGATCCTGCAGTTGTAAAATCCAAAGGTAGACCAGGTACGACGAGAAAGCAGAAAGCTGATAGAAGATACAAGACAATAGCTGAGCAAGTGTTCTATCGGAATGAAATTACTTGCAGCCATTGTGGTTCAAATGAGCACAATATAAAAACATGTACAAATCTTCATTTGGATGCGTCTTTATTCCCCAAGAAAAAGAAACAGAAGAAGAAATCGAAAGGTATATTTTTCATGCAATTCTCATATGAAAAAAAAAATCGAAAACATTGTTATGTTGCTGAACAAAAAATAGGTTTCAGTTTGTGTTAGATCTAGATTTATTTCCCTTTACATTTCATTGCTTGCAGGTGCTTGATGAAAAATGTTGTTATTAGCATCTGACCAAAGGTGTCACCGACAGTTTTAGTCTGTTGCGTTTAGAAACAATTTCAGTCAGAAAAACTGCCATTTCAAACGTCTCACACATGCACAACAACAAATGCAAGACAGCATTTTGAGATGATGGTGACAGCAGAAATAGAGGAGGTTGGAAGCTGAATTTAACTTACTTCATTCAAGTGGCAAAAGTGGTAGCCTGTTTTATGTGCTGGTTGTGCTGCAAAGTTTTCTTTTCGGTTGTCCTGTCAGCAAAAATCTTGTCTGCTGAAAACAGAGATAATATGTCAGATGGACTTATATTAAAATGTTATTCCACATTTTGTTTGTGGCTTTAATGGTTGCATGTAAATGTATTCTTATGAACTTACATGATGGGAAAAGCTCCTCTACCTCCCCCCTCTCCCCCTTGATTGTTTTATTAAGACATAAACAATCGAAGATATACGTGTATGAGTCTCGACAGTAGCCCCATTCATCGGAAAAATGCTAGTCTGTTGTGAAAGTTAACATAAAACAAAGTGGTAACCCTATAGCAACAAGAAAATGTATATCACGCTATCGCAGGTTCATAACTTTGGTTGTTTTCATTTTTTAAAAACCAGGGAGGTTGTATCTCTACCACACTATTTACAAATTCATATAAATGACCCGTTCGCTATCCGACAACACTATACTATGTTTTGTACCGAAGATGGTAGTCTGTTGGAGTACTTCATGTAAAACAAGTGGCTAAACCTATAGCAACAAAGGCTAAATGTTACTCAATCATTGAGTTTCTAACAGAAAAAACTGGTATTGCATTTAAACGATACACACTGCACATTATATTGTGATAGGCAGCATGTATTTGTTACTAAGAGAAAAAGACTAGTACTGCAATTAAAATCTTTTCCAAAGAACAAAATATATAACCCAGGAATCAAAACATACAGTTAAAATTGTAGCCGTTACTCTGAAGGCTCAACTGTCAACTGATTAACATATATAGTTGCAGAACAAAAGAATGCACAAGCTGTGCAAAACAAAATCCCCGATATTTCCATGCGTAATCCAAAACAAATAACTAATTCCCGATATAGTGCTTTGGTAAGTTTTTTTATCACAATAGTTGAGCGTGATGAATTCTGATATGACAGTTCAAAAGTGATAAAAAAGGAAAAAGAAAACATCTGATTTGGGAAATTCCTTGAGATGAACACTTCGTGACTCTTAAGTTCTTTACATTAGTCCTGCATATCTGCCATGTACCTACAGTTTTCGCAAGAACATACAATGAGAGAGTATTAGAAAGCATATGAAGATGACTGTACAAAAGTATGTATATTTTTAGGGCTAATATCTTACAGTAGGTCTAAAATCTCTAACCAATTGCTGCATATCTTCTAGAGTGTTGTACTTGCAGAACATCAAGTCATTTTCGATTTTGGCGCGCGTACTGGGGATATCTTCTTGTGAATACAATCCCATCAGAGGAATCCTTGGAGAAAAGAGTTGTATGTTTTTCATAACAAAAATGCCACAATCGGACCTGTATATTGCGAAAAATATACAGAAAATGATTGAACTGCTTTATATGGTCCATTAAACTATTTCTGCAAATTTTCTTTGTGTGGTTGCAGTAGTGTGACCTGTTAAACAAGTGGCTAGAGATTTTGAAAATCAGTCGAATTTGAAAATTTACCCGTTGTCTTGTTGAGGAACTCTTGGATAAACAGTTTCAAACTGGCTGAAATCAATCTTCTTTCCGACACATTCATCCCATATTTCTTTGAAATTTTTCATCTTCATAGTATATAAAACAAAAAAGGCGACCATGTATGTCATGTGTAGGGACAAAAAAAACTATGGAATGGTCAAGTAAAAAATATGATAAACGAAGAAACATTCAATGATAGTTGATGGCAAAGTTTTACCATTCTCTCATCTACTTCGTTGTGAAGTTTGAATCTTTTCCAAAGTATGAATCGATGAAAATGAACTTATGATCTCTTATATCGACAGTGAATAAAAACCAATGGCGATTGTATAGCGATGGGAAGTGTAGCTGTTTAACATATTTAACAGGGAACGTGAAAAATAAAGAACGAGTGAATATAAGTTTATGTACCACAAATGAAAAAAGAAGAGAGGAACATGTTTACAAAATTAGTTAATTATACTTACTGACTCAGTTAAATGAAGTTTTCTTGCTTTTCTTGCACCGTCAAAAGCTTTTATGACCTGATCTCTCATGTAAAGTCTCCTTTCTTCATTTTGCCATTTTTCCAGAAAGTATTCCTGTATAGAACAGAACCAATTTGTTTGTAGCTCAAACAGGGGAATATAAACTCCTAGGGGAATACTGTATGAGAGTGCTTTTAAAGAGTCTTACACTTGAAGTGTGGAAGAAATTGTGTCTATTTGAATCCTTAGGGTGCACATCTCGAAAAAGCTTCCTACACCACATGTTAATCACCCAAGCTTCGACAACGCCTTTTCTCTTCACCGAATTTCCAAAAGTATCAAAGCTCACCTTCATGTTGTCGAATTTTATAGCAATTTTTCTATTATATAAGAATTCAAAACAAAAATATAGTCAGTACAAAAAACTTGTAAAACCAACATAAAATCCCAACAGTAAGGCCAGAACATGAGGTGAAACCAACATCAAAACAGAAAGCTAAAAATATAATCATAAGCAAAAAATTGAGATGATGCAATGCAGCAGGCTTTACCAATTTACCTTTTGGAACAAAACAATGAACTAGTGTGTGTGGGAGATAACTAGCAAAATCACTTCGGCCTGAAGACAATCATGTCTAGTTTCTGCATCCAGATCGATTGAAAATACAAAACAATGTAAAAAGCAAAAAAACAAGGACCGGCGGCTGGTACTAACTCAAAAAAACTTGTAGAAAAGTTGATGTACCATTCCTTTACAGAAGTTGTTGCTTCTAATTTTATTATTCGAACGGCCAGCCATCGCCCCCCAAGCACAGACCCTCAACCACCCCCCACCCCCCTACTATCATATCAACACGCCCAATGTTATTTATTATGAAGATGCTAGATCTAACTGAACTCAGTGATGCACTCCATAAAAAACAACATTTTTATTTGAATTTAAAACATTGCTTACATCAGTTTCATGTTCAGACAAAAAGTAATTCCATGAAACAAAAATATTAACTACACTTATAGTTCATAGTCAGTCAGCTTGCCGCAAAAACAAGGAATAGCAGCACAAGCTGTTACTTGCAAAAAGCAAAAATATAACAGACGCCGTAATTATGTTTGCTTCACATACAACAGCCACACTAACGAAAACATCATTACTTTTGAGCTAAAAAACAGAATTTTGCAGCAAAAATTCAGTATGTGTTGCATTAGCTAATGACAGGTTGACGAAACTACCACCTATGCCAGAGCATAAATTAATTTGACAGTTCATGCTCCGACAAATCATCTACAGACCGAGGAAAATAACAGGAGGATTCAATTTAGTGCAACTGCAAAAATGGGCAGAGAAAATACATATACTTACAATTTGTGTTCGTTTGTGTTTGCGAGACGGACAATTGCATCAAAGAACTGAGTTTCTTCGGCAGTGAGCTCCGAACTGCAATACTTAACATCATAAGGCGATGACACTTATCTGCTAGGGGGTACAATTCTCCTTGGTGGTAATGGTGTGGTGTATTTGGAAGATGATGAACTGGTACAATTGCTTCGCTGTTTGGACAAAATTGATTGGTCATACATGTGGTCTATCTCTCTCGCTGTTGTTATTCTAATTGGACTGAGACAATGGTTGCCAATGTATACATCTTCTTCATCGTTAGAACCTCCAGGTGGACTTGGTTGCTTCTCCCTCAGAAACACGACTTCTGGTGATTCTTGCGAGCTCTGTTTTGCATAATAAAACATTGGTTAGTTCCGCAGAATAAATAAGTTTTCCATTTCATCACGGAAAAGAACCAAACAAAAAAAAAGTACAACATACGCACTATTACTATTGCAACATCTCCTGGTTTTGCTTGTGGTGAAGATGGACTTCGTACAGAATATGGTTTCTGTGATTGTTCAGGATCACAGGAATTATTTTGCCTCTGTGGTTCACATGAGCTTGCCCTTTGATAAGGTTGTACATGCTGCATAATGGTTTGGTCCTGATCAGTATTGGCAAAAAAGTTTTCCTTCTCTGGTTCACATGAACTGCCCCTTTGAAGTGTTCGTTCTTGGTATACAGGAAATTGTTTGTTCTGAGAGTTCTCAAAATCTCTAGCTTCCTGCTCTGTCAGTTCTTTAATCCTAATGTTTCTTAGTACCTGTTTGTCAAAGAAACAAAAACAGTAACATAAGCACAAAAAAGAAATTGGTGTTTTTTTGCATGCCAAAATTGGGATTACAAAATATAAAAATAAAAAAAATCATTCATCTGGTTCCTTGGGCTTGCAAGAAAACTTTGCATGAACGGTATTGATGGCTGTCCATCATCTACCTTTCATCATGTACAGTAATGAAAAAACATCAAAATGCTGTTAGGAGTTTTGGAAAAAGTTTAAGTCAGCTAAAAGAAAAATTTGCATTGAGTTGGTGTGTCGCTTTCACATTTGACAAAAGAGATAACAGATGTAAACTAGTTTCAACTTTCTACTTTTAAAAATGCAAGTATAGAAAGAGTTACTTGCACTTTTGTAGGCTAAAAAGTGTAAAAGTCCACTCATACTGTGTCCATTTTTCAAGTGTGGTGAAAATGAAAAATTAAAAAAGGGTTACTTGCACTTTTGTAGCCTAAAAACTGCGGTACGTGCAAGCCGCCCCCTCAGTGTCCTTTGTTTCGGATAGAATAGGGTTGTTTATGCACATTTAAAAAACGATGGTGCGACGCAAAAAAATGTAATCTAAGCAGTGGTTGCTTAAAGATTACTGCGACTACAGACATAATTAATTGCACTTTCCTAGCCTAAAAAGTGCAAGTCACTGTCTCCATTTTGTAAAAGTACAAAAAATCCAGAAGAAAAGGAAGAGTTGCTTGCACTTTTCTAGCCTAAAAACTTCAAACAAAAAGGGCAAAAAGCCGCCTCGATGAGAATTTCACAAGTAAAACTTTGTTTTGCTCTTTTCTGTTTTAGAAAGTGCAACTCCACTTGGCTTTTCTAGCGTAAAAAGTGCAAGTCCAGTAATTACTGTCTCAATTTTGCAAAGTACAAAAAAACAAAAGAAGGAAAAAATAATAGTTACTTGCACTTTTCTAGCCTGAAAAATGCAAAAATAAGCGCAAAGCCGCCTCGATGACGATTTCACAAGTGGAACTCTGTTTGCTCTTTTCTGTTTTAGAAAGTGCAACTTGACTTGACTTTGTCCTGCAAAAACTTCACCTAGATTAGTTGCTTTTACTATAGTGTAGTTGCAGTTTTTAAAATACATTAGTGCAATTACACTTATATACGTGGGTTGCTCTTTCCTATTTTAAAAAGTGCAACTCCACTACATGAGTTGTTTAGCTTTACTTTGTTGTGAGTTGCACTTTTTTAAGGTAAATTTTACTGCAACTATAGACATAATTTAAGTGCAAGTCCCCTCATTACTATGTCCATTTTGCAAAGTTCGGAAAACCAGAAAAAAAAAGAAAAGTTAAGTTTCACTTTTCTAGCCTAAAAACTGCAAAGTCTACTCATTAGTACGTCCATTTTGCAAAGTAGAAAAAACCAGAAGGCAGAAAGGTTGAGTTGCACTTTCCTAGTCTCGATAAGTGCGATCCGCCTCCATGAGAATTTCACGAGTACACGAAACTATGAGAAAAATCTGTTTGCTCTTTTCCTTTTTAGAAAGTGCAAACTTAGTTGACTGTGTCCTGCAAAAAACGTCACCTAGATTACTGTTTTTGTAGTTGCACTATTTAAGTTACATTAGTGCAACTAGGGGGATAGTTACTTGCACTTTTATAGCCTAAAAAGTGCAAAGTTCAGTGATAAATATGTGCATTTTACAAAGTACAAAACCCCAAAAAAAGAAAAAGGTTGTCTGCAATATTCTAGCCTGAAATAAATTGCAAGGCGTCTCGATGTCCATTCCACAAAGTTCAAAAACAAAAAGTTTGTGAATCTGGTTTCGCCGAGGTACTTGTTCTTTTGTAATTAACAGGGTGCAAAGTAGAATAAAAATTAATAGAAACCTGGTAGCTCTTTCTCTAATTAACAAGGTGCAAACTGAACTCGGCAAGCAGTTGCACATGCAAGAAAAAAATGTGATACCTGCTGTGATAGACCAACAATTCAATGAAGTTGCACTTTTCTAGCCTAAAAACTGCAACTCCACTCATTAGTATGTCCATTTCGCAAAGTACAAAAAACCAGAAGGCAGAAATGTTGAGTTGCACTTTTCTAGTCTCGATAAGTGCAATCCGCCTCCATGAGAATTTCACAAGTACAAACAAACTATGAGAAAATTCTGTTTGCTCTTTTTCTTTTTAGAAAGTGCAACTCTAGTTGATTGTGTCTTGCAAAAACTTCACCTAGATTACTTGCTTTTACTGTTTTGTAGTTGCACTTTTTAAGTTACATTAGTGCAACTAGGGGGATAGTTACTTGCACTTTTGTAGCCTAAAAAGTGCAAGTTCAGTGATAATATGTGCATTTTGCGAGTGCAAGAAAACAGCCCGTCTTCCCGTGCATTTTGAAATTACACACAACCTAGCACGATCTGGTTACTCTTTTGTTGTTGAAAAAGTGCAAGCCGAATTTGAATGTTTGGAGTTGACTGCAGTTGCGCTTTTCTGTCTAGAAAACTGTAACGCTTCTTCACTGTCTGTTTCGCAAAAAAATACGAAAACAAAAAAAATCCACATACAACTTACAGTTGCATACATTTGACAAACTGAAAACATTCTCATTCAAGTAGCGGAAGGTAGCTTTCATGAAAACAATTTTCATACCTCCAAATCATCTAAGTTCATGTTGTGAAGACCTTTGTAGTTGCACTTTTTAAGTTACATTAGTGCAACTAGGGGGATGGTTACTTGCAATTTTGTAGCCTAAAAAGTGCAAGTTCAGTGATAATATGTGCATTTTGCGAGTGCAAGAAAACAACCCGTCTTCCCGTGCATTTTGAAATTACACACAACCTAGCACAATCTGGTTACTCTTTTGTTGTTGAAAAAGTGCAAGTCGAATTTGAATGTTTGGAGTTGACTGCAGTTGCGCTTTCCTGTCTAGAAAACTGTAACGCTTCTTCACTATCAGTTCCGCAAAAAAATACGAAAACACAAAAATCCACATACAACTTACAGTTGCATACATTTGACAAACTGAAAACATTCTCGTTCAAGTAGCGGAAGGTAGCTTTCATGAAAACAATTTTCATACCTCCAAATCATCTAAGTTCATGTTGTGAAGACCTTTGTAGTTGCACTTTTTAAGTTACATTAGTGCAACTAGGGGGGATGGTTACTTGCACTTTTGTATCCTAAAAAGTGCAAGTTCAATGATAATATGTGCATTTTGCAAGTACAAAAAACAGCCCGTCTCGACGTGCAATTTGAAATTACACACAACCTAGCATGATTCTGGTAACTCTTTTATTGTTGAAAAAGTGCAAGTCCAATTGAATGTTTGGACTTGACTGAAGTTGCGCTTTCCTGTCTAGAAAACTGTAACGCTTCTTCACTGTCTGTTTCGCAAAAAATACGAAAACAAAAAAATCCACATACAACTTACAGTTGCATACATTTGACAAACTGAAAACATTCTCATTCAAGTAGCGGAAAAGTAGCTTTCATGAAAAAAAATCATACCTCGAAATCGTCTAAGTTCATGTTGTGAAGACCTTTATCTGATGTGGGGCTTGAGTAACTCTCGATTCTTGATTGTGAACTCAACTCTGGTGTGTTGCTTTGAGGGGAAAAGATGTTGAAGTTAGATAACGGTATTATTTGCTTGTCCCAGGACTTTTGCCTCTGACCGCATTCAATTGATGTGATGTTGATCAAGCTTGTAGAGTCGTTCATATATGATCTTTCTTGATCTGTTTTTATTTGTAAACATATAGAAAACAAAAATTTAATAAGTTATGAGTGGGTTTGGGACAGTGATAGAAGATGTTGTGCTTGCAACCAAAAAATGTCCAGTAATAACTTGAGGAAAACTTTTGAATAACTTACCTATATCTTTGATTGTTGCAAACATATCATGAGTGGGGCGGGGAGTGCTTAAATTGTTGTTCATATTATCTTGTTGTTCCGGTCTTATTTCTGTATCCACGTCATTTGTTTCAGCTGTAGAAAAAAATTGTAAAAAAAGAAAGCAGTCAATCATAATTTTAAAACTTTGTGTATGATTTCAACAAAATATTAAAGAAAACATAGGTGGTTGCAAATAAAAAATAATTTACCTCTGGATGATTGCCCATCACAAATCCCTGTGGTGACATCATTTTCATCATTTAGCAAATACTCCAAGCTAGCACTGTTTACGTATGATCCTTGGGTTGTTTGAGACTGGTGCAAAAGAACAAGCAAACATAAATATAGAGAATTAGTGTGCTATGCATAAGAAACAAATTACACAAGAAAGAAAGCAATTTAAAAAGTTGAAAAATGTGAAAACGAAAAACATTTGTGAGTATCCGGCTACTTACTTTAGAGTTGTGTATATTTGCGCGTTCTGGTTGTGGTCTATCCTCTCTTATATTCAGATTGCATAGTGCTTTGTTGACATCCTGGATTGGTTGGACATTTCTTTTCTCAGCAACCTCTTTGCTTGAATGTACTGGCTGGACCAAACTTGCAATAATATGCTTGATAAAAGACATAATTTTCAGGATTCATGCTTTGTCTGAAAAAGATATTTAAGATAGTACATTCAAAGAATGTAGAAATGAATAAAAACCTGATCTGTTGAATGAAGTTTTTCCCCTTTATTAGATAATTTTGTTTCCAAACTTGCTGTGTGTTCTTTCAACTTTTCTTGTTGCTTAGAATTGTTGGAATGTTGGCTGCCACAACTTTTATCAGCATCAACCTTGTAGTTTTCTGAAAAATTGTTTCAATGAAAAAAGGAAAAACAATGAAGCAAACAAAAAAAGTTTAAGTAGTTATCCAAATGGATTATAACTACAAAAGTAAAAAACAGTAACATAAACCACTCCCGAGTATGCACGAAAAGTAGCAGAAAAGGCACAAAAAACAGATACCTAATTTCTTTAACTTGTTGCTGCTTGAATCACTGCAATCCACCTTTAACGTGCTTCCGGATGCGTCTTCAGTTTCAATATGCTTGTTGTTGTCCTCATCTGAACAATCTAATTTGACAGTGCTTTGGGAACTGCTTGCTAAGAAATTGTTTTCTACCAGACAGCTAAGCACTTTGATAACTAATTTTTCAGCCTTGGAACAGTTTCTAAAGGTCTCATCATGTGTGTATTCTTCAAAAATTGAGCAGACATCCTCTTTAACCTGCTTACATTAGAAAGTGCTCAACAACATAGAATGTTGTGATAAGAAATTGTGGGTTTAAAAAAAATTAGCACCTTCTCATGGAGAGCGAAATGCTGAAATGAGTCGATGGAGTGCCTTAAATTGTTGAGTGGGAAAGTAGTGCTCGATGTTTTATTTGATTCTCTTTTTGCATAGCACGTGTCTTGTATGTCTTTGATCTTTAACCAAAAAATAAATGTGGAAACCATGCATTAGTGCAAAAAAAAGAACATTCAAAAATTAAATAGAAAAGAGAATTAAGACAGAAGATAAAAAGCAAAAGGTCTAACATGAAGCTTGCCGTAAAAATTATCATCATCCATATCTTGTTTAATGTGCTCTTTTATCATGTCGCCCTTCCAAACCATTATTCTTGGCATAGTGGAATTAATTTGCACTCTCCCAAAGTCTAGGAAATCCAAGTAACGTACCTGACCGTACAAAAAACGAAAGAAAGAGGTACATCAAAACAGTCAGTGCACTTCACTCTAGTACAGTAAAGAAGGTAGGTATTAGTTGCATTGAAAAACAGTGTAACAGGTGGTTTGGTAAAACGAACTAACCACTAGGTAGTAGTTGCATACTGCCAACATCGACGATGAACCTTGGTATTTCTTTATGTAGAACAAAGTTGACTGCTGAAGAAATTTGCCCCAGTTGTATCCTTTTATCTTCTCAATATCAATCAAACCTCCTATGTACGATGTGCTTGGCTTGGTACTTGATGTTGGGCAGTAAAAAGTTGCCATGGCAACACACATGAAGCATATCAGGAACTCGTCCTTCTGCTGGCCTTTCTTCAATATTAGCTCACCGAAGAACTTTATTGTCGGCATCTCTGACAAAACAAAATAAGCCAAGAACTGTATTGTTGAAGCCTTGCATTCCGAAGGGATAGGAATGCCTTTGGTTGGTACTCCAAGAACTTGCCCAAATGACTATGCATTGATCTGAATGAACTTGTTATCAATTGCTATGTCTTCATTGTTGACATCAACATGGTCAGCAAGCCACTGCACAAAAGACCATGGGACAGCACCACCATCAAGCTCAAGGATTGCTCCAAAATCTATGTCCCGTAGGAACTTCCTTTGGTCATCTTCAAGACTTTTGATGATTTGAATGAGATAGTTGACATTATATCTGCTTTTTGCCACGCTCACATCCTTGTCAACCACTTGTCTCCCCTGCCTTCGATCACGTGTCACTTTCTGCCATACCAAAAAACAGTAGGAAATAAAAACGTAAGAACACAGAAAAAACTTGCTATCCATAAAATAAAAATAGATTAAGATATAACCATTCTCTTTGATATTGGCACTTTGCTTTGCCTGCGAGTTCTCTTCAGGCTTCTTTGAACCTGGACATTTACAAAATATAGAAAAGCCTCACTTCCAAAAACACTGATTTGCGCGGACATAGAAAATGTCTACTACTTCACTACTATGCTACATATGTTACACTTAGCACTTATATTTTACTCAGGTAACAAACACAAAACACAAGTGACATGAGAAAAAAACAAAAGAAATACAGAACTCTTGCAGAGAAATTACAAAAGTGAGACTTACAATTGTGTTTACTGCCTCTAGAAATACTACATCGTCATCAGATTCAGTTGCAACCTGCAAAAACAAAAAAAAATAAAAAAGACCAAAAAAGGTAAAACACTCAGCAGGCATTAGCACATATAAGATGCGAGTTTTGTGCTGGAAGTAAAGCGGCCGTGCAATTCATCTTTACCTCTTCGCCACTGCCAGATTGGTCTTTATCCATTTTTCCTATGCGATTCTCTTTCCCACCTGTAGGAAAACAAAAATTGTAACAAAATAAAACAATCAGACAAAAAAAACATCTATAAAAAACATACGAGAAGAAACCCACTATAACCTTTATGCACAATTTATTCACTAATGCTTGTATCTGCTGGTAACACTAGTTACAGAAAACTTTCAGTACAGTTCTTTTTTATGCATCATGAAGACCCAGTTTGAAAATCTAGAGGCTATTTTCAATGGTGGCTGGCGGTTACCACGGAAATTTTGTTGCCATTCACTGCAGGCATGGCTTGCTCTTTTGGAAAATTGGTAACCATGCCTGATCTCACGCCCACACCGACAGCACACACACTGACAACAATTCCACCGCAAGCAAATCCTTCGACGAACAATTGTCGAGTCCATACGCTCTCTCTAATCGCAAAGGCAAAGCCACAAATCACATCCAGAAGAAAAAGGATATCAAAAAAATGATATAAAAAAGAAGGCCCCAACTGATAACAAAAATGGGACTACAAAAAACCCAAGCACCTACACAAATGCACTCTCATTTTGTAGCTCATCCTACACAGCCAGTACAAGCACCAACACAGGAAAACAATACATGAAAGCACTTCTCTCCCACAGACACTACATGCACAAAGCACAACAAACCAGGGAGTTCGCCCTCCACCCCACACCTAGAGATACACTCCTAGTGAACACAAAAATCATACAGCTGCAAATCAAAACAGAGGAATCTACCCCCAAATGCCTTCCACTACGATTCAGTCCATATCAATCCACCCAATACAGTGATTCAGAAGGTTCAGGTAAGAAGGTGCACACGCCCCTTAAGCGATTCAGAATTTTTGGAGGTGGGCGGACTGGATAGATTACCTGCAGATCTCGCCCTCTGCCCGTCCGTGCAGCGACGCCGGCTGCGACGAGCTCGCCGCCCCACCGTGACACTGGGACAGACAGATCTGCTTCAGAAAACTCCGGCCACTCGCTTGGATGTAGGAGCACGGGAGTGAACGATGTCGATATTACCTCCGATACACCTACTGCCGCCCCCCCCCGCCGTGCAACCTCGACGCCGCCCCGCCGATAACCTCGTCGCCTCCGTCTCCTCTGCTTATCCCCCGCCTCTTCACGATTCCCCTCCTCCACAATGAAATGATGGACGTTATTCTCTGTCCGGACGTATAGAAAACAACGCAAAGGGACAACGGGATCGCACGACTGAGGACAGACTGATCGGACGGTTGACAAATCAGCTGTGACTTAACAGAAAAACAGTCGACTGTGACATAGCAATTCCGTTTTTTTATGTACTTGGACTAATATTTTGCATCAGTTGCCCTAATAAGGAGTTAAAATACTACAAAGGGGGCCATCAACAATGATTAGACCGAACTGGGGGGTTGGAAGGGAGGGAAACGAAGAAGGGGGCTTATGTTGCGGTGGTGCACGAGCTAGGGGGGTTATAATCAATTTCCCCTCTTTCTCCTGGCAAGGTCAGCACGTGCGTAGCGTAAACCGTTGCCCTGTTGAAAAGAATCACGGCCGTCAAACCTGGGAGTTTCACATGGATCCGGCGGGAGATTTTCTCTTTGCTCGAAGATACGTTCACTTTTATAAAACATTTAATTTTAAAAGGCAAAAGACTTGCCTTGTTTCATTTAATAAGAGAGAGAGTTTGAACAAGGTTTAAACATTATAGACCCACCACCGAAAGAAACACAAAAGCCTACTCTCCCTGAATTAGATTACCCAAATCTTTCGCACCCGCGAGAACCCACGGTCTAGCCTCCAATCTGATGTGGAAAAAAATGATGTTGGGCATCGTACTAGTGTGTTGGAAGGTTATAGTGTTGCGCTCCTTCCATATCTCCCAAGAGACAAGCATGGCGAGCGATGCCATCGCCTTCCGCCTTCTACGGCGGGCAAAAATAACATGATCCCACCAAGCATGGACATTCTCCAAGGTGGCCTAGTTCGAAGTGTTGAAGTTGACGAGGCGAAGCCAATCCTTGATCATTCCCCAGATGCGGATGGTATAACGGCAAGAGAAGAGAACATGGCCCGCCGTCTCATCCCCGTGACGGCAAAGGGGGGAAATCGTACCATTTGGCCACCCCCTACGCTCAAGCCGATCCGCTGTCCACACCCTATTCTGGATGACGAGCCAGGAGAAGAACTTGCATTTTGGGGGCGCCCAATTCTTCCAGACCAACACGTTCATTGGAGAGTTGATAGTCCCGGCGAATTGCGCTTTGTAGGCGGAGGAACAAGAGTAGGCCCCGGAAGTGGTCAACTTCGAAAGGATCGAATCTGGGGTTCCGTCCACCAATTGGATTTGGGAGATGTGTTGCCGAAGCGTAGTAAACTCCTCGAGATGTTGGACAGAGAGGCCATTGGCCTACTGTAGTAATGGTGGACAGAGAGAAATAAATCAAATCATGAGATTGATGCCTGTCAGCAAATGAATTCCAAAGACAGGTCTAGCGCCTGGTGGAAGAATGGAAGGTTTTTTCCAACAAGAAGCCTATACCTAGGTAGCCACAATTGGAGCCGTCACCGAGTGATTGGGTTACCATGGCGTCACAGGTAGAACTTTCATAGGTGTTGGATGTTCCATAGGTTGGGCACATGCGTGCCGTCTTCTGTCTCCAGGCGTGCCGCTCCTGGGCGCGCAATGTGCGCTACCCGAAACGGCCCCTCCCACATGGGAGAGAGCTTGTGCAAGCCTACCTAGATAGGATTCTCCTCAATACTAGGTCGCCCACCTCTAGTGTGTGTGGCCTGATGTTGTTGTTGTGGTAGTGACACAGCCCGTGCTGGTACCGCGCGTTGCGTACGATGGAGCGATTTCTTGCCTCCTCGAGGAGTAGTAGGTCTTCGACGTGGAGCTCCCCTTGCTTGTCCTTGCTGAAGTCAAGGGCTCAAGGGGACCCATGTTTGAGCTCGGCGGGGAGGACAATTCAGCTCCGTAGACAAGGGAAAATGGTGTTCCCCTGTGGGCTTGGTCGCGGTGGTGCGGATGGACCAGAACACCGATGGGATCTTGCCGATATACTTCATCCCGCGGGCCTTGAGTGAAGGAGTTATGCCCTAGAGGGAAATAATAAAGGAAATTTATTATCATAACTCTTATGTTCATAATGTTTTATATCATGCTATAACTGTATTAAGCAGAAACATTAATACACGTGTGGTATGTAAACAAATTAGGTCCCCAGTAGCCTCTAGTTATACTAGCATGTTAGGCAACAGATGATCAATATTTCCTGATCATGGGCATTTATGTCATTGACAAGGGAGTCATGTCATTGGTGAATGATGTGATGGACTCACGCCCATTATGTTTATCATAACGAGATCGAGTCATTAAGTTCAACGTTATGATAACGAAAACATAGTAACATACCCTTTAACCGTGAGGTGGTATTTGAATTGCTATTCTGGAAGTTACTTTGATTTCATCAAATGTCACACCGTGACAGGGAGATTATAAAGGTGTCTCTTGGGTAATGAAATGGATATGTTGAGTCGAGCCATCAAGAGTGGGACTTACCAATCCTAATGACAGATAGATACTCATGGGCCCACTCAACGGAGTTGCATCAATTAGCTTCCAACCATGTGACTAGGTCACGGAGATGCAACGACACGGGAACGAGTAGAATTGTTATGTCGGTAACGAGACCGAACGGGGTATAAGATACCGAAAGATCAAGTATCGAACCAACAAATAATCGCTAAGGCAAGAGGCATGGGGACTTACGTTTAAAGTTCAAAGTGACGCAAAAACTTCGATGGATGCACAGGGGCCATTATGGATGTCCAGATCCCGCTATTGGTCATTGGTCGAAGATGTGTTTCGGCCATGTCTGGAGTAGCCCGAACCGTAGGGTGTCACACTTAAGGGTAATTTTTTTTAAGCGTGATCTTAGTACCAAAGAGAATAATAAAGAGAGCCGTAATCGTTCTGGTATTTATCCGATAGAGATCAGAGAGTTCCAAAGGTGTATCAGAATTAAGGGAGAAATGCCCGATGGTGATCGGAGGACACCGGAAGGGGTCCGAGTGTCGGATATATACTGAATAGGGGTATAGAAGATGGTAGACAAAGAGCCGGACTACCAGGGTGGCCTACATGGTAATGGGCTTAGGTCCATTGGGCGGCCCAGTAGTCCGACGCGCAGAAGCCGGATTCTAGAAGAACCCGGATCACGACCCATGTGATCTGGCTTGGAGGAGAAGACGGATTCCTTACTTTCCAAGTTACAAGTTAAACGTAGTCTTCTAGGTTTCCTGCTCTGTAAGCCCTAATCCGGCTATTATATAAAGCCGGACGGGAGATAGATTAAAAAAGTTAAGTTAGACACAAGTTCAAGCTTTACGCAACTCGCCGAGAAGCTCATCCTCGCCGAGTAGCTAGATCTATTCCCTCACATTGTAACCCTGTTATACGGGCTTTAGTCCCAATTAGTGAGAAGTGCAGGAGTAGGTACGCCGTACTGTCGCGACGTACCGAACCTGGGTAAAATCCCGTGTTCTGTGTTACTACGCTATCCCGTTACCCCACGTCTCTACCGTAGTCTCATGGCACCCCCGTCTATGAAAACTACTACGATGTCTCGACAGTTGGCGCCCACCGTGGGGCAAACGACGTCAGGCGTGAAATTCCGATCTGGGATACTCGGCGGAATTGGAAGATCGATCACTGTCGGAAGCTTGGAGTTCGACGACGACGTCGGGCGCTTCCTCGACAACGGATCCTACATACCGGCGCAAAACCACCTCGTAAGTGCCTGCGTGTTACCGATCGGATCTGCTAACATATTTATCGAACTAACTGCAGAGGCAATGGGGTTTTGCGGTGGAAGCAAATTTATCCCACCCGCCCTATACCCAGTCGAAGACGACTATGATGCCGGATTCTGCTCAGATCGCCGACAAAAAAGTGATACACACTTTATCGGCATGGTGCAATCCGAAATCGCTGAAAACACGGATGACGGAAATCCTGTGCAAGAGGCAGACAACAACCTACCCGTCGTAGAGACGGAAGAACAAATACCCGTCACAGAGACGGAAGATCCGACACCCGTCAACCAGACGATGAATTCGGAAGCAGAGTCCGTGCTTGCCGCCATTGAGGCGAGATTGGAGTCGGAAACCGGATCGGATAACTTCGACTCCGAAGACGAAGACGAGGATGCCTTCGTAAGAAAGGTTAAGTCCTTTCAAGAGGGATTCCATGAAGTGCTAATGGCAAAACCAGCTGATACAACGGGTGCCGACAGCCAGGAAAGCCCTAAAACCCCTCCGCCAGTGGAAGAGAGAGAAGACGGAGAAACTTCTCCGATATTCCCCAATGTTAAGGAGATGACAGAAGATGAGCCTGTCAAAAAACCTCCTTCTTCCAAGAAAAAGCACCGTGCATCTAAAAAACTCCAATACAAACTCCGGAAGAAAAAATCAGCCGATCTCGCTGATGAAAACCTGGAAGTTGGAGATATTAGCGGCACAAAGCCCGCGGAAAAGAAATCTAAGGAAATCACTGCTCCGCCAATGACAGAACTGGAAGAGCAAGAGCTATTACAAACACCAGTGGGACCAGATGAACCCCCTGAGATGCTGGAAGCCAGGAGACAAGCTTTCCAAAGGCAACAACAACATCTGCTTAGATCTCGGCAACATCTCCAACAAACCCATAATGACATCAAAGTCATGAAGGAAGAAATAGAGGAGTACGAGAGAAAGCATAGATCTGCCTTAAAACCTACTAGGTTACCCGGAATCGCAAGACCGGAAGAACTGCCGCCAAAAGAAAGGTTCTATAACCCATCTTGGCAAAAGCAGTTAAACGGCAAAGATGCCAAGGGCGAACCAATATACAAAACCGCAGCGGAAAACGCGGAAGCAGCATTCGCCATCCTAAACAATGATCTGTACTCCAACGGGGAAAAACTCCAAGGGGTGTATGCTTTCTTAGGAAAAGCATTACAACAGCAGCAGCGAGGCCAAGAGCGATCAGGGAGGCTGCATGATAATTCCGCCCTCTGCAAAACAGCTACTTGCGCTGCTGGAGCACCTGGACCGGAAGAACCCGGAGATTCGGATAAAAAAGAGGATCCGAGAAAAGACAAGAAAAACCCCGACAACCGGGACGCAGCGTCTAGAACCGGACCTCATCTCCCGAAAGATGGATATAAACCACACGATCGGGAAGACAAACACCGGAATGACGGCAAAATGATGCCACCTCCAAGAAACCCAGCTGAAAAAGCTGGAAGATATGATATACCTCACAGACATGAAAGATCCCGGACACCTCCTAAGGATAAGGAAAGGCATAGAAGCAGAACTCCGCCTAAAGGACGTGAACACGGAAGAGATAGAGACAACCTCGGAAAAGCGCGTCCGCGCAACAATGGAAAAGAAAGGAGCAGATCCCCTTCTGTCCATTCAGCCGGGAGATATTCTGCACACATTGATAGAGCAGAAAAGGATGATCTATACTTTGGTCCTAAGTGTTTTACTGACAGGATCCGAAGGATAACCCTGCATTCTGGCTTCGCCAAAGTTGGTCCAACCTACCAAAAGTATACCGGCAGTACAAACCCGGATACCTGGCTCTCAGATTATTATACAGCCGTCCAAATCAACAATGGGACAGACCTGGAAGCTGTCAAGTTTCTTCCCCTAATGTTGCTAGACGGAGCCAGAGATTGGATCAATGGTTTACCATCAAGAACCGTCGACAGTTGGGATGATATGGCGAGAGTATTCACTCAGCATTTTCGGGGAACATACAAACGCCCAAATAGCATCAACCAACTGAACCGTTGCACCCAATTTGAGGACGAACCATACGTGGATTTCATCTCCAGATGGACTGCAATGAAGAATAGTTGCTCTGGAGTAACTGACGTACAAGCAATGCATGCTTTCGTCAATGGCCTAAAACCCGGACTTGTACCGTTCATGGTTGGTTCTAAACAGCACAAAGATCTGGGATCTATGCTTACAACCGCCAATGAGCATGCTGCAGCCAAAGATGATATCAGAGCAAGAGGAGGCAATATTGAGTCACTAATACTCGCCAAGAAAACCCCTCGTTCTGACAAAAAAGGAACTCCAGAGTCAACGACAAAGCCCAAGGAGGTCAATATAGCCTTTGGAGGAGAAAAGGTGAATAAGTGGAAAGGCCGCAGTCCAGATCCAATCAATTACACTCCCGAAGAATGGGAGAGAATTAAGTCGGAACCCTGCGTCCACCACTCGCAATTTGGGAAACCAACCCACACAAACGCGCAATGCCGGCTAAACAAGCATATGAAAGGCAATGCAGGATCCAGAAATAAAGGGAAGGGTTCCAAAAGGAAACCTGCCAAACAAAAGCCAGAAACTGAAAAAGAAGACAGTGAATCGGACACTGATGACAAAATCCAGGAACAACAGCGAAAAGGTGAACCCAAATTTCCGAGAGTTGACGGAGAAGCAATGTTAACCTTCTTAGCAACCCCGTCAGCAAAGGTGGCCAAAAGAACACTTCGGGAGATAAACGCAGTTGTTCCTGCGACCCCGAAATTCTTGAAGTACTCCAACACACCGATAATCTGGGATCATTCTGATCATCCCGGAAATATCCCTGAACCCGGCACACAAGCTCTTGTTGTAAGCCCTATTGTTCAAAACACTAGGCTAAGGAGAGTGCTGATGGATGGAGGATCCAGCATCAATATAATGTATCTGGATACACTGAAACACTTGAAGATCTCCGAGTCCCAGCTCAACTACAGCAATATACGCTTCCATGGCATTGTTCCTGGCAGGCAAGCACGATCCCTAGGAGAAATTTCCCTAGATGTCACCTTCGGAGATAAAGATCACTTCCGGCAGGAAAAAGTATCCTTCGAAGTAGTGCCGTTCGAAAGCGTGTATCACGCAATACTCGGACGTCCGGCTTTCGCCAAATTTATGGCAAGATCTTGCTATATCTACAACAAGCTGAAGATGCCAGGACCCAAAGGAGGAGTAATCACCATTGCCGGTGATTTCAAGCTGGCAAATGAGTTGGAAAAAGAAAACGCCCTTTGCGCTCAGAGAGTTATAGCGAAGGAGGAACTGAAGGAATTAGCCAAGGAGGTATCGCCGAAAGAAATGCCGGCAGGAAAAGAGACTCGGAAGCCAACAGATAGCTTCAAGGCGTCCGAGAATACAAGACAGGTAATCCTAGATCCCAAAGATCCGACAAAATTCGTCGTCGTAGGGACTGGGATGACTGACAAATAGGAAGGCGAGCTCATCAAGTTCCTCCGTGAGAACTGGGATATTTTTGCCTGGTGTCCAGCTGACATTCCAGGCGTACCCAGGGAACTTGCTGAGCACCAACTCAAGGTTATTCCCGGATCAAAACCCGTCAAACAAGGTCTCCGTCGTTTTGACGGAAGAAGACGGAAGGCTATTGGCAAGGAAATTATCCGGCTTTTAGCAGCGGATTTCATCAAGGAAGTAATCCATACTGATTGGTCCGCAAATCCGGTCCTAGTACCGAAGAAAGACACCACTGCTCTTAGAATGTGTATAGATTACACAGGATTGAACAAGTTGTGTCCGAAAGATAGGTTCGCGTTACCGCGAATCGATCAAATAATAGATGCCACTGCAGGCTCCGAGCTTTTATGCTTTTTGGATGCATACTCCGGGTACCACCAAATACGCATGAAAAAGGAAGATCAAATCAAGACTTCTTTTATAACCCCGTATGGGACGTACTATTACATAACCATGCCTTTTGGCCTGAAGAACGCAGGTGCAACCTACCAGCGTTGCATGCAACGCTGTTTGCATAGTCAAATTGGCAGAAACGTCCATGTTTACGTGGACGATATCGCTGTCGTAACCAAGGAAAAAGATACACTCCTTGAGGATCTGCGAGAAACTTTCGAAAACTTGCGCACTTACAAGATGAAGTTGAATCCATCTAAGTGCGTATTCGGGGTTCCCTCAGGAATACTTCTGGGTTTCATTGTTTCCCATAGAGGAATAGAAGTTAACCCGGAAAAGATCAAGGCAATCTTGAACATCTCAAAACCTACATGTGTAAAAGATGTCCAAAGATTGACGGGTTCCGCTGCAGCCGTCAGCAGATTTATCAGTTGGCTGGGGGCTAAAACCTTACCACTCTACAAGCTGCTGAAAAAATTCGACAAAGTCACATGGATTGCGGAAGCCTGGGAACGTCTAGAAAGTTATGTACCTTTCCGTACTTAGTTCAATTCTATGTAAACATCTTTTGAGATCATGAAATAAAGTTGTCGGAATGCTGTCATCCATATTCTTTATAAGTGTAAAGTGTTTCCGCCTCATCTATTTCCCAATGATCTTACAAATTGCTCAACGTTAACCCGAATTGTGCTTGCGTACTCGGCGTTACAAAACTGAATGATTTTTCAGCCTATTAACGGCTAAGGGAAACTTGAATTGCCTGTGTGCCCAAGTTTCACTTAAAACTTTCCTTGAATTCTCTAAGTCTTATCTGATTGTGTGTGTGTTGGGTTACTGGAACTAGTTAGTAAAAATGCCTTTAGCATGATCCATGTTTCCGAGTTTCAAAACTGCTTGGTTCGTCCCCAGTTACTCGGCATGAAGATTCATATTGCTATTTGAGCCATTTCAAACACTAAGGACAGTTAAAACATACACACCAGAGAACTTAGAAGATAAAGGAATGATCAAAACCCAAAAAACTTGCAAAGAATTTCATAATTTAAACTGCAACAGACGGAAGTTTCATTCATACAAAAGAAGCATTACATTTTGGATTACATTAAAAGAACAGTAATGCTCCTATTTTTTTCTATCCAGGTTCCAGGTAACCCTTCAAGCATCCGACTCCTCCTCGCTGCTTTCGTCTTCGGGGATTGGAGGGATCTCCGCTTCTGGATAGTTGACAGAGATATTTACCATGGAGGCAATCTGGGTGGCGTGGCCCTTGACTTCACCAAAGATGGTGTTTCGCTGCATATCCGTGTATCCTTGAGGGACACCGGATGCCACGCGCCAGGATTTAGCACTAGGGTAGTGCATGCACATGAGGCCAAGAGCCATGCGCGCACCACCCCGTGCAGCGGAGCGAAGGAGAGATTCCTTAGACTCCGCCACCTCCATGATGGCACCCGGAAGTTTTTCAACCTCCGAGCACTCCCCAGATTTTTCGGGAAGAAACTTGTCTACCAGCTGCGTTGCAGCAGCCTTGATCAAATTCCATGTCTCCCAGAAAGCTCGGATGCCTGCAACCCGAGTGCCATCTGGGGTATCTCCTGGTTTTTCCAATAACACACCCAAAAGGGTTAGAAGGAAAAACAGAGAAAAGTAAAACATGGAAAGATGATAAATAAGTCAGAAATTTACCAATGAGCTTGTCGATCTCGGAAACTTCTTCCAGGCGAAGGTTTAGAGCGTCGGTCAAATCCTGAATGGTGGATTTGTCCTTCTCCGCCTGCTCGGAAGCCTTGGAATTAGAAACTCCAAGGGCCAGATTACTGGCTTCCAAGTCTTGTTGTGCTTTCACAAGGTTCTTGTGAAGCTCAACATTCTCCTTGCGGAGAATTTCGGCATTGCCAGAATCTTCTGCTGCTTGTTTAGCCTCGGCTAATACAGCTGAAAAGCAAGGGAAAAATCCGAGTTAGCCAGTTCCTCGGAAAAAACTTAGGCAAATAATTGAATCGGAAATTTCAGAAGGAAAATGTTTACCTTGCGTTTCCGACAATGCGAGCTTAGCTGATTCCAGCTCTGCTTCCCTTTCTTCAAGAATAGAGAGAAGACTTCTAACTTCTTTATTCTTGATGGTAAGCTTCTTGAAAACTTCCCTGTTGATGGCTTCGGAGGTTTGCTGAAACATAGCAAGGAGAAGAATGAGTACAAAAAGCATCAAAGCAAAAAGCACGCATTTTAATTAATGCTTGGGGGCTAGAGTTATATACCTGGCTCATGCGCTGCAAACCTGCCAAGTTTTCTTTGAACTCTTTCGCGTATTCCGCGAAGAGATTCCCGGCTGCGTCCAAGCCGTCATTGATAGCTTTGAAATCCTTGTCAAAGATGGGAATTTCCTCGTCGAAAGTCCGAGTTAATTTTTCCACCTCTGGGGCCTCCCTTTCCCTCGTGTCCGGGTCGGACACAATGGGCTGGCTGGGCTCTGGGGGCTTGGTGGTGGGGGCTGCAGTAGGCTCTTCCGCCATTGTGCTTGGCGTGTCCGGGGCGATGGCGGGAGAAGGTTGGCTGCCTCGGCTAGAAGAAACCTTGTGTTTCTTCAGCTTCTTCGGCTTCAGAGTGGAAGGTGGCAGGCTAAAAACATAAAAACCCGGAAAAGGTTAAAACACCGAAGATGGATGAAAAAAGTTCCCATAAAAGAAAATTCCAGAAGAAAGAACCTGGAGGTGACGACGGGGATTCCGTCAAGATCGATAATTTCTTCCGAGGAAGTTATCTTCTTGCGCTTGCGTCCACCCGTAGCGGCGGTGCGCAGCGCGTCCAGCTCAGCCTCAGACACCAAGTCCGAATCTGAAAGATCCTCGAACTGTCGAACAAGCAAGATCAAAATCAGAAGCTAGGAAATCCGAGATAAAATAGAACTGTACCCAAATGACTGAAAAATTACCTTGGGAACCGGATTTTCGGCCGTATACATTGGCCGACTCTCTGTGTATTGGTCGCGCGATGCGACCAACTGGTTGATGCGCCGCCTAAGTTCCTTTGCGGGCCAATCCTTGGCGGATGTCCGCATCGGATCATTGACTCCCGTGTATTCGCACAGGAAACGGCCGCTGTGGTTGGCTAGTGGATGGATCCGCCTAATCAGCCAGCATAGAACCGTGTCCATGCCAGTTAGAGGCGGATCCATGGAGGTGAGCTTGGCGATGCGCCGCTTGATCTTTAGTAGATCTGGCGGCAGAACTTGGACGGCTTCTGTTCCCCAGTTATCCTGGGGAACAGCGGCGGAGTTCACAAAAGGTGGAACCCCGACGGCCTTTTTAGGAAAAGGCACGTCGGGATGATAGAAGAAAGAACCCGTCCAAAATTTGACGGATTCTGAAGTTTTGATCTTGGGGAACCAATCCTCTCGGAATCTCCGAAGAGTGAAGGATATAGTTCCGCAAGTTGGGAGTGCGCCCTCCGAAGAGTTTCGCTTAACTCCAAAACAGTACATCCAGAAATCTAACCTAGGTTCTAGCCCTAAGTAGCCTTCGAACAAGGCCTGAAAGCCGGCCATGTATAGAATGGAATTGGGGGGAAGATTGTGGGGCTGGATGTTGTAATGAGAGAGAACCTGGAGGAAGAAAGAATATGGTGGAAGTCCCATACCTCGCAAAAGGTGGGAAGAAAGGAGTACCCTTTCGCCATCCCGTGGCGCGGGTTCTGTTTCTTCTTCTGGCAGCCGCCATTTCTTCTTGAGAACCAGGCCCTCCTTTTCCAAGTTTGGAAGGAGAGCCGGGGGAATACTGCAGGCACTCCAGTTGCCTGCAGATTCCGCTTCCTCGTCCGCTCCGGTGGCGGCGGCGGCGGCCTCCGCGGCGGCGAGTTCGTCGCCGAGGAGCTCGATCTTTTCCTCCGCCGTTTCAGGTGCAAACGGCGGGGTTGTCGCGGCGCTCGATGTCGCAATGTCCGCGGCGGTGGAAGTGTTTTCTCCACCCGCCGCGGAAGCCGCAGTCTTCTCCGGCTCGCCGCCGGTGTGCTTCTGCGATCCTGGCTGCGGATCTAGATCACTGACGAGCTCGTCGATGGCAGCGCGGGTCGGTGACGGCGGCGAAGAGGCCATTTTTTGGTGGCGCTTTGCGTTCAGCGTGCGACGGATACGTGCGTTGGGACAAGGACTTGCTCTCGAGCTCGCGTGCGCGTCAATGGTGTGGGCAGTGAGGGAGTGAGGAAAGTTTCGGAGGAGGACGATGATGGCTATTTATAGCCAGGGAACCGTTTAGATACGTGCCAACGGCTCTTTCGACCGTTGGATGCTCGACGCGTGTCGCTCGCCGGAAACTACGGGAAATATAACGACAGGGGAATGATGGCTATCTCCTCGTTTCTCGTGAGAATCTGTCAGAGATACGTTGCAGGGTTTCCCGCGTGAAACCAAGCGTCGCCTGCGTCAGCATGATTAAAGCGCTGACATTAGAAGTTCCTTTTCCGCGAAGGATCGCGAGAAGAAAAGCCGGACTTTCATAGTTCCGAGTTTTATGTTACCATCTCCTTCAAAAGGAAAGTAGAAAGAATCAAGACTGCTGAATCAAGATTTCCCGGACAAAATGTATTTGACGAAAGACGGAGAATCAGAGTTTTGATCCTTCCTGGGGGCTACTGTCGGATATATACTGAATAGGGGTATAGAAGATGGTAGACAAAGAGCCGGACTACCAGGGTGGCCTACATGGTAATGGGCTTAGGTCCATTGGGCGGCCCAGTAGTCCGACGCGCAGAAGCCGGATTCTAGAAGAACCCGGATCACGGCCCACGTGATCTGGCTTGGAGGAGAAGACGGATTCCTTACTTTCCAAGTTACAAGTTAAACGTAGTCTTCTAGGTTTCCTGCTCTGTAAGCCCTAATCCGGCTATTATATAAAGCCGGACGGGAGATAGATTAAAAAAGTTAAGTTAGACACAAGTTCAAGCTTTACGCAACTCGCCGAGAAGCTCATCCTCGCCGAGTAGCTAGATCTATTCCCTCACATTGTAACCCTGTTATACGGGCTTTAGTCCCAATTAGTGAGAAGTGCAGGAGTAGGTATGCCGTACTGTCGCGACGTACCGAACCTGGGTAAAATCCCGTGTTCTGTGTTACTACGCTATCCCGTTACCCCACGTCTCTACCGTAGTCTCATGGCACCCCCGTCTATGAAAACTACTACGATGTCTCGACACCGAGGACTCGAAATAAATAAGAAATGTATATTTATTATTAATTAGTGCAATTAATAATTAAATATTATTTTATTTTATTTTTAAATGCATTTATTCCACTAATGGGCCTTCTAGACAAAAGAGGCCCATTAGGAAAAAAGTGGGAGAAAGAAAAGGGGGAAAGGAGGGGAGCCCACATGGGCCAAATGGGGCCCATGTGGGGGTGCGGTTGCACTTCCCTTGGCCGGCCAACCATGTGGGATTAGTCCCACATGGATTGGCTAAGGGGAAAGGCTCCACCTTCCACCCTTTATATAGTTGGACTCCCCTCCTCTTTTTCTAATCAATTCAATCTCTCTCTCTTTTCTCTCTTCTCTGAACGTGGTTCCCTTTGGAGCCGTGTTAGGAGTTGAGAATTCCCCACTATAAGCACACCGCCTTGCTACTAGTCTTTGGTCCATCGCTCTACTTCCGCAACCTTCGCTGGGCCGGAGACCGGGAGACATAGTCTACACCGTATGTGTGTAATCCCACGAGGTGCAACACTTAGGGCACTAGTCGTGGAACCACTCCTCGACCTTGAGGTCGGCTTCGTTGTCTTCACCGTTCCTTCTCCGTTACTCTAAATCTGCATAGTAATAGATTCTGGCTGTTTTCGGTTATTGTTATTAGGATTTTTTGTTTTCTGCTACGAAACCCTTCATTGAGTTTGTGGAAGCTCCTCGTCTTCATGCCTTTGAGTACCTCAGTGTTAGCTTGCTCTGTCTGGCCGTTGCTACGTGGGTGGGCAACAAAGGCGTAGCAGATCTTCGTGCCAATGTTGGCACAATAGGACCTGAAGAGACCGCTGGTGAATTGTGCACCGTTGTTAGTGATGATGCAGTTGGGGACGCCAAATCCGCACACCAACCCCTTGATGAACTTCACTAATGACCTCGTCGGGATGTCCTAGACAGGTTCCACCTCCGCCCACTTGGTGAATTTGTCGACGGCAACGTAGAGGTAGAGGTAGACCCCGAGCGCTCGTGGGAATGGTCCCAGGATGTCCATCCCCTAGACCACGAACGGCCATGAGAGGGGGATGGTCTGCAGTTCTTGCGGGTCTAGTGTGCTTTCTTGGCATGGAACTGGCATGCTTCACATCTCTTGACGACCTCGGTGGTGTCCTTGAGGGTGGTGGGCCGGTATAAGCCATAGCGGAAGGCCTTGCCGACGAGCGTGCGCGATGAAGAGTGGTGGCCGTAGTCGCCCTGATGTATGTCCTTGAGGAGGTCCACGCCATTGTCTGGGGGACGCAAAGTAACGCCACCCCGTTGGGGAGCCTCTGATACAGCTTGTGGTCGATGACGCAGTACATCTTGGTCTGGCGAGAGACATGCTCTGCCTCCGCTTCGTCTTCGGGGAAGTCCCCTTTGTGGATGTAGTCGACGAGGCTCTTTTTCCAACATGCTTCCTCACGAGTGAATGTCAGCATGAGGCGGCATCCTGATGGGATGCCGCAGTCTGGTGTGCCTTGGGCGGGAGATGGTGGGAGCTCCTCCTCGAGGTGTTGATGGCCTAGGGTCTCGTCCTCGTCGACGGGTGGTATGATGGATGGCTTCTTGAGCCTCTCTTCAAACATGTCTTGGGAATGTGCCGAGTTCTTTGATGCTCTCTTGGCAATGTCGTGTGCTTCTTTGTTATCCGCCCGAGGGATGTGTTGCATCTCCATGCCGAGGAAACGCTTCTCAAACTTGCGGACCTCTTCAAGGTACACGACCATGTGCGGGTCCTTGGCCGTGTACCTCTTGTTGGAGAAGTTGACTAGGAGATATGAGTCTCCTTTGATGGTGAGGCGCTTGATGGAAAGAGCGACGATGGCCCTGTTGACTGCTAGGAGGCCCTCGTGTTGGATCGCGTAGAGATAAACAAAAATTTTTCCTACGCGGTACTTCCAAGATCTAGCCGAGGTAGAAGGCCACGAGTATTACCACTAGACGCGCAGGTGCGGATTATCGATGCAGCGCGTCGGGGCAGTGCAGTCCCACGATCCGGTCCGGCCGATCCAATCCCTCGAACGTCGAAGTGCTGAACGTACAGCACCTCTGCCGGTATCCACACGTACGAGGAGGAGCTCCGACGGCAGACTGCTAGGTCTGGTGCGACGGCTGGACTGAGTGGGGCTAGGGTTCCCAACGCATGGGAGAGTGGACTAACGTGCCCGCTGGGCAACCTGCGCCCCTCTTTATATAGCGTATGGTAATGGGCTTCACAACACTTGTGGCCCATTCCCTCTGTGAGTCCGACTCACAAAACCAGTCCATTTCCGGTTCGGGTCCAACCCGACCAATACTTGCTCCCGCTCTTAAGTGTGCGACCCTGCAGGCTCATGGCGACTTGGACACGATTGGAGTCCTACTCTCAATCGATCAACCGGTAGCGGCTCCTAGCAGAACGTGCCGACTCCCAAGTACCATTGAGTCATGACGACATACCTTTCAATGTGATATTCATCTTAGTCCCTTTTGCCTCACGATATACCTTGTCGAACTATAGGCGATTTATCGTCATCCCTTAAATAGTTCAACTCTCTTCTCGATCCGTGATATGCGATTCATCTGACTAACTCTTAGTCAACTGACACAGTTAACACTTAACTGAGTCGCGCATGGCCATGCTTCCTGAATCATATCACTCGAGAGGGCCCAGAGAATATCTCTCCATTAGGAGGGGCAAAATCCCATCTTGATTATCCACATCACGCAGCTTGCTTCTCATTCGACCCGAACTCTGCCTTTATAGTTGCCTTGTCACAGAACAACGTTTGACAGAACCTAAGTCGGTGATCCACAACTCGGATTGTGCGACAACCTCAGGTCTAAGGATTACATTGATTGAGACATGCAAATGACGACTTGATCGTTGCATCTCAATGTGGGTCAGTCCGACTTGCTAAACTCTTTAGCCAAGTCCGTGAACGTTGGAATGGCATCACCATGCCCATGACAAGTGGAACCGTGTCATCAGCCAACACTCACATTAGTCTAGGGTGTGTGTCCAGCACAACCTTAACGACCAAGGACAATTAGTATGAACAACATGAATACATAGTTCCACAATCGAATCACATATTCAATGACATATATCAGATGTTCAAACCAAAGGACAACTTAATAACTTTATGAATACATTGGGAATTACATCATCTATGATTGCCTCTAGGGCATATTCCCAACAGTCTCCCACTTGCACTAGAGTCAATCATCTTGGCATCATATGCCTAGGCATCTAATGCCCATACCTCTCGTGTGTGCCTCATGCTTAGGCTGTGGTAGCGCCTTTGTCAACGGATCTGCAATGTTTGCATCCGTGTGTACTTTGCATAACTTGATATCACCTTGTTCGACAAACTGGCGAATGAGGTGGTACCGCATGAGTATATGTTTGTTCTTCTGGTGTTGTCTAGGTTCCTTGGCCTGTGCGCTAGCACCATTGTTGTCACAATATACGTCCAAAGGATTGGATGCGCCCTGAACCACACCAAGATCAATCAGGAGGTTCCTGATCCAAACAGCTTCCTTTGCCGCCTCTGAGGCAGCAATATACTCAGCCTCTGTTGTAGATGCAGACACCGTATCTTGCTTGGAACTCTTCCAGCTCACAGCCCCTCCGTTCATCACGAACACGTATCCATATTGCGAACGAGAATCATCCGAGTCGGTGAGATAACTCGCATCCGTGTAACCCTTTACACTGAATTCCTCATCACCTCCATAAACTAGGAACATTTCCTTAGTATTTCTCAAATACTTAAGAATGTTTTTAACCGCTGCCCAGTGGGCTTTGCCAGGGTCAGCCTGGTATCTGCTCGTAACACTTAGAGCATAGGAAACATCTGGCCTAGTACAAATCATGGCATACATGATGGATCCGATTGCCGAAGCATACGGAATCACACTCATCTGACTTCGCTCATCAGTCGTCGAAGGACACTGAGTCTTGCTAAGTTTTATGCCATGGGACATCGGTAAGAATCCCTTCTTGGACTCTTCCATTTTGAATTTCTTCAAAACCTTGTCTAGATAAGTACTCTGACTCAATCCAATGAGCCGCCTTGATCTATCTCTATAGATCCTGATTCCTAATATGTAAGTTGCCTCACCCAAATCCTTCATTGAGAAACTCCTTTCCAATGACTCTTTGGTTTCTTGCAACATCATGACATCATTTCCAATCAGTAATATGTCATCCACATATAAGATTAGAAAATTTACTTTGCTCCCACTAAACTTCTTGTATAAACAAGAATCATGATCGCTCTTGATGAAGCCAAACGATTTGACTACCTCATCAAAGCGAATGTTCCAACTCCGAGATGCTTGCTTCAACCCATAAATGGATTTATGAAGTTTGCATACCTTGTCAGCGTTAGCTGGATCGACAAAACCTTCGGGCTGTATCATATACACGTCCTCAGTTAAATTTCCATTAAGGAAAGCCGTCTTGACATCCATCTGCCATATCTCATAGTCGAAATAGGCTGCTATGGCTAACATGATCCGAATTGATTTAAGCATCACTACGGGCGAGAAGGTCTCGTCGTAGTCAACTCCTTGAACCTGTCGGAACCCCTTCGCGACAAGTCGTGCTTTATAGACGGAAATATTTCCATCCATATCAATTTTCTTCTTAAAGACCCATTTGCACTCGACGGGTCTTGCACCGTCAGGCAGATCAACCAAATTCCAAACTTGGTTTTCATCCATGGACTTTAACTCGAATCTCATGGCTCCAAGCCATGACTCGGAATCAGATCCCACCATCGCTTCCGAAATAAGTTGCCGGCTCATTACTGTCTAACAGTAAAACATCTCGAGCACTCTGTAATCTGGCAGATCTCCGTGGTTCAGGTGCTGTAACCGGTGTAGGTACAACGACCGGCTCCGCCTCCAAGGCGTTCGCCGACTCGCCCCTAGCCGGTTCCTCTCGAATTTCTTCGAGTTGAACTGTGCTCCCACTGACTTCCCGACTGAGAAACTCTTTCTCAAGGAAGACACCATTCCGAGCGACAAACACTTTGCCCTCTTCCCGGTTGTAGAAGTAGTACCCCAAGGTTTCCCTCGGATACCCCACGACAATACACTTATCCGACTTGGGCGTGAGCTTGTCCGACTGAAGTCGCTTGACAAATGCTTCACAACCCCAAATCTTAAGAAAAGACAAACTTGGCTTTTTGCCCGTCCACATCTCATGTGGTGTCTTCTCTACTGACTTTGATGGTACTCTGTTTAGTGTGAAAGCTGCAGTTTCTAGACAATAACCCCAAAATGATAAAGGTAGATCTGTCCGACTCATCATTGATCGTACCATGTCCAACAAGGTCCGATTTCTCCGTTCCGATACACCGTTTCTATGCGGTGTACCCGGCGGAGTGAGTTGAGGAACTATTCCACAACTCTTTAGATGGTCATCAAACTCATGGCTCATGTACTCGCCCCCACGGTCCGACCGTAGAAACTTTATTTTCTTGCCGAGTTGATTTTGTACCTCACTCTGGAATTCCTTGAACTTTTCAAAGGATTCCGACTTGTGTTTCATTAAATAGATATATCCATACCTACTCAAATCATCAGTGAAGGTAATGAAGTACTCATAACCACCTCTAGTTGTCGTGCTCATTGGTCCACATACATCACTATGTATTAGTTCCAACAAGTCGGATGCCCTTTCACAACTCCTTGCAAAAGGTGTCTTGGTCATCTTGCCTAGTAGGCATGATTCGCATGTCTCGAATGACTCTAAGTCAAACGAAGTTAGAAGTCCATCATCATGGAGCTTCTTCATGCGCTTCCAACTTATATGACCAAGCCGACAGTGCCAAAAGTAAGTCATATTCAGATCATTTGGTTTCAACCTTTTAACATTTATGTTATAGACCGATTCACTATCAAGATTTAAAATAAATAACCCGTTCTGAACGGGTGCAAAGCCATGAAACATATCTTTCAAATATAAAGAACAACCATTATTCTTAATATTCGAATCATAACCTTGTCTCATCAAACATGAGGCGGAAATAATGTTTCGACTAAGCGCTGGAACATAATAACAATTATTTAGTTCCAAAATAAATCCTGAAGGTAAATGAAGTTGCATCGTGCCGACTTCCAACGCAGCGACTCTCGCCTTGTTGCCGACTCGAATATCAACCTCTCCTCTTGCCATGCTCCTAGTTCTTACCAGTCCCTGCAACGAGTTGCATATGTGAATAACTGATCCGGTATCATATACCCAAGAACTATTAGGCGCATCAGCAAGATAAATGTCTATAACATTGCACACAAGCGTACCTGAGTTGGAAGTCACACCTCCACTCTTGGCTCTGTCAGCCAAATACTTGGTGCAGTTCCTCTTCCAGTGGCCATCTTGCTTGCAATAGAAGCAATTGGCTCCGGCTGTAGGAGAAGGCTTAGTCTTTGAGGGAGCACTCTGGACAGGGCCATGGGCGCTACCTCCTGACTTATCCTTCTTCTTCTTAGTCCAAGAACTCTTCTTGAACTTAGCCTTATTCTGCACCATCAACACTTGACGGGTGCCTTTCTTGATATCAGCCTCTGCCGTTTTGAGCATCCCATGTAATTCAGTGATAGTCTTATCCATACCATGCATATGGTAGTTCGAGATGAACGAACCATACGCACTAGGAAGAGAGTTCAGAATTATATCAGTAGCGAACTCTTCGTTAATTGGGAATCCCAGCCGATCCAAAGACTGTATGTAACCAATCATCTTGATTACATGCGGACTCAGTGGATCGCCGTCTTTCAGCTTACAGCCAAGCAAAGCTTGAGAGACTTGATACCTCTCAGTCTTTGCTTGAGCCTGGAACATACTTTTGAGGCTTTCGATCATATCGTAGGCCTCAACATTCTCAAACTGCTGCTGCAAGTCCGGTTCCATGTGTGCAAGCATAAGACAGCTAATTTCCGTAGACTCATCTCTAGTCTTACGGTAGGCACTTGTGACAGCGACAGTCGCATCATTATCAGGCTCTTCTGGAAGTGGAGTTTCTAGAACATGTTCTTTCTTGTCATGTTTGAGGACTATCCTCATATTACGATACCAGTTGGTGAAATTAGTTCCATTAAGCTTATCTTTCTCTAGGATTGACCTCAACGCAAAGGCGGACAACTGAGGAAGGTTGCTAGGTGCCATTGATCTACAACAGAAAATACGCAAAAACACTTAAGACATGTATTCATAAAAGAGCAGGCATATTAAACGCTTTAATACTTATGCTCCCACTAGAACCAACATCCCTCCGATGGTTGCTAAGTGATTCAAGATCCTAAATAAGCAAGCCGACTAGTGAGCTTTAGCATCACCGCTAGCCGTCAAGTGATCTAGGTAGGCAACACCTTGCCAATCGTATCTCTATACGACTCCTGTTAGTTGGGTGACATCACATTCCCCGGCTCCCAACCTACCTCGCCCCGAGCCCCACAGCCGTTGTGATGGACTCGTCTAGATTACCAAGTGCTTCTGCTTGTAAGAGTCCGACTCAAACCCACCTAACCGGAAAGAATTGGTAGCACCTCAATTTTATGAGCCCACTACCAAGAATGTCCGACTTGTGATGGTGCAGCACTGGCGGGGCGACCGACTAGACCTTCTTTGAGGGATTAAAGAATCTACCAACTATCTAAATAGAGGTAAACAGAGACATAACAATAACACAAATAAAGCAATTATAATGTGAAATGGTATGGCTCTTTTCATGGTGATCTCCATCTCCACGAAGCTTGCAAGTCGGCTCGTGCCAACTCTTGTCACGTGCCATCTTGCTCCATGTAGCCGACTTGTACATCGACTTGCATGCCTTCCGGGTTCTCCAACAAGCTACACTAGCTAGCAAATTAAAATTTACATAGAGAATCCGACACGCAGGCCGGTATACAATAAAATGACAGCACCTAGGCTCCAGCCGGCTGACATAAACATGATACGCAGATCATGTATGGATTACACACATCACATGCACATAAGCCATACCATTCACAACTTCCTGCAAAAACAAGTTATGCATAGATACGTTATCTACCGGCGTTGTGAAACTCGCAACTACATCTAAGGCGCTACGACAGGGCGAAGCCGGCGGTCCCTTGGCCGTGTACCTCTTGTTGGAGAAGTTGACTAGGAGATATGAGTCTCCTTTGATGGTGAGGCGCTTGATGGCAAGAGCGACGATGGCCCTGTTGACTGCTAGGAGGCCCTCGTGTTGGATCGCATAGAGATAAACAAAACTTTTTCCTACGCGGTACTTCCAAGATCTAGCCGAGGTAGAAGGCCACGAGTATTACCACTAGACGCGCAGGTGCGGATTATCGATGCAGCGCGTCGGGGCAGTGCAGTCCCACGATCCGGTCCGGCCGATCCAATCCCTCGAACGTCGAAGTGCTGAACGTACATCACCTCTGCCGGTATCCACACGTACGAGGAGGAGCTCCGACGGCAGACTGCTAGGTCTGGTGCGACGGCTGGACTGAGTGGGGCTAGGGTTCCCAACGCATGGGAGAGTGGACTAACGTGCCCGCTGGGCAACCTGCGCCCCTCTTTATATAGCGTATGGTAATGGGCTTCACAACACTTGTGGCCCATTCCCTCTGTGAGTCCGACTCACAAAACCAGTCCATTTCCGGTTCGGGTCCAACCCGACCAATACTTGCTCCCGCTCTTAAGTGTGCGACCCTGCAGGCTCATGGCGACTTGGACACGATTGGAGTCCTACTCTCAATCGATCAATCGGTAGCGGCTCCTAGCAGAACGTGCCGACTCCCAAGTACCATTGAGTCATGACGACATACCTTTCAATGTGATATTCATCTTAGTCCCTTTTGCCTCACGATATACCTTGTCGAACTATAGGCGATTTATCGTCATCTCTTAAATAGTTCAACTCTCTTCTCGATCCGTGATATGCGATTCATCTGACTAACTCTTAGTCAACTGACACAGTTAACACTTAACTGAGTCGCGCATGGCCATGCTTCCTGAATCATATCACTCGAGAGGGCCCAGAGAATATCTCTCCATTAGGAGGGGCAAAATCCCATCTTGATTATCCACATCACGCAGCTTGCTTCTCATTCGACCCGAACTCTGCCTTTATAGTTGCCTTGTCACAGAACAACGTTTGACAGAACCTAAGTCGGTGATCCACAACTCGGATTGTGCGACAACCTCAGGTCTAAGGATTACATTGATTGAGACATGCAAATGACGACTTGATCGTTGCATCTCAATGTGGGTCAGTCCGACTTGCTAAACTCTTTAGCCAAGTCCGTGAACGTTGGAATGGCATCACCATGCCCATGACAAGTGGAACCGTGTCATCAGCCAACACTCACATTAGTCTAGGGTGTGTGTCCAGCACAACCTTAACGACCAAGGACAATTAGTATGAACAACATGAATACATAGTTCCACAATCGAATCACATATTCAATGACATATATCAGATGTTCAAACCAAAGAACAACTTAATAACTTTATGAATACATTGGGAATTACATCATCTATGATTGCCTCTAGGGCATATTCCCAACACCTCGTATTCGCCGATGTTGTTGGAGACGTTGGTCATGCGGCCGAAGTAGAGCTGGACGACGTAGTAGAGCTTGTCGCCTGTTGATGACGTGAGTATGACGCCAGCCCCTAAGCATTTGGAGGAGAAGGCGTCGTCGAAGTGCATGGTCCATATTCCTGGGTCTAGTTTTCTTGGTACGACGGTTTCCTCCTCGGTGTCCTCTCTAGAGGTGGGTTGGTCCACTCCGCGTTGAAATCCGCCAGAGCTCCTCCTTTGATTTGTCTTGGTGGTGAGGAACTGAAGCTCGAAGTACTGGAGCTCAACCTCCCATTCGGCGACACGCCCCGTGGCGTTGGAGTTGCGCAAGATTTGCTCCAGAGGGAAAGTGTATACCACCATGGTGGGGTGTCCCTTGAAGTAGTGACGGAGCTAACTGGCGGCCACAAGGAGCGCGTATAGGATCTTATGCTGCACGGGGTACCTCTCGCGGGCATCTCGAAGCATAGTGCTAACAAAGTAGACATGGTGTTCGACGAGAGCGCTCGCAGAGGTGCCAGCAGTGAGTTCTCCATATGCATTGGGGCTCTCTCGAGGCTTGAGGATGTCCTCCTTGTGGAGGTCTTGATGTGCAGCGATGTCCTTTTGGGGAGAGGCAGACGTGGGCTCCTTGTCGGGCAGGGACGCACTTTACTTGTCAGCTACCCTTTCCGCGATGAGAGCGGCACTGAATGTCTGAGGAGTGGCCGCAAGATAGAGGTGGAACTGCTCACAAGGTCGCGGGGCGACCAAGATGGGCAGTCTTGCCAGATACCTCTTGAGCTCCTCAAATGCACTTGCAGCCTCGGGGTCCATTTGAAGGGGCCCGTTCGCTTCAGGAGCTTAAAGATGCAGAGCCTTATCGCCAAACTTGGAGATGAAGCGCCCCAGTGCCGCCATGCATCCCGCGAGACACTGCATGTCCTTGAGCCGTCGCGGAGGTAGAATTTCTTCTATGGATCGGATCTTGCCGGGATTGGCCTCGATGCCGCGGTGAGATACCAGGAAGCCAAGGAGCTTTCCTGTTGTGACTCCGAAAACACATTTGTCGGGGTTGAGCATGATGTTGACCTTGCAAAGAATCCAGAAAGTCTCTTCATGGTCGTCGATGAGCGTGCGCTCCTCACGGGTTTTAAAGACAACGTCGCCGACATAAGCTCCAGCATTTTTCCTTATCTGGGCTCCCAAGGCGATACACATTAGCTTCTGGGTAGTTGCGCCTGCATTCTTCAGACCGAAGGGAATGCATACGTAGCAGAACACGCTGCATGGTGTCATGAACGCAGTCTTCTCCTCGTCTTTCATGGCCATCTTGATCTGGTGATACCCTGAGAAGGCGTCCAGAAAGCAGAGGAGGTCACACCCTACGGTGGAGTCCACTATCTGGTCGATCCTCGGGAGGAGGTACGGATCCTTGGGACATGCCTTGACGAGGTCTGTGAAGTTGACGAACAACCGTCCCCCGCCAGTGTGCTTGGACACCACGGCGGGGATGGAGATCCATTCGGCGTGGATGACCTCACGAATGATCTTTGCGTCCAGTAGTTTCTCCACCTCGCGAACGATGAATTCTTGCTTCTCGGGACCCCTATGCCGTGCCTTCTGCTTGACAGGGTGCGCGCCTGGGAACACGACTAAGTGGTGCTCGATCACCTCCCTTGGTACACCGGGCATATATGATGTTGTTCCTGCGAACATGTCAGCTTTTGCCTGGAGGAAGGCGACGATCGCGTTTTCTTATTAAGGAGGCAACCGGCTCCTATGGTGAGGATAGCCCCCGTGCCATCGGGGTTCATGGAGACCTTCTTTGTGGTCGCTCTCTCTTGGGAGAACAACTGCTTCTTCTTCGGAGGCTTGACAAGGTACTCGATGATGTCCTCGTTGATGGGGTGCGATGTCGCAGCTTCCCTATAGGCGTCCTCCATGGAGCGCACCGCGTCCTTGACGTCGTCGTGGACAGTGAGAGTTCCACTACTTCCTGACATCTTGACGAGGTTGTACGCATGGTGCATGGCGGCCATAAATTTTGCTAGCGTGGGGTAGCCGAGGATGGCGTTGTAGGGGAGCATGTTGTGAGCGACGTCGAAGTCGAGGGTTTCGGTGCGGTACTTCTGGCATGTGCCGAATGTGACGGTGAGGCGCATTTGTCCCAGAGGGACTCTGGTGCCGCTAGTGGCACTGGTGAATGGCCTTATGGCCATCAGACGCTCAAGGGGCACCCGTAGCTTTTCGAAAGTCTCGAGCATGATCACGTTGAGGACTGCGCCCCCGTCCACGAGCGTCTTGGAGACGGCGACGTTGTTGATCGTGGGGGTGTAGACCAGGGGTATGGTTCCCACGGATACGGTTTATCGCGGGTGGTCGGCGAGTTCAAAGGAGATGTCCTGTTGGGACCACTTGAGGGGCTGCGGAGATGCCCCGTCCCCCTGCCGGGCAGCATTGACCTCTCGTGAGGTTCTCTTGAGGTGGCGGCTAGAGAGTGGGGCCATCGAGCCACCTAGGATGCACTCCACATGGCGACTAGGCGTAGCAACGCCGTCCTCCCCGGGAGATTCGCCGCCATTATTTCCCCAGGCAAAGCGCCACAAGACCGTGCGTCCCTGGGCTCATCATGGAGGAAGCGATTGTAGTGTTGGAAGCAGCAGAAGTACATTGCACGAAGGGATTCCCACGGGCTCACGAAGCTATCTGGGAGATTTAGCAACCATGCGAGAGGTGTGCCCTGAAGCTCCAGGGGGGAGTACCTCATGAGGCACCTGTCGCACCCCCCGGCGGTCAGGACGCTCGCCTCGTACCTCCGTAGAAAAGTGAAGGGGGGAAAATTCCGCTATAGCATTGATAAGGGGTGGCCCAATCTTCTTAGTGAACTCACAGATAACTTCTGTATGATAACCAGTGCGCCACTGAAAACTCTCCCGGCTGATCCCTGATGCCAATGCAACAGCTAGCAACACCAAGGATATTCTCAACTCCACACTGTTGCACAAGTAATCCAGTGACTACAAGTGGTCATGTACCGTCTTATTCCCAGTGGAACAACAGGTAACACGAAAAGTTTGCAGATGAACTTCCAGATGAATGCTTACAAGCTAATTCAATCTAGAGGTCTAGGGTTTATGTTTTAACGTAGTCTAACCCTCACAACTCGCATGATGGAGGTATAAGAGGGGAGGGGTGCGGACACAAGGGATCCTTGCGCAAGCAAACTTTCCCCCTTGGACTAGGACTCCTACTCGGACTCTAAGATGGATACAAACCGACCCACTTTAAGGGGTTCGACCCAATATGGCATACAAGCCATGCCTAATATAATTAGGACTTTAACATGGCGCATTTAACCCTATGGAGGCACCATCCCCTTGTTTTCACCATTTGCAGAATTGTTTTCACCACTTGTACTTCTGTTTTCACCATGGCTTGATTGTTTTCAACACTTGTAAGCTTGTTTTCCATCAACCACATGTTGTTTTCCAGCTGTTCTTGAGGTCATCCTCCATCCATATTTGTGTTAACAATAACCCTGCTAATACATAATGCAATAGCTTAGGTAGTATAATATTCTTATAATCACAAACAATAAATAATAATAGGAAAGAATTCACCTTAAAATAATCATCAGTGAGACTCAATATTTCTTTCCAACTCAAACATGAATAAACCTCATGGACCTCTATTATGTCCCTATGATCCTCCCTTTCTTCAAGACAAGACCTCCTCGGCTTGTTGTATGCTGAAAGTAGAGTAAACAAAAAGAACAATGTGTATGCACAATACATATATCTATAACTAGCCAAGGCGACGCGCGGCGCACGCCGCGCCGTGTTTTTGTGTGGTGTTTTGTATGTGTCCGTCATCACTGTTGACCATATTTATTGGTGAGCATGCAAGAGAGAGTGTTTTGAGAGGCGGGACAATTAAAATATAAGGACAGAGCATACATGCGTTGTTACATCTCGGGTACACAATACACGAAGGATGGAAGGAACATGTACGTACTACTACTTATCATAGGAGTAGGTGAGTTACAGAGCAGCCGGTGATTGAGTGGACAAATTTTTGTCTGATCCACTGTCTAGAACCATCGTAGGGCCTGCAATTAGTAGAGAAGGAAAGGATTTTTCTTTTTTGTAGATTCCTTTTTTTAGAGTTGTGAGAGCAACATTTTTTGTGTGGGATCTGCAATTAGTAAAACACGTAGTTTCTTGTAGGGCTGAGAAACGGGTAAATACCTAATCGAGATCGTCGAGGCTTTCCTTGGGCTTCCGCTCCGCGTACTGGAGATCGATGCGGTTGTGGAGAATGAGCCATGCAATTTGTTCTTCATGTGTCACAGGGGGATTTTGACTTGTATATGTTAGCCTTTCTAGACGTAGTGACTCACCTGATAAGAATGGGTGGATAACTTGTATGGGCAAGCTACTGCCAGAAGGTGTGCTTTCACGTGTTAGGTGAGCCAGGACTGCATTGTTCCTGTAGGCTAATCTATAGTTTTCACATGAGAGTTGGGTGCTGGCGTTAGCAGAGTGCGATTCGATTATGCCGCATCGAAGGTGTGCAAGAGTGGTGTGCAATGAGCTATAGCTAATGTCGTCGACGGTTACATTTCCACCAACTATGATTGCCCTGATTGCTTTTTCGGCCACCCTTTCTTTTGCCTTGTCTTCAGTGTTGCAAGGTTCGCTGCAAAGCCTCTGGATCATAATTTTTTATGCGTCTCCGGCAACGGGTGTTTGCAGCTGGATCCATGCTGTGTATACTCCATTGTATGGACCTTCTATCCATTGACCCTGGATCGCTAACCCGAGATTGCTGCATATCTCGTCTAGGATTCTTCGGCGTTTCAGCGCAAGGATCTGCAGGCAGTGGGTAGCATGAGATGAGAGTATGGAAGTAATGCTGAAATTAGCTCGTGTAAGGCATAAGATTACCTAGGGAAGACTTCGTGTAGACATGATTTCTGTTGGGGGAGAGGGGTTCCTCGTGGTCATTGCATTTGTTGGAGGCGAAGGCTTTTCTTCTTATAAGGTTGGTGAGCGTCTGTACGCACTGGGCAGCGGATCCAACGTGTCGTGCTGTTTGGACACGTATAGTATGCATGAGGGGGAAGAGCGTACACTTGTACTTCTTGCGTGCACGTGTTAAGATACGGTGGCCAGTTGGCATTTGCTTTTGTTGGCAATGCCACTTGTGGGAAGCGGATTTTTTATATGGAGATCTGTAAGTGCTTCGGCCGTGGGTTCTAGCATGTAAATTCCCTAATATTTTCATCGAACCATATTTGATGCTAAATGGCTGATGTTGTCAGCGTGGCGGTGTTGCTTTTGTGTGGCATAGTTTGCTGGGTATGTGTGGTACCTGAATGGAAGCACTAATTCGTCAGGAGACATGCTATTGGAAAGAAGCCTGCACTGTATAAAGTTTGGGGAAGATGGTAGAATGCGGAAGCATATATTACACCAGTAGAGCATAGAGCAAGTTCGATTCTTGGGGCAGCATACATTACATGAGTAGAGCAAAATGCAGTCCGAGATAACTAAGAAACCAGGCGCACAGGTGCCTTTTTGTACATAGCAGGACACCGGTAGAGCCTAGAGCAAGTTCTCTTCTTGGGGCAACATACATTACATAAGTAGAGCAAAATAGAGACTGAGGGAACTAAGAAACCAGGCACGGTTCTATTCTTCTGTATCTTCTGTAGGGTACTCTAGCTCCCTTACGGTCCTTCTGCAATAGATGAGTGAGCAGAATCGAATGAGTCTTAGACAGTGCGGAATCAACAGTAAAGTGCAATAACTTAGTTTACCCTTTTTTTTTTCTGTTTGTCCTGCTTGAGTTGCTGGCCTCCTCGTTTGGTCGTGTTCTTGGATGTACCAGTTTTCTATAGAATGAAGATGTCACAAATGGGCATCGCATGTGAAGAGAAAATGGAAGCTTTTTGTGCTTAAGCAACTAACCTCTGTCGCCTGAGCAGTAGGTAGCACATGGGATGGTGGTGTCGACTCTACCGAAGGGGCTGATGCAGCAGTGACAGATGAATCGGCCTGTGTAGGGCCATTGGTGGAGGCAGAGGGCTGATCAACAGGATGAACAGCAGGCACTTGTTCGCTTGGAGGCTCTTCCTGTAAAGGTTCGACCTCCTGCACCTGATAGTGTTTGTAATCTGCATCCAGCGACCTATCGCTTGGGGTAACAGTGACAACAAACTTTCGGAAATAGCACGTAAAAGCAAAAAATCACAGAGAGGACAGAAGACAAACATGTACCAGGCGCGTAGGAAGCACCGCCATGGGCACGAAGAGCAGGAACGCCGGACATGGAGGGCGGGACAGGGAAACCAGAAGCAGACGGGGGCAAAGGAAACAACCGCGCAGGAGCAGGAGCCTGGTCGAACAGAGGACCGGAGGGAGCAACAGACCCATCGAGCAAGGGCGGGCCGACAACTCGACCCTGAAGGGCAGCTCTAGCCGGACGGCGGCCGCGACCCCGAGAAGGCAGACCGCGGTGCGGCGCCTGAGAGCGTGAAGATGAAGGGACCGGCGGCGGGCGCCGAGCAAGACCCCCGCGCGCGCGAGGACCCCCGCGACCACATACAGGCGCGGAACCGTCCGGCACAGCAGCACGGCCGCGACCACATACAGGCCCGGAGCCGTCCGGCACAGCAGGGCGGTCGGAAGCGGGCACCATACCGGTGGGCGAATCAGACAGTCTGAATCCGCGAAGGAGCAGGCTGCATCGAGGCCATCGAGATAGAAACAGGGAACGATACTGAGTCCTGGGTACATACGGAAACGGTGGCCCACCACGACCGAAAGGATCGCTCGAGGAAGCGAAGGAAGTCGGGGCAACCGTCGAAAACGAACACACGTGGCGACATAAGAAGGCAGGTGACGACCATCCAATTTTTGTGGGAATTTGATAGGAACGCGGTTTAGGATAGTAAATATGAGATGCATTAGTTGTTATCAGATTATAAAAATGTGTACATGACATGTGACCACGAATATTGCATGAAAACATCACATAATTTTCATTTCACTCCATAAAATAGCAATCACAATTGCAAATATAAGTGAAGCTCATTAAATCATGAACAAAAGGAGAATCATATGTGTATATATGTTAATTGTTTAGTATCAATTCAAGTGTTCTCACAGAAAATTTATGATCAAAATTACTTTTATTAGTACACTCAAAGGTGTTAACATGCTTGTTATTTTCATCATGAAAATTGCAACTCAATTTGCCAATATAAGTGAAGTATAATTTATTATCACATGTACTTAACAAGTGTTGTGGTAAACCAAACATATGTGTAAAATCATGCTCATATGTAGGAAATTGTAACCTATCTACCCAAGGTAATACAATGTTTAATTCGGCCACTTTATCACAAATTATACATATTTGATCCACCATAAAATTTCACTCATGTTATAGTCACCAATCAAATTAAACGTGAAAGAAGAAACATAAGTGCTAGAATTGACATATGAAATTTCAGCAACCTTTTTCATTGCACATTGCACATTAATTGATTAATTTAACATGATGTAATTCACAATATCATTAGGCGGTATTCTAGCAAGTACTTCCTTATGTGAAATCAAAACCACATGATTAAATTTCGAAATTAACATATTATCACATGGATGTGGACTATCTATGCTTGTTAACTCGGAATCAACTAGCAATTTAGTGGATTCACATAATTCAATACTTGAGGGGTGTAACACGAAATCAACATCCTCCTCGGATTTATTAGGTACCAATTCATTTATCTCAAGTGGTGATGCAGGTTCTACTTGTTGTAGCTCCCTTTCTTCAAAAGTAACCTTCATATCACAAGAAGTAACACTAGGAACAATGACATGCTCCTCCAATGGTGGTGGTGATGATGTTACTATGGGCTCCCTTTCTTCAAAAGTAATTTGCACATGAGAAGAAACAACACTAGGAATAGATATTATTTCATTATTAGTGGTAATGCTTGTCTTTTGGCTTGGTGGAAAAAATCTTCTTCTTGGTGCCATAGGAACCTCTTCGGCCACTCTCTTTTCTGCCTTCCTTGCTAGTTGCAATAATTCATCCAAGGAAGTATATTCAACACGCCTCACTAGTAGTCGAATTTGGAATAGTAACCCTGAATAAAATCTTTGCATTGTCCTTTCTTGTTCCTCTACAACCTAAGCTAATTCTAGCAACATCATCATCTCCATGTAATATGCATCCACAGATTTTGCACCTTGTCTTAATTGATGCAATTTTTTATAGCTCTCCTCATCAACTAAATCACCATTAGCTATAAAGCTTTGATGTAGTTTGTAAATCATAGTTGATATATTGGCAAATTGTTCTTGTATAGCTTCAATAGATGCTTTAGTTCCCTTGTTAACCTGCACATGCTCAACAACACTAGAAACACCCATTATGTTAGTGAAAACAAAAAATCAATGGGTTGTGGTGTTCTCTCACAATTCACTCAAAACCAAGCAAAGATGGCTTCACTTACTGTTCCAAAGTGAAAAGGATCAACTTACCACAAGTTCCAATGAAAAGTGTACCAAGTATGAGAAGAGAATATCCAGGATATGATAGTGTCACAAAATCAAAACAGGGAATATGGTGGAGCTCGGCTTGGGATTCCTAACAACACCAAAAACAAGTCCTATTTGCTGCTTGTGATGATAAAAAAAATACCTAGGGAACACACACCAAATATGGAGACAAATGTGGCAATGCAAATATATGTAGGAAATTTTGCAATGCACTGGAAAGACACTATCCAAGCTCAACTAATATTCAGGCACAAGATTGCTCAATGGTGTGTCAAAATAGCAATGATGAAAACAGCTCCACAATAATATGAATGTATCTCAAGGCCTTTTTGGTTTTCTCAATTCTGTTTTCCTCTTTTTGCTCTTTTCTGTTTTTCTCTTTTTTTATACTTTTTACTGGCCAAATAACAACACAAGAAGCAATACTATCAAGTGATAACACTGCCATGAACAATGTGACACAAATATGTGATGAAGAGCAGCCTGAAAACGAGCAAAAGATAGCTACTCTTGATGGGTAAGGCACCTATTTATTGCTGTAGAAAGGCTCTGGCTAAGGCTCACAAAGTTCAGTGTTGAAACCCTAAAAAAATTGTAAAAGAAAAAGAAAACCGAAAAGCTAATTATGGCTAAGAAAACACACGGCGGGATTTTTCTGTCACGGCAGCAAAACATGCAAATCATCTGTCGCGGCAGCGCGTGGTGATCAGCTGGTAAGGGAAAAACCTAGCGCGCGGGTGGATTTTTGCGGGTGTGGTGTGGGGCGGAGTAGCGCGCGGCAGACGGAGCAGTGCATGGCAACGCGATGGAGGTGCGTGCGGTAAGCGCGTTACGACGCTGCAGGGCGGATTTGTAAGGCGAGGACAGGGTGAATCCGAGTGCGGGTAGGGGACGGTGGCGGCAGGCGAATTGGCGGAAATTTCTGCCGCGGCAGGACTTCGAATTCAACACGAAGTGGATCAAAACCACCAATCGGATTGGAATTTGGAGTGGATTTCGGTGGACTCAAAAGGAATAACACGACAAACACAAGAACCCTAAACCTAGAATGAACGAAACAAGACTCAAACGGAGAAAAAGAAACACGAAAATCAAACACAAACAACAACTAAAAACTTGACAATGATGATGATCTAAGGCTATGGCACTGACTAGACCTAAAATTTTTGTGTGGCTTTTTCTGTATAGGAAATAAAAACAACTAGACTATGGATAAATTTGCTCACCGAGGCAACCTGGAAATCTGATACCAAGATGATAAGGGGTGTCCCAATCTTCTCAGTGAACTCACAGATAACTTCAGTATGATAACCAGTGCGCCACTGAAAAATCTCCCGGCTGATCCCTGATTCCAATGCAACAGATAAAACCCCAAGGATATTCTCAACTCCAAACTCTTGCACAAGTAATCCACCGACTACAAGTGGTCCTGTACCGTCTTATTCCCAGTGGAACAACAGGTAACACGAAAAGTTTGCAGATGAACTTCCAAATGAATGCTTACCAGCTATTTCAATCTAGAGGTCTAGGGTTTATGTTTTAACGTAGTCTAACCCTCACAACTCGCAGGAGGGAGGTATAAGAGGGGGAGGGGTGCGGCCACAAGGCATCCTTGCGCAAGCAAACTTTCCCCCTTGGATCAGGACTCCTACTTGGACTCTAAGATGGATACAAACCGACCCACTTTAAGGGGTTCGGTCCAATATGGCATACAATCCATGCCTAATATAATTAGGACTTTAACATGGCGCATTTAACCCTATGGAGGCACCATCCCCTTGTTTTCACCATTTGCAGGATTGTTTTCATCACTTGTACTTTTGTTTTCACCATGGCTTGATTGTTTTCAACACTTGTAAGCTTGTTTTCCATCAACCACATGTTGTTTTCCAGCTGTTCTTGAGGTCATCCTCCATCCATGTTTGTGTTAACAATAACCCTGCTAATACATAATGCAATAGCTTAGGTAGTATAATATTCTTATAATCACAAACAATAAATAATATTAGGAAAGAATTCACCTTAAAATAACCATCGGTGAGACTCAATATTTCTTTCCAACTCAAACATGAATAAACCTCATGGACCTCTGTTATGTCCCTATCAAGCATGGAGGGAGGCGAGGATGGAACGCGGAAGGACACCTCGCTTCCCAAAGATCCCGGGAGAATGCGTAGCAGCACCCTGCTATTGCGCTGCCGCGCCGCTCACTGTAGCTGGGCTGCTCCGGGCTTGTGTGTGCACTGCTTTGAAGGAGGCGTGGGGACGCGTCATCCGATGGATGAGGTGGTGTATCACGTGCACGATACTCCGCGGAGTTGACCATGGGCGTGGCCTCATCGATGGAGCTGGTGAGCTCCCAGGTAGCAGACGAAACGCCTGGAGTCTCAGACTCGGCTCCCGCAGCCCAGGCGAGCTCGGTGGTGGTGACCAACCAACAATCGCGGTTGGCGGCGTTGAACGAACAGCGCAGGGGTTCATGTGCTCTAGGCAGGGCTTCCTATGAGCATTGTCGACCGTGCGCGGGCACAGCCGATGGCCGTAGGGAGAGCGTCACCCGCACATGAGACTGCAGGAACTAGGTCGGGTCCATGGGGGACTCACCGACGGGCATCGTGTCACGTCCGCTGCACAGCGCGGGGGAGCGGGAGCGATGAGGCATGCTGCTGGAGAAGCTAGAGCTGGGGCCACCGAGGGATGCCCGCTTCCATGACCGGGCCTTGTGGCCGGAGCTCTCAACTCGAGAGGATACCATGGTGACGAGGAAGTGAAGGAGCGCCTTAACCCCCTACCCGGCGTGCCAAATGTTGGAGAGTGGGTTTGTCAAATATAGGTACTCTCAGGAGTTTCGAACACTGGGGGCTAACCATGCTCGCTACACTCCTCGTGAACAGAGCTCGAAGCAAGCGATAATGGAGACATGGGATTTTACCCAGGTTCATGCCACCTTGCGGCGCAAAATCCTACTCCTGCTTGTCTGATGGATTGCACTACGATTGCTAAAGTACAAGGTGCGAGTTTGTGCTCGGTTCAAACTAGGGATGCTCTGGGTGAGTTTCTCTCCCATGCTACGGGAACCAAGGGGCTCCTTATGTACCGGAGTTTGGTCCTCCTTCTAGCTCATTCTTGGTGAGTAAGGGTCACCATAAGGTGCCAAAGGGTTGACAGATAGTACCCTGCGGCCTCTGCCGGTCCTGGTCGTCGGGACGGCGCCACCGTCCATGGCAGAGTCATGGGGAATCAAGATGACATTTCCTCCGTCTTGTAGCATAGGACCGGTCTCCTTGCACCAAAGAGGGAAGTCTCGGGTGGTGATTTGGCATGTGCAGCTGCAACTCGCTCTTTATACACAAGAACGGGAACTACGGCTAAATCGGCTCTGTCGACCTGTGACGCTATCCTCACCGCACAGAGGCGCGGGCATCGCCCTCACATGGGTTGTTCCCTTGTGAGGAAATTCTCCTCTAGAAAGAAGCAAAATTCTCGTTGTAGAGCTCCTCTCTAGAGATGGGAGGCTGAATGCATCCAGTGGGGTAAATCCCTTATTACATGTGTCTCCAAGAAAGCAAAATCCTTGTGAGTGTGTTCGCTTCGCGAGACAACCTGGCGGACGCTTCCGTTATGCCTATTGGGCTGGGCCGCAACATATGGGCCGTGATACCCTAGTATCCACGGGTCTGACAACCACCCTCTCCTTAGAGACACTCTCGAACGGCAAACATGACAACCGAGTCTATGATGGGAACTCGAAGGGAGTTGAACCTCGACCACAGCCTAAGAGAACCTGATCCACCGGAGAAGCTAGCACCTAAGACGCCTCAGGAAAGCCTCTTACAGGTGAAAATTTACTTGATGTATATAAAACCAACACCGGGTGTCCCCCGTGGAGAAGTCCATGAGGAGATGCTACGAGGTCTCAACATGGCAAGTGCGGAACTGGGAAAAAGATCCGCCCCGCAAGTAGAGGCACCCGCGGTGCCAAGGAAGAAAAAACCAAACTGGCCCGAGAGCCACGCTACGAGAAGGACCCGCAAGACCTACGAAGCCAACTCACGCGGAGTAAGGTGGATAGGCTACGCTGAGAGAGGGCATCAGAAGAGCCGTTGCCAAAAATAGTAGGACTTGAGCAGAGCACTGACGGTTGACGTTGGTAAACCCCAAGAGATAGGTTGTGAAGAATGCGGCGGCAAGTTTTCCCTCAGAAAGAAACCAAGATTTCATCGACCAGTAGGAGGAAAAGAAATCTCCAGAGGTTGACACAGCTGAGATGGCAGGGCGCACTACCGGTTCAGCAGTAACGTGGAACCTACACAACACGATCAAATCACTTTGCCCCAACAAAGCAGTGAGGTTGTCAATCTCATAGGTTTTGCTGAATACAAAGAGGTTAAATGTATGGTGCGGAAAACAATATGAGAACGGTATGAAAACAGTAGCAGCAGTGTGAAAACAGTAGAAGCAGTGTGTAAACAATAGAAGTAGTGTGTGTATTACTAGTATGAGGAAATGGACCGGGGTCCACAGTTCACTAGTGGTGTCTCTCCGTGAAAGATAAATAACATGTGTGGTGAACAAATTACAGCTGGGCAATTGACAGAAATGAAGACTGCACCGTAGTGGATATGCAAGACATAAAAATTAATATGTGATTCATGCGGGCATTACAACAAAATACATAGAGCGTCATCCAACTGCATCTATGACTAATAATCCACCCTCCGAATATCATCCGAACAAACGTTGGGTATTAAGTTGCAAGCAATAGATAATTGCAGTAAGCAAAGTTTGTAATGTAAACAATGTAAGCGAAGTAAACACCGTTGTTTTCTCCCTAATGGAAACAACACATCCTCCATCTGTCACGTTTCTGTCACTCGAGCACTGATGCAAAGGAGGCATGAACCCACTATCGAGCATAAATACTCCCTCTTGGAGTTACTAGCATCTAATTGGCCACAACATCTACTAATAACGGAGATCATGCAAGATCATAAATAACATATGCATGAAGATAACATGATAGATTGATAATCAGAAGACATAACATTCAACATTCATCGGATCCCAGCAAACACAACATGTAGCATTACATAAAGATGATCTCGATCATGTAGGGCAGCCCACGAGATCTAAACATGAGGCATAAGGTGGAGGAGACTACCATCTAGCTACTGATATGGACCCGTAGTCCAGGGATGAACTACTCACGCATCACTTCGGAGGAGGGAATGGTGGTGTAGACCCATTCGGTGACAAATTTCCCTCCCGACAGGTGCCGGGGAGAGCTCAAGAACCCTCTCAATATCAGGATGACGATGACGGTGGCCTCGGGTGTTTCTCGGTAAAAGGTGGTATATACCTAGGGTTGATGTATGGGGGAATATATAGGAAAAAGGGAGATGGCAGTTGACGCCCGAGGGGCCCACACCACCCCCAGGCGCGGCCAGGGGGCCCCTATGGTGTGCCCCCTCCCCGGGCCTCTCCGGGACTCTGTGGAACCTTCGGGAATTCTAAGACTTTCGGGCTTCGAATTTTCCAGTTCTGAGAATATTTCCATAACAACTTTTCTGAAACAAAAAACAACAGAAAACATGGAACTGACTCTGTGGCATCTTGTCAATAGGTTAGTCCCAGAAATTGATAGAAATGACATGAAGTGTATGGCAAACATGTAGGAAATAACATGAAAACTACATGGAACATCAGAAATTAAGGATACATTTATGACGTATCAACATCCCCAAGCTTAGTTCCTACTCGTCCTCAAGTAGCTAAACGATTAAAACACAAAATTTCTGAGGTGACATGCTGCCAACATAAACTTGATCATCAATAATGTAAAAGCATATGTAAGCTGAGATCATAGAACTACAACACAAGCATGATAAATAAAATTTTAACAATAAAGCATAGCAATCACCTTGCATCATGAGAAGTAACACAAATAAAAGATCATGAATAACAATGCATCAAAAGTTATACGTTTGTTTCAAGTATAGAGAAAGCATGGCAAAGTGATATTTTGCTTGTCCTTAAGAGTGGGGCAAAACATAAATGCCTGGACACCTTCAAAGTTTATGAGGAAGACTAGAACAAATAAGTTGATAACAAACAGCAATACATCATGAATTTAATAATGTTTCTGGGGGAATGCACATTAAACTCAGAATGGCAACTATGCTCTCTCAACTGTGCATAAAGTTAGAAGATGGAGACTCAACATAAAAGTAGAAGGAAGACCCTTCGCAGAGGGAAGCATGGATCACTCATGTGCTAGAGCTTTTATTTTATTAAATAGAGGTATAAAATGTTTGACACTCCTCCCATCCATCTTACACAAACCATGGCTAAGCGAATCCTCGGGTGCCTGCCAACAATCACATACCGGGGAGAACTATCTATTTTTTAGAGAGGTGTATGCTTATGTCAACAAATGGTAAACAGAAAATAAAGTACGTCACAAGCCAACTAGACTTGTCAAGGGCGGATCCCATAGAAGGACACATCTGGGTAGAAGGTCATCCCTGTTTCTCTTTTGTTTACACAATTATGCTTTGACTGATAAATCAGGGTTAAAAATATTGAAGAGAATTTGTTTGTATTAATTCGGGGCTGGACACCCCGCTGCCAGCTCTTCTATCAATTGGATAAGCGGATGAACCACTAGTCCAGGGTGTTAAAGCCCAATCAACAAGTGATATAAAGATTCTATATTACATCCTCATGAGCTAAAACGGGAGCACAAAACAGGAGTAATTTTGAAGGTTTTTAAGGTAACACATGAGAAATTTACTTTGGAGTGGCAGTTAAATACCACATGTAGGCAGGTATGGTGGACACATTGGGCATACTTTGGTTTTGGGGAGTTGGATGCACAATTAGAGCTCATACTCAGCACATGTGGAGGCTAGCAAAAGACTGGGAGCGATAAATCAAGAGAGCAATAATGGCCATAATCATGCATAGCGACAAAAACATCATTAAACAAAGCATAAGTGGTACCACAAGTTCAAAAAAAAATGATCATAGAGGATATAAGTGACTGGTTTGTATCCATAAACATGGTGTAAGCATGCGTCAAGTCAACCAGAGAAAACATTCAAAGGAGAACACCACAAATTTATGCTTCAATATGATAAGAACAACTCATGATTCTTTCAGTGGCACATTAAACACTCTCAGCTATTTGAGACAAATAATGCTACTAAATAACAACTAGGATTTATAATTAAAATAACATCTATAATGGTATGAAAAAGTCTAGCCACAGTCTATACAAGCTTCTACTTGCACCGTTATAAATTCTACTACAAGCAACAATTTATTTTCCCAACAAGCACCTTACAAGATATGTTTTAACAAAAACTCTCTAAATGATACATAAATAAAACATGAGAGTGATAACATAACACTACTAAAACTAACAGCTCTGAATAAGAGATGCAATGAAAATAAGAGCTAAACATGAATTTTGCAGCACCTAGAAGAAAAACTAAGAATACGAGCTTAACGAGTATTAAAATGAAAAAAAGGAGTGTGTCTCTCCCAAACAAGGATTATAGGTTCCAATGATAATATTGCAGCAAGGAAAACAAAAGAAAACAAAAGAAAAACAAACAGACGCTCCAAGTAAATTGCATATGATGTGACCGAATAAAAATATAGTTTCACTAGAAGTGACCTGATAAATTGCTGATGAAGAAGGGGATGCCTTGGGCATGCCCAATCTTAGATGCTTGAGTATTCTTAGAATTTTCTGGGATGAACCACGGGGGCATCCCCAAGCTTTGACCTTGCACTCTTCTTGATCACATATATCACCCTCTTCTTTTGACCCTTGAAAACTTCCTTCACACCACACTCAAAGAGTAATTCGCGTTTAGAGGGTTAGTGAAACAATCAAAAATACATGGGTTCTGTATGGGCACAAGTGATATTGATAATTTTAAACATTAGCTACAGCCACTGATGTTTCTAAAACCATAACAGTCTGTAAAGACGAATTTTTTCGGGGCACTTACGTTGCTCAAATAAAAAAAATTAAAGAACAAAAAAGTTGCGGAATTAGCTGTGGAATAAGCACAAACAATGTCAGGTCATTCTGATCTTTCTGTGAGTTATGCGATTTTTTATGGTGGACAGCAGAAATCTGTTTCCTGCGCAGAAATCCAAAACCAACTCCAACTTTCGTCAGAAACTTTACTTGGCACAACTAAAGCATGAAAATAAAGATACAAAGGAGTTTCTACAGAAGTATACAACCCCTTTACTCGAATAAAACATAAAAAACAAAGCAAAAATAAAACCATGGGTTATCTCCGAAGAAGTGTTTTTCTTTAACGCCTTTTAGCTAGGCCTAGAAAAGTGGATTCACGTGTTTTCAAGTGAAGAAGATGCTCACATAAGAAATATGAATTAAAGCTATAGAGAGCATCAAGAAACAAGTGTAAAACAAATTTAAGTCTAACCCACTTCCTATGCATAGGAGTCTTGTAAAGAAATAAATTAAAGAAGCTTAAACTAGAAATCATGGGAAGGTAGAATAAGAGCAACTTCAAAACTTTCAACAAAAAGAGAGGTGTTTTAGTAACATGTTCCTACAACCATATTTTACTCTCTCATAATAATTTTTAGTAGCATCATGAACAAACTCAACAACATAATTATCACACAAAGCATGTTTGTCATGGTCTAAAAGATCACAATTCATATCAAGTTCAAAAACAGTGGGATCAAAATTAAAAATAAAGACCTGTTTTTTTAGAAATAGAAAAACAAGATGATTGGTCACTCATAAAAGGTATGGGACTACTAATAGCAATCCCATTATCAGTAGCATTATAATTTATAACATCAAGTAACATAGGACCATCATCTAGAGCATTATCATATAAATTGTCCTAACAAACTACCTCATTATCATGCATATCAATAGTTGGAATAAATAGAGGATTGTCATAAATAATAGTAGCAATATTATTCTCACAAGTTTCATTAATAGTAGTATCAAGGTCACAAGTATAGCAAGTATCGACTTCATCACAAAGGGATATTTCAAAAGAATCAATAGGATCATCACAACAATGAGTTAAAGAGTTACTATCATTGTGAGGTAGACATTGGTATCTCCATTCTTCGTCCTCTTGATCATCACGTTCCTCCTCTTTTTCATACAATGATCTTCCATATTCAACAATTTCTTATTCCATAGGCTCCTGCAAGGCATTAGTCTCTTCCTTAGGTTGAGAGCATTTATTAAGATATTAAATTATGTAGTAATTACAATCCTTATAATTATCAAAGCAATATTAAAGTATATCATAAATCTCGTATTTATAAGGTGCATCATCAATACTTTCAAGTAAATAGGCAATTTCGAATGCACCCTTCCAAGCAATAAATTATTCAACTTGTTCCACATCATATAATTCATAATTTCCCTTAACATAAGAAGATATAGTAACCTTATCATTGTACTCACATTGAAAAGGGAGGTGTTTCTACCTCCTACAACAATAATATTTATCAAAGCAATAAGTAACATTATAAGTAGAGCACAAGTTTCTAGCAATGATATGCAATTTATTAATTTGTTCCCATAAGTGTTTCCCTTTTTGTGACAAGCGGTGTTCCTTATAATATTTTTGTTGATCTTCCATGAACCCATCTTGCCAATAAGATCTAGTTTCAAAGACATCAAACATTGATAACAAGCATGATAAAGCAAAAATAACAACTAGAATAAGAACTAATTTTTTTGTGTTTTTTATAAAGAGAAGCAAACTAGACAAAATAAAATAAACTAAGCAAAACTAAAAAAAGTAAATAGATTGGAGGTAACTCCCCTTGCAGAAATTCTCTTCCTTCCTGGCAACGGCGCCAGAAAACTTGTTGATGGCCGATGTTGGTAAACCCCAAGAGAAAGGTTGTGAAGAGTGCAGCGGAAAGTTTTCCCTTAGAAAGAAACCAACGTTTAATCGACCAGTAGGAGGAAAAGAAATCTCTGAAGATTGATGTAGCTGAGTTGGCAAGGAACATTACCGATTTTGCAGTAACGTGGAACCTACACAACACAATTAAACCACTTTTCCCCAGCGAAGCAGTGAGGTTGTCAATCTCACCGATTTTCTCAATAAAAAGAGGTTAAATGTATGGTGTGGAAAACAATATGAGAACGGTATGAAAATAGTAGCAGCGGTGTGAAAACAGTTGAAGTAGTGTGTAAACAGTAGAAGTAGTGTGTGTATTATCAGTACGAGGAAATGGACCGGGGTCCACAATTCACTAGTGGTGTCTCTCCGTGAAAGATAAATAACATGTGTGGTGAACAAATTACAACTGGGCAATTGACAGAAATGAAGGCTCCCAACAAACACAACATGTAGCATTACATAGATATGATCTCGATCATGTAGGACAGCTCACGAGATCTAAACATGAGGCATAAGGTGGAGGAGACAACCATCTAGCTACTGCTATGGACCCGTAGTCCAGGGATGAACTACTCACGCATCACTTCAGAGGAGGGAATTGTTGGGGGGATGATAACCCGGTAGGCCCACACCTAGGACGAGACCCGGCCAAAGGGGAGCTGCGTGAGACCCTGCGTTGTGATGCCAGGCCAGGTGTTACTAATGGGCCAACAACTGCGTAGGAGACCCAGCCCAAGGGAAGAAAAGGTCTAGAAGGCCTAAGAGGCGGTGCAAACCCTGTGATCCGTGACTTTGAGGGTTACGGTAGGTAATTTAGGGCTATGTATGGATCCCGAGTAGGATTCCGGAGGCATCTTGTAAGGAAAGCCAGGAAGCCGGGTATTATATAAACCGGCTTCTAGGGCATAGAGGCCAAGATTGAGAGAGATACAAGGATTCACATATTCTAGGTATTCGAGAGCTAGTCCTTGTAACCCTAGATCGGAGTCTCGGCGACATTGCAGCCCGAGCCTTTAGATCACCAGTTGATATGACTTCCCCTGAGCTAAACCCTCTCCCAAACACCAGAGTCGATTTTCCCCATACTAAGTTACCCCTGGTAACGTCTGCCGTGAATATCCCACGATAGCTGGCGCCCACCGTGGGTCCTACGTCCAAAGGTGTTTACGTCACGGGAGAAGCTCGGGAAAGCATGAAGAACCTCGTCATCGGTGAGATCATCACCAACCCCGAAGGAGAGAAGATCGTAGACGACTTTGGCTGGGGGCCAGAGTCGGATCAGCTGGAAACCGGATCTGTCGTCATGATCCGCCGGGTCAACGTCTTCGTCGGTATGGTACGTGCGTCTGGTTATGTTTGTGACAATAATGAGTATGGTTCTGTGTCAGGGGACGCCACCTGTGTTCAGTCGGACGGGGAAGAGTCGGTCGGGACAGCAGAGCCAGAGAAGGAACCCACCACGAAGAGGGAACAACCGGAGGAGCCGGTATGGACCCCACGTGGCCGGGTTATTAGAGAGGACGACACCGAATCTATCTTGCATCTGTTCGATGATCGGTATGAAGAAGATAGCTGCGAAGAGGAAGAGTACGAATCTTCACCAGGCATTGCGCGCCGAGCCGCGGTCTACACAGCCCCTGCAATAAATCTTAATCAGGGCGATGTGTCGGCCGCCACGACTGGTGCGGCGCAAGCGCTGGCCCAGCAACAAGCACCGGTTAATGGTAACCCGGTTGTAGTCCGGGTCGATGGTGAGCCGGCATCTGTTACCAACGAGACAGGAGAAAATGCTCATCTCAAAAACATGTTAGGATTCACGGCGAACAGAACAGCTCGGGAAGGAACATCACACCCACAAAATCCGGCTATGTTCAGCAATAACCTGATCTTGGATCCCACAGTATTGGCGACAGTGATAACTCTAGAAAACGCTGCAACACGTGCCAGAGATCTGGATGTAGCTTGATGGAGGGATAATAACCCGGTAGGCCAGCTCCAAGGTATAACCCGGCCCAAAGGACGCCGTGCAAGATCCGGCTAAGGATATAGAAACTTCTGGAAGGCCCAAGTTTGTAGGTCTCGTAATCCGGATTGTGGGTTACGGTAAAGGAAAGTTAGGGTTTGTATGTGGTGTCCGGGTAGGATCCAGGGTGCGTCTTGGAGGACAAGCTAGAGGGTACGGGTGCTTTATAAACCGACCCCTAGGTTTAGTTGAGAGAGATCTAAGAACCCTAGCAATATCGTTTGGTATCAAGTATCCAGTGTAACACGAGAGTTGAGTTAATATCTTGAGATCGGAGACTCGGCGACTTGATTGCCGGCTACCAGATCGAGTTCCATCATGTTTTCCTCTGAGCGAAACCCTCTCCCAAACGCCTGTGACGTCTTGCCCCAAGATTCATTACCCCCGGTAACGTCTGCCGTGATTATCCCACGATAGTTGGCGCCCACCGTGGGGCCTGCGTCCAAAGGTGTTTACATCACGGGAGAAGCTCGGAAGAACATGGAGAATCTTGTCGTCGGCGAGATCTACATCGACCACGAAGGGGAGAAGATGGTGGACGATTCCGGCTGGGGGCCAGAGTCGGATCACCTTGAATCCGGATCCGTCGTGACAATCGGCCGGATCAGCGTCTTCATCGGTATGGTATGTACTTCCGGTTCGATCCCTGACAATTTTGGATCTGATTCTGTGTCAGGGGAGGCCACTTATATCCAATCAGATGAAGAAGAATCAGTTGGAACGACATATCCGACAGAAGAACCCATCGCGAAGTGGGAACAACCGGAGGAACCGGCATGGACCCCGCGCGACCAGGTCGAAAGAGAGGATGATACCGAGTTCATCCTGGATCTGCTGGAGAACCGGTATGAGGAGAATAACAGCGAAGAGGAACAGCATGAATTCGCGCCAAGCATCATACACCGAGTTGTGGTTTACACGGCTCCCGCGACCAATCTCAACCAAGAGACCGTAACCGCGGCCGCGGCCGGGTCAGCACAAGCATTAACCCGGCAGCAGGGGCCGGCTAACGGAAACACGGTTGTGGCCCAGGTTGACGGAGAGTCGGCATCGGTTACCAGTCAAGCGCCAGAAAACGAGTTACACGCGAACATGTTCGGATTCCTAGCAAACCGGACACCAGGAGCGGGTCCTTCCAATCCACAACATCCGGCCTTGTTCGACAACAATCTGATCCTAGATCCGACGGTTCTTGCCACAGTTATCACTCCAGAGAACGCGGCGGAACGTGTTAGGGATTTGGACGTAGCCCGTCGTGCATTGGAGCAGCAGAGGAGGCAAGTAGAAGCAGAAAGACAAGGGATGGCCACACGACAACGCGAGCTGGATGCACTGGAAACCCGGCTCCGAGAGGAAACGACTAGAATACATCAAAGGCACCAAACTAGATTACCAGCATTGGGAGGAGTCATAAACCCGGCCGCACTATTTATCACGGCTCAGGATCAGCCGATTCCAGCGGCAAATCAAGGAACCGCCCCTCAGCCGACAACCGGAGGAGTACAACCGGCAGACACGCAGGCCGGGTTACCCGCACCACAGACTGGAGTTACTGCCGGCAATACTGTACCACCGCCACCACCACCACCACCATCGCGTTTTCGCACACCAGCGGGTCATTACAACAATCCCATGGACAACGTGTATGCGGCAACGCTTGCACTAAATCAAATCCCCGTGAGAGAGTCACCCCACGCAGAGGAGACCCGGCGGGCGATAGATATGCTGCGCACCGCGGTGGCGCAACATGTTAATTACCCGGATCATAGAAGTGGAATGCATGGGACACCATATGTCAGCCAACAGCAAGGTAACGCTGGAAACATCCAAACAAGTTCGGCACGGCGGAGGGAAGAGCAGCAGCAAATGCCGCCTCCTCCACACATTCAGGCAGTACCAGCAGCGTCAGCAGCACAGGCCATCGTGGACAGTTCCAGAGCCAGGAGAGCCGTGGCCGGGTCTGCGGTACATGGGATACCAGCAGTACCGCGTCCAGCTGTACCCCCTGCAGGATCACACGTTTCCCGAGTAAGACCAGCTTCGACCATTCTTGCAGGACCTAAGTGTCTTTCGGATAGCATCAGGGCTGAGCCTTACCCGGAAAAGTTCAAAGAACCGGGTAAAGTAGTAAATTACGAGCCAACCATGGATCCGGAAACATGGTTGAGCAGTTATGAGATGGCCATGTCGATTCGCAATGCGTCCGAGAATCTTCAAGCCAAATTCATGTATCTAATGATGTCAGAGGGAGCAGCAAAGTTATGGTTCGCCAATCTACCGGAAGGATCTATTAAGTCATGGGAAGAATTGAAAACTGCATTTATCAAGCACTTTCACGGGACGTGTAGAAAGTTATTCACTATTGATGACCTAGAGCGATGTGTTCAGAAGAATGGAGAATCGGCGCGCAGCTGGGTGCGCCGGGTTATGGAAATTCTTCATTCATCTACGGATATTCAGCCCAAGGATGCGCTGCAAGCTATGGCAAAGACCTGCAAGTACACACCTTTAGTACAAAAGTTAACTCGCATGAAATCTAGTCGGAATGCTTCGGAGGTTACAATGGGAGAATTGATGGATGCATGCAACAAACATGCCGCAACGGACACTACGGAAGAGTAAACTGACGATAAAAAAGCAAAAGCAAACACAAGTAATAACGGAAGAACCAGCAACGGATCAGCGCCGGGTAACAACAGCCAGAACAAGCGCCCGTTTGAAGGGGGCTCCGAGTTTGTCGCCAATACTGAAGCCGGATCTTCCAGACCCAGGGCAGAAGGAAATTCCAATACTGGAAATCACAATGGAGGAAACTATCAAGGGCCACCAAGGCCGAGTAATAATTGGGACATATTCAGAATGGCATGCTCGAAGCACAGCAGGAACGGTAGGCCAGCTAACCACTCCTTGGAGCAGTGCGCCGACCTACAGAGATGGAAGAATGAGGAAGTGAACAGAGCCATGCGAGGTGCAGGTCGGGGAGGAGGACCGGGTCCAGGTGGAAACCCGGGCAACGGCCCACCCCCAGCCAGTAACCCGGCAGCTGGAAATCAAGGTAATAACCAAGGGGGAGCAGGAGGTTTCCAGGCCAACCCCAAACAGTTGGGTCAATATCACGTGCATACCACAGGAGGTTCTAACAAGGACAAAAAGATACTGAAGCAAGCGGTCAACTCAGTTTCTTCGGCTGTCCCGAGATACCTGAGATGGTCAGAACAGGACGTAACATGGAGCAGAAGGGATCACCCGGAAAGAATAGAACACCCGGGAGTCTTAGCATTAGTAGTCGCACCGCAGGTCAATGGGTATGAGCTGAAAAAGGTTTTGATGGACGGTGGAAGTAGCATCAATATACTGTATTGGGAAACCTTCTTACGCATGGGCCTCAAGGAGTCTCAGCTACAAAAAAGTTCAACAAATTTTCATGGGATAGTGCCGGGTCATTCAGCGTGCCCCGAGGGAAAAATCGCATTGGAGGTAGCTTTTGGGGAATCAAAGGATAACTATCGAGTTGAGTGGCTCACTTTTGAGGTGGTCAAGTTGCGCAGTCCTTATCACGCGCTATTCGGAAGGCCGGCTTATGCTAAACTCATGGCTAGGCCGTGTTACGTGTATTTACAGCTAAAAATCCCGGGTCCTAAGCAGACCATTACCATACATGGAAATCGAGATATAGCAGCTGAATGCGATGAAGGAGACGCAGCAATGGCCGAGCAAGCCTGTAGAAAAGAGGAACTCAAGCACTACCGGTCTCAAGCTGACCCGGAGGACAGAACCACACCAAAAAGGCCGAGCACTGAAGGCGAAAGAGCAAAGTTCAAGGCAGCACAAGATGATAAGATGGTGGCTTTTGTCAAGGATGGTTCCTCCAAACAATCGGGTATAGGAGAAGAAACTGCACGGCCGCTCACAGCCAGCCGCGTTATGGAAACACCTCACCCGGGTTGGCTGGTAAACCCGGTACTTATCATGAAAAAGTCCAACAAATGGAGAATGTGTATCGGTCACGTCAGCCCGGGACCGGTTCCCAAGAAGAACTAAACAATGTAACGGGCAGCAGGTTTCAGACGCGCTCTTTTCCTATCCAGGGTACCTAAGGGGACTGAAAGGTTTTAAATGAGGCGGCCTGCTGATCCAAACTTTCTCGTATCAATAAAGAGATGGTTATCAAGTCCTATTTTGTTACGATCTTTACTTTGGTTACAGGTGAGTAGTATCCATTGCTATCAATACATCAGTATCATTAAGTATGTTGAATATATATAGGTCTCGGGGGCTGATTGCTTGAATAGCACAGCCACAAACCCAAAGACCCGGCCTTGATGCCTATGAGTTATAAGGGCCGATTACTCGCAAACGAGTATGGCTGCAATCTTATAACCGGACAAAGGAGCCAAATTTTCTTGACTTTTCTTACTTAAGCTCGATGTGACTCGCACTAAAGTGGCATGATTTGCTCGCTTACGATTACAATCAGCCATGAAGCCCAATGGGACTTGTCTGACCCTGTTTTCGTATAGATGTAACAACATGGTATCCACGCGAAAGCCGGCTTACAGTACAAGATAGTCAAAAGGGTCATCTAAACCACAAGTTATGCAGAGTACAAGGCTAATAGCTGGAAACTCAATGTTTATCAAGCGTAACTTCATTATCTATATGAAACAATTCCGGGTTTCGGCTTAGCAACAACAAGTTTGTTCTCTTCGAAAAGACCACACACCACAGACTCGGAAATTCGGGCCTTGGGGACTGTGGGTTTCGAAACAGAGTCAAGTTGTTTCGTCGCTAAGCTCGAAAGACCCCAATGTCCGAGTCGTGGGGACTTGGGGACTTAAAGAAAAGTCCACCTGTCAAAACTCACGATACTCGGAAATAAAGAGGGGAATAAAAAGAAATGAAAAGAAAGTCGGATATCAAGAATAAGTTCAAAAATAGACAAGTATCAAGTTCATCAAAAGGCCTAGAAAGGCACGAAGTGTATCACAGAATTAAAGTGCGTTACAAATTGCGACACCAGTATCAAGGGTGCACAGGCGCACCGTCAAAAGAATACTTGTTTGGAATAAAAGCATCAGATGATCGAAGTATTTTGATGGCATTTGCCTATTCAGCTTCCTGAGTAGGGTCCACATCTTTGCCCTTGCCCTCCGGGTCTTGCTCCTGGACTTGTTCTTTAGCTATCCCGGCATCATCACCCAGATTCTTCGCGACAGGACGGACAGGCGGAAGAACAGCTGGTGTAGAGGTGGTTGGCTCTGATCCTAACTCGGCCTCTCTCTCCGCAGTTTCTTCCCTCTTCCTGGCCGAGTCAGCAGCCCATTTCTCCAAAACATCAAAGGGCGGGGGTGCGTCCTCCGTGACGATCTTGCCTTCAGCATCGTACGCACTCATAATTGTGTTCAGATCCATACTATCGGCCAAAGTGGTGGCCGAATGACGCACTGCGGACTGTATGGCCTTGAAGTCCTTGGGTGAAAACTTGGAGCCATCCGCTTTGAATTCTGGAAACCCGGATATTACCTTTGCCGGATCAAGCTTCGGAAAATAAGCCTTCGCCAGGGTAAAAGCCCGGGTCATACCAATCCGGCATGCCGAGCGTTTCCAGATTTCAATCCAGGCAGGCACGGTGGAGCAGGCTTGGATAAGATTTTCTTCACCCGGATATACTTCAGTAGGCCACTTCACGGCGTCTAGTATAAACTTCGTGCCGGCAAAGAAAGTCCGGAGCACAGTCTTTAAAGTTTTAGCCTTTGTAATGGCATCCTCCTCTGGGGCCGCAAGGTTGGCACCTGCAGTTGAAACAAAGGAAGAACGTATCAGTAATCCCGAGTATCATGTAATAAAGTAAAGGCATGAAGTCAGTCGGCAGCAAAAACTTACTAAGCAAGATGCGATAGGTATCGGTAACCTGGTCCGATAATTTCTTCAGTGCGGTTTGAGCAGTATTGTACTTCTTCTTGTATTTAGAAACATCCTTCTTCAAGGTTTCCACGTCATCCTCAAGGGCTTCTCTACGCTTTACCTCGGCAAGAAGAAGTTGTTCGGTCTTGAGCAAAACTTCATCAGACCGGGTCATCTGTGCCTGTAAAGAACAAGGAGCACAAGTATCAGTCGGGTATCATGGCAAGCCAACTATTGCATAAAGTACCAAGCATAACTTCAACAAAGTTATGCTCGGAACTTGGGGACTAAATGTATACTGCGAGATATCAAGTGTTATTACCTGGTGCTCTGCGGCCATGCGCTCTAGAATGTTGCTCTCTGAGGTCTTCATAGTGAGGAGAGTGTTCATCAGCTGGTCAAAAGTATCATTACCCGTGTTAGAAGATCCGGGTCCTCGGAAACTCGGAGAAGGAGTTTTCTTCTTAGCGGGAGATGGCCTCCGGGTCATCCGAATGTTGGAATCTGGTACTCCCCCCCCCCCCCGCACCCAAATTTGCAGCTTTTTCCTTCTCGCTTGCATGCGAGGCTATCGGATACCCGGCTCCTTGACTGGCCGGGTTCATCGGTGACACTTGTCCTTCGTCGCCGGCTGCGGCTGCCGTATTATCAGTCGGGGTCCCCTTACCCGGGTCATCGGTCTCCATATCCTCTTGGTCGCTGATAATGACCGTGGCCCTATAGATAGTATGAGTGAGCAGTTAGTGTACAACCAGGAAAGGGTGATGAAAATGTGATAGAACGTCAGGAAAGGAACTTTACCCGGGATTCACTGCAAAGTCCGAAGGGAATTCGCTGCTGGACCCGGGCGAAACTGAAAAGTATCAAGCGAGATTTTGTGAGGGAATGGTTCAGGAAGATTGTTTCGTCCGAGAAAGGATAAGGTAAATACCAGCGCGCCGAGTCGGAGACAATGAAATACCCGGGTTAAGAGCGTCATCACCCGGGTAATTTCGAGTCGCTCTCCGCTTGGTCATGGGCGACTCCTTCAAATGTGGCCAGTGGAATAACATCAAGTTAGCTCATGTATATCATCAAAGGAATACGAATTGAATACAAGGAGGCGATATGAAACCTTGAGGACGACCCCTCGGGGTTTTCTCTTAGATCCGACTTTGATTGTCGGCTCCACTTCCTCCTCATCACTGGCGGATTCTACCTTGCCGTCAGTTTCTTCTTCTTCGTCCTTGTCCTCTTGCTCTGGAAGTTATCAAGGTCACAGTTGGAAAATGAAGAACGGGACACGGCGAACTCAAAGGAACTAAGTGAAGTTCGAAACGTACCTTCATCCGAGTTAGTGCCATCCTCTTGCTCCTCTGGATTTTCGGAGTTAGGAGGAGTTTCAATCTTCCAAAAGGGATCATCAGCCTGAGAAGAAGGTATAAGAATAAGGGTTATTAGTCATATCGAGTGGAAGGTGTGAAAGCAAGAGTATGAAAACCGAGTTTTTACCTTGGGGGCTGGGTTCTCACGAGTGAAGGGTTCTAACCCGGCTATGTTCCAGATTACCTCCAGCTTCTCTGTCAAGAAGCTCTTGATAGTCTTGTTGGTATCTCCGGCTGCAAAGCTGTGGGTGGAGTACCGGAGCGAGTCCGTAGTGTGCCCTAAATACTCGCACATTAACTTAGTACGGATGGAGTTGGGTTGGATCCGGAAATCGACCCAAGTTTTCACCAGGTTAAGCCCAATGAGACCTTGGGCCGACAGAACAGAGATTTTGGCTAGTAAAGGCCGGATGGCCTCCCTGTCCGAGTCAGGGTCAAAGGCGTTGAAAGACTCGGAGATATCGAGAAGGCCCTCCGAGTAACCCGGCAGTTTCTTTTGGCCGGGTGGAGAGGTGTCTCGACAATAGAAGTACGAGAGTTGCCAGTGTTTGACGTGGGAGTTGAGAGTGAGGGGTGGCATCAGAGAATTCTTGCGGCGCTGGATAGAAACCCCGCCGCAAGCGAGAAGTGCCCCGTCACCGCTTTCGCGGCACGGTTTGCACTGGAAAAGCTCGACGAAAAGAGCAAAACTTGGCGGAGTGCACAAGTATGACTCGGAGAGAACGATGAAGTGGGAGATATTTAACACGGAGTTAGGCCCTATGTCAAAAATGCGAAGGCCATAATGGCTCAGAATATCACGGAAGAAAGGGTGACCCGGAGGACGGAAGCCCCGGGTCACGTGTTCCACAAAGCATATTACCTCGTCCTTCGCCGGTGTAGGCCGGGTCTCGTTGCCCGGCACCCTCCAGTGGATTTCCTTTTGAGGGGGTAGAACCCCTAACTCGGCCAGTTCTTCTAACTTGGCCTTCGTAACCGTGGATCGCGCCCAATTGGCGGATATGGAGCTGGTGGTCTTGGCCTTGGCCGGTGTTTTCCCCTGCTTCTTGGGAGCCATGTGATTGACCTGCAAAGCACGAGGTAGAAGGATACAAGGAATAAGACTCGGAAGCTATGAGTTGTTTGAGCATTGACAAGTGATATCGAGACAACATGGAAGTTGCATACTATCCGGGTATCAATCTGCAGAGTAAGGTTCAAACTATCCGGGTATCAAGCATCATAATAAAAGTTATGAAAGCCTATGCATTGAAAGAGCCTTTGAGGGTGATGGATGGTAGCGCGGGTACTTATTGCGAGTAAAAAGAACCGGAAAAGGGAAGATTTTCCGGGTGGCGGAAACAAGGGCGGAAAATTTGGGCGGCCCGAGCTCAGATTGGAGACTCCGTTTCTAGATTTGTGGTAAAATTAACGACTATGGGTGGTAGGAAAGTGAAATAAAGTCTATATCCAATTCATTGGATCAGCTAGGATGAATACGAGCAACTTAATTCGGCGTGACCAGGAAAAGGACCGACGAGTTGATTAGATCTAATCTGGAGAAAGTCAAGAAATTGCGGAGGCTAGTTAATGGATGAGAGAGGCTTACTGGAGGGGATTGCAGTGAAGCTCGACGGAGGCAAATGGCACAAGCCTGGTGCCCCTTTGCGATTCCCGGCGGGCAGGTCGGGGGTCCGGCGGCGGATCTGGGCGGTGGTGCGGAGCGCACCGTGGCGGAGCGTAGCCGACGGCTGATGGGCTCCGGTGATGCACGCGAGGCTTCCGTGGTGGCACTCTGTGAGCTAGAGCACTGAGGAAGAAAGGAAGAATATTGGGGGGAAATGAGCTGTTGGGGTTAGGGTTACCCCTAAGAGCCAATTTATAATAGCGTGAGTGGATAAGCCCAGTTCAACGGGTGGGAGCCGGAAGTTACGGAGTAACAGCTATCTGTTTAAGTTTTGCGAGATACGCTTTGAATATTGGGCGAGGTATCCGGACAGAAATTGGAAGGAGATATTCTTCATAATATCAAGATCAATTATCGAGTAAAGCACAGGAACTTGACATTCTTATCAGGGCTTAGACCCGAAAAGCTAAGTGTTTGGAGAGAAGCCGGGTTACTATATGGCCACCATAGAGCTGGGCCTAGCTATTTATCAGAGCGCTTTAACCCGGCCTTCATGCATTCGCACATCTGATGTTTTTGCAGGGAATAGCAAGCGCTTCAAGAAAGGATCTGTGAATCCCAAGCTATTCTGGGGACTACTGATGGAGGGATAATAACCCGGTAGGCTAGCTCCAAGGTATAACCCGGCCCAAAGGACGCTGCGCAAGATCCGGCTAAGGATATAGAAACTTCTGGAAGGCCCAAGTTTGTAGGTCTCGTAATCCGGATTGTGGGTTACGGTAAAGGAAAGTTAGGGTTTGTATGTGGTGTCCGGGTAGGATCCAGGGTGCGTCTTGGAGGACAAGCCAGAGGGTACGGGGGCTTTATAAACCGACCCCTAGGTTTAGTTGAGAGAGATCTAAGAACCCTAGCAATATCGTTTGGTATCAAGTATCCAGTGTAACACGAGAGTTGAGTTAATATCTTGAGATCGGAGACTCGGCGACTTGATTGCCGGCTACCAGATCGAGTTCCATCATGTTTTCCTCTGAGCGAAACCCTCTCCCAAACGCCTGTGACGTCTTGCCCCAAAATTCGTTACCCCCGGTAACGTCTGCCGTGATTATCCCACGACATAGCTCGCCGTGCGTTGGAGTAGCAAAGGAGAGATGTGGAAGCTGAGAGGCAAGGGGTGGCCGCGCGCTAGTGCCAGTTGGAAGAATTAGAGGATCGTATTCAGGCTCAAACAACTAGGATATATAATCAAAGGCATCAGACAAGACTACCTGCAGCAGGCGGAAATTTACAGCCGGCCACGTTGTTCATCACGCCTCAGGACCAACCAATCCCGGCTATGAATCAAGGAACCGGGTATAAAGGCGCGATTCTAGGAGGACAGCCGGCAAACATGCCAGCCGGGTCACCCGTGTTACCCGATGGGGTCGCTGGAGGCAATACCGTACCACCACCGTCACGATTTCATACCCCACCGGGTCACTTCAATAACCCCATGGATAACATGTACGCCGCAACTTTAGAGCTCGACCGTATTCCTTTGGGAGAATCACCTCAGGCGATAGAGACCCTGCGGGCTATAGACCTGTTACGCACCGCGGTTGCTCAGCAGGCCAATTACCCGGACAACAGGAGTGGCATGCACGGGACGCCGTATGTTAGTCGGCATCATGGGAATACGGGCAACATCCAGTCAAACTCGGCACGACGGAGGGTAGAGCAGCAGCAAATGCCACCTCCCCCTCGTAGACTGGCAACTCCTGCAGCCTCGGCGGCACAAGCAATCGTGGATAGTTCCCGGGCAAGCGCGCAGCGGACGGGTCTGCGGTACGAGGCCGGTAGCAGTCGCGCCCCCTGCTGTACCCACTGAGGTCTCACATGTTTCAAGAGTAAGGCCAGTACCGGCAAACTTAGTCGGACCTAAGTGTTTGTCGGATGCCATCAGGTCTGAACCTTACCCGGATAAATTCAAGGAGCCGGATTAAGTGGTTAACTATGAGCCAACCATGGATCCAGAGACCTAGTTGAGCAGTTATGAGATGGCTATGTCAATTCGTAATGCTTCAGAAATACTTAAAGCCAAGTTTATGTATCTTATGATGTCTGAAGGAGCAGCAAAACTGTGGTTCAATAACCTGCCTGAGAGGTCCATCAATTCGTGGAGTGAGTTAAAGACAACTTTCGTCAAGCATTTTCACGGGACATGCCGGAAATTATTCACGATTGATGACTTAGATCGATGTGTTCAGAGAAAGGGAGAGTCGGCACGAAGCTGGGTGCGCCGAGTCATGGAGATACTCCACTCTTCCACCGATATTCAGCCAAAAGACGCGATACAAGCCATGGCGAAAACATGCAGATACACGCCTTTGGTGCAAAAATTGACGCGCATGAAATCGAGTCGGCATGTTTCAGAAATTACGATGGGGGAGTTGATGGATGCGTGCAAAAAACATGCCTCCACTGACACCACAGAAGAGAATGTCGAGGACAAGAAAGGGAAGGCTAATGCGAACAATAACGGAAGACCCGGCAACGGGGCTGCACCGGGTAATAATGGAGGATGTAATGGAAACAACCAGCATAAACGTCCGTATGAGGGGAGCTCCGAGTTAGTCGCCAATACAGAGGCCGGGTTTCCAAGGCCTAGAGCAGATGGAAACTTTAACGGAGGAAAATTCAACGGAGGAGGCAATTACCAAGGACCACCGCGGCTGGCTAATTATATAGAAGCCTTCAGGATGCCTTGCCCGCGTCATAGTAGGAATGGAAAGCCGGCTAATCACTCGTTGGAGCAATGTGTGGATTTACAGAGATGGAAAAACAAGAAAATACAGAAGGCCCTGCGAGGCGCAAGCCGGGGAGGAGGACCGGGTCCGGGTGGAAACCCGGGCAACGGACCACCCCCTCCCCCCGCCGGCAACGTAGGAGGTGGCAATCCGGGTAATAACCAGGGTGGTGCAGGTGGTTTCCAGGCTAACCCAAAGCAGTTAGGACAATATCATGTCCACACCACCGGGACTTCCAAAAGAGAAAGAAAGGTACTTAAGAGGGCGGTAAACTCGGTTTCCTCGGGTGTTCCAAGATACCTGAGATGGTCAGATCAAGAAGTAACATGGAGTAGGACGGATCACCCGGAAACAATAGAACATCCGGGTGTGCTAGCTTTGGTGGTGGCGCCGCAGGTCAATGGCTATGAGCAGAAGAAGGTTTTGATGGATGGCGGAAGTAGCATCAACATCTTATACTGGGAGACCTTTTTACGTATGGGGCTCAAGGAGTCTCAGCTGCAGAAAAGCTCCACAGTTTTCCATGGAATTGTGCCGGGACACTCGGCCTGCCCTGAGGGAAAGATAACACTCGAAGTCGCTTTTGGAGAATCCAAGGATAACTACAGAGTAGAGTGGCTCACATTCGAGGTGGTGAACTTACGTAGTCCTTATCATGCACTGTTCGGAAGGCCGGCTTACACCAAATTCATGGCAAGGCCATGCTATGTTTACCTGCAGCTAAAGATCCTGGGTCCTAAGCAAACCATCACGATACATGGGAACAGAGATGTGGCAGCAGAGTGCGATGAGGGAGATGTGGCACTTGCAGAGCAAGCTTGCTCAAAAGAAGAACTCAGGTATTACCGGTCTCAGGTAGACCCGGAAGATTGAACAGCCTTGAAGAAACCGAACACAGATGACGAAAGAGCAAAGTTTAAAGCAGCCCAAGATACAAAGATGGTGGCTTTCATTGAGGGTGACCCCTCCAAACAGTCTGCTATAGGGTCTAACCTAGGTAACAAGGAGGAAGAGGCACTCATAGAGTTTATTCGCGAGAATCAGGATGTTTTCGCTTGGACGCCTAGTGACATGCCGGGTATCCCGACTGAGCTCGCTGAGCATAGTTTGCATGTTGATCCCAAGTCCCGGCCAGTGAAGCAGGGTCTGAGGAAAATGAACGAGGAAAGGAGAAAGGCTATAGGAGCAGAGATAGCTCGGCTCCTAGCAGTCGGCTTTATCATGGAGGTTTTTCACCCCGAGTGGTTGGCAAACCCGGTTCTAGTGCTAAAAAAGAACAACGAGTGGAGAATGTGCATAGATTATACAAGTCTCAATACGCACTACCCAAAGGATCCATTTGCCCTTCCAAGGATAGACCAGATCATAGATGCAGTGGCGGGAAGTGACCTGTTATGCTTCCTGGATGCCTATTCCGGGTATCACCAAATAAAGCTCAAAAAGGAGGACTGGGAGAAAACGTCGTTCATAACCCCCTTTGGAGCCTTTTGTTACAAGACCATGACCTTTGGATTGAAGAACGTTGGCGCGACGTACCAACGGTGCATTCAGAAGTGCTTCGAAGATCAGATCGGACGCAACGTTCACGCTTATGTTGATGATGTAGTGATCAAAACAAGGAAGGCAGAAACATTCATCAATGACCTGAAAGAGACATTCAAGAACCTGAGGAGATACCAGATGAAGCTCAACCCAACAAAGTGTGTGTTTGGGGTTCCTGCAGGGAAGTTACTCGGTTTCATCGTCTCTGAGCGGGGAATCGAGGCTAACCCGGAAAAAATCAAAGCCATCCAGAGCTTGAAAAAGGCGGAAGAGATGAAACATGTTCAGAAACTTACAGGATGCGTGGCAGCGTTAAGCCGGTTCATGTCTAGGCTCGGAGAAAAAGCGATACCCTTATACCGACTCTTGAAGAAAACAGACAAGTTCGTATGGGATCAAGAGACGGACGAGACATTTGAGGCTCTGAAGAAGCAGTTATCCGAGGCGCCGGTTTTGGATGCGCCGGGTCCTAAGGAGCCTATGTTGCTGTATGTTGCGGCTGGGCCTCGGGCAGTTAGCGCGGTGGTTGTGGTTGAGCGCAAGCAAGATGGAAAGGATCACCCGGTGCAAAGGCCGGTTTACTATGTGAGCGAGGTCTTGTCAGAAGCAAAGCAACGATACCCTCATCGTCAAAAGCTAGTTTTTGGGGGTATTCATGGCCAGTCGGAAATTGAACCCGTACTTTCAAGAACACCCCATTACGGTGGTAAGCTCAATACCAATGGCAGATATCATAAGAAATTCAGACGCAACAGGCAGGGTGGCTAAGTGGGCCATCGAGATGGGAGATTATCACATCAACTATGAGCCCCGGTCTGCGATCAAGTCTCAAGCCCTGGTTGATTTCGTTAATGATTGGACCCAAACAAGCATGCCCTTAGTGGTGCCAAGTTCAGAATCCTGGGTAATGCCTTTTGATGGTTCCAAGCAATATGAAGGGTCAGGAGCTGGTGTTGTGCTCACATCGCCAAAAGGGGATAAGTTGAGTTACGTGTTGCAAATTCACTTCGATTGCTCCAACAACATAGCCGAGTATGAGGCCCTGTTGCATGGACTAAGAATAGCAGAGCAGATGAACATCAAGCGTATAAGGTTCTATGGAGACTCGGATCTCGTCGTACAACAGGTCTCAGGAACGTGGGACAGAAATGATGCAACAATGGCAGCATACCGCAGAGAGGTGGACAAGGTAGCCGGGTATTTTTCCGGGTATCAGGTGGAGCACATTGATCAGCGAAATAATAAGGCCGCAGACACGCTCTCGAGACTCGGTTCTCGTCGAGAGCCGGTTCCGCCTAATGTCTTTCTGGACGAGCTATGGCGGCCTTCGATCAAAACCGAGTCAGAGAAGGAACTAGCTCACCAAGACCCGGATTTGGAGTTTGTGGCCGCGGTGCGCGCTATCCCGGAGTGGAATGAGCCGTTCCTGGCGTTCTTATTGTGGGGTGAGTTACCACAGCAGGAAGTTCTAGCTCGGCAAATTCAGAGACGGGCAAAGGGATATTCTATCGTTAAAGGTGAGCTTTATAAGAGAAGTGTTGCAGGTGTCTTTCTACGCTGCGTAGCCCCAGAAGAAGGCCGTCAAATACTGAAGGAAATTCATGAAGGTGATTGTGGACACCACACCTCCACAAGATCCCTTGTGGCTAAGGCTTACCGGCACGGTTTTTTCTGGCTTACGGCGTTAGCCGACGCGGAGCGCTTGGTAGCAAGGTGTGATGGATGTCAAAGGTACGCCCGGCAAATCCATGTGCCGGCTATGGAGTTACGGATAATCCCATTAACCTGGCCATTTGCGGTTTGGGGTATGGACATGGTAGGCCCTTTCCACATGACTCCATGCAAAAAGACTCACCTACTGGTGGCTATCGACAAGTTTACAAAGTGGGTTGAGGTTATGCCTGTTACAAACTATGAAGCGGCCACAGCTGTGAAATTCTTGAAGAGGATTATATATCGATTTGGATACCCCCACAGCATAATCACGGACAATGGAACCAATATGTCCTTAGGAGAGATGGAGAAGTTATGTGGAAACAATGGCATCCGGCTTGATGTAGCTTCAGTGGCCCATCCACAAGCTAATGGACAGGTGGAGAGGGCAAATCAGGAGCTACTTCGTGGGTTGAAACCCTGATTACGAGTCCCGTGCCTCCGAGTTGTTGGAGCATGGGTCGAGGAGTTACCATCTGTGGTTTGGGGAATTAATACTACACCTAACAGATCTACTCAAATGACCCCATTTTTTATGGTTTATGGTGCAGAGGCGGTCCTTCTGAGTGATATCATCCACGACTCGCCACGAGTGGCGGCTTATGTTGAGGTGGAAAACGAGAAGACCCAGAAAGATGTTGTGGAGATGTTAGAAGAGCACATGGAGCAAGCATTGGAGCGGTCCTCCATATATCAGCAGGATTTACGACGATACCACAGTCGCCGGGTCAAAAACCGCATTTTCCAGGAAGGAGACCTGGTGCTGCGCCTGGTGCAGTCCAAGGAGGGAAAGCATAAGTTATCTCCCCCATGGGAGGGCCCGTTCATTATAAGCCGGAATCTGCACAACGGATCATATTACCTGGTGGATACAAGGGAAGAATCGGATTACGTGAACGACACTGCTCATTCTACCGCATCTATGCAAGAACGTGAACGACCATGGAACGTGGCTCAGCTGCGTCCCTACTATACTTAGTATAGACTCGGTTTACAGATTATACTACACGATGTAATGGGCAACAGGTTTCAGACGCACTCTTTTCCTATCCAGGGTACCTAAGGGGACTGGAGGGTTTTTAATGAGGCGGCCTGCTGACCTAACCTTTTCATATCAATAAAGAGATGGTTAAATCATGATAGTTCTTGTGTTTCCTACATTTTTGTCAGTTTTTTTGCATGTTTTCCTATGTTTGATCATGCTCTATATCAGGTAAGTATATTATGTTTAGTTAGCTATAATTATTCAACTATAAAAAATATAGTTTAATAAGCTTCAAATTTATATATCTTTTCCTTTTATTCAAGTTATCTGTAAGCCGGTAAACCTGAAAGCCTACTGTTCCATAGCATATATATGTAGGTCTTGGGGGCTGATTGCTTGAATAGCACAGTTACAATCTCAGACTCGACCATGATGCCATCGAGTTGTGAGGACTGATTACTTGCAATAAGTACAGTTGCAATCTCATAACCTGGACAATAGAGCCAAAATTTTCTTGGCCTTTCTTGTTTAAGCTTGATGTGACTCGCAACAAAGTGGCATGTTTTGGCTAACCTACAAATTCAATCAGTCATGATGCCCATTGGGACTTGCCTGGCCCTGTTTTCGTAGAGTTATAGCAACATTGAGTATCCACGCGAAAGCCGTCTTACAACAAAGAGGGTCAAAAGGGTCATCCAAACCATAAGTTATGCAGAGTAAAGGCATCAGCCGGAAACTCATAATACATCAAGCATGACTTCAAAGTGTATAAATGTAATAACATGGTTGGGGACTTAAGAAAGCAAAAAGTTTTCTTAGGCCAAGGAACTCAAGACCCGAAATCCGGGTCTTGGGGACTTGAGAAAGCAAAAAGTTTTCTTAAGCCAAAAAAACCCCAGACCCAAATCCGGGTCTTGGGGACTCGGAAGAAATTTTTCACCATCCCAAACCAAGAATCGGTATCTATCGCGAAAAACGTATAAAAGCAAAGTTGTGCCAACACAAGGTTGAAAAGGTGCGTATCAAATTGATAACCAGAAGGGTCATCAAAACCACAGGAGTTTAAGCGTATTACAAACCAGAGAATAGTATCAAAAGTGCACATGCGCACTATCAAATAAACAAGCGTGAAAGGCATATTACAATGCCTATTGGCCGAATAATTGTTTGCAGGTAAAAGTGTAATAACTTTACTCGGTTTCTTCAGCCGAGTCATCGGGAGTGGTCTTGGCAGCCGGGTCTTCGGGGTTTTCCTCCGTCGCCTTCTCCTTCTCAGTGTCCGGGTCACCCTCGGAGGCAGCACGTGATGGAGGAGGGACAACCGGAGTTGAGGAAGATGGCATAGAGCTGGGGTCTGCCGCAGCCTTTCTCTTTGCAAGTTCCGCCTTGAAACGAGTCAAGATATCAAAAGGCTCCGGGTCTTCGATGGGCACAGGTTGGTCCTCAGCATCATAGGCGGGAGTGAGCTTGTTCACGTCAAGGGTATCTGCGATCAGGCTGGCCGAGTGGCGGATCTGGACATTGATAGCCTTGAGGTCTTTCCCCGAGAACTTAGAGCCTTTCAACTCGGGAAACCCGTTCACAAGCATTGCCGGCTTGATCTTGGGATAATAGGCCTTGGCCAGTGCAAGAGCACGTACCACTCCAACCCGGCAGGCTGAGCGCTTCCAGGTCTCAATCCAGGAAGGGACAGTCGAGTATGCCTCGAGCATTTTGGTAATGCACGGGTAATCACCCGACAGCTTCAAAGATTCAAGAGCCCACTTGGTCCCCGCTGAGAATTGCCGGATGGCAGTCTTGAGTATTCTTAGCCTGTGATGGTCATCTTTCACCTCTCCAATATCAGCCGGACCTGCGGTACAAAAAGACACCCGGATACCGAGTCGAAAACATTGCTGGATAGGGAAATCCGGGTAACACGAATCGACAAACAGAACCTAGACTTACCAATGATGGAATCAAAAATGTTGCTGATGAAGGCCGGGTATTCTTTGACAAGCTCATCAGCGGTCCGGAGCTTCTTCTTTTGTGTTTTATGCCTTTTGGTGAGGTCTTTGAGGCTAGCTTCTAGTTCTTCTTGGAGTTTAACCTCCACTTGCAGCAGTTCATTGGTCTTGGCCAAAAGTTCATCAGTACGAGCAACATAAGCCTGAAATCGACAGATAAGTATTAGTCGGCATATTAGTGAGTACCGAGTGACTGTGTACAGAACACTCGGGACTTGGGGACTAGGATAAGTGTATGAGTAGTGTTAGTAAGGTTAACCTGGTGCTCAGCCGCCAGAGACTCGATTATCTCCTCTTCAGTGGTCTTCAAGGACCGATACTCCTCCAGAAGCTTTTCAACCTTTTGGCCGCTGAGAGCCGGCCTGGAAGAGCTAGCGCCATAGCCAGTGGGTTGGGCTGCTGCCTTTGTCTCCTCCGGGTCATACCTGGCAGTAGCGGTCTTTGGAGCGGCAGCACTCCTCTGGGTCCCAATATATTCGACCTCAGGATCATCCGGCTGGGCCATGAGAGGAGGAGACTCGGTTCTTGGGCTGGTGGCGTTAGTCGGACCTTGCTCTTCAGGAGGTGGAAGGTTGGCAGCGCTTACCGGATCTTCCGTCATGGGGTCATCAGCGGGGGTTTCCACCGGATCGCTAAGTGTGACTCGGTCTCCGAGGAAAGAAAAATAAGGAGTTAGTGTGCTATATAGGAAAAGCATGCAAAGTATAGGGATATGGTCAAGTTATGAAAGTTACCCGGTATTCATGATGAAATCGCTGGGGGGCTCATTGCTAGACCCAGAAGACGCTGATAGAGAGTTGGAAAGTGAGACTCGGATTGTTCCGGGTAAAAGGATGACTTGGAGATGGGAATTTTTGAGGAGTACTGTCAGAATAAGTGGAATGAGTACCGGCTCTGCGAACGGGCGATTGAGGGATCCCGGGATTGAGGGGCTCGTCAATCGGAGAATTACGGGTTACCCGTCGCTTGGGTGGAGGAGATGCGTCCTTCAGAGACGATACAATGGTTAGATATTCGTTAAGCTTGCACATACTGGCGTATGAGTATGGTTCTGTGGTCATGGAGGAGTATGGCACCTTGAACGTGACCCCCTGGGTTTCCTCTTCTTGCCTAACTCGGCATGTGGCTCTGCCTCGCTCTCCTCCGATTGAGAGTCGTCCTTGTCAGCCGGCGCTGGTAAATTATAGCATGTTATCAGTAAGTGGAAATTTTTGGTCTAATAGATTAACAAAGCATTTGCTCGGTAACCCGGGATTACCTTCCTCACTATCATTCGGTTCTTCATCTTCCGAGTTTTCAGAAGGTGGAGGGGTGACAATCTTCCAAAACTCGTCGGTTTCCTGGGTAAAGAGTAGCAAAGTTAAAAGCTAGCAGGTATACATATCAAAAAATAAGTCGGTATAGAAGGTGTTAGCCGGTTCTTACTGGAAGAGCCGGGTTTGAGCGAGTGAAAGGGCCGAGTCCGGAGATGCTCTTGATAACATCCACTTTCTCGGCCAGGAAGTTCTTCATGGCCTTATTGACATCCACGGCCGGGTATGATTTCTCCGAGTATCGGAGAGAGTTGGTCAAATGGCCCGAATACTCACAGATGAGTTTGGGGCGGATGCTGTTTGGCTGGATCCTACAGCTAATCCAGGTTTTGATCAAGTTTAGCCCGCAAAGACCATGGGCTGCTAGGACGGCTAATTTATGGAGGAGGGGTTGAATAGACTGTCTATCAGCTTCTGGAGCAAAGTAACTAAGGCTATCACTGAGAGAGAGGGTCTCGACGGATAAACCCGGCAAAGGCTTTTCGCCGGGTGTAGACGTGTCCTTGCAATAAAAGAACGTCTTCTGCCAGTGATTCACGTGGGTGTGAAGGCTGAGAGTCGTCATGAGAGAGTTCTTGCGCCTCTGGATGGACAGTCCCCCACAAACGAGGAGGGGTCCATCCGTGCTCTCACGGCAAGGTTTGCATTCGAAAAGTTCTAAAAACAGGGTGAGATTGGGGGCGATGCAAAGATAAGACTCACAAAGAACAACGAAATGGCAGATGTTCAAAATCGTGTTAGGACCAATATCGAAAACTCGGAGTTTGTAATGATGGAGGATTTCGCGGAAGAAAGGGTGACCCGGGGGACGGAAACCCCGGGTCACGTGCTCCAAAAAGACAACAACTTCACCTGAGCCGGGTGAAGGCCGGGTCTCCTCTTCAGGTGCTCTCCAGGAGATTTCCGACTCTGCTGGGAGGACCCCAGACTCGGCCAGTTCCTCCAGTTTTTCCTTCGTGACAGTCGACCTAGCCCAGTTGGCTGAGATCGACTGACCCGGCTTCTGCTTCAGAGCCAGGTTTTTCCCTTCGACTTGATAGGAGCCTTGGGAGCCATGGAAATGGATCTAGAGAAAATAAAAAACTAAGAATAAAGCAAGGAAAAAATGGAGGCTAGAAGAACGATAAACACGGATTCAAGATTTAGAGGAACAACTCTAGATCTACGAGTACTTACTAAAAAATGGCGGCGGGGTGAGGTCCGGCGTGCTCTGCGTGCAGCGGTGGCCCGGTCCTTGAAGGTGACGGCGGCGCGCGTGCGGGCGTTCCGGGTCCGAGCTTGGATCTCGAGCTTCAATGGCGCGGTGAGGTCCTCGAGGTGAAGTCCGGCGAGCGTTGTGGCGCGGGATGGCGATGCGAAACGGCGGCCGGTAGTCGGGGTCAGCGGCGTGCGCACGGGGTCTGATGGCTCACGTTCTTGACCTCGGGTTCTTGGACGCTAATGGCGAGCGGGAGGAGGAAGAAGGAGAACGGAGTGGTGGCCTTTGGGTTTAGGGCTCCCCCCGGGCTCTATTTATAGGCGCGGTGGAACCCTAGAAACCAAACGATAACCTGGAGCTTTTTTTTTACACCAATACTATGGGGGAATCCCCCACAGCCCCCCATTTATTAAAATAATAAAAATTTATTTACAATATTTACACTATTTACAAGGGAATCAGGGGAGTGAATCAATCCATGATGTCAAAAAACAGAGAATTCTCTCTTCACCCTGTACTTAAGCAGGGTAACTTCCTGAATAAACAGGGCCTTCCATCCTCTAAAACTTGGTTTGATGTTCTTAAAAATCCAACCATTTCTCTGTTTCGAAATGCCCCAGCAGGCCAGGATCACTATCTACTCAAAGAAAGGACCAGAGAAATGCCTCTTGGCAGACCTGATTGTAAAAATTGAAGAACCTGGAATCCAAGGAATTTGCAGATAGTTCCAAATCCTTGTACTGTATGTGCAATTAAAGAACAAATGCCTCCAGTCTTCATAATCATGAGTAGAACAAAGGACACAATCAAAAGAGTCACTAACATTCCAATGTCTTCTAATCAACATATCCCTGGTGTTAATTCTATCATGCAGCAAAAGCCAAGCAAAGAATTTATGCTTAGACTGACATTTACTCTTCCAAATCCCATAGGATAGCACATCATCAGGAAGACCATCAAAATGGTGTTTATAAAAAGAGCTTGGATAAAATCTGGCAGATGAAATAGAGCTCCTCCATTGATCTTTTTTACTAGATTGGAGTCTAAAATTGATAATCATACTTTTCAACACCATTAACTCATCATTTGCTTGGGTAGTCAATGGTAGAAAAAATTCTGAATACAATCTGTGTGTAAGAAGAACTCATGAAAAGATTGAAGCTTATCTTTAGCAAAAGAATATAATCTTGGGAAGGTTATCTTAAGCAATTGTGGTTGCCAGTTATCCTCCCAAAAAAGAACAGCGAAACCATTTCCCACAAAGCATGTTGTGATTTTTCTATATTCCTCATATAAAGCCATAATATTTTTCCACCAAAATGAACCTGACTCAACCACAGCATGAGGGACAGACTGATGATAGTAAGCATCAGTAATGAGCTGAACCCAAGGTAGATCCTCCTGGTTATAAAATTTATCTAGGTGTTTTAGCAGAAGAGCAGAATTTTGCACTTTCAAATTCAGGATTCCAAGTCCCCCTTCCTTTTAGGCTTACACACCATAGACCAAGCTGCAAGAGAATTAGCTTTGTCCTTCCCTCTCTTGATCCACAAACAGTGTCTTCTTGCTCTGTCAATGACCTCAATAACACCAGCAGGAATAACCAAAGAAAGCATGTAGTATGTTGGTAGTGAAGATAGCATAGAATTCACCAGCACCAACCTATGACCATAAGAGAGAAAGGAGGAAGTGGCAGATAGCCTTCTCTCAACTCTATCAATTAGAGGAGAAAAATCTTTAATAGTGGGTCTAGTAGTACCCATGGGCAATCCAAGATAAGTGAAAGGCATAGACCCAGTTTGACACTGAAAAAATTCAGCCAGAGCAGTGGTTTCTTCAGAAGCAAGATTGATAGGAATCATAGAGGATTTGTGAAAATTGACTTTCAATCCTGTAAAGGCAGCATAAGTTTGCAGAATATCTTTGAAGACCTCCAGATCTTTTTTACATGCTGGCAGAACCACTATGGTATCATCAGCATACTGAATAATGGGGAAATATTTTCGAACTGGGATAGGTGAGGAGAGTAAACCATCATTGTAGGCCTTATTGACTAGGCTTTGTAATAAATCAGCTCCTTAAACAAAGAGAAGAGGAGACAGTGGATCTCCCTGCCTAACTCCTCTTTTGCAGATAAATTTCTTGCCAGGAATCCCATTAAGAAGCACAGAGGAATAACCAAAAGCAAGAATTTCTCTGACCCAACAAATAAATATTTCTGGAAATCCCTTCACTCTCAAGACTTGTAAAATAGCATCATGATCCAAGGTATCAAAGGCTTTTTCAAAATCAATTTTGAGGACCACTATTTTCTTCTTGGATTGTTGGCATTGTAATAGGAATTCAAAAGACCAAGCAAGACAGTCCTGGATAGTTCTACCCTTTATGAAACCATATTGGTTATCATGAATAGTATCACAAATAATGTTCTGCATTCTATTAGCAATCATCTTGGTGACAAATTTGAGACAGGTATTAGTCAATGAAATTGGACTGAAATCATTAACAGTCTGAGGGGAATTAGTCTTTGGGATGAGAGTGATATAAGAGCCATTTATACTCTGTAAAGACAGATTCCCCGAGTGAAAATCATGGCACAGTTGAGATAAATCTTCTTTTAACACATCCTAGCATTTTTTCACAAAAAGGCCATTGAAACCATCAGGCCCTGGAGCTCTATCAGTCTTAAGAGACTTCATAACATTAACAATTTCCTCAGAGGTGGAAGGCTTAATAAGACAATCCAAATTAACAGAAGGCTTTATAAAATTGGAAAGATTTAAAGGCTGAGTGATAATGGTGGAGACCCCCATTCTATTCTTGAAACATGCCCAAAACGCAACTGTCTTATGATGATGATCAATCATTGAGATCCCTTCTTCATTTTTAATCTCAGCAATAGTATTAAATCTAAATCTTTCAGTAGCTTTGGCATGAAAGAATTTGGTATTTTCCCCACCAAGTTGCACCCATCTGATGGTACATCTATTTTTCCAATAAGCAGAATGTGAAAGAAGCAACTTATTCAGGTGGGATTGAACAATATTTCTGAAATTAAATTCAGGTCTGCTAAGACTCCTTTCCTCTTCCAAAGTATCCAAGATCAGAATGAGCCTATTACAATTGGCAATTTAAATCTTCATATTAGAGAGATTTCTACCCCACCTTTTGAGTTCATGCCTGATGTTTTTAAGTTTAGCAGTAATGGTGGCAGCAATGTTATTTTTCTTTACTGGCCATTTCCAAACTTTAGCAATAATATCCATGAAACATGGCTGATGGATCCAATGATTCTCAAACCTGAAAATCTGGGCTTTTGGAATGGTGGTTGAGATGGAGATGACACATGGGACATGGTCAGAGGTGGACTTAGCAAGAGGCATAACCATAGTATTAGGGTAGTTTAAAGTCCACCAAGTGCTGGTAAAGAACCAGTCCAGCTGCTCAAGAAGGGGTTGATCTTGCATATTGGACCATGTAAAGGACCTTCCTTTTAAAGGAAGTTTAATTAAGCCAAGATGGCTAATAATTTCATTAAAAATGAAAATATCATTCATGTCTGCCCCAGGTTTATTTCTGTTTTCCACAGATCTAATAAAATTGAAATCACCCACCAGCAACCAATTTTCATGTGAGGGAATTATTAAATCATGAAGCCATTGGACAAAGATATCCCTTTCTAACCCACTGCAAGGACCATAAACAGTAATCAAAGTCCAGGAGGAAAGATTGTGCTTAGAAGTAAAACACAATTTAATGGCAGACTTGAAGCAGTCGGTCAATTCTCCATAAAAAATAGCACTGTTCGAGAGAACAATAATGCCACCAGAAGCTCCAACAGATGGAGAGAAAACAAATTTATCAAACCTCTTAGGACAAAAGGATCTAATGAAGCTGTGATCAAAATCTTCACATTTGTTTCTTGTAAACAAACAATAGCACACTGACTTTCCTCAATTTTGTTGTAGACCAGTAGCCTTTTATTTTTGTCATTAAGTCCTCTGACATTCCAGTCCAATACTTTCCAATCCAAGAATAAATATGATGTACTATCCATTAAAATAAAGGACTAATAGATCAATGTAGCAGTACCAGACAGCTACAAGAAATAAAAATGACACAGGATAGGACTGAAACATTGAAGCAATATTTGGATAGTTCACTGATAAATCCACAAAAGGGCCCAAAAGCAAAAGAGACTTTACAATATAAGTCTCCCAATAGATAACCACAGAGTACAGGAGCATCCAAGAACAGAAGTCATTACAATAATATATACTTCCTAACATTATTACTTCTTCTTGTCCTTGGTAGAATCAGGGACAGCATCAAGCTTGTCCTCAGTGAGCTCTTCATCTGCAATCTCCAGAGCCCTACCAACCTGTTGTAGAACAACAATTGGGGTATGAGGAGTGGCAGGAGCATTATCTGCAGCAGGCCTAGCTGATCTTTGCTTCTTCCTGGTTTGTGGGTTGTCCTGCATTGCCACTAGCTTGAAACCATTGTGCAAGGCAGCTTTCCTGGTGCTTCTTCTGACTGAAGATTCCACAGAGGGAGTGCCCATTTTACCTTTCCTTCTTTTCCTTGATGGGATATCAGAAGAAGGAGAAGGAGAGCATTCAATACTCTTATGGGGAGCACTAGGAAGTGGGACAAAAGAGTCAGGATAGCTTTCAAAGCACAATTTCCTAGCAGCTCTCTAGGCTTTGAAGAACCTTCTGTTAGCAGTAAACTGAAAAATAGTCCCTTTAAAAGGAACAAGAGAAATTTGCGGGAGGATATCAACCGGCCCGTTAATTATGGGATAAGGATCTTGGGAGTTATTGTGAAATGGCCGAGTCAGTCAAGCCCGCCATAAGAGCCGGACTTGAAAATTTTCACTCGGACCAGCTTGCGGAGAAGATGAAAGCCGGGTTATAGAACGTGCCTCTAGAAATTTGATCCGAGGAACGATACCCGGCTCGAGTGATAACCGGGTTATTATATGGACCGCCGAAAGAGCAGGCCTGACTATAGTTAAAGCAATCTAACCCATCGTGTTATGAATATAAATGTTTGTTGTTTTGCAGGGAATAGCGTGCGCTTCATGGTTGGTTCCAAGATGCCCAAGCTATTCTGGGGACTACTGTTGGGGGGATGATAACGCGGTAGGCCCACACCTAGGACGAGACCCGGCCAAAGGGGAGCTGCGTGAGACCCTGCGTTGTGATGCCAGGCCAGGTGTTACTAATGGGCCAGCAACTGCGTAGGAGACCCGGCCCAAGGGAAGAGAAGGTCTAGAAGGCCTAAGAGGCGGTGCAAACCCTATGATCCGTGACTTGAGGGTTACGGTAGGTAATTTAGGGCTATGTATGGATCCCGAGTAGGATTCCGGAGGTATCCTGTAAGGAAAGCCAGGAAGCCGGGTATTATATAAACCGGCTTCTAGGGCATAGAGGCCAAGATCGAGAGAGATAGAAGGATTCACGTATTCTAGGTATTCGAGAGCTGGTCCTTGTAACCCTAGATCGGAGTCTCGGCGACATTGCAGCCCGAGCCTTTAGATCACTAGTTGATATGACTTCCGCTGAGCTAAACCCTCTCCCAAACACCAGAGTCGATTTGCCCCATACTAAGTTACCCCTGGTAACCTCTGCCGTGAATATCCCACGACAGGCATGGTGGTGTAGACCCCTTCGGTGAGGAATTTCCCTCCCGGCAGGGTGCCGGGGAGAGCTCAAGAACCCTCCTGATCTCGGGATGACGATGACAGTGGCCTCTGGTGTTTGTCGGGGAAAAGTGGTATATATCTAGGGTTGATGTATCGGTGGGAATATATAGGCGAAAGGGCGATGGCAGTGGACGCTCAAGGGGCCACACCACCCCTAGGCGCGGCCAGAGGGGCGCGCCGCCCTATGGTGTGGCCCCTCTGTGGCCCCCTCCGGGCCTCTTCGGGACTCAGTGGAACCTTCGGGAATTCTAAGACTTCCGGGTTTCGAATTTTTCAATTCTGAGAATATTTCCAAAACAACTTTTGTGAAACTAGAAACAATAGAAAATAGGGAACTGGCTCTGTGGCATCTTGTCAATAGATTAGTCCCGAAAATCGATAAAAATGACATAAAGTATATGGAGAACATGTAGGAAATAACATGAAAACAATATAGAACATCAAAAATTAAGGATATGTTTATGATGTATCAAGCACCCAAGGCATGACTCGTCTGACTCGAATGAGGAGGAACGTTGCGGACCCCCTTTGTTTCACTCGGGAGATTCGCCAAGCCAGGAAGCCGAGGCAATTTAAGCTACCAACTGAGATACCCAAGTATGATGGGGCACAGGAAACCGAGGCATGCATGGACGATTATTTGACTGTCGTAAGGTTCCAGAAAGAAAACAAGGTTACAGAAATGCAATATATCCAGCTGCAACTCGTAGGGACCGCAAGAAACTGGCTAAAGAGTCGATCCAGAAACATATAAAACTGTTGGGAGGATTTATAGTTCTATTTCATTCAGAACTTCAAGTCCACTTGCAAATGACCAGTAACAGTCGGGCGGCTGAAGGCATGTAGGCAACGGTCATACGAGAACATCCGCGGGTACATACAAAGATGGATTGCACTAAAAACAGCCTGGAGGACATCTCGGACGAGACAACGGATTCTAGCTTCAGGGATGGGCTTCGCTGAATGGACCTAAAGGAGTACATCGGTCGAATCTGGGTCAGAATAGTTAGTGACCTCATGGAAGTAGCAAACAGCTAGGCAGAAGGCGAGGAATCAGCACACAACGCCCACCCACCCTCGTCTGAGAAGGATGGCATGGATACCTCATACACAAACGAGGAAAACCGAATATACAACCGCGGCCAGAACAGACGGTGGAAGCGCAAAAATCGAGTTTTCGAGGAAATGGAGCCCGAGCTAGTAGCAGCCGAGTTCCCAGGTAGTCGCAACAACGACTATCGCAGGCAGGGATGCGAGCAGCCTCGTGAGGAGGAGCGCGAACGCGAGCAAGAACAAAAATGTGAGTGCCAACCACGGAAGATTCACGCATAAGGGCTACCACCCATGTCAATCAAGCAGTAACTCGAAGGACCCTGCCCAAACCACATGTACGATGAAGACAACGGAGTCCGCGGGTCTAGTCATAAGTTCAAAGACTGCCGCAAGTTCCAGCTCCTCATGGAAGCATCATACAGGAAACAGAGGGAAGCCCAACATACATGATATTCGACTATCCCAGGAGCATTGGCGATAGGTGCACCACCACCACCCCAATGCCAGTAGGCGCCCCACCCCAACCACAACCTCAGGCACAACCAGCACCCAGAGCACATCATGCTGCAAAAATACAACAACAATAGTGGCCTGAACCTAGGTAACCTCCCCGTGTCACCATTGTTGCTTACTTCGAGCTTTCTTCACGAGGCCTCATGAGGTGTGCAGCGAGCATGGTTAGCCCCCAGTGTTCGAACCTCCTGAGGGTACTTATATTTGACATACCCACTCTCCGACAATCTCTAGCGCAATCCCGATGGTAAAGATGTGGATCAAAAGTTATACCGCTCTATGATTGGTTCTTTTCTTTACCTTTGTGCATCTAGACCCGATATTGTGTTGAGTGTATGGGTGTGTGCAAGGTATCAAGCGACTCCCAAGAAAATCCATTTGAGTGGCGGTTCATATGATGTTTTGATATTCGGTTCATACCTCAAGGTTTGCTTTGTGGTATCCAAATGTGGCAACTTTCACTCTTTGTGGGTACACGGACTCGGATTGGGCCGGTGATAAAGATGATACGAAGTCAGCTTTCCGGGCTTGCCAATTCCTTGATAGGTCCTTTGTGAGTTGGTCTTCTAAGAAGCAAAATTGTACATCTCTCTCTACCGCCAAAGTCGAGTATGTGGCAGCCGCTAGTGGATGCACTCAATTGTTATGGACGAGGCAAACCCTAAAGGAATATGATGTCCATTGTGACAAAGTGCCTCTTTTATGTGACAATGATAGTTCTATCAAGATTTCTTAACACACCACATACAAGACCGAAACATTTTGAGATTCGTCACAACTTCATTAGAGATCATGTTGCTTGAGGAGATATTGAGATAGCATATGTTCCCACTAAGGACCAACTTGCCGATATATTCACGAAGCCCCTTGACGAAGCACGATTCACTTATTTGAGGAATGAGCTAAATATCATTGATTCAAGGAGCTTGACTTGAGTATATTGCATGCACACCTATAGTTGACTATTTATTTGGTTTAGGTGTAGGCATGGACATAGGGGGAGTATTGTCCTAACTTATTGGGCTCTCCCTCCACCCATTATGCCAAAAATAAATATTCATTTATATCTCTATTTTCATACATGAATTGTGAGCTTAAAATGTCGAGTAGTGGACATGCACCCAAGATATATCTTCGCGGTGACATTCCACACACTCTTACATGGTGACTATGATCACCAACCCTCTCCTTGGGAAGTTGGTGTTAATTGGCATTGAAGTTCTCTTGCTTATCCGAACAATGCTCCTTGTTGCTATTTGATTCTCTTCAAGTACCTTTCCCAATGAGTATGGCTAGGAAATATCATCTCATCTTGTGTCTATGCTTTTTACCTATCCTGTCCATTCATCTATTGCATATTCCATATTCCGCACTTTACACGCATCCATCTTCTAAGGAAAAATCTATCCAATTCCTATTTGTTTTGGAATCAATCCGACCGAGCCAGATTAATCCGGAAATGTCAGACTAATCCAACCCAATCGGATAAATCCGGTATTTCTGGAATAATCTGACCCACTCATGCGGAGATCTCGCCCTTGGAGGAGATCTTGCTCCTCCCTCTCAAGGAGAGAACCCCATGGAAGGAGGTTTGTAGATCTTTCCCCCATCTCTCCTCTTGGTGTGTTTGTTTTTTATCTAGATGGTATCTTAGAGTTCTAGGGTTCATGTAGATTGATATACTCCTCCTATTCTCCATGTTCCTAGATATCTAGACATTCACCTTGCAATCTCTTCACGTATATTCAAAATCCCATGCCAAAGTCATCAATCCCTTGTCCTTTAGGGGTTACCACGTACACAACCTAGGTTTCACTCGAATCAACCCTAGTTTTATTGCAATTTTGAGCCAATAGTTCCAGATTTCAAGGGAACCCGGAATCAATTTGAAATTTTTGGAATAATCCGTCCATCTGGATTGAATCTAGAAATTCCAGATTAAATCCGACTGCTCCCAGAAAACTAAAAAATTGCACTTCCATAAAACTAATGGTTTCTTTCTCCTTCATATGGCATATGTACTTATCCTCTGTTACCTACCTATGCATTCTTTTCACAGGTGGCAGCTACCGTGGCAACAATCACCTCAATGATTAGAGGAAGGTTCCGCAATATTGCTAGGATAGCACCGCAGGCGGTCATCTATCTACTTCTAGAGTCGTGGTCGTGGAGGTCGTCCTATTCCCACTTATGTGAAGGAGATGCATGAAGAAGTTCCTGAAGGAGACATGAAGATATTTAGTGTGGAAAAGTAGAGAAACGTAAGTAAACAGAATCCCTACAGGTTTGCTGAGCCAACTTGTGAAGACCCCCGCTTCTGGACAAATACTCAGATGAAATCTTGGAATGAGTTCTACATGAATCTTTCTCCCACAGTTGTTGAACAAGAGCACATTGATCTTGATAACTATGAGCAACACAAGTTTTGGGAACTCAACCATATTCATGAGGCATTGGTCAGATGGATATTGCTCCTCTCCTTCAAGTAGAGCATTCTTACTTTCCTGAGCTTATTTCCCAGTTTTATTGCACTCTGCGGTGCAAGGAGGATGTTGTTCGCACAATGACTTGGATGTGCGGAGAACAAAAAGTCACTAGTAATCTTTTCGAGTTTTCCATTGTTTTGGGATATACTTGGAATGCCACATGGAGAGTGCATGGATACTGTATTCACGAAGAAAATGAGTATGCCGTCTTCATTCTTAGTTTTTGTTATCCATCGTGTCTTTCTGACAATAAGATGCCCACAACCCCCAGATTGTTGGGGGGCTACCCCCGGGTAGGGTCATGGAAGGTATAAAGTGGCGTCCATAGTTTTTGGACACCACTTTATACTTTCCATGACCCTACTCGGGGGTAGCCCCCTGACATTAGTCCCCGAAGCTTGCGTGGTCCAGCAGGCTCAGATGATGGGCCGTGACAGCTTTCCAAATAATAATCACATGCTGACCAACCGACATGCCTCATGCCGGTTCAGCCCTTTGTATCAAAACCGATCCTCGATCAAAGCCAAGACCTTTCCACAATTCCCGACATAATCTATGCCGAGTCAGCACTTGTTCCGGAGTGTGATCTTAACCAATTCTGCCCCTTGATTTTAGCTTCGGTGCACCGAGACATGCGAAAAATTATCGTTTTCTCTACCTAGTGGCTATGACACGCGGCAAGAAATTACCGCGCGTGGCATTGTTCCTCGCGCGTGACAGTGCTATCATTGTGTGCACGCCACGCACGTCTGTGGGTCCCACCCGATGTCCAGTCACTTCAGGCACTTGAGAGCGTCCCGCTGGATACCGCGGGATTAACTGCCCCACTACGTTGCAGTTACTCCGTGCGGTTGCTCTTCTGCGTGCGATCGTGCGGCGATTAAATCGCTGCGGTTACGGAAGATCGTGCGAAGTTAATCCACGTTGCTCCATCTCCCCCGTGATTTAAATAGTGGGCCGGTGGCGAAACGCAGCGCACTTCCCCCCACATGCTCCCACTCTCTCCTTCCCCTCCACTGCGCAGAGCCCTGAGCACCGCACCGCCGTGCAGGGCTCCTCGCCGTAGCGCCGTGCCAGCGATCGGAGAACGGACATCGTTGCTATTTCGCGCACTGCGCCGTGTCGTAGCTCCGCAGAACGCATCACCGCCATCGTTCCGCTCACCGCAGCAATGCCATGCGCCGTTGCGGAACTACTTTCGACTTTGACGCCGGACAACATGCCACCGCTGTTCACCTCCGCGCCCGGTTTTGCAGTCGCCACTGCTACGCGCGCTTCCTCGCCACTCTTCACCGCCACCAGAGCACATCAATTTCGGTGTTCTCCTCCGCGCATATCTCTGCCGCCGCGACGAATCTTACGGAACCATAGTGCTCATCCTTCATCTCCATGGCCTCCCACGAGCTCGTCGTTGTTGAGCACGAAGAAGAGGTGTTCGAGAAATCTACCCGTGCTGCCTGGGAGGGCTCGCAAGTCACCCAATCCGAGATCCAATGGCTGTATGATAGACGCCGGATCCCGGAAGGGGTCGAGTGTCGGCTTCCAGGTGATGAGATCATGCCAGAGCCAGAATCCGGTGAGTACGTTGTTTTCCTCGCTCACTTGGAGCGGGGATTCGGTTTACCACTCAACGATTTTATGCACAAATTCTTCGATAGATTCGGCCTCAGCCACACCACCTCCCAAGAACGCCATTACCATTTTTTATGCCTTTATCTCTTTCTCCAAGGGTTACCTCGGTCTCTGGCCCACAATCATGTGGTGCAAATATTTCCAATTCCGGAGACAGGTCATCCCAGATCCAGAGAACCCGGGAGCCCCCAAACAGATGACGCAGTGCGGTGTCGCCACTGTGATTCCCCAGCGTAACTCCATCTTCCCCAGAATCCAGGGCCTAGAGTCATGCCGCAAATGGCTCCGCTCCTTCTTCTACATGAAGAATACTACCAAGACCGACCTGATTCGGTTGCCGACATTCAACGTCAGCCCTCTAGTGGCTATGCAGAATTGGATGCATAATCCCCGGGATACGATTCCCGAGATCAATCTGGTCCACCAGACCCTAGTCGCCCCAAAAAAGATGGGCTCACAGCTGATGACCTCCTGGCCACTTTTATCAGTCGCCGGGTCTCTCCACTCTAGTGTCGGGTTGACAAGATCTGCTACATGAGCGGATCTAGGGACCCAACTCGGACCTCCACTGTCGAGCTCACCAAGGCGCAAGTCCGGAAGCGCGTCAAGGCCTTGGTCCGGACCAAGTTGACCGATGACTGGGAATGGGGCCTTGATCCCTACGATACGACCCGCCAAGTACCGCCAGTAAGTACTGTGGAGTCCTACCGACATAAATTTATGTCGACATAACCTTCTATGCCTATTTTAATGTTCTTATGTTCTGCTTTGTTTTTTTTGCAGAGGTTTGTGCGTCAAAGGATTGAAGACGGCCCAGATCCGTCTGCCACGTGGGGCCAGGACCTTGCCGAGTCCAGCGGCGAGGACCCGGATGATGAGGACTACATTCCGATCCCGGATGCCGGCATCGCGCTTGGTGAGGGTAAGTCTCGCATCCCCGGCTCCATCAAGGATTGGTCCGATTATGAAGAAGGTGATGAGTGTCGGGTTTTAGAGGTACATCATCCATCCCCGCTTGCTTTCGCCTTTCCCCTGTTGTCGGTATCAGCTGACCCGGACGATCAGGTCTTGGAGGTGGAGCTCAATGCAGTGGGTGCCCCGACCGAGACCAAGAAGCGCGCCGGGGCTGAGCCATTAGCTCCCCCAACAAAGAGGAAGAAGAAATCCGCGCTTAACCCACCACGCATAAGGCCAACCTCGCATGGGTAGGAGATTTCTCCGAGATACATTCCCTCTGCACTTTCTACCTTGCACTCCTTCGTCCGAGATGACTTATTTTCACTCTTTACTGCAGGCAACCTTTGGATACCACACAAAGTGCGTCTTCCATCTTCTCGCCGCTACCGACACCGCCAACATCTGGACAAGCCGATGTCGGAGGCCAGAGCTCCTCCAGGATGAGTCCTCCTCCGGCACAGCCTTCCGTAATCCTGCTGCCGGGACGAGGCGCCGATGTCGGAGGGGGACAACATGTCCCGGACCTTGAGCCGATGGAATGGACCGGAGCCGACATGTCACCTCCCGACACGGAAGAGGACCCCGGTGCTACCAGCATAAGCACCGAGGCATAGAAGATTAAGACTCCGGTAGTTCCGGAACAACCACATCAACAACAACAGCAGCAGCAACAGACCCCACCACCACAACAACAGCCAGAGCAGAAGCAACAACATCAGCCCGACCAATAGCCATAACAGTAGCAGCCGACACCGGCACAGAGCAAGCCGGATCCACCGCCGCAGCAGAAGAAGCCGGCGCAGGACCCTGCGAAGAATCCGGCACAACCTGTTCAAGTGGTGCAGAAGAAGGCCTCCGCCGCGGGATTTCGGATTAATCTGGACATGCAAGTGGTTGCGCACCAAGGTCTAGGCACTGTCCTGACCGGAACTGAGGCCATACTTGTGACATGCACTCTGAGAGGGAAGATCCTAGGCTCTCTCGAACAATATTGCATGGACTGTAATTGCGCTGACACAAGCGAGGTGACCACCGGGATTCCAACTGTTCCCGGTGTGCTCGCCCAAAAATTGCATGCACTGAAGGCTGCCGCCACCTATGTCGAATCAACCGCCAAGGTAATAACATTTCTCTTTTCAACTGTTGTACATTCCCGCAAGATATAAATCCGCACATATGTATATCCTCCCCAGTCCCCGAGATTCGGGTCGAGTAAGTGACACGCAGCCGGCTAAAGATTACTCGGCGCGAATCTTCACAATCTTGTTATCGTATCCCCCTTTTCAGGTCATTGGTGAGACCCGGGCCAGATTATACCAGAGGCTCCTCATGGAGAATAGGGATCTCAACGACCAACATAAGCGGATGCAGTGTCAGCGGCGGTCCCGGTCGTGGCTGCCGCACCAGATCAGGCGTTGGTGGTGGGGGGAAAATCAAGGTTGACCGAAATAGAGCTGTACCGGCATACCTTGACCGACATACCTGATATGTCGGTACAAGTTTTGTTGTATAATATTTGCAGGAGAGACCCATCCGGGTTATCCGAGTTAGTCTCGAAGAAACCGGTATAGGAGTGGTACCTTTGATCTCGGAAGGAAGTCAATGGTGCAGACGTATCCCTGTTATCACAGAGGCATACAAGCGTGCAAGTTCAAGTTACTAGGCAACCCCGTACCACTGACTGAGAAGGTTCGTGAGATCAGTGGCTAGGTATGGGCAGTGACATGTTCTGTCTACGACAAAGGGGACATCGGACGTAGTGCGATGATGCACATTGGACTTTCGGCACCGTGCTGGGCGGCGTGCGCTACGCCATAGTGTTCTTCGCCCCTACCTTGTACCTATGTCCATGGGCACCAGTATATAAGGTGCCCAAGCCCTCCTGCGCGAGGGACGATGCCAGACAATACATTACGAGCAGAGAGCTTCTTATTCTTCCTCTAGCTAGAGCAGCTCAAGGAGCTCCTTTGTAACTCGGAAACCCACTTTTATATAGACAGACAAGCAGGAGTAGGGGCTTTACCTCCTCACGAGGGCCCTGAACGTTGGTAAACCGAGTGTGTGCTTTATGTCTTCCGTGTGCGCTTTTTAGCGCGCTATCCTTCCCCGGTTCCGACAGTGTCCATCGGCCACAACTTTAGCCATCCTATGGCATCTGCCGTGATACCACCACGACACAGATGTACCCCTACTACAATCTCATCTCCAAGATCTTCCGCGAGACTATCATGATCAAGGCTGGAGATATCTCGGCTGTCAGGGTCTATATGGTCATTCTCATGAATCTCACTAAGCCAAACCGTCAGAAAAAGATTGATGTCATGGACTTCATCTAGACTGAGATTTGCTTGGGCACCATGGAGAAGAGGAAGCCCGATTATGGGCCTTACATTCAGAGGCTCATCAATGTCAAATGTGGGGAAGAGATTATGAACAACTATCCGGTTCTTCGCCCCAATAAGTTCACTCCTACTTTCATTCATGGCCCTGAGAATCCTGAGTTTGCCAAGGCCAAAGCTAGGGTGGCTCACACTTCTTCCGGTTCCTCTAGTGGATCTGAGTAGTCTAGTGGCATCACAAAGTTCTTCAATGCCATATTCTCCACTTGCAGTGCTGCTATAGCTCTTGCTCATGAGTCTCGAGAGTATGGAAAAGAGACTAGGCGCATTCAGAATGTTGACAGGAGGGCTGCTAGGATTGAAGTGCCTGAGGATACACCTTCTCTAGTTGTTCAAGCTTATATTCCAATTCCTATGCCACCCATCTCTGATGATGATTTCTACTTTGTTGTTCCTCCTGCTGATTTGGATGATGATGGAATATGATGATGAGGACTACGAGAATGAAGGGAGCAATGAAGAAGAGGAGTACAACGAGAAGGAGGAGTGATCTCATGGGATGTTAGCTCGACTCTTTTCTCGTTTTTTGGCGTCTTGATGCCAAAGGGGTAGAAGAGTTCTCTATTAGGTTATCACGGGATTTGCATGGGTTGGGGCACAAGTTTCTTGCCTTTGATTTGATGTTATAGGCTTGTGATCCATTTTATCCTTCTTTGAACTATTTTCTATTTGCTTTAAATTTGAACTTCTCAAGTATTCATGTGTGTCACCTATGCCCATGATCTATGAGTTATTTAAAACTATATGCTTTACTTTTATTATGTCATATATTTTAGTAAAGGCAAAGTGTCTTTTGAAGATGCGCATGCTTGGTCTCTAAAACATAGGGGGAGCAAAGCCTAGTTGGTGTGAATCTTGTATCTTAAAATACGCAATCAAATTGATGCACACATCTAGGGGGGCCCGTATTTTTAGTAACCTATTTGCCTTGTTCATATTGCTAAACATCTTGCAAATCCTGATGTTGTCATCAAACACAAAAAATGGGGAGATTGAAAGAACATTTCTTAATACCTTAGCTTTTGTATGTTTCTTAACAACATAAGTGATATCTCACCGTGTGTTTTGTGGTTAAGGTACATTTGATGTCAAGCACAAAACGGTGTTGGTCTAATCGTGAAGGACAAAAGATCGAGGCCAAAACCCCGAAGGAATCAGAATTCTGTGGGTTGTTGGATTGATTCCGGAATAATCCGACGATTCCAGATTGATCTAGAATGAATCCAACATGACCGTGAAAATCTCGAGTAGCCGTCAGATTGATCCGGAAGGAATGCGGGGTTCTGAATTGAATCCGGAAACAATCCGACATGAACGTGAAAATCTCGGGTTGCTATAGGATTGCCCTGGAGTAATCCGACATTCCGGATTAATCCGGCATCGACGTATCTAGGCATAAAACGGCTAGATTTTCATTGTTTATAAAAAGGAAGTCTCTTCTTCTCCAAGTGGTTAGCTCGTCCAAGAAAGAAAGACCACCATTGTTGAGCTCACCGAAAGCAAGAGATCTCCCAATACCTCCACCCGATTCCACCTTGAATGATTCCAATAGTGGAAGGTGAACTAGCCTTTGTGACGAGATTCAACGGAGAATATGGTGAGGCCTTTGTGGCGTTGAGTAGGCCTTTGTAGCGAAACTCACACCCCCTCCAACGAGACGTACTCCCCTAAAAAGGAGGAACTCTGAAAGACATCCTTGTGTCAGTGTGCTTCCACTTCGGTTCCTTCTATCGTTTAGCTTTACTTTGTGCTTGTTTCTTGCTTAGTGTTATCCTTGTCATATAGGTAAATTCACCTTAGTTGCATATCTAGAGAATTTACCTTTATGTCAAGCCTAAATCGGAAAAGTGTTACAATTTTTGAAGTAGTACCTATTCACCCCCCTCTAGATACCCATAAGATCCTTTCACATGGCCAAGGTACTTCTCCCCCAGAGTTTCTCCCCATTTCTATGTCATCATAGCAATCGACAGGTCGAGAATCCTCACCCAAACTGGCATGAGGTTGATGTCCATCTCTCTAGTAGGCGACATACCATCATACTTGGTGACAAGAAAGGCATCATTGGGGGTACAACCACATAGCTCCCTTCAGGATATGGTTGTAGTCTCCTTCCTTCTCTAGCACTATCATGCACGCTTCTCGCCCATTATCTTCCCTTCAATGCCACCATGCAGCTGCTAGGGTTGGCCATTCTGACAAACAAGCCAACAGTGTTGAAAACTCTCTTAGAGTTGTATCGCCCCATGATAATCCATGGAGTTTTCAGCGCCTTCCGAGCCGCGGCCAAGTCCACCACGAGGATGTCCTCATCCTCTACTGCTTTGGAGTCACGAACAACATCTCTCAGCTTTTTCTCTACTCTGGCCGTTGCGATCGCAGATGCCATGAACTTCCTCTCGGGAATTCATGTAACCTTTGCTGGGGCATTGAGGCCTCTAGTCCTAATGTCAGCAGAGCTTGTAGCGGCACGACGTGCAAGGGGAGTGATGTTCCCCCCTACACTGATGTGGTCTTGCTCGACATGCCTCTTCCCATCAGCGATCTCCTTGTTCTTGTCCATTGGTTATGACTGTATACTGGGATTGTTGCAATGGTGTTGCAGGTCGGGGTCCCCCCCCCCCCACTTTTTCAATTATGTACCCTGGTCCAAGATCTCCGTCCAAGGGTCTCTTCAATGATGCAGCGATCACCTTCTTATTTTCTACAAAAATGATCTTACATATCGGATCAACGTTGGTGCCATTTTCTACTGAAATCTTTTGGTCCGTTGGTCCCTTCCATCCCGACTCTGAAATCCTTTTTTTTTTCCTTAGAATATCAGTATGTATTCAAATCACACCCGTAGAGGTGATTTGTTTCGGGAAATCCTTCCTTGATTCGGGATCCATGATTTCCTTTCACGATTTGCTATCAAAACAACCCGATTGAATGCCACTTTTTAATTTGTTTCCATAACTTACGAATGATTTGAATCCTATATTTCCACATTTTGGCAAATCCCAGATCTTAAATCAAGAGTAGCGGCATATGGGATTACCTTTGATACTGATTCTTGGTGTATTCCTTTCTTCTTGAAGATCTCAATTGCTTTTCTATTGAATCCCCCGATCTCTGGAGACAAAGATCTCTCCTCCGCAATTTTCTCCATATGCGTTCCGACCAGCTTGGAAGATGCCCAGGCTTTCATGGTGATGCGGCGTAGACAGCGGCGGAAATCCACTCCGTCAAACAATACACCGCTTGGGACGCGGATGTTTCCATTGGGTATTGGGTAGACGCGCTCGATGGCTCAAGCCGTTTGGTTTCGCGGCCGTTGACTCAACGGCCGCGCGATGGCCACCTAAGGCGGCGGGGGAGACAAAGTCATGTTTTTTGTCACACAGGTTTTAGTTTCTGGGACAAAGGTCGTTCCTATATTGATATAGTGGGACACAAGCCTATTTCTATTTCGAGAAAACCTAGTCGTGTCCTTCACATATATACAGAAATTAGACTTGATTTTGTTCTTCTTCTAGTCTGGCTTATGATAGCCTAAGATTAATGTTCGATAAAAGTGGCAAAGTAAAAGATACTCGATCTAGAGGTTTAGACGGTATCGGTTGATGCGCACTGAATCCGAGTAGGACTGAATTGTTCAGGTTGAGGGAAAAAAACGACATCTTCTCTTTCGGAGATATGACCAGGGTCGGGGTCGTAACACCCAGGCAGCAACATTATAAAAGTCAATGCAAGCCTCGCGAAAATCAGGAGCTCAACAGTTAATCGGCTCACTCACCGGTGTCAGGACACACAGACGAGACGAGACGACGAGGATGGACATGGAGGAGGACCGCATCAGCCTCCTCCCCGACTGCGTGCTGGGCAGCATCGTGTCCCTCCTTCCCGTCAAGAACGCGGCTGCCACGATGGCGCTCTCCCGCCGCTGGCGGCCTCTCTGGCTTTCGTTGCCGCTCGAAGTCGACGTCACCGACCACTCCCCCGGCACCGGGCGGCTAATCTTGGGCGCCCTCTTGTCCCACGGCGCCACCGTTCCCATCCGCCGCTTCCGTGCAGACACCCTCAAAGACGAAACGACCCGCCCGTGGCTGGAGGCCCTAGAAGGGAGGCGCATCGACGGCAGCCTCGTCATCAGATTTGCTCTCGACGGCCCCCGGGCGGAGCTCCCTCCGTACATCCTGCGTGCCAGCACCGGCGGCGGCACGGGCGCCGCGCTCCGCCGTCTCGAGCTCTGCGGGTGCACCATCCACCCCCGCACGACCGACGGGACGCCCAACTTCCCTAGCTTGGTCTTCCTGCGGCTGACCTCCGTGGTGATCGAGGAGGCGAGGCTGCACCACCTGATAGCCTGCTGCACGGCGCTTCGGGATCTGCACCTCATCGGGGTCCTTGATCTCCGCCGCTTCATCCCATGCTCCGGCTCCCTCCTCCGGGTCGCCATCGGGGCGCCGCACGTCCCGATCCAGGAGATGTCCTTGAGGGGCACGCCCAATCTAGTGAGCCTCCAATTCTGGTATGTCGATATTTGGAGGCTGTATCCCGCCATCATGAACCAGGCTGACATACCATGTAAACCTGTTTGCCTTGCACTTCACACGCTAGACTCGCCGGGCTTCAGGATTATGCCCAAGGTACACCTCCCTAGCCAGTCTTCTCATATACTCCTAGTACGTATACTTGATTCAAGCTCTGATACAAAGGTTTTAATTTGATATGCAGAGGTCCATCCCCATCGTAACCAAACTCATTCTTCAGATGAAGTTCAGTGGTAACGAGGAACTGAGGAAGGCCGCACACATGTTAAGCTTATTCCCGAATTTGCAGACTCTTAAGGTACTCTCATTTTCTGATACACTTTTGTTTACTCTTAAGTACTTTTTCAAGTTAATTTGTCTCAGCTACGTACATGCAGTGCTGCAACTTTCTCTGCTCAAAGGACAAAAATGCGCCTGGACAATGGCAATTACCAACAGCTGATACTACCATCTGCCTCAGTAATAAGCATCTAAAAAATGTGACATTGGAAGAGTATTGTGGGACCGAAGCGGAGGTAGAATTTGCGAGGTTCATCGTGGCTGGAGCAAAAGCTCTCGCCACCATGCGAATATTCCATCCTAACTGGAGCCTCGACAATATCAATCATCACAAACACCTCATATGCAGAGGTGGTAAAGCCTCCTCAAAAGCTCGACTGAACTTCCACAAGAGCAATAAACGGTGAAACAAGAGCTTCTGTGCCTAATGTTTGACTCCAGTCATACATGTCAGCATATCATGTACTTACTCTGACATTGTATCATGTTTGAGACCCTTCCTATATGTCAGCATAGTATGTACTTACTGTGACATTGTATCATGATCACATATTATTACACATGTAGCTAGCGCAACATTATCTGTAAATATATATGCCTCCATATTCTCCAGCAAAGAAACCATTGGAAGCATCATGGAAAAATTAAGAGTTGTTTATTTTGTACACATTTACTTATTCAGATTGAGAATCCAATATTCAGTCATCCTGTGTAGGGGTGTTCAAGACGGTTTTTACACCAAAACCGGCTTTTGACACCCATGATCATGCTCTTACAAAAATGTACCGCAGCAGGAAATCAAGCACAAGGCCTAAAAACTCAGATATCAGCAGGACAAATCACAAAATCCAGTATCCACCATTAGTAGCCTAGCCATATTGTACAATACCATCCCATCACACTTTTACAAGTGTTACACACCAGAATCATCTTCCCTGGATACTTCTACTTGGGATAAATGATATCATAGTGCCCAGGCCTATATAACAAGGTCACTAGCCTCCTTCTTTCTGCCGGCGACAAGCTTCTATCTGCTGAATCATCATGCTCAACCTGGGCCATGGGTGTAGTGGAATCATCACTATCAACTGACTGCTCCTGTTCCAGTGCTTCTGCTTCAAATTCTTGCCTAGGGTAGATGGGGCGCGAATTAAGCCTTCCAGGGGTGTTTTTATCCAGATTTTCCAAGATGATGGGGATGCCTAGTGCATTTACTAGCGCTGTGATCTGCAGGTGGTTGGCTTCGCCATTTGAAGGACGCACTTCTCGAAAGCAAAGCTGTTTAAAAGCACAAGCAAAAGAGTTATGAATTCTGGTTGATGTTATTCCTAAAATATTTTCTGCTGGTTAAATTTGTACAACACAGAACATTGTGGATACCAAAACTTTGACAAAATTAAGGAAGAGTTGAGTCAATAAATTAACTACCATAGCAAACTATTTGGACCACAACAGTGCCTACAAGTTGAACACAACCCTGTTTCTCCCTGCTAATTGAAAATTTCAAATGAGCTTGTCAAAAAAGAACTTCTCACCAAGAATATTCCCAACAATTGGCGATCATATGAAATCATAGCATAGTGGTGAGCTTTTACTATTTCAGAATTGAAAAGCGAAGTTCAGAAAATAGTTGCTAATAAGACTTTATCAGCATTACAAACGGCAAACGGCATGTAAATTATCAAAGTGTGCGCATAGACATGCAATAAACATATAAAAGTTACTCAACAACATTTGTTATTATTTTTGGGTGGATGGTGTCAGGTCACAATTCGTCCAACCTCAAAAACTGATTCATAACTTCCTCCAAGGAAAGCATGGTAGAAGTCCTCCCTTGAGCATATCTCGATCTCAGTCAGCGACCTGAGGAGGGGCAGAACTGAACAACAAATTTTTGTTATTTCTGAAAGACACAGCATAACAATCATTAAGAATCCTCACTTTGTGACGTGACATGTTGATTCTTCTCCATGTGATACAGTTCTCCAGAAGCAAGGCTACACAATGAAAAACGTTTTAACAGTGAGAACTCAATCAGAAAGAATATGTTCCTGTCATTTGTAGAAATAGCTTGAAATTATCAGGATGGTTTAGCCATACCCCTGTTCAATTAAGTTGACCACAGATTCAAATTCCTGAAAACATAAATTTAGAAAATTCAGGGATTATTCAACATATATTATAAGGGAAACCAAATGCAACCAATCTTAACCAGCATTGAGCATAGTAGTATTAATTATTTGGGAATTATGCAATTGTTTGTAAAGCATTCCCAACAGAAGAGAGCTAAGAGACTGTTGAAAATGTCAACTCTACTTTGTCTAAATCCATTCATAGTATCCTACACAAATCTTTGACTTCACTCAGTCTACTAATGTAGCATAACCCATAAATTCTAATTATCTGTACACTATGCAAAGTAGCATAGGTCACAATCCCATGATACAATGGTAGACGTATGCAGCATATACAGTCTTTCGTTTTTCAGTGATGGATGGAAATTTATGTATAATAACATTTATGTCTGATCTAAGGAGCTGACTTGCAAAGAATACAAGTATTTTACAAGCACATATGATGTAAACTCGACTCATTCATGGTATGTATGTTGCTACCAGAAGGCAAGCTTTCTAAAGGACAATAAGTTTGCTAGAGAATGAGCTAAAGTAAACTTTAGTTATATTTGAAACTCAATGGGGTTGGTTGAAAAGAATATACACACTGGAAAAGTGATACATACACAAAAAGCATACAGTAAGCATTCATCATGACAAGCTAGCATGTATTTTTCGACACGCTGTCTGAGGCGGGCAGCTTCAGCCTTGCGTTTGGCTTCATCATTTGTTTCTACAACATTCTCCTGTTTAAACATGTATTATTTTTAGCGTCCATGCATACGAAAGAAATGCATAACTAGAGCAAGTGGATTGAGATAGTTACCAAGTAACTGAAAAGAAAAGCTCTGTAAAAACAGCTTCCATCTCCAGCGATTCGTCTGAAGAATCCATACTTCTTACTGAGTAACTGTGTAAGGATCAGCAAGTTAGAAGAACTGAAGCTAATAGCATACTTACATAAACTAAAGAAAATTATACATGAATATACCACGATCTGTCCAGTGATGATGTCGTCACTATAATTATCCAAAGTCAGAACAGATTCCTATAAAACCAACAAAATCATGATGACAGAGATGTGCCAAATGATTCAATCAAACTTTAACACATCAATTAGCTAATAAATCTTGGAGGTCCACAAATTGGCATCCTTTTTACTAGACAAAGATAACTGATAGTACAGAACTCGATCTGAAGTAACTAAGAAAAACAAGTTCATAACAGAGCTGTGGTTGCGCACCTTATCACCAAGGTTGGACTTACTATTCAAAACCTCTCCAGTGTCACCCTTCTCAACATTTTGTATCTAGAGAGTTGGTGGCAGTAAGTCAAAATCACATCATGATCTAAATATGAACTAATACAGGCTTTATTAGGTCGGACTTCTCATACCGAAAATCTAATTAATCAGTTTAAAAGATCGATAAAGGACCATAGTGATATTCATTTGCCTCAGGACAAGTGCTGCTGAGATGAGTGATGATCATAAACTTTGGTAATTTAACAATTTCCTGATCCTCTGTCCATTCTTATGAGAGAGTTGGTGGAAAGGCATGGTCAAAACATGGCTATATTAGGTTGAGCATTTCTAGTTGGGCAAATCCAATCAACGAGTTTAAAAAATCAAGAGAGTGCGATAATGTTCATACTTCGGAGTGCGTGATACTCAGATGAGTGGTGCCCAAAGAATTTTGTAATCCATCAATTAGATGCTCCTCCCTCCGTACGTCTTCCTGTAATCGCAATTTTCAGTAGCTAAAATCGCAATATCTAAAATTTCCTGAACATTTTCAACCAATTTCAAAGAACTGAGGTTCATAGCTTTCCCACTTGTATCAGAGAGTCGAAAAAGATGCAATTCATAAACAGCTATCATACACAATCAAGAACCGTCAATAAATGTTCGAGGAGAAAGAAAGAACAATTCCTTCTCTGCAGTACCTGGGAGTAAGTGATGTTGATATCCTCTTGTGGCTGGTCGAAGTCTTGCTCCTCTCCCCATAGGTATTCCTGTAATCGCTATTTTTTCAGTGTTAACCGAAATCATCAGCAGCAAGATAAACGAATCACACCCTGCAGCAAAATCGACAAAGAACTGGGGCGGACGGCGGGGACTGGGAGCAGTCGGATCAAACGTTACAGGATCGACCAAGAATGGAACAGGGACAGCAAAATACGGTGCAAGAAAGAACGAGATGCTAACCTCGTCAGAAAATGATGTCGACGAAGGAGTCGGTGTTGGGGACTGCGGAGGTGACGGCGACGAAGGCGTCGACCTTGGGGACTGCGGAGGCGAAGGTGACGAAGGCGTCGGCGCTGGGGACAGTGGAGTCGCCGAAGTCGACGGCGATGGAGCTCCGCCTCCGGAATCGCCTGAGGTTCCCGGGGCCGCGGCCGCGACGTCGTCACATCCCGTGCCCTCCTTGCCCCAACTCATCTTACCCCCCATTCCCTTTGTCCTTTAACCCCTTGAGACTCTTTCCGTCTGCAACCTGCACTTTACCGAATTGTGTGTGCGGGTACTATTGCTGTGATGATGAAGAAACAGGGACAAAATTTATAGGCGTGGAGGGGGTTACATACGAGCTTCTAGTTCCTTGAGGCCTCCCAGGCAACGTTTTTTTTTGAGGAGGCAACGGTTTGTTGTGCTTGTGTTCCCACCGTGTACCGTTCAAATCCTATGTATAAATACAAAAATGAAAATAGTGATACTTTTAGTTTTAGCGTGATATATTATTTGTAGGATTGAATCATTGGATTCTTTCCTAGAAAGTCTTTACGACTTATAACGAAATTTGCATCCAATCTAACATTGTGAAAATACTACTAGCTATATATACACGTATAAGCTATGGATCAGTAAATTCGACCGTCTTATCTATATTGATACTTACTATTAAAAGAGTAAACATGTTTGGATACATTAAATCTCACACGTCCTATAGCCTCCAACCAACGATCCAGATCGTTGCAATATCGAGTTGAGCAAACATGTCGATCAAGTAGGTAACAACTCACATCTTAGGGGAAAAAAGAATCCTTATCAATCACGTACAAAACAGCACAAAAGACTAAGAGCGTGTTTGTTTCGGCTTCCGGTGGCTTTCCACTAGAAAAAGCACCTAAAACCAACCAAACGGGGTGCGTTGGCTTCGTGCTTTGCCGAAGCGAGCGAGTAGAATAGCCTTACGCCAGGAAGCACGTCGAGAGGTGCTTCGTGCGGCTTCCCGCAAAACCAACGAAACGATTTTCCAGAGTAGACATGTCCTTTGATGGAAATTATAGGCGACTGCCACCGAGCGAACAGCCTCCAGCCCTCTCCTTCGCGCGATAGGGTTCCTCATCCCTGCCGTTTCCCCATCGCTCTAGGGCGCCGCCACCTCCCACCCCTGCGCCACCCTCTCCCCTCCGTTCCCCCACGCCGTCCTCCCCGCCGCCGGAAGGCCCCCCGCCATCGGAGCTTCACCGAACCCCGCTGTTCCCCCACGCCGTCCTCGCTCCCCGTCCGCCCTGCACCTCCTCCCCCTGCACGCCGGAGGTCTTGGCTTGAGTCCCGCCCCTATATCTCGATTGGCGGACGCCGGCGGCTCACCTCCTCTCCGGCCCGGCAGCTCCCGTCCCGCCCGTCCTCGCTCCCCGTCCGCCCCGCACCTCGTCCCTGCACGCCGGAAGTCCTGGCTCGAGTCCCGCCCATCTCGATTGGCGGGCGCCGGCGGCTCACGTCCTCTCTGGCCGGCCCCTCCGTCCCGGCAGCTCCCGTCCCGCCCCCCGGATATCCGGCGAAGGACTGCAGGCATCTTCCATGAAGATGGGACAATGGAAATGCTACAGTTTATTTAAGCCATTTTCTGACATTTGCACATTAGGTCATATGTAAGTTTCAGATTTTACACGACACACTTTTGTCCTATAGAAAATTTTCTGACAGTTAGTGGTATGATGTAATGGAAATGTATCATACAGTGGCCATTTATCCTAATTTTGGTTCTCTGTATGTTATTACAGATAAATCATCAATATACACCTTTTCGTAACTCTCGGCGTATTTCAGACAATTTACGAATTCACAACCAGACAGCCAGCCTAGTTGCCAAACAGCACAATTCACAAAAGCGGCTTTCCCTGGACAGCGGCTTTCCCTGCACAGCACCACAGCCAGCCACAGCCAGCCAGCCACTGCCCAAACAAACACCCCCTAACTGTGCTCATAATCTCATCGATCACATACTAAAACCCCACACGTTAGGGAAAGAAAATGCTCCAAAAACAAAATCAACCCAGTCAACCCAAATCTATTGGCGACCCTAAATCAGCACGGGAGATTGAAGGAGAAGACTTTGTGAGGGAGTTCAAGGAGGTTGACTAGGCATCCCGCCGCAGTCTGCGCGCCGGCGCATGTCCATCTCATCTCAGGTCGCTGCTGCTCTGCGGCCTCTGTTACTGATCTATTCACTTCAACTTGCCGTGGCCTCTTGGTCGCATTGGAAGGCACGACGACAGAGTGCGGGATCACATTAATGATGATGCCTACCGCCAACAAATTGAGAGGGGCGCCTTATGACCAATCGACAATCTCAATATCCCGACGCCGTCCGCTACCAGTACTAGACAAGGTTTAGGCCCCAGGGAGCAGTACAACAAGCGATCTTGATGTCATGGACGTGGAAGCCATCTAGCCTAGATAGAAGTAGTATCAGGGCCGACCTCCTACCAGGTAGGAGTAGTATCAGGGCCGGTCCTGAGATTTCGGGGGCACGGAGCGAGGTGAAAGTTTTGGACCCCTTTATTAAAAGTAGACATATATATAGATATGTTGATGAAATAGAAATCAAATAAGAGAAACGAGACACATTTTTTAATGTGGAAACACCTCGCGGGAAAAAACCACGCACTCACGAAGGCGTAATTTATTATGGAGTAATACAACAACTTTGGTATAGCATAAATTTTCTCCTTACATTTCTAAATGCAAAGTCATCAAAGATGGAATCAATATCAATATCATCCAGTAACTTTTTTCCCAGTGCATAGGGTTGACAAACCGTTTAGTCTCGCTTGTGACCAGGGGCATAGCCAGGCCCCAGGCTACACTGGCCATGGCATGGAGCATGGCTTCTAATTCCTTTGTTAATTGTAGCTATTGTTTTGCAATATTTTGTACTTAAGCATGAAGTTGGCCTGGGACGTTGCTCTGGCTACGCAACTGTTTGTGACATTATAGATCTCAAATAGTTCTTCAATAATTTCATCTTTGAAAAGCTTTTTCAGCTGATGGAACTGTCACGAGTATAGTAAATAAGATCGGATAAGAAATATACATATTAGGATAACACTCTACTTCTCTGACAAACTAAAACATCTCCATAGCAGACATTGTTCTATCTGGCAAGGTCAACTGCATAACATTTAACTCAGAAATTCAATCATTTAACTTGATATCACATATCTTATCTAGAAAGAAAGTATTTGCAAATATAGTTCATCTGTCTTTAATTTGAGAACCATCTATTGACTTTAAATTTGTTGAACTCATTAAAAATTCAAATATGATTCTGAACGACTGTAGTTTTTCAAATCTACTCTCCAGTTGCCATATCTACGGCAATGAATCACAAAATCAACTAAGTTGTGGCGGACGAGCGATCGGGGGCTAACAGACGAGTGATGGCGAAAGCGGAGAAGTCAATGGTCGACGTGATCCGATCCTAAATCCTTATATTTATGTGACGTACATAGGGTTCCGAGTCGATCACCTATTTTCCTGGCTAGCCGTGCTCCCTGGCTCTCCGAGTAGGACCAGTTACGAGCCAGCTTTCAGACCCAATTTTTTGTGAAGGGCTTTTCAATTACCTGGAACGGCCTGTTAAGCTATTAATTGATTTATTCACAGGAAAAGCTATGAGCCGATCAACCTATTAACCTATTTTTTTTTCTTTGGATGCACATAAACCAAGTCTACCAACACATACCTGAAATGGGCCCTCAAATTTTTTGGGCCCGGGGCGGCCGGCCCTTTCTCCCCCCCCCCCCACCCCCGGACCGGCCCTGAGTACTATATAGGCCGATTGACTGGAAAATCATTTTTTTTTGCTCCTGTGCACCGGTGCAACCTTCATTGTAAAATGTTCAAAAAAAATTAGATTTTTTTTAAAAAAAAATTGAATTAATTCTTGAAGTAGTTCATGACTTAGCCTACAGAAGTGTAAAATAATAACCCAATATTTTATTATTATGGGCAACACAAAAATGAAAAATCTAAAAAAACGACATTTGAAACACTATACTCAAATATGTAAAATTTTCAATTTTATGTAGGTCAAAATACAAAGTATTTAAAATAGAAAATTTCCATGTTTGCAGTTGAGAACACTCATGATGTTTTTTAACATTTTTATGAAACTTTAAAATATGCGTTTTGAATATTTTTAAATACAGGGAGCACGGGTGCCCATGTTCAAGAAATCTCCACTCGATTGACGGCAAAGGAAGATAAGTATTTTGAAGATATCATGATGACCGGGGAGTTCCATGTATGCAAAGCACAAGCAGAGCGGGCCGGGACGCGCCTCCTTCCTCTGCGATTGAAAGGAACGCGTGGATACAGCTATAGTTCAGCGAGGTTCTTTGCACGACCGACAAGGGACGACGGTCATCAATCTCATGTATCGAAGAAAAAATTTCTATGCACTAATCTACTCGTAGACGATAGAGTGTTTTTATATAAACTTTAGGTTCAGTCTAGTTGACTTTTTTTAGATAAAATGTAAATTTTATTACCCGACTTTGAATTAACAAAGCCACCGGTTCACGACCAAACAACACACAAAGCGAGAATAGCAACAAACAAACGCTGGGAATTACATCTTAGCCACAACTGGAAACTAAAAACAACAAAGCGACTAAGAAGTGACACAACACTCAGGGGCTCCTCCGTCCAAGAGTAAGCGCGCGGGGCGGCAAGCAGGCCGAGTGGATCTCCTTAAGCTTGTCAATTAACCATCTAGCGCCCTCCTGATCCAGGGGCTTCATGAGAGGAATCCAGACCTAAAGAAAAAACATGATTTTGAAGATAATGTCAGCCGGATGGTTAATACATTTCTTTGCAATGGATAACTTATTTCGCACGTGCCACAGCGCCCACGACTGCGCTAGAAAGAGGCACCAAATCAATCTACGAGTCCTCCCCGAGATCAATTGAAGGTAGGCAAAGAATTGGACAAAATTGGTTGGAGACCAATCCCTCCCTAGGGTTTGTCATAGAACCGCCCAAGCGAAACCGGCAAGAGCACACGTGAAAACATATGAGACGCGTCCTCGGGTTGACCGCACAGCGCACAGTTGCGGTCCGAATGCCCCAACCTTGTCGCCAATTGTGCGCCGGATGGAAGTCTGTCCAAAATCAGCTGCCAGGCGAAAATCTTGATCTTGAGGGGAACCCTAGCCCGCCAGATATCCCGGAAGCAGGCCACGGTCGCCCCTTGAGCTAAGGCCTTGTACATTGAACGCACCGTGAACTTGTTCGAAGGATCCAACGTCCAAGAGATTCTGTCCGGTGAGATAGTCAGGGCAGAGGCTGTGATAACCTCCAACAACTCACCCCATTGTCTCTCCCCAGCTTCGTCAAGTGAGCGACGGAAATGGCACCCCTCGCCTAACACCGATCTCACCGACAAAAACGCACCGGGCCCTCCCCATACCACCAATCTAGCTAGAACAAAGTCCTCCTGCCGTCCCCTACCTCATGTCTAGCCCCCAACTTGAAGAGGTGCTTGATCTTGTGTAAGCTCTTCTAGAACTCCGAGCCCCCTCGGGCCCCAGAAGAGAAAATATCGCCCGTTTGTGTGTATTTAGCTCTAATCAGAACCGCCCAGATGGAGGAATCCATCTCATAGATCTTCCAAATCCATTTCAACATTAGCGAGTTGTTCATATGTCGGGAGTTCGTGAGACCCAGACCCCCGCACTCCTTGGGATGACATACAGACGGCCAGTTCACCATGTGGTATTTGCGTTTCGGGCCCGTCCCTTCCCAAAAGAACCGCGCCCGATGAGAGTCGAACTAAGCATGGACGCCCTCAAGCAGCAGGAAAAGTCCGATAGCGTAGGAGGGAAGATTCGCCAGGCAAGAGTTGGAAAGAATAAGTTGTCCACCCAAGGACAAAATCCGGCCCATCCAGAGCTCCACCCTATTAGCGATTTTCTGGACGAGGAACGCCCATTGTTCGATGGTGAGTCCTCGACCAGCGATGGGTAGACCAAGATAAATGAATGGAAGTTTGCCCACTTGCAGTTCAGCTGTCTAGCAACTATGATCTGTTCCTCGAGAGGCTGACCCAGCACAAACACCTCGCTCTTGTGGTAATTTATTTTTAGTCCTGATATGTTCTCAAAACACATGAGCAGGAACTTCAAGTGAGCAATGCCTCGAGGGGAGTTTGGATTAGGAAAATGGTGTCGTTCGCGTACTGCAGATGCGAGACGCCCCCAGGCACCAGATGAGGGACCACCCCCTGAATATGCCCAGCGGCACAAGCAACTGAGAGAATGTCCGACAAACCCTCAGCGACATAGTTAAAGAGCAGTGGGGACAAATGAAAGTTCGAGAGGTTAACTAGAGGGGGGTGAATAGGTTAACTACAAATTTTAGCTTCTTTTTTGAGTTAACAAAATAGTGCTCAAATATAGATTGTCTAGATTATGCAACTAAGTGAACAATCCTATATGTTGAGCAAGTACAACTAGCACAAGGTGAATATATGACTAAGCTAGTAGCAACAAGTAAAGGTAATTTGAGGAATAACCGAACACAATGACGCGGAGATTTATCCCTAAGTTCACTTCCCAATGGAAGCTAATCTCCATTGGAGCGGTGCGGTGCCACCAAAGTGGAACACCGAGTAGCCCTCAAATGGCACACCGTATCTCCTTCGAGTCCTTCCACCGATGTGGACAAGCTCGAATCACTATGTTTCCGTTGAGGTTGACAACTAGAACTTTACAAGGATGAGGCACACTCCACAACTTTGGAGAGTCCTCACCAAATCTCCGGAGCCACCTAGACACTGGGAAGCAAGATCCACGAGCACAAGAGCCACGAGACAACAACAAGGCTCCAAACTCCAATGAGCTAGAAGCAACAAGGTTCTTGGCTCCAATGAACCAAGAACAACAAGATCCCTAGGGGATGAGTGGGTTGATGACGAATCGGCTTGGTGTAGCTGTAGATCTAGATCTTCTCCTCCAAATCCCAAGAGATCAATGGCTTTGGTTGGGTATTTGGGGAGAACCTTTAGCTTGGAGGTGGTCAACAATGGTGGAGATAGAATGATTGTTTGACACCTCCAAAAGGTAGGAGACAAGTCCTACTTATAGTGCGAGGAAGCAAGTGGCCGTTGGGGGGGGGGGTTATCTTGGTGCTGCGCAGAGTGGCCGGCCTGCGTGCATGGAGCCCGGACTGTGCGCAGAGAGCCCGGCCTGGCCGGATGCTAGGCCGGCTACCACACAGAACACCCTGCCCTGGAGCCTGGCCCCGAGCCCGGCCTGGGCTGGCTAGGCAGCGCCTAGTGATAAGGATGGACCTAAGGATTATGTTCTCACAAGCATGAGTGATGAGTTGATACAAGACAACAAGATCATGGTGAAAACAAACATTCAAGATGGTGAAAACAATTCATAACAATTGTTATTCCAATAAAACAATTGTTATTCATCAAGATATGGAGATGGTGCCTCCACAAGATCAAATGCACTAAGTGTGGAAAACAATGCCATATTGTTATTTCACACTCATGGATGGACAAGGCAAGAGGAAGGCGCCCACAAGGAAGCATCAATGCGCCCTATATGTCCTAATAGAAGTAGAATTGGTTTGTATACCAATATTGGCCGCACCCCTTGTGTGTGGGGTCGGTTTGTATCCAATTGTGTTAGGTATAGGAGTCCTAGTCCTATTAGGAGTAGTGCTTGCGCAAGGAGGGGTCTTGTGGCCGCACCCCCTCTCATATATACCCCCTCTAGGGCGCATAGCAAAAGGGAGAACAATTTAGACAAAGAAAACCCTAGCCTTGAGATTGTATTGCTGCTAAGCATTCATCTTGAAGTATACCAAGTCAAAGTTTGCGTGATATCTTGCTATTCCATTGGGAATTAGGGGGATACAGGACCACTTGTGATCATTGATTGCTTGTGCAAGAGTGTGTAGTTGAGAATATCCAAAGGGCTTGATTGTTGTTGCATTGGCAACGAGGGTCATCCAAGTGAGAGGTCTCAGTGTAGCACTAGTTATCCACATATATTCAGAAAATACAAAAAGAGAGAGAGAAGCTCATTGAGAAGATTGGGCCACCCCATATCATCTTGGTATCAGATTCTCCAGGTTTACTCGGTGAGCAAAGTTATCCCTAGTTTTAGTTGTTTTTATTCCTATCCAGAAAAAGCCACACAAAAATATTAGGGTTAGATCATTGCCAGAGACTAGATCAACACCAAATTGCTACTCTAATTGCTGTTTCTTGTTGATTTGTGTATCTGTTTTTCTGTTTTTAGGGTTCCTCTTTTATCTTTGTTTTCATCAATATCAGAAAAATTTCATCAAAAATAGTTGTGTGGTTGTGTTCTCGGGAAAGTCTAGACCTACATCTTGTTTACAAGGTGATCTAGTTTTTCGAGTGTTCTTAGTGCGGATATCCTTGTTGCTTTTGATCCACGGGTGCCTAATCATATTTGGTTTCCAATCCGATTCCTACCGCAATCGTTCAAGTGCTGCCGTGGTTGCTTTTCTAGCCGCAGTCGGTTTCCTGCCGCGGGTCGAAAACGCGTCCAAAACGCTGCCGCCGCTGCCGCCAACCCACCGCACCACTCCATCCTTACCAAACCCGCCCCCGGTGCCCTATTTTCCTTACCAGCGCCCACCCCGCACCGTGCCGCACCCGCACTCCCACCTCCACTCGGATTCGCTGCCGCGAGCCAAAACCGCGCGCGTTTCGCTGCCGCCGCTGCCGCCAACTACCACCCCACCTAGCCGCACTCGGATTCTCTAGCGCGCGCTTACAAAAAGCCACCAACACCCGTAACGCAGCACACCACACGCCACCCGCGCCCTGCCGTGAAAGTTCCACCGTGCGCTGCTGTGAGTTTTCCTGCCGTGAGCTGTTTTTCGGCCAAAATCTCTGCCGTGAGTCACAAAACTGCAGTTTTCTCTGCCGTGAGCCACATAATCTGCCGTGAGTGAATTTTTGCTACTGTTTTTCTTAGATTTCTTTTGTTACTTCCTGTTTATCATTAGGTCATCATCTGAAACTTTGTTTAGCCTTAGACACAAGCCTTTCTACAGCCATATTAGGTTCCATAACCCAAAGACTAGCTGTTTAATTGCTCTACAGGCTGCTCAAATTTCTGTCCATTACTTATTTTCCATTTAATTACTTGCTCCTAGTTGATTCAAAGGCTATTGAAAAATCAAAAAAAATAGAGAAAAAGCAAAAAGTATAAAAAAAAAAAAATAGAAAGAAAGAAAAAGCAAAAGAGGCCGAGCTACATATCACTAGTGGAAGCTATTTCATATTGGAATTTTTGTGGACATATTGAGCAATCTTGTGCCTGTTTCATTGAGTATTTGCTAGTGTCTTTCTAGTGCTTGCAAAATCTCTACCATATATTTGCTAAGCCACAATTGTCTCCAAGTGTGAGTGTGTTTCCTTTAGTTATTTTTATCACATTGAGCAGTGCATTGGAGTTGTTATTTTGGTGTTGTTAGGAATCCAACCAAGCCCCACCAAATACCTTGTTTTGCATTGTAACACTTGAGAGCCTGGGTATTCTCTTCTCACACTTGACACAGTTTTCATTGGTACTTGTTGGTAAGTTGATCCTTATTCACTTTGGAACAGTAAGTGAACCTTTCTTTGCTGGTTTGAGTGAGTTTGAGAGGCACCACAACCCATTGATTATTTATTTTCACTAACCCATTAATCATGAGTTTTGCTAGTGAATCTTCTGTGCAGGGTGAAAAGGAGAAAGCTGATTTGATGCCCAAAACAAAGAATGCTGATGATACATGTACATGGGCAGATTTTAATCTCTTTAGAGAAGGAGTTGCTAATCGGATTGAGCATAGAGTTGAGAAGAAAATTGAGGAATATGATGATATCCTAAGGAAGGATTTGACAGTGGTTATTGAGAAACAAACTGAAGCTACAAATTCAATTCGTGTTCTTCAAGAGGCCATGAATAATCTCACAAGGGAAGTTGCAAATATCTCCACACAATTACAAAGAGCTAATCTTGGTGGTAATCATGAAGAAGGCCGAGCCATTGCTTATGGAGGCCGTGGCAATTTTCCACCTAGAAGAATTCCATTGGATGATAATAGAGAAGAGGATGGCCTTGGGAAACCAAAATTCTTTGTGCCTACTCTCACATGTGATAATGATGATGCTGAGGAGTTCTTGATGTGGGAATTGAAGATAGAAAAGCTATGGAGAATGCATAATTACACTGATGAGAGGAAAATCAAGCTAGCATCTTCTGGATTTGATGGTTATGCTCTCTTGTGGTGGGATGGTATCATAAGATTGAGGGAAACACAAAATCAACCAGAAATTACTACATGGGCTGAGATGAAACAACTTATGACTGAGAGGTTTGTTCCAACAAATTATTTGAGGACTCTCTATGACAAGTTGCAAAATTTGAAGCAAGGAACAAATTCAGTGGATCAATATTACAAAGAGATGGAATTAGTGCTACAAAGAGCTCGAGTTGTTGAAGCAAAGGAGCAAACAATGCAAAGATTTCTGTCAGGATTATCTTTTCAAATTAGATGCATTGTGAGGCATGTGCCATATAACAATATGACAGAATTGTTACATCAATCAAGGGAGGCAGAAAAGAGGTTGGCCGAGGAGGTTACTTTGGCTCCAAGGAAAATTTGGCCCTCGAGATCCTCTTCCTTTTCACCACCTACACCTACAATTACTCCAACTCGAGATAGTACACCATCCAAACCCGAGTCTAGCATCTCCAATACAAGGAAAACACCACAACCTGCAGCTAGTGGAAGTGGTTCTACTCAATCAACAGCTAGACATAGAGACATGACATGCCATACTTGTGGAGGAAGAGGGCACTTTAAGAGAGATTGTCCTAATAAGAAAGTCATGGTGATCAATGCTAATGAGGAGTATGAGAGTGGAGATGATGCTGATCCTAATGGAGAGGATACATGTGATGATGATGATGATGGTCCCCTTAATGCTTTTGCTACCAATTATCCAACCATTGTTTGCACCAAGGCTTTGAGTGTTATTCCTAGCAATGATGAGAGCCAAAGATGCAATTTATTTCAAACCAAGGCAATTGTTGGACCCAATATGGCTTGCAAGGTGATCATTGATGGAGGGAGTTGTAGAAATCTAGCAAGCAAGGAGCTATGTGCAAAGCTAAGGTTGCATTACAATCCACACCCACAACCATATTATATTCAATGGTTAAATAACAAGGAAGAAATCAAGGTATGCCATATGGTGAGAGTGGATTTTCAAATTGGACCATACAAAGATACAATTGAATGTGATGTGGTTCCCATGACAGTTTGTCACTTGTTATTTGGAAGACCTTGGCAATTTGATAAAAAGGTTACACATATGGGAAGAGCTAACACATATCACTTGAATTGGAACAATAAGGATATTATTTTGAGGCCTATGACACCACAACAGATTGTGAATGAATCAAGACACAAAATTGAGATGCTTCAAGAGAAGGACAGTGGAAATACCAATTCTATGGAGGAAGACAAGTCTAGGCCGAGTGGAAAGAGCCTTTTAACTAATAACATAATTTTTCCTAGTGTTGTTTCTTATGTACAGGTTTCTCTTGAAGAAAGGGAGGGCAAGGAAACATTACAATCATCACATAAAATGGAGGATACAAGAAAGCTAGCTTGTGATATGAAGGTTATTTTTGAAGAAAGGGAGCTACAACCTTCAAATTCACAAGATATTGAGGAGATCATACCTACTACACATGAGGAGGTTAGTAATGATAATGGTATAGATTTCGGGTTGGTACCTAGTAGTAATGAATTATGTGATAATTTTCAACCATACAAACCTATGAATTCGAAATTTCACAACATGGTTTTGATTACACATAAAGAAGTACTTGCTATGATACCTTCTAGTGATATTATTTATGATGACATGCTTAAAGAACCAATTGATATACAATGTGCTATGGATAAATTTGTTTGTGATAATGTTAGCACATATGATACTAGTTTCAAATTTTATTTGATTGGTGACTATAATTTGGATAAAATTTTCATGATACATCATATATGTGTTACATATAATGAAGTGGCCGAAATAAATAATGTGTTATTTGGGATAGATATTGATAAACATGAAGTAGCCGAAACACATATATTTAGTTCACCACATTATTTGTTGGATACATGTTCCATTAAATCAAACTATACTTATATTTGCAATTTTGATTGCTATGAGATGAAAAAATATGACTATTATGTGTTGTTTGCATACAAATTTCGTGATCATATGATATATTCACTATATTGTGTTTTGCTAACAACTAATGAGTACCAATATATTTATATATATGGTGCATACACTTTGTTTTTCTTGTTTATTCCACTTTCAGATAATCACAAGATGAGGACGTCTTGTCTTGAAGAAAGGGAGGATGATAAGGATGGACCTAAGGATTATGTTCTCACAAGCATGAGTGATGAGTTGATACAAGACAACAAGATCATGGTGAAAACAAACATTCAAGATGGTGAAAACAATTCATAACAATTGTTATTCCAATAAAACAATTGTTATTCATCAAGATATGGAGATGGTGCCTCCACAAGATCAAATGCACTAAGTGTGGAAAACAATGCCATATTGTTATTTCACACTCATGGATGGACAAGGCAAGAGGAAGGCGCCCACAAGGAAGCATCAATGCGCCCTATATGTCCTAATAGAAGTAGAATTGGTTTGTATACCAATATTGGCCGCACCCCTTGTGTGTGGGGTCGGTTTGTATCCAATTGTGTTAGGTATAGGAGTCCTAGTCCTATTAGGAGTAGTGCTTGCGCAAGGAGGGGTCTTGTGGCCGCACCCCCTCTCATATATACCCCCTCTAGGGCGCATAGCAAAAGGGAGAACAATTTAGACAAAGAAAACCCTAGCCTTGAGATTGTATTGCTGCTAAGCATTCATCTTGAAGTATACCAAGTCAAAGTTTGCGTGATATCTTGCTATTCCATTGGGAATTAGGGGGATACAGGACCACTTGTGATCATTGATTGCTTGTGCAAGAGTGTGTAGTTGAGAATATCCAAAGGGCTTGATTGTTGTTGCATTGGCAACGAGGGTCATCCAAGTGAGAGGTCTCAGTGTAGCACTAGTTATCCACATATATTCAGAAAATACAAAAAGAGAGAGAGAAGCTCATTGAGAAGATTGGGCCACCCCATATCACCTAGCCTGGGCAGGGGAGAGCCCGGCCTGGGCTGGCCGCCAGGTGATGGCTCCCAAGTGCAGGAGATCAATCGTAGTCTTCGATGGGAAGTATTACCCAAATTTGTACTTCGACTCAGTGGGAACACAAGAATACCGGTGAGACTTTAGCAATTGGGACGTCACTCCCAACCACACCTGTGTATCAACAAACTTGCAGCAAGAGTGATGAGTGTAATAATGCAGTGAAAGTAAACAAACAGAAAGTAAATGGAGAGCAAGTGTTTTCCCAGTTTTCACCGGAAAAGAGTGAAAGTAAACCAGAGACTAAAACGCAGGCATGAGGTGACAACGGGGTGTTGCACGGATAAGATTGATCATGTAATAATGTTTTGCTAGCAGCGGGGACTTTCTCTATCTCAGTTTTATGTAGGTGTGTGTTCCGTAAATTATTGTGCGTACTAACCAAGAGAATTTGCACAAAGCCTATTATCCTACCTGCCCATTTCACCGGGGCCAATTTGGAACTACAGGTAATTAAGGTCTACCCTTTCGAATAGCCCGGACCAACGCATTAACACTCCATGAACACACATAATCCTCAAACTAGAACATATCCCCCTTCTTTTCCCTAGCTGTCACTTTAGGGTTCGCAGGTTCAACATAATATCAGGTAATACACAATGCAGATAGATACCAAACTCAAATATATGATGTAGCAATGTAAGTTCAGTACTGAAATCATGCCACTTGGGACCTAGTAACAAGCATTAAGCCTAGCAATAGTGCATCAACATAAGACATAAGAATTCTCAAGACAAACCCCTAGATCCCGCATACCGGGTGGCAATTACATGATCAATCTCATCCAAAACCCCTCACACCTCACATGCCTACAAAACTTACTCACACATGGAGGGGGTGATGGAGCTCATGGTTGATGGAGATGGTGGTGGTGATGATGATGGTGATGAAGCCCCTCGAATTCCACCTCCGGGGGTGAAATCCCAGATCAATCTGACTCTGAAATCGAAGATCGTGGTGGCGGCGGCGCTCTGTTTCGCGAACAGCCCTCCTCTTCGAAACCCGTCAGTTTCTCATATATATGGAGGGGTACGTCGAAGACCTAGCCGGAGTGGGCCATCTGGGCCCAAAAGGGGTGACCCCACGCGGCCAAGGAATCTGGCCGCGTGTGGGGCCCCCTTTTGGCCCTCGGGTGGCCCCCCGGCCCCATCTGGTGCTCATTCCCCTTCTTTTCCATAAAAAGTTACGTGGTTTTCGTCCCCTGTGAAAAGTCCTGCGAAAATAGACGAAAAGAAGACTTTTGCTAAAAACAGCGTCAGATTCCGCAGATTTATTCAATTATGGGGGGACTCCGGAGAGAAATACAATGCAAAGTGCTTGGAAAAGTAGATGCATTTTGGCTGCATCAACTCCCCCAAGCTTAGCTCATTTTTTGTCCTCAAACAACTCAAACGCAGTGCAGAAGCGATAAAAACTTTGGCAAGAACTTTGCATTGCATATGCATCATCAATTAATACTAGCAAATACTCAAGACATGATTCCTGTAACAAGTAGCAAAATACTAGCAAGTGTGCATCTACTCAGTGTTGAAGCATATATACTTGTTGAAATAGAAATAACATGAAGTGTTAATACTTGAATGAGTTTGCTCAATTGTAGACATAAACAAAGGCTTGTGCATCGCTGATGATTGAATCATATCAAGATTTTTGAGATCTCTGATTCTTTCATATGTTGACAAGTAAAATCATTGTGCTTACTACCTTGCTCTCAGTTTTGCTAAAGCATTAATTTTTCATTTTGATTCTTATGCTTGACAAACTACAAGTTGAAAGCCTCATGCCCCTTAAAAGCGAAGTCCCGCACCATGATTACTCAACTCTAGATTCCTAATAAGCCTTGTACAATCATTGTAAGTATTAATGACATCATAGAGAGCAGGAATTGGGGTACCTCTTGCCCCATGACATGGAAACCAGCCCATGTCAAAATGGCAAGACAAACAAATGGAATGGACTCATTATCCTTTTTTATTTCATTCACTATATGCATAGCTTCTTATTTTATTATAGGATATGTTGCGGAGTCCATTCTAGCTATAAGTAAATTTCCACCATGATATCGCATGGCTTTGGTTAGCGGCCCAATGCGTCTCTCTAATCATATATACTTACTCATCAAGACTTACTATTCCTCTACCTCATTTCGGCATGACAGGCATCCAGAGTTAAAAGAACATGATATCAACTTGAATATAGAATTCTTAGTGCAGCGTTGAAAGTTTTCCATGTGATACACATTTAGACTAACCCCCAACCATAAGTTCGTCAAGCATAAGACTCCACTTTTATCATTCATAAAATTTTCTCTTTTAATTATTTCCTTGGTTGGCAAGTTCAGTAAGCACAATGGGATGCGTAAACCTTTGCTTAAGGCTACAATTATTCAATCCATCAACCAAGTAATGACACTAAACAATATTTCAGTTGCATCAGAATATATTCTACTAAACCACGGAGAAGATAAACAATGGCTATTATGTCACTAAGTGTTAAGGGAATCATAAGGTGTGCACTTGCTGTTATTAAAAAGCATACATAAGCACGGCAAAGGTGTCATACCTTTCATCCCTTCAAGCACATTATCATATCACTGTTGTTCTCCTCTCCCCACTTGAACTTCTCAATAAAAACTCAAATCTTGCTATAAAAAGTTACTGCATTCAGCAATTTGTTTACCTACCTAAACACCTCAAAAGTTTCTCATGTTTTACAGAGGTGAAGGCCATAAAAAGTTGCAGTAGTGATTAAATTTTCAGCTCAAACGGAGTCACAAGTAAAGATTAAAGCATATAACAGTGAACATATTTCAGCAATTCCTGCAGCTCCATATTTATACTAAACTCAAGAAAACAAAAATCTTTTTGTGGTTTTTGATTTTTAGAAACATAATGTAAATAACCAGAAGTAAACTAGCTAACAAATAACAAAAATATTTTTGTGTTTTTCAGATTTAAAGAACATAAAACAACAAATAACATGCAAGTGATATAACACAACGAATGAGGAGGGAGAGAAATACTCACCCAAGCTTGTGATCAAGCTAGTATCCTGGGTGGTAATCATGTCCACCACTCAACGAACCTCCCTGGAAGAAGGATGGATCCTGCCATGCCTGTGCTCCAAGGTGTGGTTCAGGGAAGCCCCAGGGATATGCCATAGGCGCCTGGTATTGGGGATCCTCCTGTTGTTGCTCTTCTTGTAGTGGCTCTTCTTGCACAGTCCACTTTGTCTCCCTGTCAAACAAGTCAGTACAAGGGAGCCTAACAGACACAATGTGCCCATTAGAATCCTTATAGCAATATGAAAAATATTCTTTCTCAGCCCTGCTCATATCCATGCGAAAAAGTAAACCAAAATCCAGCAGTCGAGACTCATTTACCATGGTACCCAAGTTATCATTAAAACCTCGTTCTGGCATAATGTATTCATGGATTAAAGTGGCAATGGCACCAACATATAAAGGAGTTTTATCCGTGCCATTCCTACTCACAGCTAAATGCAAAGTTCTAGCAAGTATGGTTCCCAGGTTATATATAGGTGTTGTATTTTCCATTGCACATTTTAATAAATAGATCATAGGACCAGTGCAAGCAGAAGTGTTATTCCTAGCAAGGAATCCTCTAGCAAGAAACAATGCAAAATATCTAAGGCCCGGGTGTTGGGTGCATGTGAGATTGCCTCTATTCATTCTTTCAGGAATATTTTTAGCAATGCTACGCCAGAATGTGACAAGTTCTTCTCTAGAATCAGCATATGTTTCATCCCATAACCCCATAGTTGGTACACGTATATCCTTACAGAATTCCTCTAATGACATGACTAAACTCTGCCCCCTCATTGTAAATTTAATGACAAAAGTAGCTGGAGGAGGGTTCTTAGAATTACTTTTCCGGTGCACCACCGGTCCCTCAAACCTGAATGTAGAGAGGAATTCCCTCGAGAGTTCCACATATGTGTTGCGTGGATGGCGTGAGAACTCAAGCAGCCCCGTAGTTGCAGCAAAGGCTTGGAAATCTTCAGCAATCCCCCAATGTTCAAGAACGTCGGGGTCTTGCCATCTTGTGGTATGGACACGCAGATTTTCACCTGCAAAAACCAATTCATCCTCCCATAACTGATTATCATCATGATTGTTGGACACCCTTGATTCTACTCTCCTTGTCCTTGAGGACATCCCAAGCAATGCCTTTCCCTTGTTCAGCATGTTACCTTGCTGTACCAAAATAAAATTCAACAAAAATTAAATTGTATCACTCTAAAACATTGCTAAGGCATCCATAACTAGTCCTCTAATCAATATCATGCATCCATATCAACTAGAAAACTTAAATTCATGGAGTTCTTAGACATAATAGGTGACACCTAGTGCAGCAAAATACTTCATACACAAAGCATGGGAGCAAAAAGTAATTGGATGAGTGAAGGAGTTACATACCAAGGAGTGATTCCATCAAACAGATTTGAAAAATCTGCCTCAAATGTGGAGATCGAGGATTGACGGAGAAACAGAGCACGGGAAAAATGGAGGAGATGAACTGGGGTTGGTTTTCGGTCGAAAGGGAGCAGATGAGCATTGGATGGGCCCCAGCATCCACTTGTGGCCAAAAATGGGGTATCCCACGCGGCCAAGGAATCTGGCCGCGTGGAGGTACCTATTTTGGCCCCTGGTGGCCTGCTGGTGCTCCCCCACTGGCTGCTGGTCCCTTCGGGCAAAACACTGACCCCCTAATTTTTCTGGAATTTTACGTGAAACTTTTCTACAGAGAATTTCTAAAACTTCATATTCTGTGATTTCTGATTCTATTTTTTTTAATACTATGTCCATGTCTCACAATTTTAAAGCAAATAACATAAAAAAATGCAATTTAAATGTTTGTGAATCATGCCTTTATCATTTCCACATTAGTAATGAGGTTGATCAGGTCTCATTAGCAACATGTAAAGAATATAGCTCATGATTCTTATTATTACTTATTATAAAACAATGAATCAAGTTACCTCATATTTGATTGGAATGGTCCCAATCATCAATATTTCATACCTTGGTGCTGGAGGTGGTATAGGTATTTCAATGCTACCAATCTTAATGGAATTTATTTGTATAGCATTCACACTTGTGCTCATACTTGTAACATGTTTCTTCTTGGGAAAATAAATAGTGTGCTCTTTGCCTTTAACATTAAATGTCACTTTGCTCTCAGTGCAATTTATCACAGCTCCTACAGTATTCAAAAAAGGTCTACCAAGAATAATAGATAGATTATCATCTTCAGGCATTTCTAATATAACAAAATCAGTAGGTATCAACTCATTAGCAATAGAGATGGGAACATCCTCACATATTCCTATAGGTACAATAGTTGTTTCATCAGCCATTTGTAAAGATATTTCTGTTGGAACTAGTTTGTTCAAATTAAGCTTCTTATATAGTGAGAAAGGCATAACACTAACACCAGCTCCTAAATCACATAATGCATATTTCACATAGGCTTCTTTAATTTGCAAGGAATAGCAGGAATACCAGGATCTCCACGTTTTTCAGGCAATTTTCCTGTAAATGAATAATCAGCAAGCATAGCAGTAATAGCATCAGTAGGTATGTTTCTTTTATTAGCGACAATATCTTTCATGTATTTTGAATATGGAGGATTCTTAATAGCATCAATAAGTGGAATCTCTAATTTCATATTCTTAATCATATCATAAAATTTCCCATACCTCTCTTCATCTTTTGTTTTTGATACCTCTTGGGGATATGGAATGGGTCTTTGTACCCATGGATCCCATTCTTTACCTTTATCTTTATCTTTATTTGGTTTCTTCTTCTTGGTCTTCTCAATAGGAGGCTGAGGATCCTCCTTACCAGCAGCTTCTTCATTATTATCATCATGTTGTTCAATATCAGGTGGAGATGATTCTTCTTCTTCATTATTATCATCCTCAGTTTCAGCATCAGAAATAGAAATATCCTTGTCTTGCTCATTGGAGTCATCATCATGCTCATTTTCATTGGGAGATTTTCCTGCAAAAGATTTATCTTTAAGAGCAACTTGCTCTTTTCTTTTAGGATGATCATCAGGATAATCAGGATCCTGGGTGCTTGCACCTCCCCTTGTATTAACTCCACATAATTGTTTTTGTTTATTTAGATTTTCATACAATTGATTTTGTAAAGAAATCATTTGCTCAACTTGATTGTTCATCATTTCACAATGTTTAATAATTCTTTTAACTTCCCCTACACTAGCATTTAAATTTTCATGGAGGAAATTAATTTTATGATGGTTTTCCATGATAGTCATTCTAATTTTACGCTCCTCAGGATTATCATGATAAGCAAAATTGTTAACATAAGTGACATCAACAGGAGGTGTTACCTCCTCATTACCTTCCATAGGGAGTATAGAGTTCACTTGAATTGGAAAGCATGGTTCATCAGTAGGAAGTTTAATACCCATTTCAGATAATTCCTTGAGATGAGAGGTTTTAATTCCCTTCTCTTTAATATCCTTGGAAGCTTCAGCCATTGTTTCTTGGTTCAATTCGAGTATACCTCCTTTCTTCTTTGGGAGTGTCTCATTTTTATCTATCTCCTCAATGTTCTAATCAGCTTCATTCTCGAGAATAGACTCCAGTAATTCAATTGCTTCATCAACACTTTTGTCCCTAAAGATATTCCCTGCAATACTATCAAGGTAGTCTCTTGTTTCCCCCATTAGTCCATTATAGAATATATCAAGCAATTCATGAGGTTTAAAACCATGACCATGACATTTCTTACACATTTTACCAAATCTCCCCCAAGCTTGGGGTAGACTCTCTTTCTTATCTTGTTTAAAATTGCCAATTTCAACAGTTAATGCATGTATCCTTTCAGGAGGAAAATATTTATTGAAAAACAATTACAAGCATTCTTCCTTACTAGTAATACATGCAGGTCCTAAACGATTATACCAAACTCTAGCATCTTCACCCAAAGAAAAAGGAAACAATTTTAAGAATAAATAATGTTGACGGATTTCATCATTTCCAAATGTAGTAGATAAAGCATGCAATTCAGCAATATGATCAAGAGGAGACTCCTCATCCTTTCCACAGAATCTAGACTTCTCAACTATCTCAATTATCTCAGGATTAACATTGAATTCATAATCTTTATCTCTAATTCTAATAGCTGGGCCACACAAATTCCTAGTAGCAGCAAAACAGTTTCTAAGAGATGCATCATCATAAATAGAGAGTTTATCAAGTTTTGTATAACCAGGTGATATAAAGGCCTCAATAAATGCTTCTTCTTCTTCTTCAGAAGAGGCCCAATATTCATACTCTAGGAGTCTCATTTCTTTCTAGCTCAAGTTCTACATTTTCATCTACAGAAGATTCAGGAATTTCAGTTGTTTCAGGTGTTTCATTTGCCTCAGGTGTTTCAATAGTTTCAGGAATTTCAGAAGCTAGTTCTTTGTCTACATTATCAAGTGTTTGATCATTAGATGTACTAGTAGACATTTTTGACTATGGTGATTTACCAGCTATTCCTTTCTTTTTCTTAGCAGCCACAGTAGAAACAATATTAGGTGAAAAATTTGGTCTACTAGGCAAATCATTACCAGAACGAGTAGTCGAAGGCATTACCTCCTTCGAAGTGTCCTTTCCCTTTCCCATTGTAGGGAACAAGAAAGTGCAGCAAGTAGACAATAACAAGTGGTCTTACCAATAAAGCTAGGCTCCCCGGCAACGGCACCAGAAAACAGTCTTGATGGCTCCCAAGTGCAGGAGATCAATCGTAGTCTTCGATGGGAAGTATTACCCAAATTTGTAGTTTGACTCAGTGGGAACACAAGAATACCGGTGAGACTTTAGCAATTGGGACGTCACTCCCAACCACACCTGTGTATCAACAAACTTGCAGCAACAGTGGTGAGTGTAGTAATGCAGTGAAAGTAAACAAACAGAAAGTAAATGGAGAGCAAGTGTTTTCCCAGTTTTCACCGGAAAAGAGTGAAAGTAAACCAGAGACTAAAACGCAGGCATGAGGTGACAACGGGGTGTTGCACGGATAAGATTGATCATGTAATAATGTTTTTCTAGCAGCGGGGCCTTTCTCTATCTCAGTTTTATGTAGGTGTGTGTTCCATAAATTATTGTGCGTACTAACCAAGAGAATTTGCACAAAGCTTATTGTCCTACCTGCCCATTTCACCGAGCCCAATTTGGAACTACAGGTAATTAAGGTCTACCCTTTCGAATAGCCCGGACCAACGCATTAACACTCCATGAACACACATAATCCTCAAACTAGAACATATCCCCCTTGTTTTCCCTAGCTGTCACTTTAGGGTTCACAGGTTCAACATAATAGCAGGTAATACACATTGCAGATAGATACCAAACTCAAATATATGATGTAGCAATGTAAGTTCAGTACTTAAATCATGCCACTTGGGCCCTAGTAACAAGCATTAAGCCTAGCAATAGTGCATCAATATAAGTCATAAAAATTCTCAAGACAAACCCCTAGATCCCGCATACTGGGTGGCAATTACATGATCAATCTCATCCAAAACCCCTCACACCTCACATGCCTAAAACAACTACTCACACATGGAGGGGTGATGGAGCTCATGGTTGATGGAGATGATGGTGACGAAGCCCCTCGAATTCCACCTCCGGGGGTGAAATCCCGGATCAATATGACTCCGAAATCGAAGATCGTGGTGGAGGCGGTGCTCCGTTTCGCGAACAGCCCTCCTCTTCGAAACCCGTCAGTTTCTCGTATATATGGAGGGGTACGTCGAAGACCTAGCCGGAGTGGGCCATCTGGGCCCAAAAGGGGTGACCCCACGCGGCCAAGGAATCTGGCCGCGTGTGGGGCCCCCTTTTGGCCCTCGGGTGGCCCCCCGGCCCCATCTGGTGCTCATTCCCCTTCTTTTCCATAAAAAGTTACGTGGTTTTCGTCCCCTGTGAAAAGTCCTGCGAAAATAGACGGAAAGAAGACTTTTGCTAAAAACAGCGTCAGATTCTGCAGAGAAATACGATGCAAAGTGCTTGGAAAAGTAGATGCATTTTGGGGGACTCCGGAGAGAAATACGATGCAAAGTGCTTGGAAAAGTAGATGCATTTTGGGTGCATCACCAGGCCGACCACCTAATAGAGCCCCCCGGCCCGAGGCCCAGCCAGGCCGGCCAGGCAGTTTCTTCCTCCCTTCGATTTCTTCTTCCTCCTTCTTATTTATTTGACCATTTCTTCAGCAAACAAGTGTTTTGACTTGTTTTTATTTCTCCATTTTTGTGCACTCATAGCTTTGTATATTTGTCATTTGTTCCCTAGAACACTTAAGCACAATGAAAAAATACTTCCAAGTGTTGTAATCAATCATCAAAAACTAGGATTAGGAAACATGTCCTTTCAACAAAGGGTCCCCCCTGGCGAACCCCACGTTTATTGCGGGAAAACGGCCCATCTCCATGTTGATGGAGATCGCTGTCTGCCCGCCAGCGAAGAGCTGAGAAATACGATGGACGAAACCAGCGTCAAACCCTTTTCTGCGTAAAACTTCTAGTAGGAAGTCCCAGTTAACCCTATCATAAGCTTTTTTGAAGTCTAGCTTAAGCAGGATGCCCCCCAGCTTCTTGCTCTTAAGCTCATGGACGATCTCTAGAAGGGCTAGGACAGTCGAGAATACCACGTCCCTTGATCAAGGCAGATTGGTTGGGACTGATGGTGTGGCTGGCAATAGGATCGGGGCGACAAGCAAAGGCTTTGGAGATAATCTTGAAGATAACATTGATAAGCGCGATTGGACGCAACCGCGTAATCTTATCAGCCCCGGTGACTTCGGGAATCAGCGACAACACGCCGAAGTTGAGCCGGGAGATGTCAATCCTCCCAAGGATAAAATCGTCTAGAATGTGAAGCACCCCATGCTTCATCAGCGGCCAACACTTCTTGAAAAAAGGCACCGCGAAGCCATCGGGGCCGGGAGCCGTGTCGGACTTCATGCTCATCACCACCGTCTCCAACTCAGACTCCGCGAAAGTAAGGGAGAGAGAGACGTTCTCCTCCTCCGAGACAAGATTCCCTTGGCCCCAAGTGTCTCTAGCCAGCCCACAACTTCTAGCCGCCGACGTCCTCATAAGGTCTTTATAGAACCCGTAGGTATGATCCTGCAACGCAACCTTGTCGGAGATCACCCCTTCCTCCGATCTAAGGGAGTAGATGTTGCAACGGCGGCGCTGCCGTTCGCCACGACGTGAAATTATGCTGTGTTAGCATCGCCGTGGAGCGTCCACCGGATACGCCCCCGCTGGCGCCAGTATTACTCTTCGAGACGTAAAAGATGAAGGAGTTGGTCCTCTAGGTGGTAGCGAAAAGCCCATTCCTCGTCATCTAATCCCGTCGCATCCGCCTGCAGATCCAGCTGCTGAATATGCTCAAGGAGGGAGGCCTTCTTCAGTCGAGATTCTCGACCCAAGTCGCGACTCCAACCCCTCAGCTTTTGTCGCAACCCTCCACTCATGAATTGCCTGACGAAGGGATGAACCCTGGACCTATCGGGTAAGGATACCCGGTCCAAGGCCCAAGACCTAAGACCAAGAAGAGATGCCTTATAGTATTCTAGAAGGCCAGTTGAAGCCCACCCGCAAGGCCTTACGGGTCAAGTTAGAAAACTTGTAACCGACTTTAGGTTAGGATTTGAGTCCCCCCCCGGGTACGGTTTGAGACCTGGTCACCTATATAAGGCCAGGAGAACCACAAGGAGGGGACAAGCAAGACCGTACCACCAAAGCCTTGAGATCGATATCATACTCTCGACTTGAGCAACCCCCCATTGTAACCGATCTACTCGTAAATACAGATCGACAGAAGCAGGAGTAAGGGTTTTACCTCTACGAGGGCCCCGAACCTGGGTAAATCGTGCCCCCTGTTTAGCTGACGATTGTCACCAGCGCCTACACGTTCTCCTAATCGAAACCCTATGGGTTCACCCGAGGGACTTGTTGAGATGCAGATTCGACAATTGGCGCCGTCTGTGGGAACGGCGGGCGCTGGATCTCCGGCATCTTCGGCCTCATCGACGACCAACTCACGCTGGAACCCCGGAACTTCGACTCCAACCAATCTGATCCGAATCGGATCGGTCATCGTCTCCCCTCACTCGCCGGAATCACGCCCGATATTCAGCGATTTGGAGAAGAGTATCACCCTGACGTTCGGGAGCTTCTAGTTCTATGCTAACAAGGATGGAATTCTTCACTTCCCTGAGCAAACCAATCTCGAAGGATTGGGATCTGGGTCGATCTCTAGGCCAGGAGCTGTCGATTTGCGACCTACTGCGCGGACCGCGACTTGGCGAAAAGCGGCTAATCTATCCGCCTCAACATCAGCAACTTCCATACCCTCTCCACAGAGGAATCTTCTCGGGCCAGGAAGGCCTTCCAAACTGCGCCTAGGACCCGCAAGCCATATCTGGCTCAGGTCTGCACGGCAGGATCAGGAGATCCACCCGAAGAAACTGAGAACAGCGCAAGGGAACGCGCTAACATCGACGTCTCACGAGCCGCTTGGGATCGAGCAAAGGAGGCCATCCGCACAAGCAAACTACTCGAAGTCGGAGCTCCTCATGAGGATATGACCGCCTACCACTATCATCTAGTGAGAGCAGCTACTTTAATCAAGGAAGCTCGCATAGATCTAGCCGAGCGGAGGAGATTAGCTGATGAGTCAAGCCAGCGCCGAGCCGCGCTATCCAAAACACCTTTGTCGGGAATCGTCCCGCAAGAAAAGGATACGTCTCAAGAACCAGGACCATGGATGGCGAGTCCCTGACCGGAATCAGTAAATCACTCGAAGCTTCCCTTATGCGCGTCGACAAGGATGGCAACGTCCATCCGCAAACTCCCGCCGCCGCGGTACTGGCTGCAGCCACCTACATGCAGATAAATCAACCAGGGGAGAACGACTCCCGTGCAGAGCAATACAAGCAAGTCCAGAAAGGATTGGGCATGGCAGCCGCAAGACTCGCCTTCTACGATCGCAAGAAAGCAGCTGGACAAAAAGAAAAGGAAGCATCCCGCAGACATAGGAGCACATCGCCTAGAAAGGAAAAATCGGCTCGTCGCGCCCGCGGAAAAGAAGCTCGACGACGTGGTGATAGTCCGAGTAGCAGCGATGGCAGCCCGAGGGATCGATATCGCAGCTCGCGGCATCACAGCAGCCGCTCGCGACATCGCAGCAAGGAGCCATGGAAGGAAACCGATCGCGACCAGCCAGGATACAATGCACGATCGGACATCGCGCAAAATAAGGTGGACAAAGCCCGAGCAGCAAGAAACCGCGCGCGTTCCCCATCAACCTCTTCTGACGATGAGACCTGTGGAGCACATCTGCGAGGCGCCTCTACCCGAAAGATTCAAGCTGGGTACGGAAGTAACAAAATATGATGGTTCACTCGAACTTTCGTCCTGACTGTCGGATTACATCACGACAGTAAAATGCCAACGTGGGAACAAGAACACAGCTATGCAGTACCTCAACCTGCACCTTGTAGGAGCAGCACGCAGCTGGCTTAAGGCGAGACCAAAGGCTTGCTACGGGTCATGGGACGATCTACACTTTGACTTCTGCAAGAACTTCGAGGCAACATACAAAGGACCGGTGACCATCGAGGAACTGCGAGCCTGCAAGGAAAAGAGTGGCGAGTCTACTCGCGAGTATATCCAGCGATGGACCACACTTAGGAACACAGCAGGAAACATATCTGAGGAAGTGGCAGTCAAAGCTTTCGCAAAGGGCGCTCGACGAACTGCTTTCTGAGAAGAACTGGGACGAGCCGCGCCCAAAACTATTGGAGAGCTAATGGTTATAGCCGACAGATGGGACAACGGAGAAGACTCGGTGTGCAATGAGAAGGCATCCTCGCCAGCACCCGAAGACGATCGCCATGGTCGAAAGAAAAGGAGGAAATATTATGATCACGACGATCGTGAAGAACTAGTGGAAGCAGAATTCACGCGAAATCGCGATAATGGACGTCGTGGAAATCGCGAATGGAAGCCAAAGACGGAGGTTAAACTCCCGAGGAGGACCTCGATGGATACTGCACGCTACATCTATTTACAGATAAGCGAACAGGAAAATCTAAGGCAACACACCTTCTCAAGGATTGCCGAAAGTTTCTTGACATACACGAGGCATTCTCGAAGAAAAACAGAACAACGGTTAACCAAGGCTACCAGGAGCTCCCAGGAGGAGGAAACCAGGGATTCCAACCACCACAACCCCTGCCTCCACCAGGAAACCAAATGCTAGCCTCACTACCCGCGCCGGCCGCTGCAAACCGGGGAGGCAACGCATACCCAAACCCCGCGGGACTTTTGGGGATGATACAAAAGGTCTGCCCGCCCCGCAGGGTCCAGAAGACAAACACACGACAAATATGCATGGTTGTGCAAGCCCCGCCAACAAAGCCCGAGTACCTAAAGATGGTTGAACAACCAATAACTTTTTCCAAAGAAGATCACCCCTCACGCGTCTATCGACCAGGACACGCCGCGCTGGTCATCCAGGCGCAAATTGGCAATTACGAGCTGGCTCGCGTGTTCACGGACGGGGGCAGCGGAATCAACATCATCTACACGGACACACTCCGTCGGATGAACAGGAACCTGGACGGACTCGCAGAATCAGAGACATCCTTTCACGGGATAGTTCCAGGAAAGGCGATCCGCCCACTCGGAACAATCAATCTGGAGGTGGTGCTAGGCAGCCGAAGCAATTACAGGCAAGAATTTCTCGACTTCAAAGTAGTCGATTGGCCTTCACAGTACCACACCATTCTTGGTCGAACAGCGTTCGCAAGATTCATGGCAGTACCACACTATGCCTATTTGAAGCTCAAGCTACCCGGGGAGTATGGCACAATCACCATTGACGGTGACTTCCAAAAAACAACAAGTGTGACATCGAGTTCAACGAAATCGCTAAATCTTTCGGGATGCAGGAATAACTGGTGGAGATAGAAAAAACCACGGACCACTCCGTGATGCCCCTCACGAAGAAGAACGCCCCAGAGCTCGAGTTCAGTGCGAACAGTGATACCCGCAAGCATCAAGTGCAACCAACCGAATCTGCAAAGACGGTGATGGTCTCCACCACCCTCTCGCCAGCATAGGAAGGCGCGCTCGTCGAACTCCTCCGTGAGTACTGGGAAATTTTCGCCTGGCAGCCTTCAGATATGCCGGGGATACCCAGGGAGTTCGCCGAGCACTCACTCGAAGTATTCAAAGACGCCAAGCCTATCAAGCAGACCACCCGACGGTTCTCAGAGCCCAAGCAAAAAGCGCTCGGAGAAGAAGTAAACAGACTACTCGCAGCAAAATTCATCAGAGAGATAAAAATATCCACTTGGTTAGCAAACCCAGTGCTGGTCCCAAAGAAGAATACTGACATGCTTTGTGTGTGCATCGACTACACGTCGCTGAACAAACACTACCCCAAGGATAACTTTCCCCTCCCGCGTATCGACCAAATTGGGGACTCCACTGTAGGCTGCCAACGTCTCTCCTTCCTAGATGCCTACTCGGGATATAATCAGATCAGGATGAAGAAGGAAGACGAGGAAAATACAGCATTCATCACACGGTGTCTACTGCTACACGACAATGCCTTTTGGGCTAAAAAACTCAGGCGCTACATATCAGCGCTGCATGCAAAAATGCCTCGCCAAGCTCATTGGCAAGAACGTACAAGTGTACGTTGACGACATCGTCATCAAGACTCGAGTAGAGGACACGCTCCTCGAGGATATCAGAGAAACGTTTGATGCCCTGAACGCATACAGGATCAAGCTCAACCCGACAAAATGCGTCTTCGGCGTCCCTGCAGGACAACTTCTCGGGTACTTGGTGTCCGCTAGAGGAATTGAAGCCACCCAGAGAAAATACAAGCGATCTTAACAATGAAGGAGCCAACCAATCTTCGCGGAGTGCAACAGCTCGCAGGGCGATTAGCCGCCTTGAGCAGATTCATTGCACGATTGGGCGAGCAAGCATTACCCTTCTACAAACTGTTGAAGAAGACAGATAAATTCGAGTGAACACCCGAAGCAAAACAGGCATTCGCAGACCTAAAGCGAGCACTAAAGAGTAGGCGTGTTCTGGCAACGCCACAAGAATGGGAGCCACTGTACTTATACCTAGCCGCAACAAATCAAGTCATCAGCACGGCAATCATGGTCGAGCGACCCGAGGACGGAAAGACGTATGGAGTTCAACATCCAATCTACTACATCAGCGAGGTGCTTTCGCCGTGCAAACAGCGATACCCCCACTACCAGAAGCTCGCATACGGGGTCGTCCTCACAGCCCGGAAGCTCAAGCATTACTTCCAGGAACATACCGTCACGGTGCTAAACGACGCATCACTCGGTACCATCATGAACAATCCTATGGCATCCGGAAGAATTGCAAAATGGAGCATCGAGCTAGGCGCCTAGGATATCATATACGCATGACGCAATTTCGTGAAATCACAGGTACTCGTAGAATTCCTAAGCGAGTGGAAAGAACTGCAAACACCAGGTCCACCAGAATACACGAGTAACTGGATCATGTACTTTGACGGGTCCAAAAGGAACGAAAGAGCTGGAGCTGGGACCGTCCTCATATCCCCCCAGGGGAGACAAGTTGCAGTATGTCCTAAGATTGGATTTCCCACCCGACGATCCAGCATCCAACAACGATGCAGACTACGAGGCCCTACTACATGGCATGAAGATGTCGATTGCATGAGGAGCCACCCGATTGATGATTTATGAGACTCCAACCTCATCGTACAACAGACTATGAAGGAATGCGACGCTATCACGGAAAACATGGTTGCTTATCGGGACATGTATAATCTACTCGAAGGAAGCTTCAAAGGGTGTGAGCTGAAGCACATCGCAAGGTCCAGCAACGAAGAAGCAGATAGGCTGGCCAACATGGGGTCCACAAACACACCCATACCGCCAGGAATATATTTCGAAAAGATGATCAAACATTCAGTAAAGGTCAAAAAGACCGCAGGAGCACCCGCAGCATCGGAGACAGACGCCAGCCCGCAAATTACTATAATCGAGCTCAGCCACCGTATTTCAAGACAAGTTTTTCTGGTCGAGCCAATCTGGACGCAGAAATAACTCGACTACTTGTCCAACAAACAGCTCCCAGCAAACATTTGCGAGGCTGGACATATAGTACGTCGCAGCAAAACTTTCCGGGTACTGAACGGAGAATTATACAAACAGAGCATCTCAAGAATATTACAGAGATGCATAGCACCCGAGGATGGCAAGGAATTGCTGCGAGACATACACCAAGGAGATTGCGGACACCACGCCAGCTGGAAGGCAATCATGGACAAAGCTTTTCGAGCAGGATTCTACTGGCTCACAGCGGCCAGAGACGCAAAGGACCTAGTCGACAAGTGCAACGCTTTTCAATGATTTGCACCCAAGCCGCATGTCCCAGCCATGGAACTACACATGATACCAATCGCCTGGCCCTTTGCACAATGGGAGCTAGACATGGTAGGGCCATTACGCAAGTCCACACCCGGAGGATATACGCACCTCCTCGTAGCAGTCGACAAATTCACAAAGTGGATCGAAGCCATGCCAGTCACCTTGGCCAGCGTCCAATGCACCGTAAAATTTCTCGACTCCATTGTGTGCAGATTTGGCATACCACACAACATCATCACCGACAACGGAAGCAATTTCACAGCGAAGGAAACACAGCAGTTCTGCGAAGAGAAGGGAATCACCATCAGCTTCGCCTCAGTGGCTCACCCGCAAACCAACGGTCAGCTCGAGCGGTCCAACGGATTGGTCTCAGCTGGCATAAAGAAACGGATACTCGATCGCCTACACCCAGCAGCAGGGCATTGGGAAGAGGAGTTACCCTCCGTACTATGGAGCCTCCACACAGCCCTAAATCGATCAACAAACTACATGCCATTTTTATGGTATACGGAGCTGAAGCAGTCCTTCCCGAAGATGTCAAATTCAGCGCCCCACGAGTCGTCGCTTACAGCGAAGAAACCTCTAACAAGGCACTCGCGGAAGATGTGGATGCACTCGACGAGATACGCGATATTGCACTTGCAAGATCCGCGGTATACCAACAATCCCTGCGCAACTACCACACTCGCCGTATACGCCACAGAGCTTTCGTGGTCGGAGATTTGGTACTGCGGCTCAAGCAGAAGGAAGGACACAAGCTCGAGCCACCATGGGAAGGACCCTTCATAATACACGAAGTGATCCCTGGTGGCGCATATCGATTGAAGAACCCGAAGACTGGTGGCATCTATTCCAACCCATAGAACGTTGCGCACCTCCGCAAATTCTATCCTTAGGATTATCTTGCTCGCAAAATAAGGCTATACTAGCCATCTTGTAGCTCGAAGAATACATGGCTTCTCAGTCATATCAATAAAAATACATGGTTTCTCAACCATAGCCACTCATGTTTTCCATTTTACACGCTGAACAACAGGTATACACCCCAAGCACATGGGGGCTACGCCTAATTAAGCATCACAAGAAAATTTACAAATACATGGGTATAGACTAGGTTCACACCTTATAAATACATCTTATAAAATTTCGAGTGAACTATACAAGACAACAGGATATCTACATCCTACAATTACATATGGCGACGATCAGTTTCCTCGGCTAACACTCGATCAACCTCTTCAGAAGTCAGTCGAATAATCTCTTCTCCTGCAGGACGAACGACTGCATAATGAGGGGTCATATCGATCGGAGCATTAGGAAGCCTAGCCACAGAGATAAAATAGACCTCGGGATGCCATAACCGGACAAAAGCAAGTGCTACTAGGGATCCGCAGATCAGCTGTTGGCAGACGCACTCGCGAACTTCACCTACCCGACCAAAAATTCTGATCAGATGGCTCAAATCTTCTGGACCTCTCTCCATCGGATAGAAAGCGCGGTTCATAGCTATCAGAGCATCGCGACAGGAATCAACGAGTATCTTCGCCTGGCCTACACGATACTTCAAAGTAGCCAGAATAAAGCCTCGACTGTGGTCGGACCAGAAGTTGTTTGCATGTGGTTTTGAGCTACCGGCTTCATGAGCAATATGGTATCTACCCAATGCACTTCACATGGACCGTCAGGCTCAACAACTACGAAGAAAGGTAGAAAAGAGTTAAAAGGTGAAAAGGAAGTAATCAAACAAAGTGCTAGGGGGCTCGCATGCTTACAAAGCATATCTTTGGCAACAGCTACCAGCTCTTCCATCACGAATTGTTCACGCTCGGCTGCAAGTTTTTGTTTCGACTTAGCCACATCAGCCACTCCACGCATAGATTTGAACTTGTGTTCGCCATCCACGACGCGATCACGAAGAGAGGCAAAGGTACTAGCAGCGGCAACAAGGGGATCTGTAACAGCCCTACTTTGTAATAAGGTTGTGTTGTGTGTTGTGTACATGGCATACATGCATGGAAAACATTGCTAAAAATTCGCTTTTGAAAATAACAATTGAAATGACAAAAATCACTTAAACAAGCAACCCACAAAGTTGTTCTAACAAGTTTTTCAAAATGAACAACCCAAGTTATGGTTTTGTTGGAAATTTGAAGAGCTTTTCAAAAATTATTTTTGTGTAATTTCTACTGTTCAAAAGGGCCCCAATTTCTCAAAAACATTCCCTGTTTTTAAAAGAAGGAGGGCTTCTTTGCAATTTCTGCAAGTTACAGGGGGTTATGGGAAAACTGTTTTATTTCCCTTTCTTCCACCTCCTGCCAGAAGGATGAACCGCCATGGAGGTGCCACCTCCTGCTTCGATCCCCTTCGAGGATAAGACCAGGAGAGGGCCGCGCTCGCCCTTCTGTCTCGCTCGTTGCCTCCCTTCCTCTCTCGTTTACGCTTCTCCCGTGGAAAAGAACACAGGGCCGAAACCCTAGCCTCGCCGGCCTTCCTCGCCGCCGATGTTCGGAGCTCCCCCGCGCCACCTCGACCAACTCCAACGGTTCCCCGCCTCCTCCTCGTCCTCCCCAGCAAGTGAATCGAGCGGAAGTGGCCGGAGCCGGCCGCGCCATCGCCGTCTTTTCCACCGCCGGCGGAGAAGGCCGCCGTCGATTCGCCGTCGTCGTTGCGCCCCTGCCCTCCCCGACACCTCCCTCGCGTTCCTGGTGAGCAACCGAGTGTCCCGGTGGTCTCCTCTTCCTCCCTCCCCCTCCGCATCTCTCTGCCGTCGACGACCGCCGTCCGCCGCTGCAAAACCTCCATGCCGGCGAGCTTCCGGCAACCAACAGGGGGCGGCGCCGCTACCATAGCGCTCGCCGTGATCCCCTCCGCCTCGTGGTACTCTTCGTTTTCGGTTTGGCGCGAGCAATCAACCGATTGCTTGATCAGCAGAGGAGGAGTTCTTCGAGTGACGTCACTGTGACGTCACTATGACGTCACAAATTACTAATAGCTTTTTCCCAGAACTAATTAATAATTACAGAATTTGAGTTAAAATGAAATAATTAATAACTTCATTTTGGTAGCTCAGAAAAATATGAAAAATACATGGTTGAGTTCAGAAAAATATTTCCAACCCAAATATGCCACTTTTATACATGTTTGACAAACTTTATTTTTGGGCATTATTTAAATGCAATTAAATCATTTAAAATAAATAAAATAAGATTTTAATCAATAAAATCAGAAAAATAAAAGTTATATACCAAAATGCTCAAAATGATAAATGCAATCCACTTATGATGTTTTAAACCTATTTGAGCTACTAAAATTGTACTCACTTTTAGAGTTGCCCGAATTGCCCTCCCGGGTCTATTTCGGGACTGTTTTCCGATAAAACTGCTTAACCATCATATGAACCGTAGCAAACCCTTGAACCTGTTTAGGTCTTTCATTCAAGTGCATTAACTTTGCCACGCATACATATTGTGCATTGCATCGGTTCCATGTGTTGATTGTTTCTTTTTCGGTTTCTACTTCTTATCGGTAGAACGCTGCCCGAAGAGAAGATCAACAACCCCAGTGGCGAATACTTGATCTTAACCGACAAGTCAAGCACTTATCCAGAAGATCTGTCTATCTGGTTTTCTTATAAGCAAGGCAAGCATAACCTCTTATCTGCTCATGTATGTTTTCCAAAGTGGTTTCCTCTCTCGTACGTTGCATTCGGTTCCAAAGTATTTTGTGTCAGTAGGTAGAGTCCTCCTATATATGATGCATTGCTTCAATGACCTGATACACTACTCCTAGCTGCCATAGGGTTGTTTGTGAGCGCCGCCAAAGCCTTATATCTGCTATGCTTAGCTATACATGTTTGATACCTCTCCTCCATCCGGGTGATGAATCAGAGCTGCGAGAACCTAGTTTGATATGATGACGTGGTAAGATGAGTATGGTGTGGTTAACCTGACTAAGGCTTGGACAGGAGGCCACTTGGGAAGTGGTTGTTCGTTCCGTACTTGCCAACCTTAGGAGTAAGGTCAGGGCGCAGAAGCCAAGACTGAGCGTACAACCACGCACGATGGCCATGAGCCTCGCCAACCAACTAACTTGCTCGGCTTTATCCATGAGTCACGTAGTTTGAGATTCCATTCGGCAACGCAAATAAACCTTTTAAACGTTTTGGAAAATGCTCCGCCTAGGGCGTGACCGGGGTCAAGTGATGGACGTACACGGATCTTACCCCGCCTCACAGAGACAGGTGCCGTCAGGAGGATGGCCAACTCCCTGTTGACGGGGTGGCCCTGTCTTGGGTTGACTCATGGATAGGGTTGCGCAAGGTAAAGGTCGTGGCCGAACCACCCTCTGCCGGCACTTCCCGGACTAGTGCTAAAACGTAGGCACTAAGAGTCGGTTGGTACGTGTGGGTAAAGTGTACCCCCTGCAGGGATAAATCTTTTCGAGAAGCCGTGTCCGCGGTTATGGACGACTTGGTGAAAGTATTTTGGCCATAGATAACTTGAACGTGGCGTAAAACATGTTGACAATGAATGAAGGGTGCCTCCTCGGAGATGCCGAGAGGGGTGATCCTTGTGGCAAGTGAGATGCTGGGAAATGAAGTTGGTGGTTTCAAAAGATGATGATCTGCAATAGTTGAGTCCTTTCTCATCTGTTTTGAAAACCCTCTACAGTACGTGCTACTCTTCCTCGATTGGAAAACAAACATTGCTTTACGCAAATCAGCCTTCATAAAACCTGTTATGAAAATAGCAGATATATAATAGGTTAACTAAGTCTTGTTGAGTACCTCCAGTACTCAGGTTTGCTTAAATTTGGTTCAGGTGAAGGTTTCACATCGGTGGTGTTTCAGCGTGGACATCGACGAGTAGTTTTGGGGTTCCCAGGTAGCAGCCTGGAATCTATGGGCTGGGACGTCGCTTTATGTTGCGGCCTCTTAGGACTTTTTGGTTCTTGTTGATTAGCAACATAGTTTGCCTTCCGTTGTCTGATGTAATGTTGGGTCATGTGACCTCTGGTTGTAAAGCTATACTCTAGTAATACATGCTCACTACAATTTCATTGTCTAGAGTGTTGCTTTGATCGGTTGTTGGTTTCGAGCTCATTGATATACAGTTTTGGCTATGCCTGCATAGTTGTCGCAGTCGAGGGGTTGTGGAGCCGATGATCCATGTCCGAGCCCGCCTGTCGATGTGATCGGCCTGGGGCGAGGTAACCCCAGTAACCCTCGATTGTTGTTGCACTTTCTGGACACATAGCAGCTCTGTATAACTTTGGTCCCGTTTCCTTCAGTTTCATTTCGATTCGTGGACGCTTTGATATGCATAGTTGGTTATGACTAGCATGGATACAAGGAGTAGTAGACTGGGGATCCGGACTACGTGCCGATGAATCCAGTCTGCCTGCCGTTGTTTGTTGCGGCCGGGGTTGGTAACCCTGAAGCCCTTGTGAGTCCATGGCTAGGAGCACATAACAGTATGTATACCTTTGGGTCCGGGGTCGTGAAAAGTCATGGTATCAGAGCAGGACTGCCTGTAGGAAACCCTTTGCTTTTGGTCGATGTTGAGTCTAGTGTTTGCGAAAACTATTTTGAACTTGCAAATGAGTTGTGAAAACCTCCTTAGGAACTCTTTTTACTCCTTACCTGGTGTCACTTCAACTCTGAGTCATCTTATCTCATTTGATTTGAAAAGGTGTTCCTCCCTTCTGTTACCTTCAAAACTAGGATCAAAACCGTTGGGTGTTTTCTTTCCGGTACATCGTGTCAGGTTGCTAACCTCTGAAGTTTTGACCAACTCAAGTCCTTTGATCTATCAATTCCATAGCCGGGGTTGCATCTCTGTGTGATTCCCGGTTGTTCTTCTAGACGATGTGACTTGCTCCTTCAACATAATGTCCTATATCTTGCCTCCGTTGAACTATCATGTACCATTCCGTTGTTTTCTCCTTTCATGAATGTGTTATTCATGGTTCCTTTCCTTTTTACTCAGGATGTCCGGTGGTACTCGTAGACGTCGTGGACGTAATCCTCTTGAGGCAGAAGTTCCGCCTTCTCCCACAATGGCGCAGGTTCTGCAGAATATCGAGACCAACCGCCTAAGAAGTGAACATCTTCTTGAACGTGTGGCGCAGAATACTGAACGTCGCGTTGAAGGTGTTACACTTGGGAGTTTTCTCAAAGCTCAGCCTCCTACCTTTGCTGATTCCAAGGAGCCTCTGGATGCTGATGACTGGCTCCGTACAATCGAGCGCAAGTTTGTTGCTCTCCATGTCCAAGATAATGACCGTGTGAACTTCGCCACCTACAAGCTAGAAGGTTCTGCTGGTGCTTGGTGGGAAGGTTTCTTGGCGTTGCAGGCGCCAGGACATGAGGTCACCTGGGCAGAGTTCTGTATTGCGTTCCGTGATGCTTATATTCCAAAGGCAATCATGGACTTTAAAAGGAAGGAATTCCTTGATCTCACTCAGGGAAACATGAATGTTGAACCTTACGGGCGTGAATTCATCCGTTTGGCTCGCTATGCTCCTCGAGATGTCAGAGATGATGAGGACAAGCAGGAACTGTTTCGGAAAGGTCTAAACCCAACCCTCTGTTATGAGTTGCTTCCTTTCAAATTCAAGAGTTTCCAGGAGCTGTACAATCAGGCTATTACCCTTGAATATGGCAGAAAGGAGATGGAGATTGCTGTAAAACGGGATGCTGATAATTTTTGTGCAACTTCATCTAGCTCCAAGAAGCGCCGTGTGTTCATACCATACAGTGCTATTCCTAGAGCCCCGTTTGCACCCAGTTATGAGGGACACGTTCCTCATCCGCCTCCATCAGTTGCTAAACCACCTGATCCTATGTGTTTCAAGTGTGGTCAGTCGGGTCATCTTTCTCGACAATGTCTTCAGAAGAAAATTGGTCGTGGAGTTTCTCCGCCCAAGAAAAATGTGAAGAACACTGGTACAATACATGCTTGTTTAACACATGTTACACTTGAGAAGGCTCAAAATGATCCAAGCATTCTCTGGAGTACAATTCGAGTTAACTCCATTCTGGCTACAGCGTTGTTTGACTCTGGAGCATCTCATACCTTCATGTCGGAGAGGTTCGCTGAAATGCATGGGATACCTTTCCAAAACATGTCTAAGTCTTTGGTGGTCCAGTCCCCAGGGCTTAACTAGAGAACCACGATGGTTACCCCAGAGCTCATGATCGATATCGGGTATCGGTGGTTCCCTACCATTCTATGCCTTGAGGTCAACTGACATTGATGTCATTCTAGGCATGGATTGGCTCAAAAAGTTTGGAGCTGTAATTGACTGCGCAGACAAGTCCATCATTTTGACAGATCCTTCTGGTGCTAGTGTTAAATGTTGGACGTGTGCAGATCTAGCTCCATCAGCATGCCATCAACTTTCACCCGAGTCACAACTATACTCTATACAAGCTGACTACCCTCCTGAAATTCATGAGTTGCCTGTAGTCAGTGAGTTCCCTGATGTGTTCCCCGAAGAGTTACCTGGCATGCCACCTGATCGAAATGTGGAATTTGTCATCGAGCTGGTTCCTGGTACCGCTCCTATGTCCAAAAGACCTTATCGTATGGCCCCCGAAGAGTTGGCTGAATTGAAGCGACAAATAGAGGAGTTAGAAGAAAAAGGTTTCATCCAACCTAGTACATCTTCTTGGGGTTGTCCGACCATCTTTGTCAAGAAGCGGGATACAAATGTTCCGCGTCTGGTTGTTGATTATCGGCCGCTAAATGCAGTGACCATCAAAAACAAGTATCCTCTTCCAAGAATCAACGACCTGTTTGATCAGTTAGCTGGTGCAACTGTCTTTTCCAAGATGGACCTACGATCAGGATACCATCAAATAAAGATCAGAAAGGAGGACATTCCTAAAACAGCTTTCACTACTCGTTATGGTCTTTATGAGTACACTGTTATGTCCTTTGGTCTTACCAACGCTCCAACTACCTTCATGAGGCTTATGAACTCGGTATTCATGGAGTATCTTGACAAGTTCGTCGTGGTCTACATCGATGATATCTTGGTCTATTACAAAACCGAAGATGAACATGCCGAACACTTGCGTTTGGTGTTATCCAAACTCCGTGAGCACAAGTTGTATGCCAAGTTCTCTAAATGTGAGTTCTGGTTGAAAGAGCTCATCTATCTCGGACACGTGGTGTCTGTTGAAGGTGTTGCCGTGATTCCAGACAAGGTCCAAACAATTCTGGATTGGGAAGCACCTAAATCAGTCAAGGATGTTCGGAGTTTTCTCGGGATGGCAGGTTATTACCGTCGATTCATCGAGAACTTCTCCAAAATTGCCAAACCTATGACTCAACTTCTGAAGAAGGGCAAGAAGTTTGAGTGGTCAGAAAAGGCAGAAGAGAGTTTCCAAACTCTGAAAACTAAACTGACTACCGCTCCTGTGCTTGCTCTTCCTGATACGAGCAAGGACTTCGTTATCTTCTGTGATGCCTCGCAACAAGGACTCGGTTGTGTGTTAATGCAAGAGGGTCATGTGGTGGCCTATGGTTCTCGTCAATTGAAACCACATGAGCACAACTACCCAACTCATGACCTCGAGCTAGCAGCTGTGGTCCATGCTCTCAAGCAGTGGCGTCATTACCTTCTTGGTAATCGCTGTGAGTTGTACTCAGATCATCAGAGTCTGAAATATCTGTTCACCCAACCGGATCTGAACATCAGACAGAGAAGATGGTTGGAAATAATTAAAGACTTTGATTTGGGCCTCAACTATCAACCCGGCAAAGCCAATGTCGTGGCTGATACGCTAAGTCGGAAGTCCTATTGCAATAACTTGATGATACATGTGACGCCCCAGGATCGGGCACTATGCAGATTTCAGCATTCCCGCCAAAATCCACATAATAACCGATTCCAGGTTGCCACTTGTGATAACATTGCAACAGTTCACGAATAATCCACAGCAACAACAGCAAAGATATATACAAGAGGACTCAAACGAGTCAGGGATACAACTGATACAATACAAAGATCCAAAATAACAGCGGAAGGAACAACATAGCGTCCAACTACGGACAAGACCCAAAATTGGACTAAGAGTCCTGACGATAACCGATGGCGTCCAATCCCTGCCCAGGCCAAGCCGGAGGGATTCCCAAGCTAACGTCGTCAGACTTCAAACCTGTTGACTGCAATGTTGAATATGCAGCCACGAAAAAGGATTCGTGGGTCAGTACGGTTAAGTACTGGCAGGTGGATAAACCATACTCACAAGATACCGGCGTAGCCAGGCATCACAAGCTACAAATACTTTGGGATCAACGGAAAGAAAGGGATTATTGCAAATAAGCGGCAGCGGGCTGCACTAACCAACTACAGAAACACACTACAACTTCCGGCTAACAGAAAGAAGATGAGATAGCGTATCGTAACCAACTAAGACTACTCACCAAACAATACCCATCCAATGTCACCCCCTACTAAGGAAGCAACCCAAGGATAACTCACACTGTTGGATTAATGATGTTCAACTTATTGTGTCAATAAGACTATTACTAGTCAAGTTATTATCATTAGGTGTAAGTTGTCTGAGTACTTGTTAGCCAGCACTTTCACCAAGTCGTCACATAACCGCGGACAACACGGCTTCTCGAGAAGATTCATCCCTGCAGGGTGTGCTCCAGTACCCGTACACACTCAAGCCACCAACTAAAACTCAGGTTGGCTTGACACGACCCAAACCATCTCTACAACCCATCCTAGGAGCCACGGAGCTATAAGGTCCCAGCCACGCAGCCGAATACTCAGCGCAGGTGTGCAAAACTCCCGCAGGACACAACACCCCGGCACTACAGGCCTCGCCCTATATGCATCACCATCATCATAACCATCACCAGTAACCATGGGGGGCCCTCCCATTATGCAAAGGAGCAAATGGAACACCCGAACTAAGTGTGGCTCTTCGGACAAGCTGCAGATCAGGTCTAAGTCGAGGGGGTCCCATACTACCACCCGGATGCGGTGAGCACGCTCATCATGGATCAGTAGACAAGACCCTTTTCCTAGTTTCGACACTAGCAGGCTTCAAAACCCTAACCCGGGCCTCCTGCCGGTGCCTTATCATCAAATTATTATTACCCAAAACATTAACAGTTTGTTGATTGAATTGAAACCCAACTATCAACTAAACAGGTGATACGACAAAGGATAACAAGACTCGAGCACAAACAAACCTAAGCATGCAACTACGACACGAGGGCCAACAGGGTAAACAAGCAACAGGTAATAGGAAGTGGAAGGAAAGGATATATCATGGCTGCAAGGTAAACATATAATAGGATCGAGACACAAGCATCGTATCAACAGGCTAGAATAAGAACAACGGAAAGCATCGGTAACAAGTGATGAAAGGCAGCCATTTGGCAGCAAGTGAGTATACTTGCCTGGAATCCAGCAAGTAGAGGTACATCCGCAGAACTTGTCGTTGCTCACATCATCTCAACGTCCTATCCGCGAAGAATCAACAAACCTCGAACAAACACCGGATGCAACAATTACTACTACGGAAAAAGATCCAGCATGATCCTATTTTATATGCATGGCATGGCAAGATGCAACAGGGAAAACAACTTAAGCAATTTAATCGGAACCGGAGTCCGGACAATTAATTATTGGTTCAAGTTGTTTAGCTAACCATCAATTTAAATGTTGTTTAGCATGGATAACATTAAATAGGTGAGCTACACAATATTAAATGGAATAGGGCAACATTATATTAAATGCCCCAACACATTCCATATTTAATTATTAGGTGACCTTACTATTACCCGCACCCACAAAATGCAATGCAAACATGATGCGATGACATTGTAAATATAGTTGATATGTTATAGAAAATAGGGCATAGGTATAGGGGTTTTAGGGTTTGGGTTCGCACGTTGGAAAGAGGATCGCCGGGGTCAACGCCGGAAACTTCGGGACGTAGAGGAAGTAGCCGACGTCGAGGAAGTAGGGAAAGTAGTCGTTCTCGTTCCGTAGCCGAGGTAGTCGTTCACGTCATCGGTGGTCGTGGTCGAACTTTTCAACGGGGTCCGAAGAGGAAGTAGACGTCCGTTCTCAAACCACACGATCATCGTCGTCGACGTAGTCGTTCAACGTCCAGCCGGTGTAGTCGTAGTAGTCGTGGGCGAGCCGCTACCGCATCGTCTTCGGGGTCGGAGGTGATCGTGACGGTCCCGGTCTTCGGGCGCGCACGAAGGCGGCCAACGCAAAGCGGACATGACGAAGGCGATGTAGTCGTTCACGGTTCGTCGGGGGAGTAGTCGTGGTCGAGGTTCTCGGAGTGGCGGTACTTGTCGAAGATGATCATGGCGACGAGGATGGACAGGGGCTCTACGGCGCTCGTATTGTCGATCTGGGCACTCGAGAGAAAAAATGTATCCACCTCGTAACCTCGTCAAACTCGCTCCTCTGCCACCACAAACTCCATGCGCTTGTGCGCGGCAGCTCTCCGCCGCCAAGCTCCTATCGTCCCGTCTGCTGCTTACTCGGTTACCACCGGGGACGAGCATCAGCAGCGGTCGTCCTCCTCCTTGTCACGGCGACGACGACGCGCGTCGAGGAAGAGGTCGGCGTCCTTCTACCGGGTGGATGCGCGCCGGAGAGGGGACTAGAGGAGCTCGCTGGACCGGACGTCCGGAGCGCAGGGCAGCAGGGTAGAGGGCCGTGCCGCGTGGGATGAAGGATTGCGAGGACCAGCCGGCGCAGGGAGGCGCTGCAGGCTCCTTGGGCGACGGAGGCCGATCGAGGCAAGGCGACGGGCCGTCGATGGCGGCGGCCGGAGGCAGCGGCGCTTGAGGGAGGTGGAGGGAGCACGGTGGGGCGGACGTCGGGGAAGGAGGGCGCCGGTGCGGCAGGCGGTGAGGTGGAGGAGGAGCTCCGGAGGGCGGAAGGGAGGCACCGGCGACGGGGTCTTGGGCGGCCTCCTACCGGTGGAAGAGGAGACGAGGGCGAGCGAGAGGCAGGGAGGAGGTGCCGGTGGCGGGGCGGGGGAGCAGCGGCGCCGGCTGCCAGCGGGAGAGGAGGCGAGGGCGTCGGGGCGGAGGGAACCGGGGCGAGGTGGAGGCCATCGAGGCTGGCTCGGGAGGAAGAAGGGCGAGCGAGGGGATCGAGCGATCCCCTCCTCCCGTGCGTGCGTGCGTGAGTTCCCTGGCAGGGAGGTGGGAGGACCTGAACGAAAAAAGGGGAAACGGCGGGGGGGTAAATGCGAGGGAGAAAAAAAGGATTTAGGGTTTGTGGGGAGGGATGGTGCGGTTGGGCCTAGCTGGGCCGAGATTTGGGCAGGCTGGCTGGCTGCTCTCTCTCTCTCCTCTCAATTTTTTTGTTTGCTTATTTTTTTCCAGAAATTGTTCAGGCTCCACTAAAAAAAATTAGATTTATGCACCAAATAAATTCCAAATTTTTTTAGAAAACATGAGTTGATTAATTTATATTAGTTGGTAAGTTTGAAATGAAGATGATGCGGTATGCCATGCGATGCAAAAAAGAAAAACACCGATCAACTCTAATTGGGGGGGGGGGGGGGAAACCCCGGGCGTTACAGACGACACCACTAACAAGGGATTGCGCCCTCGCAATCCACCTACTAACCCGGGAGGGGAAAGAAGTTCGACTATCGATCCTTCATGCTTCCAGTTGATCTCCTCGACACCACTAACAAGGGCTTCTCGACACCACTAACAAGAGATTCTTGCTCGGGCTGATGACGATGTTCTTCCACCAGGAATCTTCCGATGATCGAACCTATTAGGTTAACGGCTCAGAAAACGACCACCCACGTAGCATCCTAACACTTTGAAAGATAGACAAGAGGGGGAGACTCGAAAACAAATAAGATGGGAGGGGAAACAGAATAGAGATAAGGAGAAAACAAGAATCCTATTGAGATGTTTTTCCAAAATAGTTTAGTCGAAATAGTTTTTGACACTCTAGAAACAACGACCGTTAGATAGGTTATCCTACAGGCTTTGCGGACCCGTTGCTTCGATAACCATTCGTATCGAAACAATATCGGGAATCGGAACCAAGGCTCTGATACCATTTGTGACGCCCCGGGATCGGGCACTATGCAGATTTCAGCATTCCCGCCAAAATCCACATAATAACCGATTCCAGGTTGCCACTTGTGATAACATTGCAACAGTTCACGAATAATCCACAACAACAACAGCAAAGATATATACAAGAGGACTCAAACGAGTCAGGGATACAACTGATACAATACAAAGATCCAAAATAACAGCGGAAGGAACAACATAGCGTCCGACTACGGACAAGACCCAAAATTGGACTAAGAGTCCTGACGATAACTGATGGCGTCCAATCCCTGCCCAGGCCAAGCCGGAGGGATTCCCAAGCTAACGTCGTCAGACTTCAAACCTGTTGACTGCAATGTTGAATATGCAGCCACGAAAAAGGATTCGTGGGTCAGTACGGTTAAGTACTGGCAAGTGGATAAACCATACTCACAAGATACCGGCGTAGCCAGGCATCACAAGCTACAAATACTTTGGGATCAACGGAAAGAAAGGGATTATTGCAAATAAGCGGCAGCGGGCTGCACTAACCAACTACAGAAACACACTACAACTTCCGGCTAACAGAAAGAAGATGAGATAGCGTATCGTAACCAACTACGACTACTCACCAAACAATACCCATCCAATGCCACCCCCTACTAAGGAAGCAACCCAAGGATAACTCACACTGTTGGATTAATGATGTTCAACTTATTGTGTCAATAAGACTATTACTAGTCAAGTTATTATCATTAGGTGTAAGTTGTCTGAGTACTTGTTAGCCAGCACTTTCACCAAGTCGTCACATAACCGCGGACAACAGGGCTTCTCGAGAAGATTCATCCCTGCAGGGTGTGCTCCAGTACCCGTACACACTCAAGCCACCAACTAAAACTCAGGTTGGCTTGACACGACCCAAACCATCTCTACAACCCATCCTAGGAGCCACGGAGCGATAAGGTCCCAGCCACGCAGCCGAATACTCAGCGCAGGTGTGCAAAACTCCTGCAGGACACAACACCCCGGCACTACAGGCCTCGCCCTATATGCATCACCATCATCATAACCATCACCAGTAACCATGGGGGGCCCTCCCATTATGCAAAGGAGCAAATGGAACACCCGAACTAAGTGTGGCTCTTCGGACAAGCTGCAGATCAGGTCTAAGTCAAGGGGGGTCCCATACTACCACCCGGATGCGGTGAGCACGCTCATCATGGATCAGTAGACAAGACCCTTTTCCTAGTTTCGACACTAGCAGGCTTCAAAACCCTAACCCGGGCCTCCTGCCGGTGCCTTATCATCAAATTATTATTACCCAAAACATTAACAGTTTGTTGATTGAATTGAAACCCAACTATCAACTAAACAGGTGATACGACAAAGGATAACAAGACTCGAGCACAAACAAACCTAAGCATGCAACTACGACACGAGGGCCAACAGGGTAAACAAGCAACAGGTAATAGGAAGTGGAAGGAAAGGCTATATCATGGCTGCAAGGTAAACATATAATAGGATCGAGACACAAGCATCGTATCAACAGGCTAGAATAAGAACAACGGAAAGCATCGGTAACAAGTGATGAAAGGCAGCCATTTGGCAGCAAGTGAGTATACTTGCCTGGAATCCAGCAAGTAGAGGTACATCCGCAGAACTTGTCGTTGCTCACATCATCTCAACGTCCTATCCGCGAAGAATCAACAAACCTCGAACAAACACCGGATGCAACAATTACTACTACGGAAAAAGATCCAGCATGATCCTATTTTATATGCATGGCATGGCAAGATGCAACAGGGAAAACAACTTAAGCAATTTAATCGGAACCGGAGTCCGGACAATTAATTATTGGTTCAAGTTGTTTAGCTAACCATCAATTTAAATGCTTTTTAGCATGGATAACATTAAATAGGTGAGCTACACAATATTAAATGGAATAGGGCAACATTATATTAAATGCCCCAACACATTCCATATTTAATTATTAGGTGACATTACTATTACCCGCACCCACAAAATGCAATGCAAACATGATGCGATGACATTGTAAATATAGTTGATATGTTATAGAAAATAGGGCATAGGTATAGGGGTTTTAGGGTTTGGGTTCGCACGTTGGAAAGAGGATCGCCGGGGTCAACGCCGGAAACTTCGGGACGTAGAGGAAGTAGCCGACGTCGAGGAAGTAGGGGAAGTAGTCGTTCTCGTTCCGTAGCCGAGGTAGTCGTTCACGTCATCGGTGGTCGTGGTCGAACTTTTCATCGGGGTCCAAAGAGGAAGTAGACGTTCGTTCTCAAACCACACGATCATCGTCGTCGACGTAGTCGTTCAACGTCCGGAGCCGGTGTAGTCGTAGTAGTCGTGGGCGAGCCGCTACCGCATCGTCTTCGGGGTCGGAGGTGATCGTGACGGTCCCGGTCTTCGGGCGCGCACGAAGGCGGCCAACACAAAGCGGACATGACGAAGGCGATGTAGTCGTTCACGGTTCGTCGGGGGAGTAGTCGTGGTCGAGGTTCTCGGAGTGGCGGTACTTGTCGAAGATGATCATGGCGACGAGGATGGACAGGGGCTCTACGGCGCTCGTATTCTCGATCTGGGCACTCGAGAAAAAAAAATGTATCCACCTCGTAGCCTCGTCAAACTCGCTCCTCTGCCACCACAAACTCCATGCGCTTGTGCGCGGCAGCTCTCCGCCGCCAAGCTCCTATCGTCCCGTCTGCTGCTTACTCGGTTACCACCGGGGACGAGCATCAGCAGCGGTCGTCCTCCTCCTTGTCACGGCGACGACGACGCGCGTCGAGGAAGAGGCCGGCGTCCTTCTACCGGGTGGATGCGCGCCGGAGAGGGGACTAGAGGAGCTCGCTGGACCGGACGTCCGGAGCGCGGGGCAGCAGGGTAGAGGGCCGCGCCGCGTGGGATGAAGGATTGCGAGGACCAGCCAGCGCAGGGAGGCGCTGCAGGCTCCTTGGGCGACGGAGGCCGATCGAGGCAAGGCGAGGGGCCGTCGATGGCGGCGGCCGGAGGCAGCGGCGCTTGAGGGAGGTGGAGGGAGCACGGTGGGGCGGACGTCGGGGAAGGAGGGCGCCGGTGCGGCAGGCGGTGAGGTGGAGGAGGAGCTCCGGCGGGCGGAAGGGAGGCGCCGGCGACTTGGTCTTGGGCGGCCTCCTACCGGTGGAAGAGGAGACGAGGGCGAGCGAGAGGCAGGGAGGAGGCGCCGGTGGCGGGGCGGGGGAGCAGCGGCGCCGGCTGCAGGCGGGAGAGGAGGCGAGGGCGTCGGGGCGGAGGGAACCGGGGCGAGGTGGAGGCCATCGAGGCTGGCTCGGGAGGAAGAAGGGCGAGCGAGGGGATCGAGCGATCCCCTCCTCCCGTGCGTGCGTGCGTGAGTTCCCTGGCAGGGAGGTGGGAGGACCTGAACGAAAAAAGGGGAAACGGCGGGGGGGGGTAAATGCGAGGGAGAGAAAAAAAGGATTTAGGGTTTGTGGGGAGGGATGGTGCGGTTGGGCCTAGCTGGGCCGAGATTTGGGCAGGCTGGCTGGCTGCTCTCTCTCTCTCCTCTCAATTTTTTTGTTTGCTTATTTTTTTTCCAGAAATTGTTCAGGCTCCATTAAAAAAAATTAGATTTATGCACCAAATAAATTCCAACAAATTTTAGAAAACATGAGTTGATTAATTTATATTAGTTGGTAAGTTTGAAATGAAGATGATGCGGTATGCCATGCGATGCAAAAAAGAAAAAGACCGATCAACTCTAATTGGGGGGGGGGGGGAAACCCCGGGCGTTACAGACGACACCACTAACAAGGGATTGTGCCCTCGCAATCCACCTACTAACCCGGGAGGGGAAAGAAGTTCGACTATCGATCCTTCATGCTTCCAGTTGATCTCCTCGACACCACTAACAAGGGCTTCTCGACACCACTAACAAGAGATTCTTGCTCGGGCTGATGACGATGTTCTTCCACCAGGAATCTTCCGATGATCGAACCTATTAGGTTAACGGCTCAGAAAACGACCACCCACGTAGCATCCTAACACTTTGAAAGATAGACAAGAGGGGGAGACTCGAAAACAAATAAGATGGGAGGGGAAACAGAATAGAGATAAGGAGAAAACAAGAATCCTATTGAGATGTTTTTCCAAAATAGTTTAGCAGAAATAGTTTTTGACACTCTAGAAACAACGACCGTTAGCTAGGTTATCCTACAGGCTTTGCGGACCCGTTGCTTCGATAACCATTCGTATCGAAACAATATCGGGAATCGGAACCAAGCTCTGATACCATTTGTGACGCCCCAGGATCGGGCACTATGCAGATTTCAGCATTCCCGCCAAAATCCACATAATAACCGATTCCAGGTTGCCACTTGTGATAACATTGCAACAGTTCACGAATAATCCACAACAACAACAACAAAGATATATACAAGAGGACACAAACGAGTCAGGGATACAACTGATACAATACAAAGATCCAAAATAAAAGCGGAAGGAACAACATAGCGTCCGACTACGGACAAGACCCAAAATTGGACTAAGAGTCCTGACGATAACCGATGGCGTCCAATCCCTGCCCAGGCCAAGCCGGAGGGATTCCCAAGCTAACGTCGTCAGACTTCAAACCTGTTGACTGCAATGTTGAATATGCAGCCACGAAAAAGGATTCGTGGGTCAGTACGGTTAAGTACTGGCAAGTGGATAAACCATACTCACAAGATACCGGCGTGGCCAGGCATCACAAGCTACAAATACTTTGGGATCAACGGAAAGAAAGGGATTATTGCAAATAAGCGGCAGCGGGCTGCACTAACCAACTACAGAAACACACTACAACTTCCGGCTAACAGAAAGAAGATGAGATAGCGTATCGTAACCAACTACGACTACTCACCAAACAATACCCATCCAATGTCACCCCCTACTAAGGAAGCAACCCAAGGATAACTCACACTGTTGGATTAATGATGTTCAACTTATTGTGTCAATAAGACTATTACTAGTCAAGTTATTATCATTAGGTGTAAGTTGTCTGAGTACTTGTTAGCCAGCACTTTCACCAAGTCGTCACATAACCGCGGACAACACGGCTTCTCGAGAAGATTCATCCCTGCAGGGTGTGCTCCAGTACCCGTACACACTTAAGCCACCAACTAAATCTCAGGTTGGCTTGACACGACCCAAACCATCTCTACAACCCATCCTAGGAGCCACGGAGCTATAAGGTCCCAGCCACGCAGCCGAATACTCAGCGCAGGTGTGCAAAACTCCCGCAGGACACAACACCCCAGCACTACAGGCCTCGCCCTATATGCATCACCATCATCATAACCATCACCAGTAACCATGGGGGGCCCTCCCATTATGCAAAGGAGCAAATGGAACACCCGAACTAAGTGTGGCTCTTCGGACAAGCTGCAGATCAGGTCTAAGTCGAGGGGGTCCCATACTACCACCCGGATGCGGTGAGCACGCTCATCATGGATCAGTAGACAAGACCCTTTTCCTAGTTTCGACACTAGCAGGCTTCAAAACCCTAACCCGGGCCTCCTGCCGGTGCCTTATCATCAAATTATTATTACCCAAAACATTAACAGTTTGTTGATTGAATTGAAACCCAACTATCAACTAAACAGGTGATACGACAAAGGATAACAAGACTCGAGCACAAACAAACCTAAGCATGCAACTACGACACGAGGGCCAACAGGGTAAACAAGCAACAGGTAATAGGAAGTGGAAGGAAAGGCTATATCATGGCTGCAAGGTAAACATATAATAGGATCGAGACACAAGCATCGTATCAACAGGCTAGAATAAGAACAACGGAAAGCATCGGTAACAAGTGATGAAAGGCAGCCATTTGGCAGCAAGTGAGTATACTTGCCTGGAATCCAGCAAGTAGAGGTACATCCGCAGAACTTGTCGTTGCTCACATCATCTCAACGTCCTATCCGCGAAGAATCAACAAACCTCGAACAAACACCGGATGCAACAATTACTACTACGGAAAAAGATCCAGCATGATCCTATTTTATATGCATGGCATGGCAAGATGCAACAGGGAAAACAACTTAAGCAATTTAATCGGAACCGGAGTCCGGACAATTAATTATTGGTTCAAGTTGTTTAGCTAACCATCAATTTAAATGTTGTTTAGCATGGATAACATTAAATAGGTGAGCTACACAATATTAAATGGAATAGGGCAACATTATATTAAATGCCCCAACACATTCCATATTTAATTATTAGGTGACATTACTATTACCCGCACCCACAAAATGCAATGCAAACATGATGCGATGACATTGTAAATATAGTTGATATGTTATAGAAAATAGGGCATAGGTATAGGGGTTTTAGGGTTTGGGTTCGCACGTTGGAAAGAGGATCGCCGGGGTCAACGCCGGAAACTTCGGGACGTAGAGGAAGTAGCCGACGTCGAGGAAGTAGGGGAAGTAGTCGTTCTCGTTCCGTAGCCGAGGTAGTCGTTCACGTCATCGGTGGTCGTGGTCGAACTTTTCATCGGGGTCCGAAGAGGAAGTAGACGTTCGTTCTCAAACCACACAATCATCGTCGTCGACGTAGTCGTTCAACGTCCGGAGCCGGTGTAGTCGTAGTAGTCGTGGGCGAGCCGCTACCGCATCGTCTTCGGGGTCGGAGGTGATCGTGACGGTCCCGGTCTTCGGGCGCGCACGAAGGCGGCCAACGCAAAGCGGACATGACGAAGGCGATGTAGTCGTTCACGGTTCGTCGGGGGAGTAGTCGTGGTCGAGGTTCTCGGAGTGGCGGTACTTGTCGAAGATGATCATGGCGACGAGGATGGACAGGAGCTCTACGGCGCTCGTATTCTCGATCTGGGCACTCGAGAAAAAAAATGTATCCACCTCGTAGCCTCGTCAAACTCGCTCCTCTGCCACCACAAACTCCATGCGCTTGTGCGCGGTAGCTCTTCGCCGCCAAGCTCCTATCGTCCCGTCTGCTGCTTACTCGGTTACCACCGGGGACGAGCATCAGCAGCAGTCGTCCTCCTCCTTGTCACGGCGACGACGACGCGCGTCGAGGAAGAGGCCGGCGTCCTTCTACCGGGTGGATGCGCGCCGGAGAGGGGACTAGAGGAGCTCGCTGGACCGGACGTCCGGAGCGCGGGGCAGCAGGGTAGAGGGCCGCGCCGCGTGGGATGAAGGATTGCGAGGACCAGCCGACGCAGGGAGGCGCTGCAGGCTCCTTGGGCGACGGAGGCCGATCGAGGCAAGACGAGGGGCCGTCGATGGCGGCGGCCGGAGGCAGCGGCGCTTGAGGGAGGTGGAGGGAGCACGGTGGGGCGGACGTCGGGGAAGGAGGGCGCCGGTGCGGCAGGCGGTGAGGTGGAGGAGGAGCTCCGGCGGGCGGAAGGGAGGCGCCGGCGACGGGGTCTTGGGAGGCCTCCTACCGGTGGAAGAGGAGACGAGGGCAAGCGAGAGGCAGGGAGGAGGCGCCGGTGGCGGGGCGGGGGAGCAGCGGCGCCGGCTGCCGGCGGGAGAGGAGGCGAGGGCGTCGGGGCGGAGGGAACCGGGGCGAGGTGGAGGCCATCGAGGCTGGCTCGGGAGGAAGAAGGGCGAGCGAGGGGATCGAGCGATCCCCTCCTCCCGTGCGTGCGTGCGTGAGTTCCCTGGCAGGGAGGTGGGAGGACCTGAACGAAAAAAGGGGAAACGGCGAGGGGGGGGGGTAAATGCGAGGGAGAGAAAAAAAGGATTTAGGGTTTGTGGGGAGGGATGGTGCGGTTGGGCCTAGCCGGGCCGAGATTTGGGCAGGCTGGCTGGCTGCTCTCTCTCTCTCCTCTCAATTTTTTTGTTTGCTTATTTTTTTCCAAAAATTGTTCAGGCTCCATTAAAAAAATTAGATTTATGCACCAAATAAATTCCAACAAATTTTAGAAAACATGAGTTGATTAATTTATAATAGTTGGTAAGTTTGAAATGAAGATGATGCGGTATGCCATGCGATGCAAAAAAGAAAAACACCGATCAACTCTAATTGGGGGGGGGAACCCCGGGCGTTACAGACGACACCACTAACAAGGGATTGTGCCCTCGCAATCCACCTACTAACCCGGGAGGGGAAAGAAGTTCGACTATCGATCCTTCATGCTTCCAGTTGATCTCCTCGACACCACTAACAAGGGCTTCTCGACACCACTAACAAGAGATTCTTGCTCAGGCTGATGACGATGTTCTTCCACCAGGAATCTTCCGATGATCGAACCTATTAGGTTAACGGCTCAGAAAACGACCACCCACGTAGCATCCTAACACTTTGAAAGATAGACAAGAGGGGGAGACTCGAAAACAAATAAGATGGGAGGGGAAACAGAATAGAGATAAGGAGAAAACAAGAATCCTATTGAGATGTTTTTCCAAAATAGTTTAGCAGAAATAGTTTTTGACACTCTAGAAACAACGACCGTTAGATAGGTTATCCTACAGGCTTTGCGGACCCGTTGCTTCGATAACCATTCGTATCGAAACAATATCGGGAATCGGAACCAAGGCTCTGATACCATTTGTGACGCCCCAGGATCGGGCACTATGCAGATTTCAGCATTCCCGCCAAAATCCACATAATAACCGATTCCAGGTTGCCACTTGTGATAACATTGCAACAGTTCACGAATAATCCACAACAACAACAGCAAAGATATATACAAGAGGACTCAAACGAGTCAGGGATACAACTGATACAATACAAAGATCCAAAATAACAGCGGAAGGAACAACATAGCGTCCGACTACGGACAAGACCCAAAATTGGACTAAGAGTCCTGACGATAACCGATGGCGTCCAATCCCTGCCCAGGCCAAGCCGGAGGGATTCCCAAGCTAACATCGTCAGACTTCAAACCTGTTGACTGCAATGTTGAATATGCAGCCACGAAAAAGGATTCGTGGGTCAGTACGGTTAAGTACTGGCAAGTGGATAAACCATACTCACAAGATACCGGCGTAGCCAGGCATCACAAGCTACAAATACTTTGGGATCAACGGAAAGAAAGGGATTATTGCAAATAAGCGGCAGCAGGCTGCACTAACCAACTACAGAAACACACTACAACTTCCGGCAAACAGAAAGAAGATGAGATAGCGTATCGTAACCAACTACGACTACTCACCAAACAATACACATCCAATGTCACCCCCTACTAAGGAAGCAACCCAAGGATAACTCACACTGTTGGATTAATGATGTTCAACTTATTGTGTCAATAAGACTATTACTAGTCAAGTTATTATCATTAGGTGTAAGTTGTCTGAGTACTTGTTAGCCAGCACTTTCACCAAGTCGTCACATAACCGCGGACAACACGGCTTCTCGAGAAGATTCATCCCTGCAGGGTGTGCTCCAGTACCCGTACACACTCAAGCCACCAACTAAAACTCAGGTTGGCTTGACACGACCCAAACCATCTCTACAACCCATCCTAGGAGCCACGGAGCGATAAGGTCCCAGCCACGCAGCCGAATACTCAGCGCAGGTGTGCAAAACTCCCGCAGGACACAACACCCCGGCACTACAGGCCTCGCCCTATATGCATCACCATCATCATAACCATCACCAGTAACCATGGGGGGCCCTCCCATTATGCAAAGGAGCAAATGGAACACCCGAACTAAGTGTGGCTCTTCGGACAAGCTGCAGATCAGGTCTAAGTCAAGGGGGGTCCCATACTACCACCCGGATGCGGTGAGCACGCTCATCATGGATCAGTAGACAAGACCCTTTTCCTAGTTTCGACACTAGCAGGCTTCAAAACCCTAACCCGGGCCTCCTGCTGGTGCCTTATCATCAAATTATTATTACCCAAAACATTAACAGTTTGTTGATTGAATTGAAACCCAACTATCAACTAAACAGGTGATACGACAAAGGATAACAAGACTCGAGCACAAACAAACCTAAGCATGCAACTATGACACGAGGGCCAACAGGGTAAACAAGCAACAGGTAATAGGAAGTGGAAGGAAAGGCTATATCATGGCTGCAAGGTAAACATATAATAGGATCGAGACACAAGCATCGTATCAACAGGCTAGAATAAGAACAACGGAAAGCATCGGTAACAAGTGATGAAAGGCAGCCATTTGGCAGCAAGTGAGTATACTTGCCTGGAATCCAGCAAGTAGAGGTACATCCGCAGAACTTGTCGTTGCTCACATCATCTCAACGTCCTATCCGCGAAGAATCAACAAACCTCGAACAAACACCGGATGCAACAATTACTACTACGGAAAAAGATCCAGCATGATCCTATTTTATATGCATGGCATGGCAAGATGCAACAGGGAAAACAACTTAAGCAATTTAATCGGAACCGGAGTCCGGACAATTAATTATTGGTTCAAGTTGTTTAGCTAACCATCAATTTAAATGTTGTTTAGCATGGATAACATTAAATAGGTGAGCTACACAATATTAAATGGAATAGGGCAACATTATATTAAATGCCCCAACACATTCCATATTTAATTATTAGGTGACATTACTATTACCCGCACCCACAAAATGCAATGCAAACATGATGCGATGACATTGTAAATATAGTTGATATGTTATAGAAAATAGGGCATAGGTATAGGGGTTTTAGGGTTTGGGTTCGCACGTTGGAAAGAGGATCGCCGGGGTCAACGCCGGAAACTTCGGGACGTAGAGGAAGTAGCCGACGTCGAGGAAGTAGGGGAAGTAGTCGTTCTCGTTCCATAGCCGAGGTAGTCGTTCACGTCATCGGTGGTCGTGGTCGAACTTTTCATCGGGGTCCGAAGAGGAAGTAGACGTTCGTTCTCAAACCACACGATCATCGTCGTCGACGTAGTCGTTCAACGTCCGGAGCCGGTGTAGTCGTAGTAGTCGTGGGCGAGCCGCTACCGCATCGTCTTCGGGGTCGGAGGTGATCATGACGGTCCCGGTCTTCGGGCGCGCACGAAGGCGGCCAACGCAAAGCGGACATGACGAAGGCGATGTAGTCGTTCACGGTTCGTCGGGGGAGTAGTCGTGGTCGAGGTTCTCGGAGTGGCGGTACTTGTCGAAGATGATCATGGCGACGAGGATGGACAGGGGCTCTACGGCGCTCGTATTCTCGATCTGGGCACTCGAGAAAAAAAAATGTATCCACCTCGTAGCCTCGTCAAACTCGCTCCTCTGCCACCACAAACTCCATGCGCTTGTGCGCGGCAGCTCTCCGCCGCCAAGCTCCTATCGTCCCGTCTGCTGCTTACTCGGTTACCACCGGGGACGAGCATCAGCAGTGGTCGTCCTCCTCCTTGTCACGGCGACGATGACGCGCGTCGAGGAAGAGGCCGGCGTCCTTCTACCGGGTGGATGCGCGCCGGAGAGGGGACTAGAGGAGCTCGCTGGACCGGACGTCCGGAGCACGGGGCAGTAGGGTAGAGGGCCGCGCCGCGTGGGATGAAGGATTGCGAGGACCAGCCGGCGCAGGGAGGCGCTGCAGGCTCCTTGGGCGACGGAGGCCGATCGAGGCAAGGCGAGGGGCCGTCGATGGCGGCGGCCGGAGGCAGCGGCGCTTGAGGGAGGTGGAGGGAGCACGGTGGGGCGGACGTCGGGGAAGGAGGGCGCCGGTGCGGCAGGCGGTGAGGTGGAGGAGGAGCTCCGGCGGGCGGAAGGGAGGCGCCGGCGACGGGGTCTTGGGCGGCCTCCTACCGGTGGAAGAGGAGACGAGGGCGAGCGAGAGGCAGGGAGGAGGCGCCGGTGGCGGGGCGGGGGAGCAGCGGCGCCGGCTGCCGGCGGGAGAGGAGGCAAGGGCGTCGGGGCGGAGGGAACCGGGGCGAGGTGGAGGCCATCGAGGCTGGCTCGAGAGGAAGAAGGGCGAGCGAGGGGATCGAGCGATCCCCTCCTCCCGTGCGTGCGTGCGTGAGTTCCCTGGCAGGGAGGTGGGAGGACCTGAACGAAAAAAGGGGAAACAGCGGGGGGGGGGGGGTAAATGCGAGGGAGAGAAAAAAAGGATTTAGGGTTTGTGGGGAGGGATGGTGCGGTTGGGCCTAGCTGGGCCGAGATTTGGGCAGGCTGGCTGGCTGCTCTCTCTCTCTCCTCTCAATTTTTTTGTTTGCTTATTTTTTTCCAGAAATTGTTCAGGCTCCATTAAAAAAAATTAGATTTATGCACCAAATAAATTCCAACAAATTTTAGAAAACATGAGTTGATTAATTTATATTAGTTGGTAAGTTTGAAATGAAGATGATGCGGTATGCCATGCGATGCAAAAAAGAAAAACACCGATCAACTCTAATTGGGGGGGGGAACCCCGGGCGTTACAATACAGCAAGCTCAACTTCTCTTCATGAGGAGTTCTCCAAGCTTAACCTTGAAATTGTTCCTTCTGGTTATCTTGCTAACCTAGAGGTAAAACCTTCTCTGGAGGACCAGATCAAAAAGGTCCAAAAGAATGGTTTAGGCATTGCTAACATCAAGAAGAGCATTGCTAATGGAGTTGCTAAGTGCTTCAATGTTGATAACGAAGGTACCGTCTATTTTGGCAATCGTTTGGTGGTGCCAAAGACACGGAATCTGAGAAGGCTTATACTCCAAGAGGCTCATGAAACACCTCTTTCTATCCATCCCGGTAGTACTAAAATGTATCAGGATCTACGTACAAGGTTTTGGTGGACTGGAATGAAGCGAGAAATAGCTAAGTATGTTGCTGAATGCGATGTTTGTCGTCGTGTTAAAGCTGAACATCAAAGACCAGCCGGTGTTCTCCAACCGCTACCGATTTCTGAGTGGAAGTGGGATGAAATCGGTATGGACTTCATTACCGGACTTCCCAGAACCAAGAAGGGCCACAATGCTATCTGGGTAGTGGTTGACCGACTGTCTAAGGTTGCTCATTTTCTCCCTATTCGAGAGGCCATCACCACTAGTCAGTTGGCAGATCTATACATCTCCCGAATAGTCAGTCTTCATGGAGTTCCTAAAAGGATTGTCTCGGATCGTGGGAGTATATTTGTCTCCAGGTTTTGGGGATGTCTCCAAGAATCTATGGGAACTCGTCTCTCTTTCAGCACCGCTTATCATCCACAAACCGGTGGTCAAACCGAAAGAGTGAATCAAATCCTTGAGGACATGCTTCGAGCTTGTGTTATCTCCTTCGGTAAGGATTGGGAAAAGTTCCTTCCCTTTGCCGAGTTCACCTATAACAACAGTTATCAATCCAGTTTGGGCAAGGCTCCTTTCGAAGTTCTGTATGGCCGTAAATGCCGAACTCCGCTGAATTGGTCTGAAACTGGTGAAAGATCATTCTTCAGTCCGGATACAATCAAGGAAGCAGAAGAAACTGTTCGCATCATTCGTGTGTCGCACCCGGACTTCTAGGGGATACTCACAGTCCGTTAAACAGTAGATACATGGCTTACGGGGCATACCGGCACCCGCATCTCAATATGAGCAGGCCAACACGTAAACGTGTGACAACCATTATCTTACTATTCATCGTCTGCGCACACCATCCCATAGAAATCCAGATACTTCCATTGACGTACTTCAAAACATACACACATGGTACGTCAACGGCATTGGAACAAGTGATACCACAACAGATCTCTACGACACAAAAGATTGAAATAAGTTGCAAATAGCTCTCATTAGAGCAGAGATAGCAAATACAATCATCCAGAGGACACATGTCCCAACAATTCATCATTACATCACAGCGGAAGCATTCAAAATGTCTGAGTACAGACAAGAACCAAGTAGGCCTAAGAGGCCGGAAACGAACAGACGGAGCCCATCCACGAAGTCTCGGATCCTGCCCGGGTCCGCTATCTACTCGTCAGCAGTCTCGTCATACTCCACGTAGTAGCCACCATGTAGATCCTCGAAACGTAGTCTGCGGAAACCACAGCCCCAAAGGGGTCAGTACATAAACGTACTGGCAAGCAAGACTCACAGTTCACCAAAGTGTAACCCATCAACACCAAGCACAGATGCTTTGGGTTCAACGGAAGGAAGGGGATATGAAAGATGCTGCAACTGGCTGCTCTAACCACTACAGAACATACTACAACTTCCGGCTAACAGAAAAGGGATAAGATCGTGTATCGTAACCAACCTATCAACTAACTCCAAACAAACCCATCCTGGATCTCGCCCCTTATCCAAAGAAGCAATCCGAGGATAACTCACACAGTTGGATTAATGATGGTTCAGATTATTGTGTCAATAAGCCTATTACTAGTCAAGTTGTTAATCATTGGGTGTAAGGTTGTTAATCATTAGGTTTAAGTTGTCCTAAGTACTTGTTAGCCAGTACTTTCACCAAGTAGTCCATAACCGCGGAAAACACGGCTTCTCGAGAAGATTATCCCTGCAGGGTTGCACCAATTTGGCCGTACACGTATGAATAACCCGCCAGATGGAAAGGCCCTTCCACCAAGCGGGGCACTCAACACAACTCAACTCTTCTTCGCATCAAGCCCAAAGCACCTTGGGCGCACGGCTAATCGAGCCCAGAAGAAAATGGACCCTCATAGCACTCTAAGAACGTGTCCCCCTATATGCCGACTACGAAAGTTCCACCCGGGTACCAAGGGCTCGCAAGATCATGCATGCAGCAAATGGAAAACCCGAACTAAATGAGGCGATTTGGACGAGATGCGAATCGAATCAAATTGAGGGGGGCGCCCATACTCGCTTCCCACATGCGGGTAGTGCGCTCATCATGGATCAGTAGACAAGACCCTTTTCCTATTAGGGTCGACACTAGCAGGCCTCAAAACCACAAAGGGCCTCCTGCCGGTGCCTTATCATCAAATTATTATTTAACAATAACATTAGCATGATTGATTGATTAAACATCGAACCCCCAGAACATAATGGAATATAGTAACAGAAAGTAACGGGTAACAGACTCGAGCAAAACAACCTAAGCATGCTAGTAAGACACGGGCTCAAACAAAAGGTTATAGGTATGGAGGTGAGGCCATATCAGGGTTAAAGGATACATGTGATAGGTTCGTAACAGAAGCAACTAATCATAGGGCTAGCAGAATAGACAACGGAAAGTATCGGTAACCAATGTTGAAAGGAACACGACGGTTCATGTGAGTGATAACTTGCCTGCAAAACCCAGTAGCCTGGTACTGAGCTAAATCCTTAGAAGGGGTGTCGTAAGTATCGTCGGTCTCAACGTCGTCGTGTATCCGAGAAGAAGCAAACAAACAATGCAGAGAGATAAACAATCAATATCATGGCATAGTGCACAAACAATGGGATGATGCATGGCAATTTAATTGATGCATCAAAATAAACTAGTTGACAAGATAACAACATGATTAAATGGACCCACATGCAATTTGGGATTGCATATGGAAAGCCCATGAATTATGGTTGAATTAATTGTTTTACAACTAATCATCATATGGAAGTGGATTAGCATGATGCATGGATGAGGAAAACAGCAAAATAACAACAATAGAACCAATTGGAAATAAGGTTTAACAGGTTGGAAATTCATTTATTAAGTTTTTGGAATTTTGGTTACTTAAACATGTCACACAAACAATTGTTGTTTTCATCAAGCTAAAGTGTGCAAAACAATTAACAAAATTCATATTTGAAAAGAACATCAAATTTTAGTTGGATTACATGTTTCAAATATTGAAATTGGAATTAGGATAATTTAATTATGAATTAAACAGATAACAAGTTTTAAATGATTTTAAAACAAGCTTGAATTTAATTGAATTTTTATTTGTTCAAAACATAAATTCAAATTCACATTTGAAAAGTTCACACTTTGATGGTTTGAAAACATATTTTGCATGTTCAAAAATAATTTATTTGGAGCAAGTTATGATTTTGTCAAATTTAAATGAATTAAACAAGGATTAAATTATTTAGGCAATTTAAATTATTCAAAACATGAAACAAAATTTATATTTGAAAAGGTTATTTGAAATAGCATGGAAAACATATTTTATTTGCATTTATTGGACTAAGAATGAATTAGTTATGGAATTTAGAAATTTGCATTTGAATTATTCAAATTTGAATTTTAAATGCATTTGGAAATTTCAAAACAGTACACAATTGGATTGTTTGGAAGAAAAGTTAATTTAGAACAACAAATATGTTTAGAGTTTATTATTTGGAGTTATAGTTTAAAAGTTATTAAGGTTTGAATTTTAGGGATTAATCTGCAATTGTTTTTTTAAAAAAGAATTTGCTTTTGGAACAGAAATGGGCAGAAACAATTTGCACCGTGCAGTGGGCTAGCCACAGCCACTGCACGTGGGCCTGGGGGCCAGCGTGGCAGCTGTGCGCTGGCGTGTCCACAGGGGTCACAGACATGTGGCCCCTGCCTGTCAGCCACGCGGGGAAAAAAAGGTGTGGAATTCTCTGCGGCCGCGGGGGATCGATCCCACGACCGCGCGCAAGATTCAGTTGCACTGCACCAGTGCGGTGCTGCTTCAGTTTTGTCAGGTAAGGGGTCGATGACAGGTTATGTTTCAACTCCGTTAACTGAATTTACACTGACGAATGTTTCTGAAACCTTGGACAGCAACAGGGCGGGGCCGGCGGCGAGCTGCAGTGATCGCCGCCGTGTGCGTGCTCGAGTGGGTGGTGCTGTTACGTGCTGGTGCTCGTCACGTTGTGGAGAGGAAACAAGGGGGGAAAGGAGGTGGACAGTGGATGCTCACCTCCCGAGTGGAGTCGCGAAGAGGCTCGACGTGGATGTGGTCGTCGCCGGCGGCAGAAGCGGCGATGGCGGCGCACATCCAGCAGGTTCCCGTGCCTGCTGCGGTGTCCAACACCTCGAGGAGGGAACGGGGGTTCGGTTTCGGTGTCTAGGTGGTGCGGAGGAATACGGTGGCGACGGCGAGCTTCTAGGATTCAGAGCAGAACTCCGGCGGGCGGACAGAGGGGAAGGAAACGCGGCGAGAGGGGAGAGATGGCGGCGCCTCGAGGGGACAGGGGGTAGCTAGGGTTAGGCGGCGCCAGGGGAGGTGTAGGGGGTACTTATAGAGCGCGGGGATCGATGACGGCCGTCGGGATCGTGCGCTGCCGCCGTGGCATAGCGCGATGCACTGCCGTACAGGGGGACGACGGTGGCGGCTCGACGAAGGGGTACCGGGCCAGCGCGCGCAGGGTAAGTGGGCTGGGCCACTTTGGCTCCCCCCCACACAGGTTCGTTTCTTTTTCCTTTTTTCGTTTTGTTTATTTTTTTTTGCTGAAAACAAAAATGGAAGAAAGGGATAGTTTTTAGATTAGTAAATTTTTTAGAAAAATTAGGTTAAGTTATTTAGGTCAATAGTAAACAATTGCCAAGATTTGTTTTCAAAAAGTTTGAAAATAAATTGCTGTTTGTATTTGAACCAAGATTTGGAAGAATTTTTATTATTAGGAAACCATTATTGGAAACAAACTTTTAATAGGGTGAACCCTATGATTAAAGTGCTTAAAATGATTTGATTGGTTTAGAGATTTTCATAGATTCAAAGTGGTTCTGATTTGGGAATTTGATTTGAGTTTGAAATGTGATTTGGATTTAATTGATTGAATAGGACCATTATTTTAATAAGTGAGCATTATAGAATTAAATGGAAACAAAAGATTAGAGTGTTTTGGGTAATTTTCATAATTTTCCAATTGGGAGCTGTTTGTACAAAGCAATTGGATTTGAATAACCTTTTAGTTAACATTTTAAATAAGTGAAAGATTAGGAGCCACAAATTAAATAATTGAACCTTATAGATTAATGGAAACAATTGGTTGTTTTTATTTGAAATAACATTTTGGAAATTGTAACATCACAAGGATGAAACAAAAGGTTTGACTTTTGGTTTGAAATTCAAATAGAAAACAAAGGAAACAAAGGAAAAACAAGCAAGACAAATGCAATCAACATGATGCCATGATGCAAAACATAAAATAACAGAGAGCAAACATTCTAATGGCTATTTTTCAGACTTGGGATGTTACAAAACGCCCCCCCTTGAAGGAATCGCGCCCCGAGATTCCTACTGAGAAAAGAAAGGGTCCGGATACTTCTTGCGAAGATCCTCTTGAGCTTTGACACGTGAAACACACCGTGCACCTTGGATAGTTCTTCTGGAAGTTAAAGATGATAGGCATTCCTGGCAATTCTTCTGGAAAGACGTCAGGGAATTTGGAAACCACCGGAACATTTTCAAGTAAAGGGAGAGATTTTGTATGGAAGGTGTATAGCTGGATAGAACTTGATTCATTTGGAGAATAGATTATCTGGAATATGGTGATTCAGGAATGCTTCCTCGAAACAACCCCAGGTGATAGGAATGCCAGCTCTCATAGCCTGGTAGTTTTCGAAACAACAACAACCTTTCTGGCCACATAGACTTGATATTTGGGAAGTTTTGATTAGACGCCGGTAGAAGAATTGAAGTGGAAAACAACAATAAGATTTCAACGGACGAAAAGGATGTTGAGAAGAACAGGATAACGAAGCAACACCGGGAAAAACGAGACCACAACACTCCCGAGGTACTACGGAAAAACCCATCCGGGCTTCTAAAGGATCAATATCTACTGCTTAAGGAATAGAGGATCTGCTTCCGGGGCTTACACGCCTCCGTTCTCAATCATGAGTAGGCAACATGATAAATCATGTCACAACCACCTCCATTCCTATGGTCTAGTAGATATAACCATCCTAGAGAAACCAGAATTCATGAAATCCTAACTTGAAAGTTTAGATGAGAATGGAAAACAACGTTGCACTTCCTTACCAGAAAAGGGAGGGTTGGTGGGGAAAGAAATAAAAGAACAGAATTCCTACTCTCACGTTTCATTTTTCCTATATAGCTACAAAATAGTTTCTAGACTCAACTGCGACCAGTAAAAAGGGATCCTACAGGCAGACAGGCTCTGATACCATTTGTCGCACCCGGACTTCTAGGGGATACTCACAGTCTGTTAAACAGTAGATACATGGCTTACGGGGCATACCGGCACCCGCATCTCAATATGAGCAGGCCAACACGTAAACGTGTGACAACCATTATCTTACTATTCATCGTCTGCGCACACCATCCCATAGAAATCCAGATACTTCCATTGACGTACTTCAAAACATACACACATGGTACGTCAACGGCATTGGAACAAGTGATACCACAACAGATCTCTACGACACAAAAGATTGAAATAAGTTGCAAATAGCTCTCATTAGAGCAGAGATAGCAAATACAATCATCCAGAGGACACATGTCCCAACAATTCATCATTACATCACAGCGGAAGCATTCAAAATGTCTGAGTACAGACAAGAACCAAATAGGCCTAAGAGGCCGGAAACGAACAAACGGAGCCCATCCACGAAGTCTCGGATCCTGCCCGGGTCCGCTATCTACTCGTCAGCAGTCTCGTCATACTCCACGTAGTAGCCACCATGTAGATCCTCGAAACGTAGTCTGCGGAAACCACAGCCCCAAAGGGGTCAGTACATAAACGTACTGGCAAGCAAGACTCACAGTTCACCAAAGTGTAACCCATCAACACCAAGCACAGATGATTTGGGTTCAACGGAAGGAAGGGGATATGAAAGATGCTGCAACTGGCTGCTCTAACCACTACAGAACATACTACAACTTCCGGCTAACAGAAAAGGGATAAGATCGTGTATCGTAACCAACCTATCAACTAACTCCAAACAAACCCATCCTGGATCTCGCCCCTTATCCAAAGAAGCAATCCGAGGATAACTCACATAGTTGGATTAATGATGGTTCAGATTATTGTGTCAATAAGCCTATTACTAGTCAAGTTGTTAATCATTGGGTGTAAGGTTGTTAATCATTAGGTTTAAGTTGTCCTAAGTACTTGTTAGCCAGTACTTTCACCAAGTAGTCCATAACCGCGGAAAACACGGCTTCTCGAGAAGATTATCCCTGCAGGGTTGCACCAATTTGGCCGTACACGTATGAATAACCCGCCAGATGGAAAGGCCCTTCCACCAAGCGGGGCACTCAACACAACTCAACTCTTCTTCGCATCAAGCCCAAAGCACCTTGGGCGCACGGCTAATCGAGCCCAGAAGAAAATGGACCCTCATAGCACTCTAAGAACGTGTCCCCCTATATGCCGACTACGAAAGTTCCACCCGGGTACCAAGGGCTCGCAAGATCATGCATGCAGCAAATGGAAAACCCGAACTAAATGAGGCGATTTGGACGAGATGCGAATCGAATCAAATTGAGGGGGGCGCCCATACTCGCTTCCCACATGCGGGTAGTGCGCTCATCATGGATCAGTAGACAAGACCCTTTTCCTATTAGGGTCGACACTAGCAGGCCTCAAAACCACAAAGGGCCTCCTGCCGGTGCCTTATCATCAAATTATTATTTAACAATAACATTAGCATGATTGATTGATTAAACATCGAACCCCCAGAACATAATGGAATATAGTAACAGAAAGTAACGGGTAACAGACTCGAGCAAAACAACCTAAGCATGCTAGTAAGACACGGGCTCAAACAAAAGGTTATAGGTATGGAGGTGAGGCCATATCAGGGTTAAAGGATACATGTGATAGGTTCGTAACAGAAGCAACTAATCATAGGGCTAGCAGAATAGACAACGGAAAGTATCGGTAACCAATGTTGAAAGGAACACGACGGTTCATGTGAGTGATAACTTGCCTGCAAAACCCAGTAGCCTGGTACTGAGCTAAATCCTTAGAAGGGGTGTCGTAAGTATCGTCGGTCTCAATGTCGTCGTGTATCCGAGAAGAAGCAAACAAACAATGCAGAGAGATAAACAATCAATATCATGGCATAGTGCACAAACAATGGGATGATGCATGGCAATTTAATTGATGCATCAAAATAAACTAGTTGACAAGATAACAACATGATTAAATGGACCCACATGCAATTTGGGATTGCATATGGAAAGCCCATGAATTATGGTTGAATTAATTGTTTTACAACTAATCATCATATGGAAGTGGATTAGCATGATGCATGGATGAGGAAAACAGCAAAATAACAACAATAGAACCAATTGGAAATAAGGTTTAACAGGTTGGGAAATTCATTTATTAAGTTTTTGGAATTTTGGTTACTTAAACATGTCACACAAACAATTGTTGTTTTCATCAAGCTAAAGTGTGCAAAACAATTAACAAAATTCATATTTGAAAAGAACATCAAATTTTAGTTGGATTACATGTTTCAAATATTGAAATTGGAATTAGGATAATTTAATTATGAATTAAACAAGTTTTAAATGATTTTAAAACAAGTTTGAATTTAATTGAATTTTTATTTGTTCAAAACATAAATTCAAATTCACATTTGAAAAGTTCACACTTTGATGGTTTGAAAACATATTTTGCATGTTCAAAAATAATTTATTTGGAGCAAGTTATGATTTTGTCAAATTTAAATGAATTAAACAAGGATTAAATTATTTAGGCAATTTAAATTATTCAAAACATGAAACAAAATTTATATTTGAAAAGGTTATTTGAAATAGCATGGAAAACATATTTTATTTGCATTTATTGGACTAAGAATGAATTAGTTATGGAATTTAGAAATTTGCATTTGAATTATTCAAATTTGAATTTTAAATGCATTTGGAAATTTCAAAACAGTACACAATTGGATTATTTGGAAGACAAGTTAATTTAGAACAACAAACATGTTTAGAGTTTATTATTTGGAGTTATAGTTTAAAAGTTATTAAGGTTTGAATTTTAGGGATTAATCTGCAATTGTTTTTTAAAAAAAGAATTTGTTTTTGGAACAGAAATGGGCAGAAACAATTTGCACCGTGCAGTGGGCTAGCCACAGCCACTGCACGTGGGCCTGGGGGGCAGCGTGGCAGCTGTGCGCTGGCGTGTCCACAGGGGTCACAGACATGTGGCCCCTGCCTGTCAGCCACGCGGGTAAAAAAAAGGTGTGGAATTCTCTGCGGCCGTGGGGGATCGATCCCACGACCGCGCGCAAGATTCAGTTGCACTGCACCAGTGCGGTGCTGCTTCAGTTTTGTCAGGTAAGGGGTCGATGACAGGTTATGTTTCAACTCCGTTAACTGAATTTACACTGACGAATGTTTCTGAAACCTTGGACAGCAACAGGGCGGGGCCGGCGGCGAGCTGCAGTGATCGCCGCCGTGTGCGTGCTCGAGTGGGTGGTGCTGTTACGTGCTGGTGCTCGTCACGTTGTGGAGAGGAAACAAGGGGGGAAAGGAGGTGGACAGTGGATGCTCACCTCCCGAGTGGAGTCGCGAAGAGGCTCGACGTGGATGTGGTCGTCGCCGGCGGCAGAAGCGGCGATGGCGGCGCACATCCAGCAGGTTCCCGTGCCTGCTGCGGTGTCCAACACCTCGAGGAGGGAACGGGGGTTCGGTTTCGGTGTCTAGGTGGTGCGGAGGAATACGGTGGCGACGGCGAGCTTCTAGGATTCAGAGCAGAACTCCGGCGGGCGGACAGAGGGGAAGGAAACGCGGCGAGAGGGGAGAGATGGCGGCGCCTCGAGGGGACAGGGGGGTAGCTAGGGTTAGGCGGCGCCAGGGGAGGTGTAGGGGGTACTTATAGAGCGCGGGGATCGATGACGGCCGTCGGGATCGTGCGCTGCCGCCGTGGCATAGCGCGATGCACTGCCGTACAGGGGGACGACGGTGGCGGCTCGACGAAGGGGTACCGGGCCAGCGCGCGCAGGGTAAGTGGGCTGGGCCACTTTGGCTCCCCCCCACACAGGTTCGTTTCTTTTTCCTTTTTTCGTTTTTTTTTTTTTTTTTTGCTGAAAACAAAAATGGAAAAAAAGGATAGTTTTTAGATTAGTAAAATTTTTAGAAAAATTAGGTTAAGTTATTTAGATCAATAGTAAACAATTGCCACGATTTGTTTTCAAAAAGTTTGAAAATAAATTGTTGTTTGTATTTGAACCAAGATTTGGAAGAATTTTTATTATTAGGAAACCATTATTGGAAACAAACTTTTAATAGGGTGAACCCTATGATTAAAGTGCTTAAAATGATTTGATTGGTTTAGAGATTTTCATAGATTCAAAGTGGTTCTGATTTGGGAATTTGATTTGAGTTTGAGATGTGATTTGGATTTAATTGATTGAATAGGACCATTATTTTAATAAGTGAGCATTATAGAATTAAATGGAAACAAAAGATTAGAGTGTTTTGGGTAATTTTCATAATTTTCCAATTGGGAGCTGTTTGTACAAAGCAATTGGATTTGAATAACCTTTTAGTTAACATTTTAAATAAGTGAAAGATTAGGAGCCACAAATTAAATAATTGAACCTTATAGATTAATGGAAACAATTGGTTGTTTTTATTTGAAATAACATTTTGGAAATTGTAACATCACAAGGATGAAACAAAAGGTTTGAATTTTGGTTTGAAATTCAAATAGAAAACAAAGGAAACAAAGGAAAAACAAGCAAGACAAATGCAATCAACATGATGCCATGATGCAAAACATAAAATAACAGAGAGCAAACAATCTAATGGCTATTTTTCAGACTTGGGATGTTACATCGTGAACGTTTGAAAACAGCTCAATCTCGTCAGAAGAGTTATTATGATCGTCGTCATCAAGACGTTCGTTACGAAATTGGCGAGAAAGCTTATCTTCGAGTCACACCTTTGAAAGGTGGAAAACGTTTTGGAATCAAAGGCAAACTGGCTCCTCGTTACATTGGTCCATTCCCCATCATTGGAAAACGAGGTCAAGTTTCATACCAGTTGCAGTTGCCTCCAGGATTTCCGGATGTTCATGATGTATTCCATGTCTCCCAACTCAGACGTTGCTTCAAAGATCCTGTCCGTGGTGTGGACCATGAGACTATCAAGCTCAAGGAAGATCTCTCTTACAAAGAGGTCCCTGTCTGTATTCTCGATGAGGCTGAACGAAGAACTCGCAGTCAAACTATCAAGTTCCTCAAAGTTCAATGGTCACATCATTCCGAGAACGAAGCAACCTGGGAACGAGAGGATCGTTTGCGATCTAAGTACCCCGGTTTCTTTTCTAAAACCTAGGAATCTCGGGACGAGATTCTTGTAAGGGGGGTAGACTTGTAACAGCCCTACTTTGTAATAAGGTTGTGTTGTGTGTTGTGTACATGGCATACATGCATGGAAAACGTTGCTAAAAATTCGCTTTTGAAAATAACAATTGAAATGACAAAAATCACTTAAACAAGCAACCCACAAAGTTGTTCTAACAAGTTTTTCAAAATGAACAACCCAAGTTATGGTTTTGTTGGAAATTTGAAGAGCTTTTCAAAAATTATTTTTTTGTAATTTCTATTGTTCAAAAGGGCCCCAATTTCTCAAAAACATTCCCTGTTTTTAAAAGAAGGAGGGCTTCTTTGCAATTTCTGCAAGTTACAGGGGGTTATGGGAAAACTGTTTTATTTCCCTTTCTTCCACCTCCTGCCAGAAGGATGAACCGCCATGGAGGTGCCACCTCCTGCTTCGATCCCCTTCGAGGATAAGACCAGGAGAGGGCCGCGCTCGCCCTTCTCTCTCGCTCGTTGCCTCCCTTCCTCTCTCGTTTACGCTTCTCCCGTGGAAAAGAACACAGGGCCAAAACCCTAGCCTCGCCGGCCTTCCTCGCCGCCGGTGTTCGGAGCTCCCCCGCGCCACCTCGACCAACTCCAACGGTTCCCCGCCTCCTCCTCGTCCTCCCCAGCAAGTGAATCGAGCGGAAGTGGCCGGAGCTGGCCGCGCCATCGCCATCTTCTCCACGGCCGGCGGAGAAGGCCGCCGTCGATTCGCCGTCGTCGTTGCGCCCCTGCCCTCCCCGACACCTCCCTCGCGTTCCTGGTGAGCAACCGAGTGTCCCGGTGGTCTCCTCTTCCTCCCTCCCCCTCTGCATCTCTCTACCGTCAACGACCGCCGTCCGCCGCCGCAAAACCTCCATGCCGGCGAGCTTCCGGCAACTAACAGGGGGCGGCGCCGCTACCATAGCGCTCGCCGTGATCCCCTCCGCCTCGTGGTACTCTTCGTTTTCGGTTTGGCGCGAGCAATCAACCGATTGCTTGATCAGCAGAGGAGGAGTTCTTCGAGTGACGTCACTGTGACGTCACTATGACGTCACAAATTACTAATAGCTTTTTTCCAGAACTAATTAATAATTACAGAATTTGAGTTAAAATGAAATAATTAATAACTTCATTTTGGTAGCTCAGAAAAATATGAAAAATACATGGTTGAGTTCAGAAAAATATTTCCAACCCAAATATGCCACTTTTATACATGTTTGACAAACTTTATTTTTGGGCATTATTTAAATGCAATTAAATCATTTAAAATAAATAAAATAAGATTTTAATCAATAAAATCAGAAAAATAAAAGTTATATACCAAAATGCTCAAAATGATAAATGCAATCCACTTATGATGTTTTTAAACCTATTTGAGCTACTAAAATTGTACTCACTTTTAGAGTTGCCCGAATTGCCCTCCCGGGTCTATTTCGGGACTGTTTTCCGATAAAACTGCTTAACCATCATATGAACCGTAGCAAACCCTTGAACCTGTTTAGGTCTTTCATTCAAGTGCATTAACTTTGCCACGCATACATATTGTGCATTGCATCGATTCCATGTGTTGATTGTTTCTTTTTCGGTTTCTACTTCTTATCGGTAGAACGCTGCCCGAAGAGAAGATCAACAACCCCAGTGGCGAATACTTGATCTTAACCGACAAGTCAAGCACTTATCCAGAAGATCTGTCTATCTGGTTTTCTTATAAGCAAGGCAAGCATAACCTCTTATCTGCTCATGTATGTTTTCCAAAGTGGTTTCCTCTCTCGTACGTTGCATTCGGTTCCAAAGTATTTTGTGTCAGTAGGTAGAGTCCTCCTATATATGATGCATTGCTTCAATGACCTGATCCACTACTCCTAGCTGCCATAGGGTTGTTTGTGAGCGCCGCCAAAGCCTTATATCTGCTATGCTTAGCTATACATGTTTGATACCTCTGCTCCATCCGGTTGATGAATCAGAGCTGCGAGAACCTAGTTTGATATGATGACGTGGTAAGATGAGTATGGTGTGGTTAACCTGACTAAGGCTTGGACGGGAGGCCACTTGGGAAGTGGTTGTTCGTTCCGTACTTGCCAACCTTAGGAGTAAGGTCAGGGCGCAGAAGCCAAGACTGAGCGTACAACCACGCGCGATGGCCATGAGCCTCGCCGACCAACTAACTTGCTCGGCTTTATCCATGAGTCACGTAGTTTGAGATTCCATTCGGCAACGCAAATAAAACTTTTAAACGTTTTGGAAAATGCTCCGCCTAGGGCGTGACCGGGGTCAAGTGATGGACGTACACGGATCTTACCCCGCCTCACAGAGACAGGTGACGTCAGGAGGATGGCCAACTCCCTGTTGACGGGGTGGCCCTCTCTTGGGTTGACTCATGGATAGGGTTGCGCAAGGTAAAGGTCGTGGCCGAACCACCCTCTGCCGGCACTTCCCGGACTAGTGCTAAAACGTAGGCACTAAGAGTCGGTTGGTACGTGTGGGTAAAGTGTACCCCCTGCAGGGATAAATCTTTTCGAGAAGCCGTGTCCGCGGTTATGGACGACTTGGTGAAAGTATTTTGGCCATAGATAACTTGAACGTGGCGTAAAACATGTTGACAATGAATGAAGGGTGCCTCCTCGGAGATGCCGAGAGGGGTGATCCTTGTAGCAAGTGAGATGCTGGGAAATGAAGTTGGTGGTTTCAAAAGATGATGATCTGCAATAGTTGAGTCCTTTCTCATCTGTTTTGAAAACCCTCTACAGTACGTGCTACTCTTCCTCGATTGGAAAACAAACATTGCTTTACGCAAATCAGCCTTCATAAAACCCGTTATGAAACTAGCAGATATATAATAGGTTAACTAAGTCTTGTTGAGTACCTCCAGTACTCAGGTTTGCTTAAATTTGGTTCAGGTGAAGGTTTCACATCGGTGGTGTTTCAGCGTGGACATCGACGAGTAGTTTTGGGGTTCCCAGGTAGCAGCCTGGAATCTATGGGCTGGGACGTCGCTTTATGTTGCGGCCTCTTAGGCCTTTTTGGTTCTTGTTGATTAGCAACATAGTTTGCCTTCCGTTGTCTGATGTAATGTTGGGTCATGTGACCTCTGGTTGTAAAGCTATACTCTAGTAATACATGCTCACTACAATTTCATTGTCTAGAGTGTTGCTTTGATCGGTTGTTGGTTTCGGGCTCATTGATATACAGTTTTGGCTATGCCTGCATAGTTTTCGCAGTCGAGGGGTTGTGGAGCCGATGATCCATGTCCGAGCCCGCCTGTCGATGTGATCGTCCTGGGGCGAGGTAACCCCAGTAACCCTCGATTGTTGTTGCACTTTCTGGACACATAGCAGCTCTGTATAACTTTGGTCCCGTTTCCTTCAGTTTCATTTCGATTCGTGGACGCTTTGATATGCATAGTTGGTTATGACTAGCATGGATACAAGGAGTAGTAGACTGGGGATCCGGACTACGTGCCGATGAATCCAGTCTGCCTGCCGTTGTTTGTTGCGGCCGGGGCTGGTAACCCTGAAGCCCTTGTGAGTCCATGGCTAGGAGCACATAACAGTATGTATACCTTTGGGTCCGGGGTCGTGACAGGATCCAATCGCACAGCAGATCCACTCGAAGACTCCGCGCTAGCACCTACTACCTGGAAAGAGATGAAGAAAGTTAAGATACATTTCAAGACTCCCCACTCGAGAAACACACCACCTACTTAACAGGTGCTCGAGGGCTACTCCCATCGGGAGGAACACATAACGATCAATCGCAAATAATCGCATCTCAGACATCAAAGAACACTTCGATTAAAGGCAAAATACGGGAATACATCCCAAGGTTCATTACATTGAGAGCAAACTAAAACTCAGTCTATCCTATGAAACTTTAGATGTACTGCCACTCGTGACAGGATGTCCCTTGCGACTAGCACGAGCAATCAATTCAGATAGCTTCCTGGCAAGGGCTTCAACCGGATCGCCGAAAGGACGAAGCGCTACCTTTTTGCCCGTGGCAGCATCGAAGGGAAGGCTTGAGTACACCTCATCCAGGCCTACGACTCCATGCGCCAACGCAAACTGGATGGAAGTCTTCGCTCCGCATTTAGACTGGGCAACCGAGTAAGCCTGAAGAAGATTATCCTCCAGGAAAACTTTCAGAAGGCCATCCAGCGTGGGCGGAACCGCGACATCCACCAGAAGACGCTCGTGGAATTGCGTCAGCACTCGAATGGCTTCGCCAACGAGGGAGCATATCCCACTCGCGTGTTTCTGGAGCTGGGCGCAAGAATCCGTCAGGACGTCCACTCGTTGAACCCCGGGAAAATCCAGCGCAACGCCAAGGATATCTGCAAAAAAAGCGTCATAAATTCCAAACACAACCAATTTAGTCGAAACACAGCGGAAATTAAGTGCAACTTACCCGCGAATTTCTGAGCCAGAGGGCGGATGAAGCCAACAAGATCATTGTCCTGTTTAGCGCCAGCCTCCTCCAGTTGCTTCAGCGCGTCCTGGGCCTCAGCGAGCTTCCCCTCGAAGCCAGTCGACCGCTTGCGAGAGGATTCAAGTTCCTTTCGAGCAGTCTCCAACTCGGCTTCAAGGGTTTTCACCCGAGTGACAGCATCAGTTTTCTCGGCCTTCAGGAGATCAACTTGAGCTACACAGCAGTGAACTTTAGACTAAGGGAATTTATATGATCAGAAAGAAAAAGCAAAAGGGAACGGATCTATTTACCTTGGAGAGCTTAGCCATCCGCGACGAGTCGATCACAATCCACCCGAAGGGATACGCAATCTGCCTCAGCCGAAAGTACGCGGCGACCAATGGATGCAAGAGAATCAAGAAGAGACTGCAAAAACACAAGACAAAGGTCAAGTCAGAGAAAAAGGAAAGAAATTGAGCCTATTCACGATTGCAAACAGTCGAGTATAGCCTCGGGGGCTACTCCCATCGGGAGCACTGCCGTGCACCAGATAAAGTCAAGAAAAGAAAGAAGATTAAATATTGAGTCTGTAGCCAATCGCAAGCAATTGACCACAGCCTCGGGGGCTACTCCCATCGGGAGCACTGCCGTGCACCCGATAAAAATCATAAAAAAACGAAGTGGAAGACGCAAGGAAGATGACAAGGTTTACCTGGCCTTGGGCGGTGCGCAGAGGGTCAGCCGAGTTACCCGACGCTTCCTTCGAAGCCGAGGCTCCACCCGCAAAGCTAGGCAACTTATAATCCGTGGCCGCAGCTGCTGGAGCTGGGCTCGGAAAATCCTGGACAGCCTTAGCGATTGGAGCTTCACTCGCAGCAGCGTCCTTCTTCTTCGCGGAGGGAATAGAGGAAGTAAACTGGCCAGGGCTGATGGATTGAAGCCTGTCATGGAAAAACAATAGCATAAGGAAAAGCGAGAAGAAACTTTCGACAAAAGGATGATAGGGAAGAAAGAACCCCTTCCTGCGGCGCTTGCGGTGGTGGAGGTCACTACCCGACTCTTCCACGTCATCCGAAGAACCGTGCTCAGAACTCGAGTCGGCCTCGGCGACGCTGGTGTCAAGAGGAACCTCCAGGTTCCTCGCCAGCAAGTCCAAGGCATCTTCAGCGGAAATTGGCGGGTAGCAGGTTGCTACCCCCAAGCTCTACAGAAGGAAAACAAAAAAGGTAAAAACTCAGTCAACGAACTCTCGAATAACAAAAAAGTTAAAGTAGAGAAGAGAAGAAAAACTTACATCGGATAGAGGAGGTCTTGAAGCTCCGAATGTTGCGATAGGGCAGATAGCGAAAGACTCACCCACCTTCAGCTTAGTGATGCTCGCGATTTTCTTCTCGAATTCAGCATTCGAAAGAATATCCTGGCTCACACAGCTGGGGTCTTCGATGCCCCGGTACTCCCACATGGTCGATGGCCTCTCCTGGAGAGGCTGGATCCTGCGCCTGAGGAATACACTCGCCAGATGCAGGCCATTCAGCGCGACCCCTGCGGTCTGGTCGCGAAGAGCTGTTACCTTGGCGAGTAGCGGGGCGATGACTCGGCTCTCTTCGGTCGAGAGCCTGTGAGCCCAGGACTTCCGCCGCTTCAAGACAGCGAACGGGTGGAATTCATGAGCTCCACCCGCGCTGTTATCAACAACATAAAACCACTTCCTCCGTCACCCATGCGCGGAGTCGATGAAGTGCATCTCGAAGTAGGAGCTATCTGACTTCGCCTGGATCCCGAAGCCGCCAGTGCGCAGCGTCTCTCCAAGCTCGGTTTCTACCTGCGACTTCTCCCGGAAGACCCGCACTTTGAATAGGGCTTTCCAAAGTCCCCAGTGCGGGCGGATGCCCAGGAAGCACTAACAAAGTACGATGAAGCACGAGATGTGCTGCACCGCATTTGGAGGCAAATCATGGAGCTGTATGCCATAGACATACACCAAGCCAAGAAGAAAAGGATGGAGGGGGAGTGAGAGCCCGCGCGAGACGTGATCCGCAAAGATCACGCGCTCGTTCGCGTGAGGGTTTGGTACCTCTTCCTTTTTGCCGAGGCGAACTCGCTTCTCGGTCTCGGGGGGCCAGCAGCCCCTCCCTCTGCATTCCTTGATGCTCTTGTTCGTCGTGTTGATGGAGCGCCAGTCGCCCGACCGCGTGGCGGGTGGCACGGAAGCATCTTCAGGCGCCTTTGAAGCTGAGGCAGCGGCGCTGCGTTTCCTTCCTCCCGCCATGGGAACTTGTACGTGCTTGCAGAGGAGGAGATGAGCGCGAGGAAGAAGAAGACAAGGAAGCAAATGACCGGGAGGTTTTCACTTTCCACCTAAGGACGGTATATATATACAGGACCACTTGATCTGAGCCGTTCATCGAGCAACATGGCACCCATCGCAGCTGCCACGCGTGAAGCGGAAATGAGGAGGCGGTGAAAGTTGTTTCATGCCACGATCTTAACAGCAGATCATGCGCATTTACTGCACACGGCTCACGGAAAAACCGGAAACGACGTCTCGTTTCCGGTCAAAAGAAGACAAGGTGGGCCAGCATACCCTGTTCTCACTTCGTCACGTCCCATCGGGAGGAGTCAGAATGAACAAAGTGCGCAATGACGTCATTGTGCACCTCATCAGACCCGAGAATTCCCTCGGGTAGGATCCCAAACACGAAATTTTCTTCGTATGGGCATATCAAAACGCGAAAACTCTTTCGCATAAAAGCCCCAGGCACGAAATTTTCTTTCGTATGGGCACAACAAGGTTTCCATACACGAAAACTCTTTCGTATGGATAGAAGACCACAAGAACAAAAACCCTTGTGCATAAAAAACAAGGGAGATTTTTTCACTCGAAATATCTCTAGACAAAACTCGCAAGTGCGTAGCTCCTGCCACTCGGTTATACGATGTACACACATCCCCTCCCTGGATCGTTCGGCCGACTAGGCACATCCGGATGCCGTATTCTTTCGAATACGAAGGTAAGACCAAAAATATCTCTCTTATGGGCCTGGAATCGCACTCAAGCTGCGTCCTCCGGTAAATTTCCGTGTCAACAACACGAAGAAAAATCATAGCGGATGCGTCGGGTACCCCTATAGGTTAAATTCGACTCGATAAGACCTCTACGGCCCAGTCGCAATTATCACCTCATCGGATTCGAGTCGGAGGTCTCGAATCTGTGTAGGCCATAACTGTTTTGGCCCTAGATGCAATTAATTGGCCCTGAGCTTTCGGGAGATCCAAGCAACTGAGCCATATCCTTCTGCAAAAACAGCCAAAAAATACAGGCACTTTCATCGCTCGATGCTCGGGCATAAAAACTCATCACACAGAGTACACGCCCTCCAAACAGAAAACGATTGAAACAATCAGCCGAAGGAATTCAAGACAAGACTTTGAGCGTCTACCCGACAAGAAAATCCCAATCGAGTAAATGCTCAGGGGCTACTGACGAAGGGATGAACCCTGGACCTATCGGGTAAGGATACCCGATCCAAGGCCCAAGACCTAAGCCCAAGAAGAGATGTCGTATACTATTCTAGAAGGCCCAGTTGAAGCCCACCCGCAAGGCCTTACGGGTCAAATTAGGAAACTTGTAACTGACTTTAGGTTAGGGTTTGAGTCCCCCCGGGTACGGTTTGAGACCTGGTCACCTATATAAGGCCAGGAGAACCACCAGGAGGGGGACAAGCAAGACCGCACCACCAAAGCCTTGAGATCGATATTATACTCTCGACTTGAGCAACCCTCCATTGTAACCGATCTACTCGTGAATACAGATCGACAGAAGCAGGAGTAAGGGTTTTACCTCTACGAGGGCCCCGAACCTGGGTAAATCGTGCCCCCTGTTTAGCCGACGATTTTCACCAGCGCCTACACGTTCTCTAATCGAAACCCTATGGGTTCACCCGAGGGACTTGTTGAGATGCAGATTCGACATTGCCACTAATCAAGGATGTCCCTACCGCCAACCTCTCGAGCCAACCTATCCCAAGAGGTGACCACCAGCTCCCGAAACTCCGGCAACTCGAACCACCCAGATTCGAAGAAGAACCGGTTACTCCTAATGGGCACGCCCTATCCCGTATCCAGAATAAGGGGGCGTGGTCAGTTACTAAGGAAGTTTCAGCCACCACCGTGGCCAGAGGGAGCTGCGCGTCTAAATTCAGGGACATGAAGACTCTGTCAAGGACGCACCGCACCGGGTTTAGCCTTTTATTGGTCCAAGTATATCGCGCCCCAGCCCGAGGGATCTCCCGCATTCCCCATGTAGCGATGTGCGCATTGAACAAGTTGATACGGGGCCAAGAGATACAGTCATTATTTTTATCCACCTCGCAACGGATTAAGTTAAAGTCACCTCCCATGATAATGTGCAAGTCACACCTAGCGAACTTAATAGAGATCTCTTCGAGAAAGATGGCAGATCTAGCGTGATCCGCAGGTCCATACACCCCTACAAACTCAAACTTCCTACTAGACGGGCGGTGAAGGAGGGACAAGCTGATGAAAAATTATCCCCGGTCCATCGCCCCAACGTCCAGCAAACTATCTTTGACTCCAATAAGCATTCCCCCTGAATGCCCGTTAGCAGGAAGCCAGTTCCAAAAAAAAAATCTCGCCACTCTCGAGGCCACGGAGCTCCTAGTCCGTAAACTCCACTTTCATGGTCTCCTGGAAACAAACCGCATCGCTATGGTGGACGCGGAGGAGTTCTTTCAAAAGGGCTCGTCGCCCCCAAACGGCGAACCCCCGAATATTCAGGAAAAGGCATCTCATTGGGAAATGACTGTTTTAGCCCGTGCTTGGCAGGTGTGGGGCTTCCGGGAGGGGACAGAGTGGGCTACCACCGCACCCCTACGGCGAGTAATAGGTCCAGGGCGGGCGGGGGTTGGAGAGTAGCCAAGGGTTGTTCGACCTAGGCCGGGGTCAGGCTATCGGAGGCGTCCTCGACCACCACGGTCTCGAATACGGTCTCAGAAGCAGGGTCCAAGGGAGGTGTGGCTGCCAATTTCTCCCGGGCAGCAGCAAGGTGGGCTTGCGCCACTTTGGTGGCACGGATCACAGAAAGCACCTCCGCGGGTTGGCCCGCTTCGGGCAGGAACACAATACAACTATCTTTGGCGACCTCAAGCAAGTGTGCATCGGACAAGGAATCTAATACTGAAAAGGCGGAGAGCGGGGGGTACCTGACCCAGTCTTGCACTTGGTGGTCTTAGGCGTCCCAGCCTTGGACGAGGAGGGCCGAGACGAAGGGGTCTTGTTCTTCTCTTGAGCACGAGACATCACCCGCTGAAGGACCGGGCCCTCCGTGGACCCAGCGCCCCTGGCGCTCTTCCTGACTGACAGCGCCGGGAGGGCCAAGCTCCTCGGACCACGCGGAACAGGGGCGTTGAACGCAAGGACACCAGAGCCAGGGGTCTAGTTGACTTCTCTACGCCCATTTTTCCTTCTTGATTCATTCACGAACCACACGGTCCTTTTCCCAACTCATGATTAGATTTGTAGGATTCCCCTTGAATGCAAACCCTTGGTCCCATAGAGGCATTTTTAAAATCTATTTTAAATCAAATACTGCCATAGTTCCAATAAATAAGGCTTAAACGGTACTCATTTAACGTGTGTTTATATATGATAGAAAATATAACCACACATAAAGTACTTATGAATAGGAAAACAATGATATCAATTTTACGTCTCATAAAGTTTATATTATAGACTAACTGTTGATCAAAGATGAAATACGCCTTGTATTTTGATACGAATGAAGTACAAATTTGACCATATATGTACAAGAAAATATCAATATCTATAATACGAAATAAATATATTTTATGATGAAACTGTTGCTATTGATTTAGCATAATAGATGTTCATTTTTTGTGTGTATACCATTTCTCAAACTTATATGTCGCTGACTTTTGACTAAACTTATATGCCTTATTCAGGGGAACGAAAGGAGTATATATCAATTCTCTATGAATGTAATATGTCGCCAAAGGCCAAACTATATTTCTTGTAGTATTATGACCCGAGTGTTTCATTGGACATGCTTCTATCTTGTTTGTATGGACAGCTATATTTGAAAGTACTGTAATACGTAATGTGTTCTTGTATTCTCCAGTGAAGTACACATATCATTTTGTTTGACAGGAATAAGAAAATGTAAGAGAGAAAAACCCCGAGCCCTCCGGGTCACCACCAACCAACCCCCAACCCGTTGATCACCAGACACCAACCCCGGCACATCTCCTCCTGCGCCACCAGCTCCCCATCCCCTCGACGAGCTCCAGGGAACTCCCACCACCCGCCGCTACCCAGCATGGCCGCCGCCGCCACTGCCGTCCGCTTCCACACGGCCGCCGCGCGGCGCGCCACCCCACGCCGGGCGGCGCGCTTCGCCGTGCGGGCGGATGCCGCGAAGACTGCGACGGCGTTGACGCAGGACGACCTCAAGCGGCTCGCGGCGGTGCGCGCGGTCGAGCAGGTGGAAAGCGGGATGGTCCTGGGGCTTGGTACGGGGTCCACGGCCGCCTTCGCCGTCGCCGAGATCGGCGCGCTCCTCGCCAACGGCAAGCTCTCCGGCATCGTCGGTGTGCCCACCTCCAAGCGCACCTACGAGCAGGCCTTGTCGCTCGGGATCCCTCTGTCCACGCTTGACGACCACCCCGTCATCGACCTTGCCATCGACGGTGCCGACGAGGTCCTCCCTCTTGCCTCTTTACCTCTATGCGTAAATCCTCTATTGTTCAGGCTTTCTGTCTTTATCATTTTATAGTTCTGACTTCGGGGATCCATTGGTAGCTTCGGAGAGAAAGTAGTATGCCGAAAACGAATAAAACTCTGAATGTTAATGTTTTACCATCACTGTGCTTAAAGGTTGGATAGTAACAACCTGGTAATCGGACGCTCTGAGGGTGGGTGATGCTAAAATGGCCAATCACAACAACTCCATGTTCAATTATTTGTCCTTTTCGTGGAATGTTTCATGTTTTATTGAGATTTGGATTGTCCCCTTCTGTTTTCAAACAACCACTTATCAAAAACTACGCTTCAACTTTTTTGTACTGAACAGGTTGACCCAGACCTTAACCTAGTGAAAGGGCGCGGTGGAGCCCTTCTCCGGGAGAAGATGGTCGAGGCTGCATCAGGCAAGTTCGTTGTCGTTGTTGATGAGACGAAATTAGTTACTGGCCTAGGAGGGAGTGGTCTAGCCATGCCAGTGGAGGTTGTGCAGTTCTGCTGGAAGTACAATCTAGTAAGACTGCAGGGTCTGTTCAATGAAGAAGGAGTCGAGGCAAAACTGAGATTGAACGAGGATGGCAAACCCTATGTTACTGACAACTCGAACTATATTGTCGATTTATACTTCAAGACGCCAATCAAAGATGCGTTGAGCGCAGGGAAGGAGATCGCTGCTTTGGAAGGAGTTGTCGAGCATGGGTTGTTCTTGAACATGGCAAGCTCAGTGATCATTGCTGGATCGGATGGTGTTAGTGTCAAAACAAAGTGAGTTTTTTTTTGGGGTCAGCTGTTGTTGCTGTGTTAATTTATGATTTTTCAGTGAAAAGGTTATCTGTGTAAAAGGAGGAAATAATATTCTTCAATAAATATATTTTACACCTTTGTTGGTTCTCAGTTTTTTTGGGGCCTGGAAGAATAATCTCATTGCGGGAAAAGTACCACTTTAATTGGTTGAAATCTTTCTGATTGTGACAAGTTTTGTTTTTTTCACTATAGTAATCTTCTTGGGTGCCAATCATCTACTGGAACAAAGTTTTGAATAAACTTGTGCGCCTGCATGTATCTAAGATAATTCAGAGTACGACTCACCACACAGATTGCTGGGACTGGGCATATTATGTGCATCGGGCACTTGAGGCCTATTAGTGTACTACAGGCCAGATTTGCACATTTAAAGGTCATTCAAACTTACACACAAAAAAAGGGGTTCATTCAAATTATCAAAACAAAATGAAACTTTGATGTAACATGCATTTACCTTATAACAGGATTACAATTCCAAATTCAACCAATTTTTTTGAGTTGTACTGCTAACCTACACATTCAGAAAAGTTTGCTCCTGTGCCTCCATGTTATGCCTGCAGAAACAGTAGTTGACACAAAACTCTTCACTTCATGTCGTGAAACCTGAGTTGGAAAGGGATATATTGGTACTTTTGACTTTGACCTCAACTGCAAATGGTCAACTCCTTAGTTTATCAACCATATCAGCATAACTTGCCTCGTTATAGAATTATTTGGAAACTGGAAATACCGAAATAATGGAGCATTTCCTACATGCTACATTCTCAAGCAAGCAAATTAGTAAAAATATAGCAGGGCTTTGATGCATCTGTTATAAGCGACTGTTATTAATATTTTGGAAAGGAAAAGTCTGCTTCCTGTCCATGTGATCTTCCAAGATAGCAAGGAGCAACACTGAAGCAGTCTTTCCCCTGTAGAAATCCAAATCCCAAGAACAGCTGAACCACTGGAATTCTATTCATAAGACCATTTCAGGTCAGATTTTTTTAAATTAGCAAGGGGCAACACTAAAGCAGTCTTTCGACGGTAGAAGTACAAAAAACACAGCTGAATCACAACTTTACCCAGATGTCAGAAAAAACTCAAAGAAAGTGTAGTATCAAAATACATCGAAGAATAGTTTTTTTGTCTCTCAAAATGTCAGCATAGTTTTGGAATTCGATTCCCAAGACCATTTCAGGTCAGAAAATTGAATTAGTAGTCCAGAAAGACCAGTTGGGTGAAGAGTGGGGATGATACACAATGAAACTGTACAAGGTAGACTGAAGCTAATAATATGTTGTATTGCAAGTTTATGTTTGCATTTGGAGGCCTCTACTTACAATCCTGTTTCTTTGAAACTCTTTGACAACCATATGGCTGTCTCTCTTGGAGACGCCTTCCCGGGTCCAAAAGGCTTCAGCAAGATCCCCAGCTCCTGGAATCTCTCCTGTTGTAGCAATTGGGCACTGAACTCAAGCAAGCCCTCGAGAGCCTCAGCTCTCTGCCGGTACGACGTCGTATCGAACCTCTTCTGCCTCCATTCAGATGACCTCCCGAGTGGATTATTGTCGATACTGAGCAGGTTCAGACCAGGAGTAGTGTTGTGGCTTTCGCTGTCGCTCCGGAGCACTTGAAAAGTGCATTTGTCCTTGGTGATTGATTGATCATCGATCGATGGTGTCAAGAGCTTCATGATGGGACGTGATGGACCTTCAGGGGATGCCAGTGGGAATTCAGCAATTCTGTCGATTCGAGGAGTATTAACTGAAACATCAGGGGATTTCAATCTGGTGAGAATGTCGGCGCCCCGCCTGTTTTCAGGAGTTTTGAACATGTGCGGGGAGAGAGATGCTCGCCGTGTAGCTTGTCCTGTCTGGTCCAGTGCATATCTTGACGGGGGAGGCTGCTTGTTTCAAAACAACACAAGGTTAAAACTTTGTATCCATAATATTTTTTCAAGGACACCGAATGCTTCACACATGCACTTAACAAGTGAATGGCAAAAGAAAGTGTTAAAAACACGGGGCCTGCAAAGGCAGCTAAAAGTAACATGTGGAGAAGATGTGGGATTTTTTGCAATGGGTAATAAAAAGGCACTTTCATTTGAGGGACTAAAGGTGGTGAAATATCTCTAATGAAGAATTAGTGACACATTGATTATGTTATTAGTAATAGCCACTTGCTAAGTGGCTAGGCATGTTAACAAAGTATGCAGTGAAATATGAAGAATGGCTGCCAACAAGGTTTTTAACATTTTGTACGGAGAGATACTACATACCTCCTCTTTATGAGCTGTTCTGGCATGAAATGTCTTTGCAGGTTCTAACCGTCTCCTAGGAGTCGAGGATGCCCTTCGTGGAGTAGGTGCAGGTGATCTTGTTACTTTTGAATACTTATCATGTATCGCTTCTTCGACAACTTTCTTGGTGACCTGGACTGCTAACTGATCCATTGGTTGTTTAAGAAATTCTGGACAATCTTTTGGTATTCTGGTAGATTCAGGAGGGCCATGGTTAGCAGTGGCATTATCAAGTTCCACAACTCTCTGAACTTTAAATGAATGAGACTTAATATATTGGGGTTTCCAGCTGTCTTCGTCATCAGAACATGCAGTCTTATTTGTATCATGTCTAGTAGGAAGTTTAGCTGGGATCATATTGCGAGTAGGACTCGATTTCGACTTGACTTCGAAGACATAGGGCTGCAGGTGCGGATGGTTGAGCAGATCTGCAGCCTGAAAATTAGTATCAGTATGAGGCAATGGGACGCACAAATAAGTGCACAAACTATGATCATATTCATTGCCAAAAAATATGTATATGCTCTAGGAGAATAACACATACACTTGGTCTGTGATCTGGACTCCTACGCAGCATGCTTTTGATGAGTCCCCTACTGCATGACAGAAGATAAATACGTTATGAAAAATTCAGATGTCATGAATTGCTCGCAAGAACTGCATACAAGTTAATGCATCTTACAGTGCACCCGAATAAATAGTCGGCAGAGGAGCGACAACCGACTTGTTTATCTTGTTTATCAGTGTCTGCATATCCTGTTAGGAAAAAACATCATCTGTGGTGCAAATTTTGGTGAAACATCATATGTTACAACATGCAAGAAGGAGCTACAACTAAACGGGCATGTCAGCATAGCTACTTACAAATGCTTTGAATGCATGCTTCAGTGCAGCCATCTCATAGATGCAGCAGCCTGAAAATTGCAGATGTTCAGCCAAGACAACAGTGCGACATTTGGATCAAGAGATGCAAGTAAATATTACAAGAAAGCAATATTTACCTAGCGACCATATGTCGGACTTGGAACCATATGGAATATCAGCAAGAAGTTCAGGGCACATGTAACTGGGAGTTCCCACAACCTTCAGAAAGAAACACACTATCTCAGAATAATTAGGAACCTAGAAAGAGAAACACCTAACGGTAGAGCAAGAACAACTTACCGATGAAGCTAAATCATCAGAAGTCAATACTTTAGCCAGCCCAAAATCACCTGTTTCATACAACATATTCCAAACACAAGATACTACCATCAGCTGCATTCATCCACAATGCAGGTATTTTTCCTTAATCAATTTTACACAGCATACTTACCGAGCCGTATATTTTGGTCCTTTGTAAGAAATATATTTGAACACTGGAAAAACAATCAAAACACATGGTGAGTAACAGGCTATGCTAGACTAAGTTTCAGTATCACACAAATAATGGTTCCTGAGTATAACAACCTTGACATCACGATGAAGGATATGATTAGCATGCAAGTAGTCAAGTGCCATTAGGAGCTGCACAAGCCACACACACAGTTTCTGCTTGCAGAAAAATGGACACAGTAAGGGGTCAAAATTCAATAATCAGAATTTACAGCTACTTAACAAGACATATTACAGACTAAATAATTACCTCTTCCGAGAAATGGGTACCGTTAGCCTTCTTAATGGTCTCCAACCTGCACGATGAAACAACAACAATTTCATTACAGGTTCCAAATAACAATTCAGAGCTTACATCACAAGTTACATACATGTCTCCTCCCTCGCAGTAACCGATCACGATGCACACGTAGCACCCCTGATTACAGCAACAAAAGCATTCATTTCAGGGATTGGTGGTCATATAAATCCTTCAGTAGGACCACTGAAGTATGCAGGGAGGGACAAGAGCAAAGATTGCTCTCATGGACCCTGCCAATATGCACAGATAGGAGAAGATGGGACCATGCTCACCTTCTCCACCCAGGAGTCTTTGTATTCCACAATGTAAGGGCACCTCACTTTTGCAATGAGTTCCATCTGCATGGAGAAAATTGTGAAGTTTCGTTCGAAAGGTCAACCCATGTTTTAGCAAACAATCTATGATTTGTTACATGACACAGAAGGGATAGAGGCTGTTAAGGAGACCTCTTGGTGTGCCGATCGGCGGCACCTGACGGTCTGACGGGCGAGCCGGATCTTCTTCAGGACATACCTGAAACGAGCCATGCTTCAGAGACAAGTGACATAAACCCATGTTGCAGAGAGCAATTCATCCATATCCATTCATGGAACAAGGATGAGCATGGTTGGAACTACACTAACCTCTTCTTCTCAACCTTGTGCCTCACCAGGAGTGCAGAGCCAAATGAGCCCTTCCCAATCTGCTCCAGTACCTCATACTGATCCATCTCACTGTAATATGGTTCAGCCAAAAAATATTTGCTTCCCTGCAAAGGAACGGATAGCCTTGAAGGAGAATCACAAGAAATACACCGAGCAAATTATTTGGTAAACATGTGTCCCGTCCGTCCCCAAATTCCCAAATTCAAATGTGCTTTCAAATTCTAACACAGTCGCAATGGGTTGTTCCTGCAACTCTTCTTCCCAAATCCTCAACTTTTCACTAATCAAGACAGGAAGCTTTAAATGCAAATTCCTTTTAATTCATGCGATTCCCCTTTCTCGAGCATGGAGATTGGAGAGAGCATGGCTGCCTTGCCTTTGCAGATTCTTGCACAAGAACAGGTGTAGAGCGATGGCAAGAAAACAAAAGAAGAGAAATACAGAAATTCCAAACAGATTGGAGCGACCGGAACGGACCAAGCGGAAGACGAATTTGATTCTAGAAAAGCCCTAATCGAAACTGATGCATGCCAAGAATCTTTACCTCGACTGCTAATTGATGAACAAGGCCGTGCTCTTCCTCAATCCTCACCTGACCTGCCTTCCATTTTTAGAGAGAGAAAATGTGTGCACTCTGGTTATGGAGGGATGGCTGGCCGTGCTCGCGAGAGGTTTTCAAAGTTTTGAAAGTGCGCAAGAGAGAGAGATGGTGGTGGGGGGCACACCGCACACACACGCGCAGCCGCGCACACTGTTCACGGGCAGGGGAGAGACAGGGAGATTTGACTAAGATTTTATTTGCTTAATGCTCAGTGTACCGAGCATTCTTTATGGGCTTATTCGTATCGCCGATTCATGATAGCGGAGTTCATACGCGTTTGTTGTACAAGCCGGCTATAAAGGCGTGGGAGACAAATTAGAGGACTTCTTATTCTAAAAGATATGCTCCTCGAGGACATGTAAGCTACTTAGCGCCTTCCTGGTGTAAAATTACTAATATCTGTCTGTATCTATCAACAAATGAAATTCTGTATATTGTCTCCGTATTTGATATTCTTATGAGAAATATAGCCGTCTTGATGTGACCAATATAAGCACAACGTAATTCGAGGAAAATGACAATTTTTACAGCCATTATTTTATTGTTGTATACTGGTAAGAAGCATGAAAAAAAATCATGATATGAAAATATGCTGAAAATGTACTAATTAGTTTATAAACATAGAAAAATGTGTGTCTCCTTGCGCTGGCTATGTCAAATCTTCATACTAACAACACACGGTGAGACGAACCTATTTTTTTTTGAAGCCTACACAAACGTGATTATGGTGTCGTTTCTCTTGGACAATTGCTATAGAAAACTAGATAGCCGCATAACCGTAAGACGTCACTCCATCGACAAGCTCGGACGGCTGTCGGGCAAGAGGGATGGTACAACGCCTATCTATATCCAGAGTGGGTAATGTTACCTAGAGCGTAGGTAGTAACATATTATATTGGGAGTGGTCGCTTGTCGATCTCTCACCTTTCTTTGATCTTGTTCCCTAAAAACAAGTACATGTTGTAAATAAAAAAAATTGTGGCAGGGCCGGAAATGCTCTCGATGTTTGCCGAAATAGGAAAATGATTGTGCATACCGTTGGACTATGTCTATTTTGGAACCTTAGTAGTGTCACTCTGCAAATTGTGGGACCCTAACTCCCCATCCCCCCCCCCCCCCCCCCCCAAAACAAAGCTCAGGTCAAAGAGGTGGATGAAAGCCAAAAGAATTGGTACGAAAAATGAGGCGACTGAAATAGGTCAACTAGTGGGGGCGACTACGAGTTTTACTTTCTTTTCCAGTTTAGGGATTGCCCGAATATAATTTCTTAGATAATACAACTAGATGAATAACCTATATGATGAGAATGATACAAGATAGCATATAACATATATAAGCAATTACTAGCAACAAGTAAGTAAGATAGGTTAAGAGATAACCATACAATACAATGATGTGGAGATTTATTCTGAAATTCACTTTTCAATGAAATCTAGTCTCGGTTGGAGCGGTGCAAAGTCACAATGAGCTATGTTGTGCTCGAAAAGCGTCACAAGAATACGTCTCGTGCACCCATGGACAGGGGAGCAGCTGGAGCGCAAATCACCCCTATGCACCACTTTAGACATGATTTTTAACCCATGCGACAAATTACTATATAAAAATATGTTTCATATTTACTAATTTAGATTATAGATGATAATAAATGACAATATATCAATACAAATAAGTAGCAATTAAAATCATAATAATTATTACAATGATGAAACAAATCACAAAAACTAGTCATAATACACATAACCTATTCATAATAGTTAAATTTAAAATTTACTTTTTAGTACACTTGATTCCAAAAAACCATAAAATACGCAACAACCTATTTACATATAATTGTGTTTGATAAATAAATATTTCACAAGAGAATGCAAACAATTGTTGTACTAATTAAATATTAAAATACCTAGCGCAAATCTTGACCACAATTGTAGGATATTTCATATAATAGTCACAATATTTACATATAAAGTAGAGTAGATTTAAAGAAAGTTACCAGCGGCAGGAGCAATCGAAATTGAGATCGATTGAACAACTGAGCCAGAGAATTGACAGACGACTGCTGGAGCTAGCCGTGGGGCTATAGCGGTGGACTGGCTTTCGGTCTCGTCGTTGGAGAATGGGTAGGCTAGACTAGCGCAAAAATAAAAAATGCTACTGCGTCAACTAAGATTTGCTGCATGTATAGATCACGGGATTACCACTAGACGCGCAGTGCCGATCTCGGTGAAACGGGTCGGGGCAGTGTAGTCGTACGAATCCTCCGGACTCCGTCGCTCCCACGAACAATTTTTCTTGGCGGCTCGTCCAAGTGGTATAGATGTAGCACCTCTATCGGTATCCACACATGCGTCGTGGAAGCACCGCTCGTCGGACTACTAGGTCCGCGCGGGCAGCAGGGGCGTGGAGAGACGGTGGCTGCGGTGGAAAGTGGTGTGGAACTAGAAACCCTAAAACTCCTAGCCTCCTCCCTATTATATAGATGTCCCCATAATGGGTTGTCACTAGACAACCCACCCTAGAGTCCATTTCCAGCCCAATTCGGTTCCAATCCGAATTGTGCTTCTAGTGTCTTAAGTGTGTGACCCTTTAGCTTCCTGCACGTTTAGACATGACACGATTACACCTACTCGGCCAATAGTTGATATCAGCTTCTAGCAAAACATGCCAACTCCTAAACGCGCCTAAAGATCGCATCGGAGGAACCATCACATGTTTTATGTCATTCCTTTTGCCTCGCGATATTTGATAATGCTACTAGCTGATCACTCTTTCTCGATCACCTGATCCGGAATCCCTTACTATGTTAACTGTTAACCTTATGTAGAACGACCATGTATTTCTGGATCCGATCACCCGAGTGGCCTAGAGAAATATTTCTCTTATGAAGAGAGAGGCATATCTCATCTTGACTAACCATGCCACACAACATACTTCATGAAACCCAAAACCTACATTTATAACTAACATGTCACGGTGTAGCGTTTGATAGCCCTAAAGTAGGTCGATTTACATCTCAAGAACATGTGACAATCTCAGGTCTAAGGACAAATCAAGCACATCATGTACACAGAGAATTATGAACTTTGTTGCAATGTCTCAAGGTGGGTCAGTCCAACCCATGTTCACAACATGAGTTCATATTATTAGTTTGACGTCACCATGTCTATGACTTGCGAAACATAACCATCAACCTGTGCTGGTCTAATATTCCGGTGTGTCCTCACATGAACTTCGACTAGGGACATATTTAGAATAACCATGTAAGCAATGAGTTTTACAAACAAGTCACGTACTTGCCAATCAATACAAAGATATTATTCAAGACACATATTAGAAATCATAGATATATTATTATCTCTATAATTGCCTCTTGGGCATATCCCCAACACCCGCGCCCGCGACAACCGACTCACCCGCTCGCCCATCTCAGGGCCACCATGCTGCATCTAGTTTCGCTCCACCTAGATGGCTTGTATTTTTCGATGGAATCATATGTAGACCCGCACGTCCTGCATAGGAATTAGGTAAGAAGTCGTATGTCGATGTGCCATGAACGGGCCTTGCTACTAAACCGTGGATCCTATCTTGTAACTGGGCTAGTGGGCGTGCATGTGGTTTGATTGAAATACAGGACCTCGTGCACTAAGTGCGGTCCAACCTGATGCGCACCACGTTGTTAGATGGTAAGTAGTAAGAAAAAAATTTGTGAACCCGTACTCCTCGGTATCACGGTCCTTCCATTGGGCTCCGCAACTGCCCACGGTGCTAGGGGACACACTTTGAAACACTCGCCTCGCAGGAGGGTGGCTTCTAGCGCGATACGCAAGATAGCAAGCCGACACCTTTTGAACCAGATGCCCCACTTTCTCCGCGCGGGGGGGGGGGGGGGGGGGGGGGGGGGGGAGAGGGGGAGGGAGGACCCCGTCGGAGGTTCCGGCGCCGATTGGTTGAGGTAAGCCGGATTTAACCGCTCCCATCTTGGTTGTCGATATTTTATGAGTTCACTGAATAACAGAAGCATGACCAGGGGTTTTGAGGGTAAAAAGTAGATTTTATTGATATCGTTTGCTTAATTTCAACCAACTATCACCTCTCACATATATATGAGGCGGGTGAACTTTCCGTACAAGTTTTGAACTTCTACAAGGATTATAATTGGTATTCTGAGTCGAATTTTAGCTCTAAGAAGGAAAATTGCCGGCCGTTTTTACACTAGACCCGGACCCAAATGTCCGTGTTTGACCCCTACGGAGCCACCTTTGTCCTTCTGTGTTAGCTTCAAACTCGTGTCACCTCGTGTTGAATCCGGATTGCTCTTTGGTATTTTAGGCATTAGTCACTCCCACATCCGGCTTGTTTTATTGCAGCTTTTGGAGTCTTCTAGATATCGAACCATTCTCGTGCGCCTTTTGTCAAATTTTAGTTCCCATGCCTCCAAACCTCGTTGATTCACCACTTCCTAGGTTTGCCGCCTTCCTGGATCCTCACCTTGCCTGGTTGTTGCCCTGTCGGGTTGTCAAGTCTTCCTGGATTGCCTGTTCATAATACTTATCTTCCGGAGGAGTCACCTTTCCATGTCTCTTAGTCACCTCTCCAGATTACTTTCCGGGTTTTCTATTCTTCCCAGGGCATATCTTCAGGACTTGAGCCAGCCACTTGTAAAAAATGGGTGCTAACAATCCCCAAATAGACGTCAATGACACACCACCTCTCCTTCGTGCCTCCTCCAATGTGGAGTTCCACGATCCACTATATGTTGTTACCGAGGGAGGAAACAAAAAAATTATAAACAAAGTTGGGGAACCACTCCACAACTTAATTGTAGGCTCCCAACTAGGTCCCGCAAGACCCCAAAGCTAAGGAGAGAACCACTTTTGTCTAGGGTTCCAGAGAACCCAAGAGTAACAAGTTCCACAATGGAGTGAGGGGAAAATAAATTTCCTTCATTAAAAATGTAGATCTAGGTCTTCTCACTCAAGCCTTAGAAGGGCATGAGGTTTGAGTGGGTAGAATGAGAGATCTAGGGGGTTTAAGCTCAACAACAATGAAGGAGGGAGGAATTCTGGTCGTGGTATTCTTCTTGGGAAGAAGAAGGCTTTATGTAGGTCCCTAGAAAATCTATATGTTGGAGGAAACTTACCCCGTAGTTTCTGGGATAGCATGGAAACTCTGGTCCATAGGGAACTGGAAATTTCGGCCTTGCTGGAGAAGTTCGGATAACCCGGCCATACTCTAGAGTGTCACCAGAGCGTCACACCACTTGGTATAGCTTTGAGGCCAACCCAAGAATAATGAGTCTGGAGTCTCTAGGTGCTGAGGCCTCAGAGTGTTTGGTTTTTACACACCTCAGTCTCCAGACTAACCACACTAGAGTCTTCGGGTTGTTTCCACCAACCACTAGAATTTTAGGTTCCTCCCGACCATTTCATGGAAAGGATATGGGTGCAAGTGTAGGGTTAGTGTACGTGATTTTATTTCTCCATACCTTCTATCGATCAACCCCTCTTTATATTACATATACCCTATGACTCAATAAACAAAGAATCTACATGAATCATCTTCTATCTTTTATCCTTTTTGAGGGGTCGATCACCGTCTTGTGATTTTCATCAAAGAAACCTAAACCACTTACCACATGGTAATATTTCACTTATGTTATTAACAAACACCCAAAACTATTTAGGGAGGAAAATTCCCATTCAAAATCCCTTTTTTGTGTTTGATGACAACTATGGATTTGCACAAATGATATATGTAATATGATTGACGTGGGGATGACTCCTGGGTCCCTTAAGTGAGCCTATCTGGTTTAAGGCTCAGCACTGAAGCCCAACATGATGGACCACTCTATCGTTCTAGAAGGCCCCGCTATGGCCCACCCGCAAGGTTTGTGGATCAAGATGGTAGAAACTTACCGACTAAGGCTAGTGTTCTATAACCCACCCGGGTACGAGTTTGAGACCCAGTCTCCTATATAAAGCCTGGGAGAACCACCCGGGGGGATCATCCAATCTAGACTACACGCATCATAGGAGCCGCCTCTCGAGATCCAATCTCTCGATCTCGCGCCCGCCATTGTAATCATACATCATAATACAGAGAGAGACAAGCAGGAGTAAGGGTATTACCTCTACGAGGGCCCCGAACCTGGGTAAATTGTGCCCCCTGTTAGCCGTCAAGATCACCAACGCCTAATTCGTTCCTCTACTCGAAACCCAACCGGATCATCCGAGGGATTTGTTGATATGAGTCATCAACAATTGGTGCCGTCTGTGGGAACAACGGCGCTGGATCCCCGGATTCACCGGCTTCATCTACACAGAGCTTCTACTGGAGCCTGGCATCTTCGGCTCCCGCGAAGCCAATCTGCTTCGGGTCGTTCATCTACACGCCCCACTCGCCGACTTCTCGCGTTGCGTTCAGCCAACTCCAAGAGGGCGTCACGATGACTTTCGGCGACCTCCACTTACGCGCCACTAGGGAAGGAATTATACGCTTCCCCCGACACTCCCACATATGACGGATCTGACACTGAGTCCGTTTCAAGTATGGCGACTCGGGAATCGCCACTCGACGACTGATGGGATGCCTTGATGTAAGGCTGACGTTGGTAAACCCCAAGAGAAAGGTTGTGAAGAGTGTTGTTGGATATATACCGATTAGGGGTATATCCGGCATTGTCCTAAAGAGCTGGATTATCAGGGTGGCTTGAATGGTAATGGATCATAGTCCATTAGGCGGCCCAGTAAGCTGACAGCAGAAGCCGGATTCTAGAAGAACCCGGACCACGACCCACGCGGTGCGGCTTGGAGTAGAAGACAGATTCCTGTTTTCCAAGTTAGAAACTTACCGTAATCTTCTAGGTTTCCTTTCTGTAAGCCCTAACCCGGTTATGTATGTAAAGACGGGCGGGAGAGAAGAAAGAAACATACAATAAGCTAGAAGCCAACTCGCCGAGAAGTTGATCCTCGCCGAGTTAGCAAATCACAACTCACATTGTACTTTGTATACTTCAGGCTTCAGCCCTGATTTAGTGAGATTGCAGGAGTAGGAACGCCGCCTAGTTGCGACGTACCGAACCTGGGTGATTTTGGTGTCTCGGGTTGTCATACTACCACGTACCCCCATGTCTCTATCAGTAGTCTCATGGCACCCCCGTCTATGAACTCTACTACGATGTCTCGACAGTTGGCGCCCACCGTGGGGCTAGCGACATCAGGCATTATATTTCGATCGGGGATATTCGGCGGAATCGGTAGTACCATAACTGTCGGAAGCTTGGAATTCGACAAGACGTCAGGCGCTTCCTCGACAAAGGATCATACATGCCAGCACGGAATCACCTGGTAAGTGCCTGCGTTTTACCGATTGGATCTGCAAACATCTTTATCGGATTAACTGCAGAGGCAATGGGATTCTGTGGTGGAAGTAGATTTATCCCACCCGCCCTATACCCAATTGAAGAAAACTATGATGCCGGATTTTGCTCAGATCTCTAATATCCCGCTGAATGTGCGGCCTCTTCGGAGATGCCGGCAATCAGATCTCACTTTATTGGTATGGTGCAATCCGAGATCGCCGAAAACACGGATGAAAGCAATCCCGTGGAGGAGGTAGAAGAAAACAATCCCACAACAGAGGTGGAAGATCCGACATCCGTCGACACGACGACGAACTCGGAAGCCGATTTTGTGCTAGCCGCCATTGAGGCGAGATTAGAGTCGGAACCCGGATCGGACGAGCTCGATTTTGAAGACGAAGATGAAGATGCTTTCGAAAGAAAGGCCAAATCTCTCCAAGAGGGATTCCATGAAGTGCTTATGGCAAAACGGGCTGAAAACACGGATGCCGAAAGCCAGGAAGACCCTCAAACACCTCCGCCAGATGAGGAAGAGAGGACGGTGAAACCAGTCCAATTTACCCTGATGTCAAGGAATTGACAGAAGATGAACCTGGCAAAAAAACTCCCTCTTCCAAGAAGAGAAACAAGACTGCCAAGAAACTCCAGTATAAACACCGGAAGAAAAAATTGGTGGATACCGCCAATGAAAACCTGGAAGTAGGAGGAGGAAGCGGAGTCAAGCCTGCGGAGAAGAAAACGAAGGAAATCCCTGTTCCGCCAATGTCAGAACAGGACGAACGTGATCTACTTCAAACACCAGTGGGACCCCACAAACCCCCTAAAGTGCTAGAAGCCAGGATACAAGCTCTCCAAAGGCAGCAACAACATCTATTCAGAACTCGGGAAAATCTCTTAAAAACCCAGCCTGACATTAAATTGCAGCGGGAAGAAATTGAGGAATACGAGAGAAATAATAGATCTGCATAAAACCTACATGGTTACCCGGAATCGCAAGACCGAAAGTATTGCCGCCAAAGGAACGGTTACAAAACCCTTCCTGGCAAAATCAAGTAAACGACATTGATGCCAAGGGCGAACCTGAATACAAAACCGCAGCAGAAAACGCGGAAGCCGCATTCGCCATCCTCAATGATGATCTGTACTCCAATGACGAAAAGCTTCAAGGGGTGTATGCTTTCTTAGGAAAGGCATTGCAACAGCAACAGCAGGGGCAGGCAAGATTAGGGAAGTTGCACGACGACTCGACCCCATGCAAAACCGCCACATGCGCCGCTGGAGCACCTGGACCTGGCGAACCTGGAGATTCAGGTTATTCCAAAGAGAAGAAAGGAGATCCGAGAAAGGACAAGAAACTTCCAGATAACAAGGATGCAGCGTCCAGGACATGATCCCATCCGCCAAAAGGTAGAATCAATCCCCGAGATCGGGAGGAACAAAACCGGAAAGACGGAAAAGCGATGCCGCCTTCGAGACGCCCGGCTGAAAAAGCCGGAAGATACGACATTCCTCACGGGCGTGAGAGATCCCGTACTCCTCCTAGGAATAAAGAAAGACCAAGGAGTAGAACTCTACCTTATTTCAAAGGACACGACAACGGAGGAAATAGGGATAACCCCGGAAAAGCGCACTCGCGCAACAATGGAAAAGAAAGGATTAAATGCCCTTCCATCCATTCAGCCGGTAGATATTCCGTACACGCTGATAGAGCGGAAATAGATGATCTATACTTTGGACCTAAGTGTTTCACTGATAGGATCCGAAGAATAACTCTACATTCTGGCTTTGCCAAAGTTGGTCCAACATATAAAAAATATACCGGTAGTACAAACCCGGATACCTGGCTCTCAGACTACTATACAACCGTCCAGATTAACAAAGGGATAGATCTAGATGCGGTAAAATTCCTTCCCTTAATGTTGCTGGACGGAGCCAGAGATTGGATTAATGGACTTCCATCAAGAACCGTGGATAGCTGGGATGATATGGCTAGAGTTTTCACTCGGAATTTTTGGGGAACATACAAACGCCCCAATAGCATCAACCAGCTAAACCGTTGCACCCAGTTTGAAGATGAGCCATATGTTGACTTTATCTCAAGATGGGCTGCAATGAAGAACAGCTGCTCTGGAGTAAGCGATGTATAAGCAATGCATGATTTCATCAATGGTCTAAAACCCGGCCTCGTACCATTCATGGTTGGTTCAAAGATGCACAAAGATCTCAGATCTATGCTTAGAACCGCAAATGAGCACGCAGCGGCCGAAGACGACATCAGAGCGAGAGGTGGAAACATTGACGCTTTGGCTCAGGCCAAAAAGATGCCTCGTTCTGAGAAAAAAGCTACTTCAGAAGCACAGCAAAAGCCCAAGGAAGTTAATTTAGCCTTTGGAAAGGATAATGGCAGCAAATGGAAAGAAAGAAACACATAACTCATCTCCTACTCAAAGGAAGAGTGGGAAAACATTAAGTCGGAAAACTGTGTCTGCCATTCGCAATTTGGGAAACCTACCCATACTAATGCGCAAATGCCGGCTTAATAAGCATGTGAAAGGCACTACAGGATCCAGGAACAAGGGGGAAAATTCCAAGAGAAAGTTCTCAAAGCAAAAGCCAGAAGCTTCAAAAGAAGACAGTGAATCGTACACTGATGAAAAAATCCAGGACCAGCAGCGAAAAGGCGAACCAAAATTCCTGAGAGTTGATGGAGAATGTAACTTAACTTTCCTGGCAACTCCCTCAGCAAAGGTGGCAAAGAGAACACTTAGAGAAATAAGCGCGATTGTTCCACCAACACCCAAATTTTTGAAGTACTCGAACACACCAATTATCCGGGATCAGTCTGATCATCCCGGAAATATCCTAGAACCCGGCACACAAGCTCTAATTGTATGCCCTATTGTTCAAAACACTAGGCTAAAAAGAGTGCTGATGGATGGAGGATCCAGTATCAATATAATGTACCTGGATACACTGAAGCATCTGCGAATCTCCGAGACCCAGCTAAATCATAGCAAGATACGTTTCCACGGCATCGTTCCTGGCGGACAAGCACAATCCCTAGGAGAAATTTCCCTAGACGTAACCTTTGGAGAAAAAGAGCATTTCCGACAGGAAAAAAAATCTCTTCCGAGGTTATGCCGTTCGAAAGTGTATACCACGCAATATTCGGACGTCCAGCTTTCACCAAATTCATGGCAAGATTATGTTATATCTATAACAACCTGAATATGCCAGGGCCAAAAGGAGGAGTAATCACCATATTGGGAGACTTCAAATTGGCAAACGAACTGGAAAAAGGAAACACCCTTTGCGCAGAAAAAGTAATAGCAAAGGAGGTATCGCCGACAGAAATGCCGGCAGGAAAAGAAAGCCGGAAGCCCGCATATAGTTTCAAAGCTTCCGAGAATACAAGACAGGTTATCCTAGATCCCAAAGATCCGACAAAATTTGTCGTAGTGGGAACCGGGATGACCGACAAATAGGAAAGCGCGGTCATCAAGTTCCTCCGTGAGAACTAGGATATTTTTGACTGGTGTCCTGCGGACATGCCAGGTGTACCCAGGGAGCTTGTTGAGCATCAAATCAAAGAAATTTCAGGATCTAAACCCGTCAAATAAGGTCTCCGTCGATTTGACGTAAGAAGACGGAAGGCTATTGGCAAAGAAATTATCCGGCTATTGGCACCTGATTTTATCCGGGAAGTTATACATACTGAATGGTATGCAAACCCAGTATTAGTCCCAAATAAATATAGTACTGTCCTTAGGATGTATATAGATTACACCGGCCTGAACAAACTGTGTCCAAAAGATAGGTTCGCGTTACCGCGAATCGATCAAATAATAGACGCCACTGCTGGATCTGAGCTTTTATGCTTTTTTAGATGCTTATTCTGGGTACCTTCAAATACGAATGAAGGAGGAGGACCAAATCAAAACTTCCTTCATAACCCCGTATGGAACATACTATTACATAACCATGCCTTTTGGCCTGAAGAACGCAGGCGCAACTTACCAGCGTTGCATGCAACGATGTTTGCATAGTCAGATTGGCAAAAACGTTCATGTTTACGTGGACGACATTGCCGTCGTTTCCACGGAAAAAGAAACACTCCTTGAAGATTTATGAGAAACCTTCAAAAACTTACGCACTTACAAAGTGAAGTTGAATCCATTAAAGTGCGTATTCGGGGTTCTCTCGGGAAAACTTCTGGGTTTTATTGTTTCTCACAGAGGAATAGAAGTAAACCCGGAAAAGATCAAGACAATCTTAAACATATCAAAGCCTACATTCTTAAAATATGTACAAAGATTGACGGGTTCTGCAGCCGCTGTCGGCAGGGTTATAAGCCGGCTAGGAGACAAAGCTCTGTCATTATACAAATTGTTGAAGAAATACGACAAATTTGTATGGACAGAAGAGGCGGACAAAGCATTAACCCATTTAAAAGAAACCTTGATAAAAGCTCCAATTTTGGCATCGCCAAAAGACAAAGAACCTATGTTACTGTATCTCACGGCAACAAACAGGATTATTAGTGTCGTGATAGTTGTGGAAAGGAGGAAAGAAGAGCAAAGCATACCAGATCAACATCCAGTGTATTATGTCAGTGAAGTTTTTTCTGAGTCCAAACAAAGGTATCCACACTATCAAAAGCTGGCATATGGCGTGTTTTTGCATCTCGAAAACTCCGCCATTATTTCCAAGGAAATTCCAGAACAGTGGTATGTAAAGCACCACAAGGGGATATTATTAACAATGCAGACACAATAGGTCGAGTAGCCAAATGGGGCATCAAGTTAGCTGTGTTCGACATTAAGTACCAACCCCGGACGACAATTAAATCCCAGGTGTTGGAAGATTTCGTCGCTGATTGGACAGAAGCAATGGAAAACACACCAATGCCGGAGTCGGAATACTGGGTCATGCACTTTGACGGATCCAAGACGAAGGAAGGCGCTGGAGCTTGTGTAGTGCTAAAATCCCCGAAAGGAGATACTATGGAGTATGTATTACAAATACACTTCAACGCCAGCAATAACGTGGCAGAATACGAAGCTTTGCTTCATGGCTTGCACATTGCAAAAGAAATAGGTGTCAAACGCATACTATGCTATGGTGACTCATATTTGGTACAACATCAGCTCAACCAAACATGGGACGCCAAAAGTCCCATCATGGCCGAATATTGGAGAACGGTGGACGAGTTTTCCATTTGCTTCCTGGGATTTGAAGTACTTCATGTCAAAAGGGGAGAAAACTAGAACGCGGATGCATTAGCCTGCATGGGCTCGGAAAGAGTGAAAACCCTACCACCAGTTGTGTTTGTCCAACATTTGCATAAACCATCGATAAAAGGTGGAGATGCTGATTATCCTCTCGTTTTCGAGTCAATTGAAGTCCTACTCGTTAACCCAGATTGGACAATTCCATATTTAAACTTTTTAGTGGATCAGAAGTTCCCGGATTGGAGCAGACGAGGTCTTGCAAAGACAAATAAAACGTCGATGCAAAGGATATACGGTAATTAATGGTTGCCTATATAAACGCAGCACTATCGGAATTTTTCAGCGATCTATTTCGCCAGAAGAAGGCCGAGAAATACTGCAAGAAATCCATGCAGGAGATTGCGGACATCATGCTCGATCAAAAGGCATAGTTAAAAAAGCATTATGTGCATGTTTTTTCTGGCTAACAGCCAAGACAGATGCCGAACACATAGTAAACACATGTGCCGGATGTCAGTATTACGCCAAGCAGACGAATATGCCAGCCCAAGCACTCAAAACTATCCCTATTACATGGCCATTTGTGGTCTGGGGGCTAGATATGATGGGACCATTCAAAACTGCAAGAGGTGGACTCACACATCTACTCGTTGCAGTAGATAAGTATACCAAGTGGGTGGAGGCAAAACCCATAAAAAAGCTTGACGGTGTAACTGCCAGGAATTTCATCATTGACGTAGTCATGAGATACGGCGTTCCACACAGCATAATTACCGACAACGGGACAAATTTCTCAATTGGAGAGTTGGCAAAATATTGCCGAGAAACGGGAATACGCTTAGATCTTGCATCTGTGGCACACCCGCAATCCAATGGGCAGGTTGAAAGAATAAATAGCTCAATCCTGCAGGGAATACGCCCAAGACTCGAATCTCCTCTTCATAGAGCAGCTGGAGCATGGGTAGAAGAGTTACCTTCCGTGCTTTGGAGTATTCGAACGACGCCAAATAGATCAACAGGGCAAACCCCGTTTTTCCTGGTTTATGGCGAAGAAGCAGTGCTTCCAATGGACATGCTCCATGATATCCCAAGAGTGCAGGATTTCGATGACTTAGATGCCGAAAGTGCACGACAGGATGCCGTCCATCTTCTAGAATAAGAACGGGAGCTTGTGCTTCAAAGATCCGCCATTTATCAGCAAGGATTACAACGATACCATAGTCAGAAAATCAGGCATCGTTCTTTCAAAGAAGGTGACTTAGTGCTAAGATTGGTGCAAGAAAGGAAGCACAAGTTAGCCCCACTTTGGGAAGGACCATTTGTCATTAGCAAAGCTATGAAAAATGGATCATACTATCTTGTAGATGTTCGGGATACGGAGGATGATCCCAAAAGACCGAATCGCAAAAGAAAGAGAAAGATAGATGTCGAACTAGGAGAGACTAAAAGACCCTGGAGCATCCAGCAGTTACGTCCCTTCTACACATAGTTCAATTTCTATGTAAACATCTTTGAGATCATGAAATAAAGTTTTCGGAATTCATACATCTATGTTTTTACATGTTTATTATAGTATAAAGCATAAATCCGCCTTATCTATTTCCCAATGATCTTTCAAAATACTCAATGTAACCCGAATTGTGCATGCGTGCTCGGAGTTAAAAAACTGAATGATTTTCGGCCTAAGAAGGCTTAAGGGAACTCAGATCGTGCCTGCGTGCCCGAGTTTCATACAAAATTCCTTGCTTTTTCTCTAAGTATTATCTGATTGTTTTTATGTTGGGTCAGCGGAACTAGTCAGTAAAAATGCCTTTAGTATGATCCATGTTTCCAAGTTTCGACTGATTGGTTATACCCAGTCACTTGGCATGAAGATTATGTACTATCGAGCCATTTCAAAGACTAAGGACAGTTAAGACATATAAACCAGAGAACTTAGAAGATCAAGAAATAAAAACCCGGAAAACTTGCAAAGACTTAATAATTTAACTGCAAAAGCGGAGTACTTGTTTATACAAAAGAATAGATAGCATTACAATAAGTGTTACATTGTAAGATCAGTAATGCTTCTATTTTCCTATCTTCTACCTAGGACCAAGCAACTTCTTCAGGCATCTGAGTCATCGTCTTTGCTGCTGGATTCCTCGAGAGTTGTCAGGATTTCCTCCTCGGGGTAGAAGGTGGAGATGTTCACCATATTGGCGATCTTGGTGGCATGACCTTTGATTTCATCAAAGATGCTCGTCCGCTGAGCATCCGTGTATCCTTGAGGGATGCCGGACGCCACGCGCCAAGATTTGGCAGTGGGGTAATGCATACGCATGAGCCCAAGGGCCATGCGTGCACCACCACGAGCCGCAGAGTGGAGCCAGGACTCCTTGCGGTTCGCCACCTCCACGATAGCCTTCGGAAGCTTGCTGACTTCCGAGAACTCCCCATATTTGTCGGGAATGTACTTATTAATAAGTAGCATCCCCGCAGCCTTGAGAGCGGTGAAGAGTTTCCCAAAAGCCTGGATTCTCTCAATCCGGGTAAGCTGGGGGCTACCTCCTGTTTCAATCAACAAACAAATGGTAGAAAAAATAGGAGAAGGGAAACAAGGAAAATTCCGGTAAAAGTCTAAAAAACTTACCAAGAATCTGGTCTATCTCGGTGCATTCCTCCAGGCGCTGGTTCAGGGCATTCTCCAGGTCCCTGATTGTAGCCTTGTCTTTCTCGGCCTGGCTGGAGGCCTTAGTCTCGGCAATGCCAACAGCTAGTTGGCTGGCCTCCAGTTCCTTCTGGAGCTTCACAGTAAGCTTGTGAAGATCCAGGTTCTCTCGGCGGAGGTTCTCGGTGTTGCCGGCATATTCAACAACTTGTTTGGTTTTCGCCAAAGAAGCTGGAAAGCAAGTAAAAAAGAAGAGTTAGAAACTCGGAAAATTACTTAGAAAAAATTCTGAATGAAAGCAGTGAGAAATAATTTACCTGCTGATTCAGTCAGCTGCTGTTGAACATACGCCAGCTCTGCTTCCTTATATTCAAGAATAGAAAGAAGGGTTTTAACTCCTTATTCTTGATGGTAAGTTTATTGAAAACTTCCACGTTGATGTTTTCAGCAGTTTGCTGAAACACGGAAAAAGAGACAAAAAAAATGCTTAAGTTAAGAACAAGCATAATAATGGAAAAGGCATTAAGTCAAAAGCATGCATTTGGCTTATTACTTGGGGGCTAGAGATATTACCTGGCTCATCTTAGTCAAGTTTGCCAAGTTTTCATTGAATTCTTTTGCATAGTCTGCAAAAAGAATCCCGACGTTGCAAAGACCGTCCTGGTGGACATGCCAAGGTGAAAATACGAAGTAATTCCTTATAATAAGCCCGCCTTGCGGCCAAGGACGGATTAAGGGTGTTGGGGCGAAGAATTTGGTCGCCCACGGATGCATATATCCGTGTTCGTCAAACGGCTCCTTCTTTACCTTGAACTCCTTGTCAAAAGTCGGAATGGGTTCCTCCTCAGCTGTACGAGAAGGACCGCCCGTTTCCGGCACCGCCCTTTCCATCACGTCCGGCTCGGATGCAAAAGGCTGGCTGGTCTGCAGGGGTTCCTCGTCCCTGACAGCCATGTTTTCCTCCGTAGCTGCGACCAGAGTGTCGGGAGCAGCAGCAGGAGAAGGTTGTGCCCCTCTCCGGGCAACAGACTTGTGTTTCTTCAGCCTTTTTGGCTTCAATGTTGTTGGAGCCAAACTGGAAAGAAAACATCCGAGAAGTTAAAATTCCGAGAAAAAGGAAAGAGATTCTGAGAAAAAGTAAACCCGGATGATTAACCTGGACGTAGCGACGGGAACTCCGTCAAGATCGATTATTTATTGAGTAGCGCAAGGCTTCTTGTGTTTCCGTCCGCCTACAAAGTTAGCGCGCATTGCGTCTAACTCGGCATCGGTCGCAAGGTCTTCCTCAGGAAGATCGACAAGCTGTCAAAAAGGACAATGTTTGAGTTAAAATAAATATCCGACAAAGAAGAAACGCAGAACCAAAGCCCAAAATGAATAGCCATACCTTAGGAGCCGGGTTTGTCGCTGTATACATCGGCCGACTTTCCTCATATTGGTCGCGTGTTGCGACCAACTAGTTAACATGTTTTCTCAAATATTTGGCCGGCAAAGATTTGTTCGTTGTCCGCATTGCGTCTTTGGGTCCCGAGTATTCGCTCACGAGCCAGGGACCGCGATGGGCCAGAGGATGAATCCGCCTTTCTAACCAGCACAGGACTGTGTCCATGCCAGTAAGGGGGGAGACGCGGAAACGAGCTTGGCGATGCGCCGCTTGATCCTTAGCAGATCCGACGGCAAGGTTTGAACTGCGTCCACTGCCCAGTTGTCCTGGGGAGTGGCAGCGCAGTTGACGAAAGGTGGAATTCCCGTATCCTTTCCAGGATACGGGACATTTTGGTGGTAGAAGAAGCAACCCGTCCAAAACTTGACGGATTCCGAGGTTTTGATCTTGGGGAACCAATCCTCCCTGAACCTACAGAGGGTGAAGGATATGGTTCCGCAAGTCGGGAGTGCGCCCTCAGACGGGTTTCGCTTAACCCCAAAACAATACTGCCAAACGTCTAACCTAGGTTCTAATCCTAGATACCCTTCAAAGAGGCCTGGAACTCGGCTAGATACAGAATGGAATTCGGAGGAAGTTTGTGGGGTTGAATGTTATAGTGGTTGAGAACCTGGAGGAAGAAGGCGGAAGGCGGAAATCCCATACCTCGGCTAATATGCGAGGTGAGGAGAACCCTTTCCCCGGCTCTTGGCATGGGCTCGGAGTCGTCCTTCTCGTGCCGCCATTTACCCTTCAGAATCAGTCCCTCCTTCTCCATTGTCGGAAGGAGGGAAGGAACCAAGTTGCAACGGCTCTGATTCCCGGACATCTCGCCTTCGTCCTCCGCTCCAGCGGCGGCCGCGGCAGCGAGCTCCTCACCAACGAGGGTGCGATTTTCTTCCACTGTCTCGGGGGAGAATGGCGGAGGCGGCGTGGAAGATGATGACGCCAAGTTTCGGCCGCGAGAGGAGGATCCTCACGGACCAGGCCGCCGGCAGTTTCCTCCGGCGCGTTCGCGGCAGCGCGGCTCGGGGAATCGAGCAGGGGATCAATGTCGTTGATAATGTCGTCGATGTTGTGGGCGACGGTGTTCTCCTCCGCGGCGCGCGGTGAATCGTCGGTTGCCATTTTTGGGCGGCGCGGGGAGGAACCCGAACCTCCGATGAGGATTTTTCCGGGGACGGTGCGAGATGCACGAGCTCTGCTCACACTTGAAGCTTGGGCTCGGTTGCAATGGCGCTTGAGGGCTGGAAGCTGGAGTGAGAGCAGAAGGGCAACCGAAGGGCCCGAGGGCGGCTATTTATAGCTGGAAAACCTTTAAGATGCGCCACAACGGCTCTTTTGACCGTTAGATCTTCGACGTGTGTCACGCACCGGAAATCCGGGAAATGAGGGGACGAGTGATAATTGCTATCTCCTCATTTCCCGTGAGAATCTGCCAGAGATACGTTTCAGGGTTTCACATTTGAACCCAAACGTCCCTGACGTCAGCATTATTTTATCGCTGACGTAAGGAAGTTCCTTCTCCACGAAGGCTCGTGGAAGAAAGAGTCGGATTTTGAAAAAAATCCGAGTTTCGCGTTAAAGCATGATTTGAGGAAAAGAAGAATCGAGACGAAGTGCCAACATTTCTCGGAAAAAAATGCAAATTGACGAAAGGTGGCAGATTGGAGTCTCAATCCTTCTTGGGGGCTACTGTCGGATATATACCGATTAGGGGTATATCCGGCATTGTCCTAAAGATCCGGATTACCAGTGTGGCCTGAATGGTAATGGATCACAGTCCATTAGGCGGCCCCGTAAGCTGACGCGCAGAAGCCGGATTCTAGAAGAACCCGGACCACGGCCCACGCGGTGCGCCTTGGAGTAGAAGGCGGATTTCTGTTTTCCAAGTTAGAAACTTACCGTAATCTTCTAGGTTTCCTTTTTGTAAGCCCTAACCCGGTTAAATATATAAAGCCGGACGGGAGAGAAGAAAGAGACAATAAGCTAGAAGCCAACTCACCGAGAAGTTGATCCTCGCCATGTTAGCAAATCACAACTCACATTGTACTTTATATACTTCAGGCTTCATCCCTGATATAGTGAGATTGCAGGAGTAGGAACTACGCCTAGTTGCGACGTACCAAACCTGGGTAATTTTGGTGTCTCTGGTTGTCATACTACCACGTTCCCCCACGTCTCTATCAGTAGTCTCATGGCACCCCCGTCTATGAACTCTGCTACGATGTCTCGACAAGTGTAGCAGAAGTTTTCCCTCAGGAAAGAAACCAAGGTTGAATAAACCAGTAGGAGGATAAGCAATCTATGAAGGTTTATGCAGCTGAGGTGGCATAGCTCACTACCGGTTCAGCAGCAACGTGGAACCTACACAACACAATCAAATCACTCTGTCCCAACGTAGCAGTGAGGTTGTCAATTTCACCGGTTTTGCTGAACACAAAGAGGTTAAACGTATGGTGTGAAAAACAGTAGGAACAGTATGAAAGCAGTAGGCGTTTTATCAGTATGAGGAAAATGGACCGGGGTCCACGGTTCACTAGTGGTGTCTCTCCGTGAAAGATAAAGAACATCTGTGGTGAACAAATTACAGCTGGGCAATTGACAGAAATGAAGGCTGCACCGTAGTGCATATGCAAGACATAAAGATTACTATGTGATTCATGCAGGAATTACAACAAAATACATAGACCGTCATCCAACTACATCTATGACTAATAATCCACCCTTCGAATATCATCCGAACAAATGCTGGGTATTAAGTTGCAAGCAACAGATAATCGCAGCAAGGAAAGTGTGTAATGTAAACAATAACATCATCCTTAGACAAAGCATTGTTGTTTTCTCCCTAATGGAAACAACACATGCTCCATCCGTCACGTTTCTTTCACTCGAGCACAGATGCAAAGGAGGCATGAACCCACTATCAAGCATAAATACTCCCTCTTGGAGTTACTAGCATCTACTTGGCCAGAGCATCTACTAATAACGGAGAGCATGCAAGATCATAAATAACATAAGCATGAAGATAACATGATAGATTGATAATCAGAAGACATAGAAATCAACATTCATCAGATCCCAGCAAGCACAACATGTAGCATTACATAAAGATGATCTCGATCATGTGAGGCAGCTCATGAGATCTAAACATAAGGCATAAAGTGGAGAGAACAACCATCTAGCTACTGCTATGGACCCGTAGTCCAGGGATGAACTACTCACGCATCACTTCGGAGGAGGGCATGATGGTGTAGACTCCTCCGGTGATGAATTCCCCTCCCGGCAGGGTGCCGGGGAGAGCTCCAGAACCCTCCCGATCTCGGGATGACAATGACGGCGGTCTCGGGTGTTTTTCGGTACGAAGTGGTATATCTATAGGGTTTACGTCTCGGAAAGTATAAATAGGAAAAATGGCAAAGGCGGTAGAGACCGGGGGGTGGTACACCACTCCATGGCAAACATCAGAAATTAAGGATACGTTTACGACGTATCAACATCCCCAAGCTTAGTTCCTACTCGTCCTCGAGTAGGTAAACGATAAAAACACATAATTTTTTAGGTGACATGCTACCAACATAAACTTTACCATCAATAATGTAAAAGCGTATGTAAACTGAGATCATAGAACTTCATCACAAGCATGATAAATAGAATTTAAAACAATAAAGTGAAAACAACAAACATTTGTTACACATGCTTTGTTAGAAAATAAAGTACAAGCTAACATAGATGCTAACATCAAAATATCAGTACCAAAATGGTACTGGACTCATCATAACCATTTAAAAAACTTAGGCAACAAACATAACACAGCTAGCTCACAAGATCTATTCAATAACAAAACTAGAAAACAATACTAGACAAAACATATCTCTATTTGTTTTCCAAACATGCACACACTTCCTATCAAACTAGTATTGCAAGAAAACAACCTAATAACAAGTAGCAAAACATCTACACATGCTAGGAAACAAGTTTCCAGCAATCAAACAATTAATCACAAACAAATACACAAGTTTTAAATAAAACAGAAAAGGTGTTGTTTCTAAAAATGCACACCAAAAAAAATATAGAGTTCTAAAAAATTAACCCAAGCTAGTATCTCATAGATCTAGTCAAACAAAAACTCACCCAATTGGATTCACATCAAAAATCGTTTTTGAACTCCCTCTAAAAATCCTAGAAAAGCATACTGGCCTTTTACCAAAATGATGGCATTTCCATCTGATAACTCTCCTTATGTGAGGTCAAGTGCTACTGATAGATCTATTCAATAGATACTCAAAACAATATGGTTTGACCAAAATGGAGACACGCTCAAAAAGTTATGTCCCAAATAGTCCCACAAACAGTTTGTGCCATTTTAAATACTAAAGCAAAAATAAACATGCAATTATGGATCTACCACTTGGAGATGGTTAAGAAAACATTACTCTACTACCAAAAAAAATTGTTTGATTTTATGTGCACTTAATCTATTTTTCACAGAGAAAAAGTAACATCAATGTTTTCTGTAAAAAAATAAAAGGAAAAGGAACACACGGGGTAGGCTGGCTTTGCTCAGCATGCGGCCCAGCTAACGGCCAAAGCGGCCCAGCGCACCTGGCGCGCGCGGGCGCGGGAAAAGCACGGATTCAGCGGGAGCCGTTGATCCGCGAAGATCAACGCTCAACGTTCTTGTTGTTCCTCTACTCCCTCTTTCTCTCATCCGAGCTACGGGCAAGACGGCAGGGCACGATGGCTCACCGTGGTGAAACAGCGAGGGGCGGCACGGTGTCGTGGAGGCAGAGGGCACTCAGGGCAGTCGAGGGACGTGGAGTTTGGCGGCGGTGGTGGCTCCCAGCGATGGAGAACGGCGGTACGGCCGCGACATTGAAACGGATGGCGGCGGCGCTCCTGCACACACGAGGATACGAGGGAAGGTCAATGGGGGTCTACGGGATATGTGGAGCTTGTCAGAGGCAAAAACGAGAGGTGGGGAGGGTTGATTCGAGGTGCACCACCTCGGGTGGCACTGTGGTGACCGGCGGCGGCGTTCGTGCTTGTGGGGCTTGCAGGAGGATCGGGGCTCGTTTCTTTTGTTTGAGGCGAGAGTGGAGAGGGTGGGGAAGCTAGTGGCGAGAGGGTTCCGAGTGAGGAGGCTTATATCCATGGCATTGAGTCGAGAGACATGGGGGCGTTCTCGGGTGCGTCTAAAACAGCACGGGGGCGAGCTCATGGGATGTCCACGACGCGCATTCGGCATGGGTGGTGTCAGGGAGCAAGAGGGGGGTCGGGGGCAAGTCAAAGGTGGATTTTGAGGGGTGGAGAAGCCACGGCATGGCCACAGTGGCCATGGCACTGTTGTTCCCATGCCATGCCACTCCTCTTCCTTCCTCCTCTTTTCCTTACAAGCACTCTCTCTCTCCCTTGACCTTCTAGAAGCAAGGCAAAGGATCCAATGTGGAGTCCAAACTATAGAGATCACAAATGGAAAAATGGCATTTCGAAATTTGAAGAAAAATCAATTGAAAACATCTGCTAAACTTTTGTTAAAACACTATTTCTGAAAAATTCAGAAAAGTTCAGTTATAAACTTAGAGAAATTTTCTAAGTGTTGGAAAACAAATAAAATGAGCAAAAAGTTCAGAATGTTTTCAGAGGTCAAATGAATTCCAATTTTTTTTTTCAAAGTTGGAGTTTGTTAAACATGTTTTTAGACTTTCAGAAACATCTTTTGAAAACAAAATTGTAATAGTGGAAGTCTATGAAAACAAAGTGGAAAAAGGGCTACTTTCTGTTTTTCTCTGTTTTCTAAAAATGCAATTTTCTGTCTCATTTTTCTTCCACAAAAACAACAAGCAAAAGATTATTTTTCTTATTCAAAAATCCAAACCAAGCTTATGGATTTGTAGTCCATATATCAAGGAACAAATAAAAGCCGAGAAAACACAAAATGGAATATTATAGCCTAGTGAAAACAAGTGTGCAAAAGAGGTACTTGGCTATATTTCCAGGGAATAGTTTCTATAGAAAACTTAGAAGAAAACTTCCATAAATCATTTTGAAAATTTTGTTTTCTTGGATCCAATAAAGCTAAAAGTTTATTTCAAGATGCAAGAAAGCATGATCCAAGTCTTGGAACAAAAATCACTCAAGTAACATTATGAAAACATCAGAGACAACATAAAGGTGTTTTCAGAAAAATTGTTTGTATTGGGTTTTCAAATGAAACAAAACTTGCATTGCATATATGAATATTGTCATATACACATGTTGGTTCAAACAATCATGTTGTTAGAAAAAAATTGTTGGACCACATTTTTGTCCCCTTGAACTACAGTACAAGAATCGGAAAACTGGGGTGTCACACACATTTGACAAACTTTGTTTTTTTGGGAGTTAGATGCACGAGTAGAGCTCATACTCAGTACGGGTGAAGGCTAGAGAAATATTAAGAGTGGCTAACTAAGAGAGCAATACCGTCCATAATCATGCATAGCAATAAACCATCATTAATCAAAGCATGAAGTGATATTACAAGTCAAAAACAAAATGACCATCAAGGCTAGAGGTGACTTCTTCTATAGTCATAACATGGTGTGATCATGCGCCAAGTCAATTGAGACAAATAATTCAAATAAGAATACACAATACCATGCTTCAATACGAGGGAGCAACACATGATTTAATTTCAATGGCACATTAAGCACTCTCGAATATTTTAGAATAGTCATAATACAACATATACTACTAATAACACAATTAAAATAACATCTACTATGACATGCCAAAGCCTAAGCCACAGTCAAAACAAGCTTCCTGTTGCACGACTATAAGCATGAAATATTTTAATCTTCTCCAACACCAATCAACTTATTTGAAACAAATCTCAGAGAAAATAATCATCAAAGACCAGAGAGATAATCATATAAAATGAAGCAAACCAACAAGCTCTGCAAAAATTCTAGTGAAAAACAAGAGCTAAAAGCAGTACTAGCAAAAACTGAACACTCATAGAACAAAAGAGTTTCTCTCTCCAAAATAAATTATGCTAGGATCCAACCATAAACTACATCAAGAAAACAAAACATAACTGAAAGTAGAATAAAATGATGCTCCAAGAATAACACATATCATGTGAAGCAATAAAAAATATAGTGTTTTGAAAGAAACCTGATATTTTTGTTGATGACGAAGAGTATGCCTTGGGCATCCCCAATCTTCCACGGTTGTACTTTTTGGGTATGTATTGGGGCGACATGGGCATCCCCAAGATTGAGCTTTTTACCATCCTTCATCTCATCATATCATTCTTCTCTCCCTACACTTGAAAACTTCCTCCACCTAAAACTTCTCACAATCTTCATTAGCAACGTTAGTGCATCAAAATAATAAATCCACTTGGTTCAGTTTCAAAACAAGTATAACACTCAATTCAAAACATTAGCTATTGTCACAAATTTTTTTGAGGCTCTCCCCTCCGAAAGAATCTCAAAAGAAAAAGATTAAGAGACAAATGCAAATATTGGAAGAAATCTGTCAAAACAGAACAATTGGTAAAGATGATTTTTCCGAAAATCTTCAGTTGCTCAAATAAAAAAGTGCAAAACTAATAAAAGTTAGATAAGAACATAGGGCATGTTTCTATTTTTTTCAAAGCAATCCAATGTTCTGGCTGAGAGAAATACTATTTTTTGTGGCAGCAGAGAAATCTGTTTCAGGACAGCAACTTTCCCAAATCGCACTACCTCTCTATTAGAGGTTACTCTTGGCACAAAAACAAAATAAAAAGGATAAGAAGCGGTTGTTAAAGAGGTAAAAACTTCTAAGAAAAAAAATAGAAGAAAACAAAAAGAAAACAGGAAAACAAAGTGAGGTTGCCTCCCACAAACGCTTTTCTTTAACGCCTTTTAGCTAGGGACTCATGGGCAGTCCTCACAAGGGACTCAAAAGGTAACTTCATTATATTTCTAGGGAAATGTTCCATGCCCTTTTTAAAGGGAACCTTAAATCTTATAATTCCCTCTTTCATATCAATAACAGCACCAAGAGTGCAAAGAAAAGGTATCCCCAAAATGATAGGACAATAAGCATTGCATTAAATATATAAAACATGAAAATAAACGGGGACAAAATTATCGTTAGCAATAATAAGAACATCATAATCCTTCCCAAAGGTCTTTTAACAGTAGAGTCTATAAGATGCACTCCCAAAATACTCTCATCCAATGGTTTCAAATCAAACATATCATATAAACTTTTAGGCATAATAGAAGAACTTGCACCAAGATCACATAAAGCATTGCAATTAGAATCATTCACTCTTATTCTAATAACCGGATCCCAACCAGCTTGTAATTTTCTAGGAATAGAGGTTTCAAGTTTGAGCCTTTCTTCCTTAGCTTCAGTGAGAGCATTAGTGATATGTTTAGTGAAGGCAATATTTATCTTACTAGCATTAGAATCTTTAGCCAATTTTTTTAAGAACTTTATAACATCAAAGATGGTGCAATTATCAACATCAGTTTTATCATCCTCAAACATGGTGGGAGTTGTTTTGCCTAAAGTCATATTATCATCAATCCCACTTCCAACAATTTTCTCCCTAGAAATTTTTTAATCTCCAAACTTATGGGACTCCTTCTACCTAAAGTAATGACCTCTACAATTCCATTTGTTTTGAAATCAACATGTTTAGAAGCATTAGGATACTCATTTGTACTGAAAGTTTTGACTTTCTCAAAGGGTTGGATGGTATAAATTTTAATAGGCTCACTTTTAGCAGTTTTTCATTTTTTTTTTTGACATAAACATGTTTAGAAGCATTAGGATACTCATTTGTACTGAAATTTTTGACTTTCTCAAAGGGTTGGATGGTATAAATTTTAACAGGATCACTTTTAGCAGTTTTTCAGCAATTTCATCTTCTCTTTCTCTTCTAGCGCGTATTTGAGATAACATTCTCATGTTCTCATTTATTTGAACTTGTATATAATTTATAGGTTCAGTTTTATTGGCCTCAAGAGGTGTAGTACACATTTTTAAAATTTCTACATCATGAGCAAGACTATCAACTTTCAGCACAAGATTATCTAGTTTTGCAAGCCTTTCATCAACACTTCTATTGATTTTTGTGTGTAGTGATAAGTTATTTAAGCACGTTATCAAGATCAGAGGTGGAACTTCTATGATTTTTATAATCATTGCCATAATAACTCCCATACGAATTACCATTATTACTAGGATATGGCCTATAGTTATTACCACCAAAATTATTCTTGTAAGCACTATTGTTGAAATTGTTTCTAGCAATAAAATTCACATCAATTTGACCATTCTCAATAGCAACAAGAGAGTTAAAGGGGAAATAATTAGGATCTATAGGCACTTGTTTAGCTAGAAATGAAGCAATCATATCAATCTTATCACTCAAAGATGAGATCTCCTCAACGGAATTTACCTTTTTACCTGTTGGAGCCCTTTCTATGTGCCATTGGGAAAAGTTTGTCATTACATCATCCAATAACTTGTTTGCTGCACCTAAAGTGAGGTTCATGAAGGTTTCTCCCGCCGCTGAATCCAATAAATTCCTTGAAGGAAAATTTAATCCTGCATAAAAAGTCTGGACAACCATCCACGTAGTTAGTCCGTGTGTGCGACAATTCTTAGAAATAGTTTTCATTCTTTTCGAAGCTTGATCAACATGTTCATTATCATTTTGTATAAAGTTCATAATGTTACTCCTCGTTTGTATAATTTTTTGCAAGTGGATAATACTTCCCAATAAAAGCATCTTTGCATTTAGTCCAAGAATCAAGGCTATTTTTAGGCAAAGACAATAACTATTCCTTAGCTCTTCCTCTTAACGAGAAAGGAAACAATCTTAATTTCACAATATCACACTCTGCCTCTTCATATTTTTGCATATCACATAACTCAACAAAGTTATTTTAATGAGAGACAATATCTTCTCCAATACCAGAAAATTGATCTTTCATGACAAGATCCAATAATGCAGGTTTAATTTCATAGGAATCCGTTGTAGCAGCAGGTGGAGCAATTGGTGTGCATATGAAATCATTATTATTTGTAGTAGTAAAGTCACAAAGCTTGGTGGTCTCATTGGTAGCTTGCAAGGTAAAACAAAATAAACTAACAACACAAATAAAAGACTAGAAACCAGGGAACTAATTTTTTGGGTTTCGATAAAGAGAAAACAAGACTAAACAAAAGTAAACAAATCAAGAACAACACAAAAGAAAGAGAGTGGAAGTGTGAGACTCCCCTTGCAGAAAGATAGAAGTCCCCGGTAACGGCGCCAGAAAAATTACTTGATGCTGACGTGATCACACGCTCGTTGGGAGACCCCAAGCGGAATGTATGATGTATTGTAGCGTAAATCTCCCCCAGTTAAGGAATCAGGGTTTATCGAACTAGTAGGACTTCGTAGCCTTGGAGAAAGTTTCTTGTTGTCTGGCGCATCGACGACCGTGGGACCTGCACACAAACACAAACTCTCTCTTGCCCCAACTTTCCGGAAGGTTGTCAATCTTCCGGTCTTGCTGAAAACTGGAGAATTAAATGTATAGAGTCTTAAAAAGTAATAAAAGTAAAAAACATAACAACAAGGAAACAATTATGAAAGTTCTTTAAAGAAGGTTGCAATTATGGGGAAAACAGGACCGGGGGCCATAGGTTCACTAGTGGTGTCTCTCCAAAGAAAACAAACATGCTGGGTGAACGAATTACAGCTGGGCAATTGAAAAATCATGAACGTATAACAATACTATTATGACGAGTTACAGTTCACGAGTTCTAACATTGTAGGCATCACGTCAAGGCATATGGACCGATATCCAGCATGCATCCATATCTAAAAGTCCACCTCAAGAAAGCTACCCAACAAATCTCTCTGGTATTAAGTTGCAGCAACAAATTGATTGCTTTGTGTGCAACATAAAAATGCATTAAGAACAATTCGTAATGTAAGCAGTGGTCCTCATCCATATACGAGAGCACCGTTGATTTCTCCCTAGTAGCAACAACATATTCCCCATCTGTCACGTTTTTGTCACTCGACCACAGATGAAGGGAGGCATGAACCTACCATCTAGCATATAAACCCTCTCTTGGAGGTGAAAACAACTACGTGGCCAAGGTAATCATAAACACCGGAGAGCATTGCAAGACAATATTAAAACTCTCTATGAATATAAGTGAAACATCTCATATTGACATGAACAAAATAATCATAATCTCATGGTTCATCGGATACCAGCAAACACAACTTGCACAATTACATAACGATGGTCTCAATCATGTGAGGCAACTCACGAGACTCTAAACATGGAGTCCTAGAGGAGAGAACAACCATCTAACTACTGCTATGGACCTGTAGTCCCGAGATGAACTACTCACGCATTTGTCCAAAGGCAATCATGGCGATGTAGAGGCCTCCGATGACGATTCCCCTCTCCGGTAGGGTGCCGGAACAGGGATGCATAAGCCCTAGATTGGACTTTCAAGGTGACGGCGTCTCTCTGTATGTTTCATGGAAAATAACTCCGTCCCCGATGTTTTTAGGGTTAAAGGCAATTTATAAGCGAAGAGGCGTCGAGAGGCGCTGCCCAGGGCACCCATGGCCCCACCACGCGCAGCCTAGGGTGGGGCCACGCCCGCCCTGGGGGCCCCTAGCTCCCCTCCGGCTCTTCTTTGGATTCCGTCTTCATTCCGCGTAAAAAACGATCTCCGTTGATTTTCAGCTCTTTCCGAGAATATTTCTTTAAGAACTTCTCAGAAATAGAAAAACAGCAACTGGGCTAGGTCATCTGGTTAATAGGTTAGTCAATGAAAAAATCCGTAAAAAGATAGAAAACATGTGGAAAATAAAATGTATTTGGTAGAAAACAAGCATGAAGTATAAAAAATTACAGATACATTTGCAACGTATCAACGCGTCACCGATTGGGCCCCGAATATATCTCTGCGCCGCAAGGAGGGAAAAATCCCAATCTTGGTAAATGCAACTCAATAGGTACTTTATGAGATACTTGTAAGACACGTTTATCATCACCCAATTACGAAGTGACAGTTGATGCCCACAAAGTATTCCTCCGGTACCCGGGAGTAACATTATCTCATGGTAAGAAGCAGAATACATGACAATAAAATGCATGCCAATTTAAACTAATTGACACGCAAAATTTTATGTTTAAGTTGGTTATGTCCACCCCGTCATTCTTCAATGACATGACCTCGTTATTAATTGACAACTCATGTCCATGGTTAGGAAATCGTAACCATCCATTAATCAACGAGCTAGTCTAGTAGAGGCTTACTAGGGACATGGTGTTGTTTATGAAACCACACATATATTATTTTACGGTTAATAAAATTCTAACATGGAGTATAAATATTTATCATGAACATGGAAATATGATAATAACATTATTTTACTATTGCCTCTAGGGCATATTTCCAAGAGGGGACACATGCCATTGTCCCACCTATGACATCCGACGCAGCATCATTGCGAACAACTCTAGCAAAACACGGAGCCAGCGATGTGGAGCGTGTGGGAATTCTAGGAAATGTGCATGTGTCCGATAGAGCACATGTGGATGGCGTGGATTCACGGTGGTGCACAAAGGCACGGACTATTGAGTGGGAGGGAGAGGATGGAGAGGTCTAGGAGGACTAGGAGATGAACCTAAATGTTCTAAGTGGAAGTTCAACTTAACAGTCTCCACTAACACCGGTATATAAACAATGTTTTGGAACAGAGTTTATGAAATGTGCTAATGACACTTTGTGGGGGATTGTTGGAATTTTGTATGGGCTATGTATATGGGCTCACATGTCTAGCCCACTAAGCCCACTAAAATGCTGAAATTGTCATGGCCCATTCATGAATAATAAGTGGAGTGAGTGGGACTAAAGTTTAGTCCCACATTGCTAGTTTGGAGAGAGTGGAAGCACCTTATAAGGTGAGCCATTCTAGCTCATGTATGAGTAGGCAAGGCAAGAGGAGAGGTGTGCCACACGCGCGCTCCTCCTCCTCCGCCGCCCGCCTCGCCTCGTCACGACGCGCCGCGGGTTGCGGGAATGAGCCGAGCCGAGAGCGTTTATTTTGTCGATTGGGAAAACTTAATGAGTCATTAATTTGGTAATTAACGGACGCGTTAATTCCAAAACCGTTTCCGTTTCCTTTCTGGATCGTGGAGCCGAACCGACTCAGACGTGGAGTTACGCCCACGTCTCTCCCAGCCCGCATATAAATACGCGCATACGGTAAACCCTAGCCGCCACTTCGTCATATGGTTTCGCACCACCGTTCCAAAACACTGCGCCGCCAATCAAGTCTTCTCCATCCCTCATTCCGGCGTGCACCGCGAGAAGGGACAGCAGGCCTCCGAAACCCCGCCTCTTGTGATCCTGTACGGGAGAGGGGCGATCAGGTTTTTGGGGAGCGCACTCGCGCGACTGCTGACGGCGACTACTTCCCCAACGACGATTTCTTCCCCGACCTCGGCAACCTCTTCATCGACGACATGGCCGACGTGGACAACAACAACGGCGGTGCCGCTACCGCTCCATCGTACGTAACTCTATTCCATCTGTATGAGATATTCCTGGAATTCTTATGTCTAGTTCTAGCTATAGATTGGATCAGTCAGTCTGTCTACTGTACTAGATCTAGATATTTGCATGATTACTGTATTTGCTACTGTCGCAATTCATCTGCTGCTATTTCGAATTAAATCATGTGCTAAATTGCTAATATATGTTTGTTATGTGTTGTTTGCAAGATGAGTTTCCTCATGGGCACAGGCTAATATAGGTTTAACATCATCGTCGTGGGCAAGGAAACTCATCTTGCAAACAACACATAACAAACATATATTAGCAATTTAGCACATGATTTAATTCGAAATAGCAGCAGATGAATTGCGACAGTAGCAGATACAGTAATCATGCAAATATCTAGATCTAGTACAGTAGACAGACTGATCCAATCTATAGCTAGAACTAGACATAAGAATTCCAGGAATATCTCATACAGATGGAATAGAGTTACGTACGATGGAGCGGTAGCGGCACCGCCGTTGTTGTTGTCCACGTCGGCCATGTCGTCGATGAAGAGGTTGCCGAGGTCGGGGAAGAAATCGTCGTTGGGAAAGTAGTCGCCGTCAGCAGTCGCGCGAGTGCGCTCCCCAAAAACCTGATCGCCCCTCTCCCGTACAGGATCACAAGAGGCGGGGTTTCGGAGGCCTGCTGTCCCTTCTCGCGGTGCACGCCGGAAGGAGGGATGGAGAAGACTTGCTTGGTGGCGCAGTGTTTTGGAACGGTGGTGCGAAACCATATGACGAAGTGGCGGCTAGGGTTTACCGTATGCGCGTATTTATATGCGGGCCGGGAGAGACGTGGGCGTAACTCCACGTCTGAGTCGGTTCGGCTCCACGATCCAGAAAGCAAACGGAAACGGTTTTGGAATTAACGCGTCCGTTAATTACCAAATTAATGACTCATTAAGTTTTCCCAATCGACAAAATAAACGCTCTCGGCTCGGCTCATTCCCGCAACCCGCAACCCGCAACCCGCGGCGCGTCGTGACGAGGCGAGGCGTGCGGCGGAGGAGGAGCGCGCGTGTGGCACACCTCTCCTCTTGCCTTGCCTACTCATACATGAGCTAGAATGGCTCACCTTATAAGGTGCTTCCACTCTCTCCAAACTAGCAATGTGGGACTAAACTTTAGTCCCACTCACTCCACTTATTATTCATGAATGGGCCATGACAATTTCAGCATTTTAGTGGGCTTAGTGGGCTAGACATGTGAGCCCCTATACATAGCCCATACAAAATTCCAACAATCCCCCACAAAGTGTCATTAGCACATTTCATAAACTCTGTTCCAAAACATTGTTTATATACCGGTGTTAGTGGAGACTGTTAAGTTGAACTTCCACTTAGAATCGGCGAAAACAATCTTCAGGCAGAGCAGAAGTACATTATGTTGATAGCGTCGACATGTGGCGGCTCGGTTTTGTTCTCGGGAGGGAATGAGCTCCACGACACATCAAGTTTATTGTTGTGGTAGGTTGGACATGGGGGTACCCAAGACAACCTCACAACGGAGCGAGGACGATTACGACTCGAGTGAATGGGGAGCGAGCGGATGAGAGCGAGGAAGGGTGAGATGAGGTGGCGAAATGAGAGAGGTGTGCTATGGGGAGCTCATAAACTCTCTAAGACTCCCCTCCCCCCCCCCCCCGACACACATGCGCCAACTGAGATGTGTCGAGCGGCGTATAGTTGTCTGCCATGCACCTACTTAAATATGATGACTAAACTGGCCGGTGCGGCCAACCCTTCACTGTGTGAGCTGAAACATGCCTTACCGGGTGGAGGTTACTCTATCTGTCGCGCAAGTGGAGGAAAGAGAGGGTCCAACCTAGATACTAAAGGGTTTTTCTATAATATGTTTTTATTTATGTTTTGAATTTAGGTATGTTGTTTATATTTGTTTGAGGGTTCAGAAAAATATTACTATACTCGTGGGAGTGCATAATATTCTACAAAATCTTAATATATTTGTAATTGAATCTTTTTAATCTTTTGGATGTCATTTATAGGGTGCCTATGTATCAGTCGATTGTGCATTAACTAATGCCGAGTTGATTTTATAAATTTATTCATAACAACATAAAATGTAGTAGTGTCTTAGTCTACTTAGATCTTTTGTCATGTTAGTTGTTTATATCGTATATCTATTTTATTTTATTTTGCCTTATCCATTAATTAAGAAGAATGTGCCCGGTTTATTTGTGAAACAAACCGGGCGACAACCATACAACAAAACACCGACACCAACAACAGAGAGCAACACATATCTATAAAAAAAATCACCGTGGTGCAGCATTTTGCTCATGTAGTGGAATACATTTAGTGTTTGTGGTGAGAGTTGACACGGTATCAAATCTTACATATATCTTAGTGAGAAAGAATGACACCCAAAAATGAGGAAGGAAGTAGCAAGCAAAGAAATGTTTTGCGCTGTTAACAGTAAGTATAGATCTAGAGATCCCCAATATATATCAACCATTTGAACTACCTTCTCAGTCGACTGAGTATTAGAAAAAAAACAGAAAATCCTATCATTGTGCTATGTGCTTCTTTCCCATGTTTCCTTGTAACCTCTATACTCCGTCTTCACAAGTCACATAACCTGGTTTTTTTTTTCCTTCACCAATTTGCTATCACTAAAATGTGTTTTGAAACTGAAAATTATCACCTAACAAGTAGCCACCCCGTCTTAAATGGCCATAATTCAACAGGAAACTGTTCTTCTGTTGATGCTATTATTGAGATGATGGAAATTTCCATCCTTGCAGGGATTACGCACAAGTAGAGTAATTCATTTCGACCGGGTTTTTTGAAAATAATAGTACTACTACGTGACATCCATATTTGCGATGGGAGAAGTGGATACCACATCGTTCTTCGTTCAGTGGAGTTCACGTCTTTTGGCATGGAATGAAAAATACTCCATTTTGCAATGTGTAGCTGGAAAAGATAAATTGCAAAATGTTGCTGCACCAGTTAAGCTCATTTGGCTAAGTCCAACTAAGAACTCCACGCACACGTGCACGCTACAGGCCACACGTGCGCACTCGTATCAGGCCCGACCGGGACTCTGAATTTTTTTTCGTTCGAAGATTACAAGTGTGATGATAATTAATTGGATCGCGACGGACCGGAGTGCACTATAGGTGATGAACACAAGCTAGCTAACTAGCTTAATCGTTGATTCGTTAATGATGATGATGAGAAGTAGTACTGTAGGGTAGGGGGTTTGTGACTTTCTGTTAGGACAAGGCCATCACGGCTTTCCTCTTTTGTCGTCTGTTCAAGATAAGCATCCGTGCTTTTGGACTCGGCCACTCTCCTCCGCTCGCCGAGATGGAAAAAATAGGAAGAAAATGATTGCCGCGTGTTCTTAATTAGTGATGTGATGCAGCATCACAACTCCACTGTTGTTGGTTAGTGCATGGAAAGCAATCGCTTGAGTGCAAGTTTTTCCCAAAAACGATCGACTACATGATCTCGGAAGCTACATGGTGAGGTGGATAGGTATGCGTCGCCGACCTATAGTAACCCAGATCAGACCGAGAACAATTCTCTACAGCCCTACAGGATGGGCCGCAGCCCGCAGCAGAAAAAAGCAATCCGAATCGTTAAGCACGCTCTGGCCCATAGATAAAATTCGTCATGAACCAAGTTTCTATATCTATGCCACTACATAGTACAGCAGTTTTTGAATCCAGGTTTACCCTCCGCATCTACAGCGTTCCTGGTTAGCCGGAAAAGTTTTGGTCGTTGATTGAATAAACCAGACGGTGAAAACTGTTATGACCCGATCCAGTAGTTGATCAGATGTAACAGGATACAAGAAGAAATGAGTTCCAGAGAGAGTTCAACTTGGGAGGAAGAAGAGAGAGCAGGTGGGAGATTCAGATTACGGTCATCATTCCTGACCTCAACAACTAGATGCACCTCCGCATATATTGTGATGGGTTCGCTACGCTTCGAGGCCCACACGTCAGATTGTCCTTGTTGCCTTCCATCAGGGAACACGCTTTTCACTAGCATTGTCTTGAGTCACGACCAGGTCACTGGCCGGTGTGACATCACCCCCCTCCTGAACAAGCAGGTTGTCCCCAAACTGCAGCATCTGGAAACCGGGATTTTAGCACTTCATAATCTTCCCAAGTATGGAAGTTAGGACAATTAATGGCGTTGATTTTTAATTTCCTCCCTCCCTCCCGGGTCGCACGCGCGGGCGATCCCGAAGGGCAAACCCTAGCCACCAGAGCCCCCCCGCCCCGAGGTACCGTTGCCGCTGCCGCCGCCGGCGGTGGGGGCGGCGCCCGGCCGGTAAATTCGGCGGGCAGGAGCAGCGCGCCCCGGTTGGGCCTACCTCGCGCGGGGGCGGACGACACGCAGGGGCGGCGCGTGGAGTGGGCTCGGCTTCGACCGGCAAGAGGGAGCGGAGCGGACCGGCGGGGTGGTGCGGCGGGGAGGTCGGGCGTGCGGCGCGGGGTGGTGACGACGGCGCCCTCGGCGGCGGCGACTTCGGCACCTAACGGCGGCGGCGACTTCCGAGCAGCGGGCGTGCTGGTGGCGCGGCGGCGGCGCCCCTGCTGGGTTCCTTGAGGCGTGAGCACGCAGCGGTGACCCAGTGGGGGGCGGTTGGCTGCTGGCGGCGCGGGCCAGATCTGGGTCCTTCCGGGCCTGATCTGGGCCTTTGGGCTTCGGTCTGCAGCTGTTCTCTACTGTCAGGAGGTGACAACGGTGACGCAGCGGGCCTTCGACCGCGCGGGAGGTGGAAGATAGGCGGGGGCTGCGGTTTGAAGGTTGGTTCTCACCGGTGTGAAGGTCGCGGGTGGCTCTTGACGTTGCTACCATGGCGGTGAAGGTTGCGGCGGCGGCTGTGTGCTCAACTTCGGACGTTCGTCCCAGTCGTGTGGGCAGGGCGGGAGGTGCGCGGCGATCCGGACGAAAGTCCAGCCTGGCTTCGGCCGGTGCCGGCGACAACGGCGTCTATGGGTGTCGTTCCCTTCCTGGAGGTGTCGCCGAGGTGTGCCTACACATTCCTTGCCCTCGCACTGGCCTGTAGATGTCTCCGGGCGAAAGCCTAGGTTCGGAGTGGACCGGCGCGATGGCGGCGTCCTCGACGTCGTCCCCCTGGTGAGAGCATTGCGTTTGGAGACGAGACGTGGAGGTCCCAGGTTGTAGTCCTCCGGTGCTCGCCGTTGTCCGAGGTGGAGTTGCAGGGGTGCTATGTACTCCCTCGCTGGCGGTGTTCAAGTCGGTTTCCTCCTCGAGGCAGAACAAGTCCTGCTACCCTTCCCCTTTGGGTGGTGCATCGACTAGGGATGTCAAGATGGAGTTTTTTCTTCCTTGGAGGCACCAGCTTGGTGGAGACGCGGCTCTGGTCTCTGTTTAGGATAGACTTTCTCTTGTGTTTGGTTGTTGCGTGTGTGGGGCTGTTCTCGGACTAGCCGGTGTGGAGTGGTGTAAGTAACAGCTATCACATTCTTGTACTCAAACCTCTATCTTCTATAAAAATCAGGTGCGCAATTGCGTACCCTCGAAAAAAAATTCTTCCCAAGTAGCCATCTGTTCAGGCAAGGATCCCCACTTGATTAGGACTTGAAAGCAGCGCTTTGTTCCCCTTTTTCACCAAGCGCCTGTCAAGAATTTTCTCTGGAGACACATCCAATAGATCCAATTCTGCAGAAGAAGGAATGTCCGTGAAAACCGGCGTGTGATCGGGCACATGTTGCTTTAACTGGGATACGTGGAACACCGGATGGACTTGGCTGGTGAAAGGCAACTGTAGTTCATAAGCCACTGATCCAATCTTCTTCAGAACTGAATAGGGTCCAAAATATTTGAATGCCACCTTTGGAAAGGGACGGTGTTCCGCCGAATGTTGAGCATATGGATGCAATTTCACATAGACTTGTTCACCCAAAGCAAACTGACGGGATGAACGAATTTTATCTGCATATATTTTTACACGGTGTTGAGCCTTGTGCAATTGAGTCTGGAGCAGTGCAGCAAACTGCTCCCTTTGCTGTAGCAGTTCCTCAACTTCAACAGATGAATTGTCACCTAACTCCGGCATGAGAGAATAATGAGGATCACACCCATACAATGCCTTGAAGGGAGTACACCCGAGAGCTGAATGATATGTAGTATTATACCAATATTCGGCCATAGGAAGCCACAAAGACCACTTTGTTGAAGAGTGATTAACTGAACACCTCAAATACATTTCCAAACATTGGTTAACTCGCTCTGTTTGACCATCAGACTGAGGATGATAAGCTGAGCTCATAGCCAGTTGGGTGCCATGGCGTTTGAAAAGTTCCTGCCAAAATGTGCTCACAAATACCTTATCTCTGTCTGAAACAATTGTATTGGGCATACTGTGCAGCTTCACCACGTTGTTGAAGAAAACTGTAGCAACTTTAGGAGCAGTAAATGGGTGTTTCAGGGGAAAGAAATGGGCATACTTTGTAAAACGATCGACCAGCACCAAAATAACAGTATTGCCAGCTGAAGAGGGAAATCCTTCCACGAAATCCATGGATATATCTTGCCAAGCACCCTTAGGAGGAGGCAAAGGTTGCAGGAGACCTGATAGTTTGCAATTTTCATGTTTAGCTTGCTGACAAATACTGCATTGAGCAAAAAAATCAGTAACAGCTCGCTTTAATCCAGTCCAAGTAAACAACTTGTGCAGTCTCTGATAAGTTGCTTGCACACCAGAGTGGCCACCCATTGGTGAAGAATGAAATGCTTGGAGAATTCTTGTTTGTACAGCGGCATTATCACCAATCCACAATTTGTTACCCTGTGTGATAAGACCATTTTGCATTGAAAAACCATGCTCATTGGGGTTGTGCAGTGCCAGCTCCTGCAACAATCCTTGTTCTGCCGCATATGTTGCATAAGAGTTGCTTACTTCTTGCACCAAGATTGGTTGAACACCAGAAATGGCATGAATTTCTACACCCTGGTCCCTTCTAGACAATGCATCTGCAGCTTTATTATCGAACCCTCTTTTATACTAAAAATTGTATTCAAGTCCAACCAGTTTTGTCATAGCTTTGTTTTGCAAATCTAAAGTGAGTGACTGATCTGCTAGATGAAATAAGCTTATGTGATTGGTTCTTATCACAAATGGTCCTCTTACTAGATATGGCCTCCATTTATCCAAAGCCATAATTGTGGCCAAGAATTCTTTCTCATAAATGGATAGTTTCTGATTAGAAACTCCCAATGCCTTGCTATAATAAGCTAGTGGATGCCTCCAATGCCAAAAGCTGAAGCATCAGTTTCGATAGTAAATTGTGTAGCAAAATCTGGCAGAGCCAAGACAGAAGTGCAGAGCCAAGGCATGTTGAGTTTGCTCAGTCCAATGGAATGGTACATTTTTCTGCAAAAAGTGTTGTAAGAGGCTTTGCTAGTAACCCATAGGACTGCACAAACTTTCTATAGTACCCAGTGAGGCCTAAAAATCCTCTTAATTCAGAGATAGTAGTGGGCACAGGCCAATCATACATAGCTTGAGTTTTGTCAGGATCAGTGGATACTCCCTTTGCAGAAACGATGTGGCCCACATACTCTAATTCCGGAGTGTCAAAAATACATTTAGATATTTTTGCATACAACTTGTTATCCTGTAACACTTTGAAGACAGTTTCTAAGTGTTGAACATGATCTTGCAAGTGCTTACTGTACACTATGTCATCCATGAATACTAGGACCAATTTCCTCATATACTTGCTGAAAACTGCATTCATCAAGCACTGAAAGGTGGCTGGTGCATTTGTGAGCCCAAAAGGCATAACTCTAAACTGAAATTTCCCATGGTGAGTTTTAAAGGCTGTTTTATGCTCATCAATGTCTACCATCCGAATCTGATGATATCCACTCCTTAAATCAAACTTGGAAAAAATAGTAGATCCGGCTAATTCGTCCAAAAGCTCATCTACTATTGGAATAGGAAATTTATTCTTGACAGTAATCATGTTTAGCCTCCTATAATCAACACAAAATCGCCATGTCCCATCTTTCTTCTTAACAAGCAGCACAGGTGATGCAAAAGGGCTCATACTAGGTGCTATCGTGCCTGCCTCAATCATCGCAGCAACTTGTTTCTCAATTTCATCCTTTTTATAAGGAGAATACCTGTATGGTCTGGAATTAGCAGGAGTTGCCCCAAGGATAAGAGAGATAGCATGATTAAAACTCCTATGAGGAGGTAAGGGAACAGGCTCCTGAAAGACATCACTATAGTTGGCTATAAGGTTTTGAACATCTTCTGGCGGCACAGACTGGTCAGAAGCAGTAGCAACATCCACCAAGACAGCATCCCACAATTCATTACCCAAATGCCACTTGTGAATTTGGTCCATTGTTGCTACCTGAATAGGTGCACTTTCAGTTTGTACCACTCCTTGAAAACGCGCCATTTTACCGTGTATAGGTAATTCCAACCATTTCTTTTCCCAATCACAATTCATAGGATTGAATTTCGAGAGCCAGTCAATGCCTAGAACACCGTCATACCCTCCCAGTTCCAATACTTTCATTTCATGGGAGAAGGTATTGCCTGCCATACACCAAGTGAAATCTGGTAAAATTTCAGAATAACTCATGAGATCTCCATTAGCTACTTTCACACTGACAGCCGGGACATTTTGCGTGGTTAACTGCAACCGATGGGCCATGTCAGCATTAAGAAAACTGTGTGAACTCCCTGAATCAACAAGCAAGAGAAACACTTGAGATCCCACCATAGCGTGCAAACGAATGCATTTGGAACTTTCGGAGCCAGACAGAGCGTGAATAGAGAGAGAACAAGTGTCATGTAACTGTGCAGTTTCCAATTCCACAACTTCTTTGAGTAACTCCTCAGAAATTATTGTTGTGTCTTCAGATATTTCCATAGCTTTCAACTGAGCTGGAGCAGTACATTGATGGTTGGGTGCAAATTTATCGCCACATTTGAAACAAAGTCCATTTGCTCTTCGGTACTCTTTCAATTGTTGGGCCTTCCAAACATCCCCAGATCCATACTTGTACTTGTAGTCAAGTTTGACCATATTGTTACTTTTTTTGGCCCACGCTCGCGAGCATGGCAGGGATTCCGTCCCCCTTCTCCTCCTCTCCCTCCCCCTACTCTGCCGAGGGCGCCATGGGGCCGTGAGGACGCGACGACCACTAGCGAGGGCGCGGGCGCAACTCGGACACTGAGGGATCTCGGAGGACATATCGGGAGGTGGTGGAGGGCTCGCCGGGGGGGATGGCGCCGGAGCAGGTGAGGCCGACGGTGCTCAGCTCGGTGCAGGAGGCGTTTGACGAGCTAAATAGGTCGGAGGACTCGATGGAGGAGGAGGTTCCCGACTCGCCGGAGCCGCGCCCAATGACGGCGGCGGCGGAGGCGCCATGGGAGCAGCCCAAGCAAAAGCGCCCCCGGGGCCGCCGCGCGGGCAAGCAGGTGGCGGAGAAAGCTCGCCGCACAGCGCGGGACGCCGGAAAGTTTTGGGGCCTCTGCCTCTTGTGTCGCCAGCCAGAGCACCGGGCACGGGAGTGCGAGGTTGGCCCCGTGTGCTTGTGTTGCGAGCAGGCGGAGCACTGGTCACGCAACTGTTAGGAACCATGGCGCGACCGATCGTCGCAGGGCGGCGCAGGCTTGGGTGTCGCAGGGGCGGCCGGCGCAGCGCCGTCTCGCCCTCCTGCCAAGATGGTTGGGTCGCGGGAGCGTGCGCCCTCCCCCGGGCTGCAGCTCGTCCTTCCCCCCTCCTCCTCCCCCTCCCGCCGGTGCGCGATCGTCTGAGCCGGGTGCGGGGCTTGGTGCGAGCTTGAACCCTCGCATGCGTCGTGAGCTGGAGACGACGGTCCTGCCGTTTGCGGCGGCGCGAGAGAGCGCGCGGGGTGCGGTGGGTGTGGCCGTTCCTAGGCTGGCGACGTGCGTATTCAACAGGTCACAGCGCGTCGACGAGACGGAAGAGGGGCTGGCCAACGCGGTCATCGCCTTCGACGACGGCTCGCGACGCTCTTTGACACCGGCTAGAGTACGTGAAGCGGTGATCGACCTTCATGGCTTTGAGCTAGGTTCGTTTTCGGTCATCCCTCACCGTGGCGGTGGCTACCTCCTCTCCTTCATGGTGGAGCCGTACGTTCGGACGCCATCGGTGCGCCTCCGCCTTGTGCCGTGGACGCGACGTGCTCACGCGGCGGCCGGTGGACTCGTGCCACGGGTGGAGGACGAGATCTTCGGCTTGCCGGACCACTGCTAGGTTGTGGAAGCCGTAGAGACGATCCTCGCGCCGACAACGTGGGTGGAGAAGCTTCACCACAACAAATGGAACCGGGTGGACATGTCCGTGTTCAAGGCGACGGCGTGGTGCCTCGACGTGGCGGCCATTCCTCACGAGGTGGACTTTCATGTCCCCGAACCGGTTGCACCGCTGTCGGAGGAGCACTTGGCCTCGCCATCTTCGCTCGTTTCGCTGCCGGTGATCCCGACAATGGTCTACCCCCTTTCGATTAAGGTGCTGGGGCAATGGAGGACGGGACCCTTTTTCGCCGCCGGGCAATGGAGGGGCTGGAGGAGGCCGGCCGCCGTTCACAGGCGCCGCCGATCACGCTTCCGGTGCTGCTCCCGACAACGGTGGTCCAGGGAGATCCCGCTCTCGCCAAGACAAAGGACGAGGGCCAGGAGGCGACGTCATGCGCCGCAGCCGTTCAAACGGCGCGCGCGAAAGGCGCCCATGCACGACGCTCTCGTCTGGCTTGGTGGTGGGGCTTACCACTCCGCTCCACCACTCTCACGTCGCCAGCGCAAAAGAGCTTGCCGCGCAGGGCTCCCGCCCGTCGGAGACGCGTGCGCTGTCGTACTCGGCGCGGCCGCTCAGGGCGTGGCACGGGTCGTGGTGGGCCAGGTTGTACTGGAAGTTGCAGAGCCCCTGTGTATCTGTGTAGGCAGGGGAAGCTTCCCGGTTGCTTCCATCCCTGTCCGTGTCGCTGAGAGATAGTTGGGTCTGGGAGTTGGTCCGGGTGACGTGGAAAGGGAGATGGACCAGGTCCCTGGCGTGGAAAGGGAGATGGACCCGACCCCTGCCTCTTTTGACAGCGCACCTGTGGGGTTGGTTGGAGGGTCGACGACTGTTTTGTCGTCGCCTGGGTTGGATGCGCGCGTGGAGGTTGGGCCACGGCCCGAGGAGCAGGGCGCGCCCAAGGAGGTTGGGCCACGGCCCGCTGGGGTGGATGCGCTGCTCTGTGGGTCGCCCCTGATGGTAGGCTTGGCAGACGCACCGGACAAGGACGTGTCAGAGGCTTCCAGCCCAAGGGCGAGGCTGTGCTGGGCCGATTCCCCATCGGCGGGCCGTTGCCGATCCATTGCGGGAGGGGCCTCTCCTGGCGCGTGTGAGGGGCTGCCGCGGGAGGGGGTTCTCGACTCCCCAGTTCTTCAGACACCATCCCACGTCTCCCCTACCCCCTTTGAGGTGTATGAGGACTCCCCCCCTCTATTCGGGCGGACGCCTCGCCAGAGATCGATGCCGTGGGAGCTGAGCCTATGGACCATGTTGTTTCTCGGTTTGCCTCACCCCCGCTGACTTACTCCCGGGGTACTATTCCCTCCCGGGGGATCCCAACCGAGGTCCCGCCGATGGATCGGGGACATCACCGGGGCTTGCTCCCCCCTCGCCCTCTGGCAATATGTGCAGACCTGGAGACTCACTCAAGAGGTTCAACTATCAGAGGCGCCGGATCGATTGATCTGGCGATGGTCGCAGGACGCGGAGTACTCTGCTAGGTCTTGCTATGCGGCATTGTTCTACGGCTCCATCGAGTCTACAAGCTGGAAGCTCACTTAGAAGACGTGGGCTCCACCAAGGGTGAATTTTTTTGTGTGGCTCGCTTGCATGGATCGCTGCTGGATGGGGAGAGGCTTGCGAACCGCGCCTTACCCCATCCTGCGCGTTGCCCGCTACGTGATCAGGCTTCGGAGTCGATGCCCCACATCCTTACGGGTTGCTCCTTCTCCCGAACGCTGTGGTTCGAGGTGCTGTCCTGGATTCGATCTACCTTCAGGCCCCCGGAAGCCGAAGACGACTTTGTGAGCTGGTGGTCCCTGACCCTGCACTCCACCCCTCGCCTGCTACGTAAAGGCACCTCAACGCTTATCATGCTTACGGCTTGGTGGATTTGGAAGCAGCGCAACGCCACGGTCTTCGACAATGTGAACCCTTCGGTCAACGCTCTTTTGGCTACGATCAAATCAGAGGCTTGCGATTGGGTGCAAGTGGGGGCAAAAGGACTCGGTCAACTACTTCCTTAGTGTACAGGTTGAGTTGTATCGTGGGGTGACCTCCTTGAAGGCTTGTACATAAACTCCCTTTCTATCAACGCAATGAAACGCAAAGCTTTTGCGTTTTCAAAAAAAAAAATTGTTACTTTTGCTAGCAAAACCTTTCCCCGGCTAAGCTCTATTTCTGTCCAAAACTGCTTCTTGTATGAGGGCATAAGTAGCATCTTGTGCCACGGTTTCAGGTTGTTGTGTTTCCACATGTCCAATCAATTCATCTTTGAGGCCAATGATAAACTGGTTGACCAACATGAATCCACCTACAGAACTGTCATACAGTATGATCTGGTACACCAACTGATCAAACTTTTGCTTGTACGCAACAACTGAATTAGTTTGCTTTAGTAAGTGTAGCTCTCTCAATTTCTCCCGGTGCACGTTGACATCAAATTCTGCCAATACTGCTGCCTGAAACTTGTCTCGATCATGCCATCATGTTGTTTGTTTGTATAACCAGTGGCGGAGCTAGCAATCTGGCAAGCTCTGGCTCCTGCCACACCAAAATTCGTATATTTTGCATAGTATATACGTGCAGTTGCGCATAGTTTAATTAATTTTGTGTAGTACATGTTTATTCTGCCACACCTAAATTTAGATTCTGCCTCCGCTACTGTGTATGACTGGTACCAATGTGACGCATTCTCCATCATATACAGCGTCACAGATGCCACACGAAAACCATCAGGAATTTGGTACAATGCAAAATAAGTATTGCAAGTATCCAGCCACACCCGAGCACCCGGTCCATCAAACCTTGGAAATTCCATTTTTGGTAAACATGGGCGACGGCGACCACTCTCCAAAGTCTCTCCTACTTCATGTACTACTGGAGTTGGCGGAACCTGTTGTACCTTAGAAGTAGTTGCTTGGGGAGTCGGCGAAGGCGGAGGACGTTTCTCAGATGGTGCAGGCGACGACATGGCGCCAGCCGGTGAATCCAGTATGCTTGAGTTCTATCGCTTGGGTACTTGGAGTGTTGGAGTGGGGGTAGATGAGTTGCCTTGAGTTGTTGTGCTACTTGCACTTGCTCCTGCTGAACCTTACCCAACGACTGCAGGGACAAATCCAGTTTGTTTGGATCTGATGCACCACTTCTGCTGATAGTTCGTCGCATGTTCATCCAAGCGTTTCCCTAGCTCCACCACTTGATCATGTACTCGATCCAGAGCCGAGAGGCGGTTGGACAACGCCTCCATCTGCTCCAAGAGCTTCACCTCCATGGACTGTGATACGTCATAAACGTATCCTTAATTTCTGATGTTCCACATGTTGTTTCCCACATGTTTTCTATACACTTTATGTCATTTTTATCGATTTCCCGGGACTAACCTATTGACAAGATGTCACAGAGTCAGTTCATGTTTTCTGTTGTTTTTAGTTTCAGAAAAGTTGTTCTGAAAATATTCTCATAATTGGACGATTCAAAAGTCAGAAGTCTTAGAAGTCCCGAAGAGACCCGGAGGGGGGCACACCATAGGGTGGCGCGGGTCCCCCTGGCCGCGCCACCAGGTGATGTGGGCCCCCTGGCCACACACCCCCCCGGCATCGCCCTTTCGCCTATATATGCCCCCCGATGCATAAACCCTAAATCAATCGGCCTTTTCCACCAAAAACATCCGTAGCTCAGCCATCGCCGCCGACAAGTTTCGGGGGACAGAAATCTCTGTTCCGACACCCTACCGGGACGGGGAAGTGCCCCCGGATCCATCTCCATCGACTCCACTGCCATCTTCATCGTCGTTGCTTTCTCCTATGATGAGAAGGGAGTATTTCTCCCCCGGGGCTGAGGGCTCTACCGGTAGCTGTGTGTTTCATCTCTCTCTCCCATGGTGTGATCTTTATATTATCGTGAGCTTTGTAATCTAGTTGAACAAGTAGATGTTACTCTTCATCTGTTATGCTACTCAAGTGGTTTTGTTATGATATCTCTGTAAACACTTTGATCACGGTATAAAGGTGACAGTGTGTGCACCGTGTGGTTTAGCATGATATTTATATCTTGTGTTGGATGACTCTATGAAATTGTGGTGCTTGTCTAGTACCTTCTAGGGAGCTCATAGTGACAGCGTGAGGTTAACTAGACATGTGAATGCGACTTTGAGGAGTGCTTTTTGCAGCCCTACGCAATGAATTGGTGTTTGTTATTCAACCGGAGAGTGGTTCGGAGTAGTGTAGTGAAGAGAGATATTTATGTATTCAATTATGTTACCATTGTTGAGAGTGTCCACTAGTGAAAGTAGGATCCCTAGGCCTTGTTTCTAAGCATTGAAACACCGTTTATATTCAGTTCTGCTACATATTTGTTTGCTGCCATTTTTATTTCAGATTGCTATTACCACTTACAATCATCCATATTGCTTTTATTTTACTCTCTCTCTCTCTTCGCTGAATTAGTGCACCTATAGAACTGACAATTGTATTAGGTGTGTTGGGGACACAAGAGACTTCTTGTATCGTAATTGCAGGGTTGTTTGAGAGGGATACCTTTGACCTCTATCTCCCTAAGTTCGATAAACCTTGTGTAATCCACTTAAGGGAAACTTGCTGCTGTTCTACAAACCTCTGCAGTTGAATGCCCAACATTGTCTACAAGAATAGAAGCGTGCGTAGACATCAAACTGCATCACTCCCACGATGTGATGGGTCTGCGTGCTCGGCTTGAACAACGTTGTTGCATCCTCCTCCAAATCGACCCTAACCCTGAACTGGATTTATACCGGATCGTCCAGGGGCAACCAGTAACCAATTCAGGGGAAAAAAATTATGAGGTCGACCGAGAGGTGGTGAGGAACACATATCAGATCGACTAATTCTATTTACCAAGATGTTATGACCCGATCTAGTAGTTGATCAGATGTAACAGGATACAAGAGAATTGAGTTCGAGAGAGAGAGAGAGAGAGAGAGAGAGAGAGAGAGAGAGAGTTCAACTTGGGGAGGAAGAAGAGAGAGCAGGTGGGAGATTCAGATTACAGTCATCATTCCTGACCTCCACAACTAGACGCACCCCACATATATTGTGATGGGTTCGCTACGCTTCGAGGCCCACACGTCAGATTGTCCTTGTCGCCTTCCATCAGGGAACACGCCTTTCACTAGCATTGCCTTGAGTCACGCCCAGGTCACTGGCCGGTGTGACAAAAACATGAGCGAATCCCTGTAACTTTGGCCGTTAATCTATTCTATCGGACGGGGCTGACGGTTGCACCGATTGATACAAAGAAGAAACTGGAAACTGCTAGATCCACAATCACAAGAAGCCTATAGCACGGCGAACCAACCTGTGGTTGGATGGTTAGTAGGGTGGTTGTACCCCCTGCTCACCAGAGTTCAAATCCTAGATTTGACATCTGTGTGTCGCATTTAGACGGAATATTCTTTCAGTGGGAGGCTACGTTCCCGTCGACAGGGAGTCGCCTGTGGTGACTTCGTCAATCTCAAGACCCGTCGGCTCAGTATTTCGGAGGTGCTCATAGGGGTAGGGTGTGCGTGTGTGCGTTCATAGGGGTGGGTGTATGCGTGTGTATATGACCGCTTGCGTTTGTACTATGTTTCTAAAAAAAAGCCTATAACACAACGCACAAACCGGATCAAACCATTCTCTTTGTGTGTGTGTGTGGCCGCTAGTTCCCATCGTGTTTTTTTCCAACGCATAGCTAATCTATATGTATCTACACTACTTATAAAAGAGCAAACTTCGTAGATACATTAAATCCCATCCATCAAAATAGGAGGATTACACGGACAAGATCGTTTTAATGTTGAGGTACTCGGCACATGTTTTTAACACAAATAGTAGAGGAAAATTACCCACCACCGCCACCAATAAGTTAAAATACGGTTTCGTTTTTTTTCTCCGCGTAACCCGCAGTCTGCGTTTCTTCTTTTTCTCGTAACTATCGAACGCCTCCCCTCGATCCCGATCGATCTGCCGCTTCGGTGCCGCCGCCCAGGCAGGTCAAGGTCCCTCGCCGCCCAGGCAGGTCAAGGTCCCTCGCCGCCATCGCCCTGGAGCCCGAGGTACCCTCCCACTCGATCTGCTCCTGCAGTGTCGTTTCCCAGCAGGCCGAGCCGTTGCCCTGGATGCGGAGGGCCCTCCACCTCGCGCCATCTCGCGTCCCACCAACCTCCCGTCTGCGTGCTGATTGTGGATTTATCCTGTTCAGTGAGTGTACTGATACGTACATACTTCCGTGATCATCCGGTTGTGGAAGATGACGTCCAGCGCAAGCTGGCGCGTGCCGTGCCACCCGTTCTCGCTGGTGAGCACGTCGTCCGTCGCGTCCACGAGCGGTCTGCTAAGGCCAGCATTGCTGACGGATGCGTACAAACTCTTTCCAGCGGCGCTGATGTCACGGCAGTCGTCGCGGATGATGTCGGCGTTGAAGCGCGGCTAACATCTTGTACACGTAGATGTACTGTCCTTGGCACGGATTGACTTGGCCTGGCACGGCCCGTCATCATCGAGGAGGGAGAAGCGGTAGTAGAGGAAGATGGTTACCGCGAGGAGGGCGACGAAGCAGAGCCACCGGTGCGCCGTTGGCTTCTCCTTGGCCTTGGATCCGACGACGGGCCTGTGCAACCGAGCGGTGCTGTCCTCTTTGGGCGTGCTGAGTTTCACCAGCTGACGCATCTGTGCGACGCGATACGGCTGCACGCTATGCAGTACACCACAAGCTACAGAGCTACGAGAGACTTAGTAAATGCGAGTCACTCACACACGTAGCTGCCAAATCGAGTCGTTAGCCACCATGAACGTATACTCCCTCCGTCCTCAAATAAGTGAATGTTTTCCTTTTATGGAAGTCAATTGTTTTAAAGTTTGACCAACTTTACTGGGAAACGTAACAATATTTATGATACTAAATTGGTACAGTTAGATCCGTTTTGAAATATACTTTCATAATACATGATATAAAGAATTTTATATCATATATATTGATATTATTTTGTATAAAGTTGGTCAAATTTTAAAAAGTTTGACCAAGACCAATTCTAGAGGTACACTTATTCGAGGACGGAGGGAGTACGTATAGATGCTTGTCTGAGATTGGATATGTAGGATAGAGATTTAGCGTTCACACCGGGTAGTAAATGCGGTTAGCACTTGGGTATAGTGAGCTCCAGTTACCACTGCTAGAGCAGTAGCCAGTCTACTTGCGACTTCAATAATACTCCAACATCGAGCACGAGACAACAATCTCTTTCGGTTTCCTCTAGAGCCATTCACCGTCGCTTTTCATGCAGCGAATATCTTGACATTGCTCTAAGGATCACTGTTGGACACCCTCTAGGCTTTTACCATGCTGCGCCGGTTGGACCCTCACCGCTGCATCTGCCGCAAAGGTGAGGGCATGCATATCACTCCACTATTGTACCTAGCAGAGGTGATCTTCTATTCATTTGTTCTCTTAATATTTCCTCTCTTGTAGTCTCTATAAAGTCTACACATCTCGAAAGAAAAAATTAATTCGTGTCTCAACATGTGATGCCTTTTAGTCATCTGACCGTGATTATGAACTCAAAGTTTAGTCCAAATTGTTGGTTTTCTTGACAATGTTTTTCAATGCTTCAAAGTCGAGATGTTTTTCATCTCTCTCACTCCCTCTGTTTTCTTATCTTACAAATGCTGCAGTACAGCTAGCCAGGCAAAGCAGGGAAAGAGGATAAAGTGATAGTAGAGTCAACCAGTAACATTTATCAAAAATTCGATTGCAAAGCCCACCAGATCAAAATAAATTTTCTGGAGACTGCCCGGCGTAGTGGCCCAAATACCGGAACTACTACCTAAGCTCACTGATGAACTCATTTTAATTCTTCCAACAAATATGCAAACACCAGGATATAGCTGAAACTTGTTTCCAAAGTGAGGTCGTGCGTTGCACATGCAAACCCAACTTTTGAGTTCTTGTAAGGTATCTTAATTAAAGTTTTTCATCAAATTAAATTTTAAACAAAGTAGAAACATATGTTTTTTATCTATTATGTGACTATCTCTTTCTACGCTTAAGTGAGTTATGTTTAAACAGAGGGTAAGAAAAAAAGTCGACAGAGCCTTGTGTGCCTCCGTGACGCTGATATTTTTCTCTTCCGTTGAAACACACGGGCATAAATTTATTAATCGCCAAAAATATTGGGTCAGCGGGAAAATTCTCTGCCTTCCACTGAAAAGAGCAGATCCCAGAAAAAAGGATAGTGAACGATCGATTCACCATTGATCGCATTAACCCTAAAAGGAGGGATGAAGCACATGCCAGCACATCCACTAAAGAGAAGAAAAAGGTTCCCTTAAAAAAACAAAACCTGGAAAAGGTGGTGTATAGTGCATGTTCCTATAACTTTGAGCATAGAAAGAAGTTTTGGACTGTGTACCGCTAAGTTTCTTATATGTTGTATATTTGATAGAACGTGCATTGCACGTGCAACCCTACTAGTACCTAATAATAAAGGCAATAAGGTTTCTGCCAAAATTTTCGTCCAACACAAAAAGACAGTTTTGCCCCTACTTATCAACGAAATTACACAATGTGCCACCGCAAGTCAACAAAGCGGTTCAACTTAGCCCCTTGGCTCTGTTTCTTCTGTCGTGGAAATCTAAACAAACAGAACACCAGAAAGACACCCGGTGGCCTTGCCATGGCTGGAGGGTGGAGGGCAGGAGGAGATCGCCGTGGAGGTCGCCGCTGTGGTCGGTTGGGCAAGGAGACATCGGCTCGTGGAGGGGCTAGGAACGGCGTTCTTAATCTGGCAGGGAGGCCACGGCGGGGATATGCCCGAGCCGGAGATGGGCGCTGCCGGCGGAGTGGAGATGTTTGGCCTCGGGCACGGCTCTTCTGGCACCAGGGGCAAGCCAGGTAGACGACGAGGAAGGTAGGGCCTCTACTGGTGGCGGCTGGTGGTGGGCGGCTCCGGCGACGGGAGGAGAGAGGAGGAGGGAGGCCGAAGAGGAGGGGAGCCGTAGCGGGGTGGCAACGCGTCTCTGGGAGAGTAGTGAGCAGTGGCGGCGGTGATTGGGAAAAGATGGAGCAGAGTGAGGATCCGGGGAAGGGGAGATCGAGCCAGCGTGTCAGCAGTGTGCTGCCTCCAGTGAGAAAGCACGGAAACAAGAGAGGAGATCGAGCCGAAGATGTTCTCGGGCGCGTGTGTGCTTCGTGTCTGTGCGGTTGGGTTCGAGGACGCGCTCGCCGACCCTGACCATAGCCCCTTGGTTTTCTCTGCGATGGACACGATGGAGCTGTGGAACGACGTGGATGCGGTAGAGCACACCACTCATGCTCAGCACAACAAAGCCGACGGTCGGATGTGTGCATGGCCGATGCCACCCGAGGTGCGGAGGCTCCGGCAGAATATGGCGTCGTGGAGCAGCGTCGGGCCAAGGAGCATGGCGCTCGACGAGTACACGATCTACAGGAGGATGGGCTGCTGAAGTCCAAGTCCGCGTGAGATTCCTGGAGCCGTCCTCCCAAGACCCAAGTCCCGATCGAGCAAGAGACGATCATTGTATTCCCGGTGATATCTTCATCGCTTTCCCCTCCATTTTCCGGCCTCGGGGCCTTATCACCTTTGTCTGAACTGAGATTGTAGTCGCATGCTGCTTAAGTTCCCGACGCATGTGAAGGACAAGCCCTCCCTCTAGCGCTCGTCTCCCTCTAGTGCTCGTAGCCACCCCGCGCCCTCTCCCTCACGCCAGCGGCCACTCCGGCCCCGGCGTCCACTTAAAAGCTCGACTCCATGTCGCTCGCCGCGCGTCCTAGCCTGCAGCTGGCCGGGAGTGGCCAGCGCGGAAACGACGTGCCGGACAGCCCTGGAGCGGGCGCGTCTTCCTCGCGCGAGTCCCTCGGCAGGCCAATTGTCTTCGGCCTCGGTCTTTCTTTGGAGTCAGCCTCGCCGGTGTCGAGCGGTCAAGGAGCTGAACAAGGAGCTGTGACCTCGCGCGCCATGGAGGTGACCGGCGCCGCTGCGGGGAGGGGCGTGAAGGACCGCCTCACGTGGGCACCAGCCGCGCCATCGCGCAAGACCCTCTGGAGGAAGAGGAAAGCGGTGCAGCGGGCGGCGGAAGCCGCTCTGGCCGCTCTGGTCGTGCCTCCGCAGCCAAGATCTCCCGTCCCGCCAGAGCTCCTTGGCTTGTGCTTCAATTTCTACAGGCCAGGGCATGTGAAGGTCGAATGCTCGAACCCGCAGGTCTGCAATAGTTGCTGGGAAGAAGGTCATGGAGCCAAGAGCTGTTGCAAGCCCCGCAGTCCGGCGTCATAGGAGGAGGCACTCCGTCGCGAACTTCTGGCAAGACGTTCTGGCATCGCTCTGCCATCCGCGCCCGCGCGGCCAGGGGAGGGGGCGACGTACAGAGGGGTCGCCGCAGCCACGGCTGTGCGACGCCCACTGTCGCCGCCCCGAGCCTGGGCTTCACCGGTGTTGGATGCGCAGCAAGGCCTGGCGCTGCCGAACATGAACACGCAAGGAATCGTACCGGCGCCGGTCGAGGAAGAAGAACCCCCCATATGTGTGGTGAGGCGATCCCCGGAGATGAACGACATAGAGCATAGGCTCCGTTTCGCGTTGGTCGCGTACGTTGGAGGCGCTCGGCCGTAGGAGACGCACGAGCAGGTCGTCCACGCTCTCGACGTCCTGTTGGACCTCCCGTCCGAGCGGGTGTCTGTCCACGATTTCCTTCCAGCGGATTTCTTGCTCGCGTTCGCCGACGAGGAGGGAAGGAACCGAGCGGCGTCAAGGCCCTCTCTGCAGTGCAACGGTTTCACGTTGTTCTTCTGGCCATGGAGCAGGTTTGATCAAGCTAGCAAAGGATGTTTAGGGAAGAAGGTGAGCTTGGTTCTCGAGGGTGTCCCTCCGCACGCCTGGGCAACCGAAATCATGGAGGACCTGGTCGGCATGTCGTGCTTGGTGGGCGACTTCGCGCCGGAGTCGGGCTCGAGGGAGGACCTGGCCTTACTCAAGCTCACTGCGTGGACATCGGAGCTCTCGACTATCCCCACGGCGCGTACGCTGGTAATCCCAGAGCCCGCTGGTCTTGGTGACCGCACGCCTTCGCCGCCGCAGTCATCGAGCTCGCGCAGCCCTCGCAGCGTCACCCCGGTGGCGAATGGCAACGAGATCGATACGCGGAAATACCGTGTGCTCATTCATCTTGACGGAGTGGAGGAGGTGGCGTGGCCAGAGCGACCGGCGGCGAGCGTTCCACCAGTGCGCGACGGCGCGTTCCCGGCCTGGAGATCGCTCGACGAGCAGGGGACCTCCGGTGGCCGCCGGTGGCGCCAGCTGCCATGGACGCGGGGGACGCGGGATTCCCGCGCCGCTCTGACTGGGTCCACTTCATGCGATTGGGGCACGCGCTCTGCCATCCGCGGCGCAGGGGCGGACTGGAGGCTCCCGCCTATGATGAATCGACGCGTGGAAAGGGAGGTGGGGAATCCGGTGACTGGTGGGGTCCGCGGCGGGCCTTCTGCTACCTCATCTCGCCAGCTGGCTGCGCCTGGTTCGCTGGTGCCACACCCTGGCCCACGTCCGTCCCCGCCGCTGGAAAGCAGACGGCCTCCACCTGCCCCACACTCTGATATTTGTCCGGAAGCGCCAGTTTCCACCAATCGCTCTGAAAAAGCCAAGGGAAAGTTGTCGTGTGGGTCTGGCGTAGCTTTTGAGGGGAGACCGTTTCCTTCCCTTGCACTGGATGGGATTGGATCCCGAGGCGCAGATGCCTTGGCGGAGATGCTCGTGGTGGAGGATGCCCCTCGTGGCACGTAGGAAGTGGTGCGCCCCTCCCCGGATGCGACCGCCCCTGTGGTGGGCCCGGGCGGGAGTTCGACGTTGCCAATCGCTGCTGCGCGGATGGTTCCCGAGGCTGATACGGCCATTATAGAGAGGGCAGGAGGTGCTGCTTTCGTCCAGTCAAACGAAGCCACTTTTTCAGTGGGCTTGATGTTTGGCGACAGGTCGTAGCCGCAGCAGGAGGTGGGCGCAACCGTCCTAAGGACGGGCCCCACGAACGTGGCAGATAATTTACAGGGGGGCGTTTCCGTCAAGCAACCGGGCTTATCCAGAGAGGAGCCTGTCGTGGGCGCTACCGCTACGTCAGCGGGCCCCACCGACAGCACTACTCGGCTCTGCGTGTCTCCTGTCGTTGCACCAGCAGGCCCCGTAGTATCAGATCTCACCGCAAGAAAGAACGCAGGCAAGACAGCATCTGAGAAGCAGCTAGTGGTCTGCGCAGGTCCAGAGGCCGGGCCGGTGGTGGACCTGGTACGGGGAGAGATGTGCCTGCCATCTTTGACAAGTGAGATTTCTTTAGAGGATTCGTCTACCTCGACGTTTCCAGAGGGTGCAAGCTCTCGATCCGAGACGGAGCACGAGGAGTATTTCGAGGTTTCCCTTACGCAGGAGGAGGGTGGCTCGGAGACACACTCAGAGTTTGGGACCATTGGAGGTGCTACTACCTCTTCCCCCCCGGAGGTGACGAGTGAGCCACCTGATGCGCTCCAAGCCAGCAGGCTTAGATCGTTCTGTGCTAGCTTGCTGAAGAAGCTTGCTACACCACTTTTGCGCGAAGTGGAAGCGGCTTCAGTCTCTCATGTCGCGGCTGTTCCTTGCACTCCCCGTAGGTTGACACGTCGCTCTGGCATCCCCAGCTCCGCCAGCAAGCCACTCAAGAAGGCTTCTGCAACAGAAAATGCACTCCTAAAGGCTAGGAATCGTTCCAGGCAATATGGTGGTTGATGAGAAGGCTCTTGAGGAGTTCCGTGGACTGTTCGACTCACCCATGAAGGATGACCATCTACGTGTGGTTGCATCCATTTTTGGGAAGGCGTTGCCACTGATGGAGGAGATGGCTCTGCATGGGAGTCATTCAGTGAGCGCTCATTGAGGGGCCTTTGCCCGAGGAGTGGAGGCTTAGTCTGTATATTTATGGATACAGGCATTGAGATTTTGAGTTGGAACCCCCTAGGATTAAATGATCCTGCGAAGAGGGACGCTGTTAGGACTTTCGTGGAGTCTGTAAATGTCAACCTTGTATGTCTGCAGGAGACCAAGCTTAACATTATGGACCGCTACACTGTCCTCCAATGCCTTGGGCCGTCTTTTGATGGTTTTGCATGCTTGCCCGCACTTGACACGAGAGGAGGCATTCTGGTGGCTTGGGACACCTCGGTGCTGAGTCTGGGTCACATTAGTATCGACTCGTTCGCTCTAACTGGTGAAGTAACCACAGTTGCTAATAAAAGGTGGTGGATCACCGTAGTTTATGGCCCGCAATCGGAGGCGGAGAAGATTCAGTTTCTCCAGGAGCTGTCTGAGCGGAGATCCCTTTGTCCTGGGCCTTGGCTCCTTATAGGAGATTTCAATATGATACTGTCAGCAGCCGAAAAGAATAATGCTAACCTGAACAGAAACATGATGAGCAGGTTCAGGAACTTTGTTGCCTTGCATGAGCTGAGAGACATCTACTTGCATGGCCGTCTTTACACTTGGAGCAATGAGAGACCCACTCCAACTATGACACGCATCGACAAAGCCCTCGCCTCTGTGGATTGGGACATTTGCTACCCCGACTGCATCCTGCAAGCTCTCTCCAGCAATGTGTCAGACCACACTCCTCTACATCTCTCCTCGTGCAGTGCGGTGAGGCCTAAGAGACGTTTCAGGTTCGATCTCTTTTGGCTCAAGTTGGAGGGTTTCGAGGATGCGGTTAAAGAAGGCTGGAAGTGTGAGGAGGAGCTAGTCGATCCTTTCAAAAGGTTGGACGCGCTGTTCAGAAACCTCGCTTGTCATTTGAAATCTTGGGGTCAGAAAAAGGTGGGCAACATCAAGATCCAGCTAGCCATTTCTAACACGTCTATCCTTAGATTGGAGGCCGCCCAGGATTCGAGACCATTGTCCACAGGAGAGGCCTGGCTTAGACGCATGCTCAAGTTGGCTGCCTTGGGCCTCTCCTCCCTGGAAAGAACCATGGCCAGACAGCGCTCCAGAATCAGATGGCTCAAGGAGGGAGATGCCAACACAAGACTCTTCCATGCAGTGGCTAATGGCAGGATAGCAAAAAGCTTCATCCCTGGGATCCATGTGGATGGTACCATCCTTACCGAGCAAGCACAAAAGGAGGAGGCCTTTTTCGAGGCATACTGCAGGTTGTTAGGGAAACTACAGACCAGGGAGTCGACTGTTGACCTAGATTTTGTGGGGATGCAACCCTTGGACCTACATGATCTGGATGGACCTTTCTCCGAGGAGGAAGTCTGGAGCACTATTAAAGAACTTCCTGCTGACAGGGCGCCGGGGCCAGATGGGTTTGTTGGGGCCTTTTATCATAAGGCCTGGAGCATTATCAAACAGGACATCATGGCGGCCTTGCAAAAGCTTGCAGATGGTGATGGTAGAGGGTTGCGAAACTGAACAGGGCATTGATGGTACTTATACCCAAAAAGCCTGATGCGGCTGAGGTGGGGGACTATAGGCCGATAAGTCTTGTCCATAGCTTCTCCAAGTTGTTCTCTAAAATCCTTGCAAACAGACTCAGGAAGAGATTGGGGGAACTTGTCAGTACAAACCAGTCTGCTTTTGTGAGGGGGAGGAGTTTGCACGACAACTTTCTGTTGGTGCGGCAGATGGCTCGGAAAATAAACACTAGGAGGGAGAAGGGAGTCCTATTGAAGTTGGACATCGCCAAAGCTTTCGATTCACTGTCTTGGTCTTTTCTCTTTGAAGTACTGCAGAAGATGGGCTTCAGTGAGGCTTGGTGTAAACTGATATCCATTCTGCTCCACACAGCTAGTACAAAAATTTTGGTCAATGGGGTCCCAGGGAAGAGAGTTGCCCATGCCAGAGGATTGAGACAGGGAGACCCGATTTCCCCCATGATGTTCGTTCTTGCCATGGAGGTTTTCACCTACATAATATCCAAAGCAGTCGAAGAGAACCTGTTCGCCCCCCTTTCAGGCTGCACGGCAAAGCAGCGTCTGTCCGTCTACGCAGATGATGTGGTAATATTCATAAAACCCCTGGAAAGGGACTTGGACGCTGCAAGGCAATTGCTGCACATCTTCGGTGAAGCTTCGGGCTTGCAAGTCAACTATGCCAAAACTTCTGCAACGCTCATTCGTGGAGAGGAGGCCGATGAGATGCTAGTTGCTCAGTATTTGAATTGCAACATTGCAAGGTTCCCAATAAAATACTTGGAGCTTCAGTTAGCCTTGCACCCGCTGTCAAAAGGAGAATGGCAGCCTTTGCTCGACCAGGTCCTGAGATGTGTACCATCTTGGCAGAGTGGGATCATTGCCAGAGCTGGCAGACTCACCCTTGTCAAAGCTGTGGTTGCGGCAAGGCCGGTCCACCAGTTGTTAGTGGCTGAGGCCCCCTGCTGGCTGCTGGAGGAAATTGACAAATGGATGAGGGGGCTTTTTTGGTCGGGCTCGGAGCACGCGCTAGGGGGCCAATGCCTGGTGGCATGGGAGAATGTCTGCAGACCAACAAGCTTCGGAGGGCTAGGAGTTAAGAACCTGGGGATGCACGGGCTAGCCCTTCGAGTTAGATGGGAGTGGCTGAGAAGGACGGATGCGTCTCGGCCTTGGCAAAGGCTGCCAGTCTTGAGAGACACGTTGGCAGCTGAAGTCTTCAACAGTCTGGTCAAAATTCGAGTGGGAGATGGGAGGAATACCCTCTTTTGGAAAGACAGGTGGCTTGATGGCCTCGCGGTGGAAGACATCGCCCCCCTTCTGAGGGAGGCAGTCAACACTAGAACAGCAAATAAAAGGACTGTCCATGAGGCATTGAGGGAGAACTAATGGTTGTCTGACATTAAGCCCCCTCTAGACTTACGTATGACAGTTCAATGTCTCAAACTATGGCGAGTCTTTGAGAGGATGGATAGGGAGGAGACGAGGGAGGACGAGTTTAGCTGGCCGGCTTCAGCTTCAGGACTCTACTCGGCCAGTGCCACGTATAAGATGCTCATGCAAGGTCTCATCAGGTTCCCACTTGCCAAGGGGATTTGGAAATGTTGGGCCCCGGCGAAATTCAAGATATTCATGTGGCTTGCAATTCAGCATAGGATCTGGACTTCTGATAGGAGGGCGAGGCATGGCCTCCAGGACCAGCCAGATCCGTGTCAGCTATGTTTGCAGGAGGTCGAGACTGCTGATCACATCCTGGCACAGTGTGTTTACACGAGACAAGTCTGGTGGCTATGCTCCTCCAAACTACAATCCCCGATTCCCATCCCCACCTGCACGGACACTTTGGAGAACTGGTGGTTGGCTGTTAGAGACAGATTTAGAGACGAGCAACGTAAGGCCTTCGACTCGCTGGTCACTCTGGTAAGCTGGAACATCTGGAAGCAGCGCAATGCGAGAGTGTTCGGAAATGCGCGCCGATTCAGGAATGAAGCTGACCTTGTGACTAAAATCTTTGACGAACAAAAGATGTGGGCTGCTGCAGGAGCCGGAGTGGGAGTCATCCTTCGAGAGTAGTCGCTTAGGGTGTGTGTGTGTGAGTGAGTGTGCGCGTGAGTTGCGCTTTGTGTTTGACAGCTGAGTTGTGAAACTTTCGCTGTCAGCATTTGTATTGTGTTAACTCTCTCCTTCTATAAAAGTTAGGTATGCAATTGCATACCCTCTAAAAATAAGACCCAAGTCCCAACCATGTGCAACACCGCTTTCAGCATGCATTAATTCAGTTTTTTTTTAGCTTAATGCATTAGTTCAGTTGTGTTGTGTTGTTTTCGTACTACAAGAAATTAATAAAGACAAATTGATAAAATAACTCGATCCCATCAAAATAAAAGTGCAAATAGAAGAACAAAAAATTTAGAAAGACTCTTCAAATAAAGACAATCAAATTTGACGATTTCGCCACGAGTTGTACTTTGTTGGAGGAGATAATGGAAAAGAGGCCAACTAATAGTAGGTTTACACGAGTCCATAAAATTTCTAAATTTTCAAACAACATTTAAGTGGCACCGAATGTTTTTAATCTAAAATTAATTTTTCGCATGGGCATGTTTGCCATGAAACAAAAAGTGATCAAGACATGTATTGCTGTGAGTGGTTTGGGCTTCTTTACAACGATTATTTTTATGTCTTCCGTTGCATCGCACGGGCATGTTTCCTAGTAATAAGATGAAATAAGTAAAACTTCTTTGTTTCCGTTAGCTCAAAAGCATTGGAACACAATCCGCTGGGTAAACACGTAGAGTTGGCCGGGTATAATCATTTGAACTATGCACACCGTACTTTACATTGAATATCTACACTAATCCATTTCTTAGATAAGTCGGAATGATGTGATGTAAAAATATCGAAACTATCTTTTTAATTTAATCACAAGGATAAAAGTGAGACTTAGCTCAGCTACTTATAAATTTGTGAAGTGTGCTAGGAACATTCAATCTCGGCATTTTATTCCATTGTATCTAACGGTCTATGTTTCCAACGGCATTGTAAAACTTTCCATCCTTTTTGTTAAAAACATAAACACCAATTCTCGAGCTTACGCAATCGACGTTTTTTTGTTAGACCACACGTTACTTGCTATCTTGGGCGCGAAAACTTGCCTTCTCAATCCTGATGAGAGAAAAATCTCGGATGATGTTGTTAACGGAAAATCTAGTGTGATTGCCACAAATTGCCCTTTTAACATGTGATAAATTAAATGCTAATTTTATTCTGCATTTATTCAATTCTTAACCATGATTATTATAAAATAAAACCTTCCCCTCTAGGCAGGATCCAGTGTCCTTCCGGTTACTCCAACAACAATGATGATTGTCCATGTGTTTTTATCAAGAAGTCATCTTCAGGATTTTGCATTATTTTTGTGTATGCAGATGATCTCAACATCATTGGCAACGCACAAGATATTCATGAAGCACACAATCATCTAAAAATGGAATTTCAGACGAAGGATTTCAGTAAAACCAAATTTTGCTTGGATCTTCAACTTGAGCACCTTCCTCTGGGAATAATGGTACACCAAGATGCCTATATCCAGAAAATATTGGAGAAATTCAATATGTACAAATCCTATCCGTCTAAAACTCCCATGGTGGTTCATTCTCTAGCCGTAGGGATAGATCTTTTCATGCCAAGGGATGATGGAGAAGAGATGTTGGAATCCGAGGTTCCATATCTTAGTACTATTGGAGCGCTCGTGTATCTTGAAAATTGCATCGGACCTAACCTCATATTTGCAGTGAATCTAATTGCTAGACACAGCGCTGAAGGGGAACGTAGCATAGAAAACAAAAAATTTCCTACACGAGAGACACCCGAAAGGCCAAGATCTAATCTAGGAGACGAATTGCAACGGGCAACAAGAGGGTTAAGGAGAACACATACCCTCGAAGACTCAAAGTGGTACGAGATCAAATCTCGTTGTTGGCGTAGTCGTACTCACACCGATCCCGATAGCGAGAAGATGGCACCGCAATCCGGCGGTGCATCCGTGATCCGTCACACGTACGGTTGATGACGACCTCCGTTCCCTCGTTCCAGCGGGGTGCGGAAGTAGAGGATCCCTCGGAACTCCAGCAGCACGACGACGTGGTGGTGGTGAAGAATCCCACGGTCAGGGCTTCGCCAAGCCGGAGACCATGAAATGGAGCAGCGGGTGGAGGGAAAGGGAAGTGGCCAAGTGTGTGTGTGAGGAGGAGCCCTCACCCTCCTTTTATAGGGAGAGGGAGGCAGCCCAAAGGTGGGGTGCGGCCAGCCATGGTGGTGCCCCCACCTCTTCCCTCTTCATGTGAGTGGAAGCTCCACTCACACCCACTCATGCTCCCATAATTTCCCACTTGGAAAATCCAAAGGTTTTCTTTTAATAAATAAATAAAACCTTTTTATTTCTTTATTTCAGCATTTGTTAATTCTATTAACAAACATTTGCATAAAGCACCTCGAATCATTTGTTAATTCTATTAACAACCATTCGACGAAAAACCCCTTGAACTATTTCAATTTTCCCCGAAACAATTTCGGTGCTGTCCAAAATATTCTTCGATATTCTGTATCCTCTCAAATGCGTCATCGAACTTTAAGTGTGTCACCCTACGGTTCGCGAATAAGATAGACATGATCGAGACTCCTCTCCGATCAATAATCAACAGCGGGATCTGGAGATCCGTGATGACTCCTATATATTCAACGATGACTCTCGTGATCGTGTGAACCAACAACGCCGTGAACTATTCCCTTTGTCTCGCGATATTTTACTTGTCCGAGATTCGATCATTGGTATCAACCATACCTTGTTCAATCTCGTTACCGACAAGTACTCTTTTCTCGTTCCCGTGATATAACATCCTTGTGATCATATCACGTGCTTGCAAGCGGTTTTGATGTGATATCACCGAGAGGGTCCAGAGTATATCTCTCCGTCATTTGGATGGACAAATCCCACTCTTGATCCATGATCCTCAACTAATACTTTCCGAATACTTAACGACACCTTTATAGTCACCCTGTTACGGTGTGACGTTTGATGCCATCAAAGCACTCTTCCGGTATCAGTGATTGACATGATCTCAAGGTCTAAGGAATAAGTTACTTCGTATGTTTGATATAACAATGTAAACTAAATGACTTGATCGCATTGCTATATTCTCTTTGGGTATATGTTCATCACATCATTCTTCTAATGACATGACCCCGTTATTAATAACATCCAATGTTCATGATCAGGAAACCTTGATCATCTATTAATCAACGAGCTAGTTAAAAGAGAGGCTTTACTAGGAACCATTGTTTGTTTATTAAGCACACATGTATCAACGTTTCCGGTTAATACAATTCTAGCATGAGAAATAAACATTCATCATAAACAAGGAATAAGGTAATAACCATTTTATTATTGCCTCTCGGGCATATTCCCTTCAAGCGCAGCTCCCACGAAACGACATTGGTCGGGAGTCAAGAATGTCTTTCGATATCTCAAAGGCACAAAGTATCTTGGCCTATTCTTTCAGTTCCAAAGAAATATGGACTCCAGTATGATTGGATACACTAATACTGACTATTTACCGGATCCCCATAATGATAGATCGCAAACCGGCTTTGTGCTACTACATGGTGGAACGGCCATATCATGGAAGTTTCCGAAACATACTCTTGTTGCAACTTCCACCAATCATTCTGAAATAATTGCACTATATTAGGCATCACGCGAATGTGTGTGGTTTCCGAAGATGATAAACCACATACAACAGTCATGTGGAATTAGTTCTATTGAATTGGCTACCACTATCTACGAAGATAATGTGTCTTGTGTTGCACATATGAAAACGTCTTGTCCATAATCCGAAGATAATAGCAATATCACTAAGCATATTGCCCATAAGTTGTTTCATCCCCATGAACTTCGGAAGAGTGGGGAAATCAACATCTTGCAAATCAAGTCATGTGATAATCTCGCTGATCTCTTCACGAAGTCTCTACCAGCATCAACATTTCAGAAATACATTCACGGGATTGGTACGCGACAGCTTCGAGATTTGCAAGAGTCGAGGGGGACTATCTTCCTGAACTATTCATGTTTAAAGCATCATATTACACTCTTTTTTACTTTATGAGTTTACTGTCCATGTTCTCATCAAGATTTTTAATGAGGTAATAACAACATAAGATCATGTGTCATATTGTTCGTTTTTTCCACCGAGATTTTAGGAAAGTGTATATGATGTATTTTCTTGTCTCTAAATTCTATGGATGTAGTTCATATCGTGTTAACAAACGCAATAATTATTATATGTTGCATCATTTTTCCTTATTTTTCTCACTGGGTTTGAAGGAGTTGTCGTGGGATAATCACGGCAGACGTTACCGGGGGTAACTGATCTTGGGGCAAGACGACACAGGCGTTTGGGAGAGGGTTTAGCTCAGAGGAAAACATGATGGTAATCGATCTGGTAGCCGGCAATCAAAGTCGCCGAGTCTCCGATCTTATAATAACTCAACTCTCGGGTTACACGGGGTGCTCGATATCAAGCGGTATTGCTAGGGCTCTTGGATCTCTCAACTAGACCTAGGGGTCGGTTTATAAAGCACCCGTACCCCCCAGCTTGTTCTCCAAGACTCACCCTGATCCTACCCGGACACGGCATACAAACCCTAACCTTCCTTTACCGTAACCCACACTGCGGATTACTAGGCCTACAAACTTGGGCCTTCCGGAAGTTTCTTTATCCTTAACCGAATCCTGCACAGAGTCCTTTGGGGCCGGATTACGCCTTGGATTTGGCCTACCGGGTTATTATCCCTCCATCAGTAGTCCCCAGAATAGCTTGGGCTTCACGGATTCTTCCTTGAAGTGCTGGCTATTCCCTGCAAAAATACCAATCTCACAAATATACGGAGGCCGGGTTAAGATGCTTTGATAAGTAGCTAGGCCCAACTCCACGATGACCATATGGTAACCCGGCTCTTTTCCAAATACCCGGCTTAGCTTTCCGGGTCTAAACCCTGATAAAAGTGCCAAGATTCTGCACTTTACTCGATAATTGACCTTGATATTATGAAGAATATCTCCTTCTTATTTCTGCCCAGATATCACGTTCAACACTTAAAGCATATTTCGTAAAATTCAAACAAATAGCCGTTACTCCGCAATCCCCGGTTCCCGCTCGCGGAACCAAACTTATCCACATGAACCGTTATAAATATGCCCGTAGGGGTAACCCTAACCCCAACGGCTCACTTCCCCCCATTCCTCTTCCTTTCTTTCTCCGTGCTCAATCTCACAGAGCGCCGCCACGGAAATCCCACGCGCATCTCCGGAGCCTGTTGGCCGGCGACTGCGCTCCACCACAGCTCACTCCGCACCGCTGCCAAGATCCGCCGCCAAACCCCCAACCGGCCCGTCGGGAATCGCAAAGGGGCATCAATCTTGCGTGATTTGCCTTTGTCGAGCTTCACTTCAATCTCCTCCAGTAAGATTCCCATACCCGTTAATTAGCCTCCGCAATTTCTTGATTTTCTTCAACTTAGATCTAGGTCAACCCGCCGGTCATTTTCCCGGTCATGCCGAATTAGATCGCTTGTATTCATTCTAGCTCACCCAATACGTGGGATATGGACTTTATTGCGTTTTCCTACCGCCCACATTTGTTAATTTTACCGCAAATCTAAAAACGGAATCTCCAATCTCGGCTCGGGCCACTCAGAGTTTCCGCCCTTATCTCTGTCACCCGGAAAATCCTCCCCTTTCCGGTTCCTTTTATTCGCAATAAGTGCCTATGCAACCATTCATCATCCTCAAAAGCTCTTTCAATGCATAGACCCCCATAACTTTTATTACGATGCTCGATACCCGGATAATTCGAACCTCACTCTGCAGAGTGACACCCGGATAGTATGCAATTTCCATGTCTCGATATCATCCACCGATACTCGGCCTGCTCACAGTTTTCGTGTCTTATTCCTTGTATCCTTCTACCTCGTGCTTTGCAGGTCAACCACATGGCTCCCAAGAAGCAGGGAAAAACACCGACCAAGGCCAAGACCACCAACTCCATATCCGCCAACTGGGCGCGATCTACGGTCACCAAGGCCAAGTTAGAAGAACTGGTCGAGCTAGGAATTCTTCCCCCTCAAGAGGATATCCAGTGGAGGGTGCCGGGTAAGGAGACCCGGCCTACACCGGCAAAGGGTGAGGTAATATGCTTTGTAGAGCACGTGACTTGGGGCTTTCGTCCTCTGGGTCACCCCTTCTTCCGCGACGTCCTGAGCCACTATGGCCTTCGTGTATTTGACATAGGTCCTAATTCTGTGTTAAATATCTCCCACTTTATCGTCCTTTCCGAGTCATACTTGTGCACTCCGCCAAGTCTGGCTCTTTTCGTTGAGCTTTTCCAGTGCAAACCGTGCCGCGAAAGCGGTGACGGAGCACTTCTCGCTTGCGGCGGGGTTTCTATCCAGCGCCGCAAGAATTCTCTGATGCCACCCCTTACCCTTAACTCTCACGTCAAGCACTGGCAGCTCTCGTACTTTTACTGCCAAGACACTTCCCCACCCGGCCAAAAGAAACTGCCGGGTTACTCAGAGGGCCTTCTTGACATCTCTGAGAAATTTAGTGCCTTTGCCCCTGACTCGGACAGGGAGGCAATTCAACCTCTGCTAGCCAAAATCACCACTCTCACGGCCCAAGGTCTCATCGGGCTCAACCTGGTGAAAACTTGGGTCGATTTCCGGATTCAACCCAACTCCATCCGCACAAAGTTATTGTGCGAGTATTCGGGGCAAACCACAGACCCGCTCCGGTACTCTGACAACAGCTTCGCGGCTGGTGACACCCATAAAACTATCAAGGGTTTTCTGACAGAAAAACTCGAGGTAATCCGGAACATAGCCGGATTAGAGCCCTTCACACTCGAGAACCCAGCCCCCAAGGTGAAGATCCAATTTTGACGTCTTTTCCCTTGCTTTTTCCACTTGACACAGCTGATAACCTTTGTACTGATACTTTTATTTCAGGTTGATGATGATTTTTGGAAAATCAACACGTCTCCTAGCTCCGCGAGTCCAGAGGAGCAAGAAGAGGCCGTTAACTCGGACGAAGGTACTCTCCGGATTTTATTTGGTTCCTTTAAGTTCGTCGCAACTCCTTCATTTTCTAACTATCTTTGATGATATCCAGAACAAGAGGAGGATGACGAGGAAGAAGAAACTGACGGCAAAGTGGAATCCGCCAGTGACGAAGACGAAGTGGAGCCGACAATTAAAGTCGGATCTAAGAGAAAACCCCGAGGGGTCGTCTTCAAGGTATCATATCGCCTCCTTGTATTCGATTCGTATCCCCTTTGGTGATATACATGAGCTAACTTGGCATTACTCCACTGGCCGCATTTGAAGGAGTCGCCTATGACCAAGCGCAGAGCGACTCGGAGTTACCCGGGCGGTGACGCTCTTAATCCGGGTACTCCGTCGTCTCCGGCTCGGCGCACCGGTACTTACCTTATCCTTTGTCAGAGGAAACAATCTTTCCGAACCATTCTCTTACGAAATCTCGCTTGATATTTTTCAGATTCGCCCGGGTCTGGCAACGAATTTCCTTCAGACATTGCGGTGAATCCCGGGTAAAATTCCTTTTCTGACGTTCTATCGCATCTTCATCACCCTTTCCTGATTGCATACTGATTGCTCACTCTGCATATCCATAGGGCCACTGTCGTTATCAGTGACCAAGAGGATATGGCAACCGATAACCCGGGTAAGGGAAACCTAGCTGATAAAACAACAGTCGAGTCTAGCGGCGAAGAACAAGCGTCACCAATAAACCCGGGCACACAAGAAGCCGAGTATCCGATCGCCTCCCACATAAGCAAGAAGAAAAGAGCTGCAACCTTGGGTGCAGGAGAAGGAGCATCGGATTCCGACATTCGAATGACCCGGGTGCCGCCTCCCACCAAGAAGAAGACTCCTTCTCGGAATTTCCAAGGCCCCGGGTCCTCTGATACGGGTAATGGCACTTTTGACCAACTGATGGACACTCTCCTCGCTATGAAGACTTCAGAGAGCAATATTCTGGAGCGCATGGCCGCAGAGCACCAGGTAATAATACTTGATATCTCGTAGTGCATGCCTAGTCCCCAAGTTCCGAGCATGACTTGCTTAAGTTGTGCTTGGTACTTTACGCAATACTCAGCTTGCCATAATATCCGACTGATATTTGTGCTCCTTGCTACTTACAGGCGCAGATTACCCGGTCTGATGAAATTTTGCTCAAGACCGAACAACTTCTTCTTGCCGAGGTAAAGCGGAGAGAAGCCCTCGAGGATGACGTGGAAAACTTGAAGAAGGATGTTTCTAAATACCAGAAGAAGTGCAATACTGCTCAAACCGCACTGAAGAAACTATCGGACCATGTCACCGATACCTATCAGATCTTGCTTAGTAAGTTTTTGCTGCCGACTGTCTTAGTGCCCTTACTTTATTGTATGATGCTCGGGATCACTGATACGTCCTTCCTTTGCTTCAACTGCAGGTGCCAACCTTGCAGCCCCAGAGGAGGATGCTCTTGCAAAGGCTAAAACTTTAAAGACTGTGCTCCGGACGTTCTTTGCCGGCACGAAATTTATATTGGACGCCGTGAAGTGGCCTACTGAAGTATACCCGGGTGAAGAAAATCTCATCAAAGCCTGCTCCACCGTGCCCGGCTGGATTGAAATATAGAAACGCTCGTCATGCCGGATTGGTATGACCCGGGCCTTTACCCTGGCTAAGGCTTACTTTCCAAAGCTTGACCCGGCAAAGATGATATCCGGGTTTCCAGAATTTAAAGCGGATGGCTCCAAGTTTACACCCAAGGACTTCAAGGCCGTACAGTCTGCAGTGCGTCATTCGGCCACCACGTTGGCCGATAGTATGGATCTGAACACGATTATGAGTTCATACGACGCTGAAGGCAAAATTGTTACAGAGGAAGCACCCCCGCCTTTTGATATTTTGGAGAAATGGGCTGCTGATTCGGCTAGGAAGAGGGAAGCAACTGCAAAGAGAGAGGCCGAGTTATCAGGGCCAGCCACCTCTACACCAGCTATTCCTCCACCAGTCCGTCCTGCCGCAAGGAATCCGGGTGACGATTCCGGAATAAAGCAAGTCCAGGAGCAAGACCCGGAAGGTAAGGGCAACGATGTGGACTCTACGCAGGAAGCCGAATGAGCAAAACGCCATGAAAATACTTCAATCATTTGATGTTTTTACTCAAAACAAGTATTCTTTTGACGGTGCGCCTGTGCACCCTTGATACTAGTGTCGCAACTTGTAATGCTCTTTAATTCTGTGATACATCTCGTGCCTTTCTAGGTCTTTTTGATGAACTTGATACTTGCCTCTGTTTGGACTTATTCTTGATATCCGACTTTCTTTTTATTTCCTTCTTTATTTCCGAGTACCGTGGGTTTTGACAGGTGGATTTTTCTTTAAGTCCCCAAGTCCCCACGATTCGGACGTTGGGGTCTTTCGAGCTTAGCGATGAAACAGCTTGATTCTGTTTCGAAACCCACAGTCCCCAAGGCCCGGAATCTCCGAGTCTGTGGTGTGTGGTTTTTTCGAAGAGAACAAACTTGTTGTCGCTAAGCCGAAACCCGGAATTGTTTCATATAGATAATGAAGTTATGCTTGATAAACGTTGAGTTTCCAGCTATTAGCCTTGTACTCTGCATAACTTGTGGTTTAGATGACCCTTTTGACTATCTTGTACTGTAAGCCGGCTTTCGCGTGGATACCATGTTGTTACATCTATACGAAAACAGGGTCAGACAAGTCCCATTGGGCTTCATGGCTGATTGTAATCGTAAGCGAGCAAATCATGCCACTTTAGTGCGAGTCACATCGAGCTTAAGTAAGAAAAGTCAAGAAAATTTGGCTCCTTTCTCCAGTTATAAGATTGCAGCCGTACTCGTTTGCGAATAATCGGCCCTTATAACTTATAGGCATCAAGGCCGGGTCTTTGGGTTTGTGGCTGCGCTACTTGCGCAACCAGCCCCCGAGACCTATATATACCCAACATTCTTGGTGATACTGATGTGTTGATGTCACATGGATACTACTTACTTGTAATCGGAGCAAAGGCTGTAACAAGATAGGACTTAATAACCATCTCTTTATTGATGCGAGAAAGTTTGGATCAGCAGGCCGCCTCATTAAAAACCTTCCAGTCCCCTTAGGTACCCTGGGTAGGAAAAGAGCGCGTCTGAAACCTGCTGCCCGTTACATTGTTTAGTTCTTCTTGGGCACCGGTCCCGGGCTGACGTGACCGATACACATTCTCCACATGTTTGACTTTTTCATGATGAGTACCGGGTTTACTAGCCAACCCGGGTGAGGTGTTTCCATAACGTGGCTGGTTGTAAGCGGCCGTGCCGTTTCTTCTCTTATAGCGGATTGTTTGGGGGAGTCATCCTTGATAAAAGCTACCGTTTTAGTATCTTGTGCTACCTTGGACTTTGCTCTTTCGCCTTCAGTACTCGGCCTTTTTGATGTGGTTCTGTCCTCCGGGTCTGCTTGAGACCGATAGTGCTTGAGTTCTTCTTTTCTACAGGCTTGCTCGGCCATTGCTGCGTCTCCTTCATCACATTCAGCTGCTATGTCTCGATTTCCATGTATGGTAATGGTCTTCTTGGGACCCGGGATTTTTAGCTGTAGATACACGTAACACGGCCTAGCCATGAATTTGGCATAAGCCGGCCTTCCGAACAACGCGTGATAAGGACTGCGCAATTTGACTACCTCAAAGGTGAGCCACTCAACTCGATAGTTATCCTTTGACTCCCCAAAAGCTACCTCCAATGCGATTTTTCCCTCGGGGCACGCTGAATGACCCGGCACCATCCCATGAAAAATTGTTGAGCTTTTTTGTAGCTGGGACTCCTTGAGGCCCATGCGTAGGAAGGTTTCCCAATACAGTATATTGATGCTACTTCCACCATCCATCAAAACCTTTTTCAGCTCATACCCATTGACCTGTGGTGCGACTACTAATGCCAAGACTCCCGGGTGTTCTACTCTTTCTGGGTGATCCCTTCTGCTCCATGTTACATCCTGTTCTGACCATCTCAGGTATCTCGGGACAGCCGACGAAACTGAGTTGACCGCTTGCTTCAGTATCTTTTTGTCCTTGTTAGAACCTCCTGTGGTATGCACATGATATTGACCCAATTGTTTGGGGTTAGCCTGGAATCCTCCTGCCCCCCCTTGGTTATTACCTTGATTTCCAGCCGCCGGGTTACCGGCTGGGGGTGGGCCGTTGCCCGGGTTTCCCCCTGGACCCGGTCCTCCTCCCCGTCCTGCACCTCGCATAGCTCTGTTCACTTCCTCATTTTTCCATCTTTGTAAGTCGGCGCACTGCTCCAAGGAGTGGTTAGCTGGCCTGCCGTTCCTGCTGTGCTTCGGGCATGCCATTCTGAATATGTCCCAATTGTTACTCGGCCTTGGTGGTCCTTGATAGTTTCCTCCATTGTGATTACCTCCGTTGAAATTTCCTTCTGCTCTGGGTCTCGAAGACCCGGCCTCTGTGTTGGCGACAAACTCGGAGCCTCCTTCAAACGGGCGCTTGTTCTGGCTATTTCCGTTATTACCCGGTGCTGATCCATTGCCGGTTCTTCCGCTATTACTTGTGTTTGCTTTTACCTTCTTGTCATCAACTTCCTCCTCTGTAGTATCTGTCGCAGCGTGTTTGTTGCACGCATCCATCAATTCTCCCATTGTAACCTCCGACGCATTTCGACTTGATTTCATGCGAGTTAACTTTTGCACTAAAGGTATATACTTGCATGTTTTTGCCATAGCTTGCAGTGCATCCTTGGGCTGAATATCTGTGGACGAGTGAAGTATCTCCATAACCCGGCGCACCCAACTGCGTGCCGACTCTCCCTTCTTCTGGACGCATCGCTCTAGATCATCAATAGTGAACAATTTTCTGCACGTCCCATGAAAGTGCTTGACAAACGCGGTCTTCAATTCCTCCCAAGATTTGATCGATCCTTCCGGCAAATTGGTGAACCACAACTTTGCTGCTACTTCTGACATCATCAAGTACATGAACTTGGCTTGGAGATTCTCGGATGCGTTGCGAATCGACATTGCCATCTCATAACTGCTTAGCCATGTTTCTGGATCTATAGTTGGCTCGTAATTCACTACTTTTCCTGGCTCTTTGAATTTTTCCGGGTAAGGTTCAGCTCTGATATTGTCCGAGAGACACTTGGGTCCCGCAAGAACGGTCGAGGCCGGCCTTGCTCGGGAAACGTGTGATACTGCGGGGGGCGCGGCTGGGCGCGGCGCTGCGGGTAGTCCATGCGCTGCAGACCCGGCCGCGGCCCTCCGAGCCCTGGAACTGTCCACAACAGCCTGTGCTGCTGATGCTGCCTGGACGCGGGGAGGAGGCGGCATTTGCTGCTGCTCTTCCCTCCGCCGTGCTGAACTTGTTTGGATATTCCCTTGTTGTTGACTGACGTATGGCGTCCCGTGCATCCCACTTCTATGATCCGGATAATTGGCTTGCTGCGCCACCGCAGTGTGCAACAGATCGATTGCTTGCCGGGTCTTCTCTGCATGGGGTGACTCTCCCACGGGGATTTGATTTAACGCAAGTGTCGCCGCATACACATTGTCCATGGGATTATTGTAGTGACCTGCTGGTGTGCGAAATCGTGATGGTGGCGGTGGTGGTAGATCGTTGCCGGTTGTGACTCTAGTCTGTGGTAGGGGTAACCTAGCCCGCTCATTTGCCGGATGTGCCCCCGCTGTTGCCGGTTGGGGTGCGGTCCCCTGGTTCACCACTGGTATCGGCTGATCCTGAGGTGTGATAAATAAAGCAGCCGGATTAATAACCCCGCCCGTTGCTGGTAGCCTAGTTTGATGCCTTTGATGTACTCTAGATGTTTCCTCTCGGAGCCGAGTTTCCAGCGCATCCAGCTCACGTTGCCGCGTGGCCATCCCTTGCCTTTCTGCCTCTACTTGCCTTATTTGCTGTTCCAACGCACGACGAGCCACATCCAGATCCCTGACACCTTCCGCTGCGTTTTCTGGAGTGATAACCGTAGCAAGAACCGTGGGGTCTAAGATCAGATTATTATCGAATAAGGCCGGGTGACGCGGGTTCGAAGGACCCGCCCCTGGTGTCCGGTTTCCCAGGAATCCGAACGTATTTGCGTGCAACTCCTCGTCTGCTGCACGGCTGGTCACTGATGCCGATTCTCCATCAACCCGGGCCAGAACCGGGTCTCCGTTAGCCGCGCCCTGCTGCTGGGCCAATGCCTGAGCCGCCCCGACTGCTGCCGCGGTTGCGTTCTCTTGGTTGAGATTGGCCGCGGGAGCCGTGTAGACCGCAACTCGGCGTACGATACTTGGTGTAAATTCATGTTGTTCTTCTTCGCCGTTATTCTCCTCATACCGGTTCTCCAGCAGATCCAGGATAGACTCGGTATCATCCTCTTTTTCGACCCGATCGCGCGGGGTCCATGCCGGCTCCTCCGGCTGTTCCCACTTCGCGATGGGTTCTTCCGCCGGATATGTCGTTCCAATCGATTCTTCATCATCTGATCGGATAGAAGTGGCTTCCCCTGACACAGAATCAGATCCAAAATTGTCAGGGATCGAACCGGAAGTACATACCATACCAATGAAGACGCTGATCCGGCCGATTGTCACGACAGATCCGGATTCGAGGTGATCCGATTCTGGCCCCCAGCCGGAATCATCCACCGTCTTTTCTCCTTTATGGTCGATGTAGATCTCGCCGACGACAAGATTCTCCATGTTCTTCCGAGCTTCTCCCGTGATGTAAACACCTTTGGACGCAGGCCCCACGGTGGGCGCCAACTGTCGTGGGATAATCACGGCAGACGTTACCGGGGGTAACTGATCTTGGGGCAAGACGACACAGGCGTTTGGGAGAGGGTTTAGCTCAGAGGAAAACATGATGGTAATCGATCTGGTAGCCGGCAATCAAAGTTGCCGAGTCTCCGATCTTATAATAACTCAACTCTCGGGTTACACGGGGTGCTCGATATCAAGCGGTATTGCTAGGGCTCTTGGATCTCTCAACTAGACCTAGGGGTCGGTTTATAAAGCACCCGTACCCCCCGGCTTGTTCTCCAAGACTCACCCTGATCCTACCCGGACACGGCATACAAACCCTAACCTTCCTTTACCGTAAACCACACTCCGGATTACTAGGCCTACAAACTTGGGCCTTCCGGAAGTTTCTTTATCCTTAACCGAATCCTGCACAGAGTCCTTTGGGGCCGGATTACACCTTGGAGTTGGCCTACCGGGTTATTATCCCTCCATCAGGAGTTTTACCAAGATATCCTATACCATTCCTTATATTTTTCCCACTGGGTTTTGGAGAAGATTTAATCAAGATGATGGATCCTTATCAGTCAAATGGTGATTAGGGGTGTGTTAAGAATAATTAAACCTAGAATAATTAGGATTCATCCCTGCTCTCATTCCCTTGTAAATCCTAGGTTGTGGGGAACCATCATAGCACTTGTTCCTGGAGCGTCGCCTCCGGAACCAACTTGGGAACCGACACACCCCTTGTACGCGTCCTTTCCTCCTGTATATAAGGAATTTGTAACCATCAATAAAATAGTTGTATTCATTCATCTGTTTCTCTCAGTCGATCGATCGATCAAAAACACTGTTGATAGTCGTGAAAACGACTGGGTTGCACCTGCACGTCGGGCATGTATTTGGTGGCCGCTGACTTGGAGCTACACCAGTCATGTACGTCGTCGAGCATGTATGTGCTCACTGCCGGCCTCGACCTGACCTTGTAAGCCAATCACCGAACGAAGCCCGTATGCCTGTGCACGCCGGAATGCACCAAACCGTCGGTGTGTGCTTGTATCGTGCTACACCCTACAACGGCACTCATCGTCAACGGTGTCTGGCACGTTGATGCTTCCAGCCGTCTGTACCTATACGCCATCGGCAAGATGCCCATGTATGTCGTTGGCAAGCTGATCCTTTATGCCGTCGGAGAGAGGCGAGCGTCGGGACTGCTGAAGTGATAGTATGGGCACCTAGAGGGGGGTTAAATAGGTGGTACGCCCAATTTTAATTTCTTTTCAATTTAGTCTTGACACAAAGTAAATTCTATAGATATGCAACTACGGTGAATTTAGCTATATGACAAGAACAACAATAAACAAGATACAAATACAAAGTAAAAGAGAGAGAACGAGGTAACCGATAACGGAAGCACACGGAGAGAAGGATGTAACCCGGGGTTCCTCCTTTTGACGGGAGTACGTCTCGTTGGACGGGTGTGGGTTTTGCCACAAAGGCCTACTCAATACCACAAAGGCCTCACCCTATTCTCCGATGAACCACGCCACAAAGGCCTAGTTCACCTTCGACTATTGATTCCCTTTGAGGCGGAAATCGAATCCTTTACAATGAGCTTGAGGCACACACCCACCACCGAATTGGAGGCTCCCAATAATCACCAACAATCAACAAGAGAGTAGCAATGGGGTCTAACTTTTCCACAAGGAAACCCTAGACTAGATTCCTCAAGTGAATGAGAAGGAAACTAAGAATAGCTTGGTGAAGTAGTAGATCAGGGGTCTTCTCTTTCAATCCTCCAAATATCAAAGAGTTTTGATGGAGGGATTGGGAGAAATCTTGGATTTGGTGAGCTTGATATATATGCAATCAATACATTGGACGAACTAGAGAACTTGGGGAAGAAGGAGGGGTATTTATACCCCCTCCATAAATGTGGTCGTTGGAGGCTGAAATTGGAGCCGAAATTCCGTTCAAACTTTAACCGGAAATTCCGGTTAGCTTTTCTTCTTCAGATCTTAGATTTCGACTGCAGTTGACCAAACCGAAATTCCGGTTTCTCCAAAATTTTCCGGTACAAATTTCCGGTTAGCTTCTGTCCCAAAAACTCTTCCAACCGGATATTCTGGTTGAAATTTCTGGTTGACTTCTGTGAGCAGAAACTTCCAGTCCTTAGCCGTTTTCGCACTAATTCTTTCCAATCGGAATATACGGTTTTGCCTTGGAAATTTCTAGTTGAAATTTCTGGCAACTTCTATGGCAAATCTTGGAGAAAATCTTCACAATCGGAATTTTCGGTTGATCTAGAAATATCCGGTTTAAAATCTCCGGCTTCCTTCTATGCCCATTATCAGAGAAGATCTTCACAACCGGAATTTCGGTTGGTCCAGAAATATCCGGTTGCCTTCTGTGGCAAAACAAGTTGATCGAACTTCACCTTTTTACGGTGTTCGATGCAAATGAATACTTAAACACCCGCACCACTTAACACCTTGATAAATAACATCATTAGTATTGTTAACTAACACTCAAAACACTAGGGTTCAAGTAATGCACTTTCAATCTTCCCCTTTTTGGTGTTAGATGAAAATATTAAGATTTGCATGAAAAACCAAAACAATATCATGCTTGTGAAAGAAGTGTAAATTGCTCCCCCTACAAGTATGCAGACTTTAGGTTTCCTATGACATGCAAGCACAACTATAGGCGGAGAGTGATTTCCATCAAAAGTCACATCATGATAAAAGAGACAATATCAACGATATTGAGGCATGAGTTGAATACTATACCTTGTGCAAAGAACATATATGTACATAATACCGTACCACAATATATGATAACCTCAACATAGATAGATATAATCCAAATAGATCCACAATAACATAGTCTCACAATAACATAAGAACATTGTTCAACACACGAAAGCGAATAGTTTCAAAACAAGAATATAGATGGACACAAGCTCTCAAAGAATAATAGATGAACATGCTTGTGCCCGAACCAATGCAAATCCCCACGTAATCCTAATAGACTACTTATCCCAATTTGGCATCGAGACGCCAAAAAGGAGAGAAGCAGTGATGCTAGCGCCCCATGATGAGCTAGGCATCAGAATCCTTGAAGGACTCTCTAGCGGACGAATTAGACTCTCCTTCTACATCTCTCTCAAGGTCATCATCAACATCATCAGCAACAGGGGCACTAGAAGAAGCAGAAGGGTCAGTCAAACGAAGAGCATCCTCAATCTGCGCCCAAGGAGCACTAGCACTGGAAGCCCATTGAGTGTAAGTGTCATGAACCAAGTTAGAGGGAGGGTCCTCGGTAGCACCGCTCACGTGGTGAAGGATCTTCTGATGGGAGGGGAACATAGAAATATCTCTGTGGTATGACTGATACTGCTCCCTATGGATATCCACCTTCATGTAGAGGACATTGCGTTGAAACCAGGACAACTTCCTGATGTTGCGCACAGTAGAGGAATCAACCCGAGGAGCACGAGGGTTAGCAGCAGCACTAGCACAAGCATCCCTCATAAAGGAACCACTCTCAGGGGGAGCAACAACAGCAGGAGTAGACTTCTTCTTCATGTACAACTTCTTGAAGTGATGATCTTCCATGGGCAGCTCATTGAAATCATTCTTCACGGTCTCCTTGATAAGCATCATGATATACGGACCATATGGGATAGTGTTCCTACCAAGCATAGCATTGTTGAGCTCATTGAAGATAAAGTCCATGACATCCACGTGATACGACTTTGAAGTGTCAGGGTTTTCAATGCACTTATTTGCTAGAACCAATAGGTTGACAAGAGGACTAGTGAGGGCATCATTATTACCTCCACTAGGTGCAATGAAGGACCTGAAGATACAGACGAGCTGATCATAGAAAGGGAGAAGTCCTTCCACCTTTCCAACAACATAGCTAGGAGCATAATATAAACCATGATGTTCTCACGGTGTGGCATGTCCACCTCATGCATACGATGTCCAAGGGGAGGGTGAGATTGCCACTTGTACCCAAGAATCCTAGCAAACTTGTAGACCTGAGCTTCACAATAGGTTGGCCTGGTCGCTGATTGCTGGCAAAGTTAAATCCTTTCTCTGCATTGTAGGGAACCCCAAGAGGAAGGCGTGATGAGCACAGCGGTAGGAGTTTTCCCCTTAGTTAAGAACCAGGGTTATCAATCCAGTAGGAGAAAGAGAATCTTCGGAAAGTTGATGCCACTGACGGTGGTGCTGGCGCTTCACCGGTGTCAGCAACAACGTGGAACCTGCACACAACACAATTAAAATACTTTTCCCCAACGGTACATTGAGGTTGTGAATCTCACCGGTCTTGCTGAAAACAAAGATTAGACGTATAGTGTGGAAAAACAGTGTATGCTTGCAGAAAGTAAAGAAAGCAGGAAATTGTTGTGGTTTGTTTAACAGTGTGGAAAAATGGACCGGGGTTCCTAGTTTCACTAGTGGTGTCTCTCCATAAAAGATAGCATGCTGGGTGAACAAATTACAGCTGGGCAATTGACAAATAAAGGTTGCACCATAGTGCACAATATGACATGAAGATTACTATGCTATTTAGTGCGGGCATTACAACAAGATACATAGACCGACATCCATATGCATCTATGACTAATAATCCACCCTCAGGTTATCATCCAAACCCCCTCAGGTATTAAGTTGCAAGCAACAGATAATTGCATTAAACAAAGTGTGTAATGTAAGCAATGATTATGCACGCAGGCACTCTCACCACTGTTTTCTCCCTAATGGCAACAACACATCCTCCCCCTTCACATTTCTGTCACTCGAGCAAGGCAACAAGGAGGCATGAACCCACTATCGAGCATAAATACTCCCTCTTGGAGTCACTAGCAACTACTTGGCCAGAATAACCACTAGCAACAGAGAGCATGCAAGATCACAAATAACATATGCAAATAAAGACTATAATCAACTTGGCATAAGGTCAATATTCATAGGATCCCAGCAAACACAACATAGAGAATTACATAAGATCAATCTCGATCATGATAGGCAGCTCACGAGATCTAAACATGGAGGCATATGAGGAGAAGACAACCATCTAGCTATAGCTACGAACCCATAGTCCAAGGATGAACTACTCACGCATCACTCCGGAGGCAGGCATGGTGATGAAGAGGCCTCCGGTGATGATTTCCTCTCTGGCAGGGTGCCGGAAACAGCTTCGGAACCCCCTGATCTGGGGTTGACGGTGACGGCGGCTGCGGAACTTTTTCGGGGATTTTGATCAGGTGTTTAGGGTTTTCCATCCGGGGGGCTTAAATAGGCGAAAGGGCGAAGGCGGTGGAGGCCGAGGGGCCCCACACCCATAGCTGGCGCGGCCGGGGGGCCGCGCCACCCTATGGTGTGGCCCCCCCTGCTGCCCCTCTCTGGCTCCTCTTCGGTCTTCTGGATGCTTCCAGGGAAAATAGGACTTCTGGGATTCGAACTTTCCAATTCCGAGAATATTTCCAGAACAAGTTTTCTGAAACTAAAAAACAGCAGAAAACAGGGAACTGGCTCTATGGCATCTTGTTAATAGGTTAGTCTAGAAAACGTATAAAAATGCTATAAATAAGGGAGAAAACATGTAGCAATTGTCATAATATGATCATGGAGCATCAGAAATTAGGGATACGTTTATGACGTATCAAGCATCCCCAAGCTTAGTTCCTACTCGTCCTCGAGTAGGTAAACGATAAAACAATAATTTCTGAGGTGACATGCTACTAACACAAACTTGATCAATCTAATGTAAAATCATATGCACGCTGAGATCATAAGACTTTAAACACAGGCATGATAAATAAAACTTTAATAATAAAGCATAGAAATTACTTTGCATCACGAAAAGTAACTCAAATAAAGGATCATGAATAATAATGCAAAGAAAGGTAAACGTTTGTTTCAGGTATAGAGAAAGCATGGCAAAGTGATATTTCGATAGTCCTTAAGAATGGGGCAAAACATAAATGCCAGGACACCTTCAAAGTTCAAGAGGAAGACTAGAACAAATAATTTAAGAACAAATAATAACACATCATGAAGTAATTATTGATGCTTATGGGACAAATGCACATAGAACTCAGAATGGCAAAAATTCTCTCTCAACTGTGCATAAAGTTAGAAGATGTAGACTCAACATAAAATTAAAAGAAAGGCCCTTCGCAGAGGGAAGCAGGGATCACTCATGTGCTAGAGCTTTTATTTTATTAAACAGAGGTATTAAAAGTTTGACATTTGTGGAGGAATGTCTATATTTTGGGAGATGTATGCTAATGTCAACGAATGTTAAACAGAAAATACAGTACTTCACAAGTCAACTGGATTCACAAGATCGGCTCCCATGGTGAAGGACGCAACTGGTGTAGAAGGTCATCCCTCTTTCCCTTTTGTTTACACAATTATGCTTCAACTGATAAATCAGGGGCAAAATAGTGAAGAGAATTTGTTTGTATTAATTTGGGGCTGGGCACCCCGCTGCTAGCTCTTCTATCATTTGGATAAGCGGATGAAGCCACTAGTCCAGGGTGTGAAATCCAATCAACAAGTGAGATAAAGATTCTCTATTTACGTCCTCATGAGAAAAAACAGGAACATAAAGCAGGAGTAATTTTGAAGGTTTTAAAGGTAACACATGAGCAATTTACTTGGAGTGGCAGTTAAATACCACATGTAGGTAGGTAGGGTGGACACAATGGGAAAAACTTTGGCTTAAGGGAGTTTGGATGCACGAATAGAGCTCATACTCATTACAGGTGGAGGCTAGCAAAAGACTGGGAGCGACAAATCAAGAGAGCATAAGAGTCATAATCATGCATAGCGACATAAGCATCATTAATTAAAACATAAGCAGTATCACAAGTTCAAAAACTAAGTGGTCATGGAGGCTATTCGTGACTGGTTTTTAGTCATAAACATGGTGTGAGCATGCGCCAAGTCAACCAAATAAAACATTCGAAAGAGAATACCATATATTGATGCTTTACTATGACAAGAACAACTCATGAATCTTTCAAAACATATTAAACACTCTCAGATATTTGAGGCTAATCATGCTACTCAATAACCACAAGGCTTTAAAACTAAAATAACATTTAGCATGGCATGAAAAAGTACTAGTCACAGTCTATACAAGGTTCTACTAGTACTGTTATAAATTCTACTTCAAGCAGCAGTTTTCTTTTGTTTCTCCCAACAAGCACCATACAAAACATGCTTTAACAAAAATACTCTTTATGATACAGCAACAATACATGAGAGTACTCACATAATACTACTAAAACTAACATCTCTAACAAGAGATGCATGCAAAACAGGAGCTGAATAAATGCAGCAGTCAAACAGGGACTAAGAATACAACGTATTCTCAAGAAAAAGCGGAGCGTGTCACTCTCCAATAAAAGAATGCTGGGGTACAACCAAGATTATTATTAAAGTAAAAACAAACTGAAAAAAAAGCAAAAGAAAACTGAAAACAAAAAAAAGACGCTCCAAGTAAATCACATAAGATGCGACCGAATAAAAATACAGTTTCACTAGAAGTGACCTGATAATTTGTTGATGAAGAAGGGGATGCCTTGGGCATCCCCAAGCTTAGACGCTTGAGTATTATTGGAATTTTCTTGGACGTACCACCGTGGCATCCCCAATCTTAGGCTTTTCACTCTTCTTGATCACATCATATCATCCTCTTCTCTTGACCCTTGAAAACTTCCTTCACATCAAAATTCTCACAATCTTCATTAGCAACATTAGTGCAATCGAAATAATAAATCCACATGGTTCAGTTTCAACACAAGTCTAACACTCAAAAACACATTAGCTACTGTCACAACTTTTTTAAAAACTCTTTTTCTCAAAAGAACACCAAAAGAAAGAGATTAAGATGCAAATGCGATAAATGGCAGAAATCTGTCAAAAACAGGACATCGGGTAAAGATCGATTTTTCTAAAATCTTGTGTTGCTCAAATCAAAAAGTGGTATTCTAAGAAATGTTGCGTATATGACTCAGGATTAATCACAAAAAAGCTCAGGTCATTTTAAATTTTCTGTGATTTTTAACGGAATTTACAGTGGACAGCAGAAATCTGTTTCTGCGCAGAAATCCGAAATATAGGCTCAACTTTCCACTAGTGGCTTTACTTGGCTCAACAAAAACTCAAAAGAAAAGATACAGCGGGGTTTCTAAGGAAATAGACAACACCCAGGTGCAAGAACACCAAAGAAAACAAAGGAAAACTGAAGGAAAACAGCGAAATAAAACGGGTTGTCTCCCGGTAGCGCTTTTCTTTAAAGCCTTTCAGCTAGGCATAGAAAAGTCAACTCAAGTATTTTCAAGTGAAGAAGCATCAACATAATATTTTGCTCTAATAATAGAGCCGAAGGGTAGCTTCATCTTCTTTCTATGAAAGTGTTCAAAACCTTTCTTGAGGGTAAGTTGATATTTAATACTCCCCTCTTTCATATCAATAATAGCACCAACAGTTCTAAGAAAAGGACTTCCCAAAACAATAGGACAAGAAGCATTGAATTCAATGTTCATAACAACATAATAAGAACATCATCAATTCTACCAAGAGGTTTCTTCTTAGCATTATCAGCAAGATGAACATCCAAATAACAGTGTTCCAACGGTGGCAAATCAAGCATATCATAGAGCTTTTGAGGCATAAAAGAGATACTAGCACCAAGATCACACAAGGCATTGCAATCAAAATAATTTACTTTTATCTTAATGATAGGCTCCCAACCATCATCTAATTTTTTAGGGATAGATGTCTCAAGTTTCAACTTTTCTTCCCTAACTTTCATGAGAGCATTGGTAATATGTTTAGTACTAGCAAGCTTTTGCAGAAACATAATAAGTTCATAGATATTGCAATCATCAAAATCAATATTATTATCATCAAAAGTAATGGAACCATTATCTCTCACATTTCTAAAAATTTCAGCACTTTTATCAGAAGCAACTTCAGAAGTTTGAGGCAATTTAGCACGTTTCACCAAAGGAGTAGGGACTTTATTAACACCAACTACTTTACCATTGATAGTAGGAGGTTTACTGGCACTTGGAACTTCAGTTTTACTAGTTGTTGTGATAGTGCAAACTTTAGCAATATTATTCTTTTTCGCCAATTCATCTTCTCTTTCCCACCTAGCACGTAATTCAGCCATCAATCTAACATTATCATCTATTTGAACTTGGATGGCATTGGTTGCAGCAAAAGGATTATCTTCAATGGTTTCAGTTTTAGCAGCCATTTTATTTATCAAAGAAAATTGTGCCTCTGACAGGGCTGAAATAGTAATCTCAACACTAGAGATTTTACCTTGCAAACCAGAGATTTCTCTATTCAAATTTCCAATTTGTTGACTAATAGTTTTCAACATAGCAGATTGTTCTTCCATAGTTTTAGTAAACAACTTATTTTGTTCATATTGCATTTGCATAAAGTTCTTAGTTGTTTTTTCAACTTCTACAATCCTTTCCTCACTAGGCATTACAGATCTACCATAAGAATAACCACTACCACTATCAGGAGGATAGGGCTTATAATTGTTTCCACCAAAATTATTTCTATAAGCATTGTTGTTAAAATTATTATTTCTAATAAAGTTTACATCAACATGCTCTTCTTGAGAAACCAAAGAGGCTAAAGGAACATTATTAGGATCAACTTTAGCTCTACCATTAACAAGCATAGACATAATAGCATCAAGCCTTTCACTTAAAGAAGAGGTTTCCTCAACAGAATTTACCTTCTTACCTTGTGGAGCTCTCTCAGTGTGCCACTCTGAATAATTTATCATCATATCATCAAGAAGCTTTGTTGCATTTCCCAAAGTGATGGACATAAAGGTACCTCCAGCAGCTGAATCCAATAGGTTCCTTGAGGAGAAATTCAGTCCTGCATAAAAGGTTTGTATAATCATCAAAGTAGTCGGTCCATGAGTGGGACAATTCTTCACCATAGTTTTCATTCTTTCCCAAGCTTTAGCAACATGTTCATTATCAAATTTCTTAAAATTCATTATGTCACTTCTCAGGGATATAATCTTAGCAGGAGGATAATATTTTTCAATGAAAGCATCTTTACACTTAGTCCATGAATCAATACTATTTCTAGGTAAAGATAGCAATTAGCTCTTCCTCTCAAAGAGAAAGGAAATAATTTTAGTTTAGTAATATCTCCATCCACATCTTTATATTTTTGCATCTCACATAGTTCAACAAAATTGTTAAGGTGGGCAGCAGCATCATCAGTACTAATACTAGAAAATTGTTCTTTCATCACAAGATTTAATAAAGAAGGTTTAATCTCATAGAAAGCAGCAGGTGGAGCAATAGGTGTGCAAATAAAATCATTGTTGTTTGTGCTAGTGAAGTCACACAACTTGGTATTCTCAGAGGAACTCATTTTAGCAGAATAAAAGCAAGCAAATAAATAATAGCTATGAAATAAACTAAATTTTGTGTGTTTTCAATATAGAGAAATAAACTATTTTTTTTGTGTTTTTTACATAGAGAAATAAAAACAAGACAAAAATAAAAACAAGACAAAAAACAAAATAAAGAGATTGAGAGTGAGAGACTCCCCTTGCGAGAAGACTTCCTTCTCCCCGGCAACGGCGCCAGAAAAATCCTTGATTGCTGGCAGATTTAAATCCTTTCTCTGCGTTGTTGGGAACACCAAGAGGAAGGTGTGATGAGCACAGCGGTAGGAGTTTTCCCCTTAGTTAAGAACCAGGGTTATCAATCCAGTAGGATAAAGAGAATCTTCGGAAGGTTGATGCCACTGACGGTGGTGCCGGCGCTTCACCAGTGTCAGCAACAACGTGGAGCCTGCACACAACACAATCTAAATACTTTGCCCCAACGGTACAGTGAGGTTGTCAATCTCACCGGTCTTGCTGAAAACAAAGATTAGACGTATAGTGTGGAAAAACAGTGTATGCTTGCAGAAAGTAAAGAAAGCAGGAAATTGTTGTGGTTTGTTTAACAATGTGGAAAAATTGACCGGGGTTCGTAGTTTCACTAGTGGTGTCTCTCCATAAAAGATAGCATGTTGGGTGAACAAATTACAACTGGGAAATTGACAAATAAAGGTTGGACCGTAGTGCACAATATGACATGAAGATTACTATGCTATTTAGTGCGGGCATTACAACAAGATACATAGACCGACATCCATCTCCATCTATGACTAATAATCCACCCTCACGTTATCATCCGAACCCCCTCAGGTATTAAGTTGCAAGCAACAGATAGTTGCATTAAACAAAGTGTGTAATGTAAGCAATGATTATGCACGCGGGCACTCTCACCGCTGTTTTCTCCCTAATGGCAACAGCACATCCTCCCCTTCACGTTTCTGTCACTCGAGCAAGGCAACAAGGAGGCATGAACCCACTATCGAGCATAAATACTCCCTCTTGGAGTCACTAGCAATTACTTGGCCAGAATAACCACTAGCAACGGAGAGCATGCAAGATCACAAATAACATATGCAAATAAAGACTATAATCAACTTGGCATAAGGTCAATATTCGTCGGATCCCAGCAAACACAGCATAGAGAATTACATAAGATCAATCTCGATCATGATAGGCAGCTCACGAGATCTAAACATGGAGGCATATGAGGAGAAGACAACCATCTAGCTACAGCTACGAACCCGTAGTCTAAGGATGAACTACTCACGCATCACTCCGGAGCAGACATGGTGATGAAGAGGCCTCCGGTGATGATCTCCTCTCCGGCAGGGTGCCGGAAACAGCTTCAGAACCCCCTGATCTGGGGTTGACGGTGACGGCGGCTGCTGAACTTTTTCGGGGATTTTGATGAGGTGTTTAGGGTTTTCCATCCGGGGGCTTAAATAGGCGATAGGGCGAAGGCGGTGGAGGCCAGGGGGCCCCACACCCATAGCTGGCGCAGCCAGGAGGGCCCGCGCCACCCTATGGTGTGGCCCCCATGTTGCCCCTCTTCGGCTCCTCTTCGGTCTTCTGGATGCTTCCGGGGAAAATCGGACTTCTGGGCTTCGAAATTTCCAATTCCGAGAATATTTCCAGAACAATTATTCTGAAACTAAAAAACTGCAGAAACATGGAACTGGCTCTGTGGCATCTTGTTAATAGGTTAGTACGGAAAACGTATAAAAATGCTATAAATAAGGGAGAAAACATGTAGCAATTGGCATAATATGATCATGGAGCATCAGAAATTAGGGATACGTTTATGACGTATCAGTCATCCACTTAAAAGTGAAATGGATATCCTTCCTAATCACCAACGTGGACATGAACTGAACTACAATATCAATGCTTAGGGGCAACGGGTTTTCATGAGCTTACCAAGATTGAATCGTTCCACCACACTATCAGCTAGAGCAAACACTTGCTTGTCTTTGAGGAGTTGGAGCTTGGTCGGATTCATAGGACGAACGGGATACTTGTAGTCAAGATAGATATCCAAATGAATTTAATTATGATTTCTCCAAGCACCAAAAACGGGTATCCTCAATCTCACCATCCCTTGATTTCAAGTACCAATTACCCTGACGAATCTGAGTGTACTCGGGAGCAGATATGTCATACTTGTAGTTCTTCCTAGTTTCCTTGCCTTTCTTCCTCTTGGACACGGTCTTCTTCTAAACATTGGACTTTGCTTTACCTTTGCTCACTGTATTCCTAGGAGTCCTTGAGTCACTGGGATCCTCATCATGTGTCTCCTCATACGAGGTACGCTTGCGAGAACCTAACTCATCAACACGGGAACCACTTGTGAATATAGCATAATAGATGGATAGCAAAAGGTAAGCACACACAAGCCATAGCAAAGGAATCATATTAGAAATAATAGAAAAGCATCTACAACATGATCATGTAACAATCCTAGAAGAAATCACTTAAGTTCTGAAATTTGGAACTGAGACAGAACCCAACTAGAATTTCTGGTTCAGTTCTGAACTGGATATTCCGGTTCCACGAAATCAGAACTATGATGATTTTCAACTAGGTCTAAAACTAGATCAGGTGAACGGGGTACTAATCTATTGTTTCTAGCATGCAATGGGACACCCTAGGGACCTCTAACACTAAGCAATCTCAATAAAAACAAGTCTCCTAGGATGGAAGAGGATAAACACCCAAGATTCGAGAAAGAGTGAGTTACCCAATTCCATTGATACAAATGCTTGGAGGAGTTGATTCCCAGGGAGGATGAGCACCGGATCCGTCCAAAACCAAGTAAATCCAATGGAGGAAGTAGCCGAGAGGGCTAGGGTTCAAGGGGGCGGCGACTATGGAGGAGGAGGAGGTTGGGGGTGGAGAAAGAGCAGGAAACTATACCTGGCCATATCTCGGGCCGGGCCTAAAAAAGCCCGCAGCACAAACCCAAGGCCTAGGCCCGGCCCGGCCCAACAGTTGGGCCTAGTTTTCAGGCCCAGTCCCGGCCCGTGGGCGGGAAAAATGTCAGGATTTCGGGCCTCTTTGTTGTAACACCAAAAATCAAGTCCCAGGCCCGGCCCGGACATGCATCGAGCTTACAAACTGAGGCCCAGGCCCGTCCCACGGAAAAGCCCATCGGGCCTAGGCCCGGGAATTTCGGGTCGGGCTACCCATGCCCAGGTATGCAGGAAACTTCCGTTCACCCCGAACTCCTCGTATTTTGAAAAAGAATCACCCGAACACAAATTCCGGTTCAAGTTTGAACCGGATATTCTGGGTCGAACCAGAAATTCCGGCTGCCCTCTGAATCCAAACTTCCATGTTTCAAAACAGGACTTGTGTGCTAGATAGAATTTGGCTTTTGATAAGAATTCTTGGGATTAGAATCCAAACTAAAAATGTTACTTCCCCCTTATTCTTACAAGAATCAAACAAGGAAATGCCAAGAAGGAGGAAGTTTCCCATTAAAACACTTAGTAAGGAAAATGATAGGAATGCGGTGAAATCCAAATAAAATCCCAACTAAGATCCAAATTTTCGCAACGAAGAGGTTGGTGGCTTGAGCCACCATGTAAGATAGTATGGTATGACACCGTGAAGATGTATCTTGGGTGCATTTTCAATTCTCGACATTTTAGCTCACAATTCAACATTAGAAATAGAGAGATATAAATGATTTTTTTCTTTTGGCATAATGGGGGAGGGAGAACCCAATGTGCTATGATAACACTCCCCCAATATCCATGCCTACACCTAAACCCAAACACATAGTCAAGTATAGGCGTGTGTGCAAGATCCTCAAGACAAGCTCCTTGAATTGATGATATTTAGCTCATTCCTCAAAAATATGAATCTTGAATCATCTAGAGGCTTCGTGATTATGTCCGCAAGATTATCCTTGGTTGGGACATAGCCTAGATCAATATCACCTCTTGCCACATTATCCCGGATGAAATGATGACGGATCTCAATATGGTTCGTCCTTGTGTGTTGCACGGGGTTATAGACAATCTTGATGGCACTCTCATTGTCACATAAGAGAGGCACCTTATCCAAGTGAACATCATACTCTTTCAGTATTTGCCTCATCCATAGCAATTGGGTGCAAACACTAGCGGCCTCCACATACTCAGCTTCGGTGGTGGAGAGATATATACAATTTTGCTTCTTATAAGACCAACTCACCAAAGACCTACCAAGGAATTGTCAAGCCCCGTAAGTTAATTTCCTACCATCTTGATCACCTTTGAGATAAAAAAATTCCCCCTTTGGGTACCACAAACGAAATCTTGAGGTGTGAACCAAATACCGAAAGATCCTATGGATCGCCATCAAATGGATTTCCTTAGGAGCCGCTTGATACCTTGCACACACTCCTACACTCAACACAATATCGGGCATAGATGCACAAATATAAAGCAAAGAACCAATCACAGTACGATACAACTTTTGGTCCACATCTTTACCGTCCAGATTGCGCTTGAGATGGTATTTGGTTTGCATTAGAGATACCTTCTCTTTAGCACCTTGAAGTTGAATCTCTTGAGCATGTCTTGGGTATATTTGTCTTGAGAAATGAAAGTACCACGAGCCAATTGCTTGATCTCAAAGCCAAGGAAGAATTTGAGCTCTCCCATCATAGAGACCTCAAACCTGTCAGACATAAGCTTTGAAAAAATCATCATTGAAAGTTTTGTTAGTTGATCCAAAGATGATATCATCCACGTAGAGTTGGCATATCAAAAGTTCCACTTTTACCATCTTTGTGAAAAGGGTGGGATCGACCCAATTTCAAACCCACGGTCTTGCAACAAATCTCTAATATGCTCATACCACGCACATGGTGCTTGTTTAAATCCATAGAGCGCCTTATCGAGCTTGTATACATGGTTTGGGAAGTTGGGGTTCTCGAACCCCGGAGGTTTCTTAACATATACCTCCTCTTTAAATGGACCATTTAGAAAAGCAATTTTGACATCCATTTGTAGCAATTAAAAGTTATGCGAAGATGCATATTTAAGGAGGATACAGACGGACTCAAGGCGAGCCACGGGAGCATAGGTTTCATCCAAGTCAATGCCTTCCACTTGAGTGTAACCTTGAACCACCAATCTTTCCTTATTCCTCACAACAATACAATGCTCATCTTGCTTGTTTTTAAATATCCACTTGGTGCAAATAACATTGTGGCAATCTTTTGGCTTCTCAACTAGCTTCCAAACCTGATTGCACTCAAAGTTATTGATCTCATCATGCATAGCTTCCAACCAATCCAAATCTTCAAGAGCCTCAAACACTTTCTTTGGTTCCACCATGGAGATGTGAGATTGATGCTCACCATAACTTGCCAATTGAGCTCTTGTGTATCTCTTGTTTTTCACGTCACTCAACACCTTATCATTGGAGGCATCAATACGCTTCAAGGCTCTAGCCACTCTTGCGGCACGAAGGGTTTTGATCTCCTAATTATTGCGAGGATTAATCACTTGGTCATCTTGATCATTTGGGTCCCCGTCTTGACCAGTATGTTAGACTTGATCATCATCTTGACTTGCTTCAACAAGAGGATAAGAATATGAAGAAGGTTGATCTTGACCTTCGCTAGCTTAAATGATAGGAGTACTTTGATCTTGCATAGAAACTTGGTCAACAAGAGGAGGGCCTTGAACTTGTTCTTGGGTTGGTGCTTCACTTGCTCCCTTGGCATGATCTTCCAATGTATAGGAGGGGTCCACTTTAATAGAGAATATCCCTTCTCAAGTCGCCACAAGGTGTCCCTCAATGGGGCGGAAAAATCCCATGCCCATTCTTCGTATGGCTTCTTGAGGAATTTCAACATCTACATCGGAAACACGAAATTTCCCCACTTGGGAGCCATCATTTTCTTTGAACACCACACTACTAGATTCAATGACAATCCGTGAGACCTTGTCAAAGACTCTATAAGTGTGGGATTCATCACCATAACCAACAAATGTACCCTCAATAGTTTTAGCTTGGGATTTAGACAAACGAACACCTTTTACCAAATAGAAACACTTACAACCAAAGACATAGAAGTAAGAGATATTTGGTTTGTTGCCGGTGATAATCTCATATGGAATCTTCATTAAGATCTTGCATATGTAGAGCCGGTTAGATGAGTGACAACCGGTGGAGATGGCTTCGGCCCAAAAATATTGGGGAGAGTTAAACTCCGCCAACATGGTCATAGCCATATCCAAGAGTGTACAGTTATTCCTCTCGGCTACACCATTTTGTTGAGGGTTATATGCAGCGAATATTGATGACGAACACCCTCTTAACTTAGAAACAAATTGAGAGTTTAGTTCTCGAACTCGGAGCCATTATCACTCCAAATATCCAAGATAGGAAGATTGTGTTGATGTTGCACTTGGTTGGAGAAGTCGATGACGGCTTGTTGAGTCCTACTCTTCAATTTTAAGAACTAGACCCAAGTGTATCGTGAATAGTCATCCACAATCACCAAGCATTACTTTTTGCCTCCAAGACTTACCTCGGGCATGGCACCAAAGAGACCAACATGGAGAAGCTCCAAGATCCTCTTCGATGAAATAATTTGCTTGCCTAGATGCGAAGAATCATGCATCTTGCCTTCAACACAATCCCTACACACACGATCTTTGGCAAAGGAAAAAATTTATTTTAGTCTAAGGATGTGGACACCCTTGTGAAGACTTTGTAAAGTTCTCATGCTGACATGGGATAAGCGGCAATGCCACAACCACCCCACGTCGGCCTTACCGAAGAGACACGTCGTTTGAGTGTTGGTTGACTCTGGAAAATCTACCACATACAACTCATTTTTGACATGTCCAACGTAAGCAACATCGAGAGACTTGCTCCACATGATGACCACCTTGTTAGGATCAAATAAGACGAAGAAACCCATCTTGCCTAAAGAACGAACTAAAATCAAATTGAAACCAAGGGATTCGATAAGCATGACATTTTCAAGGGTGATATTAGGAGCAACAACCACCTTGCTGAAACCATTTACCTCAAATTTTGACTTATATCCATAAGTGATGGTTGCTTGATTTATATTTGGTCTCAACTCCGTTATAAGTGCCTTGCTTCCGGTCATATGACTTGTACACCCACTATCAAGTATCCATTTTGACCCACCAAAAGCATAGTCCTACAAGAAATCATTAACTTGAGTTAGGACTCGAGGAGGGTCCTCTCATGTTAGCAACAAGGGTCTTTGGAACCTAAATAGATTAATCAATGAAACCCTCAATAGGACCAACATATTTATCTTGAACAACACCATAATAATCAAACAAATAAAAAATGGTGTGGATTGTTAGTTCCCGCGGAGTTGCTACGAGTAGTGTTGTCCCAAATGACAATACCGCTCGAACCAACATTCTTCTTTTCTTGTGCGGGCTTGGCCTTGTTCTTTTTCTTCTTCTTGTTCTTGCTCTTGGAAACATAACCAAGACCTTTCTTGCCATGATGTGGTCTAGGAGCAACCACTTGTGTCTTTGGTTCCACTTGTGTATTTGGATCCACTTGTGGCTTAGGAGCCACAACCTTCTCAACACTAGGGCCCTTGCCCTTGATTCTTACTATCTCTTCCTTTAACCTAGCATTCTCCTTGATAATATTTGCATGATCACAAGAATAAATAGAAGTACTAGGCACATTGAATTGATATAGTTGAGTTTGAAGTTGTTTATGTGACTTGTTGAGGGTAGAGTGTTCACTATCCAAGGCCTTGTGAGCCTCGGTGAGCTTCTCTAGATCATCGGTTAGTTTTTCATGACCAACCCCAAACTCAACCTTGTTGTTTTTCTCCCTTCTATATTTATCAGCTGCATGGTGACGTTTTTTAGTGAGTTTAGACACTAAATCATTATTTGACTCTTCAATAGTCTCAAGTTTCTCCTCAAGAGATACTCGAAGCTCATGTTCTTCCTCAAGAGCGTTTGAGAGGGAACCCTTTTCAATGCAATCTTCCCTCTCGGTTTCAAATTTCTTCTCAAGAGCCTCTTGGGCCTCTCCCAATTGAATCGTGATAAGATCAAAGTACATCTTGGTCTCACCTTGCAAGTTAGTCATAAATCAACTCAAAGAGGCAATTTCATCTTCAACACTAGAACTAGCAAGATTATTCTTTTCACTTTGAGTCTTAGAGTTGAAGGAATATGATACCTCGGTGGCCTTTGCCATGAAGCACTTGGCGGAGGGTTGAGGAAGATTCTCATTGTGGGATTCAAAGAGTGATGGATATGGCGAAAATGAAATAGCAATAGCGGCCACTTCACTTGTGGATTCTTCTTCTTCGTCATAACTAGAATCATACTCTTCTTGAGTCACTAGAAAAAATCTTGAAGATGGTTTCTTGTTGAAGGGTTTTTTCTTGAAGTGAGGCTTCTTGTTGGGGAACTTTGACTTATCCTTGAGAACGAGTCTTCCTCCTTGACTTTCCCTATTCTCAAAAGGGCACTCGGCTATGAAGTGATGCTTGTCTTGACAATTGAAACAAGCTCTCAATTTTGAGTCCCTTCATTGCCATATCTTGACTTGGTCTTCTCCTAAATTCAAGCCTTAGACTTGGGAGGATTCTTCCAAAACTTTTGCAGCGCAAGAGCGATGTAATCCTTAAGAACGGTATCATACTCTTGATCATTTAGCGGAGACAAGTTTCCTCCCAAAGCAACCTCTTCTTGTTGATCCACCATCTTTGTCACAACCTTGGCCTTGAAAGCAATGGAGGCCCCTTTGTGCATTCAAATAGCACGAGCACGAGTTTCACAAGCAAGCTTTGTTTGAACTTGAAAGAAGTTCATCTCTTGCATCACCTCGGTTGAGGTCATGAGTTGATAGTTGTGTCTTCCTTGAAGGCTCTTCAAGTCCACGGACTCAAGTGGCATGAGGTAACTCACGTATTTCCTCTTGATCCAAGCATCATCCACATGAGTGGGACCAAGACCACTAAAGGCAGTGGAAAAGGGTCTTGAGTCTCCGGTACATGTCCTCATGGCTGCCACCATCAAGAATATAGAACCCTTTGGCCTCATTTCTCAAGGTATCATACCTATTCCTCTAAATGCTTTCATTTCCCTCAAACATGGTGACAAGAGCTTCTCATCTATCTTTGGCGGTGGAGTATTGTTGAAGACAAGGCATGTGTTCTGGACCCACGACTTGTTGAATCATTGACAATGTGGTGTAGTTGAGTTGACAATCTACCACTTCTCTTCTTGTCAAGTTCTTGGGGTCATGAGTCGTGTATCCATCTTGAACGACCCTCCAAAGCTCAATACAAGAATAGTTCAAATGATTTTTCATGTAATAGTGCCATTGACTAAAATAACGTGCATCAATTTAGGAGGTTCACCTCTAGGGTTAATATGAGGATGTGGGATAGGAGGATCAGGAGACTACCATCCTTCGACATTGTGGTTCTCTTCCTTATCATCCTTAACCTTAGAAGTTTTGTTCTTAGAGGATTCACTTTTAGTTTCTTCACGCATATTTTTTCTTCACGCTTATCCTCATCCTCCTTATCATCCGGAAATTCTTCCGGGGGAGTCAAAGTAGAAGTTCCCGGGCCCTTGGCTTTCAAGAGTTGCAACATTAAATCTCGCAACTTCGTCAATTTGACATCCATGTATGAGGTCAAGGAATCTTTCATTTCCTTGAGATCATCCATAGTTACTTGTGTCGCGGGCTCGGAGGCATACCCTCCGTTGACCATACTAAAACTCTTAGGCGGTTAAGCCCAAAATAATAGTCGAGTCTCTGATACCAATTAAACGGATAGTATGGGCACCTAGAGGAGGTGAATAGGTGCTACGGCCAATTTTAATTTCTTTTTAATTTAGGCATGACACAAAGGTAAATTCTCTAGATATGCAACTACGGTTAAATTACCTATATGGCAAGAACAACAATAAACAACATACAAACACAAAGTAAAAGAGAGGGAACAAGGTAACCGATAACGAAAGCACGTGGAGACAAGGATGTGATCCTGAGTTTCTTCTTTTGAGGGGAGTACGTCTCATTGAAGGGGTGTGAGTTTCACCACAAAGGCCTAATCAACGCCACAAAGGTCTCACCCTATTCTCTTATGAACCTCTCCACAAAGGCCTAGTTCACCTTCCACTATTGATTACTTTTGAGGTGGAAATTGAATCTTTTACAGTGAGCTTGAGGCACACACCCACAACCAAATTGGAGGCTCCCAAGAATCACCAACAATCAACAAGTGAGTAGCAATGGGGTCTAGGTTTTCCACAAGGAAACCCTAGACTAGATTCCCTCAAGTGAATGAGGAGGAAATGAAGAACGGCTTGGTGAAATAGTAGATCGAGTCCTTCTCCTTCAATCCACCAAAGATCAATGAGTTTGGGTGGAGGGATTGGGAGAAATCTTGGATTTGGTGAGCTTAATAAATGTGCAATCAATGCCTTAGATGAACTATAGCTCTTGGGGAATAAGGAGGGGTATTTATACCCCCTCCATAAATGTGACCGTTGGAGGCTGAAATTGGAGCCGGATATTCCAGTTCAAACTTGAATTGGAAATTCCAGTTAGTTGTTGTACTTCAGATCTGAGATTTTGACTGCAGTTGACCAAACCGTAAATTTCGGTTTCTCCAAACTTTCCGGTACATTTTCAGTTTGCTTCTATCCCAAAAAATCTTCCAACCGGAAATTCCGGTTGAAACTTCCAGTTCTTAGCCGATTTCGTGCTGATTCTTCTCAATCGGAATATTCGGTTTTGCCTTGGAATTTTCCGGCTAACTTCTCTGCCAAATCTCAGAGAAAATCTTCACAACCGGAATTTCTGGTTGATCCAGAAACATCCGGTTTGAAATCTCTGGCTTCCTTCTGTGCCTATTATCACAGAAGATCTTTACAACAGGAATTTCCGGTTGGTCCAGAAATATCCGGTTGAAATATCTGGTTGCCTTCTTTGGCAAAATAGACTGATCTAACTTCACCTTTTTCCGGTGTTCAATGCAAATGAATACTTAAACACCTTCACCACTTAACACCTTGATAAATAACATCATTAGTATTGTTAACTAACACTCAAAACACTAGAGCTCAAGAAATACACTTTCAAATGCACATGCACTTGAGTGCGTCAAGTGAAAAGTGCATATATCTGCACGTCGGGCCGCCCCTGTGATGCTGAGTGGTTAGCTCCTAGGTGGCCCGATCTTCACGAATTGACCAAGAACACGAAGAACGAACGAAGAACGAGATGAACACGATGAACACGAGAGGGGGAATCGAGGGGAAATCGTGGGGAATCGCGGAAAAACACAAGGAAGATAACTAGTGGGAACTAAAGAATCCAAATCCTCTGTCAACTAAACCCCGAGGGCCGCCTACGGAACGATCGATCCAACCGAACTCACCTTGATTGAAACCGCTTAACACCCGTATCCGGTCCACTATGCCAATAGAACCTCAAAGGTTAGTTGAGGAAGATTGGAAGGTCCCTAACTGAATCCCAAGGGGAGAGGATAGGTAACCCAATGAATCTTGATACGTTCCTAGATACAAATCATAGGAGTAGCCTTGATACGGTCCTAGGTAAAAACCATAGGAGTTGCCTCACAAGAGGGATACAAGAGCAATGCTCAAAGTTATAATTCATCTCTAAACCTAGATCTGAGATTCGGGAGTCTATATATAGTCTAGTACCAAAGGGGTAGGTGGGAGGAGGAGATACAAGGGTCAAAGGCCCGAAAGTTGGCACGCAGGCCGCGCAGGAACGGAGGCTCCGGTGGTTTCACCGGAGGTACCGGTGGTTTGCCCGGAGGTTCCGGTGAGGCTCCGCCGCACTCATACCGAAGGGGCTTTCGGCGGAGGTAGCACCGGAGGGTCCGCCTCCTGGGTCCGACCACCGGAGGCTCCGGAGACGGTTCCGGTGCAAGGTCCGCTCTGATCGCACAGAAGGGGTTTTTGGCGGAGGCGGCACCGGAGGCTCCGCTTCCTGGAGCAGGGCGGTAGCTCCGGTGCTTTCACCGGAGGCTCCGCCACCTGGGGCTTCTTTTCTTCGTCTTCTTGCGCTGGTTCTTCTTGGTCATCTCCCTCGTCTTCTTGGGCATTACCTTGAGCACGTTCTTGGGGGTCTATGGTGGGGTCAAACCTGAGCACACAAAGGGCATTTCCATGAGGTAGAGCACCATTCACCAAGTCATCGAAAGCATGAAGAGAGAGGAGTGAGTTCACCTTATCATGTTGTCGGGGGGTTACCCCCGAGTAGGGTAAAGACAGGTGGTAAAGGCCGCTTACAGAAGAGAGGTTTGGTCGAGTAGCCGACTGCCGGGTACTCGCTACCCGGTCGACTGCTACTCGGTCTCACCTCAAGATGGCCAGAAGGAGATATCAATCAAGTTCTACCCTGTCGAGTAGAAGGTTTGGCCCGAGTACAATTGGCGGGAACCATTGGCGGGAAACTACTCGGGCAGGAAGTCAAAGGAGCCGTTCTGACACAGGATCCCGCGTATCCTGGGTCCGTACTTGGCAGCATTCGAACTACTGTTCACGTGGGGACGGCCTGCCTGACAGTGACAGCATGGAAGCAGGCCGTGGCAGGATAAGGGGGGCCTACTCTGTGCCTAGGTACAGTGATACCAGTCTGTCCCCTAGTTTTGCCCAACGACTTTACGGAAGCAGCCAAGATCAACGACCAAAGCTGTCAGCGGGTACTCGGAGAAAGGACAGTGTGTACACTATGTCGACACTTGTCTAGATTTGGACGTATCCGGCTGGGCACCATGTATATAAGGTGCCCCGCCGCCTCCTGCGCGAGGCATGCTCTCACACGTACACACAGGCTCATAGTGAACCCTAGAAACCCTAAGTTCTTGACCTAGTTCTACTCGGAGAAGACAGAGAGAGGCTACTCGGTAGCGTTTCCATTTGTACTGTGGCTACTCGGAGAGACATCATAATACATAGAGAAAGGCAGGAGTAGGGGTTTTACCTCCTCACGAGGGCCCTGAACCTGGGTACATCGTGTTGTTTGTGTTGTGTGGATCTTACCTCACGCGGCTACTCGTCGCGTGATCCCTCCCCGGACACCTCCATCGTCCATCGTCCCCACATCTTTAGCCATCCCATGGCATCTGCCGTGACACCACCACGACAGTTGGCGCCCACCGTGGGGCAACCAGCGGCGCTGGCTGGAGTTTCTGTTCGGACGGGATCTTCATCGGCGGAGCGCGTAGTTTGTGGCCTTGTCCACAGATTCGGCTCCTTCGACTTCGTCACCGACAACGCCGGCTGTTTTGGCGGCATGGCCATGCCGGAGGGCGGCTCGGTGATCTCCTTCGGCTCGCATCTCGTCTACGTCGCCACCGTTGCCAACAGCGCCTACCCCGAGCTGGTGCATGACGCGGAGGATCCTCCCGCGGTGGTTGCTGCTCGCGGAAGGCCTGCATGCAGCTCCGCATGCTGCGCTGAGGTGATGGCAACGGGCTTGGCGGCCAACACTGGCGCAGCTGCTACGGGCGCTGCGGCCGTCGTCGAGGAGGTTGACGACCCGCCTGCTGGTGGCAGGAACCACCGGCCCTACGAGAAGGAGAGCAACTTGCCGCCTTCCACGTCTACGGTCATCCCCGCGTCTGCTGCGCGAACCGGCATGCCCACGCCCACCGACGTCGAGCTCCTAGCCGCAAGGGAGCAGCTCGAGCGGCAACGCCAGGAGCTGCTCGCCGAGCAGGCGGAGTTGGAGAAGATCAGGCTCGAGCTGAGTTTGGACCAGCTCGAGTACAACAAGGCTCACGGCTTCACGCCGGTTGCCAGGAGGCCCAGCAGAGTGGGTGCTATGCGGCGCAACCTGGGTGCCGAGATGGCGACAGTTGCGGAGGAGCCCGAGCAGTCCGCTACCGCAAACACCTTCACAAGGCCAAGGTACAGCACGCCCGCTAAGACGCTGCGAGCTGCGCAGGCTGTGGCTGCCGAGTTGCCGCGCCTAGATGGAGAGGCGCGTCTCAGGCAGCAGGAGAGGCTCAATGAGTTGGTGCTGGAGGCCGCCAGGCAGAACGAGGAGTTCCGCAAGGCCAACCCGGGAGCTGGAGCTTCGCAGGTAGTTCACTCGCACGCGGCTAGATCTAACGATCAGGCCTCGTCACCGCATCCGAGCCGCGAGAAGAGCCGCAGCGGGCGTTCGGGTAGGGACAGGCAAATGCAGGTGTATGACCCGGCTGCTGCCGCGAAACAGGTTGCTGTGCCGCAGCAGCCCGGGCAGGAACACAACACTGCAAGAGCAGGCTCTCAAGCCCATCAAGCTCAAAGCCGTGTCCGAGAAGCCGCGCGTCCGGGTACTTCTCGGCAACCCGCAGCTCCGCCTACTCGGCAGAGGCAGCAGCCGCGCCCAGTGGCACCAGTTGCCAACCCGGTGGAGCAACCTGCAGCCATGCAGGTGGATAGGTATGATGATGGCTACTCGGCTATGGAGATGGCTGGTTATGACATCCATGACCGTGTTGGTGAGCGCGTGTTGGCGCCTGGAGATGCAAGGCACCAGTTGGACCGTCTCAGCTTGTCGGCGCGGCTTGAGAGCACGAGTCCTCCTGGCCCCGAGTGCTTTGGCCCGCGCATCATGAACGAGCCATCCGTGAAGGGCTTCCAGCTCGCAAGAGGCACCAAGAGCTACAATGGTAGCACCAAGCCTGAAGACTGGCTCAACGACTACGTCACCGCAGTCCACATTGCGGGTGGCAACAGGAGATGGGCGGTGCGCTATGTGCCGCAGATGCTAGAGGGTCCAGCTCGCACTTGGCTCAACAACTTGCCCAAGCACAGCATAAACTGCTGGCTGGACTTCTCGGACGCATTCGTCAGCAACTTCACCAGCACCTACAAGAGGCCGAATAGGCCACAGCAGCTCTCGGCTTGCAGGCAGCGAGAAGACGAGACGGACCGCGAGTACCTTACTCGGTGGAGCACCTTGAGGAACACCTGTGAGGGTGTGAATGAGGCACAGGCCATCACTTGGTTTGCGCAGGGTTGCCGACATGGCAGCATGCTTTGGCAAAGATTGCAGAGGGAGATGCCGAATACCCTGGCCGAGACCATCAAGATTGCGGATCAGTACGCACTCGGAGATCCTACTCAGCCACTGATGGATTCCTCTGAGCCGAGAAGAAACTTCAACAGCAGCAAGCGCAACGAGTTCCGCAACAAGCGCCGAGTAGATACTCGGTATGACCCTGAAGAGGTGAATGCAGTGAATGTCGGAGGCGGTGGTGGCCAAAGGCAGAAACCTGCTGGAGCCTACGGGCAGAACCAGAACCAGGGCCAAGGCAACAAGAAACCGTTCCGCACTGCGCAGCCGGGTAGCGGGAACTCCGAGCAGCCGAAGAAGTTTGTCTTCGATGACATGAAGGATGGTCCGTGTAGCTTTCACACTCATCATCCCTCGAGGCCTGCTAACCACACTACTCGGCAGTGCGAGTGGTGGGATGTGATCAAGAGTGATGGCTTGCCTCCTCCTCCTCCTCTGCCAGCCGCCAATGCTACTGTTCAGCCTACTCGCGCTCCCGCAGCTCGGCCGCCAGTGTACCCGAGAAGAGAGAATGTCAACCAGGTGGCTTTAGGAGCCAACCGGAACTTCAACAACGAGAGATACCGCAACAACAACAACAACTACAACCGCAACAACAACAACAGAGGCAACAACAACTATCAGGGCAACAACAACGGCAACAATGGCAACAATGGGGGCAATGGCTCCAACCAGTACCAAGAGCACCATGAGAGCTATATGATCTTCACTTCTGAGGCAGTCGACAAGCAGTCACAGCACAGGCGGGCCATGGAGGTCAATGCAGTGATTCCGGCTGTCCCTCACTACATGTATTGGTGTGACCAGGAGATCAGGTGGACTCGGGCAGATCACCCCAAGGTGATGCCCAATCCGGGTACCTATGCTTTGGTGCTGGATCCTACCTTCCTGGGCCCCGAGAAGAATGTGAGGTTCAGCAAGGTGCTGATCGACAACGGCAGCAGCATCAACATTGTGTACAAGGACACACTCGAGAAGCTTGGCCTGGCCGAGAACATGATGCTGCCCAGCAAGACCACCTTCCATGGCATTGTGCCTGGGATCTCGTGCAATCCGATTGGCCGAGTGTGGATTGATGTGCTATTCGGTACTCGGGAGAACTGCCGCACAGAGCGCCTGCAGTTCGAGGTGGTGGATCATCAGAGCCCGTATCATGCTCTACTCGGTAGGCCTGCTCTGAGCAAGTTCATGGCCTCTACCCATGTGGCTTATCTGAAGATGAAGATCCCCGGTCCCAATGGCATCATCACCATCTCGGGAGATTACAAGAAGTCCATGGAGTGTGCCTCTGCTAGCTCTCAGCTGGCGGAATCGATGGTGATTGCTGCCGAGAAGAAGAAGATGTACGAGGTGGTGGCCATGGCTCAGTCCGCACAAGCTGGCGCACAAGGTGTGCCGAGTACTCAGCATGGTGCTGCTTTCCAAGCTGCCAAGGAGACCAAGACAGTCCAGGTTGACCCCGAGTTCCCGGAGCGTGTGGCCATCATTGGTGCCGGGTTGGCGGAGAAATAGGAAAGCGCGCTCATCCACTTCCTCCGTGAGAATCGGGACGTGTTCGCCTGGACCAATGAAGATCTACCAGGAGTCCCGAGGGAGTTGGTTGAGCACTCTTTGCATGTGCGTCCTGACGCCAAGCCCGTGAAGCAGGCCTTGCGCCGTTTCGGGGATGAGAGAAGGAAGGCCATCGGTGATCAAATCACCAAGCTGCTGATCAGTAACTTCATCATGGAGGTGCTGCACCCGGACTGGTTAGCCAACCCGGTCATGGTCGAGAAGAAAAAGGAAGATCCCAAGGCTGCCACCGCATGGCGCATGTGCGTCGACTACACCGACTTGAACAAGGCATGCCCCAAGGATCCTTTCCCGCTACCTCGCATCGATCAGGTGATCGATTCCACTGCCGGCTGTGAACTGTTGTCTTTCATAGATGCCTACTCTGGTTTCCACCAGATTGCACTCAACCCTGCTGATCAAATAAAGACTGCTTTCATTACCCCGTACGGGGCTTATTGCTATCGTGTCATGTGTTTTGGCCTGAGGAATGCGGGTGCAACCTATCAGAGATGCATGCAGAAATGCTTGCATGACCAGCTCGGCAAGAATGTGCAGGTGTACGTAGATGACATTGTCATCAAAACGAATAAAACACATACTCTGCTTGCCGACCTGGAGGAAACCTTTGCTAACCTACGCAGGTACAAAATGAAACTGAATCCGAGTAAGTGCACCTTTGGTGTACCAGCTGGAAAGCTACTCGGCTTTCTCGTTTCTAGTCGGGGCATTGAAGCCAATCCGTCTAAGATAAAAGCTATTGAGAGCATGTCTTTGCCGAGATCATTGAAGGATGTGCAGAAGTTCACGGGTTGTCTGGCATCTCTGAGCCGTTTTCTTGGCCGAATGGGCGAGAAGGCTCTGCCTCTGTACCAGCTGATGAAGAAAAGCGACAAGTTTGTCTGGACTCCGCAAGCGGACGTGGCATTCAAGGAGCTGAAAGCAATGTTGGCTAGCGCTCCCGTCTTGGCTAGTCCGCTACCCAAGGAGCCTATGCTGCTGTACATTGCCGCGACTAACCGAGTAGTCAGCATGGTGATAGTGGTGGAGCGAGAAGAAGAAGGCAAGAGTGTGCAGCGCCCAGTCTATTATCTCAGTGAGGTGCTGTCCAGTTCCAAGCAAAACTATCCACATTACCAGAAGATGACATATGGTGTGTACCTGGGCGCCAGGAAGCTGAAACATTACTTCCAGGAGCATCCCATCACTGTTGTGAGCTCAGCTCCCATCTCGGACATCATGGGAAACAAGGAAGCGAGTGGCAGAGTAGCCAAGTGGGCGATTGAGCTAGCCGCGTACGCTCCCGCGTATACGAGAAGAGAAGCAATCAAGTCTCAAGTACTGGCGGAGTTTCTTGTGGACTGGGCCGAGATGCAATATGAACCTCCTGCTCCAGTTTCCAACTATTGGAAGATGCACTTTGATGGCTCAAAGGTGAAAGAAGGCCTTGGTGCTGGCGTTGTGCTTACATCACCCAAGCGGGACCAACTCAAGTATGTGCTGCAGATCCATTTCAAGGCATCCAACAATGTAGCCGAGTACGAGGCAGTGGTGCATGGTTTGCGAGTAGCAAAGGAGGTTGGTGTGCAGCGCATTATATGCTATGGCGACTCAGATCTAGTGGTGCAGCAAGTCTCAGGTACCTGGGATGCTTTGGATGCCAACATGGCATCGTATCGCTTCCTGGTGCAGTCAATGACTGGGTTTTTCGAAGGCTGTGAGTTCCAGCACATTCACCGAGCAGAGAACGAAGCCGCAGACGAGCTGTCCAAGTTGGGATCTTCTCGGCAGTCCATCCCGGCAGGGATTGCCTTGGAGCATTTGAGGAAGCCATCCATCAAGCCCTCCCCCAACTCGGAATCCATCTTTGTTCCTTCTCTGCCAAGTGAAGAATCTGACCCAATGGAGATTGACTGGGAGAGTGCTGCAGGGAACCCGGGGACTGCCATTCCTTACTCGGGGACTGCCACTTCCTACCCGGGGACTGCCGTCCTCTACTCGGGGACTGCCGTCCTCTACTCGGGGACTGCCATTCCCTACTCGGGGACTGCCATTCCTTACTCGGGGACTGCCACTCCCTACTCGGGGACTGCCATTCCTTACTCGGGGACTGCCGCCCTCAACCCAGAAGCTGTTGCATTCATTGAAGAAGTTCTCGCCAATCGGTCTGGGCTGCAGAGAAGTGCTCCTACTCCTCCTGTGCAACCACCAGAGCCTGTCCCAATGGAAATGGACGAACCAGTGTTTCCCGTGCGGGAGACACCGAGTTGGGCAATGCCCATATTATCCTTTCTAAGGGACGGCACTTTACCTGAAGATGAGGTAACTGCGAGGCAGATTCAGAGAAGGTCCAAGGGCTACACTATAGTCCGAGATATGCTGCACAAGAGAAGCGCCACTGGTGTGCTGCAACGCTGTGTGAGCCCAGAAGAAGGAGAAGAAATCCTGGTGGAGATACATCAAGGGGAGTGTGGGCACCACGCCTCTTCTCGGGCTCTGGTCAAGAAAGCTTTTCGGCATGGCTTCTACTGGCTCACTGCACTTCAGCAAGCTGAAGACATTGTGAGGAAGTGCACCGGCTGCCAGATGTTCGCAAGTAAGATTCACATGCCAGCTTCCGAGTTGAAAACAATCCCTATCACATGGCCATTTGATGTCTGGTGTCTGGATATGGTTGGTCCTTTCAAGCCGGCTAAGGGCAATATGACACATATCTTGGTCATGGTGGACAAGTTCACCAAGTGGATCGAGGTGAAACCTATTCGGAAGTGCGATGGGGTCACAGCCGTGAAGTTCGTGAAGGATATAATCATGAGATATGGCTACCCGCACAGTATCATCACCGACAACGGCACCAACTTTGCAGAGGGGGCAATGGTGCGATTCTGCAAAGATAAGCATATCCGACTAGACGTTGCGTCAGTCGCGCACCCTGCCTCCAATGGGCAAGTTGAGAGAGCAAATGGGATGGTACTGGCAGGCATCAAGCCGAGGCTGATTGAGCCACTGCTGAAAACACCTGGGTGTTGGCTAGAAGAGTTGCCAGCGGTGTTGTGGAGTCTAAGGACTACCCCTAACCGGTCAACCGGCTACACGCCATTCTTCTTGGTATACGGGGCTGAGGCCGTGTTGCCAATAGACTTAGAGCATGACTCCCCCCGAGTAGCCCTCTACACTGAGGTGGAGGCGAGAGAAGCTCGAGAAGACGACGTTGACCTGCTTGAAGAAGCAAGAGAGCTGACTCTGTCACGTTCGGCTATCTACCAGCAAAACCTGCGGCGCTATCATAGCCGAAAGGTGAACCCAAGGGTTTTCCGAGAAGGAGACATGGTCCTTAGGCTCGTGCAACGCACAGCCGGGATGCACAAGTTGTCTCCTCCTTGGGAAGGGCCTTTCATTGTCAGCAAAGCGCTGCACAATGACGCGTACTATCTTGTAGATGTGCGCCCATCGCAGGCGAACAGGGCAGATAAAGCTGGAGAGGAAACCAAGCGTCCCTGGAATGTAGCTCTACTTCGTCGTTTTCATTCGTAAGCAAAGATGTGTATGTACCCTCTTATCCGAGTTGAAATTCTACTCTGCAATCTGAAATTGTTCTCGGGGACTGCCCTCGTCCAAAATTGCTCTAAGTGTTTTTACTCGGCTTGTTCCTTTGTCTATTCGGTTGCTCCACTTCAGAACTCATAAGTGCATTGAGTACTGTGTTTAAACCTATATGCCAACTCTTCGACTCTGCTGCTGTCCGAAACCCGGCTTCATGGCAAGCAAGAGAACAAGCAAAAGGTCAATGAGCACACGAAAATCACTAAGGAAGAAAGAGTGCAGGAACCGAGTAGATTGTCGGTTACTTTTTGTTCCCTGTTTTTCGTCTTCTCGGCTAAGTGGTGAGCTGCGTTACCATGATTGTTTCTAGCGGCTAAGTATTTGCAGCTCTGCTACTTGATTCTTGTGACTCGAATACCAAACAAGCGACAAGTCGCAGGTAGAGCAGAGATGAAAAGACAGGGTGAATAAGAAATGCTACTCGGGGACTCGCATGGAAACACAACTCGGCATTAAGCCAGTGTAGTTCAAATTGATTAATGTCAACATAAACCGAGTGGGCATAAAAACTGAGTAGCAAGCAAGATAAAGGTAGTCTGTTACATCTGCTCCCGGCATCCCGGGGATCTGATAAGTGTTCAAGTTGATAGAAAGTGCAGGTTGCTTCAAGATGAGGAGGCGTTGTTCTCGGCGCTGGCCTTGGCTGATGTTTTCTCGGCGGCGGTCTTGGCAGCAGTTTCTTCAGTGGCGGTCGCGGTAGCTGTTCCTTCGGTGTCGGCTTGAGTGGCATCCGCTTCCGTCTGCACGGCGGCGGATTCCTCCATCTCGGCATCCTCCTGGGTGGCCGCCTGCTCGGAAGTGGCCGTGGCCACCGAGACGGGTCCTGGAGCCGAGGAGGAGCCTGAAGCGTGGCCAGGAGGAGGCACCGTGTCGTCGAGAGCAGCACCTGAGGAGGTGCCGAAGTCGAGTGGCTCGGAGTCGATGTGCGCCCCTTCGTCTTCGTCGCTACTCGCGACGACGGCGGCCTTTCCCTTTCCGGCCTTGCCCTTGGGAGATTCGAAGAAGTCACCAAGTTCTTCCTCTTCGTCATCATCTTCTTCGTCCTCGTACTCGGTGTCGGGTTCGGGGACGCCATCGATGTAGACCTCCGTCTCGGCGCACTCTGCGACCTCATACGCAATCTGCTTGCGCAAGGCCACGCTCTCGGCATCCGTCTCCCACTTGGAATTATTGCGCTTCCCGCGGATGCGCTGCATATCCAGGTTTTCATACCAAGATGCTATGCAGAGAAGCATCACATCCGCACCAGCACGAGCTCCAGAGGCTCGCCATTTTTTCAGCTCGGCCTTCACGTTCTCCAGCTTGAGGGCGAGATCCCGCATGTTCCTTGGCAGGGGGTCATGAGGCCAGAACAGCCGGTGGAGCTCGAAGCCCGCATGCATCAAATCAGTCCCGCAGCCGGCCAGCTGTTCGAAGTAACCTTTGAGCACCAGCAAGCTGTCCTCGATATCAGCCCTGGTGTCAATCGGCTCACCCAGCGAAAGGCGAACTGCTCGGGCCTTGGCTACCGTAGGCGTGGAGGAAGAATCAAGACGAGGCCAGATATCTAAAATAGCAAGTGGCAAGATCAAAAACCGAGAAAGAAAAAAGGAGCCGGGAAGGAACAGGACCGAGAAGGAAAGATGCAATGAAGAGAAAACTTACCGATCAGTTGGCGGCGCAGCTGCTGCAGCTTGGTTCTCCAGGACTCCTCGTTGCCAATGTGCTTTGATTGGATCTGGCGCAGGGTGTCCATCTGAGCGAAAAGATCAGCATTGGTCTTCTTCAGAGTCTCGCATTCAGCCTCGAGGGCCCTCTCCTTGGCCTTGAAAGTGGTCTCGGCCTTGGCCTTCTCGGCGATGGCCTTGTCTCTCTCGGCGCCAATCTTGACGGCATCTTGGAGTGCCTTCTGAAGCTGGACCTGCAGCTTCTCCATCTCGGTGGTGTGGTCCTTCATCAGAGTAATGGCCTGGTCGGATAGCTGTTTCTCCACCTCCGCTGGCTTGACGCACTCTTGGTGTGCCTCAGCAAATGACTTATAATCTTCTGCGAAAAGATAGGTGAGGTTAGTAAATAAGCAGAAAGGAAACAGATTCAAGGTCACACCGAGTAAACAGCAAACTCACCTTCAAGTTTCTTTATGGTGGCCTCGGCGTTCGCCACGAAAGTGCGGCATTTCTCATGCTCCTCGGCCAAGGCCTTTAGTTTCTCTGCAGAGAAGGAAGGGTTAGCGCATAAGAAAGCAAAAGCGGGCGTACACATAAAACGCAGAAACCGCGGAGCTAAAGGCGTACCTTGCACTTCAGCCAGCTGTTGGGTGCTGGTGGTAGCATCTTTGCTCGCGGCCTCGGCCATTGCTTTCTCCTTCTCCAGTATGGCGATACGCCTCCTGGCGATGGAGTGGTTCCAGAGAAGGATGCGGTATAAGTTGGTCCGCTTAAGAACGCTATCCTGAAAACCGAGAAGAAAAGGAGTTAGGCAAAGCAGAGAAGATTCGGCCCGAGTAGGAGGCTACTCGGAGAGTATCCATCTACTCGACCCAAATCTCGGGGACTGGGGGTGATGGTAAGAAAGAAGAAAGGCGAGTAGAAGAGAAGAAAATTCAACTCGGAAAAGGCAAAAAAGACTTACTGCGTAGCTCTGTTCGATATCTTCGGCGTTCTTGCGGTGCAAGAACATCTTGGCTGCGAGGGTTGCGGTATCAGTGGAGACGGACATGGGCTGGTGTCCCAGGTCGATCTTGTTCCAATCCACGCGGTAGTGGTCGATGGAGCCAAGGGTCAAGCCGTGCCACTTCTCCTCTCCGAGAACCCTGCTGTCCCACCTGGCGCTGATGTGGCCAACAGTGTCCAGTACCTGCTCAAGACCCTTGGAGGTTATTGGCTTGTCTTGGGCTCCCCGAGAAGCAATATTGACGGGTTTGTTTTGAGCTGGATCGAAGGGAGGAGTGTTCCTGGCTACAACTTTCCTTCCCTTCTGAATAGCTAAAGCTTTATCTTGGGGAGGGAAGCCGATGGTGTGCTGTTGGCTAACCTCGATCATGTACTCCGGGTAGCAAGGCTGGCCAGCAGCGCGAGCGTCCGCAGAGAGCGCAGCAGGAATCGGGCCGGAGTCGCGGATCACGAGCGCTCCGCCTGCGGATGCGCCTTGGTCTCTGGCCCTTTTCTTCGTCTGCTCCTTCTCGATTCCCTGCTTCTCGAGATCCTCGGGTTTCTTCCCGTCAGTCTTGGCCTTTGCCTTCTCGGCGACTGTTTTCTCGGCAGCTTGCTTCTCAGCCTTCTTCTGCTCAGCCCTGGCTTTCTTCTGCTCGGCCTTGGCTCTCTCAGCAGCTTCTTTCTCAGCTTTGACATTCTCGGCGGCTTCCTCCTCGGCCTTGGCCTTCTCAGCAGCTTCCTTCTCGGATTCCCTTCTGACAACCTCGTTCCTCAGAGCATCAAGGGCCTGTTGCCTGGTTACTCGCCCAGGAGGGCTGGATGTGTCCTTGCTCTGTGGCGACGAGGAGGAAGTTGGTGGTGTAGGGCCTTGCGCAGTTGGTGGCGTAGGGCCTTGCGCAGTTGGGGGCGCCGCAGATCCATCGCCCGGTGCAGCTCCTGGCTGAACACTACTCGGTGCGCCGCCTGGCAGTGGGTAGACATCTGCTATGGTAGCATCCGCGGCGGTGTCGTCTTGCGTCAGCTGCTCGGCAGTGATGTTTTCTTGTGCAGCAGCCTCGGTGGTGGGCTGCTCTTGCTGTGCTTCAGGCCGCTCAAGGGCGGCGGCGTCTTGCACTTCTTGTTCTTGGTTCTCCTCGGCGTTGTTAGCCGGAGGAGAAGGGGGTCTCTCTTCATGAATGGTGGTATCTTGTGCTGCTGGCTCTGGTTCTGCTCCTCGAGCATCACTAGCCTGTGCGTTGGTGGCAGCAGCATTGGTGGCGTCGTTCTCGTCGTCAACGAGGTCGATCAGAGGTACTGCTGTCTCCCTGTCTTGGCCGGACGCAAAGGCTGCGTTCGCATCCATGGCAGGACTGCAGAGAAGAAAGAAGTCAGGGATTGGAAGAAGATTTGGGAGAAAACAGTACTACGCGAGAAGGAGGGCAACGAGAAGAGAACTCACGCAGTGGTGGATTTAAGCTGTCGTCGGGGTTTCTTGACAGTAACCTTCTTCTTCTTCTCGACGGCCTCCTCCTTCTCGGCGGGCTTCTTCTTCTTCGCTGGAGGTGCCTCTGCTCCGCTGCCGGTCCGCTTGCGGGTTTCGGGAGGGGCAGTAGACAGAGGTTGGACGACAAGGGGCGCATCGCCCTCGTTCTCGTCCTCATCCTCGTCGTCCTTCTCCGCAGCGGCCTCATCTGAGAAATTCAAAAGAGAAGAAGGAAGAATCAGAAACAGCAATGCAAGGGGTTGGTGTTTCTCAGAAACAAACAAGATGAAAATAACAATACCGTGAGAGCCTTCATCCGACCAAGTGCGGAGAGCATCGCGCTTGTCAGGAACGGGACTGCTCTGTTCCGCGTCATCAGAAGGCAGCATGTCATCCTCCTCGCGATCGGCGAACCAGTTGTCCTCAAAAACTTCGCGACTCTCAATCAACTGTCGAGTAAGAGTCTGAAAGACAGAGAAGGATCATAAGTCAACCGAGTATCAGGATGGAACTCTACTCGAATAGGCGTGCAAACACAAAGCACACTAAGCCTATGCAGTTTTCTAAGTGTTCTACCCGGATAGGCGTGCAAACACAAAGCATACTAAGCCTAAGCGCGAGTCGACTAAGTGCTCTACTCGGTGCACCAGGTGATCGCTAGTCGGGGCGGAAAGGGAAGTTATCTACTCGGGAAGCAGAGGCGAAAACAGAGTGGGAACAGCGTACCCGGGCAATCGGTTGCGTACGGCTGTACGGGACAAAACCATACCGCCACTTCTCACTAAGGCTTGTCTTCAGAATGTTCTTGGCATGATAGGCAACGTCGACGTCGTCGATTTCGACGGTGGTGGTCCTGGTGCAGTCGCGGGGGCCTCCCATGTAACACATGAGATGGCAGCGCTCCTGCAGAGGGAGCACTCGGCGCTTGATCCAGCACACCACCGGGTCGTCGTTCTTGAGGGCCAGTTTCTTCAGCTCGCCGAGTCTATCTTCTATCTCGATGGCGATTTCGTCGATGGTGGGCTTCTCCTTCCAGTTCGACCCGAGTGGAGCACGATTCCTCCAAGCGGGCAGGTTGATTCGATCATCAACCGCACCCCCTTCCGTGGCGGGGACGTTCTTGACATAGAAGAACGTCTGCTGCCACATTCGGCAGGAATCCAGCCCCTGGATGCGGGGATGATTCGTCCCGGTCCGCTGCACCATCATGGCACAGCCCGTGTCGGTGGCGCGGCCGATGCCTGCGGCGTCTTTCTTCCCGACTGACTGTTGGCGGAGATTAAAATACCTGAGCCATGTATCTGTCGTGGGCCTGATGCCGAGGAAAGCCTCGCAAACCACGGCATGGTAGGCGAGGAAGACGACCGCGTTGGGCGGCAGATGATGCATCTGCAGCCCGAAGTGGTCGAGGAACTTGCGCAGGAAGTCGGAGGCGGGCAGTCCAAAGCCGCGCTCGAAGTGCGACATGAAGACCACCCGCTCGCCGTCCCGTGGAGCTGGCACAACCTCGTCGTCGGGTGCCCGGCACTCCACGCCGGGGGGAACCCTTCTGCTGGTCACGAGCCAGGCGAGATTGGCCTTGGTGACGGAGGAACCCGCCCAGCTAGCCTTGGCCATCGTTGCGAGTGGGAGGAGTGGATGATTTTCGAGTGGAGTTGCTCGGTGGAGTGAGTCCGCGGCGGCGCGGAAGCTTGCGCGGCGGCGGAGGGCTCGGTGGCGAAGAAGAACAAGAGGCGGAGGAGGAAAAGTGCAGGGAAGGGGAAAAGGAAGTTACCGCGGGGGTATTTATATCTCCCTCGCGATATTACCGTTACCACCGCGGAAGTGGGATCGACTGTGGCGTGTGGTGGGACCTGTGGCCGGCTAGAAACGCACACAAGCGCGGGCTGCGCGCGTAACGGCCGCATTTGATCCCACCATCAGATCGTGGCCAGTAATTGCGCGTGATGGGACATGACGGCCGGTGGGCCCACAGCGTGAAAACTGGACGCGTGGCGTCGTGTCCTGGGCAACCAAACGACGAGGTCGTGGATGCTTGACACGTGGGCAGTGCCTGTGTGAAGGGCTGGATGTTGCTCTGCGCTGCAGAGGCTCAGTTTGCGAAATTTCGCTAAGTCTTTTTACTCGGTTACAGAGTAGAAAGCAAGTGCTACTCGGAAGAGAGGAAACTCAAGGTGCTTTCCAAATAGCTACTCGGAGGACCTACTCGGCATCTTGAGGTTCGATGGCTGAGATGCAAAGGCTGGTTTTAAGCTGGCAGAGCCTAGTGAACAAGTTCGCAAGACTCAACCAGCTTCGGGGACTGCTGTCGGGGGGTTACCCCCGAGTAGGGTAAAGACAGGTGGTAAAGGCCGCTTACAGAAGAGAGGTTTGGTCGAGTAGCCGACTGCCGGGTACTCGCTACCCGGTCGACTGCTACTCGGTCTCACCTCAAGATGGCCAGAAGGAGATATCAATCAAGTTCTACCCTGTCGAGTAGAAGGTTTGGCCCGAGTACAATTGGCGGGAACCATTGGCGGGAAACTACTCGGGCAGGAAGTCAAAGGAGCCGTTCTGACACAGGATCCCGCGTATCCTGGGTCCGTACTTGGCAGCATTCGAACTACTGTTCACGTGGGGACGGCCTGCCTGACAGTGACAGCATGGAAGCAGGCCGTGGCAGGATAAGGGGGGCCTACTCTGTGCCTAGGTACAGTGATACCAGTCTGTCCCCTAGTTTTGCCCAACGACTTTACGGAAGCAGCCAAGATCAACGACCAAAGCTGTCAGCGGGTACTCGGAGAAAGGACAGTGTGTACACTATGTCGACACTTGTCTAGATTTGGACGTATCCGGCTGGGCACCATGTATATAAGGTGCCCCGCCGCCTCCTGCGCGAGGCATGCTCTCACACGTACACACAGGCTCATAGTGAACCCTAGAAACCCTAAGTTCTTGACCTAGTTCTACTCGGAGAAGACAGAGAGAGGCTACTCGGTAGCGTTTCCATTTGTACTGTGGCTACTCGGAGAGACATCATAATACATAGAGAAAGGCAGGAGTAGGGGTTTTACCTCCTCACGAGGGCCCTGAACCTGGGTACATCGTGTTGTTTGTGTTGTGTGGATCTTACCTCACGCGGCTACTCGTCGCGTGATCCCTCCCCGGACACCTCCAGCGTCCATCGTCCCCACATCTTTAGCCATCCCATGGCATCTGCCGTGACACCACCACGACACATGTATTTCTTTGGCTCGTGATCTTGTCACTGGTCCACTTGTTGTGGCCTTGGTGGAATGGGGTGTGCTGCATCATCTCCCCCCCCCCCCAAAAAAAGAGTTGACCTCGACTCGCGGTCATCTTCATCACTTGGGTATCCATGGAAGGGAGAGAGATCCTTGACATTGAAGGAATTGTGGACGAGGTACTTGGTTGGCGACAAGTCGAGCTTGTATGCGTTGGTGTTGATGCGCTTGACGATCTTGAAAGGGCCGTCGCCTCTTGGCTTAAGCTTGGTGTTGTGCTCTTGTGGGAAACGGTCCTTGTGCAAGTGTAGCCACACAAGGTCACCTTCTTGGAACACCATGGGCTTCTTGTTCTTTTTCATGATGGTGGCTCGATGCTCGGAATGCTTCTCAAGCGTAGCTCTTGTAGAGTCATGTAACTTCTTGATGTAGTTGGTGCGCTTGTCAATGTCCATGTTGACTTGCTTGCGTAGATGCAATGGTAGTATGTCGAGAGCGGTGTTGGGGTTGAAGCCGTAGACGATCTCGAAGGGGCTCCTCTTGGTAGCTTGGTGTAGAGCGCGGTTGTAGGCGAACTCGGCATGTGGGATGCATTCCTCCCAATTCTTGAGGTTGGGCTTGATCAATGCTCGAAGGAGTGAAGATAGCATGCGGTTCACCACTTCGGTTTGGCCATCCATTTGTGGGTGGTAGGCGGTGGAGAATAGTAGCTTGACGCCGAGCTTGGCCATCAATGTCTTCCAAAAGTAGGAGGTGAACTTGACGTCGCGATCCGACACAATTGACATGGGCACACCATGTAGACGCACAATTTCCCTGAAAAACAAGGTAGCAACATGTGAAGCATCGTCGGTTCGGTTGCATGGAATGAAATGCGCCATCTTAGAGAAACGATCAACAACGACAAAGATGGAGTCCATATTGGTTTTAGTGCGTGGGAGTCCTAACACAAAGTCCATACTAATATCACTCCAAGGTGCATGTGGAATAGGTAATGGCAAGTAAAGACCATGAGGGTTGGAAGTGGACTTATCTTTGAGGCATGTAGGGCATCGTTTGACGAGGCGTTCCACTTGATGCCTCATATTGGGCCAATAGTAGTTGTTGGAGAGCATGGCATATGTCTTTTCACGTCCAAAGTGTCCCATGAGACCTCCTTCATGTGATTCCTTCAATAACAACAAACGAAGAGAGGACTCGGGAATACACAATTTGTTAGCCTTAAACAAGAAATCTTTGTGGAGATAGTAGTCATCAAAACCTCAATTGGGCAAGCATTTCTCAAAAATGGGACCAAAGAAAACATCCAAAGAGTATAAGTCTTTGATCTCATCCAAACCAATCACACTGATGTCAAGGCGTGTAAAAAGACATTCTTTTCTAGACAAGGCATCCACTACAACATTTTGTTTACCTTTCCTGTACTTAATTACATAAGGAAAAGATTCTATGAATTCTACCCATTTAGCATGCCTTTTGTTCAAATTAGATTGACTTTTCAAATATTTCAATGATTCACGATCGGAATGAATGACAAATTCTTTAGGCCAAATATAGTGTCGCCAAACTTCTAGGACTCTAACCAACACAAATAGTTCCTTATCATATATTGGATAATTGAGTCTAGCACCATCTAATTTTTCACTATGATAAGCAACGGGACGTCCATTTTGCATGAGAACGCCACCAATGCCTATGCCACTAACATCACATTCAATCTCAAAAGTTTTCTCAAAATCCGGCAAGACAAGCAAAGGAGCTTCGGTTAAGCATTTCTTGAGGGTGTCAAAAGCTTTTTGCTGCGTGTTGCCCCAAACAAAAGTTACATTTTTCTTTGTTAGTTCATTCAAAGGGCAAGCAATTGTTGAGAAATCTTTCACAAAGCAGCGATAGAAACCGGCAAGGCCATGAAATCGCCTTATCTCACCCACGGAAGTAGGGGGAGGCCAATTCCTAATTGCCTCGCCTTTCTTGTTGTCAACTTCAATTCCATTGGAATAGATCACAAAACCCAAGAAAACAAGCTTGTTGGTGCAAAAATTGCATTTGGAAAGATTGGCAAAAAGATTTTCTTTGCGAAGAGCCAACAATACTTGAGGAACATGATCAAGGTGATCTTCCAAAGACTTGCTATAAATGAGGATGTCGTCAAAGTAAACCACAACAAATTTTCCAATGAAAGGGCGCAAGACTTCATTCATGAGACGCATAAAAGTGTATGGGGCATTCGAGAGACCAAAGGGCATGACAAGCCATTCATACAAACCAAGTTTTGTTTTGAAAGCCGTTTTCCATTCATCACCTATACTCATGCGAATTTGGTGATAACCACTTTTAAGATCAATTTTGGAAAAGATAGTAGAACCACTCAATTCATCAAGAATGCCATCGAGCCTAGGGATTGGATGCCTATATCTAACGGTGATAGCATTGATAGGGCGACAATCCATGCACATGCGTGAAGTAGCATCTTGCTTTGAACAAGTATAACCGGTACGGCACAAGGTCTAAGAGATTCGCGGATAAAACCTTTGTCGAGTAGTTCTTGGATTTGGCGCTCAATCTCCTTAGTCTCCTCGGGGTTGGTGCGGTAAGGAGCGTGGTTTGGAAGTGGAGTACCCGGAATGAGGTCGATGCGGTGCTCGATTCCACGTAGGGGAGGTAGACCCGGCGGGAGTTCATCGGGAAAAACATCTTGAAATTCCAGCAACAAGGGCAACAAAGGTCGAGGGAAACTTGTCATGTCGTTAGTGTCAAGTGCTTCCCCTTTGCACACGAGGACAAAGTGGAGGATGGATGGGTCATCTCGTAACTCTCGCATCTCCCTTTTGGTGGAAAGTAAGGCAAGGCCTTTGGGAACACTCGGACTTTGTCCACTCATATTTGGCTTGTGTCTCTCACTCTCTTTGAGATGGATCACTCTCTCACCACTCATCTCACAAGATTTGAGCTCTTCTTGTTTACGTGCAAGAGTCTTGGCATTGTCGGTGATCACTTGGCTAGGAGACATGGGACGTAGCACAAACGTCTTGTTATTCCACATGAATCTATAGTGGTTGGTACGCCCATCATGTATAGCACTCTTGTTATATTGCCAAGGTCCTCCAAGAAGAAGATGACACACGGTCATAGGCACAACGTCACACTCAGCCGTGTCTTCGTAAGGGCCAATCTTGAATTGCACGGAAACCATATGTTGAATCTTGAAGGTTCCGGAGTCACTAAGCCATTGGACATGGTATGGATGAGGATGTTGCTTGTAAGGCAAGTGGAGTTTGTCGCACAGCTCTTTGCTAGCTAAGTTGTGGCAACTACCGCTATCGATGATAACCTTGATTGATTTTCCATTGATGCCGGCTCTAGTTTGAAAGATATTGCAACGTTTGTCATGCTCATCTTGAGGAGAAGTTGTAAGGACTCTTGTCACCACTAGCGATGGATTCTTGTCCTCGTCGCAATAGACACTTTCTTCATCATCATTGGGCACGTCCAAGGAGTTGAGAGCAACTTGATGCAAGGCATAGTATTCGCCTTCACTCATGGAATCACGTTCACCGTCTTGGTTGACAATCATGATAATCTTGTTGGAAGACTCGAAGGAGTTGTGTCCACTTCCACCACATTTGAAGAAAGTAATAGTGCTTGTCTTGACTTGAGGAGTACTCGAAGAGGTGGTGGGAGGCACTTGTTTCTTGAACGGTTGCGGAGACTTAGTGGGAGCACTAGAGGCTCTAGAGGTGCTCTTGTTGTTGGTTGGAGTAGTCACTTGTGTTATTGGAGAGGAATAGGAGGGTCTTGAGGCAAAGAAAGCCTTTTGCTTGTTGTACTTGAGATCTTCCGCAATTTGGTGTTCGGCCTTGAGAGCTTGATGCACAAGGGCAACGATGTTGTCATATGGTTGATACTCGACAATCTTCCTTATAGGATAGTTGAGTCCATTGAGGAAGCGGGCCATTGTTTGCTCTTGATATTCCATCACATGAGCTCGTATCAAAGATGTCTCCATTTCCTTGTAGTACTCATCAACGGACTTCAAACCTTGACGAAGTTCTTGAAGCTTCTTGAAGAGGTCACGCTTGTAGTGTGGAGGAACAAACCTAGCATGCATGAATTGCTTCATCTCATTCCAAGTGGCAATAGTAGCAATGCGGTTGCGGACTCTTTCGGCTTGGAGACGGTCCCACCATAAGAGTGAATAGCCTTCCAATTCCAAAGATGCCAAGGCAACCATTTTCTTGTCGATGAAGTTGTGAATGCCGAAGATCTTGTCCACCTTGAGAGCCCAAGCAAGATATTCTTCGGGGTCATTCTCACCATTGAACTTTGGTACATTGAAGCGAAGGGCAATCATGTTGTTGTCTTCTTGTTGACGATGGGGACGCTCATGGGGGTCTTCATCATAGACGGGTGGTGAATCATCGTATGGGTCATCCTCGTTGTCTTGGTGTTGGCGAGGACGTTCTTGTTCATGGTGAGGGCGTTGCGGAAGTTCATCTCGACGGTGTTGAGGACGATCATGTTCTTGGCGGTCATTGTTGTTGGGACGCGCATGGCGCCTTGGTGGCCTTCGATGTTGACGATCACCTTCCACGAAGTCATTGTGGCCATAGTCTTGAGCGTGGCCTTGTGGAGGTGGGTGATGATGTTGTCGAAGGTCCGGGCGTTGCGGTTGTTGAAGAGGGTCACCACGGCCTTGGCGATGTCAAGGAGGTGGTGATGGCGAGCTATCTTCGTACCAATGTTGTCGCGGAGCTTGTCGTTGAGGAGGTTGTTGTGGTTGTTGAGGAGATGGTTGTGGTTGTTGAGGTTGTCCACCATCCTCCATGTTGTTGTGGCGATCATGGCGATCATGGAGGTCATGGCGACGAGCTTGGTGAAGATCTTGATTGTGGTGGCTTGAGCGGCGAGATCTTGAGGACGATGATGAATGAAGGCGATTGGCAAGATTTTCCAAGTTGATGTTGATGCGCGTCATTTGATCATTCAATCAAGCCTCTTGTTCTTGGAGTCGATGCTCATAGCGTTGCAATCCTTCGTTCACGAGTTCACGGAGTTGGAAATGGTCATTGTGGGTGACGAAGTTGGCGTAAGCATTGTCGTTGAAGAAGGGGTTTCCGTCATCCTCCGAGCTCGGACTTGTGAATACTCCTTCCCTACACATCTCAAAAACACACAAGGGTGATATATAGAAATGGATGTCTCACTTACCCAATGTTACCTTTTTTTTTGGTCGTATTGAGGCTAGTGGGTGAGCCTAGGTGTAGGGCGGTATGTCAAGAGCGAGTCCAAAAAGATCGAAAGGAAACCGCAGATGACAACACACACGCGTTATGTGGAAGCCAAATGGGTTAGGAAAGTGGCGAGGAAAAACGAAAACATCCAAAGAAAAGTTTGTTGTAAAACATGGAGAAGAACCTAAAAAGAAAAGTTAGCACAAAAACCAATCCTAGTAGAGGAAGTTATAGATGGAACACACACACACAAGGGATAAATGGGGTTAGTGCGGCCAATGGATGAGCGGAGACAAAATGTACCTAACGAAGACTAAGCTCAATGCCACACCAACAAAAGGAGGACGCTAGCTCGAACCGCAAACTTTAAGAGGCAACAAGATTCGCACCCTGGCAACTAGTCACTCTTTTCTCTTTTGCGACGCTAAGCTACACGTTCCTACAAATGATATCAATTGGCACCGATCTTTTTCTTCTTTTGCTCTTCCCCTTTTTTTCTCTTTTTGATGGATGATGATTCCGAAGTGCCAATGCCTACTCGAAGCTATTCTCTCACAAGCGCCCAAACTCGCACTCTCGGTGCCACTAATGCGATACCAAGCGATGTGAAATATATAGTCCGAATGGACAAGGTACACAAAGGACGGTTTTAGGTCAAGCGGAAGCAAGTTACAACTCTCTTGTTGATGATCACGGACTTGCGGCCGGTGGATGTCGATGTCGTGTTGATCCGTTGATGTAGTTGCGTAGGCGATGTTTTTGGCGACGCGTAGGAACTTGTTTCACTCAAATCGGAGCAACGATGACAAAGAAAAACAAGTTTCAAAATCTGTCCAGCAATTGAAGAGCAGAGGTTTTCTATGATTTTTGCTCAAATTCGAAATTCCTTCAAAATCAAGAAAAAATTGGACAAACTCGAAGAAAGTGGCTGAATAGAAAGGTGTGGAATGGTCTTTGGCAACAAATATATGGATCAAAACCACGAAAAACTCAACAAATCGACAGATCGGTCGAAATCCCTTTTGGCTATTTTTGGTGAAATTTTCGAATTTATGGTGGATAGAAGAAAAATTGGTGGGGAGGAGGGTAGTGGGGGTCGAATTCTTGTCAATATAGCTCTGGAAACCATATGATGCGGAGTGGTTAGCTCCTAGGTGGCCCGATCTTCACGAATTGACCAAGAACACGAAGAACAAACGAAGAACGAGATGAACACGATGAACACGAGAGGGGGAATCGAGGGGAAATCTTGGGGAATCGCGGGAAAACACAAGGGAGATAACTAGTGGGAACTGAAGAATCCAAATCCTCCGTCAACTAAACCCGAGGGTCGCCTACGGAATGATCGATCCAACCGAACTCACCTTGATTGAAACCGCTTAACACCCATAGCCGGTCCACTACGCCAATAGAACCTCAAGGGTTACTTGAGGAAGATCGGAAGGTCCCTAACTGAATCCCAAGGGGAGAGGATAGGTAACCCGGTGAATCTTGATACGTTCCTAGATACAAATCGTAGGAGTAGCCTTGATACGGTCCTAGGTACAAACCATAGGAGTAGCCTCACAAGAGGGATACAAGAGCAACGCTCAAAGTTCTAATTCATCTCTAAACCTAGATCTAATATTGGGGAGTCTATTTATAGTCTAGTGCCAAAGGGGTAGGTGGGAGGAGGAGATACAAGGGTCAAAGGCCCGAAAGCTAGCATGTAGGTCGCGCAGGAACGAGGCTCCGGTGGTTTCACGGGAGGTACCTGTGGTTCGCCCAGAGGTTCCGGTGAGGCTCCGCCGCACTCATACCCAAGGGGCTTCGGCGGAGGTAGCACCGGAGGGTCCGCCTCCTGGGTCCGACCACCAGAGGCTCCGGTGACGGTTTCGGTGCAAGCTCCGCTCTGATCGCACAGAAGGGGTTTTTGGTGGAGGCGGCACCGGAGGCTCCGCTTCCTGGAGCAGGGCGGTAGCTCCGGTGCTTTCATCGGAGGCTCCGCCACCTGGGGCTTCTTTTCTTCGTCTTCTTGCGCTGGTTCTTCTTGGTCATCTCCCTCGTCTTCTTGGGCATTACCTTGAGCACGTTCTTGGGGGTCCATGGTGGGGTCAAACCTGAGCACACAAAGGGCATTTCCATGAGGTAGCGCACCATTCACCAAGTCACCGAAAGCATGAAGAGAGAGGAGTGAGTTCACCTTATCATGTATTGCTTTCGCTCGTGATCTTGTCATTGGTCCACTTGGTGATGGGCTTGGTGGAATGGGGTGTGCTGCATCACCCTAGATGCCAATACCAAGCAGCTCATGTAGGCCAATGAGATGTGCACGCCAGGATGTCGGCAGGGCTGGACACACATTGACGCCTCCAAGGCACCATATTCATCTTCTCCGGATTTTGGCGAACGGGACATGGGATGTGCCATCCGTCCTCCTCCTCGCCTCCGGTCACCGGTAGCGGAAAGCTTTGAAGGCATGACGAGTGCATCGTCGGGCTGCGTGTTGATGAGCTCCAACACCATTGGCTTTGTTTTGCGTGATGAAGAGATTAGCCTCGTCCTCGAGTCCGGCATCCTTATTGAGCGGAACACGACGGCCCTGGCACAAGCATTGATGATGATGACGAAGACGAATGTGGCTCCAACGGTGGTGAATATCAGGGGCCACACAGAGCATACCGCCACCTCATCGACACCATCTTCAACAACGACGGTGTGTGTGGGTCGCTCTGGTCTTGCCGCAGCGATGCCTCCACCTGTTGGCCTCGGTCTTCAATATTCTTGCTCGGCTTCTGAATCTTCACATGGCGTGTGTGTTCCACGCCGCCTCCCTCTTGGGCCTTCTCCTCCAGACTCCAATCTACGTCTTATGTACCTACCCGAAGGGTCGTTCAGCTCCTTTTGGCGTGGTTTCTCCATTGTACGTGACACATGAGAGATATAGAGAGGTATGTATGGACTCCGGCTTTGCATGTTGTCGTAGTGTGTCATCGTCGTCGCATTCACCGCGCCATGCCATGGGGTGTGTGCGTGGGGCGGTCCCCGGTTCTGGACTCCTCTATTCGGCACAGGCCGGATGTGATCTGTCCTCCTGTGCACTGGGCTATGTAGGTGCAGACGCGTGGGTCTTCCTCGCTGCCATCACGTCTAGGTCTTGCCTTGCCTTCCCTCGACGGCGGTGCGGAAACTGCTCATTGGCGTTGGGCACGGGCGGCCTCCTGGAGAGAGCCGTCCTCGCAGCATGCCTCATGGGCGTGATGCGATCTGGCCCTTCTCCTCCAAGCTCAACCCACTTGCTCTTCTGTTGCACCTGATATATGAGAAAGATAGAGAGGGAGATATAAATTCCAGTTTTAAATGCATGCCAGCAAAGTGCATCACCGCCGTCGCGAGCATCCGCCGAGTCTCCTCTAAAGGAGGGAGAGAAACGCCGATGTCGGTGTTGGCTTCCTTCCATGTTGTGCTCCGACATATCGTTGATGCTATCGGACGAGAGGCCCATTCAGGTGGTGTGGGTGCAAGGCCTGCAGGCGTGCGTGCTTCTCGCTGCCATCTCCTCCATACCACGATCTAAGTCTTGTACGCCCTTGTCCTCCGGCTACATCCTCTGGTTGCGTCTACCCCGCGCCTAGAGCTCTTCTCCACGTGTGTATATCTGCCCGTGTTGCTAGGGCCTCGGCGCCTTTTATAGGCAGCATGTGTATAGGGATAGCTAGCAACGGCTAGCATGATCTTCTGCTTCGGTTGCGCGTTGTGAATTGAGTGCTAGCTCGGCTGCTAGAGGCTGCAAGCGTGCGCCAAACCATCACGGTTCGAGTCTCAACAACGGTTGCGTGCACTCGAACAAACCAGCAGTCTCATCTACCTAACAACATAGTATCAAGGGAGGGATCATTTCTCCGTTGGTAATTTTTTTTTTTGCCGTGGCACACGTTGTAGATCCCAAAATCTATAGCACGCTGCCGACAAGAAACTTCTTTGATCTTCCCGTGTACTCGTAATTTCTTCTATGGAAACGATGCCAAGGGATTCTTTCCCTCCGGTCTAATTTTTTTCTTATCTCCCCTCAAAAAAAAAAACTTCTTTGATCTAATCAGGCCTGGCCCGAGCCAAGCATGCTGGATGCATCGACGTACACGACCTTGGCCCATCAAAGGACCGACTTCCTAGGAAAGCACCAATATATGCATTAGTACGTGCCTAGTACCAATTCAGATTGGCCCCCATATGCACATAAACTTGTCGTTCCTGTTTTCTTGTTTTTTTTTGTTTTTTTATGGCAGCACACACCCATGGTGGTGTCCGGCTCAGCCCGGCCTGGGACTTTGGGCCGGGCCGGGTCGGGCCGGCTGGGCCGGGCTGCCCACGGCTAGGTATAATCGCCGCAGCTCCGGCAATTTGTCAAGGGCGAGTGCGGCCCCTCCCTGCGGTGATGGCAAAGGCGGCACCTCCTTGGCTCCTCCAATCGTTTCGCACAATCTGCTATGCCAATTGATTTTCTTAACAAATTGTCAGGTTTTAAGATTTCACATCTCATGTGATAATTCATAGGAAAATGGAATTGGCCATTGAAAATTTCGAGAGAATTGATCTAAGATAATTGGTCTCAGTCGTAAAGGTATTATTTTCTTTGTGACTCCTCTAACCTTACTATATGAGCATTGCTAATTAATAATAATTTCATATTGTCAAATTTCAAAAACATTTTCAAATCATTTGACGATATGTTATGCCAAGCACGATATATTCAAATCACTTGATATGTCGTTATTATTCGACGGTTTCATGCCTTCAAGTCTCATAGAGGGGCTTTGCCAAGTAATTATTAATGTTTCAATGGTACATGTCATGCTTTCTAATGTAAATTAACTCTTTATAACTCGATGGATTAGCCATTCTTACTTTCTTTTTTAAAATCTTGCAAGTTCTGTTTTACATGTTTGAATGGACATTTGGATATCTCGATTTACGTGTTCTTTCAAACTATCGTGATTGTATGGTGCTTTAGCTCGGTACTTATATTTTCATTGTATGTATAAATATTCGATGGCGATTCACGGTTTTTTTTACTTAACTTATGGCCACCCAGGCTCCGCTAGTGTGGTGGGCTCTTGGGATATTTTAAGGATACGTCCTGGGAGACGTATCAGTTTCATAGAAGAAGGGGCCGACGGCCAGTTACAACGCGTTTGGCACAGGTGCCCGGAACGCACTCCACCTAAATACAAAAGGGACTACTCGCGACACGTCCACCTATCCACCTGACGCAGGCTACCCCTAAAGAGTCCCGCGGAGCACCACAGTGAGGCCTCCGTCTCAACCGGCCTAAGGAACTTTTCCATCGAAGGTTGTTGTCCTTCGAAAACCACCGCATTACGGTGCCTCCAAAGACACCAGCAGGTCAAGTTGATAGCCGTCCACATGTCCTTCTTGTCCTGTCCTGGCAGCGAGCTCAGTGGCAGCCAACCCGCGAGCCTCTCTTGTTGCGTAGGGGGCGGCAAAGGTAGGCCCCACCTACCAACCAACGTGGCCCAAACCTGTCTTGCAAGAACACAGCTCAGGAGCAGATGGTTCAGATCTTCTTCCTGTTGGTCACAGAAAGGGCATGAGGCCGGGTGCGGTAACCCTCTACGACCGAGTCTGTCTGCCATCCAACACCTCTCACGCAAGGCGGGCTCTTGGGATATGGCTAGACACAGTCCAGCCATATAGGGACAAAGTAGGATTGGATTGAGTAAATTTCTTTCTACGTTTTCTGAAGCGGACAAATTTGAGGAGAGTGAGGGGTTCTGGTTAGAGATGCTCCAAAGTGCTAGTAAAATATAAAGAGATACATGGTCAAAACTGCATTATTGTATGTAATAGAATACGGCTCAATTGAGTTGGTCAAAACGGGGCGACTACACCCGGACCCGGTAATACCTGATAACATAAGATGCGTAAAATGGAGTTGTTCCTTATTGCCGTGGAACCACCAACGAGGGAGGGAGAGTAACAATTAGTGCATGTAGAGTAGTGGTCTTGTTACTATTCTTAAGTGATGGCGCGCACGATGCTTAATTGCGATTAGACAAGTTGACATTCTACCAAACGCTTGCTTAGTCAATTAATGGTTCAGCGGCCATCTCAGGATGGAGCGAATCTGGCGCTGCAGTATACTAGAACTAAAAAGCTGTTTGGCGTAGCTGCTGTGCTGGTGTGATGTATTGTAACCAATCCTAGGTAGCGGGCCGGCTGCGAGTTGTTAGTTTCCGAACGACTGCTGCAATGGTCGATTCCAATTCTCTCTCTCGCAACAGCCTTTCGGTCCATTCCTTCCAATTGCGGACATCGACGACGACGAGGAGGTGGAGCCAACGGCATTGAACAGCTGATGCACACACGCGAGTGGTGAGTGAATCGACGCGGCAGCAATGGTTGCCGCTGGTCAGATGCACGCTCTTTGTCAAGAACACGAGAAAAAGAATTTCCCCTCGTGCGTACACAAGAATTTGGGCTCTACTATCGTGGGGCCACTAGGACGTTGATGTGGCGCATTTGCTTGGCTGGCTGTAATTCAGGATCGGATTTGGATAACCGTCCTGCCATATGACCAACGTACGTACTACTCTAGTGCCCAAATAAAGCAGCGGGAGCTCGATGCAACCAAAGCGTCCCCGTCCTGCATAAACATCCTTCAGATTCTTGTTTCATAGGCAAATCGCTTAACGCTGAAATGCGTCACCACGTGGCAAACAGCTCCAAAGTCAGGATCACAACTGGTACATCAAATCACGAGGCCGATGCACCACCAAACCAATGCACATGCCATGCGCCTCTGATCTGCTCGTTGCAGCAACCAACAGCTAGAGGTCAACAACAGTCGCCTGATAGAACGGTTAAACTCGTCGTCGGAGCATCATCCATCGGTGTCCAACACTGTTCACCCCAATTCTAACTCTGCTCCCCAACTCGTACTGGAGTGAACCAAAAAACGGAGGATTGGTAGTAGTGGCACCCATGTTGGCGATCAAACCTCGTTTTTTCAAATTTCCAAACTTGATGTAATATTTCTGGGGATTTTTTAAAACTCAAAATGTAATTTTCGAATGTTTCAAAATTTCAGGCTCGCTAGGTCCGTACTCCAAATGTCCACAATCACTATAAGGCTTTTGTCAAACTCAAAACGCCAACCTTTAGTATTTTTCTAAATTGACCTAAACTTGTATCGTTGTATGCTATAAGCAATACTTGGCTCGTGGAACTATTTTGAATCTTTTCAGAAAAGTATCAGAAAAGTTATGATTTATAGGTTTGTTTATTTAGTATGTGATATTATCTTCGAGTCTTCTCTTTATTGTCACTGTCGTTTGGGGGTTACAATTTTTTTTAGATAAAAGGTTTTTGTCTGTCATTAAATAAATAATGCCTTAACGGTCAAAGGTACAAGCGATGCTGGAAACCAGCTCACCCACCATACCAATGAAGCAACCTCACAGGATTTGGTGCAATATCTCTGAATCAATGGCACAAATGCAGCATCCAGAAATGCATGCACCAATGAACAAAATGTTCTCTTTCCCCTCTTTCAGGTCGTATGAGCCATTGTTTATTTTATTTTATTTTGGTTTAGTTGCTGGTCAAGATTGGGTGACTTGACTGGTAGCTGTTTGTGCTTTTATTTTGCTTGACAGCTTTCTCTTGCTAGCTTGCAAGAAAGAGAGATGAAAGACATACAGGTCATACAGAGGGCTCGACGTGATCCAAACAACGCGGTTTCAGGCTCACATGCATGTCAGAGAGAACGAAACTATTCGTGTTCACATCCAACCTTTTTCCAGATTTTCGAAGGCAGACAATAAGATGCTTTGGAAATAAAACACGCTAATTAAGAAATACTGTAAAATATAGAACCGCGTATATATGTTGGAGATTCAGGCAACCTAACATGAATGCACGATCCTCCTAACAACTTGAGAGCAATTTCATTTTCACCCAAGATAGTTGGCATGTTTGGAACCAAAAATCCACCGAAAGCGGTTGAGTTCTCGCGGGAAATCGGGGAAAGAAACAAGGCCTTGCTCTCAGAGTTGTATGGCAGTCAGTCCATGGTGACGATGAATGAAATGCGTCCTTTTCCCTGTCAACGGAAACGCATGCGGACCCTGAAAAAAGGAATCTGAAAACCGGTGACCACAGTGCCCACGAAAGCAACTGCCGGCCCCTTTCTAGTTTTCAAACTAGACTATATACATGGAAGAAGCATCCATCAAAGTTCTAGAGAGAGAATGAGCTAATTAAGGCTTGTAGAGTGAGAAACAGCTAAGAGAGAGAGAGAGAGAGAGAGAGAACAGGCCATTTTCTTTGGTTCTTTGCTGTTGGAGCAAAAGAATAAAAAGGCAAAGGGGAAGATGCCAGCAAAGTGAACTCAGCAAACAACTACCTTTTGTTAATTTTAGTTGGAATGCAGGCAACCACAAACATTTATCTCTTCTCCACTTTTGAGGTTAGTTATATATAGGTGGACTAAAAGCTACACATTGTGTAATGGGTGGTGCTGCAATCATTTGGTCAGATTGAAAACGAGAAATAACTGATTTCATCTGGATTTGGTCTATCGTGGATCCAAACAACTCTTCATTATGGGGCTTGGAATTGGAATTATCAACAACCTAATCATGAAAGGCTACCAGGGGCAACTATAATCGTGACTTATACGCTCCTCAAACTATGTGATCATTTTATTTGTGATGTCTGGAAAAAAAATTAAAATGTAAATCCCCTTTCTATGCCTTTGGATCAACATCCAGCCACACTCTCTTAGTCACCGTATAGATAGAAATTTTCTTTTTCTAAATAATGCACTAATGTTGTTATTTTAAAGTGGTGAATGATGGTTATTTATGGTTTTCTTTTGCAATTGCGATCCAGCAAAAAATTCAGTCTAAATGGGGAATCATAGAGCTTTTGTCCCAAAAGATAGTCTAGATGCCGGCTCGGTAAAGCGGAAAACACCTCATTGCTGTCCCTAACATTTACACAGTGAAAAATTACTCACACTGAACCGCTTTCCTGTGTTACAAATTTTGAGTGTTTATCAAAAAAATGTTGAACGTTGAGATAAAATTGATTGAGCAACAACCATTCTATTTTTTTTAATGGATGAATTTCAAACCCAATTTATACCGGACATCCCTTCTCAAGAGATCCGATCAAGTAATCATGTGATGAATTATCACAACCAATCACATGACCCCTTATCTGTCTAGCCAACTAATCCTAAAATGACGACCCAAAAACCCCCATGAAAGCAACACCAATCACACCCATACTTACAAACACATAAACTTGGATAGTGAACACTGAATATATTCCAATCGAAAAGCTCACCAAAATGCACACAAAAAAAGGTGTCCACAAACAAGGTGGAAGCCAGCAGTCAAACCTTGCAAAAGAAAACATAAGAAACCCAAACGAAAAGAAATCATGACGCGCAAAGACAGACACGAAACCGTGTCAAAACATGGCCCTATATATACACCCAGTTGAACCAAGTTGAACCCAATTCACACCCACAAACACACACAGAGACAAACTAAACATGCCGACCACCACCTCGCCGCTGCTCCTTGCCGCCGTGCTCCTCCTGTCCACCGCGCTGCTCTGCTCGGGCTGCCCCGTCCCGCTGCCGAAGCAGACGGCGGACAACAACCCGCGGCTGCAGCGCGCGTACGTGGCGCTGCAGGCGCTGAAGCGCGCCATCACCGACGACCCCAAGAACCTGACGCGGAGCTGGTGCGGCCCCGACGTGTGCGCCTACTTCGGCGTGTTCTGCGCGACGTCCCTCGACGACCCCTGCGCGCGCGCGGTGGCCGGCGTGGACCTCAACCACGGCGACCTCGCCGGCACGCTCCCCTTCGAGCTCGGCCTCCTGACCGACATCGCCGTGCTCCACCTCAACTCCAACCGCTTCGCCGGCGGGCTCCCGGACTCCCTCCCGAAGCTGCACCTGCTCCACGAGCTGGACGTGAGCAACAACCTCCTCTCCGGCGGGTTCCCGCAGCACATCCTCTGCCTGCCCAACGTCAAGTACGTGGACATCAGGTTCAACAACCTGTGCGGCACCGTGCCGGCCGCCATCTTCGACAAGAAGATCGACGCGCTCTTCATCAACAACAACCACTTCGACTTCGAGCTGCCGGAGAACTTCGGGAACTCTCCCGCCTCCGTGATCGTGCTGGCCAACCTGAAACTCCGCGGCTGCATCCCGCCGAGCATCGGGCGCATGGGCGGCACGCTGAACGAGCTCGTCCTGCTCAACTCCGGCCTCCGGTCGTGCATCCCGCCGGAGATCGGCGCGCTCCGCGAGCTGACCGTGCTGGACGTGAGCTTCAACCAGCTCCAGGGCACGCTCCCGGAGTCCATGGCCGGGCTGCGGTCGCTGGAGCAGCTGGACGTGGCGCACAACGAGCTGTCCGGGCACATCCCGGAGGGCATCTGCGCGCTGCCGCGGCTGGCCAACTTCACCTACTCGTTCAACTACTTCTGCGGCGAGCCGAAACGGTGCGCGGCGCTGCGGCGCAACGACGACCGGCAGAACTGCATCGCGGGGCGGCCCGACCAGCGGCCGGCGGAGCAATGCCTGGGCTTCCTGCACCGCCCGCCGGTGCACTGTGACGGGCACGGATGTTTCGCGCAGCACTAGTGATCTCTTCTCACCGACATGGATCGCTCTCGCGGGCGCGCGTGCAGCCGTGGGTGGCTAGATTGTGGTATTGGTTTGGTGGTGGTGTAAAAAGGATGGACCCACTCGATGCAAAAGGGTGAATCCGTCCGTACAGAGATTCGTATATACATATACACTGTAATTTCCTTTTTCTTTTCTTTTGGTTTTTATTTTTTGGGGGTTTACAGAGAGGATGGTAATAATGGAATTTGTAGACATACTGCATGATACTACATCACACTATTATTACCCACTGATCATTGGTACTTTACTAGTTGACACATGGATGACAAAAGAAATTCAATGATGCTACTAGTACTACTTGTTCAAAGTTAACAGCTGTTTGGGTCTGGCTTGGCTTGAAAGGGAGTTAACATGAATGATGATGCAACCACCGCCAAATTAACCAATATTTAACAAGCAAAAGATGTGTGCTCTCCAATCATGAAGAGTAGGAAGCCAGAGGTGAAGGATAACCATGATAATAATATTTATGGAGCAGGAATAATCCAGTTGGAGAAGAATCAATGGCATGTACATCTGATAAGGATGGGGTCAAAACTTAGGTGGATCGGCCGGGTTGCGCCAAATTAAATTGAAGTAATCTAAATCAAAGCGGCAGCTGTTGGTGATGGGTTCCAGCTGAAAAGGGAGGGAGGAGATATATATGTAGCATCATCTTGCCTGGCTCCAGCTTATATATTAGAGCTAGAAAACAGATATAGAGATATAGCATCATCGTACTACTGCATTGTGTGTGTATAGTTAGGTGTATACTCCTGCTCCGGTCGACGTTTTGGTTTTGTGTCCATGTGGTAAGCACATCCATCGACAGGCTGCCAAAAGAATAAGAGGTGCTAGTCTGCTACGTAGTGTGCTTCCAAAAGGAAATTGGATCCTCCGGCGTGTATGTATGTGACCAGCGGCACACGGCACCGGCGACGGCGACGACCAAGATGGGGACGGACAACGTGGGCGGACGTGGAAACGGAGAAGGTTTCCGTCGCCGGTTTGAGCAGACAGGCTGGCAGGAGGAACCGGCCGGACAAGAAGTTGACAAACGACTCGTGAAAGGTGACCAAATGGCAAACGGTATCAGCCTCCCTCCTTCGCCAGCCGTCTGCCATTATGTATCTGTATGTCTGGAAATAAAATGCCGACTTGCCCATAAAACAAATGCAAATGCCGAGTCAGGTATGACAGGATCAACGGTAGTTAGCGACTTAGCGCCCTGTCCAACTTGGAAAAGATACAACGGTCTAGCTAATATAGTATCCCTTCCAATAATGCAAGGGCATAGCAGGTAGGCCTAATGCTTTGCCATCAATGGCGTGATGGAGAGAAGACAACAGGAACGGAGGGTGCTTGCCCACCGTGTGACAAGAGCATATCAGCAACCCATGTACCCAAACCAAACCATATACGTACTACACTTCTTCACCACACCACACTAGCTAGCTACATTTGCATAGCAACATGTCCGTAGGGATATGCCACTTCCTTGCTCTCTTTCTTTTTTCTTCAGATTATCAACCATCTGTCGTTTCATCAACTATTCACTCATAATGCCTCGACTTCATTTCAGTAGTAATCAACAACTCAGCTTGAACTGCCTGTTTCACATGGACCAGGCTGGAGACGATGTTAAAACTTTCAAATAGTGGCGGTACTGGGTCACAAAGAGGAAGAGCCTCACATCTCAACACTCCTCACCGCTATTCTGAGACATAACTAGTTGAGAAAAACAGTCAGTACCATCCCCCCTTTACCTTTGTGCATGAACTGGATCATGATTTGGCAGCCCACATGCAATGCAGGAAAGAGATGCATCACCAACCTCAGATAACTATCCAGGCTAAACTATATCATATATGAGCTGTCTTATAAAGTGTTCATTCCGATCACTGAAAATTGTGACCCGGCAAACGAAAAAACTTGGAATGGAAATTGTACCTCCTGACTTCCTCAGAGGTGATTTATAGAGCACTAATGGAAGTTGACGACGGAAACTAACTTCATAAGATCTTAGCATCTCTTACATACAGATTTATTCACTAATCAAATATATATTACAAATACAGACTAACTGATCCTTAAGTCCTAACATGATAGTATTCTCTACCAGTACCTCGAGCCTTGACGCCGAGTAGTGTATGTGAGGTGCCATTATCGGATTACAAGGCGTACTCCGGTTGCACGTGATCAACTGCCCAAGATTTTACAACGGACCTGGTTCCATGGACAAATGTATGAATAAGCTGCTGCGACAGATAATAAATACATAGGGCGTCAACATAATGAGTAAGCCTTACCTAAAGCAAGAGGTGATGCGCTGAATGTGCTGTCCGAATCGCTCACGGCCGCCCCACTGTTTGTGTCGCCGACAAGTGACGGGAACGACGGGATGGATTTCAGAATCAGCTTCCGCCCTCCTTTCCGGCTTGGTGAAATGCTCAGTGCGTTATGTGGTGGTGACACTCTTTTTCCATTAGGTGAACAAGTCTTGACGATACCAGGAGAAGAAGCTTCTTTTAAAATATCTGGCATTTCCTCACCAAACACACTATCAGCAACCTTCGAAATTTTTCGAGAGTGGACTGTTTCAGGGGCTTTTGAAGAACGAGAGGAACTCCCACTGCGGGCCTTTGAAGGTCTCGGTGGCTTTGCGTTTGAGAAGTTTGGCTGTTTGAGCAAACAACTGGAAAACATTGTACAGCTATTAAAACATGTTCAAATGTTCGGTGCATTAAAGATTAAAATGTAGTGGGCAAACCTGGAAACATCAAAAGGTGGTGTTATTGGGACAACAAGCTCAACAACTTTGTGATCCTCACTATGTACGTTAGCCTTTTGTTGGTCATTTCCCTCTTCTTTTCCACAACTTTCATTCTGTTCGCCATCTTGTTTCATTTCTTCATTCTCAGCTGATACAGCACCTACCAACAGAATGTTAATGTCAGACTGACGTAGAAGAACAGACAAAATCAGGATACCTGTATTCAGACTCTTAACTTGAGCACATCAAGTACTTTATAATCTATATCCTAGATACCTCTGAATGAAAACAAACATGTAGCACTGAATATACGTACATATGTTGATCATTCAAAAAAAAATATTGGGAGAACAAGCATGCCGTGGTAGTGAAGCTGTACTAGCAGGCAAGGCGTGGTTCCTTAAGAAAAAAGAAACTAGCTTGGTATCCTGATAATTTCCTGATTAAAAGCTAATGCAGTGGCTGATGCAAAACGTGAGACACTTTTATGGAGCTTAATCGCTAAGAAATTTAAGGCGGTTAGATGTGTGCAAATTATCAATATTCAAGAAAAAGAGCAACTGCGTGCTTGTTTCTAGAAACATGATATGCAAGTCTTGAAAATGTAAAGCATAGCATGGTTGGACAGTTAAGAAAAGCAAAACGCTCACCATCTCTAGCACCAAAAGTGTTTTTGCAAGTTTCGCATCTGCAGTTGCTGGAGCAGCCAACACCACCCTTTTATTCAATCAAAAAGTTAAATCATAAGTAATTTACCAGAGCTGCAATTTCAAATGCTTTCATCAATCAATTTCCATTGCAGCTATAATACCTGATAGCATTCACAATATTTCTTGAGACAGCTTGACTTCTTGCAATTGCATCCTCTCTTATGACGAGCAGAAGCAGGGGTGTTATTAGGATCTTCCTGCAATTCATTACAGAATTTCTGTATCACATATAATGAAGTGCAGTGACTAACATAAGTAGATCTGAACTATTAACAAGACACCCACCTGAGTCTCCTGGCCAGCATCAGACAAGCGGATCACTTTTGGAGCAAATGCCAGCGGATTCCGGAATTCTATCTGCTTTCGGGTGGAGAGAACAATTTCCTCATGTATCGGCTTGTTAAGACATCCTTGACATGAACAAGGTTCAGAACAGTACACGCCGGCAGCAAAGCACTCACAATAACTGCGCATGGCAACAGGGCACACAGACTATCAAAGGCGTGTAACGTAAAATAAATGACTGTATACATATTGTAATGTGCAGTACAAGCAATGGGGTGGTGGCATAAACTTCCATGCCCAAGCATTTTTAAATGAGGCTTTGTGTAATTAGGTAGAAAAGATCTTATCTACGGGAAGAGCACTCACAGTTTCAAGCACTTTGACTTTTTACAGCTGCAACGTTTGCATGACTCATCATCACCATTATCTGATTTACGCCTGCTCTTCAACGAAATATGTCAGATAACTAGAATATAATGAAAACATAAATAAGCTATCGTTCCAAAAGTGAAACTGGAAGCACAAACAAACCTCTTCTTTTGGGGGCTGCTGCTCTGACTTGAAGTATGATCATTTTCAAGAAAACCTCCAGCTGAACAATCATCATTATCCATCTGAAGGTCTAACAGACCAGCACCCGAATGAATAAAATTATCGCCAGCAGACAGTAAGTTCCCATGCACATCCTGTTCAGTTTTCAGTGACGGAACCAAGGCGGTGGTCAAAGGGTCCTGACGAGCCATTTTGTCTTGGGCTGTTAATGCAAGAGCATTTAAATGAAGACCAATACCACGCAATACACGTGGCGTTGGAGTCTTTCCTGTATTTGCGTGACTTTGTGCAGGACTTTTGCCTTTGCATGTTGAGAAGGACAAACTTGCAACAGATTCTTTCTGCACAGTCCTATGTGAATACCCAGCTGCCTCAAAAACAAGACAGCGTCTTCGAACACCACGTTGTTGGGACTCAACCTAAACATGCCAGTAGGAAGGAAAATAGTTAGAGAATAGTATGATAAATATATAGCCATAGCAGCTAAAGTTACAGTAATCTACTGCCTACAAAGAAAGCTAGAAATACGTGAAGCCTGAGTAACAAACTAACAATGCATAGCATCATAAATTGGCAAACCCAAATTTTGTGATCCAGTACCTTGCAGCCTAATGGAATACATGCATTCTCTCCATTAAGATTATCCTGTATTTCTTCACTTGAGATTGTTTTTTTATCTTCAGGAAAGAATTGAGGATTTTCTGCCATATCATCTCCCATTACCATCTCATGATAGTTTACTTGGCTGGATGCACTGGGGTGCCTTCTATCTGAGATGTCACCACCTCCGGCAAGTTTTGATAGCAAATATCCGCAAGATTCAGCATTATTTACTGCCAGCTGAATCCCTCTGTTATCTACGTCCATTGATGAGTCAAAGGCCAAAAGCTCACCCGAAGTTACAGAAACTAAGTCCTCCCATTCACATCCCAGGACTTCGTTCTCTTTTGCAGGCTTGCAACCATCCGGGAGCTGCGTGTCAGTTGAAAACAAACACTTCCTTTTCTCCAAAGTATTTATAGTGGTTTGGACGGCTTCTAATTTTCGACATTTGTCCTGTTTAAGATCTGATCTAACACCGTGGCAAGGAGTTGTGTTATGATCCGGACTGCCAGAACAGAATCGACCACGCTGAGGCCCTTTGGGAACATCAACAGCGCCTTCATTTACTGAACGGGTAACCGTTTGGCTTTCTCGAATTAGAGTGCTAGTGCAGGCGAACAATCTAACATCATTTGAGGAACTGGATGGCTTGTCTTTGTCGTTGCCGTCCACACAGAGTTCATTGTCAGTGAAGTCAGCAAAAGAGCTCCTGACAAGAAAAAAATGTCAGCATCAAGATTATGTTTTTCAAAAGTAAAACATTTTCACCCGGTATCCACAAGTATCTAGCAGGAAATATGGCATGAGCGTACTTGGAGAGTTTTGATTCCTTCTGTGCATTGTCATGTGGTGAAGTGAAGATGGAGGAAACAGAGGTGATGTTCAGAGACTGATTATATGCTTGGAGGCTATTCGCGGAATATGCCGATTTGAGAGGCTCAATTGGAGACAGACTATCGATAAAACTGAAAAGCGGCGAGTCCTGCATCCAGAAAAGAGAGAGATTGCGGCGTTATTTCAAGACCAGAGAATGTAACAACGAGAATTTAAATCATTTATCAAATAGCAAAAAAAAAAAAAAAAAAAAAAAAAAGCAGACTAAAGTCACGCTTCATGCAGTTACCGATGAACAACACAGGCTGCAATTTGTGCATCCTCTTTCTTACATTGAACCGTTGCTTTCTCACTTTTTCTGCCTACGCTACATTTCATTTCCCTAATCTCCTTCCTCCATTGAGTCAATGTATGTACTTTTTTCTCAACTAGACACCAAAACTGACACAAATCCCAAGTCAAACCTTGAACCAAAATGGATCTGACCCTGCGGGGGGACAAACGGTATGCATTTCCAGGGACATCTAATTCTGGCCAGCAAAATCCTAAACGCCTCAACTGGCACATCAGAGCACAGAGACCGCATGCTCCACCCTGCACGCACTTAACTCCAAAGATGAAAGGGTAGATCTAGAGCGATCCCAACTGTGGAAAACCGCTGGGTTCCTAGATACGGAGCAACCTTTTGTTCCCCAACCTCCGCGAGGAAAGTAATCCTAAGGACGTCAGCACCAGGAAGGCAGGAACGAGAAAAAAAAAACAGATTTTTTTAGCGGTGGCTGTTTCTCGAAGAACCAAAGCAAGCGCGGTGGCGCCAATCCGGCAGCAGCGGCGAAGAAACCGTATCGATTTGCCAGCGAAAGCCACACAAACCAGCCCCGAATTCGGCAAGCACCGGCCGCAGCAACCAACCAACCATACCCACCGCGAAAGGAAACCCCTCGAGGTTATCCACTGCAGTACGGATGGAAAATCTCCTTCCCAAACCGCCGGAATCGAAGCAGGGGAGGGCGGAGGGAGTAACCGACAAAGACCACTGAAAAAAGAAAAAACATCGCGGAAACGCGAGTAATCCGGCTGGCGGATCCCGTTCCCCGCAGAGGAGACGGGACAGCGCAGCAGAGGATGCGAGAAGATAAGCCAGCAGCAGCAACTCATAGATAAAATCCCCCAATAAACCAGAAGAACAGGAAGGGGCAGCCGCGGGCGTCACCTCCGCTCTGGCTGCCGCCGGCACCGCCGCGCGGTCAGGCGTGTCCATCTCCGTCGCCCAGGCGCTCCTCTCCGAGTCTTCCTCTTCCCCGCTCCTACTGAATCTCTCAATCTCGTCTCCCTTTGTCTGTCTCTCCCTGGGACCCCAGCGTTGTATAGGGGAGGGGAGCGGGTGCCACGCGACGAGGCGATAAATTTAAGAGGCGCGAGGGCGGGAAGGCCGCCTCTTTTCGGGCTTCAGCTTTTTCTTTTTTCTCTTTTCCGGCTGCCGCCTGGCTCGGTGTGTTGTGGTTGTTGCGTGTGACGATCTGATCCAATCTAGTGGTGCCGTGGACTGACTGACAGGTGACAACCGGTGATGAGTCATCATGTGTAAGTCCCACCCGTGCGACACCGGGTCATGCCACTCTCATCTTTCTCCATGACAGTGGGCCTCATCTAAGGCTATTTTTCTCCCAAGAATTCTGGACAAAATAATGGAATTCCATCTTTAGGAGTACTATTAGTAGATCATAAAATTTCACCATATGAACTTTGTAAGGTAGCACAATTCACACACACACACACACACACAAAAATGTGCGAAACCAAACATATGCACCAAAATCGTCACAAAAATCTTATGGTTTTCCATGCTGACATGCATGCTTTCTCCTTTCTTCCGCTTCACTACCAAATCTACAATCTCCAGATGTTAATGCATGCAACAAAATCAGAATTTTGCTATTTATGAGTTTCTTGTTGCAATGATCTATGGTAAAAATTTCTATATTCAATCGAGAAATTTTGCTAAATAGCAGAGATAAAATAAACCAAGACGGCATTGTCGGTCTTACACTAGTATAAAAAGCATGAGTTATGTTTGATTCAATCAGTGTGGAACATCAAAAAAGATTGATCTAATGGATGCAAAAATTAAACTCAAACAACCTTGCATGCTACAGTTACACATGTACTGATTACTTAATGCGACTTCCTATTTTGATCGAAGTAACATTTACATTTCGATGTCCCCACGGCCTTCACTACCGGTGTATTAGGAAGCTTAACGGTGCTCTACACCTAAAGTCTACAACAGTCAACAATGCACTCGGCAAGTAAATTACACTAACAAAATACCGAGAAAACACTATGCATAGACGGATAAAAAGACCTGATAAAGTCATACACCCAGCTATGGTTGTGGACACGCCCCCATCCACTGCGATTAAAGGAAAGGAGGTGTGTCCTCTTTGCCATTTTTTCCCAATAGTTTTTACACCGGTGGATATCCTGACTTTTTTTTTACTTCTTTGCCGAGTGTCTCCTAGAAAACTCTCGGCGAAATATTTCAGTTTCATTTTTCACAAGTTTTCCCGTTGGCAACAGGCACTTTCTTTTTTTCTCTTTTCTTTCCCCGCTTTTTCTCCCATCCTCTCTCTCTCTCTCTCTCTCTCTCTCTCTCTCTCTCTCTCTTTCCTACTTCTCTTTTCTCTTGTCCACTCTTTTTCGCGAGTATGGCATGTATGAAACTCAAAAAATCGAGTCTACATTCGGAGGGGCCCTGCCATAAGTTTGCCAATAGCCTAGATAGAGATACTCGGCAGAGAAAAGTGACATGTGGCACCACTGTATCCGTCATTGTGCCATATGTGCACTTTTTCTGAAATAAAGGGAATACATTAATATCACGAAGATACCGATTACACTCAGCGTCTTCAACATCTCAATACCCTAATGGCACAATGGATGCACACAACAAGAAAAAAGAACAAGAAGCTAAAAAATCGGATACAAAGTTACAGTCCTTACAACAGCAGCATAACCATCACCAAGACAACACTGAAGTTTAAGTTCTCCAAAAGCGACGCCTCCAAAAAAGAAAACAGTGCACAAGCGTCGTCATCGCATGCTTGTCTATCTTGGGTTTTCACCCTGAAAATAGTCCCCGCTCTCAAAACAATGCCTTCGGTAAATCCATTGCCAGTCACAACCAATTAAGCTCAAACCTTGGATTTTCACCTTGAAAGGTAAGACTTAGAACCTCACTTGTGTTGTCGCCCCCCACTTATATACAGCTGCTACAAAATTCAGAACTCAAAGAAAGTTCCTCATCTCCACAAAGACTCTCATCACCATTACTAGCCCTCCCATCTCGGCCTCCATGACATTCTCCGCATCTGACTTCACCATGGAACTAAACCGATGAGGACATCCCTAAATCTTCACCTATTGTTACACATGATGATGTTGTTGTCCAGGATAATGGAGTGAGACTTGGTCCCATGACAATATCAAGAACAAAACTATTAGAACAATACGTGAATTCACTCCTACGTGAGTATGATATTTATAATTGTGAGAACTTTATACTACCTAAATCTATGCATCTATGTATGATCAGGTTTATTGATAACACAAACATACTTGGAGGTGAACATCAAGAGGAGCTGGAAAACAAGGAAGGGAAGCTGGAAAACAAGATCATACTTGGAGGAGAACATCAAGAGGAGCTGGAAAACAAGGAAGAGAAGCTGGAAAACAAGATCATACTTGGAGAAAAAACATGTACAAGTTGAAAACAAGAGAGGAGCTGCTGGAAAACAAGTCTACACTTGTGAAAAACAACATGTACATGGTGGAAAACAAGACCCAAGAGCTGGAAAACAGCATGTGCTTGAGGGAGGAGTGGGAGGCAGCACATGGAGGGTTTTGTGGCGCATAACACCATGTTATTGCGCCTTAGTTAGTGGGCCTGCGTGTCCAATCAAGTTAGAGTCCAACCCGAGTAGGAGTAGGGGCTCTTGCGCAAGCCTCTTGTGGTCGCACCCATACCCCCTCTTATATACCTATGATCCGAGTCATTGTTCCTTAGACTACGTTAAACATAAACCCTAGAACCTCTGGATAGAATTGCTTGTAAGCATTCATCTGGAAGTATTGTTACCATTGCAAAATTGCATGTTACTTGTTGTTCCACTGGGAATAAGACGGTACAGGACCACCTCGTAGTCGGTGGCTATGTTGTGAAAGCGTGTGGAGTTGAGAATATCCATTGGATTGCAAACTGTTGCATTGGCATCAGGGATCAGCCGGAGAGTTTTCAGTGAGACACGAGTTATCCAACAAAGTTATCAGTGAGTTCATCAAGAAGATTGGGCCACCCCATATCATACATATCCCACAATGGCAACAAATAGCCAAGCTTCGCGCCACTCCTGGGCGTGGGATGCCTCCCGAGTCCCCTTGACAAGCCTATCCGGTCTAAGCTAAAGCATAAAGGTCCAGCATGGGGTATCGTCTAAAACTTCGAGAAGGCCCAACTACGGACCACCCGCAAGACTTACGGACCAAGACAAGGAAAATTTACCGACTAAAGCGAGGGTTTGTAACCTACCCGGGTACGAGTCTGAGACCTAGCCTCCGATACAAAGGCTAGGAGAACCACCTGGGAGGGGATATCGAATCTTTATGCCACCATTGGTGCCACCTCTCAAGATCCAATCTCTCGACTAGAGCGCACGCCATTGTAATCTCACACCATAATACAAGATCAGGCAAGCAGGAGTAAGGGTTTTACCTTTACGAGAGCCCCGAACCTTGTTAAATTGTGCCACCCTGTTAACCGTCGAGTCCGCTAGCGCCTAATCGTTTCCTAGTCTCAAACATCTACCATGCCATCCGGGATATTTTTTGATATGAGTACTCAACAATTGGCGCCGTCTGTGGGAACAGCAGGCACTAGATCCATGGCTTCGGCGGCCTTATCTCCAACGAGCTTTGACTGGAGTTTGGGATCACCGGCTCCCACGGAGTCGATCTACTTCGGGTCATTCATCTACACGCCCCACTCATCGACTTCCTGCCCGGCGTTCAGCGGTCTCCAGGAGGGCGTCAAGATGACGTTCGGTGACCTCCACTTCCGCTCCAGCAAGGAGGGAATATTGTGCTTCCCGGACTCTTCGGCACCCGCCGAATCTTACGCTGAATCAATCTCAAGCACGGCGACTCCAGCATCGTCACTCGACGACTCTGATTGTCATTGAGAATCGAGCCTCGACTCGGTTCTCCTCAACAAACTCGGCTTCCACTCCATCGCTACAGAAGAACTCGTCTATATCGACAACGACTACTGTCTTGCCTTGAAGACTCGCGGGCCATACCTGGCTCACGTCTGCATGGCTGGCCTGGAGGAAGAACCCGCGGAAAGCGCGGCTGAAAGACAACAAGTCTTAGTCTCGCGAGCAGCATGGGTCAAAGCAAAAATGGTTGTGCAAACCAACCTCACGCTGGAACCGGGCGCCTCAAAATCGAACTAGTGCACCTATACAACTGACAATTGTATTAGGTGTGTTCGGGACACATGAGACTTCTTGTATCAGAATTGCAGGGTTGCTTGAGAGGGATACCTTTGACCTCTTCCTCCTCGAGTTCGATAAACCTTGGGTGATCCACTTAAGGGAAACTTGTTGTTGTTCTACAAACCTCTGCACTTGGAGGCCCAACACTGTCTACAAAAATAGAAGCGTGCATAGACACCAAGCTCTTTTCTGGCGCCGTTGCAGGGAAGGTAAGGTAAAAGGTACTCACATCCTCTGTGAGTGCTCGAAGTTATTTCCTATAGATTCTGAAATTATATATTTTTGTTTCTTGTTTTTATTTTCACTAGTTAGGCTTAATGGAAAATAACAAAAATATGAGAGAGATTTATAATATTTATCTCGAGTTAGGACATGAAGTGTTTGAAGAGAAAATTTAAAACCCTATGGAGCTTTATTTGCATGCTAGTAGAAATGTTATTAGTATGGATTCTTTGAACACCATTATTGCTAATGCTATGGAAAAATCTAAGCTTGGGGAAGCTAGTTTTGATGAATATGATATTTTTAGTCCCCCAAGTTTTGAGGAGAAACATTTCGTTGATGATACTTTGCCTCCAATATATGATGATTATAATGATTGTGGTATGCTACTTCCACCTACTATTGAGGGTAACATTAATTATGATTACAATATGCCTCCTATATTTGATGATTATGGTGATGAGTTATTTTGTTGAATTTTCTCCCACTACTATTAATGAGAATGACTATGCTTATGTGGAAAGTATTAATTCTTTTATGCATGTGGCTCATGATAAGGATGTTTTATGTGATAGTTATATTGTTAATTTCATTCATGTTGCTACTGAAAGTTATTATGAAAGAGGGAAACATGGTTCTATGTATCTCAACTATATTAAGTTTCCCCTCTTTATGTTGAAAATTATGAAGTTGCACTTGTTTTGCTTTCCTATGCTTGTTGCTCTGTGCTTTCATGACTTGCTTTTCTACAAGATCATTTTTCATAGGAAGTGGCTTAGACTTAAATTTGTTTTACATTTGCTTCTTTATGCTCTCTTTTTCTTCAGTTCATATTTCTTATGTGAGCTTCTTCTCAGTTTATCATGCCTAGCTAAAAGGTTTTAAAGAAAAGCACTTCTTAGGAGATAACCCATGGTTTTATTTATTTTTGCTTTGTTTTTCTATGTTTTCTTCGAGTCAAGGTGTTGTTTACTTATGTAGAAACTCCTTTGTATCTTTATTTTATCGCATTTGTTGTGCCAAGTAAAGTCTCTAGTGAAAGTTGAGATTGGTTTTGGATTTCTGCGCAAGAAACAGATTTCTGTTGTCCACCGTATAAAATCGCATAATTCGCAGAAAGATCAAAATGACTTGCCAATTTTTGTGCTTATTTCTCAGCTAATTCCGAAACTTTTCTAGCTTTACGTTTTTCGATCTGAGAAACGTAAGTGCCTCGAAAATATTCGTCTTTACAGACTATTCTGGTTTTGTCAGATTCGCCTTTTTACTTGCATTATTTCTTTTACTATGTCGAGTGGATTTCTTTGCTCCACGAAACATCAATGGCTATAGCTAATGTTTAAAAGTACCAATAATGCTTGTGTCCATGCAGAACACGTGAATGTTTGATTGTGCACTAACCCTCTAATGTGAATTACTTTGAGTGTGGTGTGAAGGAAGTTTTCAAGGGTCAAGCGAAGAGGGTGATATAATGTGATCAAGAAGAGTGAAAAGCCTAAGCTTGGGGATTGTGACGCCCCGAGATCGGGCACTATGCAGATTTCAGCATTCCCGCCAAATCCGCATAATAACCGATTCCAGTTTGTCATTTATGATAACATTACAATAGTTCACGAATATTCCACAATTGCAACAGAAACAGATAGATACAAGATGACTCAAACGAGCCGGGGTTACAACTGGTACATTACAAAGATCCAAATAACAGCGGAAGACCCAAACGTCCGGCTACGGACAAGATCCAAATTGGACTAAGAGTCCTGAAGGTAACCGAAGGCGTCCAATCCCTGCCCAGGCCAAGCCGGTGGGATTCCCAAGCTAACGTCGTCAGACTTCAAACCTGTTGACTGCAATTTGGAATTTGCAGCCACGAAAGAGATTCGTGGGTCAGTACGGTTAAGTACTGGCAAGGGGGACAAAGCCCATACTCACAAGTTACCGGCGTAGCCAGTCATCACAAGATACAAATACTTTAGGATCAACGGAAAGGAAGGGGTTATTGCAAATAAGCGACAACAGGCTGCACTAACCAACTACAGAGAGAATACTACAACTTCCAACTAACAGAAAGGGGATAAGATCGAGGATTGTAACCAACTGAAAGTAAATCCAAACAAACCCATCCTGGACCCCGCCCCTTATCCGAAGAAGCAATCCGAGGATAACTCACACAGTTGGATTAATGACGGTTCAGATTATTGTGTCAATAGGCCTATTACTAGTCAAGTTGTTAATCATGGGGTGTAAGGTTGTTAATCATTAGGTTTAAGTTGTCCTGAGTACTTGTAAGCCAGTACTTTCACCAAGTAATCCATAACCGCGGAAAACACGGCTTCTCGAGAAGATTTACCCTGCAGGGATGCACCAAAGTAACCACACTCATGAATATCCCGCCAGATGGAATGCCTCCCACCAAGCGGGGCACTCAACACAATCCAACCCTTCTTCGCATCAAGCCCAAAGCACCTTGGGCGCACGGCTAATCGAGCCCAGAAGAAAATGGACCCTCATAGCACTCTAAGAACGTGTCCCCCTATATGCCGACTACGAAAGTTCCACCCGGGATCCAAGGGCTCGCAAAATCATGCATGCAGCAAATGGAAAACCCGAACTAAATGAGGCGATTTGGACGAGATGCGAATCGGGTCAAACTGAGGGGGAGCCCATACTCCCCAAATGCGGGTAGTGCGCTCATCATGGATCAGTAGACAAGACCCTTTTCCTATTAGGGTCGACACTAGCAGGCCTCAAAACCACAAAGGGCCTCCTGCCGGTGCCTTATCATCAAATTTATTATTAATAGCAACATTAGCATGATTGATTGATTGATTAAACATCGAGCCCCCATAACATAATTAAGTAATAACAGAAAGTAACGGGTAACAGACTCGAGCAAAACAACCTAAGCAAGATAGTAAGACGCAGGCTCAAGCAAAGGTTATAGGAGGGGAGGTGAGGCAATATCAGTGGTTAAAGGATTCATGTGATAGGTTCGTAACAGAAACAACTACTACTAAGGCTAGCAGAAAAGAACAACGGAAGTATCGGTAACAAGTGATGAAAGGCAGCCATATGGCATGCAAGTGAGTATACTTGCCTGAGATCCCGCAAGGTAGCAGAACTTGTCGTTGCTCACATCATCTCAACGTCCTATCCGGGAAGAAGCAATGAACCTCGAACAAACGACGGGATGCAACAATTACTACTACGGCAAAAGATCCAGCATGATCAAGATATGGAGGCATGACAATTTAATTGATGCATAGAAATAAACTAGTTGACAAGATAAACAGATTTAAATGGACCCATATGCAATTTGAGTTGCATATGAACAGCCCATGAATTATGGTTAAATTATTTGTTTTCCAACTAATCAACAGGTGCTAGTGGTTTAGTATGATGCATGCAAAAGGGAAACAGCAAAATAACAACATTAGAATCAATTTAAGATAGGGTGTAGCAATTTAGAATTTTATTATTAATTTTAGGGAATTTTGGGTGCCTTAAAGGGAACACACAAGTACTTGTTGTTTTCAACCATTTAAACTGTTCAAAACAAATAACAAAGTTGATATTTGAAAAGAACATCAAATTTTAGTTGGATTACATGTTTCACATTTTGAAATTGGACTTTGGATTATTTAATTATGAATTAAACAATATTAAACAAGTATTAATTGAATTAAACAAGATTTAAATTGTTTAGGCAATTTTAATTATTCAAAACAGAAAACAAAAATTATATTTGAATAGGTGAGATGAAATGGTATTGAAAACATATTTTATTTGCATGATTTGGATTTATAAATAATTAGTTATTGAATTTAGCAAAATACAATTGAATGATTTAAATTTGAATTCAAATTGTAATTTGAAAGTTCAAAACAGAACACAAGTTGGATATTTGGAAAGTTTGTTAAATTCTGAACAGAAAACATATATAACTTTTAGTTGTTGGATTAACAGATTTAAAGTTATTGAATTTCAAAGTTTATTGCTTTATTCTGTTATTTAAAAGAAAATTTAAAACAGATTCCTTTTTATTCCGTTTTATACGCACTGGAAGCTTACCCACAGGCACTGCCCTGTGGGCCTGCGAGGCCAGCGTGGCGCACACGCTTGCGTGGCCACTGGGGAGGCTGACGGTGGGCCTGGCGCGCTGAAGCAAACGATCAAAAAAAGGTTGCGCGTTGCGGGGCTCGAACCCGCAACCTGCGCAAGGTTCAGAGAGAGTGTTACCGCTGCGATGGAATCCGTTTCGTGACAGAGAAAGCGACGCAGACAAGTTCAGGTTCAGAAAACTCTATCTGAACTTTAAACTGCAACGCACGACGGTGACTGACAGCGGCGGAAGGAAAACGACGGGCACCGGCGACGAGGCCACGGATTGGCGGCGCTGGGCAACTAGATGAACGCGCAACAGCCAGGAGGACAAGTTCGTTTGCTCGACGGGCCCGTGTTCGCACAGAGACGACACCAACTGCGACTATGGCGCCACGGTGGTGGACCTCGCCGGCGGTTCAGAAAAGGACTCGCGCGTAACGGAAACGAAAGGAAGGTACAGGGGGGGAATCGATGCGGGAGCTCACGTTGAGTGGGTTGGAGACGAGAGGAGGACGGGAGGACGACGGTGGCGACGGCGCGGTGAGGGTTTTCAGAACGGCCGCGGCGAGGACGACCTCATCGTCGTCGATCACGGTCCCCTGGACCTCGCTGCGGTTGTCGGAGAGGAAGTAGAGGTTCGCGCGGTGTCGATGGCGGCCTCAGAGTGGTCGATGGAGGTCCACGGCGTGCTGTCGACGGCGATCCTCGACGCCGTTCTTCCACCCCCGAAACGCCGGCAAGAAATTGGCTAGAAAGAAGAGAGGAGATGGTGGCTGGCGGCGGCAGGAAGGAAAGAGGGAACCTAGGCTAGGGTTTCGGTGGGAGGTAGAGGGTAGATATAGACAGGGAGGGCAGGTGGAGCTCGGAGTGGTTGAAGGCTGACGTGCGCTGACGTCGCCTGTACGGAGCTAGGAGAAAGCCAGCAGGCCGCGCGCGTTGGAAAGGCTGGGGTTGTGGGCTGGGCTTGGCCCAGCCTGCCTCTCCCCTCAGCCGAAAATGTTTAATTAATTTGTTCTGTTTTTTTTTTTTTTTTTTTTGCAGTTTGCTTTTGGAAGAAAAAGGTAGGGTTTTGCTTATAGAAAAATTTGAAAAAAAATTGGTTAAGCCTTCTAGGTAATTAGAAACCACCCTGCAAGCTTGGATTTCAAAAAACTGAAATTTAAAATAGTAGTTTGCATTGGAAATCAAAATAGAGGGGTTTTCAATATTAATAAAACCATTATGAAAACATGCTTTTAAATAGGGTTACCCCTAAGATTTAATTTGATTGAAAAATAGTTATTTGAATTAACCCAACAAGTTGATGAAAGATTTGGTTTGAATTAGAAATGATTTGGAATAATTGCTTGAATTAATGGTTTGAAGTTGGAAATTTTTGAGCAAGGGTGAAAGTTTAAATTGCTTTGAAAATTTCAGTTGATGCAAACATGGTGCAATGCAATGAGATGCATATGATGCAAGCAAAACAAACAGGTAACACCACAGGTGTTACAGACGACACCACTAACAAGGGATTGCGCCCTCGCAATCCACCTGCTAACCCGGGAGGGGAAAGAAGTTCGACTATCGTTTCTTCGTGCTTCCAGTTGATCCCCTCGACACCACTAACAAGGGTTTCTCGACACCACTAACAAGGGATTCTTGCTCGGAGTGACGACGATGTTCTTCCACCAGGAATCTTCCGATGATCGAACCTATTAGGTTAAAGGCTCAGAAAACGTCCACCTACGTAGGATCCTAACACTTTGAAAGTTTGAGTACGAGAGCAGACTCCAAAACAAGTAAGATGGGAGGGGAAATAGAATGGGGATAAGGAGAAAAACAAGAATCCTATTGAGATATTCTTCCAAAATAGTTTAGCAGAAATAGTTTTCGACACTCTAGAAACAACGACCGTTAGCGAGGTTATCCTACAGGCTTTGCGGACCCGTTGCTTCGATAACCATTCGTATCGAAACAATCTCGGGAATCGGAACCAAGGCTCTGATACCATTTGTGACGCCCCGAGATCGGGCACTATGCAGATTTCAGCATTCCCGCCAAATCCGCATAATAACCGATTCCAGTTTGTCATTTATGATAACATTACAATAGTTCACGAATATTCCACAATTGCAACAGAAACAGATAGATACAAGATGACTCAAACGAGCCGGGGTTACAACTGGTACATTACAAAGATCCAAATAACAGCGGAAGACCCAAACGTCCGGCTACGGACAAGATCCAAATTGGACTAAGAGTCCTGAAGGTAACCGAAGGCGTCCAATCCCTGCCCAGGCCAAGCCGGTGGGATTCCCAAGCTAACGTCGTCAGACTTCAAACCTGTTGACTGCAATTTGGAATTTGCAGCCACGAAAGAGATTCGTGGGTCAGTACGGTTAAGTACTGGCAAGGGGGACAAAGCCCATACTCACAAGTTACCGGCGTAGCCAGTCATCACAAGATACAAATACTTTAGGATCAACGGAAAGGAAGGGGTTATTGCAAATAAGCGACAACAGGCTGCACTAACCAACTACAGAGAGAATACTACAACTTCCAACTAACAGAAAGGGGATAAGATCGAGGATTGTAACCAACTGAAAGTAAATCCAAACAAACCCATCCTGGACCCCGCCCCTTATCCGAAGAAGCAATCCGAGGATAACTCACACAGTTGGATTAATGACGGTTCAGATTATTGTGTCAATAGGCCTATTACTAGTCAAGTTGTTAATCATGGGGTGTAAGGTTGTTAATCATTAGGTTTAAGTTGTCCTGAGTACTTGTAAGCCAGTACTTTCACCAAGTAATCCATAACCGCGGAAAACACGGCTTCTCGAGAAGATTTACCCTGCAGGGATGCACCAAAGTAACCACACTCATGAATATCCCGCCAGATGGAATGCCTCCCACCAAGCGGGGCACTCAACACAATCCAACCCTTCTTCGCATCAAGCCCAAAGCACCTTGGGCGCACGGCTAATCGAGCCCAGAAGAAAATGGACCCTCATAGCACTCTAAGAACGTGTCCCCCTATATGCCGACTACGAAAGTTCCACCCGGGATCCAAGGGCTCGCAAAATCATGCATGCAGCAAATGGAAAACCCGAACTAAATGAGGCGATTTGGACGAGATGCGAATCGGGTCAAACTGAGGGGGAGCCCATACTCCCCAAATGCGGGTAGTGCGCTCATCATGGATCAGTAGACAAGACCCTTTTCCTATTAGGGTATTAATTTGTTCTGTTTTTTTTTTTTTTTTTTTGCAGTTTGCTTTTGGAAGAAAAAGGTAGGGTTTTGCTTATAGAAAAATTTGAAAAAAAATTGGTTAAGCCTTCTAGGTAATTAGAAACCACCCTGCAAGCTTGGATTTCAAAAAACTGAAATTTAAAATAGTAGTTTGCATTGGAAATCAAAATAGAGGGGTTTTCAATATTAATAAAACCATTATGAAAACATGCTTTTAAATAGGGTTACCCCTAAGATTTAATTTGATTGAAAAATAGTTATTTGAATTAACCCAACAAGTTGATGAAAGATTTGGTTTGAATTAGAAATGATTTGGAATAATTGCTTGAATTAATGGTTTGAAGTTGGAAATTTTTGAGCAAGGGTGAAAGTTTAAATTGCTTTGAAAATTTCAGTTGATGCAAACATGGTGCAATGCAATGAGATGCATATGATGCAACCAAAACAAACAGGTAACACCACAGGTGTTACAGGGATGCTCCCGTGGTTCATCCGAGAAAATTCCAAGAAGACTCAAGCATCTAAGCTTGGGGATGCCCAAGGCATCCCCTTCTTCATCAGCAACTTATCAGGTCACTTCTACTGAAACTATATTTTTATTCGGTCACATCATATGCACTTTACTTGAAGCGTCTGTTTGTTTTTGTTTTGTTTTCTTTTGTTTTCCTTGCTACAATCATTGGAACCCAACATTCTTGTGTGGGAGAGAGACACGCTCCACTTTTTTCATATGAATACCCGCGTTCTATCATGTTCATATTCTTACTTTTTCTTCTAGCTGTTGCTAATCCTTTTAGCTCCTGTTTTTCATGCATCTTTTATTCAGAGCTGTTAGCTCTAGTAGAGTAGTGTTGGTACTCTCTTGTTTCATTGCTATATCTCTTGGAGAGTTTTTGTTTAGTTTAAAATGATCAGTGTTGGAAAGCAGTAGTAAAATTTTCGTGCTTATAACGGTTCAAATAGAAGCTTGTATAAAATGTGGCTAGAATTTTTCATGTCATGCAAGATGTTATTTTAGTTCTATGCTCAAGATGTTATAATGGTTCAAATAGAAGTTCCACGGCCGCATCGTTGACGGGTCTAGGTGGGAGCCTAGGACCTACATCCGCCACCACACACGTGGATGCTCACGGAAGGGCGAAACACTACGTGCAGGCACCACGCCCGAGGGTACACCGCAGATCGGTGCCATTGCCCTAGATCCCGCACACAGAAGATGAGCGGTGCCATCCCCGAGTGTCGTCGGTGATTCGCTTCCACAAGGCTTCCTAACACCTTGAGCAATACTCGACTCCACCCACCCCCGATCTAGCCCGGCCCAACCCCCTATCCACTTCGTCGACGTTTCCGGATGGGGAAGTGAAGGGCACGGTGCATGGAGCTACTCTGGATGTAGGTTGTTGTTTTCTTGCTTGTTGAGTTCCTGTGTGGAGTCCGGCGTTATGCAGTGGAGGAGTTGGCTGAAGGTGCACTGATACATTTCAAACGTATCTATAATTTTTTGATGCTCCATGCCTATTTTATCCCCAATACCTTTTGTTTTCCAAATGTTTTCTTTCATTTTCCTTCGTTTTCCGGGTGTTTTCACTCACTAACCTATTAACAAGATGTCCCAGGCCAGTTGTTGTTTTCTACTGTTTTTCTATTTCAAAAAAGTTCTCAAAGAAATATTCTCGAAAATGGATGAAAATCCACAGAGACCAATTTTTACTCAGAACGAAGACGAAATCCAAAAGGGAGCCATAGGGCAGCCAGGGGCCACCAGGCGTCTGCCAGGCGCGCCCCCTCCTAGGCCGCGCCTAGTGGGCCCCTGGGTGCCCCGAGTGCCGCCTCACGTCCCTCCTTTGCTTATAAATTGCCTTTAACATTAAAACCATCAGGGACAGAGTAATTTTCCACGAAACATACAAAGAGGCGACGTCACCTCGAAAGTCCAATCTAGGGCTTCTGGAGTTCTGCTCCGGCACCCTGCCGGAGAGGGGGAGCGTCACCGCTCGCCTCGAGACAAATGTGTGAGTAGTTCATCTCGTGACTATGGATTCATAGCAGTAGCTTGATGGTTGTTCTCTCCCCTATGCCTCCATGTTTAGAGCCTCGTGAGCTGCCTCACATGATCGGGACCACCGTTATGTAATTGTGCATGTTGTGTTTGTTGTGATCTGATGAACCATGAGACTATTCTTATTTTGTTCATGTCAATCTAAGATACTTCACTTATATTTCTACAGAGTTTTAATCTTGTCTTTTAATGCTCTCTGGTGTTTATGATTACCTTGCCCACGTAGTTGTTTTCACCTCCAAGAGAGGGTTTATATGCTAGATAGTGGGTTCATGCCTCCTTGTTGCATGCGCTCGAGTGACATAGACGTCCGGGGAGGGGGATGTGTTGTTGCCACTAGGGAGAAAACAACGGTGATCTTGTCTACGGATGGGAACCACTGCTTATATTACGTATTGATTTTAATGCATTTGTTTGTTGGACATATAGCAATCACTTCATTGCTGCAAACTTAATACCAAAGGATTTGATGGATAGCTTTCTTGAGGTGGACTTTTAGATATAGATGCATGCTAGATAGCGGTCCGTATGCCTTGACGCAATGCCTACAATGTTAGAATGTGTGAACTTTATCTCGTTATAATAGTATTGTTATACGTTCATGATTTATCAATTGCACAGTTGTAATTTGTTTGGCCAACATGTTTGTTTAATTTGGAGTTCTGGTGCATGGCTGGTGTCTTCGAGATGGGTGCGTGTCGGGGGGTTACCCCCGAGTAGGGTAAAGACAGGTGGTAAAGGCCGCTTACAGAAGAGAGGTTTGGTCGAGTAGCCGACTACCGGGTACTTGCTACCCGGTCGACTGCTACTCGGTCTCACCTCAAGATGGCCAGAAGGAGATATCAATCAGGTTCTACCCTGTCGAGTAGAAGGTTTGGCCCGAGTACAATTGGCGGGAACCTTTGGCGGGAAACTACTCGGGCAGGAAGTCAAAGGAGCCGTTCTGACACAGGATCCCGCGTATCCTGGGTCCGTACTTGGCAGCATTCGAACTACTGTTCACGTGGGGACGGCCTGCCTGACAGTGACAGCATGGAAGCAGTCGGTGGCAGGATAAGGGGGGCCTACTCTGTGACTAGGTACAGTGATACCAGTCTGTCCCCTGGTTTTGCCCAACGACTTTACAGAAGCAGCCAAGACCAACGACCAAAGCTGTCAGCGGGTACTCGGAGAAAGGACAGTGTGCACACTATGTCGACACTTGTCTAGATTTGGACATATCCGGCTGGGCACCATGTATATAAGGTGCCCCGCCGCCTCCTGCGCGAGGCATGCCCCCATAGATGCTAACGGTTGTTCCCTGGAAACCCTAGAATCCCTAAGTCCTTGACCTAACTCTACTCGGAGAGGGGCAAGGGGCTACTCGGTAGCGATATCATTTGTATTGTACCTACTCGGAGAGACATCGTAATACATAGAGAAAGGCAGGAGTAGGGGTTTTACCTCCTCACGAGGGCCCTGAACCTGGGTACATCGTGTTGTTTGTGTTGTGTGGATCTCACCTCACGCGGCTGCTCGTCGCGTGATCCCTCCCCGGATACCTCCAGCGTCCATCGTCCCCACATCTTTAGCCATCCTATGGCATCTGCCGTGACACCACCACGACAGTTGGCGCCCACCGTGGGGCAACCAGCGGCGCTGGCTGGAGTTACTGTTCGGACGGGATCTTCATCGGCGGAGCGCGTAGTTTGTGGCCTTGTCCACAGATTCGGCTCCTTCGACTTCGTCACCGACAACGCCGGCTGTTTCGGCGGCAAGGCCATGCCGGAGGGCGGCTCGGTGATCTCCTTCGGCTCTCACCTCGTCTACGTCGTCACCGTCGCCAACGACACCTACCCCGAGCTGGTGCACGACGCGGAGGATCCTCCCGCGGTTGTTGCTGCTCGCGGAAGGCCCGCATGCAGCTCTGCGTGCTGCGCGGAGGTGATGGTGACGGGCTTGGCGGCGAACGCTGGCGCAGCTGCTACGGGCGCTGCGGCCGTCGTCGAGGAGGTTGACGACCCGCCTGCTGGTGGCAGGACCCACCGGCCATACGAGAAGGAGAGCAACCTGCCGCCTTCCACGTCTACGGTCATCCCCGCGTCTGCAGCGCGGACCGGCATGCCCACGCCCACCGACGTCGAGCTCCTAGCCGCGCGGGAGCAGCTCGAGCGGCAACGCCAGGAGCTGCTCGCCGAGCAGGCGGAGTTGGAAAAAATCAGGTTGGAGCTGAGCCTGGACCAGCTCGAGTACAACAAGGCCCACGGCTTCACGCCGGTTGCCAGGAGGCCTAGCAGGGTAGGCGCTACCCGGCGCAACCTGGGCGCCGAGATGGCGACTGTTGCGGAGGAGCCCGCGCAGTCGGCTACCGCGAACACCTTCACAAGGCCGAGGTACAGCACCCCCGCCAAGACGCTGCGAGCTGCGCAGGCCGTGGCTGCCGAGTTGCCGCACCTAGAGGGAGAGGCGCGTCGCAGGCAGCAGGAGAGGCTCGGCGAGCTGGTGCTGGAGGCCGCCAGGCAGAACGAGGAGTTCCGGAAGGCCAACCCGGGAGCTGGAGCTTCGCAGGTGGTTCACTCGCACGCGGCTAGATCTAACGATCAAGCCTCATCTCCGCATCCTAGCCGCGAGAAGAGCCGCAGCGGGCGTACGGGTAGAGACAGGCAAATGCAGGTGTATGACCCGGCTGCTGCCGCGAAACAGGTTGCTGTGCCGCAGCAGCCCGGGCAGGAACACAACGCTGCAAGAGCAGGCTCTCAAGCCCATCAAGCTCAAAGCCGTGTCCGAGAAGCCGCACGTCCGGGTACTTCTCGGCAACCCGCAGCTCCGCTTACTCGGCAGAGGCAGCAGCCGCGCCCAGTGGCACCAGTCGCCAACCCGGTGGAGCAGCCTGCTGCTATGCAGGTGGATAGGTATGATGATGGTTACTCGGCTATGGAGATGGCTGGTTATGACATCCATGACCGTGTGGGTGAGCGCGTGTTGGCGCCTGGAGATGCAAGGCACCAGCTGGACCGTATCAGCTTGTCGGCGCGGCTTGAGAGCACGGGTCCTCCTGGCCCCGAGTGCTTTGGCCCGCGCATCATGAACGAGCCGTCCGTGAAGGGCTTTCAGCTCGCGAGAGGCACCAAGAGCTACAATGGTAGCACCAAGCCTGAAGATTGGCTCAACGACTACGTCACCGCGGTCCATATCGCGAACGGCAACAGGAGATGGGCGGTGCGCTATGTGCCGCAGATGCTAGAGGGTCCAGCTCGCACTTGGCTCAACAACTTGCCCAAGAACAGCATTAACTGCTGGCTGGACTTCTCGGATGCTTTCATCAGCAACTTCACCAGCACCTACAAGAGGCCGAATAGGCCACAGCAGTTGTCGGCTTGCCGGCAGCGAGAAGACGAGACGGACCGCGAGTACCTTACTCGGTGGAGCACCTTGAGGAACACCTGTGAGGGTGTGAATGAGGCACAGGCGATCACTTGGTTTGCGCAGGGTTGCCGACATGGCAGCATGCTTTGGCAAAGATTGCAGAGGGAGATGCCCAACACCCTGGCCGAGACCATCAAGATTGCGGATCAGTACGCACTCGGCGATCCTACTCAGCCACTGATGGATTCCTCTGAGCCGAGAAGAAACTTCAACAGCAGCAAGCGCAACGAGTTCCGCAGCAAGCGCCGAGTAGATACTCGGTATGATCCCGAGGAGGTGAATGCAGTGAATGTCGGAGGCGGTGGTGGCCAAAGGCAAAAACCTGCTGGAGCCTACGGGCAGAACCAGAACCAGGGCCAAGGCAACAAGAAACCGTTCCGCACTGCGCAGCCGAGTAGCGGGAACTCCGAGCAGCCGAAGAAGTTTGTCTTTGATGACATGAAGGATGGCCCATGCAGCTTTCACACTCACCACCCCTCAAGGCCTGCGAACCATACTACTCGGCAATGCGAATGGTGGGATGTGATCAAGAGTGATGGCTTGCCTCCTCCTCCTCCTCTGCCAGCTGCCAATGCTACTGTTCAGCCTACTCGCGCTCCCGCAACTCGGCCGCCAGTCTATCCGAGAAGAGAGAATGTCAACCAGGTGGCTTTAGGAGCCAACCAGAACTTCAACAACGAGAGGTACCGCAACAACAACAACAACTACAACCGCAACAACAACAACAGAGGCAACAACAACTATCAGGGCAACAACAACGGTAACAATGGCAACAACGGGGGCAATGGCCCTAACCAGTACCAAGAGCACCATGAGAGCTATATGATCTTCACCTCTGAGGCAGTCGACAAGCAGTCGCAGCACAGGCGGGCCATGGAGGTCAATGCAGTGATCCCGGCTGTTCCTCACTACATGTACTGGTGCGACCAGGAGATCAGGTGGACTCGGGCAGATCACCCCAAGGTGATGCCCAATCCGGGTACCTATGCCTTGGTGCTGGATCCCACCTTCCTGGGCCCCGAGAAGAATGTGAGGTTCAGCAAGGTGCTGATCGACAACGGCAGCAGCATCAACATCGTGTACAAGGACACACTCGAGAAGCTTGGCCTGGCCGAGAACATGATGCTGCCTAGCAAGACCACTTTCCATGGCATTGTGCCCGGGATCTCATGCAACCCGATTGGCCGAGTGTGGATTGATGTGCTATTCGGTACTCGGGAGAACTGCCGCACAGAGCGTCTGCAGTTCGAAGTGGTGGACCATCAGAGCCCCTACCATGCTCTACTCGGCAGGCCTGCTCTGAGCAAGTTCATGGCCTCCACTCATGTGGCGTATCTGAAGATGAAGATCCCTGGTCCCAATGGCATCATCACCATCTCGGGAGATTACAAGAAGTCCATGGAGTGTGCCTCTGCTAGCTCCCAGCTGGCGGAATCGATGGTGATTGCTGCCGAGAAGAAGAAGATGTACGAGGTGGTGGCCATGGCTCAGTCCGCACAAGCTGGCGCACAAGGTGTGCCGAGTACTCAGCATGGTACCGCCTTCCAAGCTGCCAAGGAGACCAAGACTGTCCAAGTTGACCCCGAGTTCCCGGAGCGCGTGGCCATCATTGGTGCCGGGTTGGCGGAGAAATAGGAAAGCGCGCTCATCCACTTCCTCCGTGAGAATCGGGACGTGTTCGCCTGGACCAATGAAGATCTACCAGGAGTCCCGAGGGAGTTGGTTGAGCACTCTTTGCATGTGCGTCCTGACGCCAAGCCCGTGAAGCAGGCTTTACGCCGTTTCGGGGATGAGAGAAGGAAGGCCATCGGTGATCAAATCACCAAGCTGCTGATCAGTAACTTCATCATGGAAGTGCTGCACCCGGACTGGTTGGCCAACCCGGTCATGGTCGAGAAGAAAAAGGAAGATCCCAAGGCTGCCACTGCATGGCGCATGTGCGTCGACTACACCGACTTGAACAAGGCATGCCCCAAGGATCCTTTCCCGCTACCTCGCATCGATCAGGTGATCGATTCCACTGCCGGCTGTGAGCTGTTGTCTTTCATAGATGCCTACTCTGGTTTCCACCAGATTGCACTCAACCCTGCTGATCAAATAAAGACTGCTTTCATTACCCCGTACGGGGCTTATTGCTATCGTGTCATGTGTTTTGGCCTGAGGAATGCGGGTGCAACCTATCAGAGATGCATGCAGAAATGCTTGCATGACCAGCTCGGCAAGAATGTGCAGGTGTACGTAGATGACATTGTCATCAAAACGAATAAAACACATACTCTGCTTGCCGACTTGGAGGAAACCTTTGCTAACCTACGCAGGTACAAAATGAAACTGAATCCGAGTAAGTGCACCTTTGGTGTACCAGCTGGAAAGCTACTCGGCTTTCTCGTTTCTAGTCGGGGCATTGAAGCCAATCCGTCTAAGATAAAAGCTATTGAAAGCATGTCTTTGCCGAGATCATTGAAGGATGTGCAGAAGTTCACGGGTTGTCTGGCATCTCTGAGCCGTTTTCTGGGCCGAATGGGCGAGAAGGCTCTACCTCTGTACCAGCTGATGAAGAAAAGCGACAAGTTTGTCTGGACTCCGCAAGCGGACGTGGCATTCAATGAGCTAAAAGCAATGTTGGCTAGTGCTCCTGTCTTGGCTAGTCCGCTACCCAAGGAGCCTATGCTGCTATACATTGCCGCGACTAACCGAGTAGTCAGCGTGGTGATAGTGGTGGAGCGAGAAGAAGAAGGCAAGAGTGTGCAGCGCCCAGTCTATTATCTCAGTGAAGTGCTGTCCAGTTCCAAGCAAAACTATCCTCACTACCAGAAGATGACATATGGTGTGTACCTGGGCGCCAGGAAGCTGAAACACTACTTTCAGGAGCACCCCATCACTGTCGTGAGCTCTGCTCCCATCTCGGACATCATGGGTAACAAGGAGGCGAGTGGCAGAGTAGCCAAGTGGGCAATTGAGCTAGCCGCGTACGCTCCCGCGTATACGAGAAGAGAAGCAATCAAGTCTCAGGTACTGGCGGAATTTCTTGTGGACTGGGCCGAGATGCAATATGAACCTCCTGCTCCAGTTTCCAACTATTGGAAGATGCACTTTGATGGCTCAAAGGTGAAAGATGGCCTTGGTGCTGGCGTTGTGCTTACATCACCCAAGCGGGATCAGCTCAAGTATGTGTTGCAGATTCATTTCAAGGCATCCAACAATGTAGCCGAGTACGAGGCAGTTGTGCATGGTTTGCGAGTAGCAAAGGAGGTTGGTGTGCAGCGCATTATCTGCTATGGCGACTCAGATCTGGTGGTGCAGCAAGTCTCAGGTACCTGGGATGCTTTGGATGCCAACATGGCGTCATATCGCTTCCTGGTGCAGTCAATGACTGGATTTTTTGAAGGCTGTGAGTTCCAGCATATTCACCGAGCGGAGAACGAGGCAGCAGACGAGCTATCCAAGTTGGGATCTTCTCGGCAGTCCATCCCGGCAGGGATTGCCTTGGAGCATTTGAGGAAGCCATCCATCAAGCCTTCCCCCAACTCGGAATCCATCTTTGTCCCTTCTCTGCCAAGTGAGGAATCTGACCCAATGGAGATTGACTGGGAGAGTGCTGCAGGGAACCCGGGGACTGCCGTCCTATACTCGGGGACTGCCGTTCCCTACTCGGGGACTGCCATTCCCTACTCGGGGACTGCCATTCCTTACCCGGGGACTGCCACTCCCTACCCGGGGACTGCCATTCCTTACTCGGGGACTGCCGCCCTCAACCCAGAAGCTGTTGCATTCATTGAAGAAGTTCTCGCCAATCGGTCTGGGCTGCAGAGAAGCGCTCCTACTCCTCCTGTGCAACCACCAGAGCCTGTCCCAATGGAAATGGACGAACCAGTGTTTCCCGCGCGGGAGACACCGAGTTGGGCAATGCCCATATTATCCTTTCTAAGGGACGGCACTTTACCTGAAGATGAGGTGACTGCGAGGCAGATTCAGAGAAGGTCCAAGGGCTACACTATAGTCCGAGATGTGCTGCATAAGAGAAGTGCCACTGGAGTGCTGCAACGCTGTGTGAGCCCAGAGGAAGGAGAAGAAATCCTGGTGGAGATACATCAAGGGGAATGTGGGCATCACGCCTCTTCTCGGGCTTTAGTCAAGAAAGCTTTTCGGCATGGCTTCTACTGGCTCACAGCACTGCAGCAAGCTGAGGATATCGTGAGAAAGTGCGCCGGCTGCCAGATGTTCGCAAGTAAAATTCACATGCCGGCTTCCGAGTTGAAAACAATCCCTATCACATGGCCGTTTGCTGTTTGGTGCTTGGATATGGTTGGTCCTTTCAAGCCGGCTAAAGGCAACATGACACATATCTTGGTCATGGTGGACAAGTTTACCAAATGGATCGAGGTGAAGCCTATTCGGAAGTGCGATGGAGTCACAGCTGTGAAGTTTGTGAAGGATGTGATCATGAGATATGGCTACCCGCACAGTATCATCACCGACAACGGCACCAACTTTGCAGAGGGGGCAATGGTGCGATTCTGCAGAGATAAGCATATCCGACTAGACGTTGCGTCAGTCGCGCACCCTGCCTCCAATGGGCAAGTTGAGAGAGCAAATGGGATGGTACTGGCAGGCATCAAGCCGAGGCTGATTGAGCCACTGCTGAAAACACCTGGGTGTTGGCTAGAAGAGTTGCCAGCGGTGTTGTGGAGTCTAAGGACTACCCCTAACCGGTCAACCGGCTACACGCCATTCTTCTTGGTATACGGGGCTGAGGCCGTGTTGCCAATAGACTTAGAGCATGACTCCCCCCGAGTAGCCCTCTACACTGAGGTGGAGGCGAGAGAAGCTCGAGAAGACGACGTTGACCTGCTTGAAGAAGCAAGAGAGCTGACTCTGTCACGTTCGGCTATCTACCAGCAAAACCTGCGGCGCTATCATAGCCGAAAGGTGAACCCAAGGGTTTTCCGAGAAGGAGACATGGTCCTTAGGCTTGTGCAGCGCACAGCCGGGATGCACAAGTTGTCTCCTCCATGGGAAGGGCCTTTCATTGTCAGCAAAGCGCTGCACAATGACGCGTACTATCTTGTAGATGTGCGCCCATCGCAGGCGAACAGGGCAGATAAAGCTGGAGAGGAAACCAAGCGTCCCTGGAATGTAGCTCTACTTCGTCGTTTTCATTCGTAAGCAAAGATGTGTATGTACCCTTTCATCCGAGTTGAAATTCTACTCTGCAATCTAAAATTGTTCTCGGGGACTGCCCTCGTCCAAAATTGCTCTAAGTGTTTTTACTCGGCTTGTTCCTTTGTCTATTCGGTTGCTTCACTTCAGAACTCAAAAGTGCATTGAGTACTGTGTTTAAACCTATATGCCAACTCTTCGACTCTGCTGCTGTCCGAAACCCGGCTTCATGGCAAGCAAGAGAACAAGCAAAAGGTCAATGAGCACACGAAAATCGCTAAGGAAGAAAAAGTGCAGGAACCGAGTAGATCGTCGGTTACTTTTTGTTCTTTGTTTTCGTCTTCTCGGCTAAGTGGTGGGCTACGTTATCATGATTGTTTCTAGCGGCTAAGTATTTGCAGCCTTGTTCTTTGAGTCTTGTGACTCGAATACCAAACAAGCGACAAGTCGCAGGTAGAGCAGAGATGAAAAGACAGGGTGAATAAGAAAAGCTACTCGGGGACTCGCATGGAAACACAACTCGGCATTAAGCCGGTGTAGTTCAAATTGATTAATGTCAACGTAAACCGAGTGGGCATAAAAACTGAGTAGCAAGCAAGATAAAGGTAGTCTGTTACATCTGCTCCCGGCATCCCGGGGATCTGATAAGTGTTCAAGTTGATAGAAAGTGCAGGTTGCTTCAAGATGAGGAGGCATTGTTCTCGGCGCTGGCCTTGGCTGATGTTTCCTCGGTGGCGGTCTTGGCAGCAGTTTCTTCAGTGGCGCTCGCGGTAGCTGTTCCTTCGGTGCCGGCTTGAGTGGCATCCGCTTCCGTCTGCACAGCGGCGGATTCCTCCATCTCGGCATCCTCCTGGGCGGCCGCCTGCTCGGAAGTGGCCGTGGCCACCGAGACGGGTCCTGGAGCCGAGGAGGAGCCTGAAGCGTGGACAGGAGGAGGCACCGTGTCGTCGAGAGCAGCACCTGAGGAAGTGCCGAAGTCGAGTGGCTCGGAGTCGATGTGCGCCTCTTCGTCTTCATCGCTACTCGCGACGACGGTGGCTTTTCCCTTCCCGGCCTTGCCCTTGGGAGATTCGAAAAAGTCACCAAGCTCTTCCGCCTCGTCATCATCTTCTTCGTCCTCGTACTCGGTGTCGGGTTCGGGGACGCCATCGATGTAGACCTCCGTCTCGGCGCATTCTGCGACATCATACGCAACCTGCTTGCGCAAGGCCACGCTATCGGCGTCAGTCTCCCACTTGGAGTCATTGCGCTTCCCGCGGATGAGCTGCATATCCAGGTTTTCATACCAGGACGCAATGCAGAGAAGCATCACGTCCGCACCAGCACGGGCTCCGGAGGCTCGCCACTTTTTCAACTCGGCCTTCACGTTCTCCAGCTTGAGGGCGAGCTCCCGCATGCTTTTTGGCTCAGGATCATGAGGCCAGAACAGCCGGTGGAGCTCGAAGCCCGCATGCATCAAATCAGTCCCGCAGCCGGCCAGCTGCTCGAAGTAACCTTTGAGCACCAGCAAGCTGTCCTCGATATCAGCCCTGGTGTCAATCGGCTCACCCAGCGAAAGGCGAACTGCTCGGGCCTTGGCTATCGTGGGCGCAGAGGTAGACTCAAGACGAGGCCAGATATCTGAAATAGCAAGTGGCAAGATCAAAAACCGAGAAAGGAAAAAGGAAGCCGAGAAGGAATAAGACCGAGAAGAGAAGGTGCAATGAAGAGAAAATTTACCGATCAGTTGGCGGCGCAGCTGCTGCAGCTTGGTTCTCCAGGACTCCTCGTTGCTGATGTGCTTTGATTGGACCTGGCGCAGGGTGTCCATCTGAGCAAAAAGATCAGCATTGGTCTTCTTCAGAGTCTCGCATTCAGCCTCGAGGGCCCTCTCCTTGGCCTTGAAAGTGGTCTCGGCCTTGGCCTTCTCGGCGATTGCCTGGTCCCTCTCGGCGCCAATCTTGACGGCATCTTGGAGTGCGTTCTGAAGCTGAACCTGCAGCTTCTCCATCTCGGTGGTGTGGTCCTTCATCAGAGTAATGGCCTGGTCGGATAGCTGCTTCTCCACCTCCGCGGGCTTGACGCAATCTTGGTGAGCCTCAGCAAATGACTTATGATCTTCTGCGAGAAGATAGGATGAGGTCAGTAAATGGGCAGAGAAGAAACAAAATCAAGGTCACACCGGGTAAACAGCAAACTCACCTTCAAGTTTCTTTATGGTGGCCTCGGCGTTCGCCACGAAAGCGCGGCATTTCTCATGCTCCTCGGCCAGGGCCTTCAGTTTGTCTGCAGAGAAGAAAAGATCAGCGTGTGAGAAAGCAGAAGCGGGCGTAAACATAAAATGCAGAAACCGCGTGGCTAAAGGCATACCTTGCACTTCGGCCAGCTGTTGGGTGCTGTCGTTTGCATTTTTGCTCGCGGCCTCAGCAGCTATCTTTTCCTTCTCCAGCGCAGCAATTCGCCTCCTGGCGATGGAGTGGTTCCAGAGAAGGATGCGGTATAAATTGGTCCGCTTAAGAACGCTATCCTGAAAACCGAGAAGAAAATGAGTTAGGCAAAGCAGAGAAGATTCGGCCCGAGTAGGAGGCTACTCGGAGAGTATCCACCTACTCGACCCAAATCTCGGGGACTGGGGGTGATGGTAAGAAAGAAGAAAGGCGAGTAGAAGAGAAGAAAATTCAACTCGGAAAAGGCAAAAAGACTTACTGCGTAGCTCTGTTCGATATCTTCGGCGTTCTTGCGGTGCAAGAACATCTTGGCTGCGAGGGTTGCGGTATCGGTGGAGACGGACATGGGCTGGTGTCCCAGGTCGATCTTGTTCCACTCCACGCGGTAGTGGTCGACGGAGCCAAGGGTCAAGCCGTGCCACTTCTCCTCTCCGAGAACCCCGCTGTCCCACTTGGCGCTGATGTAGCCGACAGTGTCCAGTACCTGCTCAAGACCCTTGGAGGTTATTGGCTTGTCTTGGGCTCCCCGAGAAGCAATATTGACGGGTTTGTTCTGGGCTGGATCGAAGGGAGGAGTATTCCTGGCTACAGCTTTCCTCCCCTTCTGAATAGCTACAGCTCTATCTTGGGGAGGGAAGCCGATGGTATGTTGGTGGCTAACCTCAATCATATATTCCGGGTAGCAGGGTTGACCAGCAGCGCGAGCATCAGCCGAGAGCGCAGCAGGAATCGGGCCGGAGTCGCGAATCACGAGTGCTCCGCCTGCGGATGCGCCTTGGTCTCTGGCCCTTTTCTTCGTTCGTTCCTTCTCGATTTCCTGCTTCTCGAGATCCTCGGGCTTCTTCCCCTCAGTCTTGGCCTTTGCCTTCTCGGCGACTGCCTTCTCGGCAGCTTGCTTCTCGGCCTTCTTCTGCTCAGCCCTGGCCTTCTTTTGCTCGGCCTTGGCTCTCTCAGCAGCTTCTTTCTCAGCTTTGATCTTCTCGGCGGCCTCCTCCTTGGCCTTGGCCTCCTCAGCAGCCATCTTATCGGCAGTCTCCTTCTCAGAAAGGCCCTTCTTGGAGCAGTAATCCCTCAGAGCATCAAGGGCCTGTTGCTTGGCTGCTCGCCCAGGAGGGCTGGATGTGTCTTTGCTCTGTGGAGACGAGGAGGAGATTGGTGCTGTAGGGCCTTGCGCAGTTGGGGGCGTAGGGCCTTGCGCAGTTGGTGGCGCCACAGGTCCATCACCCGGTGCAGCTCCTGGCTGAACAATACTCACCGCGCCGCCTGGCAGTGGGTAAACATCTGCTACGGTAGCATCCGCGGCGGCGTCGTCTGTCATCAGCTGCTCGGCAATGATGTTTTCTTGTGCAGCAGCCTCGGTGTTAGGCTGCTCCTTCTCTACTTCTGGTCGCTCAAGGGCGGCGGCGTCTTGCTTTTCTTGTTCTTGATTCTCCTCGGCGTTGCTAGCCGGAGGAGAAGGGGGTCTCTCGTCGTGGACGGCGGTGTCCTGTGCTGCTGGTTCTGACGCTGCTCCCTGCGCTGGATTGGCAGCAGCAGCATTGGCGTCGCGGTCCTCATCATCATCGTCCAGGTTGACCAGAGGTACTGGTTTCTTCTGGGCTTGGACGGATGCGAGGGCTGCGTTCGCATCCATGGCAGGACTGCAGAGAAGAAAGAGATCAGGGATTGGAAGAAGATTTGGGGGAAAACAGTAGTACGCGAGAAGGAGGGCAAACGAGAAGAGAACTCACGCAGTGGTGGATTTAAGCTGTCGTCGGGGTTTCTTGACAGTAACCTTCTTCTTCTTCTCGGCGGCCTCCTCCTTCTCGGCGGGCTTCCTTTTCTTGGCTGGAGGTGCCTGTGCTTCGCTCCCGGTCCGCTTGCGGGTTTCGGGAGGGGCAGTAGACAGAGGTTGGACGACAAGGGGCGCATTGCCCTCGTTCTCGCCCTCATCCTCGTCGTCCTTCTCCGCAGCGGCCTCATCTGAGAAATTCAAAAGAGAAGAAGGAAGAATCAGAAACAGCAATGCAAGGGGTTGGTGTTTTTCAGAAACAAACGAGATAAAGATAACAATACCGTGAGAGCCTTCATCCGACCAAGTGCGGAGAGCGTCGCGCTTGTCAGGAACAGGGCTGCTCTGTTCCGCGTCATCAGAGGGCAGCATGTCATCCTCCTCGCGATCGGCGAACCAGTTGTCCTCGAAAACTTCGCAACTCTCAATCAACTGTCGAGTAAGAGTCTGAAAGACAGAGAAGGATCATAAATCACCCGAGTATCAGGATGGAACTCTACTCGGTTAGGCGTGCAAACACAAAGCACACTAAGCCTACGCAGTTTTCTAAGTATTCTACCCGGATAGGCGTGCAAACACAAAGCATACTAAGCCTAGGCGCAAGTCGACTAAGTGCTCTACTCGGTGCACCAGGCGATTGCTAGTCGGGGCGGAAAAAGGAAGTTGTCTACTCGGGCAACAGAGGCAAAAACAGAGAAGGAAGAACGTACCCGGGCAATCGGTTGCGTGCGGCTATACGGGACGAAGCCATACCGCCACTTCTCGGTAAGGCTTGTCTTCAGCATGTTCCTGGCATGATAGGCAACATCGGCGTCGTCGATTTCGATGGTGGTGGTCCTGGTGCAGTCGCGCGGCCCTCCCATGTAACACATGAGATGGCAGCGCTCCTGCAGAGGGAGCACTCGGCGCTTGATCCAGCACACCACCGGGTCGTCGTTCTTGAGGCCCAGCTTCTTCAGCTCGCCGAGTCTGTCTTCTATCTCGACGGCGATTTCGTCGATGGTGGGCTTCTCCTTCCAGTTCGACCCGAGTGGAGCACGATTCCTCCAAGCGGGCAGGTTGATCCGATCATCAACCACACCTCCTTCCGTGGCGGGGACATTCTTGACGTAGAAGAATGTCTGCTGCCACATTCGGCAGGAATCCAGCCCCTGGATGCGGGGATGGTTCGTGCCGGTCCGCTGCACCATCATGGCACAGCCCGTGTCGGTGGCGCGGCCGATACCTGCACCGTCTTTCTTCCCGACAGACTGTTGGCGGAGATTAAAGTACCTGAGCCACGTATCGGTCGTGGGCCTGATGCCGAGGAAAGCCTCGCAGACCACCGCGTGGTAGGCGAGGAAGACGACCGCGTTGGGCGGCAGATGATGCATCTGCAGCCCGAAGTGGTCGAGGAATTTGCGCAGGAAGTCGGAGGCGGGCAGTCCAAAGCCGCGCTCGAAGTGCGACATGAAGACCACCCGCTCGCCGTCCCGCGGAGTTGGTACGACCTCGTCGTCGGGTGCCCGGCACTCCACGCCGGGAGGAACCCTCCTGCTGGACACGAGCCAGGCGAGATTGGCCTGGGTGACGGAGGAACCCGCCCAGCTAGCCTTGGCCATCGTCGCGAGTGGGAGGAGTGGATGATTTTCGAGTGGAGGCGCTCGGTGGAGTGAGTCCGCGGCGGCGCGGAAGCTTGCGCGGCGGCGGAGGGCTCGGTGGAGAAGAAGGACAAGAGGCAGAAGGGGAAAAGAGCAGGGAAGAAGAAAAGGAAGTTACCGCGGGGGTATTTATACCTCCCTCGCGAGATTACCGTTACCACCGCGGTAGTGGGATCGACTGTGGCGTGTGGTGGGTCCTGTGGCCGGCTAGAAACGCACACAAGCGCGGGCTGCGCGCGTAACGGCCGCATTTGATCCCACCATCAGATCGTGGCCAGTAATTGCGCGTGATGGGACATGACGGCCGGTGGGCCCACAGCGTGAAAACTGGACACGTGGCGTCGTGTCCTGGGCAACCAAACGACAAGGTCGTGGATGCTTGACACGTAGGCAGTGCCTGCGTGAAGGGCTGGATGTTACTCTGCGCTGCAGAGGCTCAGTTTGCGAATTTTCGCTAAGTCTTTTTACTCGGATACAGAGTAGAAAGCAAGTACTACTCGGAAAAGAGGAGACTCAAGATACTTTCCGGATAGTTACTCGGAGGACCTACTCGGCATCTTGAGATTCGATGGCTGAGGTGCGAAGGCTGGTTTTAAGCTGGCAGAGCCTAGTGAACAAGTTCGCAAGACTCAACCAGCTTCGGGGACTGCTGTCGGGGGGTTACCCCCGAGTAGGGTAAAGACAGGTGGTAAAGGCCGCTTACAGAAGAGAGGTTTGGTCGAGTAGCCGACTACCGGGTACTTGCTACCCGGTCGACTGCTACTCGGTCTCACCTCAAGATGGCCAGAAGGAGATATCAATCAGGTTCTACCCTGTCGAGTAGAAGGTTTGGCCCGAGTACAATTGGCGGGAACCTTTGGCGGGAAACTACTCGGGCAGGAAGTCAAAGGAGCCGTTCTGACACAGGATCCCGCGTATCCTGGGTCCGTACTTGGCAGCATTCGAACTACTGTTCACGTGGGGACGGCCTGCCTGACAGTGACAGCATGGAAGCAGTCGGTGGCAGGATAAGGGGGGCCTACTCTGTGACTAGGTACAGTGATACCAGTCTGTCCCCTGGTTTTGCCCAACGACTTTACAGAAGCAGCCAAGACCAACGACCAAAGCTGTCAGCGGGTACTCGGAGAAAGGACAGTGTGCACACTATGTCGACACTTGTCTAGATTTGGACATATCCGGCTGGGCACCATGTATATAAGGTGCCCCGCCGCCTCCTGCGCGAGGCATGCCCCCATAGATGCTAACGGTTGTTCCCTGGAAACCCTAGAATCCCTAAGTCCTTGACCTAACTCTACTCGGAGAGGGGCAAGGGGCTACTCGGTAGCGATATCATTTGTATTGTACCTACTCGGAGAGACATCGTAATACATAGAGAAAGGCAGGAGTAGGGGTTTTACCTCCTCACGAGGGCCCTGAACCTGGGTACATCGTGTTGTTTGTGTTGTGTGGATCTCACCTCACGCGGCTGCTCGTCGCGTGATCCCTCCCCGGATACCTCCAGCGTCCATCGTCCCCACATCTTTAGCCATCCTATGGCATCTGCCGTGACACCACCACGACAGTGCGGATGATCTACTCTCACATGGACAAGGAGATGGAGGGTGGAAAGTTTCCTCTCTTATTCGATTTTGCTGGCGGCAGAAAGGTGAAGCAACTGGATCCTGCAGAGTTATTCAGCGGAGGCCATGTCATACCGAAGCTATCCATGGCGATGGGAGCCTCTCTGCTGTCGGTTGCAAGTTTATGCCCGAGCTTCTTCCTCCTTTACTAGAGTATCTCGGATCTCGGCGAAGGATTCTTGCTGGCTGCGCTCCAATTGGCATTGTCCCCGGTGGTGCAGTTGGTCCCTTGGCCTCGAGGTCATCAGCGGCATGTGGATGTGGGGGAGAAGAAGCCCATTGTTGCCTTTTCCCTTTTTTCTGTGGAGGGCTTGTATGCGAAGTGTAAGAGCGTGTCTGTAATTCCTACCGTTCCTTGGTCCTTATAGTTACCGCTATGAATATATGCTTGTAGGCCCTTCGGGCCTTCTCCATTAAAAAAAAGAGTCTATCTACTCAAAAGCCAAGTCCCAAAGCACATATTTAGGTGTTTTGTGTGTGTTATAAGCCAAAACAAAAGGCCTAAATTAAGCCTAACCAATACACTAACGATCCATCATTATTTCGCAAGTGGTGTGGTAACTAACTACTACAGTATAACTAACTACTCCAGTATAACTAACTGGAGTCCGTCCGGTCGCAATGAAAATAATGAGTGTGAACTTTCAGGGTTTGGGTAACACCCTGACAGTTATAACGCTTGTGGATATCCAGAAGCGATGTGACCCCGAGGTTTTGTTCTTGTCGGAGACTCACCTCGATACTTATCCGGCAGATTGTTTGAGAAGAAGATTAAAGATGGATTTCAAAATAGTTCAGTTTAACAATGCAAGGAGTGGAGGAGTCATTCTTTTTTTGGAAAAAGGAGGTTTCTATTGAACCAATTTTCTCTACTACTAGTTATATCGATGTGAAGGTAATTGAAAATCCGAGTAAAATCTGGAGACAGAGAGGAATTTATGGTGAACCCAAATGGGAGGACAAATACAAAACTTGGGAGAGGATGAGAACTCTCAAAGATGTTTCGCAATTGCCATAGGTTGTTATCGGTGACTTTAATGAAATTCTCTACCCGCATGAAAAAGAAGGAGGAAGAGACATACCAATGAGATACATGGAAGCATTCCGTGACACTATGATGGATTGCAACTTAAATGATCTGGGGTTTGTCGGAGGAAAGTTTACGTGGAGAAGAGGGAAAATAAGGGAGAGGCTCGACCGCAGTTTAGCTAATGATGTGTCGGATATATACCAAATAGGGGTATATCAGATGGTAGTCAAAGTGCCGGATTACCAGGGTGGCCCAAGTGGTAGTGGGCTAAGGTCCATTGGGCGGCCCAGTAACTCGACGCACAGAAGCCGGATTCTAGAAGGACCCGGATCGCGGCCCACGTGATCTGGCTTGGAGGAGAAGACGGATTTCTTACTTTCCAAGTTATAGTTACCGTAGTCTTCTAGGTTTCCTATTCTGTAAGCCCTAATCCGGCTATTATATAAAGCCGGACGGGAGATAAGTTTGAGAACGAATAACAGAGGAGAAGTTATAGGCTAACTCGCCGAGAAGTTGATCCTCTGCGAATAGCTAGATCTAAACCTCACATTGTAATTCTATATCCAGGCTTTAGTCCTGATTAGTGAGAAGTGCAGGAGTAGGCACGTCGTACTGTCGCGACGTACCGAACCTGGGTAAATCCTGTGTTCACTGTCCACCACGCGATCCCGTTACCCCACGTCTCTACCGTAGTCTCATGGCACCCCGTCTATGAAAACTACTACGATGTCTCGACAGTTGGCGCCCAGCGTGGGGCAAACGACGCCAGGCGTGAAGTTCCGATCTGGGATACTCGGCGGAATCGGAAGATCAATCACTGTTGGAAGCCTGGAGTTCGATGACGACGTCGGACGCTTCCTCGACAACGGATCCTATTTATCGGCGCAAAACCACCTGGTAAGTGCCTGCGTGTTACCGATCGGATCTGCTAACATCTTTATCGGACTAACTGCAGAAGCAATGGGGTTTTGCGGTGGAAGCAAATTTATCCCACCCGCCCTATACCCAGTCGAGGATGACTATGATACCGGATTCTGCTCAGATCGCCGACAAAAAAGTGACACACACTTTATCGGCATGGTGCAATCCGAAGTCGCCGAAAACACGGATGACGGAAATCCCGTGCAAGAGGCAGACAAAAACACACCCGTCATAGAGACGGAAGATCCGACACCCGTCATACAGGCGGAAGATCCGACACCTGTCAACATGACGATGAACTCGGAAGCTGACTCTGTACTAGCCGCCATTGAGGCAAGATTGGAATCAGAAACCGGATCAGATGATTTTGATTCCAAAGACGAAGACGCGGATGCCTTCGAAAGGAAAGTTAAATCTTTCCAAGAGGGATTCCATGAAGTGCTAATGGCGAAACCGGCTGATACCACGGACGCCGGCAGCCAGGAAAGCCCTAAAACCCCTCCGCCAGAGGAAGAGAGAGAAGACGGAGAAACTTCTCCGATATTCCCTAATGTAAAGGAACTGACAGAAGATGAGCTTGTCAAAAAACCTCCCTCTTCCAAGAAAAAGCACCGTGCCGCTAAGAAACTCCAATACAAAATCCGGAAGAAAAAATCAGCTGATCTAGCTGATGAAAACCTGGATGTAGGGGATGCTAGCGGAACAAAGCCTGCGGAGAAGAAAATCAAAGAAATCCTTGCTCCGCCAATGACGGAACAGGAAGAACAGCAGCTGTTGCAAACGCCAGTGGGAGTAAACGAACCCCCTGAGATGCTGGAAGCTAGGAGACGAGCCTTCCAACGGCAACAGCAACATCTACTCAGAACTCGCGAACACCTCCAAAAAACCCAGGATGACATTAAGCTCATGAAGGAAGAAATCGAGGAGTACGAGAGAAAGAATAGATCTGGCATTAAACCTACAAGGTTACCCGAAATCGTAAGACCGGAAGTACTGCCGCCAAAAGAAAGGTTTCACAACCCATCTTGGCAAAAGCAGGTAAACGGCAAAGATACCAGAGGCGAACCAATATACAAAACCGCAGCAGAAAACGCGGAAGCAGCGTTTGCCATCCTCAACAATGACTTGTACTCTAATGGTGAAAAGCTCCAGGGGTGTATGATTTCCTAGGAAAAGCATTGCAACAACAACAGCGGGCCCAAGAGCGATCAGGAAGACTGCAGGATAACTCTGCCCTATGCAAAACAGCTACTTGCGCCGCTGGAGCACCCGGACCAGAGGAACCTGGAGATTCAGACAATTCAAAGGATAAAAAAGAGGATCCAAAAAAGACAAGAAAAACCCCGACAATAGGGATTAAGCGTCCCGAACCAGATCCCATCCCCCGAAAGGTGGACTCAAACCCCACGATCGGAAGAAAAATACCGGAATGACGGCAAAACAATGCCACCTCCGAGAAACCCAGCCGAGAAAGCCGGAAGATACGATATACCTCACAAACGTGAGAGATCCCGGACACCTCCTAAGGATAAAGAAAGGCACAGGAGCAGGACTCCGCCTAATCCAAAAGGACGTGATCATGGAAGAGATAGATACAATCCCGGAAAAGCGCGTCCGCGCAACAATGGAAAAGAAAGGAGTAGATCCCCTTCTGTCCATTCAGCTGGAAGATATTCCGCACACATTGATAGAGCGGAAAAGGATGATCTATACTTTGGTCCTAAGTGTTTCACTGACAGGATCCGAAGGATAACCCTGCATTCTGGCTTCGCCAAAGTTGGTCCAACGTACCAAAAATATACCGGCAGCACAAACCCGGACACCTGGCTCTCAGACTACTATACAGCTGTCCAGATCAACAATGGGACAGACCTGGAAGCTGTCAAGTTTCTTCCCCTAATGTTACTGGATGGAGCCAGAGATTGGATCAATGGATTACCATCAAGAACCGTCGACAACTAGGATGATATGGCTAGAGTATTTACTCAGCATTTCCGGGGAACGTACAAACGCCCGAACAGCATCAACCAGCTGAACCGTTGCACCCAATTCGAGGATGAACCATACGTGGATTTCATCTCCAGATGGACGGCAATGAAGAATAGTTGTTCTGGAGTAACTGACGTACAAGCAATGCATGCTTTCGTCAATGGCCTAAAACCCGGACTTGTACCGTTCATGGTTGGTTCCAAACAACACAAAGAACTCGGATCTATGCTTACAACCGCCAACGAACATGCTGCAGCCGAAGACGACATCACAGCAAGAGGGGGCAATATCGAATCACTGATACTTGCCAAGAAAACTCCTCGTTTTGACAAAAAAGGAACTCCAGAAACAACGACAAAACCCAAAGAGGTCAACATAGCCTTTGGAAGTGAAAAGGGGAATAAGTGGAAAGGACGCAGTACAGATCCAATCAACTACACTCCGGAGGAGTGGGAGAGGATTAAGTCAGAACCCTGTGTCGACCATTCACAATTTGGGAAACCCACCCATACAAACGCGCAATGCCGGCTGAATAAGCACATGAAAGACAGTGCAGGATCCGGAAATAAGGGGAAGGGTTCCAAAAGGAAACCCACCAAACAAAAGCCAGAAGCTAAAAAAGAAGACAGTGAATCGGACACTGATGAAAAAATCCAGGAACAACAGCGAAAGGGCGAACCCAAATTTCCGAGAGTTGATGGAGAAGCAATGCTAACATTCCTAGCAACTCTGTCAGCAAAGGTGGCCAAAAGAACACTTCGATAAATAAACGCGGTTGTTCCGGCAACCCCGAAATTCTTGAAGTAATCCAACACACCAATTACCTGGGATCAGTCTGATCATCCTGGGAATATCCCTGAACCTGGCACACAAGCTCTTGTCGTAAGCCCTATTGTCCAGAATACTAGGCTAAGAAGAGTGCTGATGGATGGAGGATCCAGCATTAACATAATGTACCTGGATACACTGAAGCATCTGAAGATTTCCGAGTCCCAGCTCAATTACAGCAACATACGCTTCCATGGCATTGTTCCTGGCAGACAAGCACGATCCCTAGGAGAAATTTCCCTAGATGTCACCTTCGGAGATAAAGATCACTTCCGGCAGGAAAAAGTATCCTTCGAAGTAGTGCCGTTCGAAAGCGTGTATCACGCAATACTCGGACGTCCAGCTTTCGCCAAATTCATGGCAAGATCCTGTTATATTTATAACAAGCTGAAGATGCCAGGACCCAAAGGAGTAATCACCATAGCTGGTGATTTCAAGCTGGCAAATGAGTTGGAGAAAGAAAACGCCCTTTGCACTCAGAGAGTCATAGCAAAGGAAGAACTGAAGGAATTAGCCAAGGAGGTATCGCCGACAGAAATGCCGGCAGGAAAAGAAACTCGGAAGCCAACAGACAGCTTCAAGGCGTCTGAAAATACAAAACAGGTAGTCCTAGACCCCAAAGATCCGACAAAGTTAGTCGTCGTAGGGACTGGGATGACTGACAAATAGGAAGGCGAGCTCATCAAGTTCCTCCGTGAGAACTGGGATATTTTTGCCTGGTGTCCAGCTGACATGCCAGGCGTACCCAGGGAACTTGCTGAGCACCAACTCAAGGTGATTCCAGGATCAAAACCCGTCAAACAAGGTCTCCCTCGATTTGACGGAAGAAGACGGAAGGCTATTGGCAAGGAAATTATCCGGCTTTTAGCAGCAGATTTCATCCAGGAAGTAATCCACACTGAATGGTCTGCAAATCCGGTATTAGTACCGAAGAAAGACACTACTGCTCTTAGAATGTGTATAGATTACACAGGCTTGAACAAATTGTGTCCGAAAGATAGGTTCGCGTTACCGCGAATCGATCAAATAATAGACGCCACTGCAGGCTCTGAGCTTTTGTGCTTTTTGGACGCATACTCCGGGTACCACCAAATACGCATGAAAAAGGAAGATCAAATTAAGACTTCTTTCATAACCCCATACGGGACGTACTATTACGTAACCATGCCATTTGGCCTGAAGAACGCAGGTGCAACCTACCAGCGTTGCATGCAACGTTGTTTGCATAGTCAGATTGGCAAAAACGTCCATGTTTACGTGGACGATATTGCTGTCGTAACCAAGGAAAAAGATACACTCCTTGAGGATCTGCGAGAAACTTTCGAAAACTTGCGCACATACAAGATGAAGTTAAATCCATCTAAGTGCGTATTCGGGGTTCCCTCAGGAAAACTTCTGGGTTTCATCGTTTCTCACAGAGGAATAGAGGTTAACCCGGAAAAGATCAAAGCCATCTTGAACATCTCGAAACCTACGTGTGTGAAAGATGTCCAAAGATTGACGGGTTCCGCTGCTGCCGTCAGCAGATTTATTAGTCGGCTGGGGGATAAAGCCTTACCACTCTACAAGTTGCTGAAGAAATCCGACAAAGTCAAGTGGATAGCGAAAGCCTTGGAGTATCTAGCAGTTATGTCCCTTCCGTACTTTGTTCAATTTCTATGTAAACATCTTTTCAGATCATGAAATAAAGTTGTCGGAATTCTGGTATCCATGTTTTTTCAGTACAAAGCATGATTCCACCTTATCTATTTCCCAATGATCTTACAAAGTACTCAATGTTAACCCGAATTGTGCCTGCATACTCGGCGTTAAGAAACTGAATGATTTTTCAGCCTGCTAACGGCTAAAGGAAACTTGAATTGCCTGCGTGCCCAAGTTTCATTTAAAAAATTCCTTGCTTCTCTAAGCATTATCTGATTGCTTATGTGTTGGGTCACTGTAGCTAGTTAGTAAAAATGCCTTTAGTGTGATCCATGTTTCCGAGTTTCAACTGATTGGTTATACCCAGTTACTCGACATGACGATTCATAATGCTATCGAGCCATTTCAAACACTAAGGACAGTTAAAACATATATGCCAGAGAGCTTAGAAGACAAAGGAATAGTAAAATCCGAAAAACTTGCAAAGAATTTCATAATTAAAATTGCAAAAGGCGGAATTCTCATTCATACAAAAGAAATAGAAGCATTACATTTTGAATTACATTGTAAAAGAACAGTAATGCTCCTATTGTCTACTTTCACTATCCAGGTTTAAGGCAGCCCTTCAAGCATCCGACTCTTCCTCGCTGCTATCATCCTCGGGGGCTGCAGGGACCTCCTCTTCTGGATAGGTGATGAGATATTCACCATGGAGGCAATCTTGGTGGCATGGCCTTTGATTTCATCAAAGATTGTATTCCGCTGAGCTTCCGTGTATCCTTGAGGGATACCGGACGCCACGCGCCAAGACTTTGCACCAGGATAGTGCATACGCATAAGGCCGAGTGCCATGCGTGCACCACCCCGTGCAGCGGAGCGTAGGGTGGATTCCCTGGACTCCGCCACCTCCATGATGGCACCCGGAAGTTTTTCAACGTCCGAGAACTCCCCAGTACTTGCGGGAAGGAACTTGTTGACCAGCTTACCAGCAGCTCTGATCGAAGTCCAGGTCTTCCCGAAAGCTCGGATTCTATCAATCCGAGAAAGATCTGGGCTATCTCCTGTTTATCAGCAAAAACAACCAAGAAGGTTAAGTAAAAAAGCAGAGAAACACAGCAAGACTGGGAAGAATGGTAAATGCAGAAATAACTTACCGACAATTTTGTCAATTTCGGAGCCTTCCTCCAGGCGCAGGTTCAGAGCAGCCTCCAAGTCCCGGATGGTGGACTGATCCTTCTCCGCCTGTGCAGAAGCCTTGGATTGAGAAATTCCAAGGGCCAGATTGCTGGCTTCCAGGTCTTTTTGAGCCTTCACAGGATCCTTGTGAAGGTCCAAATTCTCCTTTCGGAGAAACTCGGCATTGCCGGCGTCTTCAGCTATTTGCTTAGCCTTAGCCAAAGCAGCTGAAAAGCAAGGAAAATTCCAAGTTTAGAAAACTTCCGGAATAAGTACTTAGACAAAAAAGTTGAATCGAAAACTTCAGAGGAAAAACCCTTACCTGTTGTTTCCGACAACGCCAGCTGAGATGATGCCAGCTCTGTCTCTCTCTCCTCAAGAATAGAAAGAAGATTTCTAACTTCTTTATTCTTGATGGATAGTTTGTTGAAAACTTCCATGTTAATGGCTTCAGCGGTTTGCTGGAACATGGCAAGGAAAAGAATGAACATAAAGCATCAAAGAAAAAAAGGTTACATTTTGTTTAATGCTTGGGGGCTAGAGTTACATACCTGGCTCATTCGTTGCAAACCCGCCAAGTTTTCATTGAACCCTTTCGCGTATTCCGCAAAAAGAGTTCCGGCCGCACTTAGGCCGTCATTCATAATCTTGAAGTCCTTGTCGAAGGTGGGAATCTCCTCGTCAAATGTCCGAGAAAATTTCCCCACCTCTGGAGCCGCCCTCTCCCTCGTGTCCGTGTTCGACACAACGGGCTGGCTGGGCTCTTGCGGCTTGGTGGTGGGGGCTGCAGTATGCTCTTCCGCCATCGTGGACGGTGTGTCCGGGGCGATGACGGGAGAAGGTTGAGCGCCTCGGCTGGACACAACTTTGTGTTTCTTCAGCTTCTTCGGCTTTAGGTTAAAGGGAGGCAGGCTAAAAACAAAAAACCCGGAAAAATTAAAACTCCGAAGGCGAAAGAAAAACTTCGACAAAAGAAAAATAACCCGGATGATCTAACCTGGAGGTGGCGACGGGAATTCCGTCAAGGTCGATAACTTCCTCAGAGGAAGGAATCTTCTTGCGCTTGCGCCCACCTGTAGAGGCGGTACGCAATGCATCCAACTCAGCTTCGGAGGCTAGCTCCGAGTCTGGAAGTTCAGCAATCTGTTGAAAATAAAAATCAGGGTTAGAAGTGAAAATATCCGAGAAAGAATGTCAAACTCTACCCAAATGACGGAAAAAGTACCTTGGGAGCCGGATTGTCGGCCGTATACATAGGCCGACTCGCTTCGTATTGGTCGCGTGATGTGACCAACTGGTTCACGTGCCGTCGAAGATCCCTCACGGACCAGTCTTTGCTGGTTGTCCGCATTGGGTCGTTGGCACCCGTGTAGTCGCAAAGAAGGCGGCCACCGTGATTGGCCAACGGCTGGATCCGCCTATCTAACCAGCAAAGGACCGTGTCCATGCCGGTTAGAGGTGGATCGGAGGAAGTGAGCTTGGCGATGCGCCGCTTGATCCTTAGAAGATCAGGCGGCAGAACCTGGACGGCTTCTGTTCCCCAATTGTCTTGGGGAACAGCGGCAGTGTTTGAAAAAGGTGGAACCCCGATGGCCTTTTTCGGGAAAGGCACATCGGGATGGTAGAAGAAAGAACCCGTCCAAAATTTGACGGATTCTGATGTCTTGATCTTGGAGAACCAATCTTCCCTAAACCTCCGAAGAGTAAAGGAGATGGTTCCGCAAGTCAGGAGTGCGCCCTCCGAGGAGTTCCGCTTAACCCCGAAACAATACATCCAAAAATATAACCTAGGTTCTAAGCCTAAGTAACCCTCAAATAGGGCCTGGAACCCGGCCATATAAAGAATGGAGTTGGGTGGCAGGTTATGAGGTTGGATGTTATAGTGGGAGAGGATTTGGAGGAAGAAAGCGGAAGGTGGTAGTCCCATACCTCTTAAGAGATGGGGGGAGAGAAGAACCCTTTCGCCATCGTTCGGCATAGGTTCGTTCTCGTCCTCAGGGATCCGCCATTTCCCTTTCAGGATCAGTCCCTCCTTTTCCAGGTTTGGAAGGAGGGCTGGCGGAATGCTGCAGGCAATCCAGTTGCCTGCAGTCTCTACCTCTTCGTCCGCTCCGGCGGCGGCGGATGCGGCAGCTTCCGCGGCGGCGAGCTCGTCGCCGAGAAGCTGGATCTTTTCCTCCGCCGTCTCGGGAGCAAACGGCGGGGAAGGCACGAAGCTCGAGCCCGTGAGGTTCGCGGCGGCGGAAAGGTCACCTCCGCCCGCCGCAGAGGCCACGGTCTTTTCCGGCTCGCCGCCGGCGTGCTTTGGGGATCCTAGCTGCGGATCCAAGTCGTTGATGATGTCGTCGACGGTGAGCGCGGCGGAGCGAGTGGGGGACGACGGCGAGGATGCCATTTGGTGGCGGCGCGTTGCGTTTCCGGTGGTGCTCTAGGTGCGATTCGTGCTCGAGAACTGTTCTTCGCTCGAGGGCTCGTGCGCGGCAATGGCGTGGAGAGTGAGAGTGCGGAAGGATTTCAGCGAGGACGAAGACGGCTATTTATAGCCGGAAATCCGTCAAGATACGTGCCAACGGCTATTTTGACCGTTGGATGATCAACGCGTGTCACTCACCGGAAAATCCGGGAAATGAAACGACAGGGTAATGATAGCTATCTCCTCGTTTCCCGTGAGAATCTGTCAGAGATACGTTACTGGGTTTCCCGCGTGAAACCCGAGCGTCCCTTACGTCAGCACGTCTCAAGCGCTGACGTAGGAAGTTCCTTCTCCGCGAAGGATCGCGAGAGAAAAGCCGGATTTTCAGGATTCCGAGTTTCACGTTACCATCTCTTTTCAAAGAAGAATAAGAAGAATCAAGACTGCTGATTGAGATTTCTCGGACAAAGCACACTTGGCGAAAGACGGAGAATCAGAGTTTTAATCCTTCTTGGGGGCTACTATCGGATATATACCAAATAGGGGTATATCAGATGGTAGTCAAAGTGCCGGATTACCAGGGTGGCCCAAGTGGTAGTGGGCTAAGGTCCATTGGGCAGCCCAGTAACTCGACGCACAGAAGCCAGATTCTAGAAGGACCCGGATCGCGGCCCACGTGATCTGGCTTGGAGGAGAAGACGGATTTCTTACTTTCCAAGTTATAGTTACCGTAGTCTTCTAGGTTTCCTATTCTGTAAGCCCTAATCCGGCTATTATATAAAGCCGGACGGGAGATAAGTTTGAGAACGAATAACAGAGGAGAAGTTATAGGCTAACTCGCCGAGAAGTTGATCCTCTGCGAATAGCTAGATCTAAACCTCACATTGTAATTCTATATCCAGGCTTTAGTCCTGATTAGTGAGAAGTGCAGGAGTAGGCACGTCGTACTGTCGCGACGTACCGAACCTGGGTAAATCCTGTGTTCACTGTCCACCACGTGATCCCGTTACCCCACGTCTCTACCGTAGTCTCATGGCACCCCCGTCTATGAAAACTACTACGATGTCTCGACAGTTGGCGCCCACCGTGGGGCAAACGACGTCAGGCGTGAAGTTCCGATCTGGGATACTCGGCGGAATCGGAAGATCAATCGCTGTTGGAAGCCTGGAGTTCGACGACGACGTTGGACGCTTCCTTGACAACGGATCCTATTTATCGGCGCAAAACCACCTGGTAAGTGCCTGCGTGTTACCGATCGGATCTGCTAACATCTTTATCGGACTAACTGCAGAAGCAATGGGGTTTTGCGGTGGAAGCAAATTTATCCCACCCGCCCTATACCCAGTCGAGGATGACTATGATACCGGATTCTGCTCAGATCGCCGACAAAAAAGTGACACACACTTTATCGGCATGGTGCAATCCGAAGTCACCAAAAACACGAATGACGGAAATCCCGTGCAAGAGGCAGACAAAAACACACCCGTCACAGAGACGGAAGATCCGACACCCGTCATACAGGCGGAAGATCCGACTCCTGTCAACATGACGATGAACTCGGAAGCTGACTCTGTACTAGCCGCCATTGAGGCAAGATTGGAATCAGAAACTGGATCACATGATTTTGATTCCGAAGACGAAGACGCGGACGCCTTCGAAAGGAAAGTTAAATCTTTCCAAGAGGGATTCCATGAAGTGCTAATGGCGAAACCGGCTGATACCACGGACGCCGGCAGCCAGGAAAGCCCTAAAACCCCTCCGCCAGAGGAAGAGAGAGAAGACGGAGAAACTTCTCCGATATTCCCTAATGTAAAGGAACTGACAGAAGATGAGCTTGTCAAAAAACCTCCCTCTTCCAAGAAAAAGCACCATGCCGCTAAGAAACTCCAATACAAATTCCGGAAGAAAAAATCAGCTGATCTAGCTGATGAAAACCTGGAAGTAGGGGATGCTAGTGGAACAAAGCCTGCGGAGAAGAAAATCAAAGAAATCCTTGCTCCGCCAATGACGGAACAGGAAGAACAGCAGCTGTTGCAAACGCCAGTGGGAGTAAACGAACCCCCTGAGATGCTGGAAGCCAGGAGACGAGCCTTCCAACGGCAACAGCAACATCTACTCAGAACTCGCGAACACCTCCAAAAAACCCAGGATGACATTAAGCTCATGAAGGAAGAAATCGAGGAGTACGAGAGAAAGAATAGATCTGGCATTAAACCTACAAGGTTACCCGGAATCGTAAGACCGGAAGTACTGCCGCCAAAAGAAAGGTTTCACAACCCATCTTGGCAAAAGCAGGTAAACGGCAAAGATGCCAGAGGCGAACCAATATACAAAACCGCAGCAGAAAATGCGGAAGCAGCGTTTGCCATCCTCAACAATGACTTGTACTCTAATGGTGAAAAGCTCCAGGGGGTGTATGCTTTCCTAGGAAAAGCATTGCAACAACAACAGCGGGCCCAAGAGCGATCAGGAAGACTGCAGGATAACTCCGCCCTATGCAAAACAGCTACTTGCGCCGTTGGAGCACCCGGACCAGAGGAACCTGGAGATTCAGACAATTCAAAGGATAAAAAAGAGGATCCGAAAAAAGACAAGAAAAACCCCGACAATAGGGATGAAGCGTCCCGAACCGGATCCCATCCCCCGAAAGGTGGACTCAAACCCCATGATCGGGAAGAAAAATACCGGAATGACGGCAAAACAATGCCACCTCCGAGAAACCCAGCTGAGAAAGCCGGAAGATACGATATACCTCACAAACGTGAGAGATCCCGGACACCTCCTAAGGATAAAGAAAGGCACAGGAGAAGGACTCCGCCTAATCCAAAAGGACGTGATCATGGAAGAGATAGATACAATCCCGGAAAAGCGCGTCCGCGCAACAATGGAAAAGAAAGGAGTAGATCCCCTTCTGTCCATTCAGCTGGAAGATATTCCGCACACATTGATAGAGCGGAAAAGGATGATCTATACTTTGGTCCTAAGTGTTTCACTGACAGGATCCGAAGGATAACCCTGCATTCTGGCTTCGCCAAAGTTGGTCCAACGTACCAAAAATATACTGGCAGCACAAACCCGGACACCTGGCTCTCAGACTACTATACAGTCGTCCAGATCAACAATGGGACAAACCTGGAAGCTGTCAAGTTTCTTCCCCTAATGTTACTGGATGGAGCCAGAGATTGGATCAATGGATTACCATCAAGAACCGTCGACAGCTGGGATGATATGGCTAGAGTATTTACTCAGCATTTCCGGGGAACGTACAAACGCCCGAACAACATCAACCAGCTGAACCGTTGCACCCAATTCGAGGATGAACCATACGTGGATTTCATCTCCAGATGGACGGCAATGAAGAATAGTTGTTCTGGAGTAACTGACGTACAAGCAATGCATGCTTTCGTCAATGGCCTAAAACCCGGACTTGTACCGTTCATGGTTGGTTCCAAACAGCACAAAGATCTCGGATCTATGCTTACAACCGCCAACGAACATGCTGTAGCCGAAGACGACATGAGAGAAAGAGGGGGCAATATCGAATCACTGATACTTACCAAGAAAACTCCTCGTTCTGACAAAAAAGGAACTCCAGAAACAACGACAAAACCCAAAGAGGTCAACATAGCCTTTGGAAGTGAAAAAGGGAATAAGTGGAAAGGACGCAGTACAGATCCAATCAACTACACTCCAGAGGAGTGGGAGAGGATTAAGTCAGAACCCTGTGTCCACCATTCACAATTTGGGAAACCCACCCATACAAACGCGCAATGCCGGCTGAATAAGCTCATGAAAGGCAGTGCAGGATCCGGAAATAAGGGGAAGGGTTCCAAAAGGAAACCCACCAAACAAAAGCCAGAAGCTGAAAAAGAAGACGGTGAATCAGACACTGATGAAAAAATCCAGGAAAAACAGCGAAAGGGCGAACCCAAATTTCTGAGAGTTGATGGAGAAGCAATGCTAACATTCCTAGCAACTCCGTCAGCAAAGGTGGCCAAAAGAACACTTCGAGAAATAAACGTGGTTGTTCCGGCAACCCCGAAATTCTTGAAGTACTCCAACACACCAATTACCTGGGATCAGTCTGATCATCCCGGGAATATCCCTGAACCCGGCACACAAGCTCTTGTCGTAAGCCCTATTGTCCAGAATACTAGGCTAAGAAGAGTGCTGATGGATGGAGGATCCAGCATTAACATAATGTACCTGGATACACTGAAGCATCTGAAGATTTCTGAGTCCCAGCTCAATTACAGCAACATACGCTTCCATGGCATTGTTCCTGGCAGACAAGCACGATCCCTAGGAGAAATTTCCCTAGATGTCACCTTCGGAGATAAAGATCACTTCCGGCAGGAAAAAGTATCCTTCGAAGTAGTGCCGTTCGAAAGCGTGTATCACGCAATACTCGGACGTCCAGCTTTCGCCAAATTCATGGCAAGATCATGTTATATTTATAACAAGATGAAGATGCCAGGACCCAAAGGAGGAGTAATCACCATAGCTGGTGATTTCAAGCTGGCAAATGAGTTGGAGAAAGAAAACGCCCTTTGCGCTCAGAGAGTCGTAGCAAAGGAAGAACTGAAGGAATTAGCCAAGGAGGTATCGCCGACAGAAATGCCGGCAGGAAAAGGAACTCGGAAGCCAACAGACAGCTTCAAGGCGTCTGAAAATACAAAACAGGTAGTCCTAGACCCCAAAGATCCGACAAAGTTAGTCGTCGTAGGGACTGGGATGACTGACAAATAGGAAGGCGAGCTCATCAAGTTCCTCCGTGAGAACTGGGATATTTTTGCCTGGTGTCCAGCTAACATGCCAGGCGTACCCAGGGAACTTGCTGAGCACCAACTCAAGGTGATTCCAGGATCAAAACCCGTCAAACAAGGTCCCCGTCGATTTGACAGAAGAAGACGGAAGGCTATTGGCAAGGAAATTATCCGGCTTTTAGCAGCAGATTTCATCCAGGAAGTAATCCACACTGAATGGTCTGCAAATCCGGTATTAGTACCGAAGAAAGACACTACTGCTCTTAGAATGTGTATAGATTACACAGGCTTGAACAAATTGTGTCCGAAAGATAGGTTCGCGTTACCGCGAATCGATCAAATAATAGACGCCACTGCAGGCTCTGAGCTTTTGTGCTTTTTGGATGCATACTCCGGGTACCACCAAATACGCATGAAAAAGGAAGATCAAATTAAGACTTCTTTCATAACCCCATACGGGACGTACTATTGCGTAACCATGCCATTTGGCCTGAAGAACGCAGGTGCAACCTACCAGCGTTGCATGCAACGTTGTTTGCATAGTCAGATTGGCAAAAACGTCCATGTTTACGAGGACGATATTGTTGTCGTAACCAAGGAAAAAGATACACTCCTTGAGGATCTGCGAGAAACTTTCGAAAACTTGCGCACATACAAGATGAAGTTAAATCCATCTAAGTGCGTATTCGGGGTTCCCTCAGGAAAACTTCTGGGTTTCATCGTTTCTCACAGAGGAATAGAGGTTAACCCGGAAAAGATCAAAGCCATCTTGAACATCTCGAAACCTACGTGTGTGAAAGATGTCCAAAGATTGACGGGTTCCGCCGCTGCCGTCAGCAGATTTATTAGTCGGCTGGGGGATAAAGTCTTACCACTCTACAAGTTGCTGAAGAAATCCGACAAAGTCAAGTGGATAGCGAACCTTGGAGTATCTAGCAGTTATATCCCTTCCGTACTTAGTTCAATTTCTATGTAAACATCTTTTGAGATCATGAAATAAAGTTGTCGGAATTCTGGTATCCATGTTTTTTCAGTACAAAGCATGATTCCACCTTATCTATATCCCAATGATCTTACAAAGTACTCAATGTTAACCCGAATTGTGCCTGCATACTCGGTGTTAAGAAACTGAATGATTTTTCAGCCTGCTAACGGCTAAAGGAAACTTGAATTGCCTGCGTGCCCAAGTTTCATTTAAAAAATTCCTTGCTTCTCTAAGCATTATCTGATTGCTTATGTGTTGGGTCACTGGAGCTAGTTAGTAAAAATGCCTTTAGTGTGATCCATGTTTCCGAGTTTCAACTGATTGGTTATACCCAGTTACTCGACATGACGATTCATAATGCTATCGAGACATTTCAAACACTAAGGACAGTTAAAACATATATGCCAGAGAGCTTAGAAGACAAAGGAATAGTAAAATCCGAAAAACTTGCAAAGAATTTCATAATTAAAATTGCAAAAGGCGGAATTCTCATTCATACAAAAGAAATAGAAGCATTACATTTTGAATTACATTGTAAAAGAACAGTAATGCTCCTATTGTCTACTTTCACTATCCAGGTTTAAGGCAGCCCTTCAAGCATCCGACTCTTCCTCGCTGCTATCATCCTCGGGGGCTGCAGGGACCTCCTCTTCTGGATAGGTGATGAGATATTCACCATGGAGGCAATCTTGGTGGCATGGCCTTTGATTTCATCAAAGATTGTATTCCGCTGAGCTTCCGTGTATCCTTGAGGGATACCGGACGCCACGCGCCAAGACTTTGCACCAGGATAGTGCATACGCATAAGGCCGAGTGCCATGCGTGCACCACCCCGTGCAGCGGAGCGTAGGGTGGATTCCCTGGACTCCGCCACCTCCATGATGGCACCCGGAAGTTTTTCAACGTCCGAGAACTCCCCAGTCCTTGCGGGAAGGAACTTGTTGACCAGCTTACCAGCAGCTCTGATCGAAGTCCAGGTCTTCCCGAAAGCTCGGATTCTATCAATCCGAGAAAGATCTGGGCTATCTCCTGTTTATCAGCAAAAACAACCAAGAAGGTTAAGTAAAAAAGCAGAGAAACACAGCAAGACTGGGAAGAATGGTAAATGCAGAAATAACTTACCGACAATTTTGTCAATTTTGGAGCCTTCCTCCAGGCGCAGGTTCAGAGCAGCCTCCAAGTCCCGGATGGTGGACTGATCCTTCTCCGCCTGTGCAGAAGCCTTGGATTGAGAAATTCCAAGGGCCAGATTGCTGGCTTCCAGGTCTTTTTGAGCCTTCACAGGATCCTTGTGAAGGTCCAAATTCTCCTTTCGGAGAAACTCGGCATTGCCGGCGTCTTCAGCTATTTGCTTGGCCTTAGCCAAAGCAGCTGAAAAGCAAGGAAAATTCCAAGTTTAGAAAACTTCCGGAATAAGTACTTAGACAAAAAAGTTGAATCAAAAACTTCAGAGGAAAAACCCTTACCTGTTGTTTCCGACAACGTCAGCTGAGACGATGCCAGCTCTGTCTCTCTCTCCTCAAGAATAGAAAGAAGATTTCTAACTTCTTTATTCTTGATGGAGAGTTTGTTGAAAACTTCCATGTTAATGGCTTCAGCGGTTTGCTGGAACATGGCAAGGAAAAGAATTAACATAAAGCATCAAAGCAAAAAAGGTTACATTTTGTTTAATGCTTGGGGGCTAGAGTTACATACCTGGCTCATTCGTTGCAAACCCGCCAAGTTTTCATTGAACCCTTTCGCGTATTCCGCAAAAAGAGTTCTGGCCGCACTTAGGCCGTCATTGATAATCTTGAAGTCCTTGTCGAAGGTGGGAATCTCCTCGTCAAATGTCCAAGAAAATTTCCCCACCTCTGGAGCCTCCCTCTTCCTCGTGTCCGTGTTCGACACAACGGGCTGGCTGGGCTCTTGCGGCTTGGTGGTGGGGGCTGCAGCATGCTCTTCCGCCATCGTGGACGGTGTGTCCGGGGCGATGACGGGAGAAGGTTGAGCGCCTCGGCTGGACACAACTTTGTGTTTCTTCAGCTTCTTCGGCTTTAGGTTGGAGGGAGGCAGGCTAAAAACAAAAAACCCGGAAAAATTAAAACTCCGAAGGCGAAAGAAAAACTTCGACAAAAGAAAAATAACCCGGATGATCTAACCTGGAGGTGGCGACGGGAATTCCGTCAAGGTCGATAACTTCCTTAGAGGAAGGAATCTTCTTGCGCTTGCGCCCACCTGTAGAGGCGGTACGCAATGCATCCAACTCAGCTTCGGAGGCTAGCTCCGAGTCTGGAAGTTCAGCAATCTGTTGAAAATAAAAATCAGGGTTAGAAGCGAAAAAATCCGAGAAAGAATGTCAAACTCTACCCAAATGACGGAAAAAGTACCTTGGGAGCCGGATTGTCGGCCGTATACATAGGCCGACTCGCTTCGTATTGGTCGCGTGATGCGACCAACTGGTTCACGCGCAGTCGAAGATCCCTCGCGGACCAGTCTTTCCTGGTTGTCCGCATTGGGTCGTTGGCACCCGTGTAGTCGCAAAGAAGGCGGCCACCGTGATTGGCCAACGGCTGGATCCGCCTATCTAACCAGCAAAGGACCGTGTCCATGCCGGTTAGAGGTGGATCGGAGGAAGTGAGCTTGGCGATGCGTCGCTTGATCCTTAGAAGATCAGGCGGCAGAACCTGGACGGCTTCTGTTCCCCAATTGTCTTGGGGAACAGCGGCAGCGTTTGAAAAAGGTGGAACCCCGATGGCCTTTTTCGGGAAAGGCACATCGGGATGGTAGAAGAAAGAACCCGTCCAAAATTTGACAGATTCTGATGTCTTGATCTTGGGGAACCAATCTTCCCTAAACCTCCGAAGAGTAAAGGAGATGGTTCCGCAAGTCGGGAGTGCGCCCTCCGAGGAGTTCCGCTTAACCCCGAAACAATACATCCAAATATCTAACCTAGGTTCTAAGCCTAAGTAACCCTCAAATAGGGCCTGGAACTCGGCCATATAAAGAATGGAGTTGGGTGGCAGGTTATGAGGTTGGATGTTATAGTGGGAGAGGATTTGGAGGAAGAAAGCGGAAGGTGGTAGTCCCATACCTCTTAAGAGATGGGAGGAGAGAAGAACCCTTTCGCCATCGTTCGGCATAGGTTCGTTCTCGTCCTCAGGGATCCGCCATTTCCCTTTCAGGATCAGTCCCTCCTTTTCCAGGTTTGGAAGGAGGGCTGGCGGAATGCTGCAGGCAATCCAGTTGCCTGCAGTCTCTACCTCTTCGTCCGCTCCGGCGGCGGCGGATGCGGCAGCTTCCGCGGCGGCGAGCTCGTCGCCGAGAAGCTGGATCTTTTCCTCCGCCGTCTCGGGAGAGAACGACGGGGAAGGCACAAAGCTCGAGCCCGTGAGGTTCGCGGCGGCGGAAAGGTCACCTCCGCCCGCCGCAGAGGCCACGGTCTTTTCCGGCTCGCCGCCGGCGTGCTTTGGGGATCCTAGCTGCGGATCCAAGTCGTTGATGATGTCGTCGACGGTGAGCGCGGCGGAGCGAGTGGGGGACGACGGCGAGGATGCCATTTGGTGGCGGCGCGTTGCGTTTCCGGTGGTGCTCTGGGTGCGATTCGTGCTCGAGAACTGTTCTTCGCTCGAGGGCTCGTGCGCGGCAATGGCGTGGAGAGTGAGAGTGCGGAAGGATTTCAGCGAGGACGAAGACGGCTATTTATAGCCGGAAATCCGTCAAGATACGTGCCAACGGCTATTTTGACCGTTGGATGATCAACGCGTGTCACTCACCGGAAAATCCGGGAAATGAAACGACAGGGTAATGATAGATATCTCCTCGTTTCCCGTGAGAATCTGTCAGAGATACGTTACTGGGTTTCCCGCGTGAAACCCGAGCGTCCCTTACGTCAGCACGTCTCAAGCGCTGACGTAGGAAGTTCCTTCTCCGCGAAGGATCGCGAGAGAAAAGCCGGATTTTCAGGATTCCGAGTTTCACGTTACCATCTCTTTTCAAAGAACAATAAGAAGAATCAAGACTGCTGATTGAGATTTCTCGGACAAAGCACACTTGGCGAAAGACGGAGAATCAGAGTTTTAATCCTTCTTGGGGGCTACTGTCGGATATATACCAAATAGGGGTATATCAGATGGTAGTCAAAGTGCCGGATTACCAGGGTGGCCCAAGTGGTAGTGGGCTAAGGTCCATTGGGCGGCCCAGTAACTCGACGCACAGAAGCCGGATTCTAGAAGGACCCGGATCGCGGCCCACGTGATCTGGCTTGGAGGAGAAGACGGATTTCTTACTTTCCAAGTTATAGTTACCGTAGTCTTCTAGGTTTCCTATTATGTAAGCCCTAGTCCGGCTATTATATAAAGCCGGACGGGAGATAAGTTTGAGAACGAATAACAGAGGAGAAGTTATAGGCTAACTCGCCGAGAAGTTGATCCTCTGCGAATAGCTAGATCTAAACCTCACATTGTAATTCTATATCCAGGCTTTAGTCCTGATTAGTGAGAAGTGCAGGAGTAGGCACGTCGTACTGTCGCGACGTACCGAACCTGGGTAAATCCTGTGTTCACTGTCCACCACGCGATCCCGTTACCCCATGTCTCTACCGTAGTCTCATGGCACCCCCGTCTATGAAAACTACTACGATGTCTCGACAGCTATAGAGCAGATTGATAACTTACATCTTCGTATCGAAGACACATTTTCACCATGTGCCCGCTGCCGTCTCAACCACCATAGATACCAACATGAAATTGCAATTAATTCCTTCCACTGTATCGAATCGAACCCAGCTGCTTTATTAAGGGGGAGTGTAAGCAATTGTTCAAGAACAGCAGAACCTTCCATATCCACCATCAGGGCATCTTGGATGAGATGTTGCAAACCGAGACTGTCCCAAATTTCCGAGGCCACCGGACAACTGAACAACAAGTGACGTAAATTTTCTACATCCAAATTACACACTGGGCAACTAGCATTATTTTCAATATGACGATTGACTACAATACTTTTTAGGGGTATGATTCCATGAAGGGCTCGCCAAATAAATATCTTCACTTTGCTTGGAACCAACAGTTTCCAGATAGTTTTTCAAATCGGATTAGCAACAGAGCCTACTGGCATTGCTAGCTGACCATTAGAGGGTCCAAAGGAGTGTTTCCACTGCACATGATAGGCAGATTTCACAGAGAACCTGCCATTACTAGTAAGAGCCCAAGCAAAAAAATCATCAAAACCTTGCGTGTTAATCGGAATTTGTAATATCCGGCCCACATCCACCGAATTAAACAGAGAGTGTAGGAGAGGTACGTCCCAGGTTCCCGTGACTGGGCTGATTAAGTCACTAACCTTCGTAAAAACCGATCCCTCTCTAGGGGAAATAATTTTTCGGTCAGGGATTGAGGGGATCCAGGGATCGTTCCAAATATTAATGTTTTCACCAGTTCCAACCCTCCAAATATATCCTCTTTTAAAGGTACTAAGCCCAGCCATTAAGCTCTGCCATGTAAAAGAACTCCCCACCTTCGGACCAGCCTTAAGAATATCGCCTTGAGAATAATATTTAGCTTTCAAGACCCTCGCGCAGAGAGACTCTGGGTTTGTAGACAATCTCCAAATCTGTTTCGCTAACATTTCTAAGTTGAAAGAATTGAAATCCCTAAACCCCATACCTCCCGCACATTTAGGGTAGCATAGTTTCCACCACGCTAGCCAATGTATTTTGTTGCAGTTCTCATCATCTCCCCACCAAAAACTTGATATAGCCTCCGTCATACGTTTGCAAATCCCCTTAGGAAGCAAGAATACCGACACTGCAAATACTGGATTGCTTGTGCGACATCCTTAAGAAGAATTTCCTTTCCATCTGCTGATAATAATTTTTCCTTCCAACCATTAATCCTTTGAATGATTATTTCAATAAAATTTTCAAAGCAGTCACTCCGATACGATCCCAGAAGTGCTGGGAGGCCTAAATATTTATCCGATAATGCTTCAGTGTCAATATAGAGTGCTTCGCAAATCTCTGCTCTCAGTAAAACATTAGTATTAGGAGAGAAATAGAAACTGGATTTAGATAGGCTCACCAATTGTCCCAAATTTGCGCAATAAGTATCCAAGACTTGTTGTGACGAAGTTGCATTATTCATCCGCCTTCATGAGAATTAGGGAATCATCGGCAAATAAAAGGTGTGAAACCGAAGGTGCATTCCTGCACACCCTAATCCCATCAATGCCACCAACTTCTTCGTCATACAACAGCAACCCAGATAAACCCTCTACACAAAGAAGGAACGGTAGGGGGAAAGAGGATCCCCCTGTCTCAAACCCCTGGATGGTATAAAGACATCCGTTTCCTCCGAGTTAAACCTTATATTATAACGCACTGAACTCACACATGACATCATGAGATTAATCCATCTTTCAGAAAAACCAAGTCTCCTCATCATGTTCTCTAAGAAAACCCATTCAACTTGATCATAAGCTTTATGCATATCTAACTTGACCGCACAGGAATCATTTAAACCAGTCCTTTTATTCTTTATGGAATGAACACATTCATAAGCCACTAATATGTTATCTGTAATGAGTCGCCCAGGAACAAAGGCGCTTTGTGAAGGGGATATTACCTCAGGAAGAACATCTTTCAATCTACTGGCCAGAACTTTAGAAATAATTTTATAGATCACATTGCAGAGGCTGATAGGTCTAAACTGTGTGATTACTTCCGGTACATCCAATTTCGGAATAAGGACTACCGTAGTGTCATTCCACCCCTGTGGGATAGAGCCAGAATTAAGGGCTTGTAAAACTTCCTCTGTGATTTGCTGTCCGCAAGTACTCCAAAACTTTTTGTAGAAAATAGCATGGAGCCCATCAGGCCCAGGGCCTTGAGATCTCCAATACTAAAAACAGCCTTAGTAGTCTCCTCCGCAGTAAAAGGCTCCAGTAGTTTATCATTCATTGCTTGTGACACTTTTGGAGTGATTTTATTAAGCACAGCTGGGTCGGTTTCCCGAATCTCGCATGTAGAGACTAGTGAAATATTGTAAAATGTGTGGCTTTAGATTGTCCGTATCTTCCAGCCAAGAGTCTTCTCCCATCTTCAACTTTCTAATATAATTCTTGCGACGTCAGGCAGTTGCAAATTTATGGAAGAAAGATATGTTCATGTCCACAAATTGTAGCCAATTTGCTCTAGATCGTTGTGCCCAATATACCTCTTCTTGTTCAAGAAGGATTTCCACCAGGTTGGACATCTCCTTTGCTTTAGCTTCATTTTCGTCCGTCATGTGACCATCGAGAGCTGCTTGTAGTTCCCGCTGTGCTTTTCGTAGTCTTCGCTTTGGTGCTTTCAGTATTCTTGAGTCCCACTCATGTAATGACACTTGCATGCGTGATAAACGATTCAGCACCCCCTCGCATTCTCCCGCCTCTTCCCATGCCTTCTGTACCTGTGCACGAAAATCAACCTCATGCAACCAGCGAGCTTCAAATTTCCATTTAGATTGATGTGTGGATCCTAGGTTCACTTTATTTTTCGTATCCAGTAGGATAGGTCTGTGATCCGATCTAATGAAGTCCAAGTGTTGGACACAAGACTCCGGATGCATAGCACACCATGCATCATGTCGAGACATCGTAGTAGTTTTCATAGACGGGGGTGCCATGAGACTACGGTAGAGACGTGGGGTAACGGGATCGCGTGGTGGACAGTGAACACAGGATTTACCCAGGTTCGGTACGTCGCGACAGTACGACGTGCCTACTCCTGCACTTCTCACTAATCAGGACTAAAGCCTGGATATAGAATTACAATGTGAGGTTTAGATCTAGCTATTCGCAGAGGATCAACTTCTCGGCGAGTTAGCCTATAACTTCTCCTCTGTTATTCGTTCTCAAACTTATCTCCCGTCCGACTTTATATAATAGCCGGATTAGGGCTTATAGAATAGGAAACCTAGAAGACTACGGTAACTATAACTTGGAAAGTAAGAAATCCGTCTTCTCCTCCAAGCCAGATCACGTGGGCCGCGATCCGGGTCCTTCTAGAATCCGGCTTCTGTGCGTCGAGTTACTGGGCCGCCCAATGGACCTTAGCCCACTACCACTTGGGCCACCCTGGTAATCCGACACTTTGACTACCATCTGATATACCCATATTTGGTATATATCCGACAATAGCAGCCTCTTATTGTGCGGCCATGCGAAATGGAAAATCCAGGGATCTGGTTAAGTGGTCTAAAACTAAACCAAGATACGTCAAATTAAATGTGGATGATGCGTTTGATAATGATTAAAAAACAGGAGCAACAGTTGCAGTGATCCGAAATTATAAGGGAGAAGTTATTGCAGCAGAAGGTTTTTATATTGATCATGTTTCCTCGGCACAAATGGCTGAAGCTTTGGCTATGAAAGAAGGTTTAAATGTTGCAAGGTTGGGTCTTAACCTTGTTGAAGCAGAATCTGATTCAACAATCACAATTGAAGCTTGTTCGGGACAGGAGATGTGGTGGAATGAAACAGTTTCGATCTTTGCAGATTGTGTAGACTTGGTAACAGCGATTGGATCGGTATCCTTTAATTACTGCCAGAGAGAGGCTAATACGGTTGCCCATGAAGTAGCTAGGGATTGCTTTTTCAAAAAAATACCTTGTACTTGGGACGATGATCCCCCTAGCTTCCTTCTTGATAAACTCTTAGGAGACATAACGTGATGTAATATTTCGAGCGGCAAGTTTCTTACGCACTCTTTTACTTACCAGGTACTGAAAGGGACTGAAAGATTTTTAATGAGGCGGCTTGCTTGCTATTATAGTTATTATTGTTTCAAAAAAAAAAGCAGGCGATTGGCGGGTGAATGTACGTAGTTTACCACGTGACACGCCCGTACCGCACGCTAATCTCCCGCGTACAATATGAGGCCGTCGGACGGGAGCAGTTAGAGAGTTGAGAGGCGGGTTACCGCACTTTTTGCGCGTTTGGCGCCAACTAATCGAAAGCCGCCAATGGACCACCAGCGTAGCTATATGTTCATCCGGTTAGGCCCAGCTGGCATCGAGACGATGGCCGATCATTTTACATGGACCAACTCGAACCATTGGATTCTGGTTGGTCGAGGGGTCCTATTTTTTGTCCGTTCGCCGCTCTAATTTGTACTACTCCATACATTTGATCCATGGCATGTCATTGTGCTGAATATACGTACATGTGCATGTGGAGCAGAAGGAGTGGACCTTCAATTCATATACTGTATTATATATATTCCGGTCACGTACTAGTCTGAGGACGCTCCTTGGTCGCTCCCGCGGGCGGCCAGGAGCGAACCCTAGCCGCCTCCAGCGCCCAGCAGCATCCCCCCGCCTCCCCTCGCCGCCGCCAGTCGGGGTCGCCGGGCAAAGCCCGTGCGGCTCGGCGGCGGTGGGGCCCTCTCCTCCTTCTGCTCGGGTCGCGCTGGCGCGGGCCGGCCTCTCCGGCGGGAGCTCGGGTAGCGGTGGCGCTTGCTCGGGGCGGCGCAGCGAGGCGCGGGATCTGCGTGCGGCGGAGCTTCACCTCGAGGTGGAGGCGGTCTGCTGGGTCCGTGCGACGGCGGACGTTTGCGGCGGCGGGGATCTGCCATTGACTTTCTGGCGGGTGGCCGACATGCCGAGGCGCGACGAGGGCCGGGCGTCCTGCGAGTTCGTCGGTCGGGCTGCGGCTGCGTCGTGGTTCTTCGGCGGTGTGGATGCAGGCGGAGGTGGCCCGGGCCCGATCTGGGCCGGGACGGGCTGCGCGGGCCTGCCTCTTCCTGGGGCTGTTGCGGGCAGCTCTTGTGCAGGAGGCGCGGGAGGCCGGGCGTGAGGATGGTGGCGGTTCCTGTTTTCTCCGGGTGTGGATGTCTATATGGAGGCGCTGCTCGGTGGAACGGTGGGCGTGGCGCTCCCAGTTGAGAGGATGCCGGGGCGGCGGCCTCGGGCGGCGGTGCGGTGCGTCGCAGCATGGTGGTCTCGGAGTGTGGTGCCACGACCACCATGGCTGGCAGTGAAGGACGGGAGGCGGCCTCTCTTCTTGCGGCTCCCCAAGCTTGTGGGCGGTCGGATCGAGCTCCAGGCGAAAGCCTTGCACGAGCTCCGGCTGGTGCCGACGACGGCGGCGCCTTTGGGTGTCGTACCATTCTTGTTTGCGTCGTTGTGGAGGCTCGACAACCGGCCCGACGCGAGGGTTCCGATGATCTCCGGGTGAAAGCCTAAGCTCCTTCGGGAGCGGACGACGGTGACGGACGCGCCACTACCTTCTTGGAGGCGTCGTCTTGGAGTCATTGGCCCTCGTGGTGCGGTGGGTTCGCGGCAGAGGGGAGGCGGTGGCGGGTTCAGTGGACGTCGGGGCAGCGGCCCCGGAGGATGGTGGTGCGTCGTGGCGTTGGCCTCGGGATCCACGGTGAGCAACGACTTCATGAGGTGGCGTGGTTGCTTCCATGGTCTGGAGACTTTGCTGGTGCTTCGGCCAGCTGTGGTGGGTGCTATGGTGGCGTTGCGAGCTGTGTGGCAACGATGACGGTGGTGAGCGGAGCCGAGTCGCGGCATGTCCTTCGTCACCGACAGTCCGTGTTGTGTCCCGCTGCGAGGTTGTGAAATCGGAGCTGCGTGTCTCGGGCGGACATGCTGGCTCTGACGCCACCTTCTCTGCAGTGGCCGTGCGGACTCCGTGGGTGCAAGGGGTGCATCTTTCTCTGTTGAAGCTCTTCGTCGAAGTCGGAGCTGCCGTTCCTCGACGCTTTGGGTCGTCTGTTTGGCATAGGCCGACAGGGTTTTCTACGTCGGCTGCGGCGAGGACTTCGTCGGTGGTCGCCGAAGGTGAAGTCGGAATCGCTTGCTCGGGGAGGAGTGACGACGATGCCACTGGTTGTCGACCTAGATGTTTTTTCCTCCTCAGCGGTGTGTCTCCTTGTGGGTAGCCAGGTCGGCTGGGTTTGCTCAATGTGGTGTTCCATGACCACATTGGTGCACTTGTAACGGTTTTCGGCCGGTTCCCCGCTAATGAACTGGTCAATTCACTCCCTCTTTTTTAATAAAATGAGGCAATGTTGCCCGTTTTGTTCAAAAAATATATATATATTCCCGGGGTGCACATTCACAGCGCACACTATCTTGTATACTCTACAATATAGGCGGTAGGCCCATCGTACACAGTAACTCCAATGATAGTTCGTATGACGTTGGTCTTGCGAGCCTGAGGGCATCTCCAGTCGTTCGGCCCCCCCAGGTTTCAGATCGGCGCTTTTTAGCGTTAGCGCCGCCCGGCACCAAAACCTGGGGGGGCCGATTTCACCAGCCGTTCGGCGGCCCATAAAAGAGAACGGCGATATTGTTTGAAACTTCATCTTCCCGCCCCAAAATATTGAGCCCTAGTTCGGTGATCACGGCAGCCATGGTTTGGGCAATAATATTACAAAAAACGCCACAGGTGGGCGATCAAATAGAGTCTAGATCGGACAGATGGGCGCGCGCGGCGTGGGCAAACGGAGGCAATCAGGCAGACGCGTTAGCCGGCGTCGGAGCAGGCGGCGAGATCGGCGCAGGATCCTCCAGGTCGATGACGGCGTCCGAGCAGGCGACGGGCTCGGCATCCTCCAGGTCGACGACGGGCTCGGCATCCTTGTCGACGACGGTCGTGGCATCCTCCAGGTCGACGTGCGCGCTCGTCGGCGCGGTGGTGTAGCTGGTGCCACCGGACGACGTAGTCGGGGCCGGGGGCGCGCTGATGTCGGTCAGGATGAGGTTGCACTGCGCCAGGAACCAAGCTCTCACCTCGGGGGTCATCGCGGCCGGGTCGCCGCCCATGAGGAAGGCGAGGTCATTGTTCCTCTTCTTCGCCGCGGTGCCAGTCCTGAGGAGGTCGATCTTGACCTGCGAGTTGGCCATGAGCGCTGCCCATCGCTTTGTGGAGACCTCGTCCCTCTTGACGGCGTGGGCCTGGGCGTCGGGAACGTACTCCTTGCCCTTGCCAATCGACCGCCGCACCTCCGCCCACTTCTCGCACTTCTCGATGAGGACGAAGACGTGGAGGAACTTGAAGTCGGAGCCCTCGTCGTTCTTGTACGCCTCCAGCATCCGGACGATCTCCATCTCGCGGTTGGCGCCGCTCTGCGGCCTCATCGAGATCTCCTCCTGGATGCCGTGCCATTTGTTGCAGGACGCCTGGATGTTCGCCCAGTGGTTCGCCATGGCCTTCTGGCCGCGGTCGGTGATGCAGCACGTGTAGTGGGGGTCGATCATGCGGCGCTCGTCGTACGCCGTTTTCACCCGCTTCCAGTAGTTGTCGGCGTGCTGGTTCGCGCCGACGATCGGGTCGTGACTGACCGTCTTCCACGCCTCGGCGAGGAGTGCGTCCTCCCTGGTCAGCCACTTGATGCGGGGCTCGGCGGGGGGCAGTGGCACCTTCGGTTCCTTGCGAGGACGACCAGGGCCCCGGCGCTTTCGGCCATCGCCGGTCTGTTCTGTCTCCTCCGGAACCACCGGCGTCTCGTCCTCCTCGTCCTCTTCGCCCTGTTCCTCCGTCGCCTGCGTGCCGGAACCTTCGCCGTAGTCACCACCGCCCTGCGCGAAGAACTCCCCGCTGTGCTCGAGGAAGCCCGGGCTCGCTGCAGCCGCCATCGAGCCGGACGCGATGATCTCCTCCATGTAGCTGTCCTGGGGCTGAAGCCCGGCGAGAATCGCACGGCGGTGGGACGGGGAAGCTGCGTAGCCCGGCGCGGCACCATACATCATCGGCGGGTGGTAGGGGAAGGTGAGGTTGGGGTTGCAACCTCCCAGGGAGTCGCCTTCGACGAACCAGGCAGGCGGTGGGTGCGGTGACATGCGTGGTGACGGCGACGGCGCCTGCTTCCAGCCGGCGAACCTTGGGCCGAGAGGGCTCTTCTTCTTGGCGAGCGACGCCGCGGAGGCGACCGGCGTAGGTGGCTCGTCCGGCGCGGTCTCCTCCTCCTCGTCCTCCAGCTCGTCTTCCTCGGCGGCGGCCTGCTCCTCCGCCTGCAGCTGCGCCATCAGCTGCCTCTGCCGCTGCGCTGCCTCCCTCCCCCGGCGCTTCATGTTGGCCATTTTCAGGCGCGACCTCTCGGCGATCCACTCCTTGTTCGACATGCCGGGCGGCCGCTCCTTCGGCGCCCTCGGTTTGCGCGGTTTCTTGGCCGGCTCGGATGCCGCGGGAATGGATACGGCGGTGGCGGCGGCGCGGGGACATGTAAATCGGGCGGGAGCCATAGCGTCTAGATCTCGGGGGCGGGGGGAAATGGCTGGAATGGACCGGGGGAGGAGGTAGTTGTGGAGGGAGGCGTCGAAAAAAGGGAGGGAAATTGTATTCCGTCGCCGACAGGCGTGGCCCACGCGCGCATTTCGCCCCCCCCCAAGCCGAACCCAGCGCGCTGGGTTCGGCCTGGGTTTGGCGGCGCCAAACGGCGCGAAAAACGGCGGAAAGCGGCGCTAAATCGGTTCCTGGGGGGGCGACTGGTGCGAAACGGCGCCAAACGGCGCGAAAAACGCCTCTTGGGGGGCTCTGGGGGACGACCGGAGATGCCCTGACGTTTGTAAACACTCTGTTTTCTTGATCCGTTGCTTTGAGCATGACTGGAATTGAATATCAACTCAAAATTTTGAAGAGGCGTATGTATTTGATGGATGCGGCACGATGAACCCCCATGGCCATGGAATTACGGTACGTGTGGGTCTGGAGCCGGCAGCAACTCGTACCACGGTGCTAGGCTTTGATTTCGCGGCGCACGGATAATTAATTCCAGACTTAAATCAAAGTTAAACCGCTGGTCCGGCCACCCGGAGACAATACGGTCTGCCTACGGTTACCACTCTACTCTTGTCGGGCACGCCACGCTGGCTAATTAATTTTAATTTACCTTGTGTTGCCCCACTCCACGTCTCCACCGGGCCTGGAAAGGAAACGCCGGCGCTCAACTCTTTCCAACGCCCAGGCGGCCAGGCGCGCGGCACCAAAATATTCAAGTCACTCAGTAGCGGGGCTCACTGGAGACGCCGACCCCTGGGCCCGACAGTAGCGGGGCTCACCAGAACACTCGTATGGGTCGTAACTGTGGCGCTGACATGTGGGGCCTGTATATATATGCAGGTGCCGCATCATGGTGATTGCTCTGGATGCTCTGGGTCGAAATGCATGGATGGATCGAACGTGTACGTAGCACGTGATGTTTTCCACTACTCACAATTGGAGAATCCAAGTATTAGATCTAGTGTTTCATCAGTTACTGTACGGAGCCGGCCAGTTTTGCACGAGTATGAGCATCTAGGCTCGCGTCTGGATGGGCGCCTGGACGAGTCCTTTGGGAGTTGGTCCGGACGGCTCGCCGCTATCGGGGCCGGCATTCTCCACTCGCCGTCCCCAAAGCAAACTCCCAAAACAATTTTGTCACAAATTTAAAGTGTGCAAATACAAACAATATTTAAATAAAATGAAATCTTGAACATAAATTTGAATTCTAGGCCATAATTTAAACGTTTAGGCCATTACAAAACTATAGGAATCCGTTCACGATCTAGCATCAATCAACGTCGACGACGTTGTTGGAGCCAAGGAATCCTGGGTCGGGGGTAGAGCCGAGGAAGTTATCGCCGACGAACTCGGCGCCCTAGGTTTTGTTGCTGCCGCCGCTCGGTGTCACTCCATGTTGCTGCGTGGGTACCGAGGATGCCGTGGCATTGGGCGTAGTGGACGCCGATCCAGTCGGCACAGCGAGCCCCATCTCGGCATAGATGGCCGCGCGCAGAAGGTCGCATGCCGCCCTCGCCTGCGGTCAACGTTGGACGTATCGGTGGAGGGAGTACTTGGATCTCAATGCTCTTGTCGGTCATCTTGGAGAATTCCGCCCACTTGGCCTCGGTGGAGGCACGCCTCTCGGCCAGGTTCTTGCAAACATGTGATGTTTTCCGGTACTCATAATTGGAGAATCCAAGTACTCCCTCCGTCTCAAATTAATTATTATAATGATGGACAAAAGTCGATATATTTAACACTTAATTATGTCTAGATACATCCACTTTTATTCATTTTTATGATAATTAATTTTAGACGAGGAAATATTAGATCTAGTGTTTCATCAGTTCGGAAGTGGCTAGGTTCCCACGAGTAAGAGCATCTCCACTCAAGCTCATTCCCGTCCGGACGAGCCCAACATGCCCACTCGAGCCTCCCAAAGGGTCTTCCGGTTCGGACACGCCCTAATTCCTGTCCGAAAAGCCCATCCCAACACCGCCCCGTAGGGGTTCCCGCGCGGGCTTCGGAGAAGAAGAAAATCCACCATGTGGGTGTGGACCCGGCGTGTCAGCAAGGCGGGGGCAGTCAAAGCGGCGGGGGTCTTCGTCTTCTCCGGGGCTCCGTAGGGGCGCAACGAATCGTCGCGTCGACTAGTCGCAGAGCCCACGCGGCGACCGCGCCGTTTCCCAGCGCATGCAACCGGCCTAAATGTGATGCCCTCTCGCCTGCTCGCCGTTGTATAAAATGTGCCCTCCTGCGTCCTCCTCCACCACACCACCGCTTCTCGTCTTCTCCCTCGACGTCCATCTTCTCCCTCGCCGTCCCCTCCTTCCACGCCGGCGCCGCCATGGATCCTCTCGCCGCCAACGGCTTCTTCCGCTGCTCCCTCCTCAAGCACCAGGTGAGGGCGCTCTTCCATGCCTGGTACTGTGTCCCCCCCATGTGCGCACCGGGCACGACTTCACTATCGGGAGCTCTGGGTGCCCATCCCGGACGCGCCGCGGGTGAGCGACGCCTCCTCGGACGCGGAGGTCCTCGCCCACTTCTACGACATCCTGACGGCCGAGCAGGGCAAGGACCCGGCATGGGACCCGGCGAACACGACGCGCTATGAGGAAGAGTTCAACCACATCCACGAGTAGCGGTGGAACCGTTGGGACGACCCCGGTTGGGGCGCAATGCGTTCTGGGCGCAGTCGGCGTTCCATCTTGACTTCGTCCTGGCGCACATCGCCACCGGCAACCAGCCACACACCCCGTGGACGACACCCTCCGTTTGGGACCCGAGGCGCGCGACGGTGACGCCCTCGTCGTCCCTCTCCCGTTCCTCCTCCTCCCCCTCCTCCGCGGGCGGCTCATCGGGCAGCTCCGCGCCTGCTCCCTTGCGCGTCCGAAAGCCGGAGCCGTGCTCCTTGACGCGTCGTGCCGGCGCCTCTACATCATCGGCGACGCGCATTCTGCCCAGCACTGCTCCGCGCCAACGCCGGCGCTCAAGAAGGTGTAGACGGAGCGGCGTCCCTCCACCTTGCTCGAGGAGATGGCCACCCTCCATCGCTCCATGGCGACGGCGGACGACCCGGAGGGCCTAGCGGGGACCTTCAACGAGTCGTTCAACACGCCGCCGCGCGCGTGGTCCTTCGTCGACCACGCGGATATCACTGGCGCACCCTATCATCGATCTGGACGGCTATAACGGCTTCGTCCCGGCGGCCAACGGCGACGAGGCGGGGCTGAGCAACTGGCCGCGCTCTCCAGGCGGCGACTACGACATGATGTAGGAGGACTTCGACGTGTTCGTCGAATTTAGTTATATTTTAATTTTAGTTTTAATTTCATTTAAATATTGTAACATTTCCTAAAAATTCGAATGAAATCGAATTTTAAATTTGAGTTTTTCTTATTTTTTTTGGAGCTGCGAGTGGGGAGCGTCGCCTCCCAACGCCAGCTTCATGTTTAGACACCCACTAAAAGATCGTCTCCGGCGTCCATCGAGACGCTTTACCGGGGCGCGAGTGGAGATGCTCTACCATGTACTGATAACTAATAATTTGATGAATATTGAGGTCGTTTCTCCAGGATGGCGGGCATGACGTAGACAAAACATGGCATGGCCACCGAGAAGACGCGGTGCCAGCGGGATCGCTCTCGCTCACCAGCAACCAGGAACGTAGTACCGTCTCCGGATGGCACCCGCCGGGTTTGGGGCCGGATCGGCGCCCCCCGTACCCGCCCCATCTAACTTGTCGGGTCTCACTTCTTACCAGACCCGTGATCCGGCCGGGTTCGGGGGCCCAACGGATACCCATCTAAGGAGCGACACCGATACATGTGGAAAAAATAATGGAATATTGAGATGAGTTTGGTGGGAATAGACACGTGTGTACGTGTATTCTCTACAAGACTCCCGATTCCAACGCGTACATGTGATGTGTGAGTTGTGTGGTCCATAACCCGTGGATGTGTGGTTAGCCACAGGATTATTAGGGATATGATTAAGACTTAGAGCGAGTCTGCCGATATACGTATATGAGTTTGCCACCCCATACCCGCCCCATTAGACATGACGGATCTAATATTTAACCAAACGCTCTCCATCTAACACAGATACCCGTCGGGTTTGCGGGTTTCGGGGGCCTATTGCCATCCTTAGTACCGTCCCACAATGGGGTACGCGGCACAGGTGGCACGCAGGACATCCCGACCGGATTGGCACGGCGGGACGACAGGACAAGCGGAGGCCGCTTTCCCGCCCACTTCTTTTGGCTTCCCTCCTGTGATTCGCATAGATCGAGACGGGAATCTGGCGCCTGCAAAAGAAGGGAGGAGTAGATCGAAGCAGGTCCAAAGCTCAGAAGGACGCGATTGTCAGAGCGGACGCCGCAACGAATTGCACGAGCTAGCAGGGACATCACGTGAAGGCGCTGCGGGATAAATTAACTAATCGGGGACTCAACGCGTGATGTGGAACTTTGTAAAGTAATTGTTCCCTGCAACGGCAGGAATAGCTAGCGCTCCGTCCAGGTCCAGCACAGACCGAGTCTGTATTTTCGGAATGTTTTTGGATTTACTCCGTGTAGGCTAGTACAGATCGATGTCTGATCGCATCATGTAGGTAACCACAGTCACGGCATTTCCACCTGCTCCAATTTTTTTCTAGCCTTATTTGAGACGTCGGATCTGTGTCCGAAAATTTGGTGGTTGTGGCCCATTACGATGACCCTCGAAACGCCTGCACTCCGAACGACGACTTGATCAAACAATTGAAGACAATTGATTATCAAAAAAATGAAAACCACCTACATATCCGGCAATGATATGAAAATGTTTCGGCCAACATAAGTCCGGCCATACAACAAACAATCGCCTCGACCAACACAAGTCCGGCCATCAAAAGGGCACCACCGTCGCTCTCGGTGCGTGCGATTTCAGTGCACGATCATCTCTTCGTCCTCCTCTTCTTCCTCTCCGACCTCCTATTTTTTCTCGGCAACCTCTAGAGCCGCTGATGGTGCAGGGGTGCACTCGTTGCGAAACCCCAAGAGGAAGTTATGTTGGTAGGGCACACTACCACTTCAGCAGCATCGTGGAATCTAGACAACACGATCAAATTACTTTGACCCAACGAAGCAGTGAGATTGTCAATCTCAACGGTTTTGCTGAAACAAAGGATTAGACGTGTAGTGTGGAAAATAGTATTTGTTTGCAGTAAATGAAAGAGAAAAATGATTGCAGTAGTAAAACAACAGTTGCAGTGGTTGTATATCAATGTAAAGAAATAGACCAAGGTCCACAACTCACTAGAGCTGTCTCTCCAAAACAGATACTCCCTCCGTCCTGGTGTATAGGCAGTGGCGGAGCTAGGGCCCAGCCACCCCGGGCAGCTGCCCGGGCTCCAGCCAGCAAACACTGTTGAAGTCATTCCACAAATTAGTTGATCATTAGCATTTTATTTGGGCTAACTGGACGACGGTCGGATGCGTAGTATACTTTGCCCAGGCTCTAATCGTCAGCTGTCTTCGCCACTGTGTATAGGGCACAATACCAAAAATATGTAGTCCCATCTCTTAGACATATTTTCCATTAATTCTTTTCTAATTAGTGGGTGGTTGTCTCTCTTCACCCCTCTCCACCAATGCATGTAATGTTTAAACCCCAATAAATGAATACCTAGGGTATAGAGAATTGCTATATGTGCCCTATAAACCAGGACGGAGGGAGTAGATAACATGCTAGGTAAACAAATTACAGCTGGGCAATTGACAGATATAAAGGCTACACCGTAGTGCATATGCATGACATGATGATTACTATGTGATTCATGCCGGCATTACAACAAGATACATAGACTGTTATCCAACTGCATCTATGACTAATAATCCATCCTTAGAGTGTCATTCGAGCAAACTTTGGGTATTAAGTTGCAAGCAACAGATAATTACATTAAGCAAAGTGTGTAATGTAAGCAATAAAATTATCCTTAGACAAAACATTGTTGTTTTCTTCCTAGTGGCAACAACACATCCCCCACCCATTACGTTTATGTCACTCAAGCGTGAGTGAAAGGGAGACATGAACCCACTATCGAGCATAAATACTCCCTCTTGGAGTTACAAACATCAACTTGGTCAGAGAATCTACTAGTAACGGAGAGCATGCAAGATCATAAATAACATACGCATGAAAGAACATGATAGATTAATAATCACTGGACATATCATTCAATATTCATCAGATCCCAGCAAACACAACATGTAGCATTACAATAAGATGATCTTGATCATGTTAGGCAGCTCACAAGATCTAAACATGAGGCGTAAAGAGGAGAGAAGAACAATCTAGCTACTGCTATGGACCCGTAGTTCAGGGATGAATTACTCACGCATCACTCGGAGGCAAGCATGGTGATGAAGAGCCCTCCGGTGATGATTCCCCCTCCCGACAGGGTGCCGGGGAGAGCTCCAGAACCCTCTCGAACTAGGGTTGACGATGACGGCGGCTATGGATATTTTCGGTGGAAAAAGGCTCGGATATTTAGGGTTAACCCGTGGAGAGGTATAAATAGGCCAGAGGGAAACGTCGGTGGGCAGCCAGGGAGCCCACACCACCCCCAGGCGCGGCCAGAGGGGGGCGCGCCGCCCTATGGTGTGGGGCCCTGAGGCCCCCCTCAGGATCTCCTCCGGACTCCGTGTACATCATAGATTTCTAAGACTTCCGGGCATTGTTTCGTCCAATTCCGAGAATATTTCCACAACAATTTGAAACCAAAACAGCAGAAAACAAGAACCGACTCTTTGACATCTTGTCATAAGTTAGTCCTAAAAAATCCATAAAAATGACATCAAGTGTATAAGAAACATGTAGCATAAGGCATGAAAACAATATGGAACAACAAAAATTATGGATACGTTTGAGACGTATCAGCCGCCTTCGCCGCCACCCTCGCCGCAGTGATGCGTCGCCTTTCAGCCAGGAAGTAGGCCTTTTGATCGAGGCTCATGTCAGCCGTGTTGGTTGACATGATCGAGTCCTCTTTGACCTTCTATGTCGCCTTCGCTTTCTCCGTGGCCAAAGTAAGAAAGATGTTCCACCTGTTTTCGATATTGAAGTGTGTCTTTTGTTTGCTCGTCGTCGATGCGTCCACCTTCTTGATGTACACGGCCATGGCATCTTGGATGCCGGCTTTCGCTGTCGGCTTCTTTCTAGATTTTACCTTCTTGGCCCCAATAGACTGTTCAACGCTTCTCCCCAACATCTTGGTTTCAAAAATCGCCCTGCTCTCCTCTGTCGGTTTCTTCCCAGATTTTACCTTCTTGGCCCCAATAGAACGTTCGACGCTTCTCCCCGGCATCTTGGTTTCATCCACGTCGCCCCCCTGCTCCCCTCTACTGGCCAAAGTGAGCCACCAACTCTTCCACTTTGGCCAGTTTTAAATTTTGCTCTAAACATGCATAAACTTGAAAGGCTTCTTGCCATCTATGTTTAGCTAAATGTACATCTTGTGAGCATCCTTCCTCTACACGAAGGCTGGAGTCATAATAAGCAAACAAATTAGGAAAAAGGGCATGTAGACTTGCCACTCTTGGCATCATAATAGGCTTTTTACTTTCATCGCGTCGTTCTTGCCACTCGCGTCCCTAATGTAGACTTGCTCATGGCAGCCATAAAATTTATTGCAAAGCCCTTCTCAATTTTATTCGCATTGCGATCGGGGTGGCAGCTGTGCTTTTGTATGCCTTCCTTTCGTTAAAGTTTTTGAAAATGCGCTTCTAATACACCTCACATGTTTGTTGTGCGCATTTGCCAGCGTCCCGGCTCATAAATATCTATGATTCGACCAACAATTCATCCTCCAAGCCGGACCACGTATTGCCTCGGCATTCCGACTTCTTGATGGTCTGGTTGGCGTCGATGTCATGGATATCTTCTTCACCCATGGCGGTATCGTCGTCATGGAAATCGCCGTAGGCCTGACCATCCTTACCTTTTCCGAATTGACCGGCGTCATAGTAGCCGGTCGAGTTGCGGACAAAGGCATGCACCGCCTCCTATCAAACACTTGGCAATCAACACATAATTTACCTGGCCAGCCGGTCTCTCACACACGCACAACGACAGCAATAAATTCGAGCAAAATTAATGCACACAAATATAGATTAGAATAAAAATTATTGCACCTCGTCCGGCTGCGTCGTTTGGTCGATCATGTTGGCGCCTGTTCATCGAAGAGATCGCCTCGGCATGACGTATGTTCGCCCTTGTGGATCCACTCTGACACATCCCTGACGACTCAAAGAGGGTCTCCTTGTTGATTGTTGAGGTCGATGCCGTCTAACTGCGTCGTCTCGTTGGATAAGATGGAGAAACGAGATTGTTGTGTGACCGACAGCTGGCTTGGGTCGGCTTAGTAGCGCGTGGAAAACAGCGACGAGCTACCTTGGGGGAGCGACGGATGTGGCAGTTTGACCCAAGGCCAACATCACATCGTCGGTGTCGTTCGTCGCCATATCCTTCGCCCGTAGGCGCCACATTTGATGAAGGGCAGACTCGACGGTATGCCGCTACGTGTCCGACAGGTCCACCACCAGATCTGACTGCTCCCGCTTCATCGGCTGTTTCTTTGGCGCCAAAACCGACACTGCCGCCGGATTGTGAGCACGTGGGAGACTTGGTTTATTTGGGATATGGTGCAGGAAGGTGAGGAGGCAGCGGCGAAGAGAAAGTGAAAAAATGGAGAGAAGAGTACCATTTTTGCCGCTCTGCGCGCAAATATAGAGGAATTGGGCGCGACTTGGGTCTATGACGAGTGGGACCCTCCTATCGGGTGGGCTGACCGGACGATGTCCGGCGTCCCAGGAAGACCAAGTTTAGCGGTGGGATGGGGTGCCGAACATAAATTTGATGGATGGACACGTTTGAGGGTGTCGCCGTGGTCGTTTTTTTTATCCGGACACCTAATGAGCCACCGGGGCCGTTTGGGGGTGCCGTAGAGATGCTCTCACCCATGCACAGCTCGTTATGTATCACTTCGCCAAATGTGTCGGCCGAGCGGCATCCCTACGCATCGGCTTCACTGCATAAACACATATAGAAATACTCTCTCCGTTCCACAATCTAAGATGTTTTAGATATTTTCAACATTTACATATATACACATGTATTTAGAAATGTTTTAGCGTATATGTTCACTCATTTTAGTATGAATATAGATATCATGTAAAACATCTTATATTATGGAAGGGAGGAAGTAGGTAACAATGTCACATTTGCAGGGCTGTCGATGGCCATGAGCGAAGTGCTCGATCGATCTGGGCCCCCGAATTCTTGGGGCCCCCAAATCTGTACGCCCTCTTAGATGTCCGCTAGTCTGTAGTCCGCTGGGTCGCTCCCTGATTTTTTCAAGTGGGTTGTCGATAGTGACGTTGTCTCCCGACGGATCACAGGTGCAGCGTCTCTCCTCTTTGTCTCCTGGATCACGTTCAACTCCCCCGCTAAAGTTTGTCTAGGTATTGTATTAAATATAAATTGCTCTATGTTGATTCATTTGTAGTCATATTGTTTGAATTCATGAAAATTACTTTCTCGGATTATGAAAGAGGAAGAATCAAGAGTTATAGAAAAAAAATCATTGAATCTGAGGTCAATTTATTTGTCGAGCGCTACCTTTTAATAACTTTAATGTTTGATGTATTTCTAAATAAGTTAAAAAGTACTCCCTCCGTTCCACAATATAAGATGTTTTAGACATTTTCCACATTCACACATATACATATGTATCTAGACATGTTATAGTGTATATGTTCACTCATTTTAGTTTGAATCTAGACAACATATAGAACACCTAAAACATCTTATATTATGGAACGGAGGGAGTAACTCATATTGTAGTTATATTTAGGTTTTTTTCCCAAAATTTGGGGCCCATTTTATGTTTCGCTCAGGGGCCCCCAATTTCTGGAGACGGCCCTGCACATTTGGTCCTGCGAACTCGAGCCTCCACGCTGGCATTGACAAGCTCGGCATTTTCTTTTCCTTTTGGCTTAATCAAGCAAGTCAGCATGTGAAATGATTTGACAAGCTAGACTTTGTGTCCTGCTCCTAGTGCAGTCATCCAGTGGTACCGGGAGAAAGGGAAAGGAGAGAATGCGGGAGAGGGAAAAGAGGCGTGCGTCCTCCTTCCTAGGTGGCTCTGGCCGAGACGACGGAGAGGGATAGTTTTCTCTGCTCAAAGCCAAAGGGACCAATAGACCTCGCTGAGGCAGCAAAGGCTTTACGCGACTGCTGTCGCGCATTTCCACGCACTGCACTGCACTGCTAGACTAGACTGCTCCCCGTTGAGGGCAAAATGATTGCAGGTCGCGTCGGGCCCAGCCACCTCCACCCAGATTCACAAAAGTGCTCAAACGCTTGCGGCCATCGAGTGAGTCCTCTCTCTACCGCTCTGTCTTGTATCGTTCCCGCGGTGTGCGTCCTTTTGTCAGGTTCACAAGAGAAGCAAAATGTCAGCGTACGTCGCCGGCCGGCCGTGACGCGTTCCCACCGATTTTTTTTACAAATATGGCCCGTAACGAATTGCATTATCAAAAATAACCCCCTCAAATTTTATTATCAAAAGTAGCCTTACAGGACCAGTTGGTGGAAAGTCACTTCGTGCCAACTCAGCCCGCGGAAAGTGGTTGGGATCGTGCCACCTCACGCAGCACAAAGAGACTTTCCGCCTTTTGAGTTGGCGGCAAGTGGACGTGGCGCTTTTTCTCCTTCCTGCCAGATCAGTTTTGACAAATAAATTTGGAGGGGGTCATTTCTAGCAATACGAATTCGGCAGGGGGTCATATTTGTATAAAAATCATTTCCACCAGGCAACCTGGATCTACGTGAGGCTCCGTTTGTTTGTTAGCATCCCAAGAGTGGCTATAAACAAGTGTGAATTGCCACTTTAGAGCGTGCATGGCCTAGAGATGTAAGAGCATCTCCACTCGCTGCCGCCAATAGGCGTCCGGATTTGCACTTTGTGGGAGCTTTGGGGGTGTACGGACCAAACAGAGGCTTTGGGGGCTCTCCCGTTCAGAGCATCACCCAGTCGCCGCCCCGAGACCCCGCACCCAGCTCTGAGCTCATTTCCACAAGCACCTTGTGGGCTGCCAACGAGGCTTCCTCTCCCGCCATGGGGTTTGACAAGGAGGGGAGCTCCTCGTCCTCCGGGCTCGATGCGGCAGCGCTGCTGCTGTGGCACGGCGGAAGCGGCAAGGCGCACCTGTCGTCGCAGCCCAAGACCTTCGCCAACGTCTTCATCGGGTGGTCGGGTCGGGCGTGATGGGCCTCCCCTACACCTTCTCCCGCATGGGCTGGGTGGCGGGCTCGGTCCTACTCCTCGCCGTCGCCACACTCACCTACCACACCTGGGCGCAAGGCGTGCCTCGTCGTGTCCGGAGGCGGGCACTTCCCCTGCGAGGAGGCCGCGGCGGTGATGGCGAACATCAGAGCGTGGGCGACGAGGAGCGGCAGCTCGACCACCGCACGGGCCATGGTCGGCGGCGGGCCCCGGGGAGGACGACCACCGTAGTGCCTCCGCGCCATCCAGAGCACCGTCCCCTCCTCGCTCCAGCGCCACCACGGTCGACCTCTGCAGCAACCGCCTAGTAGGCCAGATCCCGTCCGAGCTCGGCTCCGGCCTGTGTGGCTGCCCCGAGGAAGAAGCTCCGGTGGTGGCCACGCTGCACGGATGTTAGGGACGGCGACGGAGAGCGACGACGACGGTGGCCGCCGAGCCGACCAGGGCCCGGCCACCGGACGCGCTGGACGGAGAGGTGCCGGGGCTGCTCAAGGAGGCGAAGGAAGGGAGGGTGGTGGAGCGACTTCTCCTCGCTAACAGGAAGCTGCGCCAGCCTTCTACTACTTCTACGGGATGGAGGAAGAAGAGGCGTGGGAGCACGGGGGACCGAAAGAGACAGAGACAGGCGTGGTAGGTGGGGCAGAGAGAAAAACGCCACGCGGCGGTGTGTCACTTTTTGGCGCGGCAAAAAAACTCGTCCGGTGCCCCCAACCCAACCCCTCCGCGACGGGGTTCACGTGGGGTTGCCGGACGAGCCCCACGTCTCATCCGGACGGGAAAGGCATTTGGGGGGCCGAGTGGGTAGCGATTTTTGCCAAAACCCCCAAAACTGCTTTGGGGAGGGCTTTGGGGGCTGGGAGTGGAGATGCTCTATGTGGACGGGCCGGCGGGCAGAGCGAATCGTCCGCTTCATCTTTTTTTATTTTCTTTTTTTTTGGCCCTTTTGAAAGTGCACTATGGTCACCTAGAGGGGGGGTGAATAGGTTGACTACCAATTTTTATTCTTTTCCTTTTAGTTATGGCTAAACAAGACAAAACAAGGTTCCCTAGATGTGCAACTAGGTGAGCAACTTATGTGATACAAGATAATATACATAACGGAAGTAAAACGGATGGTAGCAAGATAAACCACAAGTGTAAACAAGGAGACAAGGATATGTTTCCCGTTGTTCCTTCTCAAGAGAAGTACGTCTACGTTGGAAAGGTGGGGAGCCATCTAGGCACTCCTCAATAGCACGGTTGTGCATACCTTATTCTCCTTGAGCTTCTCCGGTTAGGGAGATTATCGTTTCCACTATGAGGTTGACATGAAGGCGTTGACCAAAACCTTTACACGAGGTTGAGGACACTCCACAAGATGGATGGAGGCTCTCAATAAATCCGAAGCTTCTTTTGCAACAAGGTGGAAGCTACAAGCACAAGATCTACTAAGGTTTCTAGGCCTCAAGTAGGATTCTAGATCTACTAGGATGTGGTGGATGGATTTGAAATTCCTTTGGTGGAATCATGGATCTAGGTCTCCTCTAGCTCTCCACAAAGTTTCAGAGTGTTTGGATGGTTGGAGAGGGAGATATAGGAGATTGAAACTTTCATTAATGTCTAGGAGAGAGAGAGGGAAAATCTTAGCATTTATGAGGTAGGGAAAGGGCTATAAATACCCCTTCCCCATTTAGACCGTTACCCTCTCCCACGCAGCACCGGAGGCTCCAGTGGTCTTCGTACGTGCTTGCACGCGGGCCCCTTTTTCCGTCTCTGATATCTTCAGTGGCGGAGGCTCCGATGGTAAGAGCGGAGGTTCCACCCACCGGAGGTTCCGCCGCAACCTCCGCTCTTATGCACCCGAAGGTGTTTTCAGCGGAGGTAGCACCGGAGGCGCTACCGGAGGCCAGCTAGCCTGTAGCGCAATGGAACCAGCGGAGGCTCCGGTCGGAGGCCAGCTAGCATGTAGCTGCCACCTCCGCTCGTATGCACCCGAAACCCTTTTTAGCGGAGGTGGCACCGGAGGCGCACCGGAGGCTGGCGCTGGGAATAGCTGGGAAAAAACGCACAGGGCGGAGGTTCCGGTGGTTTCACCGGAGCCTCCGCTGCTTGCAAAAATAGCTTCCGAGTTTTGTCTCTTCGAGCCCTTTCCTTTAGAATAAATCCTGTAACCCTTTGAGAATGTATCTTTGAAGAACCTGGGCATTTTCATAGATATCAAATTGTCGCACCCTGATTTCTAGGGGATACTCACCGTACGAACTGGATAGCAGATGCTTGGATTATGGGGCATAACTGCTCCCACGTCCCAGCTTCCTGGTAGGCCTGCGCTTATGCGCGACAACACAAGCCCTGCTATTCCATCGTCGATGTAAACTATCCACTAGAGATCAAAGGCACTTCCGTCGACGTACTTCAAACCATACACACATGGTACGTCAACGGCGTTTAACAAGTGATATCACAACAGATCTCTACGACACAAAAGATTGAAATAAGTTGCAAATGGCTCTCATCAGAGCAGAGATAGCAAATACAATCATTCAGAGGGCACATGCCCCAACAATGCATCATTACAATACAGCGGAAGCATTCAACATGTCTGGGTACAGACAAGAACCAAATAGGCCTAAGAGGCCGGAAACGAAAAGACGGAGCCCATCCACGAAGTCTCGGATCCTGCCCGGGTCCGCTATCTACTCGTCAGCAGTCTCGTCATGATCCACGTAGTTGCCACCATGTAGATCTTCGGTAACGTAGGTCTGCGGAAACCACAGCCCCAAAGGGGTCAGTACATAAACGTACTGGCAAGCAAGACTCACAGTTCACCAAAGTGTAACCCGTCAACACCAAGCACAGATGCCTTGGGTTCAACGGAGGAAAGAGGATATAAAAGATGCTGCAACTGGCTGCGCTAACCAACTACAGAGATTCTACCACTTCCGGCTAACAGAAAGGAGATAAGATCGAGGATTGTAACCAACTGAAAGATAACTTCAAACAAACCCATCCTGGACCTCGCCCCTTATCCAAAGAAGCAATCCGAGGATAACTCACACAGTTGAGTTAATGATGGTTCAGATTATGGTGTCAATAAGCCTATTACTAGTCAGGTTGTTAATCATTGGGTGTAAGGTTGGTAATCATTAGGTTTAAGTTGTCCTGAGTACTTGTTAGCCAGTACTTTCACCAAGTAATCCATAACCGCGGAAAACACGGCTTCTCGAGAAGATTATCCCTGCAGGGTTGCACCAATTTGGCCGTACACGCATGAATGGCCCGCCAGATGGGAGATCACCCCACCAAGCGGGGCACTCAACACAACCAACAATTCTTCGCATCAAGCCCAAAGCACCTTGGGCGCACGACTAATCGAGCCCAGAAGAAAATGGACCCTCATAGCACTCTAAGAACGTGTCCCCCTATATGCCGACTACGAAAGTTCCACCCTGGCCTGGGCTCGCAAAAACATGCATGCGGCAAATGGAAAACACGAACTAAATGAGGCGATTTGGACGAGATGCGAGTCAGGTCAAGTTGAGGGGGGCGCCCATACTCGCTTCCCACATGCGGTTAGTGCGCTCATCATGGATCAGTAGACAAGACCCTTTTCCTATTAGGGTCGACACTAGCAGGCTTCAAAACCTCTCATGGGCCTCCTGCCAGTGCCTTATCATCAAATTTATTATTAATAGCAACATTAGCATGATTGATTGATTAAACATCGAGCCCCCAGAACATAATAACAATAGTAACTGAAAGTAACGGGTAACAGACTCGAGCAAAACAACCTAAGCATGCTAGTAAGGCACTGGCTCAAACAATGGGTTGTAGGAAGGGAGATGAGGCAATATCAGGTTTAAGGGATTCATGTGATAGGTTCGTAACAGAAACAACTACTACTAAGGCTAGCAGGAAAGAACAACGGAAAGTATCGGTAATCAATGTTGAAAGGAACACAATGGTTCATGTGAGTGATAACTTGCCTGCAAAACCCAGTAGCCTGGTACTGAGCTAAATCCTTAGAAGGGGTGTCGTAAGTATCGTCGGTCTCAACGTCGTCGTTTATCCGAGAAGAAGCAAACAAACAAGGCAGAAATAAACAATCATTATCATGGCATTGTGCACAATCAAAGATGATGCATGTCAAGTTAATGGGTGCATCAAAATAAACTACTTGACAAGATAACACAATTTAATTGGACCCATATGCAATTGGATTGCATATGGAAAAGATCCATTGAAATAAGTGGAAACAAATGATTTACAATTAATTATTATGTGAGAGTTGTTAGCATGATGCATGCATGATGATAACAACAAAATAACCACAAATAACAATGGTAGATGCAAGTGAAAAAGGATTGGAACAAGTTTTGGAAATCATTGATTAAGTTTGGAAAGTTTGGTTACTTAAAACATGTCACACAAGTATTTGTTGTTTTCACCACTTTAAGTTGTTCAAAATAGACAACAAAGTTCATATTTGATAAGAACACACAATTTTGGTTGGATTACATGTTTCACTTGTTGAAAAAGGATTTCAAATAAATTATTTATGAATTAAACAAGTTTACGCAAGAATTAAATGAATTTAATTCAAACATGAACTTATTTGAATTTTTATTTGTTCAAAACATTAAGTGAGATTCATATTTGAAAATTTTATGCTTTTATGGTTTGAAAACATATTTTATATGTCCCAAAAGAATTTGTTTTGATCAAGTTATGAATTTAGCAATATTAAATGATTTAAACAAGGTTTAAATCATTTAACCAATTTTAATTATTCAAAACATGAAACAAAATTTATATTTGGAAAGATGGTTTAATTTTGCATGGAAAACATATTTCATTTGTGGAAATTGGATTTAAAATGAGCAAGTTATTAATTTGGCAATTTTAAATGCAATAATCAAGAAACAGTTGTTTTCATCAATTTAAATTATTCAAAACAGAAAACAAAATTTATATTTGGAAAGTACATGAAAAATTGATTGGAAAACATATTTGGTTTGTGAAATATGGAATTTTTATGAGCAAGTTATGAATTTTGCAAATTTAAGTGAATTTGACAAGTTTTCAAATTTTGCACCAATTTAAAATATTCAAAACAGTAAACAAATTTTATATTTGGGTAGAGTATTTAATTTGGTACAGAAAACATATTAAAAATGTTGAATTTGGAGTTAGGATGATTTATTTATGCAATTTCCAAAATTGGGTGCAAATCTGCCATTTTTACTGCACTAGGGACTTAGAAAATATTTTCCAGGGATCTAGATATTATTACCAGGGGCATGGTTATGATTACTGAGAAGTGGCTGTGACCAAATCCATGGAAAAAAGATTTGGTTAAAAATGAGGGAGGGGGGATTCGAACCCCCCACCTCCTGATGTGCTCGATGGTGCCTAACCAATGGGGTACTTCGCTGTGTGATGACAGGATGGAAGCCGCGGGGGGGATATGGTGTGGCTTGCGGACTGTTTTTCTGAAACTGCACGTACGTTTACTGAACCAAGATCGGACATGGACACAGCTCGATCGCTGCAGCTGGGCTGCTCGCCGGAGGGCGCCATCCGCGGAGGAGGGGCTCGCGGGTGCGGCCCTAGGGAGAGGAGGGAGGAGGGCGAGAGGAGGAAGGCGGAAGGGAGCCTCACCTTGGCTGATCGGGAGTAGGAGGGGTCGGGGCAGCAGACGTGCAGGTACAGGGAGGCGTTGCAGGGAAGGTGGCCGGCGTTGGAGGAGATGGCGCCGGCGACTCGGGCCTCCTCGGCCGGTGACGCCTACATCGAAGTTGGAGAGGACAGGGAGCCGTTTCCATTCCCGTGGGCAGGAGGTCCTCGAGGTGGCTGCGGCGATCGGCGGTGAGGGTGGTTGGGGCTGCTGTTTGGGTTCAGAAAAGAAGGAATTTCAGAGAGAGGCAGAGGGATCTGGGGAGGAAAGGAAGAGGATGGCGGCTTGAGGGAGAAGGGCTAGGGTTTCTAGGGCTAGCAGAGGGGAAGGAGGTGGAGGTGCTGTTTTATGGGGGTGAGGTGCCTGTACGGCAAGCATCTGAGAGGAGGAGGAGGAATCATACGGTAGGGAGGGGGTTCGTACAGAGGAGGAAGAAGACAAGATGGAAAAGGTATGGGCCAGAAGGAAAAGGGCCTGGGGGGAAAAGGTATTGGGCTCCTAGGGGGAAAATTGGGCTGGCTGTTGTGCTCTCCCCTTTTGTTATTTTTTGTTTGTTTTATTTTTTTTGTAGCAAAAGCAAATGGAACATTGGATGGTTTGTTAAGTGGTTAAATTTTGTGGAAATTTCAGTGTAGGGTATTTAAACCATTAGTAAACAAAAGCCAACTTCCAATGTCAAAAGTTGGAATTTTATTTGATATTTGCATTTCAACCAAATTTGAATGTATTTTCATATTAAGCAAACCTTATGAAATAAAAGCATTATGATAGGGTAGCCCCTAAGAATTAAAAGATTAAATTTAGTTGATTGAATTGATAATGTTTATAAAGTGGTTATGACCCAACTTGGGTGCTGTTTGAAAAACAAACCGAATTGATTGAAATTTGCAATATTCATTAATATTAGGAAAACAAAGCAATTTCAATAGGGTTTCCCCTAGGGTTTAGAATGATTTAAGGAATTCAAATTAGTGGTGCACTTCATGGATTCAAAAGTTTAATGATTTTGAGACATGGTTTGAGTTTGGAAGTGATTTGGAATTAATTGATTAAAGTGATTGATTGAATTAAGCAACAATTTAATAAGTGATCCAATATGAAATAAAATGGAACAATTTGGTTGTTTTCACTTGTTATTTTTATTCCAAAAGTTGTAACAGAACAAGTATGAAAACATTGTTTGAGTAAGGTTTGAATTTGAGTTGTGAAAACAGTGGAAAACAAATGCACCAAATAAGAAACAAATGCAAACAACATGATGACATGATGCAAAACTTTAATAAACAAGAAATCAAACATTCTAATTGGTAGGTTTTCATACTTGGGCTGTTACAAAACCTACAAATGCTCTAAATAGATATTAGTCCAATAGTTATATTGCCATCAATTATCAAAACGGAAGATGATCTTTCATTCTCCCCCTTTTTGGTAATTGATGACAACATAACCATTTGCATAGCTAGAACACGAACAACATGGATAGAGCTCCCCCTAGAGATATGCTCCCTTCATGTTGAGAGAATTAAACAAGAGAGATAGCTAAACACACATAATAGGGAGCACAAAACATGTGATAGAATTAAAGTACTAGGTTCACAAGTTCACACAATGCATAACGAAGTTCACATCGAACAATAATTAAACAAACGAAGTTTTCAAATAACCAACTCTCTCAAGCAAGACGAAATAAGTAAGGCAAAAACACGGCTTGAGAGAGAACCCATGCAAATGTCCAACACTCCTAAGTAGATATCTCTCCCCCTTTGGCATCAAGATACCAAAAGAGGGAAAAGACCGATGCTAACTCCCCAAGGATCACTCGGAGGAGTTGTCCATGCTAGGAGGACGGGCGCGACGGCGAGAGCTGGTGACTTCTTCTCCAGGTTCCTCATCAGACCACTCAATGATTTTTCCTTTGGAGTCCTTGGCTTGCCACTTGTCCCAATTGGTGATGCTATCCTGAACCCGAGAATCCACGGTTTCCCCACTATCACGACGAAGCTGTCTCTCTGCCTGTGCTGCCTTGCGGTGCCTAAGTTCCTTGTCATAATGAAGTTCCCACTGATGCTGCTCGATCTTCTTGTTCACTCGGAACACTTTCTTGAGAGCCCTAGCCATCCATTTGAAGGCACTGTCAGAAGGACGAGGACGAGAGGGCCCAACTTCTTCTTCTTCGTCTTCCTCATCAACAATGACCCGTGGCTTGGACTTGCCTTTGCGAGCAGCCGGAGTGGGATGCACAACAGGCTCAGTATGGTCCTTGATAAGAAGCCATTTCTCCATGTGTGGGATCCAATGGGTGTCGTCAAGGTGATCTTCCGGGAACTTGTCCTCCCACACATGCAATATGATCTTCATAATGAATGGCCCAAAGCAAGCATTCTTCCTTTGCACAATGACATGCCACAATTCATTCCAGAGATAGTCAAGCACATCAAGTTTCTGAGTCATACCGGCCAGCCACTTCTCATGAGTAAGGACCATGAGTTTCTTGAGGAAGCCTTGTATCTCATCAATGTTGCCCGCCTTGGGGTTGATAATCTCTCGATAGTTGCGAAGCGTAATGTCATAGGTGGTGTAGAGACCCTTGACAAAGCCAACGACAAACTTCTTCCAGTGATAGCGAGGTGTGAGTTGATCCTTGGAGATGGAGGAGGCATTAGGAGTGTGCACACGGAACACTTCACTGTCATACTGAGGGCCACCAACAAAAGGTCCATGATCCGGGTAGCCACCATGAAGAACCCCAACCTCGGACCACTTGAGAGTGAGCTTATGTCCCTTTGTCATCCAAATGAGGTGACGCTCAGTTTCATTGGCAAGATGCACGGTGGCCAAGAACTCGCAGACCAATCCCGCATCATAGTCTTGTTGCACTTGCATAATGGGAGAAAGACCGAAGGCATCAACAATTCCTAGGGCTTCTCCAAAATAGTCGGGCTTCCTCTCCATATGACCAAAGTTGATAGCATATTGAGGGGCAAAATTTTCCTTGGGCTTCCTCATAAGGATCTCATGATAGATTTGAGCTTGAAACACGGTGTGGAATCTTGGGTCCCCACCCCGAAACTGTGGCATCAAACGCTCTCGGTCAACAACGTATGGGTTCTCGCGGCGAGTTTCCAAGAACACACCCTCGGATAATTGAGAGGCGGATTTCTCCTTCCGAGGCAATGTCTTCTCCGGGGCCGAGAACTTTGGCTTGCGCTTGGGTTGAGAGGGATCCAAAGTCTCTTCAATCTCGTCCACTCTTGGTGCCTTGCGACTGTCCAACTTCTTGGTGCGAGTGCCGTTGCCCTTGGAACCGGAAGCATCTATGAAAGAAATATAGAGAGAAAAGCACGATGAAGAGATAATGCTCAAGTTCAATCAACGCACAAACCAAAGAAACCAAGATTTGGGGAATATTAGAGATGCATAACAACGAGGTGGGGCATATGGACACGATCCACCATGGGAACCGAGGTATTCATGCCTAATACTCAAAATCTAGGTTTCTAGTGTTTGTACTTGTGATTTCCTACTCCAAAACCTAACTCCATACATCTAGATGTGAGAAAAATGTGGCTCCTAGTGCTTCTCCATCCGTCAATGAGATGGGAGAGAGAGAGAGCTACATACCCGCATCCATGGTGAGAAGTGAAGGAGGAAGAAGATCCCGGAGCAGTCCAAGGCAAGGAGAAGGACCTCCCGGCGGTGGAGTTCTCTTCCCGGCGGCGGAGACGAAAGGGGCGGCGGCGGTTTGGAGGAGGAGGAGTGGGTGCGAGTGGGGAAATGAGATCTAGGATCTCTTTGACCCGCTCTCCCTAACCTTATCCCTGCGGAACTGCAGCGGGCGGAGGCTCCGGTGCTTTCACCGGAGGTTCGCCCCCCTGCCCACGCGGTGCGTTTTGGTACAGATCCGCTGGACGAGATTTTCGCACCAGCGGAGGTACCGGTGGGCTCTAGTGGACAGGCGCAACGGAGCCTCCAGTGGTTTCACCGGAGGTTCCTCCAGACCGAGTCTCAGCACGCCAAGATCAGAAAAAACGAGAGCATTGAGATGGAAACGGTCTTTTGGGCAAATGGAGCTTGGGTTGGATAGTTGTAACTATCATACAAGAGACATTACTTGATGTGAGTTCGCAAGATGCAAAGGAGTAAAAGCCGAACTCGCACAAGTTGTCAAATGGGAATAGTATGTACGTGAAAGAGCCAAAATAAAATCAACTTCGTGAGTAGGAGGTCGGTGGCCGTGGCCACCATGTTTGAGTGTGTACTTTGGCACCACGAAGATGTATCTTGGGTCCAAGAGTACTACTCACAATTAAGCACAATGAGTCACAAAATGACTAGATATGCAATGAAGAATTGATTTCTGCATAATAAGAGTAGTGTACACTCATGAGTTGAGTGACGCTCCCCCTATGTCCATGCCTACATCCAAACCTAATAACACATATAATGAAGGTACGTATGCAAGGTTTCAAGTGAAGTTGGATGAATCTATGACATTTAGTTCATTCCTCAAAGCTCTAAATCTTGGTTCATCGAGGGCCTTCGTGAAGAAACCGGCAAGTTGATCCTTGGTTGACACATATGAGAGATCAATATCACCCTTCTCAACATGACCCCGAATGAAATGATGACAGATCTCAATGTGCTTCGTCTTGGAGTGAAGAACGGGGTTGTAGGCGATCTTGATAACACTCTCATTATCACAAAGAAGAGGCACCTTGTCAAAATGAATACCATAATTGACAGGGGGATGCTAACCCGGTATGCCAAGCTCTGAGGAATAACCCGGCCCAAAGGATGGTGTGCAGGATTCGGCTAAGAATAAAGAAGCTTGTGAAGGCCCAAACTTGTGGGCTTAACGGCCCGGGTTATGGGTTATTGTAAAGGAAAGTTATGGTTAGCGCGCCGTGTCCAGGTAGGATCCGAAATATGCCTTGCCGAATAAGCTAGGGGGTACGGGTGCTTTATAAACCGACCCCCAGGTATAGTTTTAGGTAGAGATCTAAGAACCCTAGCAATATCGCGTGATATCGAGCATCCAGTGTAAACCCTAATCGAATTATCATATCAAGAATAGAGATCCGGCGACTTCGATTGCCGGCTATCAGATCAAATTGCACCATGTTTTCCCTTGAGCTAAACCCTCTCCCAAACGCCTGTGTCGACTTGCCCCAAGATCAGTTACCCCTGGTAACATCCGCCGTGATTATCCCACGACAGTTGGCGCCCACCGTGGGGCCTGCGTCCAAAGGTGTTTACATCACGGGAGAAGCTCGAAAGGGCATGGAAAATCTTGTCATTGGCGAAATCTACATCGACCACGAAGGAGAAAAGATGGTGGACGATTCCGGCTGGGGGCCAGAATCGGATCACCTCGAGTCCGGATCTATATTGACGATCGGCCGGATCAACATCTTCATCGGCACGGTACGAACGACTAATTTAAAAGGACAATATCATGTGCACACTACAGGAACTTCCAGCAGGAACGAGAAGACATTAAAGCAAGCGGCAAACTCGATTTCGTTGGCCGCGCCGGGACATCTCAGATGGGCGGAACAAGAGGTAACATGGAGTAGAAAAGACCATCCGGAGAAAATAGAGCGTCCAGGAGTCTTGGCATTGGTGGTTGCTCCACAGGTTAATGGTTACGAATTGAAGAAGGTCCTGATGGACGGTGGAAGCAGCATCAACATCCTCTATTGGGAAACCTTCTTACGGATGAGTCTCAAAGAGTCTCAGTTACAAAAAAGTTCGACAATCTTTCATGGGATCGTGCCAGGTCACTCGGCGAGCCCCGAGGGAAGGATCACCTTGGAAGTTGCTTTTGGAGAATCGACGGATAATTATCGAATTGAGTGGCTCACGTTCGAGGTGGTCAAATTGCGCAGTCCTTACCACGCGCTGTTTGGGAGGCCGGCTTACGCCCAATTCATGGCTAGGCCGTGCTACGTGTATTTGCAGCTGAAAATCCCGGGTCCTAAACGGACCATCACTATACATGGGAACCGGGATATAGCGGCCGAGTGCGACGAAGGAGATTCAGTTATGGCCGAGCAGGCATGCAGGAAGGAAGAGCTCGAATATTACCGGTCTCAAGTAAATCCGGACGATAGAACAACCTTGAAAAAGCCGAATACCGAGGATGAGAGAGCAAAATTCAAGGCAGCGCAGGACACCAAGAAGATGGATTTTGTCGAAGGGGATTCCACTAAGCAGTTTACCATAGGGTCTAACTTGGGAAAAGAGCAGGAGGAAGCGCTCGTGGAGTTTATTCGTTCGAATGCAGATGTGTTTGCCTGGACACCAAGCGACATGCCGGGTATCCCTACAGAACTGGCTGAGCACAGCTTGCATGTGGATCCCAAGTCCAGGCCCGTGAAGCAAGGTTTGAGGAAAATGAATGAGGAAAGAAGGAAGGCTATAGGCGAAGAGATCGCTCGGCTATTGGCAGCCGGCTTTATCATGGAAGAATTTCACCCGGATTGGTTGGCTAACCCGGTTCTAGTGATGAAAAAGACTAATGAGTGGAGGATGTGCATTGATTTTACGAGTCTCAACAAACATTGCCCAAAGGATCCGTTCGCGCTACCAAGGATAGATCAGATTATAGACGCAGTAGCTGGAAGCGATCTGTTATGCTTCCTGGACGCATATTCCGGGTATCATCAAATTAAGCTCAAAAGGGAGGATTGGGAGAAAACATCATTCATAACCCCTTTTGGGGCCTTTTGTTATAAAACTATGACGTTTGGGTTGAAGAACGCTGGCGCAACTTACCAACGATGTATTCAAAAGTGCTTTGAGGACCAAATCGGACGTAACGTCCATGCCTATGTGGATGATGTGGTCATCAAGACCAGGAAGGCGGAGACATTTATCGATGACCTAAAGGAGACGTTCAAAAACTTGAGGAGGTACCAGATGAAGCTTAACCCGACAAAGTGCGTGTTTGGAGTTCCAGCTGGGAAATTACTCGGTTTCATAGTTTCCGAGAGAGGAATCGAGGCAAACCCGGATAAAATCAAGGCCATCCAGAGTCTGAGAAAACCGGAAAATTTGAAGCATGTTCAAAAGCTCACGGGCTGCGTAGCAGCCTTGAGCCGATTCATATCCAGACTCGGAGAAAAAGCAATACCCTTGTACCGGCTCTTGGGAAGTCGGATAAGTTCGTGTGGGATCAAGAGGCGGACGAGGCATTTGAGGCACTAAAGAAACAGTTATCTGAAGCACCAGTACTAGCGGCGCCGGGTCCTAAAGAGCCTATGTTACTATATGTGGCAGCTGGCCCCCGAGCCGTCAGTGCAGTAGTTGTTGTGGAACGCCAAGAGGATGGGAAAGGTTACCCGGTTCAGAGGCCGGTTTATTACGTCAGTGAGGTATTATCAGAAGCAAAGCAGCGCTATCCACATTGGCAAAAGTTGGTGTTCGGGGTCTTTATGGCCAGCCGGAAGCTGAAGCCGTATTTCCAAGAACATCCCATAACAGTGGTTAGTTCAATACCAATGTCGGATATCATCAGAAACTCGGACGCGACGGGAAGGATAGCCAAATGGGCGATAGAGATGGGGGATTATCACATCAACTACGAACCCAGGTCAGCAATCAAATCTCAAGCTTTAATTGATTTCGTTAACGACTGGACACATACAGGCATGACTGCAACGGTTCCAAATTCCGAGTCATGGATCATGCACTTCGACGGATCAAAGCAGTACGAGGGATCAGGAGCTGGGGTGGTGCTAACATCACCCAAAGGGGACAAATTGAGTTACGTGCTACAAATTCACTTCGACTGTTCCAACAACGTGGCCGAGTATGAGGCCCTATTGCATGGCTTAAAGGTAGCCAAAGAGATGAACATCAAGAGGATACGATGCTTCGGAGATTCGGACCTTGTGGTACAGCAGGTGTCAGGAACGTGGGATAGAAAGGACGCAACTATGGCAGCATACCGCAGGGAAGTTGATAGGGTTGCAGGATGTTTTTCCGGGTATGAGGTGGAGCATATAGACAGAAGAAAGAATGAGGCAGCCGACGCCCTCGCCAGACTCGGCTCGCGCAGAGAGCCGGTTCCACCTAACGTTTTCCTGGACGAATTATGGCGACCATCAGTTAAAATCGAGTCAGAGGAGGAATTGGCAAATCAAGATCCGGATTCAGGACTCGTAGCCACTGTACGTACTATTCCCGAGTGGACAGAACCGGTTTTGGCCTACCTATCACAAGGCGAGTTACCACAACAGGAGGTATTAGCAAGGCAAATTTTGAGGCGAGCAAAGGGATATTCTATCATCAATGGGGAATTGTACAAGAGAAGTGCAGCAGGAGTCTTTTTGCGCTGCGTAGAGCCGGAAGAAGGCAGACAGATTCTCAAGGAAATCCATGAAGGCGACTGTGGACATCATGCGTCCACAAGGTCTCTTGTGGCTAAAGCTTATCGACACGGGTTTTTCTGGCTCACGGCCCTAGCGGATGCGGAACGATTGGTAGCAAGGTGTGACGGATGTCAAAGGTACGCTCGCCAAACCCATGTGCCGGCTATGGAGTTGCGGACTATCCCGTTAACTTGGCCGTTTGCCGTCTGGGGTATGGACATGGTTGGTCCCTTTCATATGTCACCATGCAAGAAGACACATCTTTTGGTGGCTATTGATAAGTTTACCAAGTGGGTTGAGGTTATGCCAGTTACTAATTGCGAAGCAGCTACAGCAGTCAAGTTCCTGAAAAGGATTATCTACCGGTTCGGGTACCCCCACAGCATAATTACCGACAATGGAACCAACATGTCCCTTGGTGAGATGGAGAAGTTTTGTGGCAACAATGGAATCCGGCTCGATGTGGCATCGGTGGCTCATCCCCAGGCGAATGGACAAGTGGAGAGGGCAAACCAAGAATTGCTTCGCGGATTAAAACCACCTTCTGTGGTTTGGGGTATCAACACCACACCTAACAAATCCACTCAGATGACACCCTTCTTCATGGTCTATGGTGCGGAAGCAGTGTTACCGAGTGACATTATTCACGATTCGCCTAGAGTATCAGCTTACGTCAAAGTAGAGAACGAAAAAACCCGGCAAGACGCCGTAGATATGTTAGAAGAGCAAAGAGAACAAGCCCTGGAAAGATCAGCCATATATCAGCAAGATCTACGGAGGTATCATAGCCGGCGTGTGAAGACCCGGGTATTCCAGGAAGGAGACTTGGTTCTGCGCCTGGTACAGTCAAACGAAGGAAAACACAAATTATCACCACCATGGGAAGGACCATTTATCATAAGCCGGAATCTGCATAACGGATCATATTATTTGATAGATGCAAGGGAAGAGTCGGCTACAGTCAACGACACCGCACACACCACTTCATCTATGCAAGAAAGAGATAGACCATGGAACGTGGCTCAGCTACGTCCGTATTATACTTAGTAAAGACTATATTGGCAAGTGGAATTGCACGATGTAATAGGCAGCAGGTTTTCTGACGTACTCTTTTCCTATCCAGGGTACCTTTGGGGACTGGACGGGTTTTTAATGAGGCGGCTTGCTGACCTACATTTTTTCATATCAAGTAAAGAGATGGTTATCAAGAAAAGAGATGGTTATCAAGAAAAGAGATGGTTATCAAGAAAAGAGATGGTTGTTATCAGGTTATGTATTCTCAGTACGATGCGTATATCTAGGTCTTGGGGGCTGGTCGCTTAAATAGCACAGTTACAAACTCAAAGACCCGGCCATGATGCCTATGAGTTATAAGGGCCGATTACTTGCAAACGAGTACGGCTACAATCTTATAACCGGACAAAGAAGTACAAATTTCTTGGCTATTATTACTTAAGCTCGATGTGACTCGCATTAAAGTGGCATGATTTGTTCGCTTACGATGGCAGTTAGTCATGAAACCCGACGGGGATTGGCTGGCTACGTCTTCGTATTGATGTAACAACATGGTATCCACGCGAAAGCCGGCTTACAGTACAAGACAGTCAAAAGGGTCATCTAAACCACAAGTTATGCAGAGTACAAGGCTGAATAGCTGGAAACTCAACGACTATTAAGCATAACTTCAAAACCTATGTGAAACAACTCGTGGATCTTTGTGAAAATAGCAATAAGCATTTTGTTCCCTTTTCAAGATCAAGTGTCCTAGACTCGGCAATCCAGGCCCGGTAGCTTGAAATCTTGAAAAGAGAAAAAACTGGCTTACTTGTATAGTTGCAAAAATCCAAATATCCGAGTCTTGGGGACTTGGGGACTTCGAAGCAAAATCCGCTTGTCAATACCCATGAGACCCGGAAATTGAGTTTTCACAAAAGGAACAATAAGTAAAACCAGATATCGAGAACAGATGAGCTTAAACTTAAAAAGGCCGGAACAGGCATCGAGTATATCAAGGCCTTAGCGTGCATTACAAAATCCTGGTGAAAAAATATCAAAGGTGCACAGGCGCACCGCCCAAAATAGGACTATTTCAAAAAGTATGTCGACCGACTGGCGCTTAAGAAGAGGCATTAGAAACCATATATCACTCGGCGTCCATCTTGGCCTTACCCTTGCCATCATTGGTGGTAGCAGCAGCACCCGGATCAGCGGTACCAGCCCCTGCAGGGGGCGGAACGACTGGTGTTGAGGCAGCAGGAGCAGAGCCGGCTTCAGCTTGCTTCTTGGCAGCCTCCGCCCTTATCGCAGCAGCTTCCTCCTTCCACCGAGCCAGCATGTCATACGGCTCAGGAAGATCCGACTTAATTACTTTATCGGCAGAATCATATGCTGGAACAAGTATGTTAACATCTAGTTCATCAGCAATTACGCTGGCCGGGTAACGGACCTCCTTCTGGACGGCCTGAAAATCCTTTACTGAAAACTTGGATCCGTCAAGCTTGAACTCTGGGAAGCCGCCCATAAGCCTCGCTAGCTCGAGCTTGGGGAGATAAGCTTTCGCAAGTGCAAGCCCCCGGGTCACTCCAACCCGGCAAGATGAGCGCTTCCAGTGCCGAATCCACTCGGGAACAGTGGATAGGGCGTCCAACAGCCTTTTCAGATCAACATGTCCTCTGCCCGGCCACCGCAACTCATCAAGGATCCATCTGGTTCCGGCACATAGTTGCCGGATAGCGCTATTCATGGTTTTCAGCTTGGCAATGTCATCTTCATCCGGCATGGCTTCGTCCGGGCCTGAAGTAAAATGAAGATATAAGTTGGAAAATTTTTGCTGTTTGTCAAAAGGATAAACCCGGAGAAGGAAGCGTACCAAGCAAAGAACGATAGGTATCAGATATTTCGACGGAAAGGCTTGTCAGGTCATCTTCGGCTTGGTGAGCCCTTCTTCGGTACTTCTTCATTAATTGCCTATTCCTCCTGGCTTCAGCCTCGGCTGCTTCACGTAAAGATATCTCCTTTTCAATGAGCTTGGCGGCGTCCGCAAGTTTCTCCTCGTATTGAGTCACGAAAGACTGCACGGATGTTAAAAAAGCATTAGTCAGGTAGAAGAGCACAGTTATCAGTCATTGGTATAATAGAAGTCCCGAGCAAGTCATGAATGAACTCACTCGGAACTTGGGGACTGGACAAAGGTACAAGCAATATTAATCGAATTTACCTCGTGTTTGGTTATTAAAGACCCCAAGATGTTTTCCTCGTTAGCCCTTAAGGTGCGCAGAGTTTCCAGCATCTGGGAAAAAGTTAACTCCTCGGAGCGAGTCCCGGAAGAGCCGGCAGCTTGATCATCTGGTAGGGGGGTTCTCCTCGCATTTGGAGTGGAGACTCGGACAGTCTGAGTGTCCGGGTTGGGAGAACTCATCCTTGTATCTAGAATTTCTATCTCTTCGTCTACTGGTTCCGATAAGGAAGGAGATCCGACGGTTTGGGAAAGTGGATTGTTCAGAGGGCCTTGTTCCCGGTTAGTTGTCGCATCACCACCAGTTGCGGCGTCTGCGTCGTCAGTCGGCTTCTCCACCTGGAGGTTATCCGTTTCTGTGTTTACCGGGTCACTGACGGTGACTTGAGCGCCGAAGGAAAGATGAGAAAAGGCAGTTATTAATGATGACGGCGGCTTGAATGAAAGTTCGTCAGATGCAAAAAGAAATAATATAGCAAAAACTTACCCGGCATTTACGGTGTAATCCGGTGGAAGCTCGCCACTGGAAGCAGATGAGGTCTTCGCAGGAACCACTAGTGGAACCCGGAATTGCCCGGCACGTGGGTGGTTAGGAGAAGGGTGGCGCTGAGGAGAGTTGGAAGAACGAGATGGAGGAGCACTGCCACGAGGGACCGAGGGGGTGGAGATGCCCGGGTTAAGGGGATCTTCACCTGGGGAGCTCCGGGTTACTCTGCGCTTGGCTGGGAAAGAATCCTTCAAGCATGACGAATTTGATAATTGATGGTTAAGTCGTCGCATGACGTCAAAGGAGTAAGGTTCAGAGGATAATGAGGAAAAATGAACCTTGGACACTGTCCCCCTGCCTTTCCTCTTGGCCCCGACTGTTGCCTCTGGGTCAGACTCGGTTCTCTCCGGGTCGTCTTCATTGTTTCCACCCTCGTCCTCTAGCCCTGCGAACCAGGTGTGTATTCATTGGAAAAAAGACAGACGAGAGGAAAGTAATGCAAGTAAAAATATGCAGATCCTGAATGAGTACCTTCACTATCGTCAGCCGCCTCGTCCTCCTCTTCCGGGTCTCTGGAGGGGGGGAGCGGTTCAACTCTCCAGAAAGGGTCATCAGCCTGAGGTAAAAAGATAAGATTAAGGCTTAGAAGCAGTATCGAGTTGAAATGTGGAAACAAGTTATGCGCGCCGAGTATTACCGCTGGAGCTGGATTTTCCCGGGTAAACGGGGGTAACCCGGTGATGCCCTTTATCACCTCCAGTTTCTCCGCCAAGAAGCCCTTGATGGTCTTTATAGTATCACCGGTCGCAAAGCTCTTGGTGGAGTAGCGGAGTGCGTCTGTGGTGTGCCCCGAATACTCGCACATCAATTTGGTGCGAACGGAATTAGGTTGGATTCGGAAATCGACCCAAGTTTTTATTAAATTGAGCCCTAGGAGGCCTTGGGCTGAGAGAATGGCTATCTTGGCTAGCGAAGGAAGGATTGCCTCCCTGTCTGAGTCTGATGCGAAGGCATTGAAAGACTCGGAGGGCTTGAGAGGGGTCTCTGAGTAACCCGACAGCTTCTTTTCGCTGTCGGGGGAGGTATCGTGGCAGTAAAAGAAAGATAGCTGCCAATGTTTAACGTGGGAGTGCAGGTTGAGGGTTGGCATCAAAGAATTCTTACGGCGTTGGATGGATACCCCGCCGCAAGTGAGAAGCGCTCCGTCGCCGCTTTCGCGGCACGGCTTGCACTGGAATAACTCAATGAAAAGAGTCAGACTCGGTGGCATGCACAAGTACGACTCAGATAGAACAATGAAGTGGGTAATGTTCAACATGGAGTTAGGCCCTATGTCGAACACCCGGAGTCCATAATGATCTAAGACCTCCCTAAAGAAAGGATGACCCGGAGGACGAAATCCTCGGGTCACGTGTTCAACGAAGCAGATTACCTCGTTTTCTTCGGGGGTGGGACGAGTCTCATTACCCGGTACCCTCCAGTGGATGTCTTTTTGAGAAGGGAGGGTTCCTAATTCGGCTAGCTCGTCCAATTTGGCTTTCGTGGTTGTGGAACGCCCCCAGTTGGCGGATATGGTTTGGGTGGTCCTCGCTGGAGCCGGTTGTTTTCCTTGTCGCTTGGGAGCCATGGGGCCAGCCTGCAAAACACAAAGAGAAGAGGCGTGTGAAATAAGACCCGGGAATGCTGAAATATCCGAGTATAAAGGTATCAAGAAGGTACGAAGCTGAGAACTGTCCGGGTATTGAGCACACTTGTGGAAATTGTTGGTCACTTACGTAGGGAAAGGTATTTGGGGATGACGGATGGTTGCCCATATTTATACCGCAAATGGAATAGCTGGAAAAGGAGGGTTTTTCCGGGTGTTAATGCAATAAGCGGAAAATCGAGGAGGAACGGATCTAGATGGAAACGTTTGCGGATGATTTTTAAGTAAAATTGGTAATCAATGATGGTTGGAGGATCATTTGTGACTATAGGGCAGATGATTGAAGGAGTTGGCAAGCGTCGAATCGATCTAATTTGGTGCAATCGGACAAATGACTTGCGGGTTGACCTAGATCCGATCTTGGATAAATTGAAAGTTGTGAGGTTGAATTAACTGGTTGCGAGAAGCTTACCGGGGAGATTGGAGTCTAATACGATGGCGACGAGCGGCGTGGCTCGAATGAGAGAAATGGAGGAGCAACGGTGACACTTGACGGTGGCGCAAGGTGACTCAAGGGCGGGCGCGGCCGCTGGCGATCTTGCGTTGGTAGCAGGTACGAGCTCCTCACGGTGGTGCTGCGAGGGTGTTAGGAGCAAGGAAGAAGAGGGGAAGTTGTGGCATGGTGAGGGGCTTAGGGTTACCCATTAAGTGCTATTTGTAAGGCAAGGGTGAGCCTATCCTAACGGCCAGAAGCCGGAAGCCGCGGGGTAATGGTTATCAGCGAAGATTTCGCGAGATATGCGTCAAGTATTGGGCAAGGCATTGGGATAGAAGAAGGAAGGGATTTGCTCCGTAATGACGGGACTGATTATCGAGCATGAGATCTTGGCATTTTTATTGTAGTCTGGACCTGGGAATTTGAACCTAAGTGTTTGGAGGACAAATCCGGGTTATTACATGGCCACCATGGAGTGAGGCCTCGCAGAATATCAAAACATCTTAACTCGGCTTCCATATGCCCGTATGTTCGACATCTTTGCGGGGAATAGCAAGCGCTTCAAGGAGGATCCATGAAGCCCAGGCTATTCTGGGGACTACTGACAGGGGGATGCTAACCCGGTATGCCAAGCTCTGAGGAATAACCCGGCCCAAAGGATGGTGTGCAGGATTCGGCTAAGAATAAAGAAGCTTGTGAAGGCCCAAACTTGTGGGCTTAACGGCCCGGTTATGGGTTATTGTAAAGGAAAGTTATGGTTAGCGCGCCGTGTCCAGGTAGGATCCGAATATGCCTTGCCGAATAAGCTAGGGGGTACGGGTGCTTTATAAACCGACCCCCAGGTATAGTTTTAGGTAGAGATCTAAGAACCCTAGCAATATCGCGTGATATCGAGCATCCAGTGTAAACCCTAATGGAATTATCATATCAAGAATAGAGATCCGGCGACTTCGATTGCCGGCTATCAGATCAAATTGCACCATGTTTTCCCTTGAGCTAAACCCTCTCCCAAACGCCTGTGTCGACTTGCCCCAAGATCAGTTACCCCTGGTAACATCCGCCGTGATTATCCCACGACAATAATCCTTCAAGGTTTTCCTCATCCAAAGCAATTGGGCACAACAACTTGCCGCGGAGATATATTCGGCCTCGGTGGTGGAGAGGGAAATGCAGTTTTGCTTCTTTGAAGATCAACACACGAAGGAGCGGCCAAGGAATTGGAAACCCCCGGATGTGGACTTCCTATCCGTGTTCTCTCCCGCATAATTCGCATCCGAATACCCGATGAGCTGAAAACTTGAACCCTTGGGATACCAAAGACCAAAATTTAGGGTATGAACTAAATATCAAAAGATCCGTTTAACCGTTTCCAAATGAATTTGCCTCGGAGAAGCTTGAAACCTTGCACATTTACCTACGCTATACATGATATCCGGTCTAGATGCACAAAGGTAAAGCAAAGAGCCAATCATGGAGCGGTATACCTTTTGATCTACCTCTTTACCGTTGGGGTCGGGTTTCAAGTCAAGGGTTGTGGACATGGGAGTCTTCATAGGCTTGGCGTCATGCATATTGAATCTCTTGAGCATGTCTTGAGTGTATTTGGCTTGTTTGATGAAAGTTCCTTCATGATATTGATTCACTTCAAAGCCAAGGAAATACTCCAATTCTCCCATCATAGACATCTCAAACTTATCGGTCATGAGCTTGCAAAAATCTTCATTGAACAAAGTGTTAGTAGACCCAAAAATGATGCCATCTGCATAGAGTTGGCATATGAACAAGTCACCTCCAACCATCTTGGTAAAGAGGGTGGGATCAATTAAACCAACATTAAACCCACGATCCACTAGAAACTCTTTAAGGTGCTCATACCACGCACGTGGAGCTTGTTTAATTCCATAGAGCGCCTTATCGAGTTTGTAGACATAATCGGGGTGGTTGGGATCCTCGAAACCTGGAGGTTGCTTGACATATACTAACTAATTAATGTGACCATTTAGGAAAGCACTCTTAACATCCATTTGATGTAACTTGAAATTATGATGAGATGCATAAGCAGGTAAGATGCGAATGGATTCAAAACGAGCTACAGGGGCAAAGGTTTTACCGAAATCAACACCTTCGACTTGAGAAAACCCTTGAGCCACCAATCTTGCCTTGTTGCGAATGACGATACCATCTTTCGCTTGCTTGTTCTTGAACACCCATTTGATGCCAATAACATTCTTGCAATCCTTGGGTCTTGGCACTAACTTCCAAACCTTGTTGCGCTCAAAGTTGTTGAGTTCATCATGCATGGCTTCAAGACAATCTTGATCTTCAAGAGCTTCATAGACCTTCTTGGGCTCAATGAAGGATACAAAAGCATGAGCCTTGCTAAAATCCGCCAATTGCTTCCTAGTGACAATCCTTCCACGAACTTGCCCAAGTATCTTGTCCTCCGTGTGACCCGCTCGTTCAAGATTCTCTAGCCTTCTCTTTGCTCTACAAGCTAGAATCTCCTCCAAAGATTATTTGGATATTGCATAAGAATCACCTTCATCATCGGAGACATGTCCATCTTCATCTTGTACTTGATCATTAATGGGTGAAGGATCACCACTAGATTGAGCTCTCTCAACAATGATGGGACTTTGATCATGACTTTGATGAGAAGATTGGCCTTGATCATTAGCTTGGCCTTGATTACTTGCTTGACCTTGATCATTAGCTTGAGGGCTTGGTGCATCTTGTCGGGTAGCTTGTGTATCAATGGGTGTAGTCAAAGGCTCCACTTGAGTGGGGAATAGTCCTTCTCCCCCCGTCATCTGGTAACCCTAAATGGGGATTATTTCACCAAGCCCCATTATTCTTATGACGATGGGAGGAATTGCATCTCCTACAACACCATGATCTATACGCCCCCGGGAGCCGTTATCCTCATCAAACACCACGTCTATATCTTCTTCAACTTGTCCGGTGGACTTGTTTTAGCCTCTATAGGCGTGAGCGTTTGTGGCATAGCCAACAAAGATACCCTCGTAAGATTTGGTCTCAAACTTTGACAAATGTTTACCTTTCTTTCGAATAAAGCACTTGCAACCGAAGACCTTGAAGTAAGATACGTCTGGTTTCTTGCCCGTGAGAATCTCATAAGGAGTCTTGTTCAAGATCTTGGAGAGATATAACCGGTTGGTAGCATGACATGCGGTGGATGCGGCTTTGGCCCAAAATTTATATAGAGAAGAGAACTCCACAATCATTGTCCTAGCCGCATCCATCAAAGTCCGGTTCTTTCTTTCCGCAACACCATTTTGTTGAGGGGTATAGGGAGTGGAATATTGATGAGCAATGCTCTCTTCACTAAGAAAAACCTCAACGGTATAGTTCTTGAACTCCGATCCATTATCACTCTGGATGGACAATATGGAAGCATTGTGTTGGCGCTCCACTAGAGTGATGAACTCGATGAATCTCTTTTGAGTCTCACTCTTCCTCTTGAAGAAATACACCCAACAATATCTTGAATAATCATCCACAATCACCAAGCAATACTTCTTTCCTCCGAGACTATCATAAGATAGTGGACCAAAGAGATCTAAGTGAATGAGCTCAAGAATTCTTGAGGTGGATATATTAGTCTTGGTTGGGTGAAGTTCTCCATGTTGCTTTCCAAAGGCGCAAGAACTACACACACGATCTTTAGCAAACTTAGCCTTGGTTAGTCCTAGAACATGATTGCCACTTTGAAGGTCATGCAACATTCTCATATTTGTGTGGTCTAACCGGCGATGCCAAAGCCACCCCACATCAACTTTAGCCATTAGGCATGTCGCGGCACACGTGTCTCCTTTAGAGAAGTCCACTACATACATGTCGTTCTCTACAAACCCAACAAAGGCTACTTTAAGAGTTGTTTCCCAAGTGACAATCACATTATCTTTATTAAAGAAAGAGGTAAAACCACAATTTGCAAGTTGAAGAACGGACATCAAGTTGTAACCAAGGGACTCAACAAGGAGAACATTCTCAATTGATAAATCATTTGAGATGGCCACATTGCCTCGTCCCAATACCTTTAGTTCGGAATTATAACTAATAGTGACGCAATTGAGATGAGGTAATGGAGGTTCAAGATTGCACATTACGTCATTGCTTCCGATCATATGTTGGGATGCACCACTATCCACCGTCCATCTACCCAATCCGGAAGCACTTCCCTACAAGAGATCAATTTCTTGATTTAGGTACCCATCCTTCAATGGGTCCTCTTTTGTTAGTAAGAAGGGTCTTAGGAACCCAAATAGTCCAATAATAATCATCACCATAAGAAGTACCAACGTATTTAGCATAAACATGACCATCTCTAGATTTCATGAGAACATAAGAGGGTTTATATTTTCCAGCAAAGTCGTTGTGAGTCATGCTCCCCTAGAGGTATCACCACCCACCACGGCGTTGGTCTCCTTCTCCTTGGTCACCTCTCCCTCTTTCACAAAGACAACATTCAGAGAGGAAGGGGTGACATTCTTGGTTTTCTTCTTTGACTTGGCAACAAAGCCAAGCCCTTCCTTCCCTTTCTTAGCTCCTTGAGAGCTTATGGCGTTGATACGTCCATTTTGCATCACTATTTTATATCATAATTTTCTGTTATTCATCTATATATTTCATGTTATGATGCACCCCTTATGTTATTTTATCTTATTTTGCATGTTTCATAATTTTTTGAGAATAAACGTCGGGACCAGAAATCTGATGGAAAAAAGCACCGTCGTGACCATATTTCAGAAGTTCAGAAAAAGAAGAAGAGGGATACCGGCGGTTTCTTAGAAGTACAGAGGAGGAGTCCAGCCAGAAGGGGAGCCAGAGGGGGGCCACCAGGGCCCACACCATGAGGTGGCGCGCCCCCTGGCTGCGCCACCAGGTGGTGTAGCCACCATGGCCCACCTCTGGTGGAGGTCTTTCGCGTACTTGACCCCCAGGGAACCCTAAGACTCATACCATCATCGAAGAATTATTCCGCCGCCACCACAGGGCGGAAACACCCGAGAGAGAAAAGCTCTCCGACAGGGAGAAATCTGCCGGGGAAATTCCTCTCCGGAGAGGGGAAATCATCGCCATCGTCACCGTCATCACTCCGGGCATCATCAAGATCGTCATCGTCATCATCATCATCATCACCACCAGAACCATCACCGTCATCCTCCTCCTTCATCCCGCTATAACAATTAGGGGCCTCTATCGTTGTTTTACATTAGATCTCTCTCTCGGTGTGGATTACTTGTTAGTAGTTTATGCTTGTGAGATTTATCGGTGTTTGCACTTTATGACCAGATTGTTATCATCCATTATAGCACCCCTGATTATGATCCATATGATGTCTTGTGAGTAGTTCGTGTTGTTCTTGAGGACATGGAAGAAGTCAAGTTGTTAGTAATGAAGTAATGTTGAGTAATATTTGATGGTTTGATATTTAAGTTGTGGTGTTATTCTTCTAGTGGTGTCATGTGAACGTCGACTACATGATACTTAACCATTTATGGGCCTAGGGTAATCCATCGTGTATTTGGCTACTAATTGTGGGGTTGACGGAGTGACAGAAATCTAAACCCCCGTTAGGAAACCATTACACGAAGGAGCGTAGGATCCCGAAGTTTAATGCTGTGGTTAGATTTATTTCTTAATTACTTTCTTGTAGTTGCGGATGCTTGCAAGGGGTATAATCACAAGTATGTATTAGTTTTGGATGGGACGGTACATTAGCGTAGGTTCACCCACACAACACTTATCAGAACACTAAGATTATTCAGCGGCATGGAACAAAAGCACTTGACAAAAACCTCCCGTGTGTCCTTGAGAACGTTTGTTAATAATAAGTAAACCCACCGGCTTGTCCTTTGCTGAAGAAAAGATTGGGCCACTTACTGCAATTATTTTTACTGCATTTTATTTACTCGCACTTTATTTATCTGCAATATCAAAACCCCCTACAAATTTATCTTTCAGTATTTACAGTTATTCCTTCATCGAAACTGCTTGTCAACACCTTCTGCTCCTTGTTGGGTTCGACACTCTTATTTATCAAAAGTACTACGATACACTCCCTATACTTGTGGGTCATCAAGACTATTTTCTGGCGCCGTTGCCGGGGAGTGAAGCGATATTGGGAAGTGGAATTGATAAAGGAAACTTCTGCTGTCAGTGTTGTTTTTGTTACTGTCTACTGCTTTATTACACTATGTTTGGATCTCCTTTTGAGTCCTTATTTGCGGGCACTACTTCCACTTCTAGGGTAGTAAGTGACCCACCGCCTGATGATTTGGATCCTTATAAAATACCTATAAAGATTGTTAAACATGTTATGAATAACTGCTATTCAGGTGATGGAACTGTCCATCCTGGTGATCATTTACTCTTTTTACATGAATTATGCGAGTTGTTCAAGTGTGCAGGTATTACAGTGGGCCAAGCAAAGAGGAAATTATTCTGTATATCATTGATAGGCCGAGCCGCTGAATGGCTCAAACTGCTAAAAATAGCCAGACTATTGGATTGGAGGAAATTGTGCCTCTCTTTTATTCTAAATTCTATCCTCCCAGTGAAATTCATAGAGATCGGAATTATATATATAATTTTTGGCCTCATGAAGGAGAGAGTATTGCCCAAGCATGGGGGAGATTGAAATTACTAATGCTCAGATGCCCCATTCATGAGCTCCCCAGTAATATTGTTATTAATAATTTCTATGCAAGGCTTTCTCTTCGTGATAAGGATTTATTTGATGCTTCTTGTTCTGGATCATTTACATGTATGAATAATGAAGCTAAATGGGATCTTCTTGACCGTATTGAAGAAAACACTGAAGGATGGGAGAACGACAAACGTAGAAAGTCAGGTATAAACTATGATTATGAATGCATTAAAACTTTTATGTCATCCGATGATTTTCATAATGTTAGTATTGTTTATGGTCTTGATTCTCAAGTTGTTGCAAACTTATATAAGGCTTTTTCTTATTATATTGATATTCACAAAAAGGAATGGGATAAGTACCATGCACCTTATGAAGATACTGTTGATTATGTTCCTGCTAGAGATATAGAAGTTCATACCGTTGATTCTATTGTGCCTGAACCTTATATTGAGAAAATGCCTTTCCCTGCTAAGGTAAAATAACATTCTATCTTAGCTAGTGTGGTTAATAAAAGTGCAAGGAAACCTGTAGAACCGGAGGAACAAATAACTGTAGAACCAACAATAGCAATAGTAAAGGACCTTGTTTATGAAAATATAGAAGAGGGACACATTATATTTTGTGAAGATGCTTCTAATATTGTCTCCCATCCTAGTAAATCTAGGAAACCTAGTGTTCCTGTGCTATCTGTTATGGTAGGTGATCATTGCTATTATGGTTTGTGTGATATTGGTGCTAGTTCTAGTGTTATTCCTTATGAGCTTTATAGAGAAATCATGCATGAAATTGGTTCTTGTGAACTTGAAGACATTGATGTGATTATTCAACTTGCTAATAGGGAAACTATTTCTCCGATTGGTATTGTTAGAGATGTTGAGGTCTTATGTGGTAAAACTAAATATCCTGTTGATTTTCTAGTACTAGGCACTTATGCTAGTGATACTTGTCCTATTATATTTGGTAGACCTTTCTTAAACACTTGTGGTGCTGTTATTGATTGTAAAAAGGAGAAAATCCTTACAAAGTTTGATAGGGAGTCTTATGAATTTAATTTCTCTAAATTTGCTAAAGCACCTTATGAAGCTGAATTACCTAATGATAATTATAGAGTTGAACAATTGGCTGCTATTGCTCTTGCTCCTAACAATCCTTTGCAGCAATACATGGAAGACCACGAAAGTGATGTCTTTATGGAAGAAAGAAATGAAATTGATGAGATTTTCCTATATCAGTCAGCGATGCTAAAACATAATTTACCGGTGGAAGACTTGTGTACCACATTACCAACCAAGGAGGATCCTGTTTTTGATTTAAAGCCTTTGCCTGACAATCTTAAATATGATCATATTGATGATAAGAAATTATATCATGTTATTATTAGTTCTAAACTTTCTGGTAAAGAAGAGGAGAGATTATTGGGAATATTGAAGAAACACAGAGGTGTTATTGGTTATAATCTTGATGATTTGAAGGGGATTTCTCCTGCTATATGTCAACATGCTATTAATATTGAACTTGATACAAAGCCAGTTGTTGAACATCAACACCGTTTAAATCCTAAGATGAAGGATGTGGTAAGAAATGAGGTATTGAAACTCCTTGATGGTGGTATTATTTATCCTATTGCTGATAGTAGATAGGTTAGTCCTGTGCATTGTGTCCCTAAGAAAGGAGGGATGACTGTTGTGCCCAATGAAAATAATGAACTTATTCCTCAAAGAGTAGTGGTTGGTTATAGGATGTGTATTGATTTTAGGAAAGTTAATAAGGTTAGTAAGAAAGATCATTATCCTTTGCCTTTTATTGATCAAATGTTAGAGAGGTTGTCTAAGAAAACTCATTTCTGTTTTCTTGATGGTTATTATGGGTTCTCTCAAATTTGTGTTAGGAAGCCTGATCAAGAGAAAACAACTTTGACTTGTCCTTTTGGAACCTATGCTTATAGACGTATGCCTTTTGGTTTATGTAATGCTCCTGGTACTTTTCAAAGATGCATGTCTGCTATCTTTCATGGTTTTTGTGAAGAAATTGTGGAAGTCTTCATGGACGATTCCTCCGTGTATGGAACTTCTTTTGATAATTGTTTGCAGAATCTTGATAAAGTTTTGCATAGATGTGAGGAGACTAATCTTGTTCTTAATAGGGAGAAATGCCATTTTATGGTTAATGAAGGAATTTTTCTTGGACATAAAATTTCTGAAAGAGGTATTGAAGTTGATAGAGCTAAAGTTGAAGCTATTGAGAAAATGCCCTGTCCCAGGGATGTCGAAGGTATTAATAGTATTCTTGGTCATGCTGGTTTCTATAGAAGGTTTATTAAAGATTTATCTAAAATATCAAAGCCTCTTACTAATCTTCTTGAAAAAGATGTAGCTTTTGTTTTTGATGAAGATTGTAAAGAATCTTTTGAAATTTAAAGAAGGCTTTAGTATCTGCCCCTATTTTTCAACCCCCTTATTAGAATTTACCGTTTGAAATTATGTGTGATGCTAGTGATTATGTTGTAGGTGTTGTTCTTGGACAACGAGTAGATAAGAAGTTAAATGTTATTCATTATGCTAGTAAAACTCTTGATGCTGGTCAAAAGAATTATGCTACCACTGGGAAAGAGTTCCTAGGTGTAGTTTGTTGCTTGTGATAAATTTAGGCAGTATATTGTTGATTCTAAAGTTACTATTCATACTGATCATGCTGCTATTAAGTACCTTATGGAAAAGAAAGATGCTAAGCCTAGGCTTATTAGATGGGTACTTCTCTTACAAGAGTTTGATTTACATACTGTGGATAGGAAGGGTGCTGAAAATCCTGTTGCTGATAATTTGTCTAGATTAGAAAATATCTCTGATGATCCTATTCATGTTAATGATAGTTTTCCTAATGAACAGTTGGCTGCAATAAAAGTGAGATCTCAAGAGAGTCCATGGTATGCTGATTATGCTAACTTTATTGTTTCCAAGTATTTGCCTCCTACCTTTACAACTCAGCAAAGAAGAAAATTCTTCTATGATTTGAGGCATTATTTTGGGATGACCCACACTTATATAAAGAAGGTGTTGATGGTATTATGCGAAGATGTGCTCCTGAAAATGAACAACGAGAGATATTGAGAAAATGTCATAGTAGTGCATATGGAGGACATCACGCTGGAGATAGAACTGCACATAAGGTTCTACAATCAGGTTTTTATTGGACTACTCTCTTTAAAGGTGCTAGAAAGTTTGGTTTATCTTGTGATCAATGTCAAAGGGTTGGAAATATTTCTAGACATAATGAAATTCCTATGAATTATTCTCTTGTTATTGAACCATTTGATTGTTGGGGTTTTGACTTTATGGGTCCTTTCCCTCCTTCACGAGGCTACACTCATATTCTTGTTGCTGTTGATTATGTTACTAAATGGGTAGATGCTATACCTACTAAAAGTGCTGATGGTGAAACCTCATTAAAAATGCTTAAAGACATTATTTTCCCTAGGTTTGGTGTGCCTAGATATCTTATGACTGATGGGGGTTCTCATTTTATTCATGGTGGTTTTAGAAAGACTCTTGCTAAATATGATGTTAATCATATAATTGCCTCACCCTATCATCCTCAAACTAGTGGGCAAGTAGAATTATCAAATAGAGAGATCAAATCTATCTTGCAAAAGACTGTTAACAAATCTAGGAAAAATTGGGCTAAGAAATTAAATAATGCTCTGTGGACTTATAGAACTTCTTATAAAAATCCCATGAGCATGTTTCCTTATAAAGTGTTTTATGGAAAAGCTTGTCACTTGCCCCTAGAATTAGAACACAAAGCTTATTGGGAAGTGAGAGACCTAAATAGAGATTTTGAACTTGCTGGTGAGAAAAGGTTGCTTGACTTAAGTTCTTTAGATGAATGGACGAGTGAAGAATATGAAAATGCTAAGTTGTTTAAAGATAAAGTTAAAAGGTGGCACGATAAGAGAATTATCAAAAGAGAATTTCATGTTGGTGAGAAAGTGCTATTGTATAGGTCTCGTCTCAGATTTTTTGCATGAAAATTACTCTCGAGATGGGAAGGACCTTTTGTTATCGAAGAGGTATATCGTTCGGGGGCTATTAAAACTGTTTCCCTTGAAGACAACTCTTCACAACTAGTGAATGGCAAAAGGCTCAAGCATTATATTTCTGGAGATCCTTATAATGAAAATGTTGGTTGTATTCGAGCCATGATCCCGGAGGAATTTATTAAGAAGCATATTTCAGAAACTGCAGAGTCAGTTTTCGAATAGGTATCAGTTTTGGTAAGAAAACGTTCGCGAAACATCTTCCAACTTTTATTTTTACTATTTTTGGAAAATATGAAAAATTATGAGCCGAAAGCGAGGCGGAAACGGAGCCCGGAGGCTCCACACCATGGGGTGGCGCGGGCTGATGGTGCATATCTTGTACTCGTTGGGATACCCCAAGAGGAGGGTGTGAATAGCACAACGATAGGAGTTTTCCCCTTAGTTAAGAACCAAGGTTATCAATCCAGTAGGAGAGAGAGAATCTTCAGAAGGTTGATGCCACTAACGGTGGTGATGGCTCACCGGTGTCAGCAACAACGTGGAACCTGCACACAACACAACCAAAATACTTTGTCCCAACGGTACAGTGAGGTTGTCAATCTCACCGGTCTTGCTAAAACAAAGATTAGACATATAGTGTGGAAAAATGGTGTATGCTTGCAGTAAGTAAAGAAAACAGGAAGTTGTGGTGGTTTGTTTCACAGTGTAAGAAAATGGACCGGGGTTCATAGGTTCACTAGTGGTGTCTCTCCATAAAAGATAGCATGCTGGGTGAACAAATTACAGCTGGGCAATTAACAAATAAAGGTTGCACCGTAGTGCACATTCATGACATGATGACTACTATGCTATTTAGCGCAGGCATTACAACAATATACATAGACCGTAATCCAACTGCATCTATGACTAATAATCCACCCTCAGGTTATCATCCGAACCCCCTTAGGTATTAAGTTGCAAGCAACATATAACTGCATTAAACAAAGTGTGTAATGTAAGCAATGATTATACACGCGGGCACTCTCACAGCTGTTTTCTCCCTAGTGGCAACAACACATCCCCCCTTCACGTTTCTGTCACTCGAGCAAGGTGAAAAGGAGGCATGAACCCACTATCGAGCATAAATGCTCCCTCTTGGAGTCACTAGCAACTACTTGGCCAGAGCAACCACCAGCAACGGAAAGCATGCAACATCACAAATAAAATATGCAATAAAGACTATAATCAACTTGGCATAATTTCAATATTCATCGGATCCCAGCAAACACAGCACATAGAATCACATAAGATCAATTTCGATCATGTTAGGCAGCTCACGAGATCTAAACATGGATGCATATGAGGAGAAGACAACAATCTAGCTACTTCTATGGACCCGTAGTCCAAGGATGAACTACTCACGCATCACTCCGTAGGAAGGCATGGTGATGTAGAGGCCTCCGGTGATGATTTCCTCTCCGGCAGGGTGCCGGAGACAGCTTCAGAACCCCCCTGATCTAGGGTTGACGGTGACGACGGCTGCGAAACTTTTCGGAAATTTTTGACCAGGTATCTAGGGTTTTCCATCCGGGGGGAATAAATAGGCGAAAGGGCAGAGGCGGTAGAGCCCTGGGGGCCCACACCACCCCCTGGCGCAGCCAAGAGGGGGCGCCACCCCATGGTGTGGGCCCCCTGGTGCCCCTCTTCGTCTCCTCTACGGTCTTCTAGATGCTTCCGGGGAAAATAGGCACTTCGGGCTTTGTGGGGTCCAATTCCGAGAATATTTCCAGAACAAATTTTCTGAAATAAAAAACAGCAGAAAACAGGGAACTGGCACTTGGCATCTTGTTAATAGGTTAGTCCCGAAAAACGTGTAAAAATGCTATAAATAAGGGAGAAAACATGTAGCAATTGGCATAATATTATCATGGAGCATCAGAAATTATAGATACGTTGGAGACGTATCACGGGCCCACCTCTGGCCGCGCCAGCCTATGGTGTGGGCGCCCCGGAGCCCCTCTCCGACTCGTTTTCGACCTGGACTTTCCTTTCGTTATGAAACTTTTTGCTATATAATGCCCCGGAGCCCCCAAGGTCCGTATATCATTTTCTCGTCGTGTTTCTATTTCGAGCTGTTTCTGCCAGGTTACATCTTCATATCTAGAGCCACAATGTCCTCTCCTGGATCTCCCAAAGACAGTTTCTTTGAGAACGCCGTCAACCCATACATAAAGGAGTTGAAGATGCATCCGAAGGAATTGCTGCTCAAGGACGGGAAGGTGCAGATTGAAGATGTTCGAGGCCTTAGAGGAGAAGGCTGTTCGTAAGCTAGGATGGAAGAACTGGAGCAAGAAGTATTTAGGTACAAGAAGATGGCGGAGCGTGAAGTTGAGATCATCCACAGGATAAAGACAGAACAGATCGCTGAATATAAGAGGGAGAATTTGAAGCTTTGGGAGGAGATTTTATCACTCACCAAGACCAGCAATGATTTGGAAGCACAACTCTATGATGTGCAGAACCAGAACTGTGAGTATGGGAACATGTTTAAACGTATAAGCTCTGCTGCTAGTTTCAGGATGTTGGAGACCAGGACATCATTTGTGGATGGAGAGCCTTTACCTTGGAAGACCGAGGATGAGAAGGATTCACCACCACCACCGAAGAAATAAATCATCATTGGTATTGGCATCCCCTTGGCTTGCTCCAAGTTTGGGGGGATTGCCGCGGTATCACATCACTATCTTTCATCTTTTTACCTTTTGAGTAGAGCCATATTCATGAGTAGAGAAGTTATCATATAGGATGGTTTGCAGTATGGAAGTGTCTCTCCTTAGTTGGTTACAGTTGTATCCGTTGGTGTGAGTTGCCGGTTTGGAATATTAATGAGAAGCTTCATCATTTACTTTTTGTACACCTTATTTTAGTTTTCAATTTCTGTCATATGGTCGAGCTTGTTGTTAGTATTTGGTGTCACTCCGGAGATCATTAAGTTAATCTAGTTGGTTTTTGCAAACTTAGCTTGGGTTAGTAGAAATAATATTTTGAGATGCTAGTATAAGAAAGAGGAATTTTCCTATTAGCTCATAAACTTAGTATTCGAAAGCTAAGATTGTTTATGCTTTCAATGAAGATTGCATGATTGGTTTCATCATATGTATATTTGTTTGTTTTCCCTCAACTCTTATGCTTACTACCCAGCCTTGCTAGCCAAAAACCCTGTACTGAGAGGGAATGTTTCTCGTGCATCCAAACCTTGAGCCCCAAAACCTTGCCATTTGTGTCCACCATACCTTCCTACATGTGGTATTTCACCGCCACTCCAAGTAAATTGCTCATGTGTTACCTTTAAAACCTTCAAAATTATCCCTGTTTTGTGTTCCTGTTTTAGCTCACGAGGACGCAAATAGAGAATATTTATCTCACTTGTTGATTGAACTCACACACCTGGACTAGTGTCTTCATCCGCTTATCCAGATTCTAGAAGAGCTGGCAGCGAGGTTCCCAGCCCCAAATAATAATACAAATTCTCTTCACTCTTTTTGCCCCTGATTTATTATTCAAAGCATAATTTTGTAAACAAAAGAGAAAGAGGGATGACCTTCTATACCAGTTGCGTCCTTCTATGGGAGACCCTCTTGTGAGTCTAGTTGTCTTGTGACGTACTATATTTTCTGTTTGCCATTCATTGACATAAACATACACCTCTCTCAAAATTTAGACACTCCTCCACGGTTTGTGATTGTTGGCAGGCACCCGAGGATTCGGTTAGCCATGGTTTGTGTAAGATGGATGGGAGGAGTGTCATGCACTTTATACCTTTGTTTATTAAAATAAAAGCTCTAGCACATGAGTGATCCATGCGTCCCTCTGCGAAGGGCCTATCTTTGACTTTTATGTCGAGTCAGTAAACCAATTTCTTTCTGTCTCCGGCAAGCATTTGAGTTTTTGTGATCTCACCATCTATATGTTGATTTATTCTATCATGTTTTGTATCCTTCTTTATTTAGCACATGCTTTATTATCTGAATGAATATTACTTTGAAAGCTATGAATCACTGTAAAAGGTTTTTTATAATTAAACATGTTAAGCTCTACAATATAAGCCTTGTTATGAAGACTTCACTTAAGATAAGTATGATATAATTAAATGTTCTCAGACCAAGAACAAAGTTTGCCATCACCAATTTTGATTCTCTCTTTTGCATCTTTGTTTGTGACTCCCATTACTCGCTTCAAGTTAAGTTATATGAGAGGAAGTTGCTATCTATAATGATTGGTGTATAGATAAATGTGATGCTTCTTGTCCGTATTTTATTTATCGACTCTTCACTCAATAAACATGTGGTCATGTTTACTGAGTTCAGTTTCGCTTGGGGACAAGCAAGGTCTAAGCTTGGGGGGAGTTGATACGTCCATTTTGCATCACTATTTTATATCATAATTTGCTGTTATTCATCGATATATTTCATGTTATGATGCATCCCATATGTTATTTTATCTTATTTTGCATGTTTCATAATTTTTGGAGAATATACACCTGGACCAGAAATCTGATGGAAAAAGCACCGTCGAGATACCATATTTCAGAACATCAGAAGAAGAAGAGGAGGACTCCAGCCAGAAGGTGAGCCAGAGGGGGCCACCAGGGGCCCACACCATGAGGTGGCGCGCCCCCTGGCCGCGCCAGCAGGTGGTGTGGCCACACTGGCCCACCTCTGTAGGAGTTCTTTTGCGTACTTGACCCCCAGGGAACCCTAAGCCTCATACCATCACCGAAGAATTATTCCGCTGCCGCCTCGGGGCGGAAAACACCCGAGAGAGAAAATCTCTCTCGCAGAGAGAAATCTGGCGGGGAAATTCCTCTCCGGAGAGGGGAAATCATCACCATCGTCACCGTCATCACTCCGTACATCATCAAGATCGTCATCATCGTCATCATCACCACCAGCACCATCACCCTCATCATCCTCCGTCATCCCGATGTAACAATTAGGGGCCTCTATCGTTGTTTTACATTAGATCTCTCTCCCGGTGTGGATTACTTGTTAGTAGTTGATGCTTATGAGAGTTATCGGTGTTTGCACTTTATGACCAGATTGTTATCATCCATTATATCACTTCTTATTATGATCTATATGATGTCTTGTGAGTAGTTCGTGTTGTTCTTGAGGACATGGGAGAAGTCAAGTTGTTAGTAGTGAAGTAATGTTGAGTAATATTTGATGGTTTGATATTTAAGTTGTGGTGTTATTCTTCTAGTGGTGTCATGTGAACGTCGACTACATGATAACCATTTATGGGCCTAGGGGAATGCATTGTGTATTTGGCTACTGATTGTGGGGTTGCCGTAGTGACAGAAACCCAAACCCCCATTAGGAAACCATTACACGAGGGAGCGTAGGATCCCGGAGTTTAATGCTGTGGTTAGATTTATTTCTTAATTACTTTCTTGTAGTTGCGGTTGCTTACAAGGGGTATAATCACAAGTATGTATTATTCTTGGATGGACGGTACATTAGCATAGGTTCACCCACACAACACTTATCAAAACACTAACATTATTCAGCGGCATGGAACAAAAGCACTTGACAGAAACCTCTTGTGTGTCCTCGAGAGAGTTTGTTAATCATAAGTAAACCCACCGTTTGTCCTTTGCTGAAGAAAGGATTGGGCCAATTGCTGCAATTATTATTACTGCATTTTATTTACTCGCACTTTATTTATCTGCAATATCAAAAACCCCTACAAATCTATCTTTCAGTATTTACAGTTATTCCTTCATCGAAACTGCTTGTCAACACCTCGTGCTCCTTGTTGGGTTCGACACTCTTATTTATCGAAATTACTATGAACTATGATACACCCCCTATAATTGTGGGTCATCATGCGTCATTGAGAATTTTCTCTCTTCCTACAATGTTAGTAGTAGTACAAGAGGTAGGCATGATAACAATGCTATTAGAGGAAGATGTCACTTGATTATTAGATTGTTGAGATAAAAGCTTATTTCGAGACGTGGTGAGTTTGTCATGGATTTATTTAAGAGACGTGAACTCCTTTTCTAATTCTCCATGACGCTCAACAAGTTTATCATGAGCTATCCCTAGCTTCAACTCTTCTTCTTCAAAGATTTTAAGTAAAGCAAGAGATTTTTCATTATCCTTCCTAAGTTTGGAAACACTAATGGCATAAGTCTCCTCTATACTAGATAGTCTCTCTTGAAGAGAGGCTCTCAAGGATCTCTCTTTCTCAAGGGATTCTACAAGATCATTGTCACTGTTCTCATGGCCACCACCATAGCTCTCCAAATTCATGATGATCCCTTCCTTCTCATCTATGAGAGAGTTAGCGTCATCAAGTTGCCTCAAGAGGGCCTTTACCTTTTCTTTGGTTTCACCTTCAAGACTACATAACCAAGAGCCAAGATTCTTGGCCTCCTCATCATCAACAATGTTTTCAACACAATCCAATAATGAGGGAGAACTAGTAGCAATAGACTTGGAGTGGAAGATATTACCGCGGTGGCTTTTGCCATGAGACATGTAGGTTGGATCAATGCCTTCTCATTGGGTGATTCAAATAAAGAAACTGATGAAGAGGAAGTCATAGCTATGGCAACATGGGCCACACCTACGACTTCATCTTCTCCTTCATCTCCGTAGTATTATGTTTCCAATATGGGACCTTCTTGAACATATAGAGCCCTTGGGACTCTTCTAGCGAGATTCTTGTTTTGTGGAGCTTTGTTCTTGTCCTTGTGAACAAGCTTGCCTTCATTCTATTATCTTGGCTCAAAAGGACATTCTTTGATGAAGTGGTTTGCACTTCCACAATTGTAGCACGTCCTTGGCTGTTCCCCCTTCTTCTTGTAGACCTTGTTTCTTGAAGGTCTAGGAGCACCGGACTTATGAGACTCCCATCTCTTCCAATAGCCGTGCATGGCAAGAGCAATACACTTATGAGCACCCTTTATGTATCTTCATAGTCCTCTTCATCCTCATCATCCTCATCAACTTCTTCTATCCGAGCAATCGCCTTAGACTTCAAGGCAAGGTTGGGTGACTTCCCACCTCCTCTTGAGCGAGCAAGAACATCATCCGCACTCTTGTGAGATAGTTATATAGCTATGAACTCGCTAAGAACACCAATGGAGTTGAGAGAGTTGTAGTCCAATCTTGTTCGAATGCTAGTGGAGAGGTTCTTCTCAAAAGGAGTTATGACCTTGACAAACTTCCTCTTGATCCACTCATCGGAGATTTCCTCTTTTCCAAAGTCCCTCAATTGGTTGCAAAGGGTGACAACTCTTCTATATAGCTCCTCTGGACTTTCATCTTCAAGCATAACGAAGTTCTCGGACTTATCAAGAGCTACATCATACTTGGAGGATTGGATGCTAGCATTGCCTTGAAACAAGGTGGCAAGTTTATGCCAAGCATCCTTGGAGGTCTTGATACCGCGGATGTGTTCAAGATGTTCTCTTGGGAGAGACTTTTGGATAGTGACAAGAGTGGTCTTGTTGATTTTAAATTCAACGTCTTATATTGGATTCATGTTGCATGAATCGTGAGGATGAAATCCATGGAGGACACTTCTCCACAAGGCGGTGCAAGATCCTGAAATTTGAGACTCCATATCAAACTTCCAAGAAGAGAATTCGTTAGTGTTAAGCATGGGAGGAAGTCCAACATTGAGAATGTGTGGCATTGTAGGAATGGGATGAATAGAGTCATAGTTGGGAGGTGGTGGAACTCTTGAGTTAGACTCTGAACTGTTAGTCGTTTGAGACTTGGAGCCTTCGGAGCTCCCACCGCTCTTAGCCTTTTTATCGGCTTTTGCCTTTGCCTTTGACTTGGCTAAAGCAATGTTAGCTTCCATTTCGGCGATGTACGGAATGGAATCATCATCCGAGCTAACATCTTCGGAGGTGAGAGGTGGTTCCTCGGGCTCCTTGGTTTTCCCCATCATGGCCTCCAACATCTTCTTTATGCTAGAAACCTCCGAACCAACACTAGAACTAACCTTGGACAATTCGGTTTGGATGCTTCCAACCGTTTCTTGTAGGTTAGTTATAGTGTTGGCCATTTTGGCGATTTCCGCATTAGAACCGTCGGGGTCAGCTTCATTGACCATTATACTCTTAGGAGGTTAAGCCCTTAGCAAGAGCCAAGGCTCTGATACCAATTGAAAGTGCACTATGGTCAACTAGAGGGGGGTCAATAGGTTGACTACCAATTTTTATTCTTTTCCTTTTAGTTATGGCTTAACAAGATAAAACAAGGTTCCCTATATGTGCAACTAGGTGAGCAACCTGTGTGATACAAGATAATATACGCAACAGAAGTAAAACGAAGGGTAGCAAGATAAACCACAAGTGTAAATAAGGAGACAAGGATATGTTTCCCGTAGTTCCTTCTAAAGAGAAGTACGTCTACGTTGGAGAGGTGGGGATCCACCTAGGCACTCCTAAATAGCACGGTTGTGCACACCTTATTCTCCTTGAGCTTCTCCGGTGAGGGAGATTCTCGTTTCCACTATGAGGTCGACTTGAAGGCATTGACCAAACCTTTACACGAGGTTGAGGACACTCCTCAAGATGGATGGAGGCTCTCAACAAATCCTAAGCTTCTTTGCAACAAGGTGAAAGCTACAAGCACAGGATCTACTAAGGTTTCTAGGCCTCAAGTAGGATTCTTGATCTACTAGGATGTGGTGGATGGATTTGAAATTTCTTTGGTGGAATCACGGATCTAGGTCTCCTTTAGCTCTCCACAAAGTTTCGGAGTATTCGTGTGGATGGAGAGGGAGATCTAGGAGGTTGAAGCTTTCATTAATGGCTAGGAGAGAGAGAGAGGGCAAAGCTTAGAAATTATGAGGTAGGGAAAGGGCTATAAATACCCCTTCCCCATTCAGACCGTTACCCTCTCCCACGCAGCACCGGAGGCTCCGGTGGTCTTCGTATGTGCTGGCACGCGGGCCCCTTTTTTCCTTCTCCGATATCATCAGTGGCAGAGGCTCCGGTGGTGTGATAGGAGGTTCCGCCCACCGGAGGTTCCGCCGCAACCTCCGCTCTTATGCACCCGAAGGTGTTTTCAGCGGAGGTAGCACCGGAGGCGCCACCAGAGGCTAGCCAACCTGTAGCGCAATTGATGGAGGGATGGAAACCCGGTATGCTAACACCAAGGTGTAACCCGGCCCAAAGGGAACTGCGCAAGACCCCGCTTAAGGAAGAGGAGTTTCTAGAAGGCCCAGGAAGCAGTGTAGGCCTCGTAACCCGGCTTTGGGGTTACTATTAGGAAACTTAGGTTTTGTATGCGGTTACAGGGTAGGACTCCGAGTATGCCTTGGATAGGAAGCCAGGGGCCGGGTAAGATATAGACCGGCTCCCTAGGCTCAGGAAAACAGAGCTTCACCAGATATTCGAGTTTCCCTGTAATACGAGAGTTGATATTGTAACCCTAGATCGGAGACTCGTCGACTTGATTGCCAGAGCTACCAGATCGATTGATAGCATGGTTTCCCTCGAGCTAAACCCTCTCCCAAACACCAGAGTCGATTTACCCCAAGATAAGTTACCCCTGGTAACGTCTGCCGTGATTATCCCACGACAGTTGGCGCCCACCGTGGGGCCTACGTCCAAGGGTGTTTACATCACGAAAGAAGCTCGGGAGAGCATGAAGAACCTCGTCATCGGCGAGATCTACACCAACCCCGAAGGAGAGAAGATGGTGGACGACTTTGGCTGGGGGCCAGAGTCGGATCTGCTTGAAGCCGGGTCTATCATCTAGATCGGCCGAGTCAACGTCTTCGTCGGCATGGTACGTACGTCCGGTTCTATTCCTGATGATGTTGAATATGATTCCATGTCAGGAGGAGCGACCTGCGTTGAGTCGGATGGGGAAGAGTCGGTCGGGACAATCTATCCGATAGAAGAGCCCACCACGAAGAGGGAACAGCCGGAGGAGCCGGCATGGACCCCGCATGGTCGGGTCACGAGGGAAGACGATACCGAGTCTATCCTGCACCTGCTGGAGGATCGGTACAAAGAGGATAGCTGTGATGAGGAAGAATATGAATCTGCACAAGGCATCGCGCGCCAGGTCGCGGTCTACACGGCCCCTGCAACCAATCTTAATCAGGGGGACGTGACTACGGCCGCGGTCGGAGCGGCGCAAGCGCTGGCCCAGCAAAAAAATCTGGTTGATGGAAACCCGGTCATAGCCCGGGTTGATGTAGAGTCGGCTTCAGTTACCAGCCATACCCCGGAAAGCGAATTGCAAAGAAACATGTTTGGGTTTATGACGAACAGAACGCCAGGAGCAGGGCCCTCAAATCCACGAAATCCGGCTCTGTTCAACAATAACCTGATCTTAGATCCTACGTTGCTAGCAACGGTGATAACTCCAGAAACACGGTGGCACGCGCCGCGGACCTGGATGTGGCCCGCCGTGCATTGGATCAGCAGAGGAGAGATATGGAAGCTGAAAGACAGGGGATAGCAACGCGCCAGCGCGAGCTGGAAGCATTGGAGAGCCGGATCCAGGTTCAGTCGACCAGGATGCACAATCAGAGATATCAGTCGAGATTACCGGCGACGGGTGGAACTATAAACCCAGCCGCACTGTTTATTACACCCCAGGATCAACCAATTCCAGCTGTGAATCAGGAAACCGGGCATCAGCCTGCAACCTTGGGAGGACAGCCGGCAAACGTACAAGCCGGGTTACCCACATTGCAAACAGGGATCGTAACTGGCAACACAACGCCACCACCACCACCGCCACGATTTCATACTCCACCGGGTCACTTCAATAACCCCATGGACAATGTATATGCAGCAACATTGGCATTGGATCGCATCCCCGTAAGAGAGTCACCCCATGCGGAGGAGACCCGGCGGGCGATAGATCTATTGCGCACAACAGTGGCTCAGCAGGCCAATTACCCAGATAACAGGAGTGGAATGCATGGAACACCGTATGTTAGCCGGTATAATGGAAACACCGGCAATATTTAGACAAGCTCAGCACGGCGGAGGGCAGAGCAGCAGCAAATGCCGCCTCCTCCCCGTAGACCAGCAACACCTGCAATATCAGCAACACAAGCTATTGCGGACAGTTCTCGAGCCAGGCGCGCGGCGGCCGGGTCTGCGGTACGAGGGCTGGTAGCGGTTGCACCCCCCACCGCACCTGCAGCCGGATCGCACGTTTCCCGGGTAAGGCCAGTACCGGCAAATTTAGCCGGGCCCAAGTGTTTGTCGGACGCCATCAGATCCGAGCCCTACCCGGATAAGTTCAAGGAGCCGGGTAAAGTGGTCAATTACGAGCCAACCATCGATCCAGAAACCTGGTTGAGTAGCTATGAGATGGCCATGTCGATTCGCAATGCGTCTGAAAATCTTCAAGACAAGTTTATGTACCTGATGATGTCAGAGGGAGCAGCAAAGTTGTGGTTCAATAATCTACCCGAAAGGTCCGTCAATTCATGGAGCGAGCTGAAAACGGCCTTTGTCAAGCACTTTCATGGAACGTGCAGGAAGTTGTTTACAATTGATGATTTAGAGCGATGTGTCTAGAAGAAGGGAGAACCGGTGCGCAGTTGGGTGCGCCGGGTTATGGAAATACTCCACTCGTCCACGGATATTCAACCAAAAGACGCATTACAGGCCATGGCAAAAACATGCAAGTATATACCCTTAGTGCAAAAGCTGACGCGCATGAAATCTAGTCGGAATGCTTCGGAGGTTACTATGGGAGAGTTGATGGACGCGTGCAACAAGCACGCCGCCACAGATACCACAGAGAAGGATGTTGATGATAAGAAAGCAAAAGCTAACGCGAGCAACAACGGAAGACCCGGCAATGGATCTGCGCCGGGTAACAATGGAGAAAATAATGGAAACAACCAGAACAAGCGCCCGTATGAGGGAAGTTCCGAGTTTGTCGCCAATACAGAAGCCGGGTTTTCCAGACCCAGAGCAGAAGGAAATTTCAACGGAGGAAATTTTAATGGAGGAAATTACCAAGGACCGCCAAGGCCGGCTAACCATATAGAGGCCTTCAGGATGCCTTGTCCGCGTCATAGCAGGAACGGCAGGCCGGCTAATCATTCACTGGAGGAGTGCGTGGATTTACAAAGATGGAAGAACGAAGAAATACAGAAGGCAATGCGAGGTGCAGGCCGGGGAGCAGGACCGGGTCCGGGTGGAAACCCGGGCAACGGCCCACCCCCGGCTGGCAACCTGGGAGGCGGTAATCCGGGTAACAACCAAGGAGGCGCTGGAGGTTTCCAAGCTAACCCCAAGCAGTTGGGGCAGTACCACGTTCATACTACAGGAACTTCTAACAAAGACAGAAAGATACTTAAGAAAGCAGTAAACTCGGTTTCTTCAGCTGTTCCGAGGTACTTGAGATGGTCGGATCAAGAGGTAACATGGAGCAGAAGGGATCACCCGGAAAGAATAGAACATCCGGGTGTCTTAGCGTTGGTGGTTGCACCACAGGTTAATGGTTATAAGTTGAAAAAGGTTCTAATGGATGGCGGAAGTTGCATCAATATCCTATATTGGGAAACTTTCCTACGCATGGGTCTCAAGGAGTCCCAGTTACAGAAAAGTTCTACAGTTTTTCACGGGATTGTGCCGGGTCACTTGGCGTGCCCCGAAGGAAAGATTACATTGGAGGTCGCTTTTGGAGAGTCAAAGGACAATTTCCGAGTGGAGTGGCTCACGTTGGAGGTGGTAAAGTTGCGCAACCCCTATCACGCGTTGTTTGGAAGGCCGGCTTACGCCAAGTTCATGGCCAGGACGTGTTACGTATACCTACAGCTAAAAATCCCGGGTCCCAAGCAAACCATCACCATACATGGGAGCCGGGTTATAGCAGCTGAGTGTGACGAAGGAGACGCGGCAATGGCAGAACAAGCTTGCAGAAAGGAAGAGCTCAAGTAGTACCGGTCTCAGGTAGACCCGGATGACAGAACAACACTGAAGAGACCGAATACGGAGGATGAGAGAGCAAAATTCAAAGCAGCACATGATACAAAAATGGTGGCTTTTGTCAAAGGTGATCCCTCCAAGCAATTTGCTATAGGGTCTAACCTAGACAGTAAGCAAGAAGAGGCGCTCATCGAGTTTATTCGTGGAAATCAAGATGTTTTCGCTTGGACACCCAGTGATATGCCGGGTATCCCGACCGAGTTAGCTGAGCACAGTTTGCATGTTGATCCTAAGTCTCGGCCCGTGAAGCAGGGCCTGAGAAAAATGAATGAGGAAAGAAGAAAGGCTATAGGAGCAGAGATAGCCAGGCTACTCGCAGCCGGCTTTATCATGGAAGTTTTTCACCCGGATTGGTTGGCAAATCCAGTTCTAGTAATGAAAAAGAGTAACGAGTGGAGGATGTGCATCGATTACACGAGTCTAAACAAACATTGCCCGAAGGATCCGTTTGCTCTTCCAAGGATAGATCAGATCATAGATGCAGTGGCTGGAAGTGACCTATTATGTTTCCTGGATGCATATTCCGGGTATCATCAGATCAAGCTCAAGAAGGAAGATTGGGAGAAAACATCGTTCATAACCCCCTTTGGAGCTTTCTGTTACAAAACCATGAATTTTGGACTGAAGAACGCTGGCGCAACCTACCAGCGATGCATTCAGAAGTGTTTTGAGGATCAGATTGGACGTAATGTTCACGCTTATGTTGATGATGTGGTGATCAAGACAAGGAAGGCAGAAACGTTCATTGATGACTTAAAGGAAACATTCAAGAACCTGAGAAGATATCAGATGAAGCTTAACCCCACAAAGTGTGTATTTGGAGTTCCAGCAGGAAAATTACTCGGATTCATCGTTTCCGAGAGAGGAATCGAGGCAAACCCGGACAAGATCAAAGCTATCCAGAGTCTAAAAAAGCCGGAAAACCTGAAGCATGTTCAAAAGCTTACAGGGTGCGTAGCGGCATTAAGCCGGTTTATATCAAGGCTTGGAGAGAAGGCAATACCCTTATACTGGCTCTTGAGGAAAACCGACAAATTCGTTTGGGACCAAGAGGCGGATGAGGTGTTCGAAGCGCTGAAAAAGCAGTTATCTGAGGCACCAGTCTTAGCAGCTCCGGGTCCTAAGGAGCCCATGTTACTATACATTGCGGCCGGGCCCCGGGTGGTTAGCGCAGTGGTTGTTTTTGAGCGTAAAGAGGATGGAAAAGATCACCCGGTACAGAGGCCGGTTTATTACGTAAGCGAGGTATTATCGGAAGCAAAGCAGCGTTACCCACATTGGCAGAAGTTGGTTTTCGGGGTCTTTATGGCCAGCCGGAAATTGAAACCCTATTTTCAGGAACAACCCATAACAGTGGTTAGATCCATACCAATGTCGGATATTATCAGAAACTCAGATGCAACAGGTAGAATAGCCAAGTGGGCCATTGAGATGGGAGATTATTGATGGGGGGATAGTAACCCGGTAGGCCCACTTCAAGATATAATCCGGCCCGAGGTGTGCTGAGCGATATCCGGCTAGGGGTAAAGAGATTATGGAAGGCCCAAAGGCTTGTAAGATTCGTAACCCGGATTGTGGGCTGCGGTAAGGGAAGTTAGGGTTTGTATGTGGAGTTCGAGTAGGACTCAAGATGTGCCTTGAAGGGCAAGTTAGGGGTGTACGGGTGCTTTATAAACCGGCCCCTAGGTTTAGTTTGCCAGAGATTCAAGTCATAGTTGTAACACCTGTTATCGAGTATCCAGTATAATTCATATTGAGATTCGGCGAGTTATTTTCCGGTTCTTAGATTGCTTTCCGCCATGTCTTCCTTCGAGCTAAACCCTCTCCCGAATACCTGTGTCGACTTGCCCCAAGATCAGTTACCCCCGGTAACATCTGCCGTGATTATCCCACGACAGTTGGCGCCCACCGTGGGGCCTGCGTCCAAAGGTGTTTACATCACGGGAGAAGCTCGGAAGAACATGAAGAACTTTGTCGTCGGCGAGATCTACTCCAATGACGAAGGAAAAAGGATAGTGGACAATTCCGGGTGGGAGTTGGAGCCGGATCACCTCGAATCCGGATCCACGGTGTCGATTGGCCAAATCAGTATCTTCATCGGTATGGTACGTACGCTCAATTTAAAAGGACAATATCATGTGCATGTTACAGGGACTTCCAACAGGGACAAAAAGGCGTTAAAACAGACAGTGAATTCAGTTTCCTCGGCCACTCCGGGATACTTGAGATGGGCAGAGCAAGAGGTAACGTGGAGCAGAAGGGATCATCCGGAAGGAATAGAGCGCCCCGGAACCCTGGCATTGGTAGTCTCGCCACAGGTCAATGGTTATGAATTGAGAAAGGTATTGATGGACGGAGGGAGCAGCATCAACATCCTATATTGGGAAACCTTCTTGCGCATGAACCTCAAAGAATCTCAGCTACAGAAAAGTTCGACGGTTTTTCATGGAATCGTGCCGGGTCATTCGGCGTGCCCCGAAGGAAAAATTACATTGGAAGTAGCCTTCGGAGAGTCGGTAGATAACTATCGGGTGGAATGGCTCACGTTTGAGGTGGTCAGGTTGCACAGTCCTTACCACGCGTTGTTCGGAAGGCCGGCTTACGCTAAGTTCATGGCTAGGCCGTGCTATGTATATTTGCAGTTAAAGATTCCAGGCCCCAAGCAGACCATCACTATCCATGGAAACCGGGATATAGCAGCAGAATGCGATGAGGGAGATTCGGTAATGGCTGAGCAAGCCTGCAGAAAGGAAGAACTTAAATATTACCGGTCTCAGGTGGATCCGGATGATGGCACAGCATTGAGAAGACCAGATTCCGAGGACGAAAGAGTAAAATTTAAGGCGGCTCAAGACACCAAGAAAGTAGATTTTGTGGAAGGAGACCCCACCAAGCAGTTCACTATAGGGTCCAATTTGGAAAGCGCGCAAGAAAAGGCTCTAGTGGAGTTCATACGATCAAATGCGGATGTGTTTGCCTGGACACCCAGCGACATGCCGGGTATCCCCACCGAGTTGGCAGAGCACAGTTTGCATGTGGATCCCAAGGCCAGGCCTGTGAAGCAAGGTTTGAGAAAAATGAACGAGGAAAGGAGAAGAGCTATAGGTGAGGAAATCGCACGACTATTAACCGCAGGCTTTATCATGGAAGTATTTCACCCGGACTGGTTAGCGAATCCGGTTCTAGTGATGAAAAAGACAAATGAATGGAGGATGTGCATCGATTTCACGAGCCTCAACAAGCATTGCCCAAAGGATCCGTTCGCGCTACCAAGGATAGACCAAATCATAGACGCGGTAGCCGGAAGCGACTTGCTGTGTTTCCTGGACGCATATTCGGGGTACCACCAGATTAAACTCAAAAGGGAGGATTGGGAGAAAACGTCATTCATAACCCCTTTTGGGGCCTTCTGCTATAAAACCATGACGTTTGGATTAAAAAATGCGGGCGCAACTTACCAGCGGTGTATTCAGAAGTGCTTCGAGGATCAAATTGGGCGCAACGTGCACGCGTATGTGGATGATGTGGTTATTAAGACCCGGAAGGCAGAGACATTTATTGATGATTTAAAGGAAACGTTTAAAAACTTGAGAAGGTATCAGATGAAGCTTAACCCAACGAAGTGTGTATTCGGAGTTCCGGCCGGGAAGTTACTCGGCTTTATAGTCTCCGAGAGAGGAATCGAGGCAAACCCGGATAAAATCAAGGCCATCCAGAGTTTGAAGAAACCGGAAAATTTGAAGCACGTTCAAAAGCTCACGGGCTGCGTAGCAGCCTTGAGCCGGTTCATATCCAGGCTTGGAGAAAAGGCAATACCCTTGTACCGGCTTTTGCGGAAATCAGATAAGTTCGTATGGGATCAGGAGGCAGATGAGGCGTTTGAAGCACTAAAGAAGCAGTTATCTGAAGCGCCAGTACTAGCGGCGCCGGGTCCTAAAGAGACTATGTTATTATACGTGGCAGCCGGTCCCCGAGCCGTCAGCGCAGTAGTTGTCGTGGAACGCAAAGAGGATGGGAAAGGTTACCCGGTCCAGAGGCCGGTTTATTATGTCAGCGAGGTGTTATCGGAAGCGAAGCAGCGTTACCCACATTGGCAAAAATTGGTGTTTGGGGTCTTTATGGCCAGCCGGAAGTTGAAGCCATATTTCCAAGAACATCCCATAACAGTGGTTAGTTCAATACCAATGTCGGATATCATCAGAAACTCGGATGCAACGGGAAGAATAGCCAAATGGGCAATAGAGATGGGAGATTATCATATCAGCTATGAGCCCAGATCGGCAATCAAGTCCCAGGCCTTGGTTGATTTCGTTAACGACTGGACGCACACTGGAATGGTTACCGCGGCTCCAAGTTCCGAGTCATGGACCATGCACTTCGATGGATCAAAGCAGTACGAAGGGTCAGGAGCTGGAGTGGTGCTGACATCACCAAAGGGGGATAAACTAAGTTACGTGCTGCAGATTCACTTCGATTGTTCAAACAACGTGGCCGAGTATGAGGCTCTGTTGCATGGCTTAAAGGTAGCCAAGGAGATGAACATTAAAAGGATACGATGCTTTGGAGATTCGGATCTCGTGGTGCAGCAGGTATCAGGAACCTGGGATAGAAAGGACGCCACTATGGCAGCGTACCGCAGGGAGGTTGATAGGGTTGCCGGGTGTTTTTCCGGGTATGAAGTGGAGCACATAGACAGAAGAAAAAACGAGGCAGCGGACGCACTCGCCAGACTCGGCTCGCGCAGGGAGCCGGTTCCACCTAATGTTTTCCTGGACGAGCTATGGCGACCGTCAGTTACATCCGAGTCTGAAGAAGAACTAGCAAATCGAGACCCGGATGTAGAGCTCGTGGCTACAATACGTGACGTTCCCGAATGGACAGAGCCATATCTGGCCTACTTATCGCGGGGCGAACTACCAGAGCAGGAGGTACTAGCAAGACAAATCCTGAGGCGGGCAAAAGGATATGCTATTATCAATGGGGAGTTGTACAAGAGAAGTGCGGCAGGAGTCTTTTTGCGCTGTGTGACACCAGAAGAAGGCCGACAGATCCTTAAGGAGATCCATGAAGGCGATTGTGGGCATCATGCGTCCACAAGGTCCCTTGTGGCCAAGGCCTATCGGCATGGGTTCTTCTGGCTCACAGCTCTAGCAGACGCGGAACGGATAGTGGCAAGGTGCGATGGATGTCAAAGGTACGCTCGCCAAACTCATGTGCCGGCTATGGAGTTACGGACCATCCCATTAACTTGGCCATTCGCTGTTTGGGGTATGGACATGGTTGGCCCCTTCCATATGTCACCTTGCAAGAAGACGCACCTTTTAGTGGCTGTTGATAAGTTTACCAAATGGGTGGAGGTTATGCCGGTCACCAATTGCGAAGCGGCCACAGCAGTCAAGTTCCTGAAAAGAATTATATACCGGTTTGGATACCCCCACAGCATAATTACCGACAATGGAACCAACATGTCCCTTGGAGAGATGGAAAAATTTTGTGGCAGCAATGGAATCAGGCTTGATGTAGCATCAGTGGCACATCCGCAAGCCAACGGGCAAGTGGAGAGGGCGAACCAAGAGCTACTTCGTGGATTGAAACCACGACTGAGGGTTCCTTGTATCAGGGCCGCTGGGGCATGGGTTGAAGAACTCCCTTCCGTGGTCTGGGGTATCAATACTACACCTAACCGATCCACCCAGATGACACCTTTCTTCATGGTCTACGGCGCAGAAGCAGTATTACCAAGCGACATCATTCATGATTCACCAAGAGTGACAGCCTATGTCGAAGTGGAGAACGAGAAGACCCGGCAAGACGCCGTGGATATGTTAGAAGAACAAAGGGAGCAAGCCTTGGAAAGGTCAGCCATATATCAGCAGGACTTGCGAAGATATCATAGCCGGCGGGTGAAAAGCCGGGTCTTCCAGGAGGGAGACTTGGTCCTGCGCTTGGTTCAGACAAACGAGGGAAAGCACAAACTATCGCCACCATGGGAAGGACCTTTCATCGTAAGCCGGAGTCTGCATAATGGGTCATATTACTTGATAGATGCAAGAGAAGAATCGGCCACAATCAACGACACTGCTCACACTACTGCACCTATGCAAGAAAGAGATAGACCATGGAACGTGGCTCAGCTACGTCCGTATTATACTTAGCAGAAAACGATGTAACAGGCAGCAGGTTTCAGACGCACTCTTTTCCTATCCGGGGCACCCTTGGGGACTGGATGGGTTTTTAATGAGGCGGCTTGCTGGCCTAATTTTCTCATATCAAATAAAAAGGGGGATTATCAAGAAAAGAGGCAATTGCCATTTATACGGTGTGCATATTCAGGTCTTGAGGGCTGGTTGCTCCTATAAGCACAGCTGCAAACTCAAAAAAGACCCGGCCTTGATGCCAATGAGTTATAGGGGCCGGTCACTCGAAAAAACGAGTGCGGCTACAATCTTATAACCGGACAAAGAAGTCCAAATTTCTCGGCTATTCTTACTTAAGCTCGATGTGACTCGCAACAAAGTGGCATGATTTGTTCGCTTACGATTACTGTCGGTCATGAGACCCAAACGGGACTTGCTTGACCCCGTTTTCGTATTGATGTAACAACATGGTATCCACGCGAAAGCCGGCTTATAGTACAAGGTAGTTGAAAGGGTCATCTAAACCACAAGTTATGCAGAGTATAAGGTTAGCAGCCGGAAACTCAACAATTATCAAGCATAACTTCAAACATCATAAAAAGCTGTCCTGAAGTCTTGGGCATTTAGCGACAGGCGATTCGTTGCCTTGAAAAGAAACAATCACGTGTCCTAGACGCGGAAACCCGGACTGGGGGACTTGTGAGCTCTGAAGAAGAAACAGCATTATCCAGCCGATAAAATTCCAACGAGCCACGCATCCGGGTCTCGGGGGCTTAGGGATCCGGGTGTAAGCCCGTTCCCCAGATGCCAACGAAACCCGGAGGTCGGGTCTCGCCAAGGAAAGCATAAAAAAAAAAGTAAAGGTACAAGGTATCAAGAATAAAGTAAGTGGATATCAAGAACAAGCGGGTGCAAAGACACATTAATCAAAAGCCCAAAGGGGCGCAAAGTGCATCGGGAGTTTTAACAAAAATATTACAAAAACCCTAAAGTATCAAAAGAGCACAGGCGCTCCGCTTAAACAAATAATAAAGCTGTTTTAACGACGCTTTGCCGACTGATGCATATGGAATGATAGGCGATATTCATTACTTCAAGCTGCAGGATCCATCTTGGCCTTGCCCTTGTTGCCACTGGTGGTGGCAGCGCCACTCGGATCAGTAGCAGTCCCGGGTTGCGAAGTTGCAGGAGCAGAGTCGGCATCGGCCTTCTTGGCAGCTTCGTCCCTTATCTTGATTGCCTCCTCCCTCCAACGGGCAAGCATATCGTACGGCTGGGGGCGGTTCGCCTGGACAATCTTGTCATTAGCATCATAAGCAGGGAGAATCACACCAATCTCTAAGCTATCAGCGATAACGCTAGCCGGATGACAGACTTCTTTCTGAATAGCCTTGAAGTCCTTTGGCAAAAATTTGGACCCATCCAAGTTGAACTCTGGAAATCCGCTCATAAGTTTGGTCAGCTCTAGCTTGGGAGCGTAGGCTTTAGCCAACGCGAGCCCTCGGGTTACCCCAAATCGGCAGGAGGACCGTTTCCAGTGCCAAATCCACTCGGGGATCGTGGAGCAGAATTCCAGTAATCTCTTCATATTATCTGGCCTGACACCCGGCAGTCGCAACTCATCAAGTATCCAGCTAACTCCGCTGCAAAGTTGGCGAAGAGTATTTTTGATGGTTTTTAGCTTAGCAGCGTCATCTTCTTCGGGGGCAGCATCACTTGGGCCTGCTAAAGAGGCCAAAGGAGCAAAGATAATAAGTAAGCAAGTACAGTGGTTCATATCAAAGGAATCCGGGTCATAAAAAAGGTGAAATTTAAAAATCTTACCAGTCGCGGTACGATAAACGTCAGCAATTTGCACGGAAAGTGTTGTCAGTTTATCCTTAGCCTTGTGAGCTCTTTTCCTGTACCTTTTCGTCATTTTTTGGCACCTGCGAGCTTCAGTCTCCGCAGCTTCACGAAGGGCCGTTTCTTTTTCAATACGCTTGGTGGACTTGGCCAGCTTCTTCTCCAACTGTGAAACATAGTCCTATAAGGAAGCATGAAGGGGGATTAGCCAGAAACATTATACAAAGTTCCAAGCAAGTTACTTAGTAATTTACTTGGAACTTGGGGACTATGTGTGGAAACAATTGGTACTACTCGGGATTACCTCGTGCTTGGTTATTAAGGCGTCTAGTATGTTTTCTTCATCACCCTTCAAGGTATGGAGGGCATCTAGCATTTGAGCAAAGGTCATGTCTTCAGGGCGAAGTCGAGAAGGGCCGGAAGACTGGCCTTCCTGTTGAAGGGTTGTTCCGGGTCTGGGGGTCGAAACCCGGACCGTTTGAGTGTCCGGGTTAGGAGAACCCGACTTGGTCTCCAAAATGATATCTTCGTCCACCTCCTCAGAGGGCTGGGGTGATGCAGTTTTTGGTGGAGGTGGGTCCTTAAAAGGGTCTTCTTCACTTCCGTCCTCGGCCTTGTCCTCAACCTCAATGTCCATGTTATTACTCGGCTTCTCCTCTCCCTGCCTTTCTGCTTCAGGAATATCCGGGTCACTCAGCGTAACTGTGGCGCTGAAAGGAAAAAAGGAGACATTGATTAGTGGAATGTATGGAAAAAAGAAAGATAACAAGTGCGAGAGAATGTAAGTAAAGGTAGTTTACCCGGTGTTCACAGCATAATCCGGGGGAAGCTCGCAGCTGGAGGCGGATGACGTTGGTAAAAGCACTGGCTGCGGTACGCGAAATTGCCCGGCAAGTGGATGACTGGGAGATGGATGACGTTGAGGAGATTGGGAAGGTTGAGCTGGAGGGGTGCTGGCTCGATGAGCGGGTGAGGTGGAGATACCCGGGTTAAGGGGATCATCCCCCGGAGAACTCCGGGTCACCCTACGTTTAGTCGGGAGAGGGTCCTTCAAGAAGGGTGAATGTGATAATCGCTCATTAAGTTCACGCATAGTGGCAAAGGAATAAGGCGCACAAGACATGGAAGAGAAGGGAACCTTTTCAACTACCCCTCTAGCTTTCCTTTTGTTTCCAGCTGGGGGTTCTTGGTCAGACTCGGTGGCTTCCGGGTCATTTTCTTCTTCCTCCTCTTCGTCCTCTGACCCTGAAAGCCGAGTAAGTATCAGATAAGAAAGGACGAGTGGTAAGAAAGGTGGCACAGATGAAAGGCAGGTATAAAGGTTATGAAAGAGTACCCTCGTCGTCATCAATGGACTCGTTTTCCCCTTCGGGGTCTTGGGAGGGAGGAGAGTTCTCGACCTTCCAGAAGGGATCGTCAGCCTGTGAACAAGTAAATGCAAGTAGTGGTTAGAGACTATAGCGGATAAAAGTGCTGAAACAAGAAAAAGGGGGTCAGGTCTTACCGCTGGAGCGGGATTCTCCCGAGTAAACGGGGGTAGCCCGGTAGCGTTCTTTATAACATCTAGCCTCTCCATCAGGAAGCCCTTGATGGTCTTGTTGGTGTTGCCAGCAGGGAAGTTCTTGGTGGAGTAGCGGAGGGAGTCCGTGATGTGACCCGAGTACTCGTGTAGCAACTTCGAACGAATGGAGTTGGGCTGAACCCGGAAATCTATCCAAGTCTTTATTAGATTAAGCCCAAGAAGGCCATGGGCTGAGAGGGCTGCTAGTTTGGCCAAAAAGGGCTGAATTGCTTCCCTATCAGGCTCGGGTGCAAAAGCGCTAAAAGACTCGGAGGATTCAAGGAGGCTCTCCGAGTAACCCGGCAATTTCCTCTCACCATCCGGAGAAGTGTCATGGCAATAGAAGAAAGATAGTTGCCAGTTGTTGACGTGGGAGTTCAAGTTAAGAGTTGGCATTAGTGAGTGCTTGCGGCGCTGGATAGATACCCCGCCACAAGTAAGAAGAGCTCCGTCATCGCTCTCGCGGCACAGCTCGCATTGGAATAACTCAATAAAAAGATCCAGGCTTGGTGGAATGCATAAGTAAGATTCGGACAAGACTATGAAATGGGTAATATTCAGCATAGAGTTAGGCCCTATGTCGAACACCCGGAGGCCGTAGTGGCTTAAGATTTCCCGGAAGAAAGGGTGACCCGGAGGACGAAATCCCCGGGTCACGTGCTCGGTAAAACAGATTACCTCATTCCCGGCAGGAGTAGGACGGGTCTCATCGTCAGGAGCCCTCCAATGTATCTCCTTTTGAGAGGGAAGGATTCCTAATTCGGCCATTCCTTCCAGCTTGGCCTTCGTCGTTGAAGACCGACCCCAGTTGGCAGAAGTGGTTTGAGGGGTCTTGGTCGGAGCCGGGTGCCTTCCCTGTCTTTTCGGAGCCATGGAGTTGACCTGCAAGGGACAAGAGATGTATGGAGTAAGATTCGGAGTATCAGATTGTCCGAGTCTGGAAATATCAAGACAATGCGAAAGCTAAAATAATACCCGGATAACGCGCTACGATGTTAAATGTGGAGGATTTTCCGGGTGTCAGATGAGGTTGAGTAAATTGTTAATTACTTACGTATTGAGGTGGGTTGGGCGAACATGGATGGTTGCCCATACCTTTATTGCGAAGGAAATAGCTGGAAAAAGAGGATTTTCCGGATGTTAATGAGACAAGCGGAAAAAACAAGGTGGAACGGATCTAGATTGAAAAGCTTGCGAGCGATCTTATATAAAGTTTGATGGTCAATAAATGCGCGGGGATGAGCTGCGACTACGCATCAGGTGCTTAGAGGAGGTAAGGACTATCGAAGCGGTTTGATTTGACGACACCAGGAAGGTAATTTACGGGTTGATCCAGATCCGATCCTGGTCAAATTGAAGAAATTGCGAGTTTCAATTGGATGATTGAGAGAGGCTTACCGAGGGGATTGAGGTCCGAAATGAGGGTGGTGCGTGGCGCGGCTTGAGTGTCTCTCCACGGCCCTCAATGAGAGAAACGAAGATGCGACGACAATGCGCGATGGCGGCGCGGGATAGCTCGAGGTCGAGCGCGGCCGGCAGTGGTCTTATCTGTTGTAGTGTGCGCGAGCTCCGGCGGCGGAAATTGCGAGGGAGCGAGGAGAAAGGGTATGATGAGGTGAGGTGAAAGGCCTAGGGTTACCTTCGATTGGTATTTATAAGGGAGGTGGTGAGCTCACCCCCGCGACTGGAAAATTGGAAGCTACGGGACAGTAATTATCCGTGCGGATTTGGTGGTGCATGCGCCCGGAATGGAATAAAGTGTTCCGTTGGCGGAGGAAGTGTAACCTACCCCGAGATATCAGGGACCGGTATCGTGAGTGGAATCTTGGCATTTTAGGGTTCAAATTTGGAAAGGCATGTTAGGCATTCGGGGGGGAATCGAGTTATCGTATGGCCGTCATGGAGCTGTGCCTAGCCATCTGTCGAAGCAATTTAACTCGGTCCCCATGAACTTGGGTGTTTCGTATCTTTTTCAGGGAATAGCGAGCGCTTCAAGGATGAATCCGTGAAACCCGCGCTATCCTGGGGACTACTGATGGGGGGATAGTAACCCGGTAGGCCCACTTCAAGATATAATCCGGCCCGAGGTGTGCTGAGCGATATCCGACTAGGGGTAAAGAGATTATCGGAAGGCCCAAAGGCTTGTAAGATTCGTAACCCGGATTGTGGGCTGCGGTAAGGGAAGTTAGGGTTTGTATGTGGAGTTCGAGTAGGACTCAAGATGTGCCTTGAAGGGCAAGTTAGGGGTGTACGGGTGCTTTATAAACCGGCCCCTAGGTTTAGTTTGCCAGAGATTCAAGTCATAGTTGTAACACCTGTTATCGAGTATCCAGTATAATTCATATTGAGATTCGGCGAGTTATTTTCCGGTTCTTAGATTGCTTTCCGCCATGTCTTCCTTCGAGCTAAACCCTCTCCCGAATACCTGTGTCGACTTGCCCCAAGATCAGTTACCCCCGGTAACATCTGCCGTGATTATCCCACGACAATTATCACATCAACTACGAGCCCAGGTCTGCAATCAAATCTCAAGCTTTAGTCGATTTTATCAATGATTGGACTCACACGAGCATGCCCACAATGACACCAAGTTCCGAGTCTTGGGTGATGCACTTTGATGGTTCTAAGCAGTACGAGGGATCAGGAGCTGGGGTGGTACTTACATCGCCCAAAGGAGATAAACTGAGCTACGTGTTGCAAATTCACTTTGATTTCTCCAACAACGTGGCCGAGTATGAGGCATTACTACACGGACTGAGAATAGCCAAGGAGATGAACATCAGGCGGATACGGTGCTATGGAGATTCGGATCTTGTGGTGCAGCAGATCTCAGGAACTTGGGATAGAAAGGATGCAACTATGGCAGCATATCGCAGAGAGGTGGACAGGGTTGCCGGGTGTTTTTCCGGGTATGAGGTGGAGCATATTGACAGGCGAAAGAACGAGGCAGCAGATGCGCTCGCAAGACTCGGCTCGCGCAGAGAGCCGGTTCCACCCAATGTTTTCCTGGATGAGTTATGGCGGCCATCTGTTAAAACCGAGTCTAAGAAAGGGGTGGCTAACCAAGTCCCGGATTTAGAGCTCGTGGCCACGATACGTGCCGTTCCCGAGTGGACAGAGCCGTTTCTAGCTTACCTATCACGGGGCTAGTTACCACCACAGGAAGTTTTAGCAAGGCAAATTCTGAGACGAGCAAAGGGATATTCCATCATCAATGGAGAGTTATATAAAAGGAGTGCAGCAGGAGTCTTTTTACGCTGTGTAGCACCAGAAGAAGGCCGGCAGATTCTAAAAGAGATCCATGAAGGTGATTGTGGGCATCATGCATCCACAAGATCCCTTGTGGCCAAAGCATATCGACACGGTTTCTTCTGGCTCACGGCCTTAGCAGACGCAGAGCGCTTGGTGGCAAGGTGTGACGGATGTCAAAGGTACGCTCGTCAAACCCATGTGCCGGCTATGGAGTTGCAAACAACCCCGCTGACCTGGCCGTTTGCCGTGTGGGGTATGGACATGGTGGGCCCCTTCCACATGTCACCGTGCAAAAAGACTCATCTTTTGGTAGCCATTGACAAGTTTACCAAGTGGGTTGAAGTTATGCCATTTACCAATTGCGAAGCAACCACAGCAGTCAAGTTCTTAAAAAGGATCATCTACAGGTTTGGGTATCCTCACAGCATAATAACAGACAATGGAACCACCATGTCCCTTGGTGAGATGGAAAAATTCTGTGGGAACAATGGTATCCGGCTTGACATAGCTTCAGTAGCCCATCCGCAAGCTAATGGACAGGTGGAAAGGGCAAATCAGGAGTTACTTCGTGGGTTAAAACCACAGCTGCGAGTCCCGTGCATCAGAGCTGCTGGAGCATGGGTGCAGGAGTTGCCATCATTGGTTTGGGGAATTAACACTACACCTAACAGATCTACTCAAATGACCCCATTTTTCAAGGTTTATGGTGCAGAGGCAGTATTGCCGAGTGACATTATTCACGACTCTCCCCGAGTGTCGGCTTACGTCGAGGTGGAGAATGAGAAGACCCGGCAGGATGCCGTGGATATGCTAGAAGAGCACAGAGAACAAGCCTTGGAGAGATCAGCCATATATCAGCAGGATCTGAGGAGATATCATAGTCGGCGAGTCAAAACCCGGGTCTTCCAGGAAGGAGACCTGGTGTTGCGATTGGTACAATCAAAGGAAGGAAAACATAAGTTGTCACCACCATGGGAAGGACCGTTCATCATAAGCCGGAATTTGCACAACGGATCGTACTACTTGATAGATGCAAGGGAAGAGTCGGATACTGTCAATGACACCGCTCACACAACTTCGTCTATGCAAGAGAGGGAAAGACCATGGAACGTGGCTCATCTACGTCCCTACTACACCTAGACTAGACTAGGCTTACAAGTGGAATTACACGATGTAACATGCAGCAGGTTTCAGACGCACTCTTTTCCTATCCAGGGTACCTAAGGGGACTGGAGGTTTTTTAATGAGACGGTTTGCTGACCTAACTTTTCTCATATCAATAAAGAGATGGTTAAACTATGATATTGTTTCTTTCTTATGTGTTTTTGTTAAGTTTTTATGTTTCCTGTTTTTTCTTTGTGTTTTCTTATCTTTGTCAGGTAAGTGTTATTTGTTTGTTTATAGTACAGTAGTTTCTCTAAAGGTTATATATATAGGTCTTGTGGGCTGATTGCTTGAATAGCACAGTTGCAAACTCAAAGACCCGACCACGATGCCATGAAGTTATAAGGACCGATTACTTGTAATAAGTACGGTTGCAATCTTATAACCGGACAATAGAGCCAAAATTTTCTTGATTTCTCTTGTTTAAGCTTGATGTGACTCGCAAAAATGTGGCATGCTTTGCTAGCGTGTAATTACAATCAGTCATGATGCCCAATGGGACTTGCCTGACCCTGTTTTTACACAATTATAGCAGCGTTGAATATCCACGCGAAAGCCGGCTTACAGCAAAGAGGATCAGAAGGGTCATCCAAACCACAAGTTATGCAGAGTACAAGGTTAACAGCCGGAAACTCGCAACATATTAAGCATAACTTCAAACCTATGTGAGTAACTCTAGGTTTTGGGGCCTTAGTAGACACAATTTGCTCTTTGGAAACCGCCAAACCCTTAGACTCGGAAATTCGGGTCTTGGGGACTCAGGATTTCGAAAACAACAACAAATTGTCTAGCTATCAAGCTTAAAACCCAAAAATCCGAGTCTTGGGGACTTGGGGACTTAGAAAATAAAGTCCACTCGTCAAAAAACCCCCGAGACCCGGAAACCGAGTCTCACAAAAGGAAAACTAGTGAAAATCGTAAAAACAGCAACAAAAAGATCAAGACTAGGAAATAATAAATCCATACGAAAGGCCAGGAGGGCCACCAAAGCTATTAAGTTTCTAGCGTATTACAAACCGAGGAAGTGGTATCGAAAAGTGCACAGACGCACCATTAAAAGGATAATTGTTTTAGGCATATTACAAAATGCCCATTGGCCGAATGAAGTGTTTGAAGCGGTAAAAGGTGAAACTTTACTCGGCATCCTTGGCCGAGTCATCGACGTTGTCCTTGGCAGCCGGGTCTTGGAATTGCTCTTCGGTGGTCTTCCCAGCTCCTGTATCCGGATTAGCAGCAGAGTCGGCACGAGCTGGTGGACGGACAGCCAGAGTAGAGGAGGAAGGCGCAGTATCGGCTTCTGCTTTTTCTTAGCAGCCTCCTCCTTTCTCTTGGCAGATTCCGCCTTCCACCGTGCCAGCATGTCAAAAGGTTTTGGCAGATCCGACTGCATTGGCTTGTCTTCGGCGTTGTATGGCGGAACAATCTTGCTTAAGTCCAGACTGTCGGCGATCAAGCTCGCTGAGTGACGCACCTCAGTATTGATGGCCTTGAAGTTCTTACCAGAAAATTTGGAGCCGTCATTGTTGAATTCGGGAAACCCGCCAACGAGCTTTGCCGGCTCAAGTTTGGGAAAGTAGGCCTTGGCCAGAGCGAGCCCCCGGGTTACTCCAACCCGGCACGACGAGCGCTTCCAGTGATCGATCCACTCGGGGATGGTGGAACATGCGTCAAGCAGGGTGTCCAAACTACAATACCCGGTACCCGACCACTTGATAGCTTGCAAAATCCATTTGGTGCCGGCACACAGTTGCCGGATTACGGCCTTTAAGGTCTTTAACTTCTCGATATCATCTTCATCTGGGACTGCCTCACCCGGCCCTGCAGAGTAACAGAAAGGTTAAAGCAAGAAATTCCGAGTGTTTTGCAGAATAAGAAATCCGGGTTATAGTTAATCAGTTAGAAATTATTACCAAGCAAGGTGCGATAAGTATCGGCAATTTGGGCCGAAAGCCTCTTCAGCTCACCCTCAGCAGTGTGGGATCTCTTCCTATACTTTCTCACATTTTTATCAAGTTTTTTCACATCAGCTTCCAGCGCTTCATGTAGCTTTGTCTCCACCTCAAGGAGCTTGTTGGTTTTAGCCAACATCTCCTCAGATTAGGCCACGTATGCCTGCGAGAAAAGAAAAGGAAATGTTAGCCGGACAAAATACATATCCGGGTATGATTAATCGTAGCGTTATAAAGTACCAAGCAAACTATGCATAGTTCACTCGGAACTTGGGGACTAGGTGAATATACAAGCAATGTTGGTTAAATTACATGGTGCTTAGCTGCCATGGCTTCCAAAATGCTCTTTTCATCAGTTTTCAAGGTATAGAGAGCTCCCAGCATTTCTTCAAAGTTCAGATCATCAAGTTTCACCCCGGAAGAGCTGGGGGCCTGGTTACTCGGAGGTGGAGTCCTTCCCTGCTTGGGGGGGGGGGGGGACACCCGGGTCGCATGGGTATCAGGAGTGGGATCACCCATCCTCGCGCCCCAGGACCTCGACGTCATGACCCCCGGGTCTGTGTGAGGGAATAGGATGCTCGGCCTCCTGCTCGGCCGGGTTCTTCAGCAGGTTTTCTTCTTGGTCTTCTTCTTCAACGCCGCCAGCCGCGGCCTTCACAGTGTGTTCCGGATCCTCCATCGCCGGGTTATCCACATCCATATCGCCCGGGTCACTGCTCGTGACCTTGGCCCTGGTAAAGAGAAAAAGAAACAGTCAGCATATGGTAAATGAGAGATATGGAAAAAGCTAGTGTATTGAATAGCAAGAAAGGTGATTTACCCGGTGTTCACGACGAAATCCGCTTGGAGATCGTTGCTAGACCCGGACGAGGCTGATAAAGATTAGGAAAGTGAGACCCGGATTTGCCCGGCTAGTGGATGGTTTGGAGATGGAAATCTTTGAGGAGAATGGGAAAAATTAGTTTGGGGAATACCGGCTTTGCGAATGGGGGACGAAGGGATGCCCGGGTTAAGAGGATCATCACCCGGAGAGTTCCGAGTTACCCTACGTTTGACTGGGGTGGGTTCCTTCAAGCGCGACGAGTCGATCAAGTGTTGGTTAAGCTCGCACATGTTAGCGTATGAATATGGTTTGGAGGCAATAGAGGAGTAAGGAACCTTGAATACAACTGTCCGGGCCTTCCTCTTCGTCCCAACGTCAATGTCCGGCTCAGCTTCGCTTTCGTCGGATTGGGTCTCCTCCTTATCCTCCAATCCTGGAAAACATAGCATATTGTCGGAAAATTGAAGCAAGTTGGGATAAAAGTTAACAGAAAGGGAAATGAGTAAGACTCGGATGTTACCCTCATCGGTATCAACCGGCTCTTCATCCTCTTCCGAGTTTTCGGAAGGGGGGGGGGGGTCTCAATCTTCCAGAAAGCGCTATCTTCCTGAGATAAAGGTACAGTTATAAAAGTTAGTAATTATATCAGAAAAATGTCAGTCAGATAAAGAGCAAGGGCCGGATCTTACTGCTGGAGCCGGGTTATCTCGCGTGTAGGGGTCCAGGACGGCTATAGTCCGGATCACCTCCATTTTCTCGGTCAAGAAATTTTTAATAATCTTGTTCGCGTCCGCGGCCGGGTAATTCCTCAGCGAGTAACGAAGGGAATCCGTGACGTATCCAGAGTAGTTGCACATAAGTTTGGGCCGGACAGCGTTGGGTTGGATCCGGAAAGTTACCCAAGTTTTGACTAAGTTAAGTCCAAGAAGGCCTTGGGCCGGGAGTACATCGAGCTTGGTGAGGAGGGGTTGGATGGACTGCCTATCCGACTCAGAAGCAAAGGAGCTGAGATTGTCGGAAAGATTGAGAAGATCTTCGGAGAAACCCGGCAATGTCTTTTCACCGGGTGAGGAGGTGTCCTGGCAATAAAAATAGGTATTTTGCCAGTGTTTGACATGGGAGTTAAGACTCAGAGTCGGCATTAAGGAATTCTTCCGTCTCTGGATAGAAACCCCTCCGCCAACCAGGAGGGCCCTGTCGCCGCTCTCGCGGCACGGTTTGCATTGGAATAGTTCAAGGAAGAGTGCGAGATTCGGAGGGATGCATAAATATGATTCACACAGGACAATAAAATGAGTAATGTTCAGCATGGAGTTAGGACCAATATCAAACATTCGGAGCTTGTAATGATCTAGCAATTCGCGGAAGAAAGGGTGACCCGGGGGGAGAAAACCACGGATCACATGCTCTACGAAGATCACTACTTCATCAAGACCCGGGGAAGGCCGAGTCTCGTCCCCAGGTACACGCCAGTGAATGTCCTCCCGGGCGGGTAAGACACCCGACTCTGCGAGTTCATCTAGCTTGACCTTGGTTACGGTTGATCGCGCCCAGTTCGCAGAGATCGATTGACTCATCTTCGCCTTGTTGGCCGGCTGTTTGCCCTTCGTTTTCGCGCCGGCCTTAGGTGCCATGGATATAATCTAAGAAAAAAGACAAAGTGCAGGGTATAAGTAACTTGAGACCCGGAAAATGACTACTATCCGACTTAAAGAAGAATACTTGCGAGAAATCTTGGCAGATTGGATCTAGACGGAAAAATTTGTGGGAAGAATTATGACTACAAGTGATGGAGATGCGCTGTGGGGTGTGCTACTGAATCTAGATCAAGCACTGGTTGTGGAAGAACGAGGCATGGAATATTCAACTAACAAGAAACAAAAAAGGCATCTAGGAGCGGAACCAAATCCAATCTTATCGAGCGAAATTAAAGGTGAAATCCATGGAGTAAAGTGGCTTACCGGCGGGATCGAGGGGAGAACGCGGCGGCGGCAGATGGCGCGACGGCGGCGGTCCCTAGGGCTCCCCGGTGAGCTGCTCGAGAACGCGGGGGCGGAGGTCAACGGCGGTTTCACAGGGATGGGTGCGGCGCGCGGACAGCGGCGGCTCGTCTCCGGTGACATAGTCGTGGGCGGCGCGGCAATACAGGCTCGAGCTTGGAGGCGAGGGCGCCGAAGGAAAGTGGAGATGAAGAGATAAGGGGGGAAATGAAATGCAGATCTGGAAGGTGACCCCCGGGCGCTCATTTATAGGCGTTGAGCAGGAAGGTGCCCTGGAGTTGGGCGGTAATCGCAAAATTTTCGGAAAAGATACTCAACCGGATTTTTTGGGATAGGCATTGAAGGCACCCGTTACGAGAAATCCAGAAAGGATTGAAACAGATCGTGAGCGTGATATTTGGACTGACTGGCGGGCGATGCGAGTCCGGGTCTTGTGTGTTTTCTCGGAGTGTTGACCCGGGAAAACGATGCTGGAATCGGGGAAAGCCGGGTTACTATATGGACCACCTACGGAGTTAGGCCTAGCTATTATCAAAGCATTCTAACCTGGTACTTTATAGACTTGTATGTTTCTTATTTTGCAGGGAATAGCGTGCGCTTCATGGTTGATCCCGCGAAGCCCAAGCTATTCTGGGGACTACTGATGGAGGGATGGAAACCCGGTATGCTAACGCCAAGGTGTAACCCGGCCCAAAGGGAACTGCGCAAGACCCGGCTTAAGAAAGAGGAGTTTCTAGAAGGCCTAGGAAGCAGTGTAGGCCTTGTAACCCGGCTTTGGGGTTACTATTAGGAAACTTAGGGTTTTGTATGCGGTTACAGGGTAGGACTCCGAGTATGCCTTGGATAGGAAGCCAGGGGGCCGGGTAAGATATAGACCGGCTCCTAGGCTCAGGAAAACAGAGCTTCACCAGATATTCGAGTTTCCCTGTAATACGAGAGTTGATATTGTAACCCTAGATCGGAGACTCGGCGACTTGATTGCCAGAGCTACCAGATCAATTGATAGCATGATCTCCCTCGAGCTAAACCCTCTGCCAAACACCAGAGTCGATTTATCCCAAGATAAGTTACCCCTGGTAACGTCTGCCGTGATTATCCCATGACAGCAATGGAACCAGTGGAGGCGCCGGTGGATTGCGCGGAGGTTTCGCCCATCGGAGGTCCACCGGAAGTTCCGCTGCCACCTCCGCTCGTATGCACCCGAAACCCTTTTTAGCGAAGGTGGCACCGGAGGCGCACCGGAGGCTGGTGCTGGGAATAGCTGGGAAAAAACGCACGGGGCGGAGGTTCCGGTGGTTTCACCGGAGCCTCCGCTGCTTGCAAAAACAGCTTCCCAGTTTTGTCTCTTCGAGCCCTTTCCTTTAGAATAAATCTTGTAGCCCTTTGAGAATGTATCTTTCAAGAACCTGGGCATTTTCATAGATATCAAATAAGACCTGCAAATGCTCTAAATAGATATTAGTTCGATAGTTATGTTGTCATCAATTATCAAAACGGAAGATGATCTTTCACCTTTCGCTAAACTGTAATTAGAGCCGCATTCACCAAATTACATAGGACCGAAATCGTGGCGGACGAAAATTTCGGGTCTAGCGGCTGTCCGCCTATATGCATAGCAGGGCCGAACCCGGCGCTTCAGCGGACGCACTGTAAAATTTGGCCAACGCGTGGAGAAAAACTCCATCCAATGCCCAGGATGTTGAGCGTCCAGTCCCGCACGCGCGACAGTCGCGCAAATAGCCAACCGTCAGCGAAATTTCCGTGCGCGCAGGGGGCAGCACCACTCAATTTCCCCTTCTCTTCTCCGGCCGCCTAGATCCGCCCGTCGCCGCTCATAGATCCTACACGACGCCGCCGATCACGTGGCGGCCCGTGGGGCGCCGCCGCGGTAGAACTTGGTCGGCTTCAGCTTCCGCTTCCGCAAGCTCGAGCTCTACTCCGCCGCCGATTCGACCGGCAGACCGCCGCGCCCAACGGCAGTGCACCTACCCACCGCACGCAAGGTGTTCGACTCAATACCTCAAAGGTATAAGAGGCGATGGATTGTTCATTTACCTCTCAGTTATCTTTCTAGTTTGAAGAATAATCGCCAATATATATATTTGTAGATGAGTTCGTCTTATGATTATGATTTGTGTGATAAAGAATAAGATCTCCAAGAGGAAGAGGACATTGCTATTCTTTTGGCTTTGCACGCCAATAAGAGGATAAAGCACGGTGAGTCTGTTTGGGGTAGAGAGAAATTATGGAGGGAAAAGATTGATGGCCATAACAAATTGATGCCGAATCATTTTGCGGAGGATCCTATATATCTTAGGAAATATTTTCGTCGCCATTTTAGGATGAGCACCGAGTTGTTCAAAAAGTTTTCGGAGGAGGTGATAAGGCATGCCCGTTTGTTCAGACAAAGGAGGAATGCCGCCGGAGAACTTGGCCATAGCAGTTATCAGAAGGCGACTGTCGCCCTGTGTATATTGGGCATTGTTAGATGTATGCCCAAGAGACAATAATATGTATCTGTTTTATGATTAAAGTATTACTATGTTTTTATGCTATAACTTCTATGGTTACTGAATATGAGATTCAGAAGAAAACACATACACATGTGTAGAAACGTAAACATAATGATATGACCTTTGTCATGTCTCACAAACAAACTTGTTAATATTAGATGTCCATGTTTTCTCATCACAGACAAATGTTTTGTCAATATTAATAAGAGAATTTTGTTGTTTCAACATACTGGCTAGATATACCCAAATATTTGAGATACTACGAGATTTGTTTTGCTAAATAATATCGTCATTAGATGGTTATTTTGTTTGCTTCCTTAGACTATGAGAATGTTCAATGATGTTTACCATGAGGATCATATTGGTATAGTCAAGTATCACGCCGTAAACTGGTGATCAAAAAGGCTAACACTGGGTGGTCACGAACGTATTCATTCATTGTGATAGTTCAAGATTAGGAATTACTCCTCTAGTTAATAGAGAGACACATCCAAGATCCACTCGGCGAAATAGTATGGGTAAATAAGTCTGCGCAGACAAGGACATGATATTAGTCATGGAGATACTGTAACACGTTAACAAGTAAAAGGAATCATACCAGATATCTGGAATAATGTGATAAGGTGATTAAAGACTTTAATCATAGTCTTATCATTTATTTCGTTCCAAGGTATTGATTTATATCGCGAAGTAATGGAAACATACTTAACAAACCATCAGGTTCAACAATTTTCTTCGTATAACTTGTAGGAGTCAATATGGACGTCCACGGTCCCGTTGTTGGTTATTGATTAGGAAAGGGGTTTCCTAATCATGTCTACTTATTATCAAATATGTAGGGGTACCACACTTAAGCCGTCATAGTCATTTGTCCATATTGGATGGTCCGAAGAAAAAGCGGGTATCATCCGGATGTTTCCGCCGTGATAGAATTATTATTCAGAGTGATTACGGAGGACATGAGATGTCCTGAGATGTTAGACATTTATTTTTAACATCTTTAGATAATATCGATGATTTTATCTAAGAGGTTACGGGGTTCCGAAAGAGCTTCGGGGGACTTCCTTTATATGGAATCAGTGCCGGAGGGGGGCATATTTCCTCCTATGGGCAAACCCTAATTTTAGGTAATGTCAGGTGGGGCCCATGATCTCACAGAGTGCACAAGCTTTTCGTAGGATTTTCCCGAATTTATTAGAGAAATAAATGATTGGGAAAAAAGGGGAGGTGGGATTGGACTCCACAAGGGAGTCCAATCCGAAATCCCCTAGGAGGGTGTGTGGCCAAGGAGAGGAGGGGGAAACCGACCCCCTCTCTTTGGCAGGTATCCTCTCTTGACCCACTATATAATCCCACCCCTCCTCATTGTCGAGGCAGAATTTTTTGCCTCCGTGCTATTCTCTCTCTAAGGATTAGAGATCTAATTAGATATCCTCTAATTGAATTAGACCCTCTAATTAGAACCTCTCTAATAGAAACAGAGTCTCTGATTAGAACGCTTCTAATTGGATTAGAACTTCTGATTAGAGACCTTCGAATAGGTTTAGAGCCTCTCCTAATTTGAAGATGTTGATCATATTTTGGTATAGTCAAGTGTCACATCGTAAACTGGATGATAAAAAGGCTAACACTAGGTGGTCACGAAAGTATAGATTCATTGTGATAGTTCAATATTGGGAATTACTCCTCTAGTTAATAGGGAGATACATCCAGGATCCACTCGGTGAAATAGTATCGGTAAATAAGTCCGCGCAGACAAGGACATGACACTAGTAACGGGGATACTATAACACGATAACGAGTAAAAGGAATCATACCAGATATTGGGAATAATGTGATAAGTTTATTTCATCATGCTACAACGGTTATAGCACTTGAAAAGTGAGTTTTCAAAGGAAAATCTTTCTACGAGCGTGAATACATAAAAAAAAGAGTTCCTAATCTTATCCCTAAGATTAGCTTATGGTTTGTGAGATGATCATGTTTTTCTGATCATGGACTTAGTTAAAGTATGGAATCATATAAGAGTTTATTGTTAGGATAACAATAGTACTGAACCGACCCAAATATATGATTTTGCTAAAATAGATTAAACAATTGTGATGTATTGAGCAAAGTACCATATGGAGTTGTCACTGCATATAATTCCTATAATATGGGAATATTTAGTCACCTCACAATCTCAAGTTATGCTTTGGATGTCTTCATCCGTCCACCGTAACATGAGATCATAACGTTGAAGTCTAGGCATAATCTAGAGCTTGTAAAGGAACTGAGATCGTTCACGACTTGTTCTTAACTCCTATAGGCGATATAGAGATACATTTTTTTGTCCCTCTCAGTATCACCGGTGTCAACCAATCATCTGGCCAGACACAACGTGATTTATCATAATGACATCGGGGATATGTGAAAGTGCACTATGGTCAACTAGAGGGGGGGGGGTGAATAGGTTGACTACCAATTTTTTCTTCTTTTCCTTTTAATTATGGCTAAGCAAAATAAGATAAGGTTCTCTAGATGTGCAACTAGGTGAGCAACCTAAGTGATACAAGATAAGATACGCAACGGAAGTAAAACGAAAGGCAACAAGATAAACCACAAGTGTAAACAGGGAGACAAGGATATGTTTCCCGTAGTTCTTTCTCAAGAGAAGTACGTCTATGATGGAGAGGTGGGGATCCACATAGGAGTTCCTCAATAGCACGGTTGTGCAAAGCTTATTCTCCTTGAGCTTTTCTGGTGAGGGAGATTCTCGTTTCCACTATGAGGTCGACTTGAAGGTGTTGACCAAACCTTTACACAAGGTTGAGGACACTCCACAAGATGGATGGAGACTCTCAACGGATCCGAAGCTTCTTTCAACAAGGTGGAAGCTACAAGCACAGGATCTACTGAGGTTTCTAAGCCTCAAGTAGGATTCTAGATCTACTAGGATGTGGTGGATGGATTTGAAATTCCTTTGGTGGAATCACAGATCTAGGTCTCCTCTAGCTCTCCACAAAGTTTCGGAATGTTTGGGTGGTTGGAGAGGGAGATCTAGGAGGTTGAAACTTTCATTAATGGATAGGAGAGAGAATGGGAAAAGCTTAGCATTTATGAGGTAGGGGAAGGGCTTTAAATACCCCTTCCCCAATGTGGTCGTTGAGCAGTCCACGCAGCACTAGAGGCTCCGGTGGTCTTCACTTGCGAGCATGCGCGCAACTCGTTTGCTCCATTATGAATTCTTCAGGGCGGAGGCTCCGGTGGCTTTGGCGGAGGTTCTGCCCACTGGAGGTTCCGCTGCAGCCTCCGCTCTTATGCACCCGAAGGTGGTTTTAGCGGAGGCCACACCGGAGGCTAGCCCCATAGTGGGGCAGTGGAGCCAGCGGAGGCTCCGGTGGTTTCACCGGAGGCTCCGCCCACCGGAAGTACACCAGAGGCTCCGTTGAAGCCTCCGCTCTTATGCACCCGAAGGTGTTTTTAGCAGAGGTTCCACCGGATCCTCCACCGGAGGCCAGCGCCTGGAAGAGCAGGGAAATTCATGGGGCGGAGGTTCCGGTGGTTTCACCGGAGCCTCCGCTGCTTGCAAAAATGGATCACTAGCTTTGTTTCTTCGAGCTCGTTCCATTCGAAACATTTTTGTAACCCATTGAGATTGTATACTTAATGAACCTGGGCATTTTCATATATACCAAATAGGACCTGCAAGTATTCTCAAATAGACATTAGTTCTATAGTTATGTTGTCATCAATTATCAAAACGGAAGATGATCTTTCATTCTCCCCCTTTTGGTAATTGATGACAACATCCCTATTTGCATAATTATAATGCACACAACATGGACGGAGCTCCCCCTAGAGATACGCTCCATTCATGTGGAGAGAATTAAACAATATAGAGCCAAACACATATAATAGTGAGCACACAACAAGTGATAAAATTAAGGTACTAAGTTCACAAGCTCACATAATGCATAACGAGGTTCAGAACGCACAATAATTAAACAAACAAAGTTTCCAAATAGCCAACTCTCTCAAGCATAAGAGGCAAATCGAAAACATGGCATGAGAGAGAACCCATGCATATGCCTGCTCCTATGTAGATATTTCTCCCCCTTTGGCATCAAGATACCAAAAGAGGGAGGAGACCGATGCTAACATCCTAATGATCACTCGGAGGAGTTATCCAAGTTCGGAGGACGGGTGCGGCAGCGAGAGCTGGTGACCTCTTCTCCAGGTTCCTCATCAGACCACTCTATGATCTTCCCCTTGGAATCCTTGGCTTGCCACTTGTCCCAATTGGTAATGCTATCTTGCTCTGGGGACTCCACAGATTCTCCACCATCACGACGAAGATGCCTCTCGGCCTTCGCTTCCTTCCGATGCTTAAGCTCCTTATCATAGTGAAGTTCCCATTGGTGTTGCTCGACCTTCTCGTTCACTCTGAACACTTTCTTGAGGGCCCTTGCCATCCACTTGAAGGCACTGTCAGAAGGAGGAGGACGAGAGGGACCACCTTCCTCTTCTTCGTCTTCCTCATCAATGATGACCCGTGGCGAAGGGACGGATCCTGGACCTATTGGGTGAGCCTACCCGGTCTAAGGCCCAAGACCCAAGTTCCAAGGGAGACGCCGTAGACTGTTCTAGAAGGCCCAATCAAGGCCCACCCACAAAGCCTTGCGGGTTAAGAAAGGAAACCTGTAACCGACTTTAGGTTAGGGTTTGTATCCCCCCAGCACAGTTTGAGACCTGGCTGCCTATATAAAGCCAGGAGAACCACTGGGGGGAAGACCAAGCAATACCGCACCATCAAAGCGTTGAGATCGAGATCATACTCTCGACTTGAGCATCCCCCATTGTAACCGATCTACTCATTAATACAGATCGACAGAAGCAGGAGTAAGGGTTTTACCTCTACGAGGGCCCCGAACCTGGGTAAATCTTGCCCCTGTTAGCCGATGATTGTCACCAGCGCCTATTCGTTCTCTTACTCGAAACCCTATCGGTTCATCCGAGGGACTTGTTGAGATGCATATTCGACAATTGGTGCCGTCTGTGGGAACGGCGGGCGCTGGATCTCCGGCATCTTCGGCCTCATCGACAAACAACTCACGCTGGAGCCCCGGAACCTCGACTCCAACCAATCCGATCCGTATCGGGTCGGTCGTCGTCACCCCTCACTCGCCGGAATCGCGCCCGTTGTTCAGCGAATTGGAGAAAAGCATCACCCTGACGTTCGGGAGCTTCCAGTTCTACACCGACAAAAAAGGAATTCTGCACTTCCCCGAGCAATCCAATCTCTATGGATCGGGCTCGGAGTCGATCTCAAGACCAGGAGCTGTCCACTCGCGGCCCAACTACGAGGATCGCAACCTAGCAAAAAGCAGCGAATCCATCCGCCTGAGCACCCGCAATTTCCATACCCTCTCCACAGAGGAACCTTCTCGGGTGAGGAAAGCTTTCCAAACTACGCCTAGGACTCACGAGCCATATCTGGCCCAGGTCTACATGGCAGGATCAGGAGGCCCACCCGAAGAAAATGAAGATAGCGCAAGGGAACGCGCAACCATCAACATATCGCGAGACGCTTGGGATCGGGCAAAGGAGGCCATCTGCACAAGCAAGCCACTTGAAGCCGGAGCCCCTCACGAAGATATGACCGCGTACCACTACCACCTAGTGAGAGCGGCAACCTTGATCAAGGAAGCTCGAAAAGACCTGGTTGAACGAAGGAAGCTGGCGGATGACTCTAGCCAGCGTCGTGCGGCGCTCTCATGGAAATATTCTGTCGGGAAACATCCTGGGAGAAAGGACACGTCTCAAGAACCGCGATTATGGATGGCAAATCCTTAACTCGGATCAGTAAGTCACTCGAGGCCTCCCTTATGCGCGTCGATCAGGATGGCAACATCCACCCGACGACTCCTGCCGTTGCAGTACTGGCTGCAGCCACCTACCTGCAAACAAACCAACCAGGGGAGAACGACCCCCGCGCAGAGCAATACAGGCAGGTCCAAAAAGGGCTAGGCATGGCAGCCGCAAGACTCGCCTCTTACGACCGCAGGAAGGCGGCTGCACAAAAAGATAAGGAAGCACCTCGCGGACACAGGAGTACGTCACCCAGGAAGGAGAAGTCACCTCGTTGCGCGCGAGGAAAAGAAGCTCGACGACGCGGAGATAGTCCGAGTGGCAGTGACGACAGCCCAAGAGGTCGAGACCGTAGCCCGCGAAGAGGTCGAGATCGCAGCCCGCGAAGAGATCGAGATCGCAGTCCACGACGTCACAGCAGTCGCTCGCGACACCGTAGCAAGGAGCCGCGGAGAGACGTCAATCACGACGAGCCTGGGTACAACGCGCGATCAGACATCGCTCAGCACAAAATCGACAAAACTCGAGCGGCCAGGAACCGCGCGCGTTCCCCATCTACCTCTTCCGACGAAGAGGTCTGCGGAGCCTTATGCTTTGCTCGCGACATCCGCGAGGCACCGATGCCCAAGAGGTTTAAGCTCACTACGGAGGTGCCAAAATACGACGGTTCGCTAGAGCCACAATCCTAGTTGTCAGATTACCTCACGGCAGTAAAATGCCAACGTGGGAACAAAAACACGGCTATGCAGTACCTTAACCTACACCTTGTAGGCGCTGCGCACAGCTGGCTCGAAGGAAGACCAAAGGCGTGCTATAGGTCATGGGACGATCTAACCTTCGAATTCTGCAAGAACTTCCAGGCGACATACAAAAGACCCGCGACCATCGAGGAATTACAAGCTTGCAAGCAGAAAAATGGCGAGTCTACTCGCGAATATATTCAGCGATGGACCACACTTAGGAATACATCAGGAAATATATCAGAGAAGTTGCAGTCGAAGCATTTGCCAAAGGAGCTCGGCGAACCGCCTTCCGGGAAGAACTAGGACGGGCCGTACCCAAAACCATTGGAGAACTGATGGCTATAGCCGACAGATGGGCCAACGGCAAAGACGCGGTGCGCAACGAGAAAGCATCATCACCAGCACCAGAATACGATCGCCATGGTCGAAAGAAAAGGAGAAAGCATTACGATCACGATGATCGGGAAGAACTGGTGGCAGCAGAATTCACAAGAAATCGCGACAACGGATATCGTGGAAATCGTGTGGAAGCCAAAGCCCGAGGATAAAACTCCCGAGGAGGACCTCGATGGTTACTGCATGCTACATCTATTTACAGATAATCGCACTGGTAAAACTAAGGCAACACACCTTCTCAAAGATCGCCAAAAGTTTCTTGACATACACGAGGCCTTCTCAAAGAAAAACAGAGCAGCAATCAATCAGGGCTACCCGCAGCTCCCTGGAGGAGGAGCCCAAGGATTCCACCCGCCGGAATCCCTACCTGCACCAGGAAACCAAAACACGGTGCTAGCCGCACTACCAGCGCCACCCGCCGCAAAACAAGGAGCCAACGGATACCCGAACCCAGCAGAACTCCTAGGAATGATACAGAAAGTTTGCCCGTCCCGTAGGGCCCAGAAAACAAACACTCGACAGGTATTCATGGCTGGCCAGGCCCCACCGTCCAAACCCGAATATCTGAAGATGGCCGACCAGCCGATAATTTTCTCCAAGGAGGACCATCCCCCCGAGTCTATCGACCAGGGCATGCCGCACTCTTCATCCAGGCACAGATAGGCAACTATGAACTTGCCCGAGTGTTCATGGACGGAGGCAGTGGGATTAACATCATTTACGCGGACAAACTCCGCAGGATGAACAAGAACCTGGACGGACTCGCGGAATGAGAGACATCTTTTCACGGGATAGTACCAGGGAAGGCAGTCCGCCCACTCAGAACAATAAACTTGGAGGTGGTGCTTGGCAACCGAAGCAATTACAGACGAGAATTCCTCGACTTCGAACTAGTCGACTGGCCCTCACAGTACCACGCTATTCTTGGCTGAACAGCGTTCGCCAGGTTCATGGCAGTACCACACTATGCATACCTGAAGCTCAAGTTACCTGGGAAACATGGCACCATCACCATCGACGGCGATTTCCAAAAATCCAATAAATGCGACATCAAATTCAACGAGATCGCCAAATCCTTCGGGAAGCAGGAAGAGCTGGAAGAGATAGCAAAAACCACGGATCACTCCGTGATGCCTCTCACCAAAAAGAACGCCCTAGAGCTCGAGTTCAGCGCAAACAGTGGCACTCGAAAACATCAGGTGCACCCGACCGAGTACGAAAACGACGATAGTGTCCACCACGCTCTCGCCAGCATAGGAAGACGCGCTCTTCGAACTCCTCCGTGAGTACTGGGAAATTTTCGCCTGGCAGCCTTCAGATATGCCAGGGATGCCCAGGGAGTTCGCCGAGCACTCAGTTGAAGTTTACAAAGACACGAAGCCTATCAAGCAGACAACCCGACGGTTTTCAGAGCCAAATCAAAAAGCACTTGGAAAAGAAGTAAACATATTACTCGCAGCAAAGTTCATCCGCGAGATAAAAATCTCCACCTGGTTAGCAAACCCGGTGCTGGTGCCGAAGAAAAATACTGACATCCTTCGCGTGTGCATCGACTACACGTCGCTGAACAAGCACTGTCCCAAGGATAACTTCCCCCTACCACGGATCAACCAGATCGTGGACTCCACAGCAGGCTGCCAGCGCCTCTCCTTCTTGGACGCCTACTCGGGCTATAATCAGATCAGGATGAAAAAGTAGGACGAGGAGAAGACGGTGTTTATCACACCCCACGGTGTTTACTGCTACATGACAATGCCCTTCGGGCTAAAGAACGCAGGCGCAACATATCAGCACTGCATGCAAAAATGCCTCGCCAAGCTCATTGGCAAGAACGTACAAGTGTATGTTGACGACATCGTCATCCAGACTCGAGTAGAGGACACGCTCCTCGATGACATCAGAGAAACATTCGACGCGCTGAACGCGTATCGAATCAAGCTCAACCCGACCAAGTGTGTCTTTGGCGTCCCTGTAGGACAACTTCTCGGGTACCTGGTGTCTGCTCGAGGAATTGAAGCCAACCCGGAGAAAATCCAAGCGATCCTGACAATGAAGGAGCCAACCAATCTCCGCGGTGTGCAGCAGCTCACAGGACGACTAGCCGCTCTAGGCAGATTCATTGCAAGGCTGGGCGAGCAAGCACTGCCTTTCTACAAGCTATTGAAGAAAACAGATAAGTTCAAGTGGACACCTGAAGCGCAAAAAGCATTCGCAGACCTCAAGCGAGCACTGCAGAGTAGGCGTGTCCTGGCAACGCCACAAGAACGGGAGCCACTGTACTTATACCTAGCCGCAACAAATAAAGTCATCAGCACATCGATCGTGGTCGAGCGGCCGGAAGATGGCAAGGCGTATGGCGTCCACAGACCAATATATTACATTAGCGAGGTGCTTTATCCCTGCAAACATCGATACCCTCATTATCAGAAGCTTGCGTACGGCGTGGTACTCACAGCTCAAAAACTCAAGCATTACTTCCAAGAGCACACCGTCACGGTGCTAAACGACGCATCACTCGGTACTATCATGAACAACCCCATGGCATCCGGAAGAATTGCAAAGTGGAGTATCGAGCTCGGCGCATGGGACATCATATATGCAGGGCGCAAATCTGCGAAATCACAAGTACTCGTGGAATTCCTGAGCGAGTGGACAAAACTGCAAACACCAGGCCCTCCAGAATACACGAGCAACTCGATAATGTACTTCGACGGGTCGAAGAGAAACGAAGGAGCTGGAGCCGGGGTTGTCCTGATATCCCCAAGAGGAGACAAGCTGCAGTACGTCCTGCGATTGGATTTTCCACCCGACGACCCGGCGTCAAACAATGATGCAGAATACGAGGCCCTCCTTCACGGCATGAAAATGGCGATCGCCTGCGGAGCCACCCGACTGATGATCTATGGAGATTCAAACCTCATCATACAACATACGATGAAAGAGTGCGACACTATTGCAGAAAACATGGTTGCCTATCGATATATGTATAATCTACTCGAAGGAAGTTTCAAATGGTGCGAACTAAAGCACATCGCGCGATCCAGCAACGAGGAAGCAGATAAATTGGCAAACATGGGTTCTACCAACACACCCATACCACCTGGAATATACTTCGAGAGGATGATCAAGCGCTCAGTCAAGATCAAAAAACCAGCAGAAGCACCCGCAGTATTGGAGACGGAGGTCAGCCCGCAAACAGCTATGATTGAGCTCAGCCACAACATTTCAAGACAAGTTTTTCTGGTCGAACCAGTCTGGACGCAGAAATACCTCGACTACTTGTCCAACAAGCAGCTCCCAGCAGATGTTCATGAGGCTCGACAGATAGTACGACGCAACAAAGCTTTTCGGGTGCTCAACGGAGAGCTATACAAATAGAGCATATCAGGAATATTATAGAGATGCATAGCACCCGAGGATGGCAAGGAACTGCTGCGAGATATACACCAAGGATATTGCGGACACCACGCCAGCTGGAAGGCGATCGTGGGTAAAGCTTTCGAGCAGGATTCTACTGGCTCACGGCGGCCAGAGAGGCAAAGGACCTAGTCGACAAGTGCAATGCTTGCCAAAGATTCGCGCCCAAGCCACATGCCCCTGCCACTGAACTACACATGATCCCAATCGCCTGGCCCTTTGCACAATGAGGGCTAGATATGGTGGGGCCACTGCGCAAGTCGATGCCCGGAGGATATACGCACTTGCTCGTAGCAGTCGACAAATTCACGAAGTGGATCGAGGCTATGCTAGTCACCTCCGCCAGCGCCCAATGCGCCGTGAAGTTCCTCGATTCCATTGTGTGCAGGTTTGGCATACCGCACAACATCATCACCGACAACGGCAACAACTTCACAGCGAAGGAAAAACAGGAATTCTGCGAACAGAAAGGAATCACCCTCGGCTTCGCCTTAGTGGCTCACCCACAAACTAATGGTCAAGTCAAGCGATCCAACGGGTTAGTCTCAGCTGGCCTCAAGAAGCGGCCACTCGACCGTCTAAACCCAGTAGCAGGACACTGGGCAGAGGAGTTACTATCAGTACTGTGGAGCCTTCGCACAACGCCAAATCGGTCAACAAACTATACGCCAGTTTTTATGGTCTATGGGACCGAGGCCGTCCTACCTGAAGATGTCAAATTCAGCGCACCCCGAGTCGTCGCATACAACGAAGAAACCTCGAATAGAGCACTCGCAGAAGACGTGGACGCACTTGACGAAATTCGCGACATTGCACTCGCAAGATCGGCGGTATACCAGCAATCACTGTGCAATTACCACAGTCGTCACATACGCCATAGATCCCTCGTGGTAGACGACCTAGTGTTGCGGCTCAAGCAAAACGAAGGGCACAAGCTCGAGCCACCATGGGAAGGACCCTTCATCATACACGAAGTTATCCCAGGCGGCGCGTGTCGATTGAAGAACCCGGAGACCGGTGGCATTTACTCCAATCCATGGAATGTTGCGTATCTCCGCAAGTTCTACCCTTAAAATTATTCTATTCACAAAAATAAGGCTATACTAGCCATCTTGTAGCTCGAAGAAATACATGTCTTCTCAGCCATATCAATAAAAACACATGGTTTCTCAACCATAACTATTCGTGTTCCTTCATTTTACATGCTAAAACAACAAGGATACACCCCAAGCGCACGGGGGCTACGCCTAACTAAGCATTAGAGGAAAATTTACAAATACAAGGTACAAACAAGGTTCACGCCTTATAAAACACCTTATAAAATCTCAAGTAAACTATGCAAGGTAATAGGATATCTACATCCTACGATTACACCCGACGATGAGCAGTTTTTTCGGCCAGCATCTGGTAAACCTCTTTGGAAGTCAGTCGAATGATCTCCTCCGCCGCAGGTTGAATGACTGCATAATGAGGAGTAAAATCGACTGGAGCATTCGGAAGCCTAGCCACAGAATTGAAATTGACCTCAGGGTGCCACACCCGAAAAAAGCAAGCGCTACTTGAGCACCGCAGATAAGCTGCTGACGAACACACTCGCGAACTTCACCAACTCGGCCAAAAATTCTTAGCAGGTCACTCAACCTTTCTGGAACGATACCCAGCGGATAGAACGTCCGGTGCACAGAAGACAAGGCTTCGCGACAAGAATCCACAAGCATCTTCGCCTGGCCAGCCCGGTACTTCAAAGTAGCCAAAACAAAGCCTCGGCTGCGGTCAGACCAGAAGTTGTTCGCATGCGGCTTCGAGCTACTTGTTTCATGGACAATTTGGTTGTCCACCCAATGAGTTTCACAAGGGCCATCAGACTCAACAACTACAAAAAACAACGTGAAAGGTTTAAAGTTGAAAAGAAGGTAAACAACAAAGTGCTAGGGGGCTAGCATGCTTACAAAGCATGTCTTTGGTAACAGCTGCCAGCTCCTCCATCACGAACTGTTCACGCTCAGCCGCAAATTTTTGCTTTGACTTAGCCATATCGGCCACTCCACGCAAAGCTTTCAGTTTGCGCTCGCCATCTACGACACGATCACGGAGCGAGATAAATGTACTAACAGCAGCAACAAGGGGACCCACTCGTGCAGCATATCCACTCGAAGACTCTGCGTTAGGACCCACAACCTGGAAGGAAATGAAACAAGTTCAGATACACTCCAAGACCCCACTCGAGAAATATACCACCTACTTAACAGGTGCTCGGGGGCTACTCCCATCGGGAGCTCGTAACGCTTCAATCGCAGCAATCATGCATTTTAGACATCAAAGAACACTTCGATTAAAAGCAAAATATGGGAATACATCCCAAGGTTCATTACATCGAAAGGGCAAAGTGAAAACAGACTATCCTATGGAACTGCAGAGGTACTGGCGCTCGCAGAAGGATGCCCCTTGCGACTAGCACGGGCAAGAAACTCAGATAGCTTCTTGGCAAGGTCTTCAGCCGGATCGCCAAAAGGACGAAGCGCTACCTTTTTGCCTGTCGCGGCGTCGTAAGGAAGGCTCAAGTACGCCTTATCCACGCCCTCAATTCCGTGCGCCAAGGCAAATTGGATAACAGTCTTCGCTCCGCATTCAGACTGGGCAACCGAATAAGCCTGAAGAAGATCATCCTCCAGGAAAACTTTCAGAAGGCCGCCCAGCATAGGCGGAACCGTGACATCCACCAGAAGGCGCTCGTGGAATTGCGTCAACACTCGAATGGCTTCCCCAACGAGGGAGAAAATCCCACTCGCATGTTTCTGAAGCTGGGTGCAGGAGTCTGTCAAAGCATCCAATCGCCGGCTCCCAGGTAGCTCCAGTGCAACACCAAGGATATCTACAAAAGGACACTGTAAACTCCCGAGACAGCCAATTAAAATTGCGTCGCAGCAGAAGTCAAGTACAACTTACCCGCAAATTGCCGAGCCAGAGGGCGGATGATGCCAACAAGATCGTTATAATGTTTAGCACCAGCATCTTCCAACTGCTTCAGCGCATCCTGGGTCTCGGCGAGCTTCCCCTCAAAGTCAGTCGAATGCTTGCGAGTGGACTCCAACTCCTTTCGGGTGGACTCCAACTTGGCCTCAAGGGTTTTCACCCGAGAGACAACTTTGATTTTCTCGGCCTTCAGGAGATCGACTTGAGCTGTAGAGCAGCGAATTCAGCCTAAAGAAAAGCTATATGATCAAAAGAAATAGCAGAAGAAAAAGGGAGTGGATTAACCCACCTTGGAGAGCTTGGCCGTCCTCAATGAGTCGATCACGATCCAGCCGAAGGGTGGCGCAATCCGCCTCAGCCGAAAGCACGCGTCGGCCAATGGCGGCAAGGGAGTCAAGAAGAGACTACAAAAGCACAAGGCAAAATTCAAGTTAAAGAAAAAATCACTTGAGCCTATTCGCGACTGTACACAGTCGAGTATAGCCTCGGGGGCTACTCCCATTGGGAGCACTGCCGTGCACCCGATAAAATCAAGAGAAGAAAAAAGCTTAAATCTGAGTCCGTGGCTAATCGCAAGCGATTAACCACGGCCTCGGGGGCTACTCCCATCGGGAGCACTGACGTGCACCCGATAAAAAACACAAACGGAAGAAGCAGAAGATACAAAAGTAACAAGATTTGCCTGGCCCTGAGCGGTGCACACAGGATCCGCCGAGCTACCCGAAACTTCTTTGTTCGCCGAAGCCCCACCCACGAAGCCAGGCAGTCTATAATCTGGAGCCGCAGCTGCCGGTGCTGGGCTCGGAGACTTCTAGGTGACCTTGGCGACTGGAGTTTCACCCGCAGCCGCTTCTTTTCTCTTCACATAATGAATAGAAGAAACAAACTGACCAGGGCTGATGGATTGAAGCTTGTCATGAAAGGAAGAATCAAACAAAAGCATAAGGAAAACGAGAGAAAACTTTCGACTAAAGGATAATAGGAAAGGAAGAACTGACTTGTCGTCGTCGTCATCATCCAGCATATCCGCATTCCAGGCGGTGGAGACCTTCGACTTGGGGGCTGGAGGAAGAAGCACGTTTAAGGGCGTCACCACGAGAGGCTCTATCGCCTTGCCAGATCCGCCACCCAAAGAACTATCCTTGGAAGTGGCTTCATCGTCTACCTGCCGGTGGCGCTTGCGGTGATGGAGGTCGCTACCCGACTCTTCCACGTCGTCTGAAGAGCCGCGCTCGGAGCTCGAGTCGGCCTCAGCAACACTGGTGTCAAGAGCAGCCTCAACGTTGCTTGCTAGGAGGTCTGAGGCATCCTCAGCCGAGACTGGCGGATAGCACATAGCTATTTCCAAACTCTACAAGAAGAAGAAAGAGAAAACTCAGTCGACAAACTCTCGAATGGCAAAAAGGTTAAAACAGAGAAGAGAAGAAAACTTACATCGGCTGGAGGAGGCTTTGAAGCCTCGAATGCTTCAAGAGGGTAAGCCGCAAAGTGCTCTCCTACCTTCAGCTTGGTGATAGCCGCGATTTTCTTCTCGAATTCGGCATTCGAGAGGATATCCTAGCATACACGGCTAGGGTCCTGGACGCCCTGGTACTCCCACATAGTTGATGGCCTCTCTTGAAGAGGCTGTATCCTGCGCCGGAGGAAGACACTCGCCAGGTGCAGACCATTCAGCGCGACCCCTATTGTCTGGTCGCGAAGAACTGCCACCTTCGCGAGTAGCAGAGCGACGATCCGGTTTTGTTCGGCTGAGAGCTTATGCGTCAAGGACTTCCGTCGCTTCAAAACAGCGAACGGGTGGAATTCATGAGCTCCACCCGCGCTGTTGTCGACGACGTAAAACCACTTCCTTCGCCATCCTTGCGCGGAGTCGATGAAGTGCATCTCCAAGTAGGAGTTGTCAGTCTTCGCCTGGATTCTGAAGCCGCCGGTTCGCAGCGTCTCTCCAAGCTGGTTCTCCACCCGCGACTTCTCGCGGAAGACCCGCACTTTGAATAGGGCCTTCCAAAGGCCCCAGTGCGGGCGAATACCTAAGAAGCACTCGCAAAGTACAATGAAGCACGAGATGTGCTGCACTGCATTTGGAGGCAGATCGTGGAGCTGTATGTCATAGACATACAACAGTCCTAGGAGGAAGGGAAAGACCGCGCGAGACGTGATCCGCGAAGATCACGCGCTCGTTCGCGTGAGGGTTCGGTACCTCCTCCTTCTTGCCTAGGCGAACACGCTTGTCACCTTCAGGGGGCAGCAGCCCCTCCCTCTGTATCTCCTTGATGCTTTTGTTGGTGTTGTACTTGTAGAGGAGGAGATGCGCGCAAGGAAGAAGAAAGGGAAGCAAATGACCGGGAAGTTTTTACTTTCCGCTAAGGGTGGATATTTATACACAAGCCAAGCCCATCTAGGCCGCAGATCAAGCGACGTGGCGTCCATCACGGCTGCCACACGTGGAGTGGAAACGAAGCAGCGGTGGAAAGCTGTTTTATGCCACGATCTTAACAACATATCGTGCGCATTTACTGCACGTGGCTCGCGGAAAAACAGGAAACAACGTCTCATTTCCGGTCAAAAAGCTAACAAGGTGGGCCAGCGCGCCCTGTTCTCACTTCGTCACGTCCCATCGGGAGTAGACAGAACGAACAAAGTGCACGATGACATCATTGCATACATCATCAAACCCGAGTATTCCCTCGGGTAGGATCCTAAACACGAAATTTCTTTCGTATGGACACTTCAAGACGCGAAAACTTTGCGGATAAACTCCATAACACGAAATTTCTTTCGTATGGACACTTCAAGACGCGAAAACTCTTTCGCATAAACTCCATAACATGAAATTTCTTTCGTATGGACGTATCAATACGCGAAAACTCTTTCGCACAAGGGACCTTGACACGATTTTTTTTCCGTATAGGCAAAACAAGGCTTCCGGACAAGAAAATTTTCTTGTATGGACAGAAAAACACAAATGCAAAATCCTTATGCGTAAATCTAAACAAGGAAAAACTCTTTACTCGCAAAAGTCGTGAGGAAATATTCGCGGGTGAGCAGTCCCTGCCACTCTAACATACGATGTATACACATCTTTACCCTGGATCGTTCAGTCGACTAGGCACATCCGGATGCCATATCCTCTCGATACGAAGGTAAGACCCAAAAGATCTTTCTTGATGGCTTGGAATCGCACTCAAGTTGCGTCCTCCGGTATATTTCCGTGTCAACAACACGAAGAAAAATCCTAGCGGACGCGCCGGGTACCCTCATAGGTTAAGTTCGACTCGGTAAGAACTCAACGGCCCAGTCGCAATGATCACCTCACCAGATTTGAGTCGGAGGTCTCGAATCTGTGTAGGCCAGAACTGTTTTTGCCCTAGATGCAATTAATTGGCCCTGAGCTTTCGGGAGAGCCAAGCAACTGAGCCACATCCTTCTGCGAAAACAGCCAATACACAGGCACTTTTATTTTCTCGATACTCGAGTACAAGAAATGCATCGCATATGGGGTTCACACCCTCTTCAAACGATTGAAGTCACCAGTCGAAAGGAAATCAAGACAAACTTTTGAGTGTCTACCCAACAGATTCTCAGCCGAGTAAACGCTCGGGGGCTACTGACGAAGGGACGGATCCTGGACCTATTGGGTGAGCCTACCCGGTCTAAGGCCCATGACCCAAGCTCCAAGGGAGACGCCATAGACTGTTCTAGAAGGCCCAATCAAGGCCCACCCGCAAAGCCTTGCGGGTTAAGAAAGGAAACCTGTAACCGAGTTTAGATTAGGGTTTGTACCCCCCGGGCACGGTTTGAGACCTGGCTACCTATATAAATCCAGGAGAACCACCGGGGGGAGGACCAAGCAATACCGCACCATCAAAGCCTTGAGATCGAGATCATACTCTCGACTTGAGAATCCCCCATTGTAATCGATCTACTCATTAATACAGATCGACAGAAGCAGGAGTACGGGTTTTATCTCTACGAGGGCCCCGAACCTGGGTAAATCTTGCCCCCTGTTAGCCGACGATTGTCACCAGCGCCTATTCGTTCTCTTACTCGAAACCCTATCGGTTCATCCGAGGGACTTGTTGAGATGCATATTCGACAACCGGTGGCTTGGCCTTGCCTTTGCGAGCAGCAAGGGTGGGATGCACGATAGGCTCGGTGTGGTCCTTGATGAGAAGCCTTTCCTCCGTATGTGGGATCCAATTATCATCATCGAGAGGATCTTCCGGGAACTTGTTCTCCCACACATTCAAGATGATCTTCATTATGAAAGTCCCAAAGCAAGCATTCTTCCTTTGTATAATGACATGCCACAACTCATTCCATAGATAATCGAGCACATCAAGATTCCGAGTCAGACCGGAGAGCCGCTTCTCATGAGTAAGAAGCATGAGTTCTTGAGGAAGCCTAGGATCTCAGCAATGTTCCCCGCCATTGGGTTGATGGTCTCATGATAGATGCGGAGCATAATATCATAAGTGGGATAGAGGCCCTTGACAAATCCAACAACGAACTTCTTCCAGTGATAAAGAGGAGTGAGTTGATCCTTGGCGAGTGATTGAGCATTGGGAGCATGAACAGGGAACCAAACCTTGTCAAACTCCGGCCCACCGGCAAAGGGTCCATGATCCGGGTAGCCGCCAAGAAGGACTCCAACCTCGGACCATTTGATAGTGAGCTGTTGTCCCTTGGTCATCCAGAGAAGATGACGCTCTGTTTCGTTGGCGAGGTACACCGTGGCAAAGAACTCACAAACCAATCCCTCATCATGATCTTGTTGTACTTGCATAATGGGAGAAAGGCCAAATGCATCAACAATCTCTAGTGCTTCTCCAAAGTACTCGGGCTTCCTCTCCATATGACCAAAATTGATAGCATGTTGAGGAGCAACATTCTCCTTGGACTTCCTCATCAAAATCTCATGATAAATTTGGCTTTGGAACACGATGTGGAATCGAGGATCCTTACCCCGGAACTGTGGCATCAAGCGGTTGCGTTCAACAATATATGGGTTCTCGCGATGATGCGCCAAGAACACTCCCTCGGACACTTGAGATGCCAATTTCTCCTTGTGAGGCAAAGTCTTCCCGGGAGACAGGAATATCGTCTTGCGCTTGGGCTGAGATGGGTTCAATGTTTCCTTGATTTCATCAACTCTTGGAGCCTTGCAACTAGCCACACTCTTGGTGCGAGTGCCCTTGCCCTTGGAACCGGAGGCATATATGAAAGAGAGATAGAAATAAAAGCATGAAGAAGAGGTAATGCTCAAGTTTATGTGACGCACAAACCTGAGAAACAAAGATACGAAGAACATTAGGGATGAATAACAAGGGGTAGGGCACATGAACAATCCACCCTAAGAACCAAAGTGATTCAAGCCTAATACTCACAATCTAGATTTCTAGGGTTCGTACTCGTGATTTCCTACTCCAAAACCTAAATCCACGCATCTAGATGTGAAGAACATGTGGCTCCTAGTGCTTCCCCATCCATCAACTAGATGAGAGAGAGAGAGCAACATATCCGCATCCATGGTGGAAGTTGAGGGAGGAAGAAGATCCCGGAGCGGTCCAAGGCAAGGAGGAGGGCCTCCCGGCGGTGGAGCACTCTTCCCGGTGGAGGAGACGTGGGGGCGGCGACGGTTTGGAGGAAGAAGAGGGAGGGCTACTAGGGGAAAATAAGATCTGAGATCTTGTTGCCCGCTCTCGCTAGCCTTTATCCTGCAGAATCGCAGCGGGCGGAGCCTCCGGTGGTTTCACCGGAGGTTCCGCCCCATGTCCACGAAGTGATGTCGGTACAGATATGCTGGGCAAATTTCACACCAGCGGAGGTACCGGTGGGCTCTGGTGGACAGGCGCAACGGAACCTCCGGTGGTTTCACCGGAGCCTCCGCCAGACCCAGTTTTTGCACGCTAAGATCAGAAAAATGACATCATTCAGATAGAAATCATCTTTTGGGCAAATGGAGCTTCGGTTGGAAGATTGTAACTGTCATACGAGAGACATTACTCGAAGTGGGTTCGCAAGATGCAAAGAAATAAAATCCGAACCTGCACGAGTTTTCAAGGGGGAGTAGTATGCTCGTGAAAGAGCCAAAATAAAAACAACTCCAAGAGGAGGAGGTCGGTGGCCAGAGCCACCATGTTTGAGTGTGTACTTTGGCACCGCGAAGATGTATCTTGGGTCCAAGAGTACTACTCACAATTAAGCACAATGAGTCACAAATTGACTAGATATGCAATGATGAATTGTTTTTTGCATAATAAGAGGAGTGTATAATCATGAGTTGAGTGACGCTCCCCCCTATGTCCATGCGTACATCCAAACCTAATAACACCTATAATGAAGGTACATATGCAAGGTTTCAAGTGAAGTTGGAATAATCGATGACATTTAGTTCATTCCTCAAAGCTCAAAATCTTGGTTCATCAAGGGCCTTCGTGAAGATATCGGCAAGTTGATCCTTGGTGGATACATATGGGAGATCAATATCACCCTTCTCAACATGATCCCGAATAAAATGATGACGGATCCGATCTTGATAGCACTCTCGTTGTCACAAAGAAGAGGCACCTTGTCAAAATGAATACCATAAAATCCTTCAAGGTTTGCCTCATCCAAAGCAATTGGGCACAACAACTTGCCGCAGACATATACTCGGCCTTGGTGGTGGAGAGAGTAATGCAGTTTTGCTTCTTTGAAGACCAACATACTAAGGAGCGGCCAAGGAATTGGCAACCCCCGGATGTGGACTTCCTATCCGTCTTCTCTCCCGCATAATCCGCATCCGAATACCCGATGAGCTGAAAACTTGAACCCTTTGGATACCAAAGACCAAAATTTGGGGTATGAACTAAATATCGAAAAATTCGTTTCACCGCTTCCAAATGACTTTGCCTCGGAGAGCCTTGAAACCTTGCACATTTATCTACACTATACATGATATCCGGTCTAGATGCACAAAGGTAGAGCAAAGATCCAATCATGGAGAGGTATACCTTTTGATCTACCTCTTTACCGTTGGGGTCGGGTTTCAAGTCAAGGGTTTTGGACATGGGAGTCTTCATAGGCTTGACATCATGCATATTAAATCTCTTATGAATGTCTTGAGTGTATTTGCCTTGTTTGATGAAAGTTCCTTCATGATATTGATTCACTTCAAAGCCGAGGAAAACTCCAATTCTCCCATCATAGACATCTCAAACCTATCGGTCATAAGCTTGCAAAACTATTCATTGAACAAAGTGTTAGTAGACCCAAAAAATGATGTCATCCACATAGAGTTGGCATATGAATAAGTCACCTCCAACCGTCTTGGTAAAGAGGGTGGGATCGATTAAACCAACATTAAACCCACGATCCACTAGAAACTCTTTAAGGTGCTCGTACCATGCACGTGGAGCTTGTTTAAGTCCATAGAGTGCCTTATCGAGTTTGTAGACATAATCGGGGTGGTTGGGATCCTCGAAATCCATAGGTTGCTTAACATTTACTAACTCGCTAATGGGACCATTTAGGAAAGCACTCTTAACATCCATTTGTTGTAACTTAAAATTATGATGAGATGCATAAGCAAGTAAGATGCGAATGGATTCAAGACGAGCTACGGGGAAAAAGGTTTCACCGAAATCAACACCTTCGACTTGAGAAAACCCTTGAGCCACCAATCTTGCCTTGTTGCGAATGACGATACCATCTTTGTTTTGCTTGTTCTTGAACACCCATTTGGTGCCAATAACATTCTTGCAATCCTTGGGTCTCGGCACTAACTTCCACACTTTGTTGCGCTCAAAGTTATTGAGTTCATCATGCATGGCTTCAAGCCAATCTTGATCTTCGAGAGCTTCATTAAACTTCTTGGGTTCAATGAAAGAGACAAAAGCATGAGCCTTGCTAAAATCCACCAATTGCTTCCTAGTGACAACCCTTCCACGAACTTGCCCAAGTATCTTGTCCTCCGTGTGTCCCGCTCGTTCAAGATTCTCTTGCCTTCTCTTTGCTCTACAAGCTAGTATCTCCTCCAAAGATTCTTTGGATATTTCTTGAGAATCACATTCTTCATCGGAGACATGTCCATCTTCATCTTGGCCTTGATCATTAGTGGGTGAAGGATCACCACTAGGTTGAGCTCTCTCAACAATGATGGGACTTTGATCATGACTTTGATGAGAAGTTTGGCCTTGATCATTATCTTGGCCTTCATTACTTTCTTGACCTTGATCGTTAGCTTGAGGGCTTGGTGCATCTTGTTGGGTAGCTTGTGTATCAATGGGTGTAGCCAATGGCTCCACTTGGGTGGGGCATAGTACTTCTCCCTCCGTCATCCGGTAACCCTCAATGGGAATTATTTCACCAATCCCCATTCTTCTTATGACGATGAGAGGAATTGCATATCCCACAACACCATGATCTATACGCCCCCTTGGGAGCCGTTATCCTCATCAAACACCACTTCTATAGCTTCTTCAACTTGTCCGATGGACTTGTTGTAGACTCTATAGGCGTGAGCGTTTGTGGCATAGCCAACAAAAATACCCTCATAAGATTTGGACTCAAATTTTGACAAATGTTTACCTTTCTTGCGAATGAAGCACTTGCAACCAAAGACATTGAAGTAAGATACATACAGTTTCTTGCCCGTGAGAATCTCATAGGGAGTCTTGTTCAAATCTTGCGGAGATATAACCGGTTGGTAGCATGAAAAGCGGTGGAGACGGCTTCGGCCCAAAAGTTATAAGGAGAAGAGAACTCCGCAATGATTGTCCTAGCCGCATCCATCAAAGTTCGATTCTTCCTTTCCGCAACACCATTTTGTTGAGGGGTGTAGGGAGAGGAGTATTGGTGAGCAATGCCCTCTTCACTAAGAAACCCCTCAACGGTATATTTCTTGAACTCCGTACCCATTATCACTCCGGATGGCCAATATGGAAGCATTGTGTTGGCGCTCCACTAGAGTGATAAACTCGATGACTCTCTTTTGAGTCTCACTCTTCCCGTTGAAGAAATACACCCAACAATATGTTGAATAATCATCCACAATCACCAAGCAATAATTCTTTCCTCCGAGACTATCATAAGATAGTGGACCAAAGAGATCTAAGTGAATGAGCTCAAGAATTCTTGTGGTGGAGATATTAGTCTTGGTTGGATGAAGTTCTCCATGTTGCTTTCCAAAGGCGCAAGAACTACACACACGATCTTTATCAAAATTAGCTTTGGTTAATCCTCAAACATTATTGCCACTTTGAAGGTCATGCAACATTCTCATATTGGTGTGGGCTAACCGGCGATGCCAAATCCACCCCACATCAAGTTTATCCATTAGGCATGTCGCGACACACGTGTCTCCTTTAGAGAAGTCCACTACATACATGCCGTTCTCGACAAACCCAACAAAGGCTACTTTAAGAGTTGTTTACCAAGTGACAATCACATTCTATTTATTAAAGAAAGAGGTAAAACCACAATTTACAAGTTGAAGAACGAACATCAAGTTATAACCAAGGGACTCAACAAAAAGAACATTCTCAATTGATACATCATTTGAGATAGCCACCTTGCCTCGTCCCAATACCTTAAGTTCGGAATCGTCACCAATAGTGACGCTATTGAGATGAGTTAATGGAGATTCAATGTTGCTCATTGCATCATTGCTTCCGGTCATATGTTGGGATGCACCACTATCCACCGTCCATCTACTTGACCCGGAAGCACTTCCCTACAAGAGATCAATTTCTTGATTTAGGTACGCATCCTTCAATGGGTCCTCTTTTGTTAGTAACAAGGGTATTAGGAACCCAAATAGTCCAATGATAATCATCACCATAAGAAGTACCAACGTATTTAGCATAAACATGACCATCTCTAGATTTCATAAGAACATAAGAGGGGTTATATTTTCCAGCAAAGTCGTTGTGAGTGATGCTCCCCCTAGAGGTATCATCACCCACCACGACATTGGTATCCTTTTCCTTGGTCACCTCTCCCTCTTTCACAAAGACAACATTCCGAGAGGAAGAGGTGACATTCTTGGTTTTCTTCTTTGACTTGGCAACGAAGCCAAGCCCTTCCTTTCCTTTCTTGGCTCCTTGAGAGCTATGGCATCATTGAGAATCTTCTCTCTTCCTACAACGTTAGTAGTAGTACAAGAGGTAGGAATGATAACAATACTATTAGAAGAGGAAGTCACTTTCTTATTAGATTGTTGAGCTAGAAGCTTATTTCGATATATGGTGAGTTTGTCATGGATTTCTTTAAGAGACGTGAACTCCTTTTCTAGTTTTTCATGACGCTCAACAAGTTCCTCATGAGCTATCCCTAGCTTCAACTCTTCTTCTTCAAAGATTTTAAGTAAAAGAAAGATATTTTTCATTATCCTTCCTAAGTTTGGAAACACTAATAGCATAAGTCCCTTCTATACTAGATAGTCTCTCTTCAAGAGAGGCTCTCAAGGATCTCTCTTTCTCAAGAGCTTTTACAAGCTCATTGTCATGATTCTCAGGACCACCACCATAGCTCTCCAAGGTCGTGATGATCTCTTCCTTCTCATCTATGAGAGAGTTAGCATCATCAAGTTGCTTCAAGAGGGCCTTTACCTTTTTCTTGGTTTCACCTTCAAGACTACATAGCCAAGAGCTAAGATTCTTGGTCTCCTCATCATCCACAATTTTTTCAACACAATCCAATAATAAGGGAGAACTAGTAGCAATAGACTTGGAGGTGGAAGATATTACCGCGGTGGCTTTTGCCATGATACATGTAGGTCGGACCAATGCCTTCTCATTGGGGGATTCGAATAGAGAGACCGATGAAGAGGAAGTCGTAGCTATGGCGACATGGCCACACCTACGACTTCATCTTCTCCTTCATCTCTGGAGTAGTATGTTTCCAATGTGGAGCTTTGTTTTGTCCTTGCGAACAAGCTTCCCTTCATTCTCTTCTCTTGGCTCAAAAGGACACTCCTTGACGAAGTGATTTGCACTTCCACAATTGAAGCTTGTCCTTGGCCTCTCCCCCTTCTTCTTGTAGATCTTGTTTCTTGAAGGTCTAGGAGCACCGACCTTGTGAGCCTCCCATCTCTTCCAATAACCGTGCATGGCAAGAGCAATGCACTTGTGAGCACCCTTGTATGTATCTTCATAATCCTCATCATCCTCATTGTCCTCATCCACTTCTTCTATCCGAGCAACCGCCTTAGACTTCAAGGCGAGGTTGGGAGACTTTCCAACTCCTCTTGAGCGAGCGAGAGCATCATCCACGCTGTTGTGACATAGGGATATGGCTATGAACTCACTAAGAACACCAATGGAGTTGAGGGAGTTGTAGTACGATCTTGTTCGAATGCTAGTGGAGAGGTTCTTCTCGAAAGGAGTTATGGACTTGACAAACTTCCTCTTGATCCACTCATCGGGGATCTCTTCTTTTCCAAAGTCCCTCAATTGGTTGCCAAGAGTTACAACTCTTCTATATAGTTCTTGGGGACTTTCATCTTCAAGCATAACAAAGTTCTTGGACTTGTCAAGAGCCACATCATACTTGGAGGATTGGATGCTAGCATTGCCTTGAAACAAGGTGTCAAGTTTATCCTAAGCCTCCTTGGCGGTCTTGATACCGTGGATGTGTTCAAGATGTTCTCTTGGGAGAGCCTTCTGGATAGTGACAAGAGCGGTCTTGTTGAGTTGAAATTCCACGTCTTCTATTGGAGTCAAGTTGTTTTCATCGTGAGGATGAAATCCATGGAGAACACTTCTCCACAAGGCGGTGCAAGACCCTGAAATATTAGACTCCATATCGAACTTCCAAGAATAGAATTCGTTAGTGTTAAGTATGGGAGAAAGTCCAACATTTAGAATGCGTGGCATTGTGGAAATAGGATGGATAGTGTCATAATTGGGAGGTGGTGGTACTTTTGAGTTAGACCCCGAACCGTTAGCCGATTGAGACTTGGAGCCTTAGGAGCTCCCATCGCTCTTAGCCTTTTTATCGGCTTTGCCTTGGCTAAAGCAATGTTAGCTTCCATTTCAGCGATGTCCGGAATGGACTCGTCATCCGAGCTAACATCATCGGAGGTAAGAGGTGGTTCCTTGGACTCCTTGATTTTCCCCATCATTGCCTCCAACATTTTCTTTATGCTAGAAACCTCCAAGCCAACACTAGAGCTAACCTTGGACAATTCGGTTAGGAGGGTTCCAACCGTTTCTTGTAGGTTAGTTATAGTGTCGGCCATTTTGGCGATTTCCGTACTAGAACCGTCAGGCTCATTTTCATTGCCCATTATACTCTTAGGCGGTTAAGCCCTTCGCAAGAGCCGAGGCTCTGATAACAATTGAAAGTGCACTATGGTCAACTAGAGGGGGGGGGTGAATAGGTTGACTACCGATTTTTCTTCTTTTCCTTTAATTATGGCTAAGCAAGATAAGATAAGGTTCTCTAGATGTGCAACTAGGTGAGCAACCTAAGTGATACAAGATAAGATACGCAACGGAAGTAAAACGAAAGGCAACAATATAAACCACAAGTGTAAAAAAGGAGACAAGTATATGTTTCCTGTAGTTTGTTCTCAAGAGAAGTACGTCTACGTTGGAGAGGTGGGGAGCCACCTAGGCGCTCCTCAATAGCACGGTTGTGCACACCTTATTCTCCTTGAGCTTCTCCGGTGAGGGAGGTTCTCGTTTCCACTATGAGGTCAACTTGAAGGCGTTGACCAAACCTTTACACAAGGTCGAGGACACTCCGCAAGATGGATGGAGGCTCTCAACGGATCAGAAGTTTCTTGCAACAAGGTGGAAGCTACAAGCACAAGATCTACTAAGGTTTCTAAGCCTCAAGTAGGATTCTATATGTACTAGGATGTGGTGGATGGATTTGAAATTCCTTTGGTGGAATCACGGATCTAGGTATCCTCTAGCTCTCCACAAAGTTTCAGAGTGTTTGGCTGGTTGGAGAGGGAGATCTAGGAGGTTGAAGCTTTCATTAATGGCTAGGAGAGAGAATGGGAAAAGCTTAGCATTTATGAGCTAGGGGAAGGGCTTTAAATACCCCTTCCCCAATGTGGCCGTTGAGCAGTCCATGCAGCACCGGAGGCTCCGGTGTTTCCACCAGAGGCTCCGGTGGTCTTCACTTGCGCGCATGCGTGCAACTCGTTTGCTCCATTCTGGATTCTTCAGGGCGGAGGCTCCGGTGGCTTTGGTGGAGGTTCCACTGCAGCCTCCGCTCTTATGCACCCGAAGGTGGTTTTAGCGGAGGCCACACCGGAGGCTAGCCCCACAGTGGGGCAGTGGAGCCAGCGGAGGCTCCGGTGGTTTCACCGGAGGCTCCGCCCACCGGAAGTACACCGGAGGCACAGCTGAAGCCTCCGCTCTTATGCACCCGAAGGTGTTTTTAGCGGAGGTTCCACCGGATCCTCCACCGGAGGCCGGCGCCTGGAAGAGCCGGGAAATGCATGGGGCGGAGGTTCCGGTGGTTCCACCGGAGCCTCCGCTGCTTGCAAAAATGGCTCTCTAGCTTTGTTTCTTCGAGCTCTTTCCATTCGAAACATTTTTGTAACCCATTGAGATTGTATACTTGATGAACCTGGGCATTTTCATATATACCAAATAGGACCTGCAAGTATTCTCAAATAGACATTAGTTCTATGGTTATGTTGTCATCAATTATCAAAACGGAAGATGATCTTTCAATATGGATGAGAAAAGAGGACGATATCAGTAACAAGTTTTATATGTGTTATGATCAAAGAGTTTGATCTGATTAGAACACATAATCTCACCTCGTGATATCGTTGGTACCGTAAAGTTAAGTTAATAAGTGGAATGATTAATTTGTAAGGTTCCATCGATCTTCGTGAACACACATGAGCCATCCTGGGTGTCCACGCTTCACTTCTCGTTATTGTCTGGTAAGTTCCACAACATGTCCGTGTGTTATCGAGTCTTTACGTGTCACACAATTAAGTCGTAACAACCTTTAATTGAGATAATAAAGTTGTTACTATTGGTTTTATGAATGTCAGATACCGATACGATGTCAGAGAAACAAGTCTGATGTCAATCAGAGAGGTTTTGGAGAAGTTACTATAAGAGAGAAATAATGCTAATGGTAGGAAGAATTTTATATGAGAGAAAATAGAGGACATGAGATATCTCGGCATGTTATAAATATTTTTCTAACATCAGTAGATAAGGTCGATGATTTTATCTATTAGGGTCACAGGGTTCCAGAAGATTTTTGGAAAAAACCGAGAAGGGGGATGCTTGAGGGGTGCAGAATTGCCCCCATGGAGGGGGGGGGGATTCCCGAGAAGGTCACGCCGCCCGTGGAAGTCGAGCAGGAGTCCGACAGCGACGACAACAACGCCGGTGGAGATGCCCTCCCCGAGTTCTTCATCATACTCCGGCAGCCATTGGGCAACTCCTTTAGGCTGCCAGATAGGATCGGCGTCCTGCTCGAAGGCAGGGAGCCGGACTCCTATACCCTCCAGCTGGAAGGGTGCCCCCATCGCTGCGTGGCCGTCGTGTTCAGGCACCACGGACACCCGTTCCTCGGCAACAGCTGGGCTACATTCACCCGCATGCACCAGCTGCAGCAGGGTTGGATGCTCACCTTCCGCTACACCGGGGCAGGCAAGTTGCACATCAAGATGTACGATGCCACTTGCGTCCGCCACCCCTACTGCACGGACGACAGGGAGAAGGTCCACTCCGACGGCGAGGAGGAGGGCAAGGAGGAGGACCACTCCGACAACGACGAGTAGGGGTGCTACGTCACCATGCTTTGTTTTTTTTGTTTAAACCTTGTTCTAGACGAATGTGGTTGACACCATGGCGTTCGTCCGACATGCCCACAATGTGTTTGGTTTAACGACTCTGCAAACGACGGGTCATATTTAGAGTGTGCCCCTGTGGAGCCCGCCACCAAAATCGCGGACACAGGTCCAGCGCCCCCCCAAAAGGGGTCCAATTGGGGGTGCCGGACACATATTTGATGGGTGCCGGTGGAGATGCTCTAAAGGAACTTGTTGCTGTTTTGCATCATAGGACACCAAGTTTTTTTTGTTCATAATCTCTCTTATCAATATAGATGAATCATTAATAAAATAGATCTATATCTATACCTAATAATAAAGGCGTTAAGACTTACTTGGTTTGGTTTGGTTTGGTTTGGTAGGTCACTAAAACTATCCATAAAATTGACACAAATTACCCACCTTACCACCGGTAAGTTATACCTATTGGGATCTATCTCCGTCCGTTTTGGTTTGTTCCTACGTCCCTGTATAAGTCGGCTCGTAGTCCCCATAGAAAATTGTAGTCGGTTTGGAATCAAAAGAGCACGTTGCTTATTTCCTGGTTCTAACCTAGCTGGAGTCCACGTCTTGCTTTTCCTTGAACAATAGCTTGATTGGCCACGTCTTGGTTTTCCGTCAGGTTTCTTTCGGATCTCGCAAAAAAAAAAAACGTTCCCTCGCGATCACGTACCAAAAATCTCGGATGAAAAGCCTATCCGGCCCTGACAGTTTCAGTTTGAAACACGATGGCCACGCGACGAGATAGAAACAGATCGAAGTTGTCTCCTTCCTCCTATATCTCTTCTCTATCTCTCGAATCGAAGAAAAACAGTTCCCAATCCAGGCGCATGCCCCCGCCGCCGCTCACTCTGGCCGCCTTGTGCCTACCGCCGGTCACGGCCAACGATACGCTACCTCGTGAAGTTCCAGGGACGATTGGTTCTACGACCCCGCCACCGCTCACTCCGGCCGTTGCGACCCGCCTCCCTCTGGTGCTCGTCGTCGGTCCATCGCCTCCTTCAGGCCAGCGAGTTTTCAGTTGGCCGGGCGCCCTTATGTCAAGGATTTTCCTTCCTTCGCTGCGGTGGAGATTCTGGATCCGAGCAACTTGATCTTGAAGAGACTGTGGCTGGAAGACCCCACGCCCTAGCGGCGTGAACCCATGAAATTGCTGAAATTCGAATGGGCTAGCAGGCCCATTAGGCAATTTCCATTTAATCCCTAAGGCCCATGCTGCCATAGCAAATGGTGGGAGTTTAGTCCCACATTGCTAGTTGGGAGAGTTTTGCACCAGTTTATAAGGTGAGCTCTCTCCCCACTAGTGTGAGTTGGTATGAAGAGAGAGGAGTAGTGGAGGTGTTCCACACGCGCGCTCCTCCTCCTCCGCCGCCCGACTCGCCACGCCTCGCCTCGTCATGACACGTCACGACGCGCCGCGGGTTGCGGGAATGAGCCGATGCCTTTATTTTGGCAGTCGGAAACGGGGAGTCAACAGACACGGCAATAATATGAGACGTCATAATTATTGTTGTCTAAATGCGTCACATTTATATTGGTAACAGCCGTATTGATCGCGTGTGATAACTGCGCGCAGTAAAACGCCGCCTTTATCACGTGGTAACGGCTGTAGTAAACGCCAATTAAATTGGCCGTTCTCCTTGTCGGTCGTGCCTACAAATTGGAGGCCCAGGCGGACGCAGTATACACATCTCACACACGCCGCCTCTTTGCGCCCACTGTCGTTCCACCTTCTGTTGCTGCCGTCGGTGATCCCATCCCGTCTACCGCGTACACAGCCGACGGGAGAGCAGGCCTCCGAAACCCCGCCTCTCCAGATCCTGTACGGGAGAGGGGCGATTAGGTTTTTGGGGAGCGTCTACTACGCGACTGCTTGCTGCTGCTGTACATCTACTTCGTCTACTACCGCGTCGCCCTCGTCGTCAACAGTACATCTACTTCGACTACTACCTCGTCGTCAACATGGCCACCGAAGCCGATCGAGCTGCTGCCGCCGCCGCTGCTGCCACCGAGGCCGCTGCTGCTGCTGATGCCGCCAACGCTGCTGCTGCCGCCGCCGCGGCCGCCGCCTCTGCTACGGCTACTGCCAATTGGCCAACTGCAGGGTATAGCACGTTCATCCCTGCCATTATTATTTCCATGTGTGCAACACTAGTAGTTTGCGTAGATTTATCTACTATAAATCTAGTATGCACGAATATGGTTAAATATCAGTATGTTTACGTCATGTTCATGATTTATACTTGGATTAATTTAATCTGTAAATTGCCTAAATTCTTAACAGAAATCAACTCCTGAATTTTGTTAATGACGTGACTAAATCCGCTAATCTCTGGCCTATGATCTTGTTGGGACTATTGATAAGAAACCACTCACTGTCGGGATCTACGAGTGGCTTCATCACACCATGCACCACGCTCGGAAAGTCCCTCCTACTTGGACGGTGGCTGGGGATTGATGGGCGGAGATGGAGTGAAGATCGACATCGGGCGCCACGTCGAGCAGCAGCGAGGCGCCTGGAGACAAGTAGGTGGTGGTCGGTTCGCGGCCCAGGAGGGAGGTGTGCCGAGTAACGGCGTCCTCACCGGCAAGCACTGGGTCTACTGCCGGGAGGAGGCGCGTGGAGCTGTGGGGATGGCGACATCGCCTTCCAGGAAAGTGGCGTGCTGGGCGACGCCGTTCTCGTCGGAAAGTACACGCGTAGCTGTGGGGAAGGCGTCCTCCAGGAAGCTGGCACGCTGGGCAACGCCGCCCTCGCCGGCAACTGCCCGCGGAGCTGTGGGGATGGCCGTCCTTGCTGACGTAGTCGTGCTGGACGAAGCCGTCCTTGCCGTTGCCGACAATTGTGGTGGCCTACTCCTGGATGGTGGCATAGGGAGCACCGATGGCTTGGTGCCCTCTGTCCAGCAGGGAGGCGCTCTGGGCGGCGGTGTCCTCACCGAATCACCGGCAAGCCGAAGTACTCTCTTCGTGCATTGGTGCAGTATCACAAGCTGTCATAACTGTTCGTGTGAACTCCCTTCCAAGCTGTGCTCTGTTGACTGAACAATTTGCATAGTGTACAATCATAGCTCAAGTTAAAAGTTCAGAGAGGTCAAAGCTAGATTTAAGAAAAACAACAGCCAACACCTACATAAAAAATCAAACATCCCTAGGAACAAGTTTGTAGTAACTCCCAAATTTGAGACATCGCAAACAAACTAACACAAATGGTACACACTACATGGGAAGCTCGGAATGATCAAGGGTTGTGACCTTGGCTACCTTTCTGGACATCGGCTCCCATGCAGTTGGAACGACGTGCACCGAGATGCCCAGAATCGTGTACCAAGGGAAGCCCATGCAATAATTCTGGATGTCTATTGCTTTCATAAAGATCTTCACGGTGCTTGAGTGCATGTTGTATTCTCTTGCTAGGATATATCCAAACATCATACTAAATGGGGAATCAAAAACTATCTCTAACATTATATTATATGTATTCGGTATTTGGTTATAACACTTGATGAATAAAGGAGATAACATACACCTGTATGTTATATTAGTAGTACTCAGTTTTTTTTTTCTCTAGAGAAGATGTATCAATACAAGCGAATAAGCGCCGACACATGTATTTGAATAAAAAGAGTTGACTTTTGAGTTATTTCGAAGTAAGTTAATTATAGTTTATATCCATGTAGATTTTAATTAAAAAAATAAAACCTTCTTATGTATTATGTGGCTAAGCCCCATGACGTTGTGACATATTTGAACAAATTAGAAAAACTTGACAAGCATTGTGCTCTTCATGGTACCGATTTTTTCTATCCCGTTGCCTCGCACGGGCATGTTTGCTAATTGAGGAAAATAGACCTACGGTTCTTGTACTTGTGCAGTTGGTTAGTCCTCGTACTCGAGATTTATAGAATTGTCACCCGGATGTTGCATTGGTGACTCTATTTAGTCCTAACTATGATCACAAATTTGACGGTGGAAATTCCTCATCTCTTTCTAAAAACCCTAACTCTAGTTCTTCGCTGCCGCCGCCTTTTTGTGTTTGGCAATGGTCCTGATAACATTCATTCTTTTCCATTCCTTGTGAAACTTCCGCTCACGTTCTGAGAGGTAAGCATCTCATATTCATTATAGCTCTTTGTTTCCAACGTCATAAACTTTGTAGTAGCAATCATCAACTAATGTGTCCTATGTTAAAATGATGAACAAGGCACCCACTCTGTTTAGTATTGCTCTCTCTAGTTTGATCTCTACACTAGCAGTTTACAGGTGTTACCCACCAACCACGAGCATCCTGTCATTCAATATTGCCCTCCTGGAACTTTCTGTGCCTACAGGCTACAGCCCACCTCCGATTAGCAGCATGTGCTTCTCTGTTCCTACAAGAAATTATTTCCAGTTTATAGTTACTTGATTTAGTACTGCTCCATCTCAAATTAATTGTCACAAAGTTTGACAAAAGTGGATGTATCTAGACATAATTTAGTGTTAGATACATCCATGTTTGTCAAACTTTCCGACAATTAATTTGAGACCGAGGGAGTACCTTTTTTGCGCATTACTGTGGCAGATACCATTTATATTCAGATTTGCCATGAGTAGTGTAGCTCATTTGTCATTTCCTAGCTAGACCAAAAAGTAGAGTGTTGATGTGGATTATTATAATCCCGTTGGCTGAACCAGTTGTACATATTATGTTGTTATTCCATAAATAATTACTGTGTGGTAATTGGATATTTATCTCGTGTCTGGTTACCAAGTAGGACACCAGTTCTTCCACAACTATTTCTCCACATTTAAGTCTAAAATGTCAACTGGTTATCTTTTTGGTTCTGGTTGCACTTGCTGACAACAATGTACAGTCCTATTTCAATATTGAATGATTGCCGCAAGTTATACATTATCAGCTCACTTTCCTTCACATTTTAGGTCCGCTGTTTCCTGGTTCTAATCAGTGTAATTAGTAGCCCCTTATTTTCTGTGTGTAGTGCAAACGATACAATTCGACTATTTGAATCCCTTTGGTTCGTGCGGCAATGCAAAATCAATGAGTAATTGCCGTGAACATTCTTGATTGCTATTCGGATTCTGGCTGGAGGGAGGTGAGGAGTGTTTCTACACGACATTCATAAGTTCCTGCGTCGTAATTGTCCCTTCTCTCAGCAATAGCATAGCATGCATGTTTACTAAGCGGATCAGAAGCTGCTTTTGTCGCTGCTTTTGTCGCTGCATTTGAAATAGTGAGCAATGTGCTTTTGTCACTGTGACTCTGAACTTTTGGTCTTTGGCCTCTCTGTTTCAGGCCCCTGTTGGCTATGTAAAGCGTAACTTGTAAGCTGGGCCTATGTGAACTTTTCTGTTGCAAAGCTTTATCAAGTTAAAGCAGGGCCCAAAGTCTTTACTGACTTAGATTTTAGCTGCCAATATAGTCGCCTTTGTAATTTGACATAGTCATGGACACGCTGGTCAGTATAGTCGCTGGCACTGATCGGCTTGGCCTCCTCCAGGAAATTGGACGTCGCCCAATACCGCACCGGCTATAGCTATATGTTGACGATTTCTCTTCATTGAGCCTGCTGCGGCCCACATCGAGCTGATCAAATCTGTGTTGTTCATCTTCGGCGCCGTGACTGGGCTTTATGCCAACTACTCGGAGCTGTCTGTCGGCCTACAAATGCCTGACGGCTTGGGGAGGGCTTCCTCAGCTCAATGGCGCCCCTTCCATTCCTTAACTGGACCTGCATGAATTTTGTAGGTACTAGATGACCCGCTGCGCCACTGGCGCAGAGACAAAAGCAAGATTTTATTGTTCCGATAAGTCTTATTTTGTTTTGCTATCCACGACTATTGACATTCACTGACACGCTGACTGCATTTTTAGCTTGGATATTCTGCATGATATCGTGGACATATGGCATAAATCTTTGTATGGACCAAAGGAAGCAAATCTCTATATTTGGAAAGTCATCGACGCAAACGCCAGAAACAAGACTATATTTTAGTCATATATGCCTCGCGTGTATGTTGTTGTCCGAGGTTGCCCGTTAGATTTCACCGCGTCCTCTTGTTGCGCACACCAACAGTATTTTTTCAGCGACAACGTCCTCTTTATAAGTCATGTTTTCCACTTGCGTAATTGACGTGCCATAGATTTTATGCATGGTTATGTCCGGGTTTGAGATCCCCTTTCCTTAGGGTTGATAATTATCATCAAATGCAAGTCGTGAACACTCATAGTTCAATCATGCAATGGAGGCTATGTTAAATAACCATCTTTTACGGAATTAAAAATAATCAGCCTTAATTGTTCTTTATTACGCCTTCCAAACGATTGGTCTGTCGGTTCCACGCCTGGTTAGATGCAACCCAAATTTTCCGGATCGCACGTCAAACTTTATTTTATACACGGGATCGATTTAGCCAAGATAACTGAAATGTGTAACAAACGTGCTACATGTGTAGCTAGGAAACACCTGGAGCGGACATCAACTCAGCACATGTGCCCGTATCCTTTAAACTGATCTAGCTGTGACCTTGGTATCCAGTGCGTCGTGTACATGCTCAGCACATGCTCCCAAAATTGCGAACGGTACATATTCAAAGCATGCTATACATCATAGGCACACTCGTAGCGAGTTTTCCAATAGTTAGTAAACATTATCCATGGATGCTATGTATCACACAGTCAACACGACAACACTTATAAAAAAAATTCACAAATGAACACAAATAAGGATAATTTTGAAAATGGATCCAGCACAACAAATGGATTGAGGTGGTAACGGGAAAATTTCAAGAATGACGGAGGACCGGTCGTCGCCGTAATGCTGGAGTTCAATCTGCACATCCGCGTTGGCTTCTCGGTCTCAGCTTCTGAAGAAGAGTCTCCATCTTCTAGGTGCACCACCAATGATTCTTTCATCTGCGCCGTCTCCATCTTCTATGTGCACCACCAGTGATTCTTTCATCTGCGCCGTCCATCATGTTATTTGCCACCTGCTCTGATGCTCCACCTCACCGACACCTGTGTTGTGCATACACCGAAAAATTGTGTCAGAAAAAGATGCGACCTGTGAACTTTGGTTCCAGTGAAGCTACACCTCCGGTCAGCACACGCGTCTGTGAAAGATGCAAAGTTGCAGCAGATTCTTTAGAATAAAGCGTGAGGTTTCAAAATTCAACAAGAAAGCAGACCGACCCACTCATGGCTGGAACAAATAAAGAATCAAAGCTCTTAACCAAAATGCCAGATTTGCAAGTCATATTTTCAAATTTTCCATTAAAATTGATTAACTCGTCCCAATATTAAGTACAAATGGAATGTCTACGCGCCAATAAACATGAATAGAAGTCGTCTTCTTAAAACATCTCAACCTCTGGTACATGAGAAGTTTTAATTTGACAATACCAGTTCATGAGTACTGGGACAAAAAAAAGGACGCCCAAAACAAATAAATTCTTTCTAACAGCACCAGCCCAACAACTCACAATGATTAACTTACAAATAGATCCACTCTTGTAAATAGACTACATTGTAGCCACCAATAAATTCTATTGGGCAGTACTGATAATTTTGACAAAGAAAACAATTAATTATTAGGGCTATCTAAGATGGAGCACAAGCTGTGATCCCCTTTGCCTCCGGGAACCATATTCTACTCGTGATTCCTTGAAAATACACTGTGCAAATTAATACATCTATGCTTATAACATTTATACTATGCTGGAAATTTCAATGTATAGTCGATTTACACTGCAGTATGCAGAGCACTATCTATTGTGCCTTTTTTTTAATCATGCATAACATATCGTTAGACAATGTTCAAGCAATGCCATTGATTCTTCTCTTAACGAGGAGCTTCAATGCAAAGAAGAGGTTGAAATAATGGCTAATCAGGACGGAGAAGAAAATAAGTTTGCTCTCTTATCTACCCCTATTTTGTGTGTACTGAAAAAATGTTCAAATTGTAGCATATTCAAAAAAATCGGAGGATCGGTGAAAGAGCGGCCTTCTTCACAGTAAACAAAACAAATACAATCCTTGTTGGAGTTACAAAGAAGGAGGAAGAGTAAATTAGTGCCCTCCTAAGAGTTAACTGAGAAGGAAAGACCTACAGGTTAAGAGCAACAACCAACAGAAGCTATAAACATGTAATGAAAACAAAACAAAATCTATATTCATGTACATTTCTCTCTTGATTTGGATTGTAGAATATATATGAATCGTTTGTGTCTAAATAAGTAAATATGAGCATAGATGAATATGGCAGGTTATTGTTTCAAACATAAAAAAAAGTTTGACCTCTAATAGGTAATACTTTTCGCCTACTACACAACAATTTAATTGTGGTATATAAAGTTGTCTTTCCATGATTGACATGAAAAACAACAGGGAACAATAAAATCAAGGGAGGAAGAAGGTGCAGTTTAAATGAAGGTATGCAATTCAGTTTAATGCATTTTTCGATCATGCCAAAGAGAAAGGATTACTTCATGCAAACAAAAATAATGTTCGATCTCCAATAGTAATATTTTTTGCCTACTAAAAAAATATAATTTAGCTGTATATAAAGTTGTCTCTCCATGATTTACATGAGCAACAATAGCTGTAGGTCCTGGGGAACAACAAAGAGCAAGGGAGGAAGAAGTTGCGGTTTCTATGAAGGTATGAATTTCATTTAGTGCATTTTCCGATCATACCAGAAGAAAAAGGATTACTTCATGCATGATTTCCAGCCACCACAAGATACTTCATGCAATACATTATACACAGTGTGGTAAATAAAGCAGCATGAAGAGAAAAACTTGCCGAAATAAAAGCAATAAATAGCAAATACGATGGGAAGGCAGAGGCGATTCCCGTTGAATCATCACATATAAAGCAGTGTGGAGAGTAAACATAGAATTGCCAATAGAGAACGACAAAAGAGGACTATCTCACATGCTATATGTTGCTCAATATAGTACTCTTCAAAGACAGAAGAAAAACATATGTAAGCACTATTACATGCTAGAGCAAAAATGATTCACAAATCAAGCAGGCAACTGTACAAGATCCATGCCAGTGTAACTTTATCATGTCAGTTAGCAATGTCTGCTTCCTAAATAAGACAATGTATGTGAGCTCAAAAATACAATGAATTCCATATAGTAAGTCTATCGTGCGCTTCTTGAATAAGACAAAGAATTTGAAAGAACATCTATGCATTGGAGCTATCATATTTTAGTGCTCAAATCCAACTGAGCGAAAAATAGATCAGAAAACTTATGTGCCCCATAAAAACGAAATAATGTAGTTTCATAGTAAAAGGAGCTTCCATAGGAATTTGACATCAATAGAAATCAATGACTCGCCAGTCGAATTAATAGTACCATCTATCAAACAATCATAGTGCGGAAAAACCATAGGCATAGACACACTGGACGTAACATACTTGTTGCAAATATATCTAAATATTGACTCACACAATGATATATATTCAAGGATTAAGTAAACACATATTTAACCAGAAAAGAAAACACAAAATGGCCACTCAGGCCTGAACTGAAAGTAAGGTTGCTCTCTCATCTGCGGCATAGAACTGTACTTTACATTCTATGCATAATATGCATAATCTATTTTTGTCACGGATAAAAGAAAAACAGAGAAGGCCGGTGGCTAGGATCTTACCTGCGACAGCGCAGCGGGGTCGCATGCGAAAAAACACATGATCATAAACAAAATTTAGACCCATCAGGCTATCACTCACCTAGCCTCGTCAATACTTCCTCCCATTTATACAGATTCAACCTGAGACTTCACCATGTCAGAACTTCTGAATATTTCGATTTTAAAATCCATAATAGGCATAATTCAAGAATATATCCATGATATAGTCATGCGCATTTATTCTGAATATCTTATCCTTAAACATGACATTTGCTATTAGGAGTAAAAGAAGTTTCTTGACTGCTATCTTTATTTGCAAAAAGGAACCATGACAAGGAAACCCTAGAGTTGAGACTAAAAACTTAACATGTAGCATTGATAAATTACCACCTAAAGATTTATACTCCCACTGATCCGGAAAAATTGTCGCCGGTTATACTACGTAGCTGTACTGCCTCTATTGATTTCCTGCGACAGATAAAACGGATCGGAGGGGGTACCTAATAGGAGAAGAAGACCGGTGTTTGGTTCAGTCTTCGTAAACTGGCATCTAAGAAGTGGAGCGATTGTTATGTACCTCAAGCTCTTCTGGTTAGTGTCCAAGTACTTCACCGCCGCCCAAGAATTTGCGGCTATCACGGGGTAATTGGAGTGGCGAGAATGAGTAGACAACAGTCTCCTTCAAAGATTTCGAATAGCTCCGATCAACTTCAATTTAGAGCATACCCCTCGTTAGACATGTTTAAAAGGTTCCAATCATTGGTGCAGTTTTAGTTTCTGGGACCATCGTTGAATTTGGCAAGTACTACCTACTGCCTGTTGGAGTAGTAATAGGATACCGCACCTGATTTCAATGTGACCAAAGCAGAATTATGAATTCTGTAGAAGCTTTCTCAAGTATTGTTTCAAAAACCTGAAAAATACAGCACCATAAGGAAGTCAGCCCACTGGTTACTTCGGCCGAAATTCAACACTATGTTCTTAGAGCATCAATTAAATTAAATCTGTACAAAAAGGATTAACATTATGTAAGACTAAGCAGACGTACCTACCATATCATATAAAGGAAACTCATTAGCTTCACTCCGTTATAGAAGAAATTCCTGCACAACTTGAAGAACAAACTGTTGTAGAAGTGAATGCTGATTCCTGAAAAAGCTGAAGAATCACGTCATCGGAAGTCTCTCCAGCCAACAAGCGTGTTCTGTTGAGCAAGTCAGGTTGACCATTTGCTGTTCACCATCTGCTGCTGGAAAATTTTACCATCCGACAAAATATGGGTTCAGCTCATTGTAGAATTAGCAAGATTCAGTTATAGACATATTCGTCCAAATCTTTAAAGGATAGTATTACATATATATAATTAACAGATAAGGATGAAAACTTTCTCACACCCGCCAGAAGCTAAAAGAACATACATCCCCTATGTAGTACAAGTACCAGTTAGCCATGCCACGTTCTATGATATATACTTGGAGGTGTTTACATTGATTATTTAAAATAGAAACTAAGCATTAGGTAAATTAGCCCTATATAGGTAGCAAACAACTTGCCTACTCGTTTATATATACAACAATGCTATGAGTATTTCTTTTCTACACCTAGCTTCTCTTTTTCTTCACCACGGGCAAGGAAACATGCGAGAAACAAAAACTGCACAGATTTTGTCAGGACAAATAGCAGAGTAATAGGACAATTAGAATGAATTACTTAAAGCCGCAGGGGCTTGTTCTGTAGCATAGGGCGAGATTACTTCAGTTGGCTAAATAAGAAGGCCTACATCTATTCAGTGTGACAACTCTACTGGTAAAATTCGGTATGTCTAGATACGACACTTGCGGCAGTCTTTTTTAGCAGTATATCTGGATAATTATTGTTGAAGCCGTGTCTTTCCCGGTTTACCTCCTTTACCATGTTAATAAAAAACAATTTATCATGACACAGTATAGCAGGTGTTAATAGTTGCTGGGCTCAGATAGATAAATAGAAAGAACTAACAAATCCATAGCATAGATCAAGAATGACATGACCCTGATAACACACGGGGCACATACTGGCCTTGTAGAAAGCATCGTCGCAACCACACATGGGGAAAGCGCGGAAGAAAAAGAAATAGTAAGATAAGTAGATACCGTAAGCAAGCTCTGAATAACAGGAGAGCACAGGTAAACAGAAAGAAATCCATTACAAATGGACATACAAAGTTCAGTTCACTGTCTAAAACCATAGAGTTTGGCAGGGCTCATTAAGCAGGTAACGAGTCATCAGGATGACCACATGCAGGAGACAACGCATGGGCAAACAAAATAACACAGACATATACCGGCAGTAGTCATATTATGTGGGTAGTTTAGCAAAAGGGGAACAACAAGGCCGATGTCGCAATGCTGTCCCACCGGTTGATGATACACGAGTACACAATATGTGCATGTTGGCAATCCGGCCGATATCATTTAGGATTTCGGCAGTATATGATGGCCCATGTTGGCAATCCGGCTGATATAAAAAATCATGAGGTGCAGGAGTAGAAATAGGATAACACGAGTACACAATATGTGCATAGGCTTTTCTTTTCTCAAGTTCATATTTTGGGTCGTCCTATTTTCTTTACCGCTGCAACTTGAATTGTTGAGAGCTATAATGTGCAATAAACTTCACTATTATGAAAAGATTAGTTGAGATGTTACATGTTAGCACATGATGGGCTATGACTACAGAAATAGTCATCGATCATTGTAACAAGGAGTGCAAGAAATAGGAAGGAAAGGAGACAACCAGATCACAAGCGGAAGCAGCGGGATTACCTAGAGGGGAACCATAGCCGAGGATCGAGGATGGCCAACTACACTGCCATCCAGGGGTGGCTGCGGCATCGGCAAGCGAAGACAAGTAGGTGTGGATGCCCTGAGCACCAGGAGGCACATCACCGAGAACCATGGCGCCATCTTCATCGCCGGAACACGCTAAAGATGAGCCATCGCCACCTGCTGTTTAACGCGAGTAAGAAGAGATGGCATGAAGCTTAGGAGACAAAAATACATCACCAACCAGATTACTACGTCTCCATATCCCCAACCAATAAGGTATAACTTTTCACTAAGGATACCAAGAATTTGAATAAAATGATTTCCAGTAGACTGTGCTGCTAATCTAATGTACTGATGGGCAACAAGAGTTTCCTCAAAAAAATGTCCCAGTGTCCCTAGTACCAATACGTGCGGTATATAGCAGCCAATAATTAAAGGAAATACCATGCCATGGTTATAGAACAACTCAAGAAGAAATAATTCGTATAAGCACATAAAAGAGACGACGGGACCTGAGATGCTAACAAAAACTATAAAGGACCAGCATTATAGATACATATTTTTCTCACCTCGCAAGAGCGATTGATCAAATGGGCTATGATGCCTGCTACTGTAGCGTCAATAACACGCCCATCCTGGACACCATGGATCCACCGGGGCAGACTCATGGGCTGTTATGGCCATGTGTTCATGCAAGAATGGAAAAGTTATAGTGGTACCAAGAAATATCTAATAATCTGCACGCAGAAAAAAAAAACTTCCGCAACACCGTGCTCTGAAATGCAGCCAATATTACAACTTCAGTTTGGTAAGCTTGCCAAAGGAAAATATAGAACATGGATTTCCTTCAGCACAAAAATTAGCATACCTTTGGCACAACTGATGGGATGTGCATATCAGGATGAAGGCGTCATTAGGACCCGTATTAGAGTGCCAATTACCCCTAAGCAGCTGCTGTAAAAAAGAGAAAATATCATCACAAACTGAAACTGTATTAGAGTGCTATGATAGTCTTGAAGAGCATATTAGAATTCCAACACTGCCTAAGATAAGTTATTAACTTCATCAGAGTATAAAGAGCGATCTATAACAAATAGCACCGTGCAGAACCAATTTGGTCGATGCCATACCAGGGACGGCAGCTCGAGGCAGAGCAAGCTCAGAGCCTCGGTGGGACCTCTCAGCCTGACGTGCAGCACACTGCACCGCAACCAGAGAAACACATTAGCCCATGTGGACAATCCGTCGAGCACCTGACAAGCACAACCATTATGAAGCCATAGTTGGTGCATTAGTGAGCTCTGCTGGGCCGCAACCAGAGACCAGCATGGCAATGGAGAGACAAGGGAGTAGGAGGAGGAGGGTGGGGGGAAGCTGTGATGGTTACCTGAGAGAGACGGCGTCTTCGTCTAGGGAATTTTGTTTACCACTCGTTGATGTATTTTGAGGACCAGGCTAGGGGGATGAAGATAACGAGCAGGGGAACGCGAGCGTGCGGATCCTCCACTCCCCTCTGCATCATCCGGTCATCGAATCCTATATCTGGGGGAGAAGAACCACGACCAAACGCTCTGGAGAGGTCGGAAAGGAGAGCTCCTGGCCGGTGGCAAGAGCTCAACCAGCCTAGAGAGAAGACAATCGCCCTCTGTCCGTTGCTCCTCCTCTCCCTAGCTCGGAGGCCAAGGGGCACGCCCAATCGAGGAGGGAAACCCGCAAGTCCCGGGAACGGGCGGCCCTGTCCGCTCTCAGCTCATCATCCTCGTGGCCACCACCTGCCTCCGTCCCCGCCTCCTCTACACGGCTTCAAGCGCCGGCAACTGCTGCTCTCACTTGTCCTCTGCAAAGCCTCACGTGGCACTGGGCTGGGAGATAGGTCCAGCCAACCTGCACCGCTCGTGACCCCCATCGTCCTCCTCGCCGCCGTCGAGGCGAGCGCAGCGGCCGCCGCTGTCCAGGTCCTCCCGCCAAGGCCGGCTGTGTAGGCCGCCTCTCCTAACGGCGCCGCCCCTCCTTCCGCGAAGGAGGCAACCCGCCGCGGCTCCTCGGCAGCCGCTGAACTCCGCCCCCTCCTCCCGCCGAGGACGGGCATGTGGGTCACCTCCCCCACCGGCACAGCCCCTCCACCGCTCTCCTCCTCCGCCGTGCCGCAGGAGCTTTTGGAGGAGAGGCGGGTGGGGTGGACTGAGTCGAGGGAGAGAGGGGAGAGAGCAAGGTCCGATCTAGGTTTTCTCGTTTCAGCGGATAAGGAAGTCTCCCGCGCGCGCGGCCAATCCAGCGCGGACACATGGCACCTCCAGGAGCAATGCGCGCGGCGGAAGACGCTGCGTAGCCGCTCGGCGCAGACAGACAATGCCTCCAACCTTTATAGAAGTAATTCTATCGCCAACCTAATATTCAGACAAAGGCAAATCACGCCCCTAACGAAGTTTTAAATGATTTGTGATTAACGTCGTACCACTGTGGGGCTAGATTCATCAATTATAGAGATGGGATGCTGCAGTCTGTCATTGATTACTATTTGCACACACCTTCACCATACATGCACGCAATGAAACTTATTCAAGTTGTCGAGTTGCGGGAAACAAAAGGAGCAATTAGCTAGTCATTATCCATGTACTTATTACAACAACCGAGCTAGTGCAAATAGCAAAGGCCAGTCTTTTGGCTCTTTCATGGTGAACTTTTGTGGAGCATGAAATTTTATATGTTCGTACAAAGGCATATAGCATGTCGTTGTGTTAATTAACATATGCAAATGAAATACGTCCAGTTGGCCGATTGTCCAAGTTGCCAGCTGATAGAAGAAACCAACCACATGTGATTACAATGGCCCAATACATGCACACCTAGTTTAGACCTATAAATGGAACCCCTCTAAGCATTCATTATCTCACAGCTCTCAAGCCCTCTCATAGTAAATCCATCATATACCTTCTTTAAGTCTCCGCTAACAATTCGATCGAGCTATGGCTAGCCCCTCAGTTGCCTCCCCGGTTTTTCTCTTGCTCTTGTTGCCAACGATCCTGGGCACGGTTGTTGCCTATTCTGCAACTGCTCCACTTCCGATTTGCGTGCGTCCCTGCCCAAGTGAGGTTAACCTGCACCTATACCTCCACCAGTTTGTTGCAGGACCAAACCACCCAAATCGCAACGAAGAATTCGTGATAGCCTCATCATTTCTCTTTGGTTTTGGTACTACCCTCATCCATGATTGGATCATGACCAGAACAACCGATCCAAGCGATACCATCATCGCACGTGTGCAAGGCATGCACATCCAAGCTGGCACAACAAATGCTAACAACTGGTATATGTCGCAGAACATAGTGTTTCAGAGCGGCACGTAAGATGTTCTACACTTGTCTGACAAATCAATTTCATGTACTTTATGTTCACAACCCCGATCGGTTGTACTTTCTCGCTTTCAAAATATAAGCATGTTTAGAACATAATTTGTCAAACTTATATATCTATGCCAGTTAGTTAGACGCAATGAACCATAATTATAGCATTTAATTTAATTTTGTTGTAGTAAATGTAAATACTATTTCGAGAGTGCACACCACAGCCAACTTGGAGCCACATACTAGAATATCTCATCGGAAAATCCCTCGTAAAGCATGCGTTTACCACATAATGTGCAAACGTGTGTGCATGTATGTGTGCATTCTCTCGTGTGAACTGGCTTATTAATTTAAATGCGGTGTGGTTGATGGGTATATAAACAAATTCGTTGATTGGTAAACCTCGAAGAGTACTACATATGATAAGCAAGTCATAGTGGTAGGTATCATACACCATGGTACTAGCTCTATATGCATAGGATCGTATGGTATATTACAATCCCATTCTATTAATTAGTTTGTAGAATTTCAATGCAATTTTTTTTAACAAGATCTATTTCTCATACAATTTTCTAGTTCAACAAGCTATGATACAGTATCATATCATGACAACACTATTTTCTCTCTCCTCATTAATCGTCATGACACAACAACTTTTGGCCAACATGACATGTATGATACTACTTATGGTACTACCACTATTGCTAGCCTTAGGGACTATAAGGCCTGTCCCAATGCATTGTCTCTTAGCACGTAATTATATGAGTCTTAAAAATCTAAGAGACAACTACTCCAATGCATTGTTTCTTATTAGTTGTATCTAAATTAATGATTTGAAGCTTATGCATGTATATAATTGGACTAGCAACACTTTTTACCTATGGCCACGTGCAAGGGTTGTATCTTAGCTAAGATACAACCTCCCTCTCTTTCTTCATTAATTCCTACGCCACATAAGAATTTTGCCTAGGATACAACGCTAAGAAACCTCCACTGGGATAGGCCTAAGACTAGCCATAGTGGAGGTATCATAGCTAGTATCATGCATGCCATGTTGGCAAAAATCTTATGTGGCACAACAATTAATGAAGAAAGAGAGGGTAGTGATATCTACCTATGTTACGGTATCATAGCACATAAAACTAGATATTTTATTAACAACTAAATCCTGTACGCATATTTATATTGGGATTCTACAAAGCAATAAATAATATGTGGCTATGATACTACTACATGATACTATGCATTAGAGGGATACTCCCCACTATGAGTAGTCTAAGGTAATTTCATATTGTTAGTGATTATATGGCGTATCTCATTTATTTTTAGATGTCATGAGTAATTGATGTGGTCTCCTGCCTTTTCTCTGTCCTCCAATGTATGCATTTTTCTCTTCCATCTGTTCTCCCACATCCTGTTGACTTGGATTTCTCTTCCAACTATTGATACTGAAGTAATTAATGAGAGAAACTCATTAACCTCCTTGGTCCCACTGAGGTTTATAATGTAATAGAAACAATTAATGAATCACAAGACAATCCACATTTTTCTGTTTGTGCATACAATAAGTTTTAAGTGACAAATACATGTATTCTTATTTCTCTATACTTACATGTAATATTACATAAAATAAAACATAGATAATGGACATAGTATATATTGTGACGTTGTTGTTGGATGGATATGCCGGTCTGTTTCTAACCTTCTGGCAAAAATTGTAATGTCTCCATGTGAAATAGGTTTGCCGGATCCACACTTCAGGTTATGGGGACAATAACTGATAGCAGTGTTGGACAGTGGTCTATCATTGGTGGGACCGGAGAGTTTATGTTAGCGCAGGGTATTATCAACTACAAGACGGATCCGGCTTCTAACAAGGATGATGCCATTAAAGAACTTAATATGCGTGTACTCTTTGACGTAGATTCTTTACAATTGGTAAGTATTACAATTTATGGTCTTTGACTTTTGATTTAGTCTAACCAGTTTGAACTAAGTCTAGATTATATTGTAATTTATGATGGTTCTAAAACTTCAACCCACAAGCGTAACATGCAAGGTTTAAACTAGTTCTAAAAATTTAGTTTGTGTGATTAAAAATATATTTAATTAGCACCCCGGTGAAATTAAATAATATTTTGTAATCACCTTGAGATTTTATTTTGAAAAGAACACGCTGATATATACCTTGAGTAGGTTAGGTGAAATTTCTTATATTATTAAGTTGGTGAATAGGCAGTCTTAACTACCAACCTCGTGTAGCATACTTATGTTGTGTACATGTATGTGTGCAAGCTATACATAAGTAACATAACATTAATGACTTATTAAAAAACATTAATGAAGTTTTTTTACTTCCATTTATGCAGGCTCTCTTGTTGCCAAACTAAACCACTCGGAAGTAAGAGTTGTGGAGATAATATGACTTCATGGATGCTTGATGTGTGATCTGCTCTGCCATGGCATTTTCTAGTACCGGTGTAATCAATATTGTGTGTTGTTTTATGGAGTGAGACATTGTGGATTGTGGATGCCACCTTTTATATATTCTCAGTTCAAGTAAAGACTGGGTTTCTTGGATGGGATTGTCGATCCTAAATCCAAGCCCTAGTTAGTGTGTTGTTGTATAGGTATTGTGTGATTGTTGCATATTTTGGACCTCCACTTATGAATATGGTTCCTGAATAATGAAATGTATCTACCTACAATGATTTCCCCTAAAAATTATTAGGGTGTACAATAAATTTTTAACTATTTCCATACTCTATCCATATGTTCTATTATATTGCAGATCCACTTACTTTGAATCCCCATGAAAAACCAAGTGTCGTGGTGGTGTCACGGAAGATGCCATAGGATGGCTTAAGTTGGGTGCCGATGGACGCTGTTAGAACCAGGGAGGGATAGCGCATTGAGGAACGCACATAGAAGACACAAAGAAACACGTGATGTACCCAGGTTCGGGGCCCTCGTGAGGAGGTAAAGCCTCTACTCCTGCTTGTCTGAGTGTATATGGATGAGAATCCGAATTACAGAGGTGCTCCTAGAGCTGTATTTGCTAGAGTAGGAAGAAGAAGCTCGTAGCAGAGTGAGTTTCTCTCTACCCAACGAGTGTGCTACTGAATGTGTCAAATGTCTCGCCCTTTGGATCGATCGTCCCTCACACAAGAGGGCCTGGGGCACCTTATATACTCGTGTCCAGGACACTAGTACAGTACAATGTGGCTGAGCAAACAGCTACCCACTACTCTACCAAATTCCAACGTATGTCATCATCCATGCCTCCTTATCACCTCTGTCCTGGACAGGACATGGCCTCCCCATTCCTGGACACTTCTCCCACGAACATTCATAGTCAGCGGTACGGGAGAGGCCTGCCACCTTGTAAGATGAAGCATGAGGACTGTACCTGCTTCGCAACAGCAGGGATGTGATAGTAGCATTGACCTACAACCGAGATTACCTGCACCTTCCTTATGTCGGCTTCGTCGTACATAACTCGGTTGGTTCTCTCCTGCAAGATGACACAAGGTCATTCCGACATACTGTATGTATGTCGGTCGGTATATGTCGGTTTGCACCGGCATGAATATACCGGTCATATCCCAGTCCTTTCTATGTCGGTCAACATTGACCCGGTCCACTCCTGGACATGTACTTTATACCTGCCATGATCCTACCCGGGGGTCACCCCTCGATATTAGTCCCCGAAGCTGTCGCGGTCCTGCAGCCTCAGATGAAGGGCCACGACAGATTTCCCCAAAACAAAGAGTAGTTGCTTAACAACCGACATGACTTATGTCGGACCAGCTTTAGTGTCGGAACCGGCTCTCCACCACACTTGATTCTCGATCTTATGTCGGTCTGCCCTGACATGTGAAAGGGTTGCTCGTTTTCTCCAGCTCTCTGGCTATAGGTACGTGGCAGAAACTTACTGCACGCCCCCTCGATTCTCGCGCGTGGACAACCCTGTCACTACATGTGTGTCACGTACGCCAGCGGGTCCCACGGGCGGCCAATCTACCCAGGCACTTGAGTGCTCCACCGCTCCGTATTCCACGGGATTTATTGTGCCGTTACGGGCGATTGCCATTTTGTGGTTGCAATGGTTTCCGGAGATCGTGGCGTAACAGATCCACAACGCATGATCTCCCCTGCAGTTAAATAGGGGAGAGGACGAGTGATGGTGCAAGAGTTGATGGGGGGAGTGGTTGCTTCTTGATGACTTTGAAATCCCCGACAACGGAGCCAGAAAACTTGTTGATGACTAACGTTGGTAAACCCCAAGAGAAAGGTTGTGAAGAGTGCAGCGACAAGTTTTCTCTCAGAAAAGAAACCAAGGTTCAATCGACCAGTAGGAGGACAAGCAATCTCTGAAGGTTGATGCAGCTGAGATGGCAGGGCGCACTACCAGTTCAGCAGCAACGTGGAACATACACAACACAATCAATTCACTTTGCCCCCAACGAAGCAGTGAGGTTGTCAATCTCACCGGTTTTGCTGAACACAAAGAGGTTAAACGTATGGTGTGGTAAACATTAGTAAAGCAATATGAAAACAGTAGTAGAAGTGTGAAAACTGTGGAAACAGTAATATCAGTGGTTGTATTGTCAGTATGAGAAAATGGACCGGGGTCCATAGTTCCATAGCTCCACAAAAGATAGCTAACATGCGTGGTGAACAAATTACAACTGGGCAATTTATAAATAATGAAAGATGCATGACACAAATATTACTATGAGATTCATGCGGGCATTACAACAAAATACATAGATCGTCATCCAATTGCATCTATGACTAATAATCCACCCTTCGAATATCATCCGAACAAACGTTGGGTATTAAGTTGCAAGCAACGGATAATCGCAGTAAGCAAAGTGTCTAATGTAAACAATGTAAACAAAGTAAACATCATTGTTTTCTCCCTAATGGCAACAACACATCCTCCATCCGTCACGTTTCAGTCACTCGAGCACAGATGCAAAGGAGGCATGAACCCACTATCGAACATAAATACTCCCTCTTGGAGTCACTAGCACTTACTTGGCAAAAGCATCTACTAACAACGGAGAGAATGCAAGATGTAAATACCATACACGTGAAGATAACATGATAGATTGATAATCAAAAGACATAGCATTCAATAATCATCGGATCCCAGAAAACACAACATGTAGCATTACAAATAGATGATCTCGATCATGTGAGGCAGCTCACGAGATCTAAACATGAGGCATAAAGTGGAGAGGACAACCATCTAGCTACTGCTATGGACCCGTAGTCCAGGGATGAACTACTCACGCATCACCCCGAAGGCGGGCATGGTGGTGTAGACCCCTCCGGTGACGAATTTCCCTCCCGACAGGGTGCCGGGGAGAGCTCCAGAAACCTCCCGATCTCAGATTGACGATGACGGCGGCCTCGGGTGTTTTTCGGAAAGAAATGGTATTATTTTAGGGTTGATGTATCGAGGGGAATAAACAGGCGAAAGGGCGATGATGGTGGACGCCCGAGGGGCCCACACCACCCCGAGGTGCGGCCAGGGGGCGCGCCGCCCTATGGTGTGGCCCCCCTCCGGGCCTATTCGGGACTCCGTGGAACCTTCGGGAATTCGAAGACTTCCGAGCTTCGAATTTTCCAATTCCGATAATATTTCCAGAACAACTTTTCTGAAACTAAAAACAACAGAAAACAGGGAACTGGCTCTGTGGCATCTTGTCAATAGGTTAGTCCCGGGAAATCAATAAAAATGACATAAAGTGTAAGGAAAACATGTAGCATATGGCATGAAAACAACATGGAACAACAGAACTTATAGATACGTTTATGACATATCAACATCCCCAAGCTTAGTTCCTACTCGTCCTCGAGTAGGTAAACGGCAAAACAAATAATTTCTGAGGTGACATGCTACCAACATAAACTTTGATCATCATAGTAATGTAAAACATGTAAACTATGACCAAATGAATAAAGGTTGTGGTTTATAGTTGATATCAAATAGAATAATGTATAAACCATTAGGAAGAACAAAGTAAAACTTTTCAATGAATCAATACTAAAAGACAATCAACTGTGCAAAGTATATTAAAGATGATTTAAGCTTAAAGAACAACAATATAATCATCCAAGTCTTAAAACTGTCACAACAACTCTTGTTAAGATCAAGTCAAGTGACAAAAATATGCACGTAGGAAAATCATTAAAATATTTGTGCACTCAAAACAAGCAAGCGTTCTGTATTGGTTCCTGGCACCAAGATGTTGTGGCTAAAAGAACATTATGGGGGGTTTGGATGGTCAATGGAAGAAAGTCTCACACAACTGAAAGTGATCATTAGACAAGAGGAAGTCTTATAATCGAAGTTATGCAAGGAGTAGTGATTGCCACACAACGGATGCACATAGAGCTGTAAGTGTATGAAAGCTGTCCAATGGAACTAGTGGGGGTGCATCCAACTTGCTTACTTACGAAGACCTGAAGGACTTTTGAGGAGGCTCATCATTGTAATATACAAGCCAAGTTCTATAATGTAAGTTCCCCACATAGTTATGCAAGTCATAATATGAAAAATCTCTCCAATCTTAAGTAATGATGCTAAACAAGCACAAGTGTAGAATAAATGATAGTAGTGCTTCCCCCTCTCTCTTTATTTTCTCTCTTTTGCCTCTTTTTTTTTCTCTTTGGGATTTTTCTCTTTTATATTTAGTTTTTTGATATATAACCTCACTTGTAGGGGCAACACTCTATTTTACAATGAATCAACACACTTTCAGTACTCATAACTCAAGCTGAAATATCTCTGATGTATAAAACTAAATTCTCCTGCCAGTGTAGCAGTATGCAAAATAACAATGAAGCGTGACAAGTAACATAATGATGATGGATGTTGTATGGCAATATATCTCGGAATGGCTATGGAAATGCCATGGTAGGTAGGTATGGTGGTTGTTTTTAGGAAGATAATTTTTGGCTTATGTGTAGAAGAACAAAGTTCTCCCACGGGGTTTGGATGCACTGGAAAAGTTTGCACCAACTCTCAATGTGAGAATGAGCAATGCACAGTACCGAAGAGGCTAGCAAATATGGATGGTGGAAGTGCCAGAAAACCGCAACATAGAACTCACAAGTTAAAAGATTCCAAATAAAATCAGGATCTCACAAGGCATAATGAAAATCACTCCAAGAGGGTCTGTGGCAGTGACAAGTAACTTTTAGCTACTGATACGTCATAAACGTATCCATAATTTCTAATGTTCCATGTTGTTTTCATGCCATATGCTACTTGTTTTCCTTACACTTTATGTAATTTTTATCGATTTCCCGGGACTAATCTATCGACAAGATGCCACAGAGTCAGTTCCTGTTTTATGATATTTTTAATTTCAAAAAAGCTGTTCCGGAAATATTCTCGGAATTGGACGATTCAAAAGACAGAAGTCTTAGAATTCCCGGAGGGTCCACGGAGTCCCGAAGAGACCCGGAGGGGGGCCACAGGGTGGCCACACCATAGGATGGCACGGCCTACCCCCTGGCCGCCCCACCAGGTGGTGTGGCCCCCCTGGCCACCCACCGACATCGCCCTTTTGCCTATATATGCCCGCTGATGCACAAACCCTAAAAAATTATCCTTTTCCACCAAAAACATCCGTAGCTCCGCAGCCGCCGCCGACAAGTTTCGGGAGACAGAAATATCTTTTCCGACACCGTGCCGGGACGGGGAAGTGCCCCCGGAGCCATCTCCATCGACTCCACCGCCATCCTCATCGCCGTTTCTATCTCCTATGATGAGGAGGGAGTAGTTCTCCCTCGGGGCTGAGGGCTCTACCGGTAGCTATGTGTTTCATCTCTCTCTCCCATGGTGTGATCTTTATGTGATCGTGAGCTTTGTAATATAGTTGATAAGTATATGTTTCTCTTCATCTATTATGCTACTCAAGGGGTTTTGTTATGATATCTCCATAAATGGTTTGATCATGGTGTAAAGGTGATAGTGTGTGCACGATGTTGTTTAGCATGATATTTATATCTTGTGTCGCATGATCCTACGAAATTGTGGTGTTTGTCTAGTACCTTCTAGGGCGCTCATAGTGACAGCGTGGGGTTAACTAGACATGGGAATGCGACTTTGAGGAGTGCTGTTACAGCCGTACGCAATGAATTAGTGTTTGCTATTCAACCGGAGAGTGGTTCGGAGTAGCATAGTGAAGAGAGATATTTATGCATTCAATTATGTTAATCATTGTTGAGAGTGTCCACTAGTATTCAACCTTGTGTCTAAGCATTGAAACACCATTTACAATCAGTTCTGCTACATGTTTGCTTGCTGCCATTTTTATTTCAGATTGCTATTATCACTTATAATCATCCATATTACTTGTATTTAACTATCTCTTCGCCGAACTAATGCACATATACAACTGACAATTGTATGAGGTGTGTTGGGAACAAAAGAGACTTCTTGTATCGTAATTTCAGGGTTGCTTGAGACGGATACCTTTGACCTCTTCCTCCCTGAGTTCGATAAACCTTGGGTAATCCACTTAAGGGAAACTTGCTTCTGTTCTACAAACCTCTGCACTTGGAGGCCCAATACTGTCTACAAGAATAGTAGCATGCATAGACTTCAAGCTCTTTTCTGGCGCCGTTTCCGGGGAGGTAAGGTAAAAGGTACTCACATCCTCTGTGAGTGCTCGAAGTTATTTCCTTTAGATTCCGCAATTATATCTTTTTGTTTCTTGTTTTTTTTTCACTATTTAGGCTTATTTTTTTACTTGTTCCTTGTTTTTATTTTTACTAGTTAAGCTTAATGGAAAACAACAAAAATATGTGAGAGATTTATAATCTTTATCTTGAATTAGGACATGATGCTTTTGAAGAGAAAATTAAAAAACCTATGGAACTTTATTTGCATGCTAGTAGCAATGTTATTAGTAAGAATTCTTTGAGCACCATTATTGCTAATGATATGGAAAAGTCTAAGCGTGGGGAAGCTGGTTTTGATGATTATGATATTTTTAGTCCCCCAAGTTTTGAGAAGGAAATTTTATTTGATGATACTTTGCCTCCAATATATGATGATTATAATGATTGTGGTATTCTAGTTCCGCCTACTATTGATGATAAATTTTATTGTGATCATGATATGCCTTCTATATATGATGTTTAGAATGATGAACATGCTATTTTCATCCCGCCTACTATTGAGGAGAAAATTAATTATGATTAAAATATGCCTCCTATATTTTATAATTATGGTGATGAGAATTATAATGATAGCTATTTTGTTGAATTTGCTCCCACTGCTATTAATGTAGAGCCCCCAAACCGGATGGTCCAGAACCCCTCATATGCATACATTCACGATCCCAGGAATTCAGTCGTGAACAACATACGAAGTGGTACACAGATACATTATCCATTACACGAATAAAATAGTCTTACAAACCAATTGTCACATGACCAAGTCTTTATTAAATGTCACGCAGGATAGGAAAATGTCTCACATCACACACACATCGGAAAGGAAACACACGTAGGTAGCCCATGTCACGCCTTCACCAACAGGCTGCTGACCGGGAGCTGGGCCTAGTTCGCATAATCGTCGGAATAGTACTCTTCCTCGTACTCCTCTGGTGGCATCTCCTCATAGTCTGGCCATGTAAATAGCCAGGGGCGAAACCAATATGATTACATTTGAATGTACTCTGCAAGACATCCTTTATACACTTACAAAATGCAGTATGCTCATATGGTGGGTAGGTAGGCTATAAATAGGGCTCACTACCCATGGTGTATGTAAGATAACATCATGGTTTCTTTGATATCTGAATATCTTTGTTGAAGAAGATACTTCAAAATAAAATAGTATAATTTTTCTTTCTCTTGTAGATAACGCATGTACAAGAGGTTTTATAACACTTGTTTTATAAAACAAAGTTTTCTTTGCAAAACTTCTTGGAATAACATCTCGATCTTCGTCATCGGTACCTCTCAGGTACAAATCCTTGTTCAAAAACACCTTTTTGAAACGTTGACACAATGCTAGCTACATGGACTTTCAACTGCCCATATCCGAGGGCTCGACTATTCTGAATAGTTTTACTCTGCAGAGGTGTACACATTCCACTAGATCCAATCATCTGCCATGAACCACCCATGGATCGACACAGCGATATGCAAGCATCAGAAGAATGATCCTAATCTGTCCACTCTGAAAAAGCTAGTATATGGCTATCCCTTCAATTAGGTTTATTCCCCCTGGCACCATGTCACACATCGCCAAACAGGGGACCCAATTGTCGCACCCGGAGGAGAACTTAATCCCTCACTGTGTATGTCTCGTTTCTCACTCCTGGCGACACTTCGGTTCAGAGAATCATCCTCTCTATAGCAACTTGGGATAAGACACATGCTAACAAACTCAAGTATCTAGATAGGCCCCGTACCCATGTTGGGGTAGAGTGGAAGCACTTCTTGGTTGTCCAGCGAAGACTAGGTTATGTGTCTTTTGTAAACCATTTGAAAACAACTCTTTATCTCCCCCGGTGAACAAGGTCCCGCCTTTTCACCGTGGACTTTTCATAACTCATTTGTTTGCAAAAGCACATTTTAAAAGTGTCCACTTAGGGACTCAAGATTATTATCTTAGGCGGTATTTATATACCTTATAGTGTCTAAAGGCTTGGTAACACCAAGTTGACTAATGGCAAGGTGATAATATAACTATATAATATTAATAGTAATAATGATAGCCACTCAACAAAATAGTTTTTGGTAATCAAATTTTTGTAAAACTTCAGAAGTAGAAAATACATGCATGATAGATAATGATAAGTAGTATAACAGCAAGCTTTAAGGATGGCTTGCCTTGGAGGAGTTGAGGTTCCTGTTCGTGATAACAACAAGAGTGGTAGTAGTAGCCTCCGACTCCAACTACTTCTTCTTCGGGTTCTATTGTCGCAAAATAAAAGTAAGACACTCAATCAGAACCACACTAAGGAAGAAATGATACTCAACCACACCATACAGCAAGCAATGCACAAACAAAAAGCACACAAGTTGACAAAACAATACTACACAAGCATACACACAAAATAACAATATTCATTAATATTACTACTACTACTACTATGGTTGAGATATATCATTTCTCAACGACATGAGATGGAACCAGTGGGTGTTCCACTAAGTTTTCCATGCCATTTAAGAGGTACTAAGCCTTTGGTCCAACTTGTGGAAAAACAAAACATTCATCTAGCAAAAAAATACAACTAGATATTCTAGTGAAAAACAACACTATGAGTAATAAGCATTAAGGCTACACATGCATCTCTAAGGAAATAAAATGCACCCTAACAGAAGTGAAAACAAGTACTAACCAGTACCAAATGGTACTGGATCCACATAAAAATACTCCTAGCAACTTGGATAAAAATCTAGCTAAGCATTTGCATCACAAGATTTAATAAAATAAAACTAGAGAATAAAACTATGCTCATACTAGTTCCATACATTTCCTAAACAAGCACACACTTTCTAACATGATGGATCTGTGAGAAAACAACCTACTAACACTAAGTACAACATCTAAACATGCTAGAAAGAAAAGTAACACTAGCAAGCAATTATTCTAAAATTAAATCTACCCATATTATGTCTAACAGAAAAAGTGCAAAAACTTAGATCTGTTACCAAAATAAATCTAGAGCTCTAAAAATCACACAAAGCTAGAATATCATAGATCTAAACATAATCTAACAGACCCAGTTGGATTCACATCAAAAAGTGATTTCAAACAACTTCTAAAAATCCTAGAATATGCTACTGGACATTTACCAAAGTGGATGGCATTTCCAAATGGTAGCTCACCTTGATGTGAGGTCAAGCCCTACTGATAGATCTAGTCAAGAGCTACTCAAAGAATTTTAGTTTGCACACTTTGAACATCCCAATGAAAAGTTATAGAATTTTTAAATGTTGCCATTTACTGTTTTCTGAAAAAAAATCAGTTTCAGTTAAAGACTTAGGAAAACTTCTAAGTGTTGGGAACAGAGTGGATTGGGCATAAGTTGATCTTGTTTTCATGAAACAAACCCACTTCAAAGTTTGTTTTCAAAGTGTGGTTGTGTTAAGCAACATTTGTACTTTCATAAACATCAAAAGAAAATAAATTTGAATTTCAAATGAGCATTGAAAACAAGGTCAAAAAACAGCTAGTTTATGTTTTTCTCTGTTTTTTCAGAAAACACTATTTCTGTCTTATTTTCTTAACACAAAAACACCAAGAAAATGATTGTTTCTTCAATTCAAATTTTCAAACCAAGTTCACCCTTTTGTAGTCCATATATTAGAGATCACATCTATGCCAAGAAAACACAAAATGTGATCCTCTATCATATAGATAACATGAGTGAAAAACACCTAATGGGCTTATTTTTTCAGAAATGAGTTTTTATAGAAAACCTTAAGGAAAACATTGGATTAATCTTTTGCCAAATTGTTTTATTGGTTCTAAATAAACCAAATATTATTAATAAGTTGCAAACAACATTTCCACAAGAATTTTGATGAAAAAAATTAAAACGCCATGTGGAAAACCTCACGGAAATAAATAGAAAACATCAGAAACAAGGTGTATGATTTTTGAATCAAAGTTTGCTTGCTTTGCATAGACAACCATGGTTCATTACATAATGTTGGATTACACAAGGGCATTAAAAAAATGTGTTGGCTCACAAAAATGGCTTCCCTCATGTGTTACAAGTGTCCCAAATTTGGGGTGTGACAATTAATAAATATGACTATGCTTATGTGGAGAGTATTAATTCTTTTATGCATGTGTGTCATGATAAGAATGTTTTATGTGATAGTTATAATGTTAATTTTATTCATGATGCTACTGAAAGTTATTACGAGAGAGGGAAACATAGTCTTATGCATCTAAAAAATATCAAGTTTCCTCTCTTTATGTTGAAATTTTTGAAGTTGCACTTATTTTGTCTTCCTATGCTAGCCAATTTGTGCTTTCGTGACTTGTTCTTCTACAAGATTCTTTTTCATAGGAAGTGGGTTAGACTTAAATTTGTTTTACATTTTCTTCTTGATGCTCTCTTTTGCTTCAATTCATATTTCTCATGTGAGCATCTTCTCAAATCATCATTCCTAGCTAAAATGCGTTAAAGAAAAACACTTCTTGGGAGATAACCCATGGTTTTATTTTTCCTTTCTTTTTCTCTGTTTTCGTTTATTCAAGGGGTTCTATACTTCTGTAGAAACTACTTTGTATCTTTATTTTCATGTTTTAGATGTGCCAAGCAAAGTTTCTGACGAGAATTGGAGTTGGTTTTGGATTTCTGCGCAGGAAACAGATTTCTGCTGTTCACCATAAAATATCGTATAATTCACAGGAAAATCAGAATGACCTGAAATTTATTATGCTTATTCCTCAGCTAATTCTGCAATTTTTTTCTTTAAGTTTTTCAATCTGAGCAACGTAAGTGCCCCAATTTTTTTTGTCTTTACAGACTGTTCTGGTTTTGACAGATTCTGCCATTTTCTTGCATTTGCTCTTCTACGATGTCAAGTAGATTTCTTTGCTTCATGAAACATCAGTGGCTGTAGCTAATGTTTAAAAGTATCAATAGAACTTGTGCCCATACAGAACTCATGATTTTTTTATTGTTTCACTAACCCTCTAATGGAATTACTCTTTGAGTGTGGTGTGAAGGAAGTTTTCAAGGGTCAAGAGAAGAGGGTGATATATGTGATCAAGAAGAGTGCAAGGTCAAAGCTTGGGGATGCCCCGTGGTTCATCCCAGAAAATTTTAAGAAGACTCAAGAATATAAGCTTGGGGATGCCCAAGGCATCCCTTTCTTCATCAAGAATTTATCAGGTCACTTCTAGTGGAACTATATAGTTCTGCATGGGCACAAGTTCTCTTGATACTTTTAAACATTAGCTACAGATACTGATGTTTCGTGAAGCAAAGAAATCCACTTGGCATCGTAAAAGAGCGAATGCAAGAAAAATGGTAGAATCTGCCAAAACTAGAACAGTCTGTAAATACGAATTTTTTCGGGGCACTTACGTTGCTCAGATCGAAAGACTTAAAGAACAAAAAAGTTTCAGAATTATCTGAGGAATAAGAACAAAACATTTTAGGTCATTCTAATCTTTCTGGATTTTGTACGATTTTTACGGTGGACAGCAGAAATCTGTTTCCTGCGCAGAAATCCAAAACCAACTCCAACTTTCGTTAGAAACTTCACTTGGCACAACTAAAACATAAAAATATAGATACAAAGGAATTTGTACAGAAGTATACAACCCCTTGACTCAAAGAAAACAGAGAAAAACAAAGCAAAAAATAAAACCATGGGTTATCTCCCAAGAAGCGCTTTTCTTTAACGCCTTTTAGCTAGGCCTAGAAAAGTGGAATCAAGTATTTTCAGGTGAAGAAGAATCCAAATTGTAGCTTGTTTGAATATTAGAATCAAAGGGAAACTTCATTCTCTTTCTAGTAAAGTGTTCCATACCTTTCTTCAGTGGGACTTGAATTTTAATATTCCCCTCTTTCATATCAATAACATCACCAACAGTTCTAAGAAAAGGTCTTCCCAAAACAATTGGACAAAAAGCATTGCATTCAATATTCATAACAAAAAAATCGACAGGGACAAGATTATTATTAACCATGATAAGAAGATCATCAATTCTCCCCAAAGGTTTCTTTCTAACATTATTAATAAGACGAATATCCAAATAACAGTGCTCCAAAGGTGGCAACTCAAGAATATCATAAAATTTCTTAGGCATAACAAAGATACTAGCACCAAGATCACATAGAGAATTGAAATCAAAATCATTCACTTTCATTTTTATGATGGGTCCCAACCATCATCTAGCTTCCTAGGGATAGAGGCTTCACATCTTAATTCATCCTCTCTAATTTGCATGAGAGCATTTGTAGTATGTTTTGTGAAACCCATATTCATAGTACTAGTATTAGGACGCCTAGCAAGATTTTGTAGGAACTTAATCACTTCAGGTATGTTGCAATTATCAAAGTCAAGATCATTTTTATGAAAGGTAATGGGACCATTGTCTCCCATGTTTCTAAAAATTTAAGCACTTTTATCAGAAATATTTTTAGCAGTTTCAGGAAGTTTTGCATTTTTAATAGCAGAAGTGGGAATGTTGCCAACACCAATTACTTTACCATTGATAGTAGAAGGTTCACTAGCATGAGAAGCTTCAGTTTACTACTGGTGGTAATGGTGCAAACATTAGCTATATTATTCTCTCTAGCTATTTCATCTTCACTTTCCCATCTAGCATGCAATTCAGCTAACATCCTAACATTATCATCAATTGGATTTTGGATGGAATTCAAAGTTTTGCTTTACTTAACATCATGAGGCATAACCTTTAGTTTCAGAAAATCAACATCAAGAGCAAGGCTATCAACTTTAGAAGCAAGAATATCAATTTTGCCAAACTTCTCCTCAACAAAATTATTAAAAGAAGTTTGTGTACTAATAAAATTCTTGAGCATGTTTTCAAGATCAGATGGTACACTTTTATTGTTGTTGTAGTAATTACCATAAGAATTACCATAAGCATTACTATTATTGGGATGATATGGCCTATAATTGTTGCTACCAAAATTATTCCAATAAGCATTGGTGTCGAAATTATTATTTTTAATGAAGTTCACATCAATATGCTCTTCTTGAGCAACCAAAGAGGCTAAAGGAACATTGTTCGGATCAATAGGAGCATGGCCATTCACAAGCATAGACATAATAGCATCAAGTCTATCAGTCAAAGAGGAGGTTTCTTCAATAGAATTTACCTTCTTACCAGTTGTAGCTCTCTCAGTATGCCATTCAAAATAATTTACCATCATATTATCAAGAAGATTTGTTACTGCCCCAAAGTAATGGACATAAAGGTTCCTCCAGCAGCTGAATCCTTAAGGATTCTTGAAGAAAAATTCAGACTTGCATAAAAGGTTTGGATGATCATCCAAGTAGCCAGTCCATGAGTGGGACAATTCTTTACTAATGATTTCATTCTTTTCCAAGCTTTAGAAACATGCTCATTATCAAGTTGCTTAAAATTTATAATGCTACTTCTTAAATATATAATCTTAGCAGGAGGATAATATTTTCCAATGAAAGCATCTTTAGACTTAGTCCAAGAATCAATACTATTTCCAGGCAAAGATAGCAACCATTCTTTAGCTCTTCCACTCAAAGAGAAAGGAAAAAAATTTAGTTTAATAATATCTCCATCTACATATTTATATTTTGCATCTCACATAGTTCAACAAAATTATTAAGATGGGCAGCAGCATCATCAGTACTAACACCATAAAATTGCTCTCTCATAACAAGGTTTAACATGGCAGTCGTTATCTCATAAAAATCAGCAGTAGGAGCGGGTGGAGTAATCGGTGTGCTAATGAAATCATTGGTGTTGGTGCTAGTAAAGTCACACAACTTAGTGTTCTCAGGATTAGTCATTTTAGCAAGGCTAAAACAGGATAAAAACTACAACTAGAACAAGAAATCTTTTTTTTGTGTTTTTGATAAAGAGAAGCAAACAAGACAAAATAAACTAAGCAAAACTAAAACAAAGTAAAGAGATTGGAAGTGAGAGACTCCCCTTGCAGAAATTCTATTCCTCCCCGGCAATGGCGCCAGAAAACTTGATGGTGCAAGAGTTGACGGGGGAGTGGTTGCTTCTTGATGACTTTGAAATCTCCGGCAACGGCGCCAGAAAACTTATTGATGACTCACGTTGGTAAACCCTAAGAGAAAGGTTGTGAAGAGTGCAGCGGCAAGTGTTCCCTCAGAAAAGAAACCAAGGTTTAATCGACCAGTAGGAGGAAAAGTAATCTCTAAAGGTTGATGCATCTGAGATGGCAGGGCGCACTACCGGTTCAGCAACAACGTGGAACCTACACAACACAATCAATTCAATTTACCCCAACGAAGCAGTGAGGTTGCCAGTCTCACCTGTTTTGTTGAAAGCAAAGAGGTTAAACGTATGGTGTGGTAAACAGTAGCAAAGCAATATGAAAACAGTAGTATAAGTGTGAAAACAGTAATATCAGTGGTTGTATTATCACTATGAGAAAATGGACCGGGGTCCACAGTTTACTAGAGGTGTTTCTCCATGAATGCTAGCTAACATGCGTGGTGAACAAATTACAGCTGAGCAATTGATAGATAATGAAACATGAATGACATAAAGATTACTATGAGATTCAGGCGGGCATTACAACAAAATACATAGATCGTCATCCAACTACATCTATGATTAATAATCCACCCTTCGAATATCATCCGAACAAACATTGGGTATTAATTTGCAAGCAACATATAATCGCAGTAAGCAAAGTGTGTAATGTAAACAATCTAAACAAAGTAACCATCATTGTTTTCTCCCTAATGACAACAACACATCTTCCATCCGTCACGTTTCTGTCACTCGATCACAGATGCAAAGGAGGCATGAACCCACTACCGAGCATAAATACTCCCTCTTGGAGTCACTAGCATCTACTAGGCCAGAGCATCTACTAACAACATAGAGCGTGCAAGATCATAAATAACATACACATCAAGATAACATGATAGATTGATAATCAAAAGACATAGCATTCAATAATCATTGGATATCCAGCAAACACAACATGTAGCACTACAAATAGATGATCTCGATCATGTGAGGCAGCTCACGAGATCTAAACCTGAGGCATAAAGTGGAGAGGACAACCATCTAGCTACTTTTATGGACCCGTAGTCCAGGGATGAACTACTCACGCATCACTCCGGAGGCGGGAATGGTGGTGTAGAACCCTCCGGTGATGAATTTCCCTCCCAGCATGGTGCCGGGGAAAGCTCCAGAACCCTCTCGATTTCAGGTTGACGATGGCGGAGGCCTCGGACGTTTCTCGGGAAGAAGTGGTATCTTTTTAGGGTTGACGTATCGGGGGGAACAAATAGGAGAAAGGGCGATGGAGTCGGATGCCAGAGGGGTCCACCCACCCCCAGGTGCGGCCAGGGGGCGCGCCGCCCTATGGTGTGCCCCCATGTGGCCCCCTCCGGGACTCTTCGGGACTCCGTGGAATCTTCGGGAATTCTAAGACTTCCGGGTTGCGAATTTTCCAATTCCGAGAATATTTCCAGAACAACTTTTCTGAAACTAAAAACAGCAGAAAACAGGGAACTGGCTGTGTGGCATCTTGTCAATCGGTTAGTCCCGGGAAATCGATAAAAATGACATAAAGTGTAAGGAAAACATGTAGCATATGGCATGAAAAAAACATGGGGCAACATAAATTATAGATACGTTTATGACGTATCAGCGAGCCACTGCTCACTTTCCCCCTCGATTTCCCCTCGTCTTCTCCTCTGCACCGCACTGCCCTCATCACACAGAGCCCTCCGCCGCAGCGCACAGAACACAACGCCGCAGCGTGCAGAGCACACTGCCGTTGCAACACCGCACCCTGCACAACGCCATTGTGTCGTTCTCCATTGTAGTTCGTATGTCCTTCTTCCTCCGTCACCGGAACGCACGCCGGAGCCCGTCTCTGCACCTAGCACCACCGTCACCACCACGTACACTCCGCCATCTCCGCACCAATGCGCCGCACAAATGGCCTCCCAAGAGGTTGTCGTCATCGAGCACGGCGAGGAGGAGGTGCGGAGGGATCCACCAGGTCCATCTAGGAGGGTTCCGACGTTACGCAGGATAAAATAGACTAGCTATCCTGGAAGCGGCGCATCTCGGAGGGAGTGGAGTGCCAGCTACCCAGTTCCGAGCTCGTGCCAGAGGCACAACCCGGTGAGTATGTAGTTTTGTTGCCCACTTCGAGCGTGGATTTGGGTTGCCGGTTAGCGATTTCATGAAGCGCTTCTTTGAGAAATTTGGCCCCCAACCCCACCATCCTCCGGCTAGTGCCATCACCACTCTCTCTTCCTATATCTCTTTCACAGAGATGTATCTCGGCCTCTGGCAACCCTCAATCTCTGGTGCAAATACTTCCAGTTCCGGAAGCAGGTCATCCCGGATCTAGAAAACCCCGGTGCCCCCAAGCAAATGACTCAGTGTGGCGCCGCCACCATCATTCCCCGGTGCAATTCTATCTTTCCTCGAATCCGAGGTCTCGAGTCATGCCGGAAATGGCTCCGGTCGTTCTTCTACGTGATGAACACCACCGACGTCGATCTAATTCGCCTGCCGAAGTTCGTTGTCGGTCCTCCCGTGGATAGACTCAACTGGGGTCATGAGCCGAAGGATCAAGTCTCCGAAGTCAACGAGATCCACCGGATCATGGACACATTCAAGGAGGACTGATCTCCTGGCGACATTCATCAGCTGCCGTGTATCCCCACTCCAGCGCCGGGTCCACAATATTTCCCACATGGGTGGCCGGCATGACCCGACCCCGTACGTCATCGTATGAATTGAGCAAGGCCCAGATCCAAGGACCTTCAAGACCGTAGCCCGGACCAACATGTCGGACGACTGGGAATGGGGCAAAGAACCCCACGACAGGAGACGCCAAGTGCCTGTAGTAAGTATCTTGAAACCTCAACCGACATAAATTTATGTTGACATAGCTTCTTATGCCGGCGTAGCATTCTATTCTTAGTCTAATGTTTAATTCTTGTCTTTGCCATGCAAAGATTCCCGCGTCAAGAGATTTAGGATGGACCAGATCCATCCGCCAAATGGGGCGAAGACCTCGCAGCGTCCGACACGGAGGACCCGGACTCGCATGACCGCATGCCGATCCCTAAAGCCGGCAGCGCTCTTGCTCTGGGTAAGAATCCCGTCCGAGATTCCATAAAAGATTGGTATGACGATGACGATGACGATTGCAGTATTTTAGAGCTACTTGACCCCTGTCCGCTCGCATTCACCTTTCCATTGCTCTCGATACCAGCTGACCCAGACGACCAGCTGTTGAAGGTACCGCTCATCGCCGTGGGAGGTCGCGCCGAGTCCAAGAAGCGCGCGGCCCGCGGGCCCCTCATAGAAGAAGCAGAAGAAGAATGGAGAGGTGTCCTAGCCACGGCCGAGATCAACCTCGCACGGGTAAGACATTTCTCTCAGATATATATTTCTTGTTTCTCTTTCCTTTGCATTTTGTCTTTCTTTCCTTCGACCGAGATGACTTAATGTCATATTTCACTGCAGGAGCGCCTTGGATATCACACAGAGTGCATCCTTCATCCGCTCTCCTATTCTGACACCGTCGCCGGCCCGACCTGCCGACATCGGAGGGCATAGTCCCGCAGGATGAGCCGTCCCCCGACAAATCCAACAGATGCCGGCATACCGCAGCCGGGACCCGAGGCCGATGTCGGAGGGGGACAGAGTGTCCCGGATGGAGAGATAATGGACCGGGACAGAGCCGACCCTTCGGCTTCCGACCGAGATGAAGACCTCGGTGCCAGCAGCATGGACACCAAGGTTGAGAAGACCAAGACTCCGACACAGCCGGAGCAACCCCAGCAGCAACAGCTGCAACAGCCACCTCAGCAACCACAACAACAACAGCCATCACAGCAACAACAACCACAATAACAACAACATCATCATCCATAGTCACCACCGACACAGGGGCCACCACCGCAGCCCAAATCGACACCGCCGCAACCTAAGTCGGCCCAGCAAGCGCTGAAGAAGCCGATCCAGCCGCCACAGTAGAAACCGATAGCACAGCCTCTGAAGCTGGTACAACCGCACTAGAAGATGCCGACAGCCGGCCTGAAGCTAAATCCTGATAGGAAAGGGGCCTTGCATCAGGGCCAGCATCCGGACCACCACAGCCAACGCCAGATTCCTGCTGCGAATATTGAGCGGGAAAAGCCTGGGCTCCCTTGAGCATTATAGCATGGACCGGAATAACGCCGATATGAGCGAGGTGAGCACTATGCACCCGGCAGGTTCCAGCATGCTCTCCCAAAATACGTATGCGCTGAAGGTCGCCATCAACAACGCTGACAAAACTGCATCGGTAAGAAGCCTTTTTCAGCCTTTGCCAGTTTCTGTAAGTTGCACCGACTAGGGGTTACTCGGCTCACATTTTTTAAATAGTTATGCACCATCCTTAGTCCCCGAGATTCGGGTTGAGTAATTTATACTCGGCCGAGTAAAGATTACTCGGCGTGAATCTTCACAAATAACACTAACACTTCCTCTTTCCAGGTTTGTACCAATAACCAGACCCAGCTATATCAGAAACTCCTCTCGGAGCATAGGGAGCTCAGCAACAAGCACCAGCAACTTCAGGCCGAGCCGAAGAGCAAAGGTATATTTTTCTCCAGCCGACATAAAAACAATACTCAAATTGCTTCGATCTAACTTCCTCATTTTTTTTGCCGATATAAACAGCCGGGTTGGAGGTTCAAGTCGATGAACTGCTGAAGCGGGTCACTGCCCTCCAGAGTAAGTCATCTTCTGTGCTTTTACTTTGCACTTGTTCCATTATATACATGCTAAACCTGGTACCTCGGCACAACTGAGCATAAGGCTTATGCAGCTCGCCACTAGGATTGCGTCTCTACCTTGGAGTTGGCCATTAAAGTAACTGAGCGTGAAGACGCTGATACATCATGAACGTATCTATATTTTCTGATGTTCCCTGTAATTTTGATGTCATATGCTACATGTTTTCCTTACACTTTATGTCATTTTTATCGATTTCCCAGGACTAACCTATTGACAAGATGCCATAGAGCCAGTTCCCCGTTTTCGGTTGTTTTTAGTTTCAGAAAAAATGTTCTGGAAATATTCTCGGAATTCAAAAATTTGAAGCCCGGAAGTCTTAGAATTCCCGAAGGTTCCATGGAGTCCCGAAGAGGCCCGGAGGGGGGCCACACCATAGGGTGGCGCGCCCCTGGCCGCGCCTAGGGGTGATGTGGGCCCCTCGGGCATCCACCGCCATCGCTCTTTCGCCTATTTAACCCTCCCGATACGTCAACCCTAAAAGTATACCACTTTTTCCGGAGAAACACCCGAGGCCGCCGTCATCGTTAACCCGAGATTGGGACGGTTCTGGAGCTCTCCCCGGCACCCTGTCGGGAGTTGAATTCATCACCGGAGGGCTCTACACCACCATGCCCGCCTCTGGAGTGATGCGTGAGTAGTTCATCCCTGAACTACTGATACGTCCATTTTGCATCACTATTTTATATCATAATTTTCTGTTATTCATCAATATATTTCATGTTGTGATGCATCCCTTATGTTATTTTATCTTATTTTGCATGTTTCGTAATTTTTGGAGAATAAACACTGGGACCAGAAATCTTATGGAAAAAGCACCATCCAGATACCATATTTCAGAAGATCAGAAGAAGAAAGGGGACATCCGGGGTATCTTAGAAGTACAGAGGAGGAGTCCAGCCAGAAGGAGAGCCAGAGGGGGGCCACCAGGGGCCCACACCATGAGGTGGCGTGCCCCTGGCCGCGCCACCAGTTGGTGTGGCCTACCCCTGGTGGATATTTTTGGCGTACTTGGCCCCGAGGGAACCCTAAGCCTCATAACATCATCGAAGAATTATTCCGCCGCCGCCTCGGGGCGGAAAACACCCGATAGAGAAAAGCTCTCTGGCAGGGAGAAAGCAGCCGGGGAAATTCCTCTCCGGCGAGGTGAAATCACGCCATCGTCACCGTCATCACTCCGGGCATCATCAAGATCGTCATCATCATCACCATCATCATCATCACCATCACCCTCATCCCGCTGTAATAATTAGGGGCTTCTATCTTTGTTTTACGTTAGATCTCTCTCTCGGTGTGGATTACTTGTTAGTAGTTGATGCTTGTGAGATTTATCGTTGTTTGCACTTTATGACCAGATTGTTATCATCCATTATATCACCTCTAATTATGATCCATATGATGTCTTGTGAGTAGTTCGTGTTGTTCTTGAGGACATGGGAGAAGTCAATTTGTTAGTAATGAAGTAATGTTGAGTAATATTTGATGTTTTATATTTAAGTTGTGGTGTTAGTCTCCTAGTGGTGTCATGTGAACATCGACTCCATGATACTTCACCATTTATGGGCCTAGGGGAATGCATCGTGTATTTGGATACTAATTTTGGGGTTGCCGGAGTGACAGAAACCTAAACCCCCGTTAGGAAACCATTACACGAGGGAGCGTAGGATCCCAGAGTTTAAAGCTGTGGTTAGATTTATTTCTTAATTACTTACTTGTAGTTGCGGATGCTTGCAAGGGGTTTAATCACAAGTATGTATTAGTCTTGGATGGGATGGTACATTAGCATAGGTTCACCCACACAACACTTATCAAAACACGTAAGATTATTCAGCTGCATGGAACAAAAGCACTTGACAGAAACCTCCCGTGTGTCCTCGAGAACGTTTGTTAATCATAAGTAAATCCACATGCTTGTCCTTTGCTGAAGAAAGGATTGGGCCACTTGCTGCAATTATTATTACTGCATTTTATCTACTCGCACTTTATTTATCTACAATTTCAAAAACCCCTACAAATCTATCTTTCAGTATTTACAGTTATTCCTTCATCAAAACTGCTTGTCAACACCTTCTGCTCCTCGTTGGGTTCGACACTCTTATTTATCGGAAGTACTAAGATACACCCCCTATACTTGTGGGTCATCAAGACTATTTTATGGCGCCGTTGCCGGGGAGTGAAGCGCTATTGGGAAGTGGAATTGACAAAGGAAGCTTCTGTTGTAAGTGTTATTTTTATTACTGTGTACTGCTTTATTACACTATGTTTGGATCTCCTTTTGAGTCCTTATTTGTGGGCACTACTTCCACTGCTAGGGCAGTAAGTGACCCACCGCCTGATGATTTGGATCCTTATAAAATACCTATAAAGGTTGTTAAACATGTTAGGAATAACTGCTATTAAGGTGATGGAACTGTCTATCCTGGTGATCATTTGCTCTTTTTACATGAATTATGCGAGTTGTTCAAGTGTGCAGGTATCACAGTGGTCAAATGAATAGGAAATTATTCTATATATCATTGACATGCCAAGCCGTTGAATGGTTCAAACTGATGAAAAATAGCCAGACTATTGGATGGGAGGAAATTGTGCCTCGCTTTTATTCTAAATTCTATCCTCCGAGTGAAATTCATAGAGATCGGAATTATATATATAATTTTTGGCCTCATGACGGAGAGAGTATTTCCCAAGCATGGGGGAGATTGAAGTTATTAATGCTCAAATGCCCCATTCATGAGCTCCCCAGTAATATTGTTATAAATAATTTCTATGCAAGGCTTTCTCTTCATGATAAGGATTTATTGGATGCTTCTTGTTCTGGATCATTTACACATATGAAGGATGAAGCTAAATGGGATCTTCTTGACCGTATTCAAGAAAACAATGAAGGATGGGAGAATGACAAAGGTAGAAAGTCAGGTATAAATTATGATTATGAATGCATTAAAACTTTTATGTCATCTGATGATTTCCATAATGTTAGTATTGTTTATGGTCTTGATTCTCAAGTTGTTGCAAACTTATATAAGGCTTTTGCTTCTTAATTTGATATTCCTAGAAAGGAATGGGACAAGTACCATGCACCTTATAAAGATACTGTTAATTGTGTTCCTTCTAGAGATATAGAAGTTCATACTGTTGATTATATTGTGCGTGAACCTTATATTGAGAAAATGCCTTTCCCTGCTAAGGTAAAAGAACATTCTATGTTAGCTAGTGTGGTTAATAAAAGTTCAAGGAAACCTGTAGGACCTACAGTAGAAATAGTAAAGGACCTTGTTTCCGACATCCGTCAACATCACGACGCACTCGGAAACTGACTCTGTACTAGCCGCCATTGAGGCGAGATTAGAGTCGGAACCCGGATCGGATCACTTCGATACCGAAGACGGAGATGAAGACGCTTTCGAAAGAAAGGTCAAATCCTTCCAAGAGGGATTCCACGAAGTGCTGATGGAAAAATCGGCTGAAAACACGGATGCCGACAGTCAGGAAAGCCCTCCAAAATTCCCCGCCAGAGGGCGAGAGAGAAGAAGAAGGAACCTCTCCAAAATTCCCCGACGTCAAGGAATTGACAGAGGAAGAACCCTGCAGGAAACCTCCCTCTTCCAAGAAGAAACACAAAGCTGCTAAAAAGCTCCAGTATAAGCTCCGGAAGAAGAAATCGGTTGATCCAGCCAATGAAAGCCCGGAAGTAGGAGACGCAAGCGGAGTAAAACCTGCGGAGAAGAAAACAAAGGAAATCCTTGTTCCGCCAATGACAGGACAGGACGAACAGGAATTACTCCAAACACCAGTGGGACCACACGAGCCCCCTGAAGTGCTGGAAGCCCGGAGGCAAGCTCTCCAAAGGCAACATCAACATCTATTTTGAACTTGAGAACACCTCCAAAAAACCCAGGCTGACATCAAGCTCATGCGGGAAGAAATCGAGGAATACGAGCGAAAGAATAGATCCGGCATTAAACCTAAGCGATTACCCGGAATCGTAAAAACGGAAGTACTGCCGCCAAAAGAAAGGTTCCACAACCCATATTGGCAAAAGCAGGTAAACGGCAAAGATGCCAGAGGCGAGCCAATATACAAAACCGCAGCAGAAAACGCGGAAGCAGCATTCGCCATCCTCAACAACAATATGTACTCCAATGGTGAGAAACTTCAAGGGGTGTATGCTTTCTTAGGAAAAGCATTGCAACAACAACAGCGGGGGCAAGAGCGATCAGGGAAGTTGCATGACGACTCCGCCCTATGCAAGACAGCCACATGCGCCGCTGGAGCACCTGGACCTGAAGAACCTGGAGATTCAAACAATTCGAAAGAGAAGAAATCAGATCCGAGAAAGGACAGGAAGAAACCCGACAATAGGGATGAAGCGTCCAGAACCGGATCCCATCTCCCGAAAGAGGGAATTAATCCCCGCGATCGGGAAGAGAAAAACCGGAAGGACGGAAAATCAATGCCGCCTCCGAGACGCCCTGCAGAAAATGCTAGAAGACAGGATATGCCTCACAGGCGTGAGAGATCCCGAACGCCCCCCAGGAATAAGGAAAGATACAGGAGTAGAACTCCACCTTATCCCAAAGGGCACGATCACGGAGTAAACAGAGACAATCCCGGAAAAGCGCGTCCGCGCCACAATGGAAAAGAAAGGAGTAGATCCCCTTCTGTCCATTTAACCGGCAGAAAATCCACACACATAGACAGAGCGGAAAGAGACGATTTATACTTTGGACCCAAGTGTTTCACTGATAGGCTCCGAATAATAACTCTGCATTCTGGCTTTGCCAAAGTTGGTCCAACATACCAAAAGTATACATGTAGCACAAACCCGGATACCTGGCTCTCAGACTACTATACAGCCGTTCAAATCAACAATGGGACAGACCTGGAGGCAGTAAAATTTCTCCCCCTAATGTTACTGGATGGAGCCAGAGATTGGATCAATGGATTACCATCAATGACTGTTGATAGCTGGGATGATATGGCTAGAGTATTTACTCAGCATTTCCGGGGAACTTACAAGCGCCCAAACAACATCAACCAGCTAAACCGCTACACCCAGTTTGAGGACGAACCATACGTGCATTTCATCTCAAGATGGACAGCAATGAAGAATAGTTGCTCTGGAGTAACTGACGTTCAAGCAATGCATGCTTTCGTCAATGGCTTAAAACCCGGACTCGTACCGTTCATGATCGGTTCCAAAAAGCACAAAGATCTCGGATCTATGCTTACAACCGCCAATGAGCATGCAGCGGCCGAAGACGACATCAAAGCGAGAGGCGGCAATATAGACACTTTGATCCAAGCCAAAAAGACCCCTCGCACTGAGAAAAAATCAACTCCCGAAGCAACGCAAAAGCCCAAAGAAGTTAACATAGCCTTTGGAAGAGAAAATGGGAGCAAGTGGAAATGAAGAAGCACAGAGCCGATAAATTACACCAAAGAAGAGTGGGAAAAAATAAAGTCGGAAAACTGTCTCTACCACTCGCAATTTGGGAAACCCACACATACTAACGCACAATGCCGGCTGAACAAGCATATGAAAGGCAGTGCAGGATCCGGAAACAAAGGGAAGAACTCCAAGAGGAAATTATCCAAGCAAAAGCCAGAAGCTGAGAAAGAAGACAGTGAAACGGACACTGACGAAAAAATCCAGGCACATCAGCGTAAAGGCGAGCCTAAGTCTCCGAGAGTTGACGGAGAACGCAACCTAACTTTCCTGGCAACTCCCTCAGCAAAGGTGGCAAAGAGAACGCTTCGAGAAATAAACGCGGTTGTCCCTGCAACCCCGAAATTCTTGAAGTACTCAAATACACCAATTACCTGGGATCAGTCTGATCATCCCGGAAATATCCCTGAACCCGGCACGCAAGCTCTAATTGTAAGTCCTATTGTTCAAAAAACTAGGCTAAAAAGAGTGCTGATGGATGGAGGATCCAGCATTAACATAATGTACCTGGATACACTGAAGCATCTGCGTATCTCGGAGACCCAACTCAATCACAACAACATAAGTTTTCACGGCATCGTCCCTAGCAGACAAGCACGATCTCTAGGAGAAATTTCCCTAGATGTAACCTTCGGAGACAAAAATCACTTCCGTCAGGAAAAAGTATCCTTCGAGGTTGTGCCGTTCGAAAGCGTGTATCACGCAATACTCGGACGTCCAGCTTTCGCCAAATTCATGGCAAGATCATGTTATATTTATAACAAGCTGAAGATGCCAGGGCCAAAAGGAGGAGTAATCACCATAACGGGAGACTTCAAATTGGCAAACAAGCTGGAAAAAGAAAACTTCCTTTGCGCAGAAAAAGTGATAGCAAAGGAAGAATTGAAAGAGCTGGCAAAAGAAGTATCGTCGACAGAAATGCCAGCAGGAAAAGAAAGTCGGAAGCCAGCAGATAGCTTCAAAGCTTCCGAGAACACAATACAGGTAATCCTAGATCCTAAAGATCCGACAAAGTTTGTCGTAGTAGGAACTGGGATGACCGACAAATAGGAAAGCGAGCTCATCAAGTTCCTCCGTGAGAACTAGGACATTTTTGCATGGTGTCCTGCGGACATGCCAGGCGTATCCAGGGAACTTGCTGAGCATCAACTTAAGGTGATTCCAGGATCTAAACCCGTCAAACAAGGTCTTCGTCGATTTGACGGAAGAAGACGGAAGGCCATCGGCAAGGAGATTATCCGGCTTTTGGCAGCAGATTTTATCCGGAAAGTTATACATACTGAATGGTCAGCAAACCCAGTATTAGTCCCGAAGAAAGACAGTACTGCCCTTAGGATGTGTATAGATTATACCGGTTTGAACAAGTTGTGTCCAAAAGATAGATTTGCGTTACCGCGAATCGATGAAATAATAGATGCCACTGCTGGCTCCGAGCTTTTATGTTTTTTGGATGCATATTCCGGGTATCATCAAATACACATGAAGGAAGAAGATCAAGTCAAAACCTCCTTCATAACCCCGTATGGGACGTACTATTACATAACCATGCCGTTCGGCCTGAAGAACGCCGGTGCAACTTACCAGCGTTGCTTGCAACGATGTTTGCATAGTCAGATTGGCAAAAACATCCATGTTTACGTGGATGACATTGCTATCGTGTCCAAGGAAAAAGATACACTCCTTGAAGATTTGCGAGAAACCTTCGAAAGTTTGCGCACTTATAAGATGAAGTTAAATCCATTAAAGTGCGTATTCGGGGTTCCCTGAGGAAAACCTCTGGGTTTCATCGTTTCTCATAGAGGAATAGAAGTAAACCCATAAAAGATCAAAGCAATCTTAAACATCTCTAAGCCTACGTGCATAAAAGATGTACAAAGATTGACGGGTTCTAGAGCAGCCGTTAGCAGGTTTATTAGCCGGCTAGGGGACAAAACTCTGCCACTATACAAGTTGTTGAAGAAATCCGACAAATTCGAGTGGACAGAAGAAGCAGATGCAGCATTAACCCAGTTGAAGGAAACTTTGATGAAAGCTCCGATTTTGGCATCCCCAAAAGACGAAGAGCCTATTAGTGTGGTGATAGTTGTGGAAAGAAAGAAAGACGAACAAAGCATACGAGATCAGCATCCAGTATACTATGTAAGTGAAGTTTTCTCCGAGTCCAAACAAAGGTACCCACACTATCAAAAACTGGCATATGGCGTATTTTTCGCATCTCGGAAACTTCGTCATTACTTCAAGGACATTCCATAACATTGGTATGTAAAGCACCGCTAGGGGATATAATAAACAATGCGGAGGCAACTGGCCAAGTAGCCAAATGGGGCATCGAGCTAGCAGCATTCGACATTAAGTACCAACCCAGGACGGCAATAAAATCCTAGGTTCTGGCAGATTTTGTCGCCGACTGGACAGAAGCAATGGAAAAAACACCAATGCAGGAGTCTGAGTGCTGGATCATGCACTTTGACGGATCCAAGATGAAGGAGGGCGCTGGAGCTGGTGTAGTCCTAAAATCCCCTAAAGGAGACACAATGTAGTATGTATTACAAATACACTTCAATGCTAGTAATAACGTGGCAGAATACGAGGCTCTGCTTCATGGCTTGCATATTGCAAAGGAAATAGGTGTTAAGCGCATCTTATGCTATGGCGACTCAGATTTGGTACAACACCAGCTCAACCAAACTTGGGACGCAAAAAGTCCCATCATGGCCGAATATCAGAGAACGGTGGACGAGTTTGCAATCTGTTTCTTGGGATTTGAAGTACTCCATGTCAAAAGGGAGGAAAACTGGAACGCGGACGCGTTAGCCCGCATGGGATCATAAAGGGTGAAAATTCTACCACCAGGTGTGTTTGTCCAACATTTGTACGAACCATCGATAAAAGATGGAGATGTCGACTATCCTCTGGTTTTCGAGTCAATTGAAGTCATGCTCGTTAACCCGGAATGGACAATTCCATATTTAAACTTCTTAGTCAATCAGAAGTACCCAGAGGGAGCAGACGAAGTCTTGCAAAGACAGATACAGCGTCGATGCAAAGGATACACGGTAATCAATGGTTGCCTGTATAAACGCAGTACTATCGGAATTTTTCTGCGGTGTATTTCTCCAGAAGAAGGACGAGAAATCCTGCAAGAAATCCATGCAGGAGATTGCAGACATCATGCTCAATCAAAAAGCATAGTCAAAAAAGCATTTCGCGCAGGGTTTTTCTGGTTAACAGCCAAGACAAATGCCGAGCACATAGTAAACACATGTGCCGGATGTCAGTATTACGCCAAGCAGACAAATATGCCAGCCCAAGCACTGAAAACTATCCCTATTACATGGTCGTTCGCGGTCTGGTTGCTAGATATGATGGGACCACTCAAAACTGCAAGAGGCGGACTTACACATCTACTCGTCTGGGGGCTAGATACACCAAGTGGGTGGAGGCCAAACCCATCAAAAAACTTGACGGTGTAACTGCCAGAAATTTCATTATTGACATAGTCATGAGATATGGCGTTCCACATAGCATAATAACTGACAACGGGACAAATTTCTCTATTGGAGAGTTGGCAAAATATTGCCGACAAACAGGAATTCGCCTAGATCTCGCATCTTTGGCACACCCGCAATCCAATAGACAGGTTTAAGGAATGAATAGTTCAATCCTGCAAAGAATACGCCCAAGACTCGAATCCCCTCTTCATAGAGCAGCTGGAGCATGGGTGGAAGAGTTACCCTCTGCGCTTTAGAGCATTCGAACGACGCCAAATAGGTCAACAGGGAAAACCTCGTTTTTCCTAGTTTATGGTGCGGAAGCAATTATCCCAACGGACATGATCCATGACAGCCCGAGAGTGCAGGATTTCGATGAATCAGATACCGAAAGCGCACGGCAGGATGCCGTCGATCTCTTATAAGAGGAACGAGAACTTGTGCTTGAAAGATCCGTCGTCTATCAGCAAGGTTTATGACGTTATCATAGTCGTAAAATCAGGCATCGTTCTTTCGAAAAAGGTGACCTAGTGCTAAGATTGGTGCAGCAAAGAAAGCACAAACTGGCCCCAGTATGGGAAGGACCATTCGTCATCAGTAAAGCCATGAAAAATGGATCATACTATCTTGTAGACATCCGAGATACGGAAGATTATCCTGAGAAGCCGAATCGTAAAAGAAAGAGAAAGATAGATGATGAACTAGGAGAGACAAAGAGGCCCTGGAGTATCCAGCAGTTACGTCCCTTCTATACTTAGTTCAATTTCTATGTAAACATCTTTGAGATCATGAAATAAAGTTGTCGGAATTCATACTTCTATGTTTTACATATTCCGCCTTTTCTATTTCCCAATGATCTTTCAAAATAATCAATGTTAACCCGAATTGTGCCTGCGTGCTCGGAGTTAAAAAACTGAACGATTTTCAGCGTAAAAAAGGTTTAAGGAAACCCAGATTGTGCTTGCGTGCCTGATTTTCATATAAAAAATTCCTTAGCTATTCTCTAAATATTATCTGATTGTTTTTGTGCTGGGTCACTGAAGCTAGTAAGCAAAAAATGCCTTTAGCATGATCCATGTTTCCGAGTTTTAGACTGATCGGTCATTCCTAGTCACTCGGCATGAAGATTAAAACGCTATCGAGCCATTTAAAGCACTAAGGACAGTTAAAGCATACAAACCAGAGAATTTAGAAGATAAAAGAATGATAACCCAAAAAAACTTGCAAAGTAATTTTATAACATTAAACTGCAAAAGGCGGAGTACTTGTTCATTCAAAAGGATAGAAGCATTACAATAATGTTTACAACATAAAGTTCGGTAATGCTCCTATTTTCTATTTCCCCAGGACCCGGATTTCTCCTTCAAGCATCTGAGTCATCTTCGCTGGAGGATTCTTCTGGAATGTCCGGGATCGCCTCCTCCGGGTAGACGATGGAGATCTTGACCATGGAAGCAATCTTGGTTGCGTGACCTTTGATCTGGTCAAAGATGTTGGTCCGCTGGGTTTCCGTATACCCTTGCGGGATGCCGGACTTCACGCGCCAAGATTTGGCAGTGGGGTAATGCATACGCATGAGCCCTAGAGCCATGCGTGCACCACCCCGTGCTGCGGAGCGCAAGGTGGACTTCTTGGACTCCGCCACCTCCAAGATAGCCTCTGGAAGTGTCTCAACTTCCGAGAATTCCCCAGTCCTTGCGGGACGGCACTTGTTGATCAGCTGCATGCCCGCAGCCTTGAGCGCGATAAAGACCTTCCCGAAGGCTCGGATTTTTTCAATCTGAGTAAGAGCGGGGTCATCTCCTGTTTTCAGACAAATAACCAAAGGGTTATGAAGAAATCAGGGAAAGATTGTAAAACGTAGAAAATCCGGTAAAAGTTGAAAACTTACCGAGGATCCTATCCATTTCGGAGCCTTCCTCCAGGCGAAGATTCAAAGCGTTCTCCAGATCCTGGATAGTTGCTTTGTCCTTCTCAGCTTGGTTGGAGGCATTGGATTGAGCAATGCCTACAGCCAGCTGGCTGGCCTCCAGTTCTTTCTGAACCTTCATAAGATTCTTATGAAGGTCCAGGTTCTCCTGGCGGAGGTTCTCAGCATTGCCGACATCTTCAGCAATTTGTTTGGATTTCGACAAAGCAGCTGAAAAGCGAGAAAAATCCCGAGTTAGAAAACTCGGAAACGTATTTAGGAAAAAATCCTAAAAGTGAAACCACGGGAAATAAAATACCTGTTGTTTCCTTCAGCTGATGCTGAGATGATGCCAGCTCTGCTTCCTTAACTTCAAGAATAGAGAGAAGGCTTCTAACCTCCTTATTCTTGACTGTTAGTTTGCCGAAAACTTCCATGTTTATGCTTTCAGCGGTTTGCTGAAACACGGAAATGAAACAAAATGCTTAAGTTAGAAGCAAGCATAATAAAGTTGAAAGCATTAAGTTAAAATCCTGCATTTGACTTATTGCTTGGGGGCTAGAGATATTACCTGGCTCATCCGCTGTAAGCCCGACAAAGTTTCCGTGAACTCTTTTGCAAACTCTGCAAATAAAGTCCTGGTAGCACTAAGACCCTCATTGATATTTTTGAAATCTTTATCGAAGGTGGGAATAGGTTCCTCCTCAGTTGCCCGAGAAGAACCTCCCACCTCCAGGTCCGCCCTTTCCCTCGTGTCCGTTTCCGGCACAATAGGCTGGCTGGCCTGCAAGGTTTCATCGTTGGGGCCAGCAGCGTGCTCTTCTGTAATTGCTACTGGGGTATCTGGAGCAGTAGCAGGAGAAGGGTGTGGACCTCTGCTAGCCACAGATTTAACCCTTTTTAGCTTCTTGGGCTTCAGAGTTGTGGGAGCCAAGCTAAAAAAGAAGAATGCCAGAAACTTAAACTTCTGAGAATATAGAAAAATGCTTCGATAAATCGGAAAAAACCCAAACGAACAAACCTGGAAGTAGCGACGGGAATACCGTCAGGATCAATAATTTCCTGCGAGGAGGAAATCTTCTTACGCTTGCGCCCGCCTGCGAAATTGGCGCGCAATGTATCCAGATCGGCGTCAGAAGCAAGATCTGACTCGGGAAGTTCAAAGATCTATCAAAGAGGCAAAAGCCGGGTTAAAAAAAATCCGAGATAAACAGAAGGAATACAAACTCAAGGGGCAAAAAATGTACCATGGGAGCCGGGTTAGACGTTGTATACATTGGCCGGTTTTCTTCATATTGATCGTGCGAGGCAACCAATTGGTTTACGCGTTTCCGCAAATCTTTGGCCAACAAAGATTTGCTCGTCATCCTCATAGCGTCAGCGTCGCTCGTGTAATTACACAGAAGGCGGGGGCCGTGATCAGCCAAAGGCTGAATCCGCCTATTTAGCCAGCATAGGACTGTATCCATGTCGGTTAGAGGTGGATCGGAGGCGACGAGTTTCGCGATGCGCCGTTTGATCTTGAGAAGGTCTGGCGGCAGAGATTGCACTGCTTCTGTTCCCCAGTTTTATTGGGGAGTGGCAGCGGTATTGGTGAAAGGTGGAACCCCGGTGGTTTTTCCGGGAAAAGGAACGTCGGGATGGTAGAAGAAGGAACCCGTCCAGAATTTGACGGATTCCGAGGTTTTGATCTTGGGGAACCAATCCTTTCTGAATCTGCGCAGGGTAAAGGATATGGTCCCGCAAGTCGGAAGCGCGCCCTTGGAAGGGTTCCGCTTAACCCCAAAACAATACTGCCAGAAATCTAACCTAGGAGCTAAACCTAGATACCCTTCGAAAAGAGCTTGAAATCCGGCTAAGTAGAGGATGGAGTTGGGAGGCAGATTATGGGGTTGAATGTGGTAATGGTCCAAGATTTGAAGAAAAAAGGCGGAAGGCGGAAATCCCATACCTCTCGCGATGTGGGAGGTAAGGAGAACGCGTTCCCCGTCTTTTGGCGCTGGCTTGGACTCGTCCTCCGGGCTCCGCCATTTGCCCTTCAGCAGCAGCCCCTCCTTCTCCATTGTCGGAAGGAGGGAAGGTGGAATACTGCTCTGGCTCCAATTGCCGGCAGTTTCCCCTTCGTCTTCTCCCCCGGCGGTGGCAGATGCCGCGGCTGACGCGGTCACGAGCTCCTCTCCGACGAGGACTATTTTTTCCTCCGCCGTCTCAGGCGCGAGTGGCGGGGATGGCGCGGAGGAGGATCCCGCGAGATTGGTGGCGGCGAGGGGAGTTTCCTCGCTGGCTACGCCACCAACGGTCTTCTCCGGCTCGTCGCCCGTTGCACGCGCTGGAGAATCCACCATGGGATCCATGGTGTTAATGATTTTTTCGATCTCCGCCGCGATAGAGCGGGCCGGAGAAGAGTTCGGTGAGGCCATCTTTTGGCGGCGCGGTGAAAATCGTGTGCTCCGATGAGGTCACGGGCGGTGCTGGCTCGTGCGTTCGCCGGAAAGGTGCTCTGCTCGCAGTGTGCTTGGGCGCTGTGTGAGGCGAGGAGAACTAGGAGCAGAAGGTTTGCCAGAGAGGATGGAGACGGCTATTTATAGCCGGAAACCCGTCACGATGCGTGCTAACGACTCTTTTGACCATTGGATGATCAACGCGTGTCACTCGCCGGAAATTCCGGGAAATGAAACGACGGGTGATTATTGCTCTCTCCTCGTGTCCCGCGAGAATCTGTCAGAGATATGTTTCAGGGTTTCCCGCTCGAAACCCCAAACGTCCCTGACGTCAGCAAGATTAAAGCGCTGACGCAGGAAGTTCCTTCTACACGAAGATTCGTGAAGAAAAGCCGGATTTTCTGGAATCCGAGTTTGGTGTTATGACATCCCTTTGAAGAAAAGAAGAATCAAGACTGCGAGCCAGTATTTCTTGGGAAGAATGCACATTTGACGAAAGACGACGAATCGGAGTCTTAATCCTTCTTGGGGGCTACTGTCGGATATATACCAACTAGGGGTGTATCAGATGGTAGTCTAAAGTTCCGGATTACCAGGGTGGCCTAAATGGTAGTGGGCTACGGTCCATTGGGCGGCCCAGTAAGCTGACGCACGGAAGCCGGATTCTAGAAGAACCCGGATCACGGCCCACGTGATACATCTTGGAGTAGAAGGCGGATTCCTTACTTTCCAAGTTAACACATACCGTAGTATTCTAGGTTTCCTTCTCTGTATTCCCTAACCCGGCTATTATATAAAGCCGGACGGGAGATAAGATAGATAGACAAGAAGCTAAAGGCTAACTCGCCGAGAGGTGGATCCTTGACGAGTAGCTAATAGAACCTCACTTTGTACTCTATATTCCCACGCTTTGGTCCTGAATAGTGAGATTGCAGGAGTAGGAACGTCGCATTACTGCGTCGTACCGAACCTGGGTAAAACCCTGTGTCCCCGAACATCGTGCAATCACGTCCCCCCACGTCTCTATCAGTAGTCTCATGGCACCCCCGTCTATGAAATCTACTACGATGTCTCGACAAATATAGAAGAGGGACACATTATATTTTGTGAAGATGCTTCCAATATTGTCTCCCATCCTAGTAAATATAAGAAACCTAGTGTTCCTGTGCTATTTGTTAGGATAGGTGATCATTGCTATTATGGTTTGTGTGATATTGGTGCTAGTTTTAGTGCTATTCCTTATGAGCTTTATAAAGAAATCATGCATGAAATTGGTTCTTGTGAACTTGAAGTCATTGATGTGATTATTCAACTTGCTAATAGGGAAACTATTTCTCCGATTGGTATTGTTAGAGATGTGGAGGTCTTATGTGCTAAAACTAAATATCCTGCTGATTTTCTAGTACTAGGCACTTCTGCTAGTGAGACTTGTCCTATTATATTTGGTAGAACTTTCTTAAACACTTGTGGTTCTGTTATAGATTGTAAAAAGGAGAAAATACTTACAAAGTTTGATGGAGAGTCTTATGAATTTAATTTTTCCAAATTTGCTAAAGCACCTTATGAAGCTGAATTGCCTGATGAGAATTATAGAGTTGAACAATTGGCTGCTATTGCTCTTGCTACTAACAATCCACTACAGCAATACATGGAAGAGCACGAAAGTGATGTCTTTATGGAAGAAAGGAATGAAATTGACAAGATTTTCCTACATCAGCCAGCGATGCTGAAACATAATTTACCGGTGGAAGACTTGGGTACCACATTACCACCTAAGGAGGATCCTGTTTTTGATTTAAAGCCTTTGCCTGACAATCTTAAATATGCTCATATTGATGATAAGAAATTATATCCTGTTATTATTAGTTCTAAACTTTCTGGTGAAGAAGAGGAGAGATTATTGGGAATATTGAAAAAACCCAGAGGTGCTATTGGTTATACTCTTGATGATTTGAAGGGGATTTCTCCTGCTATATGTCAGCATGCTATTAATATTGAACCTGATGCAAAGCCAGTTGTTGAGCATCAACGCCGTTTAAATCCTAAGATGAAGGATGTGGTAAGAAACGAGGTATTGAAACTCCTTGACGCTGGTATTATTTATCCTCTTGCTGATAGTAGATGGGTTAGTCCTGTACATTGTGTCCCTAAGAAAGGAGGTATGACTGTTGTGCCAAATGTAAATAATGAACTTATTCCTCAAAGAGTAGTGGTTGGTTATAGGATGTGTATCGATTTTAGGAAATTCAACAAAGTTACTAAGAAAGATCATTATCCTTTACCTTTTATTGATCAAATGTTAGAAAGGTTGTCTAAGAAAACTCATTTCTGCTTTCTTGATGGTTATTCTGGGTTCTCTCAAATTGTTGTTAGGAAGCCTGATCAAGAGAAAACAACTTTCACTTGTCCTTTTGGAACCTATGCTTATAGACGTATGCCTTTTGGTTTATGTAATGCTCCTGCTACTTTTCAAAGATGCATGTCTGCTATCTTTGATGGTTTTTGTGAAGAAATTGTGGAAGTCTTCATGGAAGATTTCTCTGTCTATGGAACTTCTTTTGATAATTGTTTGCAGAATCTTGATAAAGTTTGCAGAGATGTGAGGAGACTAATCTTGTTCTTAATTGGGAGAAATGCCATTTTATGGTTAATGAAGGAATTGTTCTTGGACATAAAATTTCTGAAAGATGTATTGAAGTTGATAGAGCTAAAGTTGAAGCTATTGAGAAAATGCCTTGTCCCAGGGATGTCAAAGGTATTCTTAGTATTCTTGGTCATGCTGGTTTCTATAGAAGGTTTATTAAAGATTTCTCTAAAATATCAAAAACTCTTACTAATCTTCTTCAAAAAGATGTACGTTTTGTTTTCGATGAACAATGTAAAGAAGCTTTTGAAATTTTAAAGAAGGCTTTAATATCTGCCCCTATTGTTCAACCCCCTGATTGGAATTTACCGTTTGAAATTATGTGTGATGCTAGTGATTATGCTGTAGGTGATGTTCTTGGACAGCGGATAGATAAGAAGTTGAATGTTATTCATTATGCTAGTAAAACTCTTGATGCTTGTCAAAAGAATTATACTACCACTTAGAAAGAGTTCCTAGATGTAGTCTTTGCTTGTGATAAATTTAGGCAGTATATTGTTAATTCTAAAGTTACTATTCATACTGATCATGCTGCTATTAAGTACCTTATGGAAAAAAACGATGCTAAGCCTAGGCTTATTAGATGGGTGCTTCTCTTACAAGAGTTTGATTTACATATCGTGGATAAGAAGGGTTCTGAAAATGCTGTTGCTGATAATTTGTCTAGATTAGAAAATATCTCTGATGACCCTATTCCTGTTAATGATAGTTAGCTGCAATAAAAGTGAGCTCTCAAGAGAGTCGATGGTATGCTGATTATGCTAACTTTATTGTTTCCAAGTATTTGCCTCCTACCTTTACAGCTCATCAAAGAAGAAAATTCTTCTATGATTTCAGGCATTATTTTTGGAATGACCCACACTTATATAAAGAGGGTGTTGATGGTATTATGCGAAGATGTGTTCTTGAAAATGAACAACGAGAGATATTGAGAAAATGTCATAGCAGTGCTTATGGAGGACATCACACTTGAGATAGAACTGCACATAAGGTTCTACAATTAGGTTTTTATTGGCCTACTCTCTTTAAAGATGCTAGAAAGTTTGTTTTATCTTGTGATCAATGTCAAAGGGTTGGAAATATTTCTAGACGTAATGAAATGCCTATGAATTATTCTCTTATTATTGAACCGTTTGATTGTTGGGGTTTTGACTTTATGGGTCCTTTCCCTCCTTCAAAAGGCTACACTCATATTCTTGTTGCTGTTGATTATGTTACTAAATGGGTAGAAGCTATACCTACTAAAAGTGCTGATGGAGGTTCTCATTTTATTCATGGTGGTTTTAGAAAAACTCTTGCTAAATATGATGTTAATCATAGAATCGCTTCACCCTATCATCCTCAAACTAGTGGGCAAGTAGAATTATCAAATAGAGAAATCAAATATATCTTGCAAAAGATTGTTAACAAATGTAGAAAAAAATGGGCTAAGAAATTAAATGATGCTCTGTGGGCCTATAGAACTGCTTATAAAAATCCCATGGGCATGTCTCCTTATAAAATGGTTTATGGAAAAGCTTGTCACTTGACCCTAGAATTAGAACACAAAGCTTATTAGGTAGTGAGAGACCTAAATAGAGATTTTAAACTTGCTGGTGAGAAAAGGTTGCTTGACTTAAGTTCTTTAGATGAATGGAGGAGTGAAGCTTATGAAAATGCTAAGCTCTTTAAAGAGAAAGTTAAAAGGTGGCACGATAAGAGAATTATTAAAAGAGAATTTCATGTTGATGCGAAAGTGCTATTGTATAGGTCTCGTCTCAGATTTTTTGCAGGAAAATTACTCTCGAGATGGGAAGGACCTTTTTTTATCCAAGAGGTATATCATTCGGGGGCTATTAAATTTTTTTTCCTTGAAGACAACTCTTCACAAGTGGTGAATGGCCAAAGACTCAAGCATTATATTTCTGGAGATCCTTATAATGAAAATGTTGATTGTATTCAAGCCATGATGCCGGAGGAGTTTATTAGGAAGCATATTTCAGAAACTTCAGAGTCAGTCTTCGAATAGGTATCAGTTTTGGTAAGAAAACATTCACGAAACATCTTCCAACTTTTATTTTTACTGTTTTTGGAAAATATGAAAAATTATGAGCCGAAAACGAGAGGGAGACGGAGACCGGATGCTCCACACCATGGGGTGGCGCGGGCCCACCCCTGGCCGCGCCAGCCCATGGTGTGGGCGCCCCAGAGCCCCTCTCCGACTCGTTTTTGACCTGGACTTTCCTTTCGTTATGAAACTTTTTGCTATATAATACCCCGGACCCCCGAGGTCCATATATCGTTTTCTCGTCGTGTTTCTGTTTCGAGCTGTTTCTGCCAGATTACATCTTCGGATCTAAAGCAACAATGGCCTCCCCTGGATCTTCCAAAGACAGTTTCTTTAGAACGTCGTCAACCCATACATGAACGAGTTGAAGATGCATCCCAAGAAATTGTTGCTCAAGGACGGGAAGGTGCAGATTGAAGATGTTCGGGGCCCTAAAGGAGAAGGAAGTCTGGAAGCTAGGATGGAAGAACTGGAGCAAGAAGTTTTTAGGTACAAGAAGATGGCGGAGAGTGAAGTTGAGATCATCGACAGGATAAAGACAGAACAAATCGCTGAATACAAGAGGGAGAATCTGAAGCTTTGGGAGGATAGTTTCTCACTCACCAAGACCAGCAATGATTTGCAAGCACAACTCTATGATGTGCAGAACCAGAACTGTGAGTATGAGAACATGTTTATACGTATAAGCTCTACTGCTAGTTTCAGGATGTTGGAGACCAGTACATCATTTGTGGATGGAGAGCCTTTACCTTGAAAGACCGAGGATGATAAGGATTCACCACCACCACCGAAGCAATAATTCGTCATTGGTTTTGGCATCCCCTTGGCTTGTTCCAATCTTGGGGGGGGGGGGTGCCGCGGTATCACATCATTATCTTTCATATTTTTACTTTTCCAGTAGAGTCATATCATGAGTAGAGAGGTTATCATATAGTATGGTTTGCAGTATGGAAGTGTCTCTCCTTAGTTGGTTATCGTTGTATCCGTTGGTGTGAGTTTCCGGTTTGAAATATTAATGAGAAGTTTCATCATTTACTTTATGCACACATTATTTTAGTTTTCAATTTCTTTCATATGGTTGAGCTTGTTGTTAGTATTTGGTATCACTCTGGGGATCATCAAGTTAATATAGTTGGTTTTGGCAAACTTAGCTTGGGTCAGTAGAAATAATAATTTGAGATGCTAGTATAAGAAAGAGGAATTTGCCTATTAGCTCATAAACTTAGTATTCACAAGTTAAGATTGCTTGGGCTTTCAATGAAGATTGCATGATTGGTTTCATCATATGTATATATTTTTGTTTTCCCTCAACTCTTATGCTTGCCACCTAGCCTTGCTAGCCAAAAACCCTATACTAAGTATGATATCTACTCGTGCATCCAAACCCTAAACCAAATCCTTGCCATTTGTGTCCACCATACCTTCCTACATGTGGTATTTCACCGCCACTCCAAGTAAATTGCTCATGTGCTACCTTTAAAACTTTCAAATTACTCATGTTTTGTGTTCCTGTTTTAGCTCGTGAGGACGCAAATAGAGAGTCCTTATATCACTTGTTGATTAGACTCACACACCTGGACTAGTGGCTTCATCCGCTTATCCGAATGCTAGAAGAGCTGGCAGCGGGGTTCCCAGCCCCAAATAATAATACAAATTCTTTTCACTCTTTTTGCCCCTGATTTATCAGTCAAAGCATAATTGTGTAAACAAAAGAGAAAGAGGGATAACCTTCTATACCAGTTGCATCCTTCTATGGGAGCCGCTCTTGTGAGTCTAGTTGGCTTGTGACATACTGTATTTTCTGTTTGCCATTCTTTGACATAAGCAGATACCTCTCTCAAAATTTAGACACTCCTCCACGGTTTGTGATTGCTGGCAGGCACCCAGGGATTCGGTTAGCCATGGTTTGTGTAAGATGGATGGGAGGAGTGTAATGCATTTTATACCTCTGTTTATTAAAATAAAAGCTCTAGCACATGAGTGGTCAATGCTTCCCTCTGCGAATGGCCTATCTTTTACTTTTATGTTGAGTCAGTAAACCTAGTTCCTTCTATATCCAGCAAGCATTTGAGTTGTTGTGATCTCACCATCTATATGTTGATGTATTCAATCATGTTTTCTATCCTTGTTTGTTTAGCACGTGCTTTATTATCTGAATGAATATTACTTTGAAAGCTATGAATCACTGTAAAAGAGTTGTTATAATTAAACATGTTAAGATCTATAATATAAACCTTGTTATAAAGACTTCACCTAAGATAAGTACGATATCATTAAATGTTCTCTGACCAAGAACAAAGTTTGCCATCACCAATTTTGATTCTCTCTTTTGCATCTTTGTTTGTGATTCCCATTACTCGTTTCAAGTTAAGTTATATGAGAGGAAGTTGATGTCTATAATGATTGGTGCATAGATAAATGTGATTCTTCTTGTCCATATTTTATTTATCGACTCTTCACTCCATAAACCTGTGGTCATGTTTGCTGAGTTCAGTTTCGCTTGGGGACAAGCGAGGTCTAAGCTTGGGGGGAGTTGATACATCCATTTTGCATCACTATTTTATATCATAATTTTCTGTTATTCATCGATATATTTCATGTTATGATGCATCCCTTATGTTATTTTATCTTATTTTGCATGATTCATAATTTTTGGAGAATAAACACCAGGACCAGAAATCTGATGGAAAAATCACCGTCGAGATACCATATTTCGGAAGATCAGAAGAAGAAGAGGGACATCTGAGGTGTCTTAGAATTCCAGAGGAGGAGTCCATCCAGAAGGAGAGCCAGAGGGGGGGCCACTCGGGGCCCACACCATGAGGTGGCGCCCCCGCCGGCGCCACCAGGTGGTGTGGCCACCCTGCCCCACCCGTGGTGGATATTTTTGGCGTACTTGGCCTTGATGGAACCCTAAGCCTCATACCACCATCGAAGAATTATTCCGCCGCCGCCTCAGGGCGGAAAACACCCGAGAGAGAAAAGCTCTCTGGCAGGGAGAAATCTGCCGGGGAAATTCCTCTCCGGAGAGGGGAAATCACCGCCATCGTCACCGTCATCACTCCGGGCATCATCAAGATCGTCATCATCATCATCACCATCATCATCATCACCATAACCCTCATCATCCACCGTCATCCCGCTGTAACAATTAGGGGCCTCTATCTTTGTTTTCCATTAGATCTCTCCCGGTGTGGATTACTTGTTAGTAGTTGATGCTTGTGAGATTTATCGGTGTTTGCACTTTATGAACAGATTTTTATCATCCATTATATCACCTCTGATTATGATCCATATGATGTCTTGTGAGTAGTTCGTGTTGTTCTTGAGGACATGGGATAAGTCAAGTTGTTAGTAGTGAAGTAATGTTGAGTAATATTTAATGTTTGATATTTAAGTTATGGTGTTATTCTCCTAGTGGTGTCATGTGAACGTCGACTACATGATACTTCACCATTTATGGGCCTAGGGGAATGCATCGTGTATTTGGATACTAATTGTGGGATTGCCGGAGTGATAGAAACCTAAACCCCCGTTAGGAAACCATTACACGAGGGAGCGTAGGATCCCGGAGTTTAAAGCTGTGGTTAGATATATTTCTTAATTACTTACTTGTAGTTGTGGATGCTTGCAAGGGGTTTAATCACAAGTATCTATTAGTCTTGGATGGGATGGTACATTAGCATAGGTTCACCCACACAACACTTATCAAAACACCTAAGATTATTCAGCTGCATGGAACAAAAGCACTTGACAGAAACCTCACATGTGTCCTCGAGAATGTTTGTTAATCATAACTAAACCCACAGGCTTGTCCTTTGATGAAGAAAGGATTGGGCCACTTGCTGCAATTATTATTACTGCATTTTGTTTACTTGCAGTTTATTTATCTGCAATATCAAAAGCCCTGCAAATCTATCTTTCAGTATTTACAGTTATTCCTTCATCGAAACTGCTTGTCAACACCTTCTGCTCCTTGTTAGGTTCGACACTCTTATTTATCGAAAGTACTACGATACACCCCCTATACTTGTGGGTCATCAACTACGGGTCCATAAAAGTAGCTAGATGATTGTACTTTCTACCTTATGCCTCATGTTTAGATCTCGTGAGCTGCCTCACATGACCGAGATCATCTATTTGTAATGCTACATGTTGTGTTTGCTGGGATCCGATGATTATTGAATGCTATCTCTGTTGATTATCAATCCATCATGTTATCTTCATGTGTATGTTATTTATGATCTTGCATGCTTTCCGTTGTGAGTAGATTCTCTGGCCAAGTAGATGGTGGTGACTCCAAGAGGGAGTATTTATGCTCGATAGTGGGTTCATGCCTCCTTTGACTCTATGGTTGAGTGAAATTAACGTGACAGATGGAGGATGTGATGTTGCCATTAGGGAGAAGACAACGATGTTTACTTCGTTTACATTACACACTTTGCGTACTGCGATTATCCATTGCTTGCAACTTAATACCCAACGTTTGTTCGGATGATATTCGAAGGGTTGATTATTAGTCATAGATGCAGTTGGATGACGATCTATGTATTTTGTTGTAATGCCTGTATGAATCTCATAGTAATCTTTATGTCATGCATGTTCTTTATCTGTAGATTGCCCAGCTGTAATTTGTTCACCACACATGTTAGCTATCTTTTATGGAGAGACACCTCTAGTGAACTGTGGACCCCGGTCCATTTTCTCTTACTGATAATACACACATTGTTTCCACTGCTTTCACACTGCTTCCACTGTTTTCACACTACTACTACTGTTTTCATATTGTTCTCATATTGTTTTCCACACCATATGTTTAACCTATTTGTGTTTAGCAGAACCGGTGAGATTTACAACCTCACTGCTTCGTTGGGGGGCAAAGTGATTTGATTGTGTTGTGTAGGTTCCACGTTGCTGCTGAACCGGTAGTGCGTCCTGCCATCTAAGCTGCATCAACCTTCAGAGATTGCTTGTCCTCCTACTGGTCGATTCAACCTTGGTTTCTTTTCTGAGGGAAAACTTGCCGCATCACTCTTCACAACCTTTCTCTTGGGGTTTACAACCGAAAGTGTCAATCACTCCATCAAGTTTTCTGGCGCCGTTGCCGAGGAGGAAGAGAATTTCTGCAAGGGGAGTCTCTCATTTCCAATCTCTTTACTTTGTTTTTGATTTGCTTAGTTTATTTATTTTGTCTTGTTTTCTCCTCTTTACCAAAAACACAAAAACATTAGTTCTTATTCTAGTTGTAGTTTTTATCCTGTTTCTAGTCTTGCTAAAATGACTACTCCTGGGGACACTAAGTTGTGTGACTTTACTAGCACCAACAACAATGATTTCATTAGTACACATATTTCTCCACCTGCTCCTACTGCTGATTTTTATGAGATAAAGCCTGCCCTGTTAAACCTTGTTATGAGAGAGAAATTTTTTGGTGTTAGTATTGATGATGATGCCGCTAATCTTAATAATTTTGTTGAACTATGTGAGATGCAAAAATATAAATATGTAGATGGAGATATTATTAAACTGAAATTGTTTCCTTTCTCTTTGAGAGGAAGAGCTAAAGAATGGTTGCTATCTTTGCCTAGAAATAGTATTGATTCTTGGACTAAGTGTAAAGATGCTTTCATTGGAAAATATTATCCTCCTGCTAAGATTATATCTTTAGGAAGGAGCATTATGAATTTTAAGCAATTTGATGATGAGCATGTTGCTAAATATTGGGAAAGAATGAAATCTTTAGTAAAGAATTGTCCCACTCATGGACTAACTACTTGGATGATCATCCAAACCATTTATGCAGGTCTGAATTTGTCTTCAAGAAACCTGCTGGATTCAGCTGCTGGAGGAACCTTTATGTCCATTACTTTGGGGGCAGCAACAAAGCTTCTTGATAATATGATGGTAAATTATTCTGAATGGCGCACTGATAGAGCTACAACTGGTAACAAGGTAAATTCTGTTGAAGAAACCTCCTCTTTGAGTGATAGACTTGATGCTATTATATCTATGCTTGTGAATGGCCTTGCTCCTATTGATCCAAACAATGTTCCTTTAGCCTCTTTGGTTGCTCAAGAAGATCATGTTGATGTGAACTTCATTAAAAATAATAATTTCAACACCAATGCTTATAGGAATAATTTTGGTAGCAAAATTATAGTAATGCTTATGGTAATTTTTATGGTAATTCCTACAACAACAATAAAAGTGTACCCTCTGATCTTGAAAACATGCTCAAGAATTTTATTAGTACACAAACTGTTTTTAATATATATGCTGAGGAAAAGTTTTGCAAAATTGATGTTCTTGCTTCTAAAGTTGATAGCCTTGCTCTTGATGTTGATTTTGTGAAATTAAATGTTATTCCTCATGATGTTAAATAAAGCAAAACTTTGAATTCCATACAAATTCTAATTGATGATAATGTTAGGATGTTAGCTGAATTGCATGCTAGATGGGAAAGAGAACATGAAATAGCTAGAAAGAATAATATAGCTAATGTTTCCACCATTACCACCACTAGTAAAACTGATGCTTCTCATGCTAGTAAACCTTCTACTATCAATGTTAAAGTAATTGGTGTTGTCAATACTCCCACTTCTGCTATTAAAAATGCAAAACTGCCTGAAACTACTAAAATGTTCCCGATAAAAGTGCTGGAAATTTTAGAAACATGGGAGACAATGGTCCTATTACCTTTGATAAAATTGATCTCGACTTTGATGATTGCAATATAACTGAACTGATTAAGTTCTACAAAAGCTTGCTAGTTGTCCTAATGCTAGTACTATGAATATGACTTTCAGAAAACATATTACAAATGCTCTTATGCAAATTATAGAGGATGAATTAAAATGTGAAGCCTCTATCCCTAGGAAACTAGATGATGGTTGGGAACCCATTATTAAAATGAAAGTGAATGATTTTGATTGCAATGCTGTAACATCCCAAGTATGAAAAACAGCCATTAGAATGTTTGCTCTCTGTTATTTTATGTTTTGCATCATGACATCATGTTCATTGCATTTGTTTTGCTTGTTTTCCATTTGTTTTCCTCTGTTTTTCTTTGTTTTCCTTTGTTTTCTATTTGAATTTCAAACCAAATTTTAAACCTTTTGTTTCATACTTGTGATGTTACAATTTCCAAAATGATATTTCAAATCAAAACAATCAATTGTTTCCATTAAAGTTGTGATCCCAAAACTGTTGATTTGTTTCTAATCAAAAATTCATTTAATACCAAACCATTTTCAAATTCAATTGCATTTTCCAAACAGCAACCCTTTTGAAAATTATGGAAATTACAAAACAAATCTATTAATGGTTCCAAATAAACTTGATTTTAAAAAACTTTTAATTGCTAAGCTCAATTATTCACTTAATCTCAAATTCAATCAAATTCAAATAAAAATGCAAACATCAACATAAATTAAATTTTTGGGAAACCAAAGGTTGCACATTGTTGTTTTTATAACAAGTAACTCATACCATTTTTTTCCTAATATTTCTAACCAACAAAAACTTCTCCTTTTTCTCTTTTTCATTTTCAGCAAAAAAAAATAAATAGCAAGAAAAAAATAAAAAGAAACAACAGAGCAGCAGAGAGAGGGGCAGGCCCAGCCCAACTACCTCCCAGGCCCATACCCCTTCGATCTTCTTCCACCTCTGTACGGCGTCCATCCCCTGCATCCACGTAAGGTTCAGAGCAGCAGCAACGGCTGAGCTCTCCCCCTCCCCCCTATAACTCCAGGACCCCGAGCTAACCCTAACCCTAACCCGCACCCTTCTCCCTCCTTCTCCCTCTCCCCACCTCCATTTCCCTTCTTCCACCTCCTCTATGTATCTCTGTTCTGCAACCACTAAACCCCACCCGAAAAACTCCTCCTCCCCCCCGGCGATCGCCGGCGACCTGGTCTCCCTCCGGCCCGGGCGAGTGCGGGAATGGAACCCCCCACCGCGGGCTTCCTCCTCCACCCCTCGGCGAGGAACGGGAGGGCCTGTGGCGCCGCCGCCATCCTCCCCTCACTGCCGTTCGCCCTCTGCTCCGCCCCGACCTGCTCCTCCCTCTGTCCGCTCGAGGTGAGCCCCTTCCCCTCGATCCCTCTCCTCCCTCCATCTTCTCTGCACACAAGCACCCACAGCGCACGCGCGCACGGCAGCCCGAGGCCGCAGCACATCACGGCCACGCGAGCGCAGCAGCTGCCGCCGGCAGCCTCCTCCGTCAAGGTTCAGAACACCGACCTGCAAGTTTCAGTTAAACAAAATTCAGTTAACCCACCATCTGAAGCATATGCCCCCTGAGTTCCCTCTCCTATCACAACTCGCACCACTACCGCAGTGGTTCTGCTCCTTTGCGCGCACAGCGAGGGGGTGGGTTCGAATCCCACCCCCCACGGGATTAAACCCACTTTTCTCCTTTTTGTTTAATCCAGAAACTTGTCAGAAATCAAAACCAAGTCCCTGCTGTTAATTTCTAGATCCCTGTAATTTATTTCCAAGTCCCTAGCTGTTAATAAAAATGGCAGAATAACACCTAAACTCAAAAATTGCATAAATAATTCATCTTAACTCCAAATTCAACTTTTTAAATATGTATTCTGTGCCAAATTGAATTCTCTATCCAAATATAAAATTTGTTTACTGTTTTGAATATTTTAAATTGGTGAAATATTTGAATTCTTGTTTAATTCACTTAATTTTGCAAAATTCATAACTTGGGCATAAAAATTCCAAATTCAACAAACTAAATATGTTTTCCAATCAACTTTTCATGTACTTTCCAAATATCAACTTTGTTTGCTGTTTTGAATAATTTAAATTGCTGAAAACAACTGTTTCTTAATTAATGCATTTAAAATTGCCAAAATAATAACTTGCTCATGTTAAATCCAATTTCAACAAATAAAATATGTTTTCCATGCTAAATTAAACCACCTTTCCAAATATAAAATTTGTTTTATGTTTTGAATAATTAAAATTGGTTAAATAATTTAAACCTTGTTTAATTCATTTAAAATTGCTAAATTCATAACTTGCTCAACTTAAATTCTTTTGGGACATATAAAATATGTTTTCCAACCATAAAAGTATAAACTTTTCAAATATGAACTTCATTTAATTTTTTGAACAAATAAAAATTCAAATAAGTTCATGCTTGAATTAAATTCATTTAAATCTTGTTTAAACTTGTTTAATCCATAAGTAATTTATTCTAAATCCTTTTTCAATAATTGAAACATGTAATCCACCTAAAATCTTGTGTTCTTTTCAAACCTGAACTTTGTTATCTATCTTGAACAATTACAAGTGGTGAAAACAACAATTGCTTGTGTAACCCCTTTAAGAAACCAAAATTTCCTAATGTAATAAATAAAATTCCAAACTTGGTAAACTTCATTTCAAATTGCTTCTATTGTTGTTCTCTTTCTGTTTTCCTCATCCATGCATCATGCTAATCCACTTTCATATGATGATTAGTTGTAGAACAATTAATTCAACCATAATTCATGGGCTTTCCATATGCAATCCAAATTGCATATGGGTCCATTTAAACATGTTATCTTGTCAACTAGTTTATTTTGATGCATCAATTAACTTTCCATGCATCATCCCATGTTTGTGCACTATGCCATGTTATTGATTGTTCGTCTCTCTGCGTTGTTTGTTTGCTTCTTCTCGGATACACGACGACGTTGAGACCGACGATACTTACGACACCCCTTCTGAGGATCTAACTCAGTACCAGGCTGCTGGGTTTGCAGGCAAGTATTCACTCACATGAACCATTGTGTTCCTTTCAACATTGGTTACCGATACTTTCCGTTGTCTATTTCTGCTAGCCCTATGAATCGTTGCTTCTGTTACGAACCTATCACATGTTATCCTTTAACCCTGATATAGCCTCACCTCCACACCTATAACCCCATTGCTTGTTGCCCGTGTCTTACTAGCATGCTTAGGGTTGTTTTTGCTCGAGTCTGTTACCCGTTACTTTCTGTTACTATTTCTATTATGTTCTGGGGCTCGAGGTTTAAACAATCAACCTGTTAATATTGTGGATAATAATAATTTGATGATAAGGCACCGGCAGGAGGCCCTGCGTGGTTTTGAGGCCTGCTAGTGTCGACCCTAATTAGGAAAAGGGTCTTGTCTACTGATCCATGATGAGCGCACTAACCTCATGTGGGAAGCGTGTATGGGCGCCCCCCTCAATTTGATTCGATTCGCATCTCGTCCAAATCGCCTCATTTAGTTCGGGTGTTCCATTTGCCGCATGCATGTTTTTGCGAGCCCGGGCCAGGGTGGAACTTTTGTAGTCGGCATTTAGGGAGACACGTTCTTAGAGTGCTATGAGGGTCCCCTTTTCTTCGTGGGGCTTGATTAGCCGTGCGCTCACTGCACGGGGTTCTTTGGGCTTGATGCGAAGAAGAGTTGAGTTGTGTTGAGTGCCCCGCTTGGTGGGAAAGGCCTTCCCATCTGGCGGGTTATTCTTACGTGTACGGCCAAATTGGTGCACCCCTGCAGGGATAAATCTTCTCGAGAAGCCGTGTTTTCCGCGGTTATGGATGACTTGGTGAAAGTACTGGCTAACAAGTACTCAGAACAACTTACACCTAACTAATGATAACTTGACTAGTAATAGTCTTATTGACACAATAAGTTGAACATCATTAATCCAACAGTGTGAGTTATCCTTGGGTTGCTTCCTTAGTAGGGGGTGACATTGGATGGGTATTGATTGGTGAGTAGTTGTAGTTGGTTACGATACGCTATCTTATCCCCCTCTTTTAGCCGGATGTTGTATCGAGTCTCTGTAGTTGGTTAGTGCAGCCCGCTGCCGCTTATTTGCAATAATCCTTTCCTTTCCGTTGACCCAAAGTACTTGTATCTTGTGATGACTGGTTACGCCGGTATCTTGTGAGTATGGTTTATCCACTTGCCAGTACTTAACCATACTGACCCACGAATCCCTTTTCGTGGCTGCATATTCAACATTGCAGTCAACAGGTTTGAAGTCTGACGACGTTAGCTTGGGAATCCCTCCGGCTTGGCCTGGGCAGGGATTGGACGCTCTCGGTTATCTTCAGGACTCTTAGTCCAATTTGTATCTTGTCCGTAGTCGGACGCTATGTTGTTCTTCCGCTGTTATTTGGATCTTTGTATTGTATCAGTTGTATCCTTGACTCGTTTGAGTCATCTTGTATATATCTTTTCTGTTGTTGTTGTGGATTATTCGTGAACTGTTGTAATGTTATCACAAGTGGCAACCTGGAATCGGTCATTATGTGGGTTTTGGCGGAAATGCTGAAATCTGCATAGTGCCCGATCTCGGGGCATCACAAATGCTTTATGTGATCTTGGTGCTAGTATCTCTGTTATGCCCAAGAAACTTTAAGATATTCTTGATTTGCCACCTTTGGAGCACTGTTATTTGGATATACGTCTTATTGATAATGTTAGAAAGAAACCTTTGGGTAGAATTGATGATGTTCTTATCATGGTTAATAATAATATGTTCCGCATTATTTTTTTTTGTTATGAATACTGAATGCAATGCTTCTTGTCCAATTGTTTTGGGAAGTTCCTTTTCTTAGAACTGTTGGTGCTGTTATAGATATGAAAGAAGGAAATACTAAATTTCAATTCCCACTCAAGAAAGGTATGGAACACTTTCCTATAAAGATAATGAAGTTTCCTTTTGATTCTATTATTCAAACAAATTACAATTTGGATGCTTCTTCACTTGAAAACACGTGAATCCATTTTTCTGGGCCTAGCTAAAAGGCGTTAAAGAAAATCACTTCTTGGGAGATAACCCATGGTTTTATTTTTTGGTTTATTTTTCTCTGCTTTCTTTGAGTAAAGGGGTTTTATACTTCTTTAGAAACTCCTTTGTATCTTTATTTTCCTGTTTTAGTTGTGCCAAGTAAATTTTCAGACGAAAGTTGGAGTTGGTTTTGGATTTATGCGCCGGAAACAGATTTCTGCTGTCCACCATAAAATCGTATAAAATCGAGAAAGATCTGAATGTTTTTATGCTTATTTCTCAGCTAATTCCGAAACTTTTTTGTTCTTTCAGTTTTTCGATTTGAGCAACGTAAGTGCCCTGAAAAAAATCGTCTTTACAGACTGTTCTGGTTTTGGCAGATTCTGCCATTTTTCTTGCATTTGCTCTTTTACGATGTCAAGTGGATTTATTTGCTTCATGAAACATTAGTGGATGTAGATAATTTTTAAAAGTATCAATAGCGCTTGTTCCCATGAAGATCCCATGAATTTTTTATTGTTGCACTTACCCTCTAATGCGAATTACTCTTTGAGTGTGGTGTGAAGGAAGTTTTCAAGGGTCAAGAGAAGAGGGTGATATAATGTGATCAAGAAGAGTGCAAGGCCAAATCTTGGGGATGCCCCCATGGTTCATCCCCGCAAATTCTAAGAAGACTCAAGAATCTAATCTTGGCAATGGCCAAGGCATCCCCTTCTTCACCAACAATTTATTAGGTCATTTCTCGTGAAACTATATTTTTTTATTAGGTCACATCATATGAAATTTACTTGGAGCGTCTATTTGTTTTTGTTTTGTTTTCCTTGCTGCAATAATATAGTTGGAACCTAGCATTCTTTGTGTTGGAGAGAGACACACTCCACTTTTTCTTTTGAATACTCGTTATGCTCGTATTCTTAGTTTTTCTTCTAGCTGCTGCCAAATTCCTGTTTAGCTCCTGTTTTTCTTGCATCTCTTATTCAGAGTTGTTAGTTTTATTAGAGTTGTGTTAGTACTCTCTTGTTTCATTGCTAGATCTCTTGGAGTGTTTTTTTGTTTGGTAGAAAATGCAACATGTGGTAGATGGTATAACGAAAAAGCTTGCATATTCTTGTAGATCATTAAATTGGTTCACTTGATTATTTGCTGTTGTTTTGATATATTAATTTTCTTAATGGTAAACTGGCTGGTTTAGTAGAGTAAAAAAAATTAATGGTTGATCTAGAAGCTTGAAACTGTGCCACACACAAATAACCAGCTGATAGGATAATGGTATATGACTTCCTTTGCTGATAGCAATCATAATGGCTTTTTGTTACGCGCTACGGTCGGGGTAGCTAATAGGGACTTGTCACTGCCAGAAACCCTCTTTGAGTGATTTTCTTTATGCCTTATGATATAACGATTTTATTTAGAATCTTTTAACTTGTCAGTTCTATGTTGCGGTTTTCTGGCACTTCCACCATCCATATTTGCTAGCCTCTTCGGTACTGTGTATTGCTCATTCTCACATTGAGAGTTGGTGCAAACTTCGCCAGTACATCCAAACCCCGTGGGAGAACTTTGTTCTTCTAGGCATAACCCAAAATTTATCTTCCTCAAAACAGCCACCATACCTACCTACCATGGCATTTCCATAGCCATTCTGAGATATATTGCCATACAACATCCATCATCATCATGTTACTTGTCATGCTTCATTGTTATTTTGCATACTGCTGCACTAGCAGGAGCATATAGTTTTATACATCAGAGATATTTCAGTTTGAGTTATGAGTACTAAAAGTGTGTTGATTCATTGTAAAATAGAGTGTTGCCCCTACCAGTGAGGTTATATATCAAAAACAATAAAAAAATGAAAAGAGAAAAAGCCCAAAAGAGAGAAAAAAGAAAGAGGCAATAGAGAGAAAAAATAAAGAGAGAGGGGGAAGCACTACTATCATTAATTCCACACTTGTGCTTTGTTTAGCATCATTACTTCAGTTTGGAGAGAGTTTTCATATTATGACTTGCATAAATATGTGGGGAACTTACATTAGAGAACTTGGCTTGTATATTCCAACGATGAGCCTCCTCAAAAGAGCTCTACGTTTTCGTGAGCAAGCGAGTTGGATGCACCCCCACTAGTTCCATTGGAGAGCTTTCATACACTTATAGCTCTATGTGCATCCGTTGTGTGGCAATCACTAGTCCTTGCATAACTTCGATTATAAGACTTCCTCTTGTCTAACGATCACTTTCTGTTGTGTGAGACTTTCTTCCATTGACCATCTGTCGTGGTGGTGTCACGGCAGATTCCATAGGATGGCTAAAGATGTGGGGACGAAGGACGCTGGAGGCGCTCGGGGAGGGATCACGCGACGAGTAGACGCGTGAGGTGAAGATCAAACACTGCAAACAACACGATCTACCCAGGTTCAGGGCCCTCGTGAGGAGGTAAAACCCCTACTCATGCCTTTCTCTATGTATTCTGGTGTCTCACCGAGTAGCCACAGTACAAATGTTCTTGCTACCGAGTAGCCACTCATCTCTCTCCGGGTAGAATTAGGTCAAGAATCTCTACGTGTGTTATCGTAATGCTTCGTGCCTCGCGCAGGAGGCGGCTGGGCACCTTATATACCCGGTGCCCTGCCGGATACAGCCAAATACAAACAAGTGTCGACATTGTGTGCACACCGTCCTTCTTCCGAGTTCCCGCTGACAGCTTTGGCTTCTAAGCTTGTCCTGATGCAGAAAGTCGTTGGGCAAAACCAAGTAACCAGTCTGTTATCACTGTGCGAACACAGAGTAGGTCCCCCTATCCTGCGACGCCCTGCTGACACACTGTCGCTGTCAGGCACGCCGTCCCCAGATGAACAGTGCTGTGAACAGTGCCAAGTACGGACCCGGGATACGCGGGATCCTGTGTCAGAACGGCTCCTTTGACTTCTGGCCCGAGTAGGTTCCCGCCAATTTTACTCGGGCCAACTCTTCTACTCGAACAGATATAACTTGCTTGATATCTCCTTCTGGTCATCTTTTTGTAAGACCGAGTAGCAGTCGACCGGGTAGCAAGTACCGGGTAGGCGGCTACTCGACCAAACTTCTCTTCTGACTGTTTCCTTTACTACTTGCCTTTACCCTACTCGGGGGTAACCCCCCGACAGCAGTCCCCGAAGCTGGTAGAGACCTGCGAACTCGTTCACTGGGCCCTGCCAGCTTAAAACCAAGCTTGGTAACCTTGCCCTTGAACCTCAATATGCCGAGTAAAACCTCCGAGTAGCACTTTGAAGAGTACCTTGAGTTTCCTCTCTTCAGAATAGAGCTAGCTTCCTTCTCTGTAACCGAGTAAAAAGACTTAGGGAATTTCTTCAATCGAATCTCTGCAGCGCAGAGCACAATCCGGCTTTCCGTGCTGCAACTGGGCACGTGTCACGCATCCAGGACTGCGACGCCTCGCTGCCCAGGACCTGACAGGCCACGCGCCCAGTTTTCACGGAGTGGGCCCACTGGCTCGTAATGTCCCATCACGCGCAGTAATCGCCCACGATCTCGTCGTGGGATCTAATGCGGCCGTTACGCGCGCGTTCCGCGCTGTGTGCGTTTCCAACCGGCCACAGACCCCACGTCGCACGATTTATTGCCACGATCGATCCCACTACTCCAATTCGTAACGGTAACTCGAGGTGCGGTATAAATACCCCCTCGGTAACTTCCTCTTCTCCTTCCGCTTCATTTTCCCCTTCTGTCTCCTCAATTCTCCGCCGTCCCAGAGCTCTCCGCCGCCGCGCAACTCTTTGCGCTGCCGCGGGCTCGTCCACTCCACTAATTCCTTCCAATCTTCTCCCAACTTCCTGCTTGCCGCCATGGCTCGCGGTGATAGTGCTCGCGCCTGCTGGGCCGGTTCCGACGTCACCGCCGAGGACTGCCAGTGGCTCGTGAACACCCGGAGGGTTCCTCCCGGTGTTCGCTGTCGGCCGTCTAACGGCGAGATCGTTCCGGCTCCAGAGGAGGGAGAGCACGTCGTCTTCCTCGCGCACTTCGCGCGAGGATTCGGCCTTCCTGCGTCCAATTTCCTCCGCTCTTTCCTGGATCATTATGGTCTCCAGATGCACCATCTTCCTCCCAACGAGGTTGTCTTCCTCTCCTACCATGCTGTGGTGTGCGAAGCTTTCCTCGGCGTTCGCCCCACGACGGAGTCGTGGTCGAAGTACTTCTTCTTCCGCCAACAGAGCCAGGGCAAGAAGGATGGCGCGGACACCAGCAGCCGGGTAACCGAGACCGGCAGCGCCATGATGGTGCAGCGCCCGGGCACCAATCATCCTCGCATCAACGGCCTGGATTCTGTCCGCAAATGGCAGAAGTCCTTCTTGTATGTAAAGAACATCCCCGCCACGAAGGAGGCCAAGATCGAGGACCGCATCAATATGCCCCCTTGGAGCAACCGAGCTCCTACCGGGCAGAATTGGAAGAGCAAGCCGTCCAACAGCAGGAACTTGATGCAGATGGAGGAGCGGCTCGCCCATCTGATCAGAGAAGGGCTCAAGAGCGACGATCCAGTCGCCTGCTGGATTCGTAACCGCGTGCTGCCTCTGCAACAACGCTCCCACCCCATGTGCTACATGGGCGGCCCTCGCGATTGTACACGGACGACTACCTTCGAGCTCAGCAATGCGGATGTCGCCGCTTACGCTCGGTCCATTCTGACCACTGGCCTTCGGGACAACTGGCAGTACGGCTTCATCCCCTACAGCCGCACAAAGCCGATTCCACGGGTATGTCCTTCTTAATCTGCTTCTTTTGTATGCAATCCGAGTAGATAGCTTCCTCTCCTTGCTGCGACTATCATTCGCATTCTGCGCCGAGTAGGGCGTTTAGCGGAACTGCTCAGGCTTAGTGTGCTTGTTGTTTGCACGCCTTGTCGGGTAGCACACTTAGAGGAAACATTTAGGCTCAATGTGCTTGATGTTTGCACGCCTTGCCGAGTAGGACACTTAGCCGAATCGCTTAGGCTTAATGTGCTTGGTGTTTGCACGCCTAGTCGGGTAGAGTGCCTTCATGCTACTCGGCTCACTTGCGATATTTCTCTATTCTTCAGGTCCTTGATCGCCAGCTCGCTGAGAGCAGTGAGCGCTTCGAGGGCAACTGGTCAGATGACCGAGAGGAAGACGATGAGGTCTCCTTCGAGACCGCGGACAAGCTTGATCCTCCTGAAGCCGCCCAGACGAGTAAGCATCGCGTGGACGCGTCTCTTCGTGACTGGTCCGAGGACGAGGATGAAGGTAACTGATTTTATCCCGTCTAATCGCGAGCAGCACAAACTAATTGCTTCCTGCTTCTGAATTGCCTTTCTTCCTTTCTATTTCACAGATGGTGCCGATGCTGAGGACGAAATCGAGGATGAGGACAAGGACAAGGAAGCTCTGGTCGTCGATCCTCTTTCAGTTGTCGCTCCTCTTACCCGCAAGCGCACGGGTAGCGGCGCCCAAGAGCCCCCCGCCAAGAAGAAGAAGCCGACCGAGAAGACGACCAAGAAGGTCGTGACGAGGAAACGACCAGCGATCCCTACCCGCAAGGGGTAAGTTCCTTCTCGCTTGATTCTCAATCCTTTTACTTCGCTGTTTCCTCTCAGTTTCCTCTGCCCTCTTCTTATTTCTGAATGCAATTTTCTCTTCAGAGCCCCCTTGGATGCGGATGCCGCTCGTGCGCCCACGAAGACCAAGAAGAAAGCCGCCATTGACGTTGATAAGCTCATCAACCTTGACGGCGACGAGAATGAAGCCGCCACAGCCCACGAAGAGGACTCCGACGCCCAGAATGTCGAGCCGGAGCAGCAATCCCGCGCCGAGCAGGAGGCGCAGGACGCTGCCCGCCAAGAGATGCCACCTTATCCTCCGGCCACCACGGCCGAGGAGAACCTGGAACGAGACACCGAGATGCACGACGACGCCGCCCTTGAGCGGCAGGAAGAAGAAGAAGAGCAGCCCGCAACAGGAGCTGCTGAACAAGAAGACCCCGCGGCCCAGCCGCGGGTCGAAGAAACAGATGCCTCACAGCCAGATCCCGCTGCCGAGCAGTGGGTAGAAGTAGTCGACGAGGCGGAACAATACCCTCTGAGCGACGCGCAACCAGGCGCCGCGCAGGGTAGCGCTCAGCCAGACGCCGCGCCGAGTAGCGCGCCCCTGGCGTCGCCTACCCTGCAGGGCACCTCCTCCACTGCACCAGACTCCTCCTTGGTGCAGAAAACCAAGGCTGCAGCCAGCCCTCCGGCCAAGCCTGTTACGAGGAAGAATGCTCAGGAAGCTGCCGAGAAGAAAGCCGCCGAGGAGAGGGCCACCGAGAAGAAGACCACCGAGAAGCCAACCGCCCAGAAGGAAATTTCGAAGAAGCGGGCCGCCGAGAAGTCAGCAGGCCCGACAGAAGGCACTGTCCGCAGGAACCCGGCGCGTGGCGCTGGTCAAGATGCAGCCGTGATGCCGCCGCCAACGTCGATCACCAAGTCCACTCAGCTGGCTATCCGCGAGCCTGGCGCGGCTGCTGACGCCGTTGGTGCATCCAGTGTCGTAGATCCGCCCAGCTTCCCACCTTATATGGTGAAGGTCAGCCAGCACCACCAGGTTGGGTTAACCCCCGCGGAGAGAAAACTTTCTCTTCGGAAAGGGAAGAAAACCGTGGCAGTGGACTCCAGACCCCCGGCCCCAAATCAGGACAAGTCCCTCTCCATTTCTTCGCGCGAGGTTCAGGACAAGGCGGTGACGTCCCAGGGCCTTGAGCAAGTGCTCGATTTGGTTGGCTTCATCGATGCCAAGTGGGACAGCAAGGTCCTTGGCAACTCGAACTGGGACGACACGGATCTGGGCGACTTGGACCATATGCGTGTCGATTGGAACAAGGCAGACTTGGGTTACAAACCCATGACTATCTCATCCAACTCCAGCACGCTTGCCGCCAAGATGTTCGTCCACCGCAAGAACGCAGAGGACCTTGAGCAATCTTATGCGGTAAGCTTCTACTCATCCTCCCCGAGTTGCGTTTCCCTTTTCTTCTACTCTTCTTCTTTTCCTTATCTATCACCCAGTCCCCGAGATTCTGGCCGAGTAGGCGGACACACTCCCGATTTGCCGCCTTCTCGGGTTGAATCTTTATTACTTTGCCTGATGCTTCTTCCTTTTGCTTCTCAGAATAGCTTACTGAAGCGGACCGGCCTGCACCGTCAGCTACTCTGGAACCATGCCATTGCCAAGAGACGCATTGAGGCCCTGGAAAGAGAACGCGCAGACGGCGAGGCAGCCGAGAAGGATGTGATGAACAGCACATTGAAACTTTCTGAAGTTGAAGGTACGCTTCTAGCTACGCGGTTCTTGCGTTTGGTGTTTACGCCCGCTTCTGCTTTTTGCGCTAACCACTTCTACTCTGCAGGGAAGTTAAAGGCCCTGGCGGAGGAGCACTCAACCTGCCGCGCCTTTGTCGAGAGTAGCCAAGCCACGATTAAAAGACTAGAAGGTACGTTGTCGTCTTCTCGGCTTGTCTTTGTGTTTCTTTCTTCGCTACTCTGCTGACCGTGCTTTGCTCTTCTCAGAAGATCATAAGAAGTTTGCTGAGGAACATCAAGATTGCCTCAAACCTGCTGAGGTGCAGCAGCAGTTGTCCAGCCAGGCTGTCGAGCTGCAGAAAGAACATGCTACCGAGATGGAGAAGCTCCAAGTCCAGCTGCACACTGCGCTCCAGGATGCTATCAACATTGCTGCCGAAAGGGATCGAATAATCGCCGAGAAGGCAAAGAGCGAAACAGCAGCCAAGGCCAAGGAGAAAGCCCTCGAGCAGGAGTGCGAGGTGCTGAAGAAAAGCAATGCTGATCTCTTTGCTCAGCTGAACGGGCTCCGCCTGATTGAAGAGAGGCACCTAGCCAACGAGGAAACATGGAAGAACCAGCTGCAAGGGCTGCGCTATGACTTGAACAGTAAGTGCTCTCTTTTCTTTGCTTCACTGCTTCCTCTTGTTCCTCTGCTACTCGTTTCGTATCTCTACTCCGTTATTGTTTCTGATCTTCTCGATAGCTCTTGCAGGAGTCTTCCCCGACCTCGAGTCTTCTTGCGTGCCTGCCCTAGCAAAGGTCCGAGCAGCTCGCGCTGAGAAGGGCGAGCCTTTGGACACCAGGGCAGAAATCGAGGAAAGCATCCTGATTATGCAAGGGCAGTTCCTGCGGCTAGCGGGCGTGGGCACCGAGCTGGTGCGCGTCGCCTTCCAGATCCACAACCTTTTCTGGCCTCAGGACTCTGCGCCCACGACAATCTGCGGACTTGCCTTGAAGCTGCACCACGTGAAAGCCGAGCTGAAGAAATGGCGCGCATCGGGAGCTCGGGCAGGCGCGGACATGATGCTTCTGTTTATCACCAGCTGGTATGAAAACCTTAATCTGCAGATTGTCCGCGAGATGCGCCAGGAATCCAAGTGGGAGAAGAACCCCGACTGCGTGGCTATCCGCCAGCTGGTTGCACACGAGGTTGCCCAGTACGCTGATACCGCGACCTTCATCGACGGCCTCACCGAGCCCGACACCGAGGTGGACGAAGGCGAGGAGGAGGATGAAGACGAAGAAACGGACACAGAGGAGCTGGACCTGAGCTGCTTCGAGTCTCCTGGTGGCAAGGCCGGGAAGGGGAAGGCCGCGGTCGTCGCGGGTAGCGATGAGGAGGACGAGAACGAGAAGATGTCGATTGACACCTCCGCGCTCGAGTTCGGCACCTCGTCAGGAGCTGCCCTCGACGACACGATTAGCCTTCGCGCCCAAGCCGGTGGCTCCACCTCAGCGACCACGGCCACTCCAGATCGGGTAGCCACCGAGGCGAACACAGACGCAACGAGGTCCGATACCGCCAACTCGGAAGCAGATGCTGCCAAGGCCAGCACCAAGGATGAAACTGCGAAGACCGTTGACGCCAGCTCTGAAGCAGACGCTACCATGGCCAATACTGAAGATGAAGCAGCCAAGGCCAGCACCGAGAACGCCGCCTCGACCTGAATCTGTCCTGCAGCTCATTCCTCAAACACTTATCAGATCCCCGGGATGCCGAGTGCAGATGTATTAGACTACTTATGCCGTTTGCTACACATTTTTATTCACACTTGTTGTTTTCAACTTAATCATTTTGTTCAGCCTTGGCTCGATGCCGGGTTGCGTTATCATGCGAGTCCCCGAGTTGCATTTCTTATTCACTCTCTCTTTTCGTCTCAGCTCTACCCGCAACTTGTTGCTTTTTTGGTATTCGAGTCACAAGAGTTAAAGAGCAGAGCTGCAAATACTTAGCCGCTTAGAAACAATCATAGTAACGCAGCCCACCATTTAGCCGAAAAGACAAGACAAAGAACGGTAGTAAAAGCACCCTACTCGGTTCCTGCACTCTTTTCTTTCTTAGCAATTTTTCTTGTGCTCATTGACCTTTTGCTTGTTCTCTTGCTTGCCATGAAGTCGGGTTTCGGACAGCAGCAGAGTCGAAGAGTTGGCATGTAGGTTTAAACACAATACTCAATGAACTTATGAATTTTGAAGTAGAGAAACCGAATAGACAAAAAGTAAAGCCGAGTAGAAACACTTAGAGCAATTTTGGACGAGGGCAGTCCCCGAGTTCAATTTCAGATTACGGAGTAGAATTGAGAGTACATACACATTTTTGCTCACGAATGAAAACGTCGGAGTAGAGCTACATTCCAGGGACGCTTAGATTCCTCTCCAGCTTTATCTGCCCTGTTTGCCTGTGATGGGCGCACATCTACAAGGTAGTATGCATCGTTGTGTAGCGCTTTGCTCACAATGAAAGGCCCTTCCCATGGAGGAGACAACTTGTGCATCCCGGCTGTGCGCTGCACAAGCCTAAGGACCATGTCTCCTTCTCGGAAAACCCTTGGGTTCACCTTTCGGCTATGATAACGCCGCAGGTTTTGCTGGTAGATAGCCGAACGTGACAGAGTCAGCTCTCTTGCTTCTTCAAGCAGGTCAACGTCGTCTTCTCGAGCTTCTCTCGCCTCCACCTCAGTATAGAGGGTTACTCGGGGGGAGTCATGCTCTAGGTCTATTGGCAATACGGCCTCAGCCCCATATACCAAGAAGAATGGTGTGTAGCCGGTTGACCGGTTAGGGGTAGTCCTTAGACTCCACAACACCGCTGGCAACTCGTCTAGCCAACACCCAGGTGTTTTCAGCAGTGGCTCAATCAGCCTTGGCTTTATGCCTGCCAGTACCATGCCGTTTGCTCTTTCCACTTGTCCATTGGAGGCTGGATGCGCAACAGACGCAACATCTAGTCGGATGTGCTTATCTCTGCAGAACCGCACCATTGCCCCCTCTGCGAAATTTGTGCCGTTGTCGGTGATGATGCTGTGCGGGTAGCCATATCTCAGGATCACATCCTTCAAGAATTTCACAGCTGTGGCCCCATCGCACTTCCGAATAGGCTTCACTTCGATCCACTTGGTGAACTTGTCCACCATGACCAAGATGTGTGTCATGTTGCCTTTGGCCGGCTTGAAGGGGCCAACCATATCCAGGCACCATACGGCAAACGGCCATGTGATAGGAATTGTCTTCAGCTCGGAAGCGGGCATGTGAATCTTACTCGCGAACATCTGGCAGCCATTGCACTTCCTTACGATGTCTTCAGCTTGCTGCAGGGCTGTGAGCCAGTAGAAGCCATGCCGAAAAGCTTTCTTGACCAATGCCCGAGAAGAGGCGTGATGCCCGCATTCTCCTTGGTGTATTTCCAGCAGAATTTCTCCTCCTTCTTCTGGGTCCACACAACGTTGCAGCACGCCGGTGGCACTTCTTTTGTGCAGCACATCTCGGAATATAGTGTAGCCCTTGGATCTTCTCTGAATCTGTCTTGCAGCCACCTCATCCTCTGGCAGGGTACCGTCTCTTAGAAAGGATAATATGGGCATGGCCCAACTTGGTGTCTCCCGTGTGGGAAACACTGGTTCGTCCACTTCCATTGGGACAGGCACCTCTGGTTGCTCTTTAGGGTTGGGAGCACTTCTCTGGAGACCTGATCGATTGGCAAGGACTTCCTCAATGAATGCGACAGTCCCCGGGTTAAGGACAGCAGTCCCCGAGTATGGAGTGGCAGTCCCCGAGTAAGGAGTGGCAGTCCCCGACTAGGGAGTGGCAGTCCCCGAGTAAGGAGTGGCAGTCCCCGAGTAGAAAACGGCAGTCCCCGGGTTTCCTGTAGCATTCTCCCAGTCAATCTCCATGGGATCAGATTCCTCGCTTGGCAGAGAAGGGACAAATATGGATTCCGAGTTGGGAGATGGCTTGATGGATGGCTTCCTCAAGTGCTCCAAGGCAACCCCCGCCGGGATGGATTGCCGAGAAGATCCCAACTTGGACAGCTCGTCTGCCGCTTCGTTCTCTGCTCGGTGAATGTGCTGGAACTCGCAGCCTTCGAAGAATCCAGTCATAGACTGTACCAGGAAGCGATATGACGCCATGTTGGCATCTAGAGCATCCCAAGTGCCAGAGACTTGCTGCACCACCAGATCTGAATCGCCATAGCATATGATGCGCTGCACGCCAACCTCCTTGGCTACTCGCAAGCCATGCACCACTGCCTCGTACTCTGCTACGTTGTTGGACGCCTTGAAATGAATCTGCAGCACATACTTGAGTTGATCTCGCTTGGGTGACGTAAGCACCACGCCAGCACCAAGGCCTTCCTTCACCTTCGAGCCATCAAAGTGCATCTTCCAGTAATTAGAAACTGGAGCAGGAGGTTCATACTGCACCTCGGCCCAATCCACCAGAAACTCCGCCAGAATCTGAGACTTGATAGCTTCTCTTCTCGCATACGCGGGTGCATACGCGGCCAGCTCGATTGCCCACTTGGCTACTCTGCCACTCGCCTCCTTGTTGCCCATGATATCCGAGATGGGCGCAGAGCTCACGACCGTGATGGGATGCTCTTGGAAGTAATGCTTTAGCTTTCTGGCGCACAGGTACACGCCGTAGGTCATCTTCTGGTAATGCGGGTAGTTTTGCTTGGAGCTAGACAGCACTTCATTGAGATAGTACACTGGGCGCTGCACACTCTTGCCTTCTTCTTCTCGCTCCACCACAATCACCACACTGACTACTCGGTTAGTGGCAGCAATGTACATCAGCATTGGCTCCTTGGGTAGCGGACTAGCCAAGATGGGAGCGCTAGCCAGCATTGCCTTCAGCTCGTTGAATGCCACATCCGCTTGCGGAGTCCAGACAAACTTGTCACTTTTCTTCATCAGCTGGTATAGAGGCAGGGCCTTCTCGCCCATTCGGCCCAGGAAGCGGCTCAGAGATGCCAAGCATCCAGTGAATTTCTGCACGTCTTTCAGGGATCTCGGCAAACACATGCTCTCAATAGCTTTTATCTTTGACGGATTGGCTTCAATGCCCCGACTAAACACCAGGAAGCCGAGTAGCTTGCCAGCCGGGACACCAAAAGTGCATTTACTCGGATTCAGCTTCATTTTATACTTGCGTAGGTTAACAAAGGTTTCCTCCAGGTCGGCAAGCAGAGTATGTGTTTTATTCGTTTTGATGACAATGTCATCTACGTACACCTGCACATTCTTGCCGAGCTGGTCGTGCAAGCATTTCTGCATGCATCTCTGATAGGTTTCACCCGCATTCCTCAAGCCAAAACACATGACACGATAGCAATAAGCCCCATACGGGGTAATGAAAGCAGTCTTTATTTGATCAGCAGGATTGAGTGCAATCTGGTGGAAACCAGAGTAGGCATCTATGAAAGACAGCAGTTCACAACCAGCAGTGGAATCGATCACCTGATCGATGCGAGGTAGCGGAAAGGGATCCTTAGGGCATGCCTTGTTCAAGTCGGTGTAGTCGACACACATGCGCCATGCAGTGGCAGCCTTGGGATCCTCCTTCTTCTTCTCGACCATGACCGGGTTGGCTAGCCAATCCGGATGCAGCACCTCCATGATGAAGTTGCTTATCAGCAACTTGGTGATCTGGTCACCAATGGCCTTCCTTCTCTCATCTCCGAAGCGGCGCATAGCCTGCTTCACTGGCTTGGCGTCAGGACGCACATGTAATGAGTGCTCAACCAACTCCCTCGGGACTCCTCGTAAATCTTCATTGGACCAGGCGAATACATCCCGATTCTCACGAAGGAAGTGGATGAGCTCGCTTTCCTATTTCTCCGCCAACCCGGAGCCAATGATGGCTACGCGGTCGGGGAACTCGGGGTCGACCTGGACCTTCTTGGTTTCCTGAGATGCCTGGAACGCGGTCCCGTGTTGGGTACTCGGCACGCCTTGCGCACCAGCCTGCGCGGATTGCGCCATAGCCACCACCTCATACATCTTCTTCTTCTCGGCAGCAATCACCATTGACTCCGCCAACTGGGAACCAGCAGAGGCACACTCCATGGACTTCTTGTAATCACCAGCAATGGTAATCACACCATTGGGACCAGGGATCTTCATCTTCAGATATGCAGTGTGTGTAGAAGCCATGAACTTGCTCAGAGCAGGCCTGCCAAGTAGAGCATGGTAAGGGCTCTTGTGATCGACCACCTCGAACTGCAGGCGCTCTGTGTGGCAGTTCTCCCTTGTGCCGAATAGCACATCTATCCACACTCGGCCAATAGGGTTGCACGAGACTCCCGGCACAATGCCATGGAAGGTGGTCTTGCTAGGTAGCAGCATGTTCTCGGCCAGGCCAAGCTTCTCGAGTGTGTCTCTGTACACGATGTTGATGCTGCTGCCATTGTCGATTAGCACCTTGCTGAACCTCACATTCTTCTCGGGACCCAGGAAGGTAGGATCCAACACCAAGGCGTAGCTACCCGGGTTGGGCATCACCTTGGGATGATCTACTCAGGACCACCTGATCTCTTGGTCACACCAATACATGTAGTGAGGGACAGCAGGAATCACTGCATTGACCTCCATGGCACGCCTGTGCTGTGATTGCTTGTCGACCGGCTCAGAGGTGAAGATCATGTAGCTCTCGTGGTGCTCTTGGTACTGGTTGGAGCCTCCGCCCCCATTGTTGCTGTTGTTGTTGTTGTTGCCTTGGTAGTTGTTGTTGCCTCTGTTGTTGTTGCGGTTGTAGTTGTTGTTGTTGTTGTTGCGATAGCCCTCATTGTTGAAATGACGGTTGGCTCCTAAAGCCACTTGGTTCACATTTTCTCTTCTCGGGAACACTGGCGGCCGAGCTGCGGGTGCGCGGGCAGGCTGCACATTGGCATTTGCGGCTGGCAGAGGAGGTGGAGGAGGCAAGCCTTCATTCTTGATCTCATACCACCACTCGCACTGCCGAGTAGTGTGGTTAGCAGGCCTCGACGGATGCTGCGTATGGAAACTGCATGGACCGTCCTTCATGTCGTTGAAGACGAACTTCCTTGGCTGCTCCGAGTTGCCGCTACCCGACTGAGGAGCACGGAATGGTTTCTTGTTGCCCTGGCCCTGGTTCTGGTTCTGCCCGTAGGCTCCAGCAGGTTTTTGCCTTTGGCTACCCCCAGCTCCAACAGCCACTGCATTCACCTCTTCAGGGTCGTACCGAGTATCTATTCGGTCACCCCTGCGCTTGTTGCGGAACTCGTTGCGCTTGCTGTTGCTGAAGTTTCTTCTCGGCTCAGAGGAGTCCATCAGGGGCTGAGTAGGATCACCGAGTGCGTACTGATCCGCAATCTTGATGGTATCTGCCAGAGTGTTTGGCATCTCCCTCTACAACCTCTGCCATAGCATACTGCCATGTCTGCAACCCTACGCGAACCAAGTAATGGTCTGGGCTTCATTCACACCTTCACAGGTGTTCCTCAATGTGCTCCACCGAGTAAGGTACTCGCGGTCCGTCTCATCTTCTCGCTGCCTGCAAGCGGACAGCTGATGTGGCCTATTCGGCCTCTTGTAAGTGCTTGTGAAGTTGCTGATGAAGGCGTCCGAGAAGTCCAGCCAGCAATTGATGTTGTTCTTGGGCAAGTTGTTGAGCCAAGTGCGAGCTGGACCCTCTAGCATCTGCGGGACATAGCGCACCGCCCATCTCCTGTTGCCGTTCGCGATATGAACCTCGGTGACATAGTCATTGAGCCAATCCTCCGGCTTTGTGCTGCTGTTGTAACTCTTGGTGCCTCTTGCAAGCTGGAAATTCTTCACGGACGGCTCGTTCATGATGCGCGGGCCGAAGCACTCGGGGCCAGGGGGACCCGTGTTCTCAAGCCGCGCCGACAAGCTGATCCGGTCCAGCTGGTGCCTTGCATCTCCAGGCGCCAACACGCGCTCGCCAACACGATCCAGAATATCATAGCCAGCCATCTCCATGGCCGAGTAGCCGTCATCATATCTGTCCACCTGCACCGATGCAGGCTGCTCCACCGGGTTGGCGACTGGCGCCACTGCGCGCGGCTGCTGCCTCTGCCGAGTAGGCTGAGCGGCGGGACGCCGAGAAGGTCCTGGGCGCTCTCCAGCTTGGACCTGGCTTTGAGCTTTATGGGCTTGAGAGCCTGCTCCTGCAGCGTTGTGTTTCTGACCGGGCTGCTGCGGCACACCGAGTTGTTTCGCGGCAGCAGTCGGGTCGTACACCTGCATTTCCCTATCTCCGCCAGAGCGTCCGCTGCGACTCTTCTCGCGGCTGGGGTGCGGGGATGAGGCCTGATCGTTACATCTAGCCGCGTGCGAGTGCACCACCTGAGAGGCTCCGGCACCCGGGTTGGCTTTTCGGAACTCCTCGTTCTGCCTGGCGGCCTCCAACACCAACTCGTTGAGCCTCTCCTGCTGCCTAACGCGCGCGTCACCGTCGAGATGAGGTAACTCGGCGGCCACGGCCTCTGTAGCTCTAAGTGTCTTGGTGGGTGTGCTATACCTAGGCCTAGTGGAGGTGTTTGCGGTGGCGGACTGAGCGGGAACCTCTACAACCGTTGCCATCTCGGCACCTAGGTTACGCCGCGTGGCGCCTACTCTGCTAGCTCTCCTAGTGACTGGCGTGAAGCCGTGAGCCTTGTTGTACTCAAGCTGATCTAAGCTAAGCTCTAGCCTGATCTTGTCCAACTCCGCCTGCTCAGCGAGCAGCTCCTGGCGTTGCCGCTCGAGCTGCTCCTTCATGCTCAGGAGCTCGAGGTCGGTGGGAGGTGGCATGCCCGGGCGCGCAGCAGACGCAGGGAAAGTCGGGGTAGTGGAAAGCGGGAGGTTGCACTCCTTCTCGTAAGGCCGGTGAGTCCTGCCACCAACGCTCGGGCCAGCAAGGTCCTCAGCAACGACCGCAGCGCCAGGAGCACCCGTGCCGGTGTCCGCAACCAAGCCAGCTACCATCACCTCCGCGACGTCCGCGGAGCTGCCCAGCGGCCTCCCGCGTGCGGCGACAACGGCAGGCGGATCCTCCGCGTCATGCACCAGCTCGGGGTACTCGCAGTCGACGACGGTGGCGACGTAGACGAGGTGCGCGCCGAAGGAGATCACCGAGCCGCCCTCCGGCATGGCCCTGCCGCCGAAATTGCCGGCGTTGTCGGTGACGAAGTCGAAGGAGCCGAATATGTGGACAAGGCCACAGACTACGCGCTCTCCAGTAGCAGAAATCGATCCCGTCCGAACGGAAACTCCAGCCAGCGCTGCTGGTTGCCCCACGGTGGGCGCCAACTGTCGTGGTGGTGTCACGGCAGATGCCATAGGATGGCTAAAGATGTGGGGACGAAGGACGCTGGAGGCGCTCGGGGAGGGATCACGCGACGAGTAGACGCGTGAGGTGAAGATCAAACACTGCAAACAACACGATCTACCCAGGTTCAGGGCCCTCGTGAGGAGGTAAAACCCCTACTCCTGGCTTTCTCTATGTATTCTGGTGTCTCACCGAGTAGCCACAGTACAAATGTTCTTGCTACCGAGTAGCCACTCTTCTCTCTCCGGGTAGAATTAGGTCAAGAATCTCTACGTGTGTTATCGTAATGCTTCGTGCCTCGCGCAGGAGGCGGCTGGGCACCTTATATACCCGGTGCCCTGCCGGATACAGCCAAATACAAACAAGTGTCGACATTGTGTGCACATCGTCCTTCTTCCGAGTTCCCGCTGACAGCTTTGGCTTCTAAGCTTGTCCTGATGCAGAAAGTCGTTGGGCAAAACCAAGTAACCAGTCTGTTATCACTGTGCGAACACAGAGTAGGTCCCCACTATCCTGCGACGCCCTGCTGACACACTGTCGCTGTCACGCACGCCGTCCCCAGATGAACAGTGCTGTGAACAGTGCCAAGTACGGACCCGGGATACGCGGGATCCTGTGTCAGAACGGCTCCGTTGACTTCTGGCCCGAGTAGGTTCCCGCCAGTTTTACTCGGGTCAACTCTTCTACTCGAACAGATATAACTTGCTTGATATCTCCTTCTGGTCATCTTTTTGTAAGACCGAGTAGCAGTCGACCGGGTAGGCGGCTACTCGACCAAACTTATCTTCTCACCGTTGCCTTTACTACTTGCCTTTACCCTACTCGGGGGTAACCCCCCGACACCATCCAAACCCGCCATAATGTTCTTTTAGCCACAACATCCTGGTGTCAGGAATCAATACAGAACACTTGCTTGCTTTAAGTGCACTATTATTTGAATGATTTTCCTATGTGCATATTGTTGTCACTTGACTTGATCCTAATAGGAGTTGTTGTGAGTGTTTGACGCCTTGGATGTTATATTTTTGTTCTTGAAGCTTAAATCATCTTTAATATACTTTGCACAGTGTATTGTCTTTTAGTATTGATTCATTGAAAGGTTTTACTTTGTTTTTCCTAATGGTTTATACATTACTCTTTGATATCAACTATAAACCACATCCTTTATTCATTTGATCCTACTTTACATGCTTTACATTACTATGATGATCAAGTTTATGTTGGTAGCATGTCACCTCAGAAATTATTTTTCTTGTCGTTTACCTACTCGAGGACGAGTAGGAACTAAGCTTGGAGATGTTGATACGTCATAAACGTATCTATAATTTCTGATGTTCCATGTTGTTTTCATGTCATATGCTACATGTTTTACTTACACTTTATGTAATTTTTATCGATTTCCCGGGACTAACCTATTGACAAGATGCCACAGAGCCAGTTCCCTGTTTTCTACTGTTTTTAGTTTCAGAAAAGTTGTTCTGGAAATATTCTCTGAATTGGAAAATTCGAAACCCGAAAGTCTTAGAATTCCCGAAGGTTTCACGGAGTCCCGAAGAGGCCCAGAGGGGGGCCACACCATAGGGTGGCGCCCCCCGGCCGCGCCCACTACTAGAATTCAATTGTTTGCCGTGTATCAGAAATACAAGGCGAAGGCATAAAAAGACTCGGCAGTAAGTACGCCGAGTGCTACACTCGGCGTACAGCACTCAGCGTCTTTTAGCTCGGCAACAGAAGGTACGCCGAGTGTCAATACGCGGGTTGCTCGGTGAAGTATTCGCCGAGTCTTTTAGGCTAACACTGGGCAACAAAAAGTTCTGACACCTCCACGTCTAAGTCCGCAACGGAACGGGGACGAAATCTTTGCCGAGTGTCCCTGTCAGAAGGACTCGGCGAAAATATTTCGTCGTGGGAAACAGGGAGCCGCCACGTGTGCACACTTCGCCGAGTGTAACACTCGGCGTACCGTCGCCCAGGGGAGCGCTCCTGGCCCGCCACGTGTGCACAGTTCGCCGAGTGTTACACTCGGCGTACCGTCGCCCAGAGGAGCGCTCCTAGCACGCCACGTGTGCACACTTCGCCGAGTGTTACACTCGGCGTACCGCCTCCCAGAGGAGCGCTCCTGGCCCTCCACGTGTGCACACTTCGCCGAGTGTAACACTCGGCGTACCTTCGCCCAGAGGAGCTCCCCTGGCCTGCCACGTGCACACGCTTCGCCGAGTGCCCTTTCGACAAGACTCGGCAATACTGTTCGCCGAGTGCCTGGGCTTTACTCGGCGGACATGTTCGCCGAGTGTCGCACTCGGCGTACCTTCGCCCAGAGGAGCTCCCCTGGCCTGCCACGTGCACCTTCTTTGCCGAGTGTCACACTCGGCAATGATCCTCTCCAGGCGCCCAGGCTGGCCCCTGGCAACGGTGTTTGTCGAGTGTTTCTGGGCCACTCGGCAAACACCGTTGCCAGGGGCCAACCTGGGCGCCTGGAGGGCACCATTTCCGAGTGTAACACTCGGCGTATGTGCCATTTGGTCCTACGCCGAGTGCAACACTCGGCCTACTGACCATTTGGTACTATTTTATTGCTGCATTTTGCTCAAATCCCTGCAAATGAAACCAATTTTCATATACATTCCATTTTGACTCACAGAGGGTTCACAACACACAGTATTTAACTTCAACACATAAATATCACTCATTCTATATACAAACTCACAACACATACATATATAGAATCGCAAATATTCATACATGTATTCCATCACACATAGTAAGTTCAAAATGGTTCACCACACATAGTATTCAAGTTCAAAAGACATTGTCATCACAACACATAGTACTCTCAATACAAAGCTTCATTTTTTTCCCTTAATGCAAACCTACAAGTGAACAAGCAAAATGATTAGTTTTGAACCATGTAAGTGAGCATGAGAAGCAAAACAAATGAAGAAGCATGAGAAGCAAAAGAAATAAGAAAAATGGTACTAACCTAGCATCACTCCGGCGTCTTGGAGGTCGACGTCTCGGCATCTCCGGTGCCCCCTCCTTGCGACATGTGGGATCCCTGCGATGCATTCCCCCCCTATGAACAACCGCATTAGTCGAGAGAAGCTAAATAGTGTTTCATTGAGCAAGTTCAGGCCAACTTACAATGTTGAAGTTGAGTGGAGGGAGCTCAGGTAGAGGAGGAGCAGACGGACCCGCTGGGATAGCTCGCATCCTCTGCAATGACCAAGTGATCGATCCGTGAGTTAACATGCGTAAATCGATGAATAGAATGGAATGGAATTGTGTCTTATGTGTGAAAACCGGTACCTCGAGCATCGCCGCAATGAATGTCTGCTGGGAAGACAACTGGTTTTCCATCATTTGCATCTTTTGTTTTGACTCCACCGCCTCTCTTTTGCTTTGTTCAAGTTCAGCCTACGGTATGTGAAAATGTCATTAAATGTGCAATGCAAGCATGTATAGAAAGCGAAGATAAAACTGACCAAGGAAATTGTTTGTGTTCATACCTGAAGTGTGGCGACGGCAGTCACTCCTGGTCGTGGGCGGCGCTCAATAGACGGCGATGAGCTCGTCTGGCTGGCACGGATCTGCGAGAGCGGTGGAGTACCTGATGTGTCGAAGGCGCCATCAGCAAAGGCAAACCGGCCGTTCTTCCGACCCTCTCCCGCCAACAGAGTGACCCTAGGGTCATAGGGGGTCATCAGTGGGTCGGCGTCGGGGCCGTGCACCTCCTTCAACTTCTCGGTGTACTTGTCCCACTTCTCGCCGGTTTGAGTGTTGATCCATTGCTTATCAACCGGTACATCCGGCTTCAGGACCTTGGGCCTCCGGGTCTCACAGAATGCCACCATGCGAGTGATGACCCTGCCCTTCTTTGCTTTCTACAATTCAAAGAAAAATGATCAGCACAAACTCTCATCTTAAGAATGAAGCGGCGTATGGAATTATTAGCAAAACAATTCCTTACCTCTCTCTCGACGCGGCCGGTGAGGGTGAGGCCGCCTTGACGGTGTCCATCACCAAGCATAAGGCGCCGCTCCCGGCACTCGGCGTGCTGGTTCTTGTACGTGTCGCTCGTCCACTTCTTGACGATCTTCTTGAAGCAAGGCATCTTGTTGGCCAGCCACTGAGGAACCACCTGTTAACAAAAACAATCCATATGAGTAGTTCTTTGCCGCAGCAATGTATGGATTAAAATGAAAATGATGCCATTACCGCTAAGTATTGCACCGCTGACAGGTGTATCTGTCGTGCATCCGTCTTCGTCAGCTTGGTGTTCTTGTGCTTCGCGTAGAACTTCACCATGCAGAGCACACGTGCCTCGTATAGCATGTCGCGGATGAGCTTCTTGGCCATTCTAATGAGCACCACCCTGGCCTTGTCCTCCATATCCGGGGCGCAGGTGAAGTAGTCCTACAACCATTGAGCATACGATAAAGACATTAGAAGGATATTTAAAGAGAAATACACATGTCAGCGGTGAAGGCAAATACATACCCAGAAATCGGCGACCACTCGGAGGCCCAAGTGGCCATACACCCGTCCATGCTTGTCCTCCACGTCCGGGACCCTCTCATAGTCCTTCCAGGATCAAGCTGGCTCCAGATTGCCGTTCTCCAACGTGACCAGGCCAGGGTAATACTTCCTGCAAAGAAGCCCCAAGATGCCGCTCATGGTCCGTGGTGGTGGAACGTCCCCAAGCAACTCCAACGATCTGCACAAACAAGTAGAAGAGTCGGTGAGCTTTCGATTACATAAATGAGGTATAAACAAAGTAAATTGTAATTACAACAATGTCCACTTACTTATCTCCGTCGACGGTGACAACTATGTCCTTGAAGGGGTATGGAGGCTTAGGGAGCCTAGATGTCCCTCGGAGCCAAACTTTTTGGCCGGGGGGTGCCACTTTCCCTAAGTCAGGGAGAGGGTGGGCAAACAAGTCCTCGGGCTCGTCCTCCGGATCCGACACCTCGACATCCTCCTCACCACCATCCTCTGACTCCGATGGTGAAGAGTATCTGTAGTCGTCCTCCTCCTCCTGCTGCTGCTGCTGCTCCACGTCCTCCTCCTCCTGCTGCTGCTGCTCCTCCTCCTCCTCCTCCTCCTCCTGCTGCTCCTCCTCCTCCTCAGAAGAAGAAGAAACGGAGGGCAAGGGACTACGTGAGCGAGTCTCGCTCCGCGTAGCACCTCCCCGGCCTCTGGAACGTGCTCTGGAAGACGAGGGCGCGTCCACATGCTGCTTGCGCCGGATTCTCCCTATCTTCACTCGGCTGCCATCCTGTTTTCTAGCGTACAGAGAGTCCACCTGTGCAACTTTGCTCGCGGTCCGCTTCACCCCTTTTGGCTTGGCTTTCGGGGCCATGCTGCACTAACCTGTTATGAAAATGAGGGGTCCCAATTAGTACAAAGTGATAAAAAATGTCAAGTAATAGTCGAAATGCAATTAATGTTGTAAATAAAAATACTAATGATACCAAGCATAAGAAAACTAGAATAAAAAAATGCTAATGATAGTTGAAAGGCAATTAATAGTTGAGAGGCAACTAATATTTACAAGGCAATTAATAGTTGAAAGACAAGTAATAGTTGTCAATAAAATACTAATGATATATACCAAGCATAAGAAGACTGGAATAAAAAAATGGTAATGATAGTTGAAAGGCAATTAATAGTTGAAATCAAACTAATACATAACAAGAGAGAAATTAAAAAAAATATTACAACCTTGTGATTAGTCTAGATCAGCCACACAAAATAGTTGAGACATAATACTAATTATACATTCACGGTTACATAATTGGAACACAAATGGTTCATAACCCATTAATGCTTAAAATCCTGCTTAAAATCCTGACATTTGTCATGTGCACGATTTTCTGCTGAAAATCTCCTCCCATGAGCTTGAAGAACCTGATCTTGTTCACGGCCATGTGCTCCCAGAAGTAGTGCTCTTGCCACTCCCTGCACCGATATTTTGGTGACCAAAATAACAGCGCAGGGAGTGGCAAGAGCACTACTACTGGGAGCACATGGATGTGAACAAGATCAGGTTCTTCAAGCTCTTATGGGAGGAGATTTTGAGCACAAAATCGTAAGTGCTTGGAGACTCTAAGCACCATGACAAATGTCAGGATTTTAAGCGCAAGTTCATAACCCATTAATGCTAATTATACATTCACGATTACATAATTGGAACACAAATAGTTCAGAACCCATTGTCTAAATCCTTGGGATCATAGCTTGGACCGGGATCATCGTCATCATCGCTATCACGAGTATACCACCACTCTTCCATGTAGTTCGGTGGTGGACCTCTCGGCTCCTCGACATCAGGCAAGTGGAGACGTTCAAATAGTTCCACATCCTTAGAGTTAAGAACGGATGGATCGTCGCCTTGCCCATTATCGACTCCCATGCCGACATCATCATCGTCGTCTTCTTCCATTTCATCAATTATGGACAAGTCGATGATGAACCCGCCGGTGAGCCCATCGTCTTGATAGAACTCTCCCTCATATGTGTTGGGGTTTATGCGCTGGTGGTAATCGTCATCGTTTGGAGGAGGTGGTCTATTAGGCGGTGGAACTGTGATCACGACATCCCACCCTTGGAGGCGTTTCATAGTTTTGCATGGGTAGGGGAGATAGAAGACTTGGGTGGCATGTTGTGCAATGATGTAGACATCATCTGACCCATAGACAGATGCCCGATCAATTTCGACCAAACCAATGGCAGGATTCCGTCTCACTCGGCTCGGATCAAACCAATGGCATTTGAATACAACCGGATTCTTCGTGCCAAAATGGAAGTCCAGCTCATACATTCCCTCGACCATACCGAAGTAATCACCACCAGCGTGGGTAAATACCCCGAAATTGTTTGTCTTCCGGTTGGGCCGTTTCTCATCGTAAGAACGGGTATGGAAGCGATACCCATTCACATCGTAAGACTTAAATGACTTCACGGAGTAGGTGAAGCCCCGGGAAAGTTGCCTCAACTCATGACTCATTTCCTTGTCGGTTAAAGCCTACATGTTCAATACGAGAAGTTCGGTCAATAAGTTCAAGCTAAGATCGCCGTAATATGTGGCTTGCGCTAGAAACCATGTAAGAAAGGAGATTACTTTTGCGGCGAACCAACTAATAAAACCACCGCCTCCTTTGCCACCCTTCTTAAAAAGGTCCGACTTCTCGGCGTAGGTAGGTTCTCGCGGATGATGTTTCCAGGTTTTTTGCTCAAATAACCGAAGTGTGGGACCAACAAGAAGGGGAGTTAGACACAATTTGAGGGAATGAAAGATTGTGAAAATTAGGTGTTGAGCACTTACTCAATGTAGGGTTTTACTTCCATCGTGTTCTTCAAGACACACGAGAGAATAGCCGTCCATTGTTCATGTGAGTCTATTTGCTCTTGCTTCGCGCCACTTGATCTGCCGCCGAGCCCTGCGAGTATGCAAAGCTCGGGTGCATCGGCGGGGTCGGAGTCATTATTGTACCGAGAAACCGGATTATGACGAGTGGGAAGACTGTCATGATAGTATTTTGTCGTGAAGTTTGCCACCTCCTCGTTGAGGGTTGCCTCACATATGGATGCTTCTATGCCACATTTGTTGGTGCTTTTCTCTCGAAGTTTCTTTTGCTCTCTCTCGGTTGAAAACATCCAGCGGTACTGCACAGGGCCCCCCAATCGTGCCTCTTCCGCGAGATGCAAGATCAAGTGTTGCATCGGATTAAAGAAACCGGGAGGAAAGATCGCCTCTAGTTCCACGATTAGCTCGGCGGCCTGTTCCTCCAACTTTGCAACCACATCTCTATCTAATTCCTTGGCACAAAGCTGACGAAAGAAAAAGCTCAACTTGGCTAGCACTAGCCAGATTTCCTCGTCAACATAGCCTCGAATCATGACGGGCAAAATCCGCTCAATCCATACGTGGTAGTCATGACTCTTGAGCCCCGTTATCCGCAGCCCAGCGAGATTCACTCCCCTCATTATGTTAGCTGCGTACCCGTCAGGGAAGAAGAGGCAGTCCAAGATCCACTGGAGAATTTCTTTCCTTTGGGCCCTCGTCAGGCAGAAAGGGGCCGGCGGCTTCGTCCAGGTCTTTTTGCTTTTTGTGGGTTCCTTCAAGTTTAGATGTTCCCTGTCACAAAGCTCGGCTTGATCAACTCTTGCCTTGACGTTATCTTTCGTCTTCTCAAGATCAAAAAGTGTTGACCAAAGGGCCTCAGCGATATTTTTTCCAGTGTGCATGACATCAATGTTATGTGGAAGAAGAAGATCCTGCATGTAAGGGAGCTTCCATAGGCATGAGATGTGAGTCCACTGGTGCCACTCTCCATACCCCAGAAAGCCGGTCCCCTCAGCATTGAGCTGTAGACTATCTAGCTGAGCCTTGACGTCTACACCGGTCATCAAAGTTGGTCGTGGCGCATCGACAGCTACATCTTTCATCCACTTCTTTGTGTTTCTCCTGTATTTGTGACCAGGACGAAGGAACTGTCGATGTTGGTCAAAGCATGAGTATTTGCCACCCTTTTTCAGCCAAAGAAAAGTCACAGCTTGGTAGCAGACCGGACAAGGCCATTTCCCATGAGTACACCAGCCGCAGAATATCGCGCGAGCCGGAAGGTCATGCAGTGAAGTGAAGTACCAAACATACATATCGAAGTGCTTCTTTTCTATGGCATCGTATGTCCGTACCCCGGTGTTCCAGGCAATGAGCAGATCATCTACCAGCGGCTCCATGAACACCGACATGTTCTTCCCCGGATACTCAGGCCCTGGAATTATAAGCGACAGGAACATGTTCTGCCGTTGCATGCACACGCCGGGGGGGGGGGGAGATTCATCGAGATAACAAACATCGGCCAGCAGCTGTATGAGGCGGATGTCATACCATATGGGTTGAAACCATCGGTTGATAACACAACTGCTACACTCCTTGGGTCACCCGCTTTCTTCTTATGTTTGCCAACAAAGTCCTTCCATGCTTCACCATCAGACAGATGTATCATCTTCTCAGGACGGTACCTCCTCCCATCTGACGGCCATCTCATCTGTTTTGCAGATTCCTCGGTCATAAAAAGCCTTTGGATCCGTGGTATGAATGGAAGATACCGAAGGATCTTTTTGGCGACGGTGAGCTGCGTCTTCTGACCATTACCATCGTCCACCTCCAGATACCTAGAGGCCCCGCATTTGACACAGTACTTTGTATGCTCGTGCTCTTTCCTGAACAACATGAAGCTCTTTGGACAACAATCTATCTTCGTATACGGCATCTTTAGGGAACCGAGGATTTTTTTTGACTCGTACATGTTTTTAGGAAGAAGGTGTACCGGCGGCAGGAGGGTGGCAATAACAGTCAGAAATGCATCAAAGGCGGCTATGCTTACATTGTGCTGGCTTTTTACCGCCATTAGCCGGCCGATGGCATCAAGTTGAGAAACTTGTGTATGCTCGTGCAGGGGTTTCTGTGTATCAAACAACGTGTCATAGAACTCTTTAGTGCTATCATCGGCATCGTCAGGGGCATCTCCCTCGCCGGTTTGATTTTCAGGTGCTTGTGCATTAGTGAAATCCTCTAACATCCTATCAAAACCGGTATCAAAATCGGTCGCCGCATGCTGAGTGAGTGGTGCCACCTTCTTTGTCTTCTTCTTCCGGCGTACACGCTCAGCAGACTCGCCATGGTACACCCAACGGTAATAGTTTGGCATAAAACCATACTTCCCAAGGTGATCAGAAATGATTGTCCTCGGTTTCTCTGTCATGTTACGACAACGACTACACGGGCACCAAACATCAGACGAATCATCAACTCTAGCAAATGCAAATTCCAAGAACTCGTCTGTCTTTGTAACCCATTCCGTTGTCATCTCGGCAGCACTCGGTCGGCCACTGTACATCCACTCCCGGTCCTCCATATCCACACTGATGAATGCTCAGCCAGATCAACATATGTTTCAAATTTTAACAAGTTGTTTCAATTATTTAGAACATTACAAGTTTTACGCGTTGAATGCAATCCTACATGTCTACTAGGTAAAGATAGGTCCTAATCCCACCCGAGGATGTGTAGCTTGTGTTTGTTTTCCATGTCTACTCCTATCCAAGACAGATTTCGGCAGCACCTCCCCGTTGTTCTCCTAATACACGTCTCGACCACGGGGGTCGAGAGAATGTGTACTCGGAGAACAACAGAGAGGCGCCACCGAAATCTGTCTCGGATAGGAGTAGAACATGGAAAACAAACACAGCTACACATCCACGAGCTGTCCAAAAACGTGGACAATTCGAAACAGTCGCGGTTATAAAAATTTAGATCTTTGTATATAAATATATACAAAGAGTTCTATTTTTATAACTACAACTCTTCCGAACGGGAGACGCCTAGGGTAACACGACTAGTTTGGTGATCTACAAAAAACAATATAGGGAGGAAAGGAGTGGGGGGGAGGTTTATACCCTCAAAGCGTGGCCGACTGTCGATGAAGATGATCGCAGACGCTCCTGGCCTCAACCTCAGCAAACCCCCAACGTCATGGCACCTTTCCCTCCCACCAGTAAACAGATTGGATTCCTGGAAAAAGACAAGGATAACAATTAAAAAATAGTACATGAGCAAACATGATTATGCTTTGAGTGTCTATAGCTGAACACAATAAACAAAGAGAGAAAACATAGTTCCCACCAGGCACTATGTTCACACACGCAGCAAACTTCTCACTGATTATGCTTTCTGATAGCTTCTTGCCTGCAGCAAGAGAAAATAAACAATAAGATAACTGAAAAATAAAAGGATAGCCATTTCAAATTTCTTAGTGATGTTTACAAAATATATCAGACTTGTAAAAAAAAACATAGAACCATCTAAAAAATGGGCCGTTGAAGAACATAACAGTGAAGAGATTTTAAGTAGAACCGTGACTCAGATGAACTATCACATGTGAAGTATAATTTTTTCTGGAGTAATATGAGAATTTCTGGGCTCCAGTTTTAATATAATAGAAGCTGCTTTTAACATATACCAGGTTCATGTTAGATTAATTTGGGACGGATCTATTAATCTATTATATCTAGATAAAAGAGATGGATGTTCAGATATCTTGCAGTTGCAGGCAATCAGAAATGTAACATTCTTGCAAAGTACACTATGGTTCGTGTCCTGCGTCATTAGCACAAGAAAAATGGTTGAATATTCACCGGCACGCTGTGGCTATCTCCTCCTCCCACAACAAGATCTCTTTTGGTAGCTACTTCTAGGCCAAGGTCCAAAACTTTTTGGTTGTGCTAAGAAGCAACAGGTTGGCATGTATAAAATCTGGCGAGGCAGGACGGGGAGGGAGGGGATTTAAGATTCTCTCCTGTCATTAGTTCTACTGTCATGGTGGGGCCTAAATGAACAAGGTAATTTGGAAACAATCAGCAAATAACCAAAAGTCCCAGAGTAAGACTTGTTAGGAACACCAGAGATGTACAACATGCATAACAACAAGGAGCAAAATGTGACCTAGTTAAGTAGATATGTATGAGATGCATATGCATTGTCTATACCAAGAACAACACAGAGTAACATGTGACCTAGGTAGCGGGTAGTGTCTAAGATGCATTAGACCAGCGATGCAATATTTTAACGAGACTCAGGGAAGTAAAGCATATGGCTGAGGAAAAGGTCGTTGTTCTATCAAATGGGACTCAGTGATTCGAGTTTCTTCACAATTAGAGGCCAGAGACCGTTTGTTCCACAAGAAATTAAAAAAAATGGCCTGATAGGTTCAGCTATCAGGCAGACAACGTCATTGGACAGAAGCCATAGTGTTGCACAATGTACACTATACAACATATCAAAATCAAAAGTGCAAACTTCCCCCAAGTTTAACAGATGCTCAGATTCTACTCTCCTAATGTCACCAGAACTAGGGAGTGAGCATGCATACTACACTGCACAAGTGCCCTCATGCCAAAAACAGACTCGACTCTGTTACTCCTTCATCCGGGGCAATACTCATAGATCGCTATTCTTAGTAGTCTACATGAACAAAAATGTGTGGGGTTCTACATAGAGTGGGTTATAGAGTAGGTTTCATCATCAAAAATATCATCAATCTTCCAGCCTTCTGTTCCTAAAGTAGGATAAAATTTCTTCCAACCACCCTGCTCTACATTCCGCGATCTGAATCCTCCACAAGCATGAGAGAATTAACATTTGCACTAAGCCAAGATGCAGAGATTGATTTTTCTGCAAGTTGATGTACGAACATACACCCTATTACGATTGGAGAGCAATGCAGCTGATATAGATCTATGGTGACAATGCAGATATCAATCTTGACGCATCATAATAATTGCCTCCCAATGAAATGTGTTATCCCACAACACACAAGATACAATACTCTGAGCTGAGTAGCTGACTATCCTATGCACTATATCGATTTCATGTGGGAACAGTGGGAATATACAACATGTGTACTGTTTTCAGAGGGAAAAAGAGCAGTACTATATGCGTACCCTTGAATCATGTCATTATATGTCAACACATCAAGTCTTAGTTCTACTTAGGCCAATGGAGCACCAACCAATAATCTTATGCCGCCCACACCCCCTCTGTCGCAAGATTTTCGTCGACGAATCGCTCCAACCGTTGCGCTTATGGCGCGGGCGTGCACGGATCTTGTTCATGTTATTGCCAAGTGTGGTTTCTTTAGTCGACGAATCGCAGCAGCAGCAGCAGAATCAGGGAAGGGAAGAATCGAAGAGAATTACCTTGATAGATCTTGCTATCGGCGGAGAGGGGAGGACGGGGAAGAGCTCGGGCAAGGGGGCGACGCCCTGGCCTGGGGAAGGGGGTGAGCTCGGGGAAGGCGTGGATGGCGGCGCAGGAGGAACGTGGAGGGCGGCGATGCAGTTTCTTCCTCGGCGGTGACGAGATGCGCCGCCGCTCCTCTGCTTCTTCGGGAGGGAGACGCGCTCCGGGGACGGCAAAGGTATGGTGGAGGAGGGGGAGGCTGCGGGGAGGAGGGAGAAGGGCCTGGCGGTGGCTCGGTGGGCGGCGGCAGGCGTCAGCGACGGAGACGGGTGGTGGCGGCTCGGGGGATTTTTTGGAGGGGGAGTAGCTAGGGCGCGGCAACGAAAGGGAAAAGAGAGGGGGAAATTTTCGCTAAGTACTTCTCTGCCGCCTAATCTTTGCCGAGTATCACTCTCTGCCGAGTGCATATTGTCGGGATACTCGGCATAGTTTGCCCGTAGGTTTGCCGATTCCCTCAATGCCGAGTGTCACATACTAGAATACTCGGCAAAGTATTGGCCAATTTTAGTTACTTTCACCATTGGTCACTGTTTAAATATACAAATAATAATATATTCATTAATATTAGTTCATATAGCATATATTCATTAATATTAGTTTTAGGCGCCATCCCGACAATCCGGATCGAACCCATGTGCTCACACCCGGAAATTCTCGGATCTACAGATACCGGAGCCCGGAGGGGGTAGCAATGTGAATATCTTTGCATGGTTGTGTTCTATTGGACCCTACAAAGTGATAAAACAAGATCACAACCCACCCCTACATGTGTTATGGCCTCACCGACGTCGGATTCTCTCTTCCGGGTTCCAGGACTGCTCACACCCCGAAACTCCCGGATCTGACGTAACGGGGGGGATCTTGCAAGTAGGTGGGCCCTACCATTGTCAAGGGTGTTCCTTGGGCCTACCATGACACAACCAAGCAACTAGTCACTTTGCTACCCACTTCCGGCTCACGAAGAGGGGGCTAGACGCCGGTTCTGTCTTTTTCTACACCGGGGCTAGGGTATCTCCGGAGAGGGGATCTGGAGCGTCGGTATCCCACCTAAACCAATGCTTTGCCATGCCATGTGTGTTATAGTTTATCATGGGTGTTGGGTGACAAATATACCATCACTCTCTTTGCCGGGGCCTCACCGACGTCGGATTCTCTCTTCCGGGTTCCAGGACTGCTCACACCCCGAAACTCCCGGATCTGACGTAACGGGGGGAATCTTGCAAGTAGGTGGGCCCTACCATTGTCAAGGGTGTTCCTTGGGCCTAACATGACACAACCAAGCAACTAGTTCCACTTTGCTACCCACTTCCGGCTCACGCAGAGGGGGCTGGACGCCGGTTCCGTCTTTTTCTACACCGGGGCTAGTGTATCTCCGGAGAGGGGACCCGGAGCGTCGGGATCCCACCTAAACCAATGTTTTGCCATGCCATGTGTGTTAGATTGTATCATGGGTGTTGGGTTCCAAAGATACCATCACTCTCTGTGCCGGGGCCTCACCGACGTCGGATTCTCTCTCGCGGGTTCCAGGACTGCTCACACCCCAAAACTCCCGGATCTGACGTAACGGGGGGAATCTTGCAAGTAGGTGGGCCCTACCATTGTCAAGGGTGTTCCTTGGGCCTAACATGACACAACCAAGCAACTAGTTCCACTTTGCTACCCACTTCCGGCTCACGCAGAGGGGGCTGGACGCCGGTTTCCGTCTTTTTCTACACCGGGGCTAGTGTATCTCCGGAGAGGGGACCCGGAGCGTCGGGATCCCACCTAAACCAATGTTTTGCCATTCCATGTGTGTTAGATTGTATCATGGGTGTTGGGTGCCAAAGATACCATCACTCTCTGTGTCGGGGCCTCACCGACGTCGGATTCTCTCTCGCGGGTTCCAGGACTGCTCACACCCCGAAACTCCCGAATCTGACGTAACGGGGGAAATCTTGCAAGTAGGTGGGCCCTACCATTGTCAAGGGTGTTACTTGGGCCTAACATGACACAACCAAGCAACTAGTTCCACTTTGCTACCCACTTACGGCTCACGCAGAGGGGGCTAGACGCCGGTTCCGTCTTTTTCTACACCGGGGCTAGTGTATCTCCGGAGAGGGGACCCGGAGCGTCGGGATCCCACCTAAACCAATGCTTTGCCATTCCATGTGTGTTATAGTTTATCATGGGTGTTGGGTGAAAAATATACAATCACTCTCTTTGCCGGGGCCTCACCGACGTCGGATTCTCTCTTCCGGGTTCCAGGACTGCTATCACACCGAAACTCCCGGATCAGACGTAACGGGGGGGATCTTGCAAGTAGGTGGTCCCTACCATTGTCAAGGGTGTTCCTTGGGCCTACCATGACACAACCAAGCAACTAGTTCCACTTTGCTACCCACTTACGGCTCACGCAGAGGGGGCTAGACGCCGGTTCCGTCTTTTTCTACACCGTGGCTAGTGTATCTCCGGAGAGGGGACCCGGAGCGTCGGGATCCCACCTAAACCAATGATTTGCCATGCCATGTGTGTTATAGTTTATCATGGGTGTTGGGTGACAAATATACCATCACTCTCTGTTCCGGGGCCTCACCGACGTCGGATTCTCTCTCGCGGGTTCCAGGACTGCTCACACCCCGAAACTCCCGGATCTGACGTAACAGGGGGAATCTTGCAAGTAGGTGGGCCCTACCATTGTCAAGGGTGTTCCTTGGGCCTAACATGACACAACCAAGCAACTAGTTCCACTTTGCTACCCACTTCCGGCTCACGCAGAGGGGGCTGGACACCGGTTCCGTCTTTTTCTACACCGGGGCTAGTGTATCTCCGGAGAGGGGACCCGGAGCGTCGGGATCCCACCTAAACCAATGTTTTGCCATGCCATGTGTGTTAGATTGTATCATGGGTGTTGGGTTCCAAAGATACCATCACTCTCTGTGCCGGGGCCTCACCGACGTCGGATTCTCTCTCGCGGGTTCCAGGACTGCTCACACCCCAAAACTCCCGGATCTGACGTAACGGGGGGAATCTTGCAAGTAGGTGGGCCCTACCATTGTCAAGGGTGTTCCTTGGGCCTAACATGACACAACCAAGCAACTAGTTCCACTTTTCTACCCACTTCCGGCTCACGCAGAGGGGGCTGGACGCCGGTTCCATCTTTTTCTACACCGGGGCTAGTGTATCTCCGGAGAGGGGACCCGGAGCGTCAGGATCCCACCTAAACCAATGTTTTGCCATGCCATGTGTGTTAGATTGTATCATGGGTGTTGGGTTCCAAAGATACCATCACTCTCTGTGCCGGGGCCTCACCGACGTCGGATTCTCTCTCGCTGGTTCCAGGACTGCTCACACCCCAAAACTCCCGGATCTGACGTAACGGGGGGAATCTTGCAAGTAGGTGGGCCCTACCATTGTCAAGGGTGTTCCTTGGGCCTAACATGACACAACCAAGCAACTAGTTCCACTTTGCTACCCACTTCCGGCTCACGCAGAGGGGGCTGGACGCCGGTTCCGTCTTTTTCTACACCGGGGCTAGTGTATCTCCGGAGAGGGGACCCGGAGCGTCGGGATCCCACCTAAACCAATGTTTTGCCATGCCATGTGTGTTATATTGTATCATGGGTGTTGGGTGCCAAAGATACCATCACTCTCTGTGCCGGGGCCTCACCGACGTCGGATTCTCTCTCGCGGGTTCCAGGACTGCTCACACCCCAAAACTCCCGGATCTGACGTAACGGGGGGAATCTTGCAAGTAGGTGGGCCCTACCATTGTCAAGGGTGTTCCTTGGGCCTAACATGACACAACCAAGCAACTAGTTCCACTTTTCTACCCACTTCCGGCTCACGCAGAGGGGGCTGGACGCCGGTTCCGTCTTTTTCTACACCGGGGCTAGTGTATCTCCGGAGAGGGGACCCGGAGCGTCAGGATCCCACCTAAACCAATGTTTTGCCATGCCATGTGTGTTAGATTGTATCATGGGTGTTGGGTTCCAAAGATACCATCACTCTCTGTGCCGGGGCCTCACCGACGTCGGATTCTCTCTCGCGGGTTCCAGGACTGCTCACACCCCAAAACTCCCGGATCTAACGTAACGGGGGGAATCTTGCAAGTAGGTGGGCCCTACCATTGTCAAGGGTGTTCCTTGGGCCTAACATGACACAACCAAGCAACTAGTTCCACTTTGCTACCCACTTCTGGCTCACGCAGAGGGGGCTGGACGCCGGTTCCGTCTTTTTCTACACCGGGGCTAGTGTATCTCCGGAGAGGGGACCCGGAGCGTCGGGATCCCACCTAAACCAATGTTTTGCCATGCCATGTGTGTTAGATTGTATCATGGGTGTTGGGTGCCAAAGATACCATCACTCTCTGTGCCGGGGCCTCACCGACGTCGGATTCTCTCTCGCGGGTTCCAGGACTGCTCACACCCCGAAACTCCCGGATCTGACGTAACGGGGGGAATCTTGCAAGTAGGTGGGCCCTACCATTGTCAAGGGTGTTACTTGGTCCTAACATGACACAACCAAGCAAATAGTTCCACTTTGCTACCCACTTACGGCTCACGCAGAGGGGGCTAGACGCCGGTTCCGTCTTTTTCTACACCGGGGCTAGTGTATCTCCGGAGAGGGGACCCGGAGCGTCGGGATCCCACCTAAACCAATGCTTTGCCATGCCATGTGTGTTATAGTTTATCATGGGTGTTGGGTGACAAATATACCATCACTCTCTTTGCCGGGGCCTCACCGACGTCGGATTCTCTCTTCCAGGTTCCAGGACTGCTATCACACCGAAACTCCCGGATCTGACGTAACGGGGGGAATCTTGCAAGTAGGTGGGCCCTACCATTGTCAAGAGTGTTCCTTGGGCCTACCATGACACAACCAAGCAAGTAGTTCCACTTTGCTACCCACTTACGGCTCACGCAGAGTGGGCTAGACGCCGGTTCCGTCTTTTTCTACACCGGGGCTAGTGTATCTCCGGAGAGGGGACCCGGAGCGTCGGGATCCCACCTAAACCAATGATTTGCCATTCCATGTGTGTTATAGTTTATCATGGGTGTTGGGTGACAAATATACCATCACTCTCTGTTCCGGGGCCTCACCAACGTCGGATTCTCTCTCGCGGGTTCCAGGACTGCTCACACCCCGAAACTCCCGGATCTGACGTAACAGGGGGAATCTTGCAAGTAGGTGGGCCCTACCATTGTCAAGGGTGTTCCTTGGGCCTAACATGACACAACCAAGCAACTAGTTCCACTTTGCTACCCACTTCCGGCTCACGCAGAGGGGGCTGGACGTCGGTTCCGTATTTTTCTACACCGGGGCTAGTGTATCTCCGAGAGGGGACCCGGAGCGTCGGGATCCCACCCAAACCAATGTTTTGCCATGCAATGTGTGTTAGATTGTATCATGGGTGTTGGGTGCCAAATATACCATCACTCTTTGTGCCGGGGCCTCACCGACGTCGGATTCTCTCTCGCGGGTTCCAGGACTGCTCACACCCCGAAACTCCCGGATCTGACGTAACGGGGGGAATCTTGCAAGTAGGTGGGCCCTACCATTGTCAAGGGTGTTCCTTGGGCTTAACATGACACAACCAAGCAACTAGTTCCACTTTGCTACCCACTTCCGGCTCACGCAGAGGGGGCTGGACGCCGGTTCCGTCTTTTTCTACACCGGGGCTAGTGTATCTCCGGAGAGGGGACCCGGAGCGTCGGGATCCCACCTAAACCAATGTTTTGCCATGCCATGTGTGTTAGATTGTATCATGGGTGTTGGGTGCCAAAGATACCATCACTCTCTGTGCCGGGGCCTCACCGACGTCGGATTCTCTCTCGCGGGTTCCAGGACTGCTCACACCCCGAAACTCCCGGATCTGACGTAACGGGGGGAATCTTGCAAGTAGGTGGTCCCTACCATTGTCAAGGGTGTTCCTTGGGCCTAACATGACACAACCAAGCAACTAGTTCCACTTTGCTACCCACTTACGGCTCACGCAGAGGGGGCTAGACGCCGGTTCCGTCTTTTTCTACACCGGGGCTAGTGTATCTCCGGAGAGGGGACCCGGAGCGTCGGGATCCCACCTAAACCAATGCTTTGCCATGCCATGTGTGTTATAGTTTATCATGGGTGTTGGGTGAAAAATATACAATCACTCTCTTTGCCGGGGCCTCACCGACGTCGGATTCTCTCTTCCGGGTTCCAGGACTGCTATCACACCGAAACTCCCGGATCAGACATAACGGGGGGAATCTTGCAAGTAGGTGGGCCCTACCATTGTCAAGGGTGTTCCTTGGGCCTACCATGACACAACCAAGCAACTAGTTCCACTTTGCTACCCACTTACGGCTCACGCAGAGGGGGCTAGACGCCGGTTCCGTCTTTTTCTACACCGTGGCTAGTGTATCTCCGGAGAGGGGACCCGGAGCGTCGGGATCCCACCTAAACCAATGATTTGCCATGCCATGTGTGTTATAGTTTATCATGGGTGTTGGGTTACAAATATACCATCACTCTCTGTTCCGGGGCCTCACCGACGTCGGATTCTCTCTCGCGGGTTCCAGGACTGCTCACACCCCGAAACTCCCGGATCTGACGTAACAGGGGGAATCTTGCAAGTAGGTGGGCCCTACCATTGTCAAGGGTGTTCCTTGGGCCTAACATGACACAAACAAGCAACTAGTTCCACTTTTCTACCCACTTCCGGCTCACGCAGAGGGGGCTGGACGCCGGTTCCGTATTTTTCTACACCGGGGCTAGTGTATCTCCGGAGAGGGGACCCGGAGCGTCGGGATCCCACCCAAACCAATGTTTTGCCATGCAATGTGTGTTAGATTGTATCATGGGTGTTGGGTGCCAAAGATACCATCACTCTCTGTGCCGGGGCCTCACCGACGTCGGATTCTCTCTCGCGGGTTCCAGGACTGCTCACACCCCGAAACTCCCGGATCTGACGTAACGGGGGGAATCTTGCAAGTAGGTGGTCCCTACCATTGTCAAGGGTGTTCCTTGGGCCTAACATGACACAACCAAGCAACTAGTTCCACTTTGCTACCCACTTACGGCTCACGCAGAGGGGGCTAGACGCCGGTTCCGTCTTTTTCTACACCGGGGCTAGTGTATCTCCGGAGAGGGGACCCGGAGCGTCGGGATCCCACCTAAACCAATGCTTTGCCATGCCATGTGTGTTATAGTTTATCATGGGTGTTGGGTGAAAAATATACAATCACTCTCTTTGCCGGGGCCTCACCGACGTCGGATTCTCTCTTCCGGGTTCCAGGACTGCTATCACACCGAAACTCCCGGATCAGACATAACGGGGGGAATCTTGCAAGTAGGTGGGCCCTACCATTGTCAAGGGTGTTCCTTGGGCCTACCATGACACAACCAAGCAACTAGTTCCACTTTGCTACCCACTTACGGCTCACGCAGAGGGGGCTAGACGCCGGTTCCGTCTTTTTCTACACCGTGGCTAGTGTATCTCCGGAGAGGGGACCCGGAGCGTCGGGATCCCACCTAAACCAATGATTTGCCATGCCATGTGTGTTATAGTTTATCATGGGTGTTGGGTTACAAATATACCATCACTCTCTGTTCCGGGGCCTCACCGACGTCGGATTCTCTCTCGCGGGTTCCAGGACTGCTCACACCCCGAAACTCCCGGATCTGACGTAACAGGGGGAATCTTGCAAGTAGGTGGGCCCTACCATTGTCAAGGGTGTTCCTTGGGCCTAAGATGACACAAACAAGCAACTAGTTCCACTTTTCTACCCACTTCCGGCTCACGCAGAGGGGGCTGGACGCCGGTTCCGTATTTTTCTACACCGGGGCTAGCGTATCTCCGGAGAGGGGACCCGGAGCGTCGGGATCCCACCCAAACCAATGTTTTGCCATGCAATGTGTGTTAGATTGTATCATGGGTGTTGGGTGCCAAAGATACCATCACTCTCTGTGTCGGGGCCTCACCGATGTCGGATTCTCTCTCCCGGGTTCTAGGACTGCTCACACCCCGAAACTCGCGGATCTGACGTAACGGGGGGAATCTTGCAAGTAGGTGGGCCCTACCATTGTCAAGGGTGTTCCTTGGGCCTAACATGACACAACCAAGCAACTAGTTCCACTTTGCTACCCACTTCCGGCTCACGCAGAGGGGGCTGGACGCCGGTTCCATCTTTTTCTACACCGGGGCTAGTGTATCTCCGGAGAGGGGACCCGGAGCGTCGGGATCCCACCTAAACCAATGTTTTTCCATGCCATGTGTGTTATATTGTATCATGGGTGTTGGGTGCCAAAGATACCATCACTCTCTGTGCCGGAGCCTCACCGACGTCGGATTCTCTCTCGCGGGTTCCAGGACTGCTCACACCCCGAAACTCCCGGATCTGACGTAACGGGGGGAATCTTGCAAGTAGGTGGGCCCTACCATTGTCAAGGGTGTTCCTTGGGCCTAACATGACACAACCAAGCAACTAGTTCCACTTTGCTACCCACTTCCGGTTCACGCAGAGGGGGCTGGACGCCGGTTCCGTCTTTTTCTACACCGGGGCTAGTGTATCTCCGGAGAGGGGACCCGGAGCGTCGGGATCCCACCTAAACCAATGTTTTGCCATGCCATGTGTGTTAGATTGTATCATGGGTGTTGGGTTCCAAAGATACCATCACTCTCTGTGCCGGGGCCTCACCGACGTCGGATTCTCTCTCGCGGGTTCCAGGACTGCTCACACCCCAAAACTCCCGGATCTGACGTAACGGGGGGAATCTTGCAAGTAGGTGGGCCCTACCATTGTCAAGGGTGTTCCTTGGGCCTAACATGACACAACCAAGCAACTAGTTCCACTTTTCTACCCACTTCCGGCTCACGCAGAGGGGGCTGGACGCCGGTTCCGTCTTTTTCTACACCGGGGCTAGTGTATCTCCGGAGAGGGGACCCGGAGCGTCAGGATCCCACCTAAACCAATGTTTTGCCATGCCATGTGTGTTAGATTGTATCATGGGTGTTGGGTTCCAAAGATACCATCACTCTCTGTGCCGGGGCCTCACCGACGTCGGATTCTCTCTCGCGGGTTCCAGGACTGCTCACACCCCAAAACTCCCGGATCTGACGTAACGGGGGGAATCTTGCAAGTAGTTGGGCCCTACCATTGTCAAGGGTGTTCCTTGGGCCTAACATGACACAACCAAGCAACTAGTTCCACTTTGCTACCCACTTCCGGCTCACGCAGAGGGGGCTGGACGCCGGTTCCGTCTTTTTCTACACCGGGGCTAGTGTATCTCCGGAGAGGGGACCCGGAGCGTCGGGATCCCACCTAAACCAATGTTTTGCCATGCCATGTGTGTTAGATTGTATCATGGGTGTTGGGTGCCAAAGATACCATCACTCTCTGTGCCGGGGCCTCACCGACGTCGGATTCTCTCTCGCGGGTTCCAGGACTGCTCACACCCCAAAACTCCCGGATCTGACGTAACGGGGGGAATCTTGCAAGTAGGTGGGCCCTAACATTGTCAAGGGTGTTCCTTGGGCCTAACATGACACAACCAAGCAACTAGTTCCACTTTTCTACCCACTTCCGGCTCACGCAGAGGGGGCTGGACGCCGGTTCCGTCTTTTTCTACACCGGGGCTAGTGTATCTCCGGAGAGGGGACCCGGAGCGTCAGGATCCCACCTAAACCAATGTTTTGCCATGCCATGTGTGTTAGATTGTATCATGGGTGTTGGGTTCCAAAGATACCATCACTCTCTGTGCCGGGGCCTCACCGACGTTGGATTCTCTCTCGCGGGTTCCAGGACTGCTCACACCCCAAAACTCCCGGATCTAACGTAACGGGGAGAATCTTGCAAGTAGGTGGGACCTACCATTGTCAAGGGTGTTCCTTGGGCCTAACATGACACAACCAAGCAACTAGTTCCACTTTTCTACCCACTTCCGGCTCACGCAGAGGGGGCTGGACGCCGGTTCCGTCTTTTTCTACACCGGGGCTAGTGTATCTCCGGAGAGGGGACCCGGAGCGTCGGGATCCCACCTAAACCAATGTTTTGCCATGCAATTTGTGTTAGATTGTATCATGGGTGTTGGGTGCCAAAGATACCATCACTCTCTGTGCCGGGGCCTCACCGACGTCGGATTCTCTCTCGCGGGTTCCAGGACTGCTCACACCCGAAACTCCCGGATCTGACGTAACGGGGGGAATCTTGCAAGTAGGTGGGCCCTACCATTGTCAAGGGTGTTACTTGGTCCTAACATGACACAACCAAGCAACTAGTTCCACTTTGCTACCCACTTACGGCTCACGCAGAGGGGGCTAGACGCCGGTTCCGTCTTTTTCTACACCGGGGCTAGTGTATCTCCGGAGAGGGGACCCGGAGCGTCGGGATCCCACCTAAACCAATGCTTTGCCATGCCATGTGTGTTATAGTTTATCATGGGTGTTGGGTGAAAAATATACAATCACTCTCTTTGCCGGGGCCTCACCGACGTCGGATTCTCTCTTCCGGGTTCCAGGACTGCTATCACACCGAAACTCCCGGATCAGACATAACGGGGGGAATCTTGCAAGTAGGTGGGCCCTACCATTGTCAAGGGTGTTCCTTGGGCCTACCATGACACAACCAAGCAACTAGTTCCACTTTGCTACCCACTTACGGCTCACGCAGAGGGGGCTAGACGCCGGTTCCGTCTTTTTCTACACCGTGGCTAGTGTATCTCCGGAGAGGGGACCCGGAGCGTCGGGATCCCACCTAAACCAATGATTTGCCATGCCATGTGTGTTATAGTTTATCATGGGTGTTGGGTTACAAATATACCATCACTCTCTGTTCCGGGGCCTCACCGACGTCGGATTCTCTCTCGCGGGTTCCAGGACTGCTCACACCCCGAAACTCCCGGATCTGACGTAACAGGGGGAATCTTGCAAGTAGGTGGGCCCTACCATTGTCAAGGGTGTTCCTTGGGCCTAACATGACACAAACAAGCAACTAGTTCCACTTTTCTACCCACTTCCGGCTCACGCAGAGGGGGCTGGACGCCGGTTCCGTATTTTTCTACACCGGGGCTAGCGTATCTCCGGAGAGGGGACCCGGAGCGTCGGGATCCCACCCAAACCAATGTTTTGCCATGCAATGTGTGTTAGATTGTATCATGGGTGTTGGGTGCCAAAGATACCATCACTCTCTGTGTCGGGGCCTCACCGATGTCGGATTCTCTCTCCCGGGTTCTAGGACTGCTCACACCCCGAAACTCGCGGATCTGACGTAACGGGGGGAATCTTGCAAGTAGGTGGGCCCTACCATTGTCAAGGGTGTTCCTTGGGCCTAACATGACACAACCAAGCAACTAGTTCCACTTTGCTACCCACTTCCGGCTCACGCAGAGGGGGCTGGACGCCGGTTCCATCTTTTTCTACACCGGGGCTAGTGTATCTCCGGAGAGGGGACCCGGAGCGTCGGGATCCCACCTAAACCAATGTTTTTCCATGCCATGTGTGTTATATTGTATCATGGGTGTTGGGTGCCAAAGATACCATCACTCTCTGTGCCGGAGCCTCACCGACGTCGGATTCTCTCTCGCGGGTTCCAGGACTGCTCACACCCCGAAACTCCCGGATCTGACGTAACGGGGGGAATCTTGCAAGTAGGTGGGCCCTACCATTGTCAAGGGTGTTCCTTGGGCCTAACATGACACAACCAAGCAACTAGTTCCACTTTGCTACCCACTTCCGGTTCACGCAGAGGGGGCTGGACGCCGGTTCCGTCTTTTTCTACACCGGGGCTAGTGTATCTCCGGAGAGGGGACCCGGAGCGTCGGGATCCCACCTAAACCAATGTTTTGCCATGCCATGTGTGTTAGATTGTATCATGGGTGTTGGGTTCCAAAGATACCATCACTCTCTGTGCCGGGGCCTCACCGACGTCGGATTCTCTCTCGCGGGTTCCAGGACTGCTCACACCCCAAAACTCCCGGATCTGACGTAACGGGGGGAATCTTGCAAGTAGGTGGGCCCTACCATTGTCAAGGGTGTTCCTTGGGCCTAACATGACACAACCAAGCAACTAGTTCCACTTTTCTACCCACTTCCGGCTCACGCAGAGGGGGCTGGACGCCGGTTCCGTCTTTTTCTACACCGGGGCTAGTGTATCTCCGGAGAGGGGACCCGGAGCGTCAGGATCCCACCTAAACCAATGTTTTGCCATGCCATGTGTGTTAGATTGTATGATGGGTGTTGGGTTCCAAAGATACCATCACTCTCTGTGCCGGGGCCTCACCGACGTCGGATTCTCTCTCGCGGGTTCCAGGACTGCTCACACCCCAAAACTCCCGGATCTGACGTAACGGGGGGAATCTTGCAAGTAGTTGGGCCCTACCATTGTCAAGGGTGTTCCTTGGGCCTAACATGACACAACCAAGCAACTAGTTCCACTTTGCTACCCACTTCCGGCTCACGCAGAGGGGCTGGACGCCGGTTCCGTCTTTTTCTACACCGGGGCTAGTGTATCTCCGGAGAGGGGACCCGAAGCGTCGGGATCCCACCTAAACCAATGTTTTGCCATGCCATGTGTGTTAGATTGTATCATGGGTGTTGGGTGCCAAAGATACCATCACTCTCTGTGCCGGGGCCTCACCGACGTCGGATTCTCTCTCGCGGGTTCCAGGACTGCTCACACCCCAAAACTCCCGGATCTGACGTAACGGGGGGAATCTTGCAAGTAGGTGGGCCCTACCATTGTCAAGGGTGTTCCTTGGGCCTAACATGACACAACCAAGCAACTAGTTCCACTTTTCTACCCACTTCCGGCTCACGCAGAGGGGGCTGGACGCCGGTTCCGTCTTTTTCTACACCGGGGCTAGTGTATCTCCGGAGAGGGGACCCGGAGCGTCAGGATCCCACCTAAACCAATGTTTTGCCATGCCATGTGTGTTAGATTGTATCATGGGTGTTGGGTTCCAAAGATACCATCACTCTCTGTGCCGGGGCCTCACCGACGTTGGATTCTCTCTCGCGGGTTCCAGGACTGCTCACACCCCAAAACTCCCGGATCTAACGTAACGGGGGGAATCTTGCAAGTAGGTGGGACCTACCATTGTCAAGGGTGTTCCTTGGGCCTAACATGACACAACCAAGCAACTAGTTCCACTTTTCTACCCACTTCCGGCTCACGCAGAGGGGGCTGGACGCCGGTTCCGTCTTTTTCTACACCGGGGCTAGTGTATCTCCGGAGAGGGGACCCGGAGCGTCGGGATCCCACCTAAACCAATGTTTTGCCATGCAATTTGTGTTAGATTGTATCATGGGTGTTGGGTGCCAAAGATACCATCACTCTCTGTGCCGGGGCCTCACCGACGTCGGATTCTCTCTCGCGGGTTCCAGGACTGCTCACACCCCGAAACTCCCGGATCTGACGTAACGGGGGGAATCTTGCAAGTAGGTGGGCCATACCATTGTCAAGGGTGTTACTTGGTCCTAACATGACACAACCAAGCAACTAGTTCCACTTTGCTACCCACTTACGGCTCACGCAGAGGGGGCTAGACGCCGGTTCCGTCTTTTTCTACACCGGGGCTAGTGTATCTCCGGAGAGGGGACCCGGAGCGTCGGGATCCCACCTAAACCAATGCTTTGCCATGCCATGTGTGTTATAGTTTATCATGGGTGTTGGGTGACAAATATACCATCACTCTCTTTGCCGGGGCCTCACCGACGTCGGATTCTCTCTTCCGGGTTCCAGGACTGCTATCACACCGAAACTCCCGGATCTGACGTAACGGGGGGAATCTTGCAAGTAGGTGGGCCCTACCATTGTCAAGAGTGTTCCTTGGGCCTACCATGACACAACCAAGAAAGTAGTTCCACTTTTCTACCCACTTACGGCTCACGCAGAGGGGGCTAGACGCCGGTTCCGTCTTTTTCTACACCGGGGCTAGTGTATCTCCGGAGAGGGGACCCGGAGCGTCGGGATCCCACCTAAACCAATGATTTGCCATTCCATGTGTGTTATAGTTTATCATGGGTGTTGGGTGACAAATATACCATCACTCTCTGTTCCGGGGCCTCACCAACGTCGGATTCTCTCTCGCGGGTTCCAGGACTGCTCACACCCCGAAACTCCCGGATCTGACGTAACAGGGGGAATCTTGAAAGTAGGTGGGCCCTACCATTGTCAAGGGTGTTCCTTGGGCCTAACATGACACAACCAAGCAACTAGTTCCACTTTGCTACCCACTTCCGGCTCACGCAGAGGGGGCTGGACGCCGGTTCCGTATTTTTCTACACCGGGGCTAGTGTATCTCCGGAGAGGGGACCCGGAGCGTCGGGATCCCACCCAAACCAATGTTTTGCCATGCAATGTGTGTTAGATTGTATCATGGGTGTTGGGTGCCAAATATACCATCACTCTTTGTGCCGGGGCCTCACCGACGTCGGATTCTCTCTCGCGGGTTCCAGGACTGCTCACACCCCGAAACTCCCGGATCTGACGTAACGGGGGGAATCTTGCAAGTAGGTGGGCCCTACCATTGTCAAGGGTGTTCCTTGGGCCTAACATGACACAACCAAGCAACTAGTTCCACTTTGCTACCCACTTCCGGCTCACGCAGAGGGGGCTGGACGCCGGTTCCGTCTTTTTCTACACCGGGGCTAGTGTATCTCCGGAGAGGGGACCCGGAGCGTCGGGATCCCACCTAAACCAATGTTTTGCCATGCCATGTGTGTTAGATTGTATCATGGGTGTTGGGTGCCAAAGATACCATCACTCTCTGTGCCGGGGCCTCACCGACGTCGGATTCTCTCTCGCGGGTTCCAGGACTGCTCACACCCCGAAACTCCCGGATCTGACGTAACGGGGGGAATCTTGCAAGTAGGTGGGCCCTACCATTGTCAAGGGTGTTCCTTGGGCCTAACATGACACAACCAAGCAACTAGTTCCACTTTGCTACCCACTTCCGGCTCACGCAGAGGGGGCTGGACGCCGGTTCCGTCTTTTTCTACACCGGGGCTAGTGTATCTCCGGAGAGGGGACCCGGAGTGTCGGGATCCCACCTAAACCAATGTTTTGCCATGCCATGTGTGTTAGATTGTATCATGGGTGTTGGGTGCCAAAGATACCATCACTCTCTGTGACGGGGCCTCACCGACGTCGGATTCTCTCTCGCGGGTTCCAGGACTGCTCACACCCCGAAACTCCCGGATCTGACGTAACGGGGGGAATCTTGCAAGTAGGTGGGCCCTACCATTGTCAAGGGTGTTCCTTCGGCCTAACATGATACAACCAAGCAACTAGTTCCACTTTGCTACCCACTTCCGGCTCACGCAGAGGGGGCTAGACGCCGGTTCCGTCTTTTTCTACACCGGGGCTAGGGTATCTCACGTAGAGGGGATCCGGAGCGTCGGGATCCCACCTAAACCAATGTTTTGCCATGCCATGTGTGTTAGATTGTATCATGGGTGTTGGGTGACAAAGATACCATCACTCTCTAACATGACACTTGAACACACACCACTACGATTATTTTTGAATTTTACGACTAGATTGAAATTCCAAGGAAGAGGGATACACGCCAGTGGATCTAAACATTCTAGGATACATGGACAAACCATTTGTCCCAGCCATCTTGTGGCTCAGGTCTAGTCATACTCCTGCCTAGGCGTATAATACATGTACTCGTAGTCGTCGAAGTCGCCGCCGCCGTCGTCGCTGTCGTCGGATGGGGGCTGAAATGTCGATGGGGGAGCACGCCTGGACTGCGGGTAGCGCAGGCGGGGGTTATCGCCGTTCCTTATGTAGTTCATGACGCCCTGGAGAGTCCGGCCGCGCCACCACAGCCGACGACCAGCCTCGTTGAAGTTCGAAGGAGGCGGGCCGTCCCCCTCGTACCTAGCAAGCGCCCTCTCACGCCGATTGAAGAAGAAGACGTCCCAACCTGCGCTGTAGTTGGGATCCCATTGGGGATACGTCCGCTGCGCCGGTGTCAGCTCGAAGTAGTAGTGGTTCGTGATGGCCGCCCGGCGCGCCAGACCTCGAGGGACAGGAGGGACCGGCACGCCTCCGGCGCTCAGCATCCACCCGGCGGGGACGCCGTACCCGGGAGGGCAGGGGTAGTTCGAGGCGCAGAGCTCCTCCGCCTCCGAGCAGGTTATAGTGGGTACGGTGGAAGACATGGAAGAGTTGGCGCGAAGAAATGGAAGAATGCTGGGTTGTAGATATGTGCTAACCAAGCTAGATGCATGTGTGTTTATATACTGAGAAATGGAGGGAATGAAGCACACGGATCGTGTGTTTTCTTCGAGGTATTCCGAGCCGTTGGATCTTTCAAGTGATTGTGAGCCGTTGGATCCAATGTGTGCACACGGATTGTGTGCTTATTTCACTTCTTTGCCGAGTGTCATGTCACGGGGCACTCGGCAAAGTCTCAAACACGGGCGGGAAGAAGTAAAATTTGGTCTGCTGGTCTATATGCCGAGTGTCACATCACGGGGCACTCGGCAAAGTTTCAAACGCGGGGCGGGAAGAAATGAAACTATGGACTGACGTACATATGCCGAGTACCACCTTGGGATACTCGGCAAAGATTCAAAATATGGGCGGGAAGAAACCGCGCGGAACCAAAAGGATTTTTGACAGCATGTATGCCGAGTCCCCGTCCCAGGGACACTTGGCAAACATTTGGTAAAAAAAAAGATATCGTTGCCGAGTCCCCGTCCCAGGGACACTCGGCAAAGTAGAAACCACTGTTCTACAGACTCGAAAATGCCACGTGTCTTGGCTCTTTGCCGAGCGTGCCCTTTGCCGAGTGTCCTTGAGGTTGTAAGCCGATAGTGTAATCGTTGCCGAGTGCTGGAAGCAGGGCACACACGGCAAAGGTAGTTAGTGCCGAGTGTTCTCTATTTGCCGAGTGTCACAAAAAATGGCCACTCGGCAAACGGTGTATACGCCGAGCATTTGGTATACGCCGAGTGTTCCCTTGGTCTTCTCGGCTTTCCGTAGTATACGCCGAGTATCCCGTGAATTGGCACTCGGCGAAAAGTTGGAGACTCGGCAGCATTGGATTTTCCAGTAGTGGCCTGAGGGTGGTGTGGGCCCCTCGGTCATCCACCGCCATCGCCCTTTCGCCTATTTATCCCCCCTATACATCAACCCTAGAAATATACCACTTTTTCCCGAGAAATACCCAAGGCCGCCGTCATCGTCAACCTGAGATCAGGAGGGTTCTGGAGTTCTCCCCGGCACCCTGCCGGGAGAGAAATGCATCACCGGAGGGGTCTACACCATCATGCCCACCTCCGGAGTGATGTGTGAGTAGTTCATCCCTGGACTACAGGTCCATAGTAGTAGCTAGATGGTTGTATTCTCCACCTTATGCCTCATATTTAGATCTCGTGAGCTGCCTCACATGATCGAGATCATCTATTTATAATGCTACATGTTGTGTTTGCTGGGATCCGATGATTATTGAATGATATGTCTGTTGATTATCAATCTATCATGTTATCTTCATGTGTATGTTATTTATGATCTTGCATCTCTCCGTTGTTAGTAGATGCTCTGGCCAAGTAGATGCTAGTGACTCCAAGAGGGAGTATTTATACTCGATAGTAGGTTAATGCCTCTTCTGCATCTGTGCTCGAGTGACAGAAACGTGTTGGATGGAGGATGTGATGTTGCCATTAGGGAGAAAACAACGATGTTTACTTCATTTTCATTGTTTACTTCATTTACGACAGACCCGGAGCTCGTCGAGCGTCACCGGGCGAGAGTGTACTCCTTCATCAAATACGCCAATGTCCATGATCTCATCGAGGGTCCAGAGGACTCCGACGATGATGAAGAAGACGAAGAGGAAGTTGACGAGAAGGCCCAGGCTTATCCTGCCCCCACCAACACTGTCAGCACTGTTGCCGCGACTGGTGCCGGCACTGCGGCCGCGCCTCCTGCCGACACTGTTGCTGACACTCGTGCTCCTCCTACTAATCCCTCCAGCTTTGGCACTGTTGCCTAAACTTATCAAAGATCAAATCGTTAAATCCCCGAGATGCCGGGTGAAGATGTAATATATACTCTTAAGATTTAACGACATGATTCCTTTTGCAAGTTTTAACAAGACTGGCTCAATGCCGGATCGCTTTGGATCAAGTCCCGAGTGTTTTTTCTTGTTTACTATGTTCTCCAATCTTTGCTCTTGTCTACCATTTTGGCATTCAACAGTCGAGTCACAAGGTCACAAAAACATAGCTTACAATACTCAAAACTTTGAGATATGGTTTAGAGCCATCCGACACAGGGACAAAAGAACAACAAACATATGTCATCTAACTGGTTTTCCTTTCCTTATCCGTATTTCATGTGTTAAGCGACCTTTAGCTTTTCCTCTTGCTAGCCATGAAGGCGGGTTGCGGGCAACAGCTGATTCGAAGAGTGGGCCTTTGGTACTGACACACTACTACGCTGACATAGGAAATTCAGGCTTAGCCAACCGACATACAGATTACAAAAATAAACACAGATATACAAACATAAACATTAGGCAAAGGCAGTCCCTGAGTTTCTTATCGGGGTGCCGAGATTTCATTACAAGGTACAAAGATACATACATTATGCCCTTAAGAGTAAAAGGGACGAAGGAGAGCTACATTCCAAGGTCGTTTGCTTTCTTCTCCGGACATGTCCATCTTGGTTTTCGCCTGCTCCTAAGCATCTATAAGATAATACGCATCATTGTGCAGAGCCTTGCTCACAATTAATGGCCCTTACCATGGAGGTGATAACTTGTGCATGCCAGATGTGTGTTGCACAAGCCTAAGCACCAGATCTCCCTCGCGGAACACGTGAGAATTATCCTTCCGGCTATGATAGCATTGGAGGTTCTGCTGATATATCGCTGACCTGGACAATGCCACATCTCACGCTTCTTTGAGCAAATCGACATCATCCTCCCGAGCTTCCTTTACCTCATATTCAGTGTACATAGTGACTCTTGGCGAGTCATGCTGTATGTCGGTCGGCAGGACTGCTTCTTCCCCATAGACAAGAAAAAATGGCGTGTAGCTAGTAGAGCGATTTGGGGTAGTCCTGAGAGTCCACATCACTGCCGGTATCTCATCCAGTCAACAACCCAGAGCATGTTGCATGGGTTCAATTAGCCGGGATTTTATGCCGGACAAAACCAATGTATTTTGCCCTTTCAACTTGCCCATTGGATTCTGGATGCGCGACTGATGCCAGGTCAAGTCTGATCCTTTTTTCCTCGCAGAACCGTGCAAAGGCTCCCTCGGCGAAGTTGGTACCATTATCCGAGATAATGCTATGCGGGCAACCATACCTCCGAATGATGTCCTTCAGGAATGATACGGTCGTGCGGCCGTCACACTTACTTATTGGCTTCACCTCTATCCACTTGGTGAACTTATCCACCATTACCAGCATATGGGTCATGTTGCCTCGGGCAGGACTGAATGGCCCCACCATGTCCAGACACCAAACAACGAATGACCATGTGATGTGAATAGTTTTGAGTGCTGAAGCCGGTATGTGAATTTTGCTGGCGTACCTCTGACATCCATTCAATTTTCGGACAATGTCCCATGCCTGCTGCAAAGCATCGGACCAATAGAATCCATGCAGGAATGCCTTTTTAACCAGGGCTCTTGAAGATGCATGATGACCACATTCTCCTTGATGAATATCCTGGAGAATTTCCTGCCCTTCTTCTGGTTCTACACAACGTTGAAGCACACCGGTGACACTTCACCTGTACATCTCACCATTGATGATGGTAAAAGCCTTGGATCTTCTTTGTATCTGCCCGGACGAGTCCTTTTCGCTCGGTAAACCGCCATCCATCCTGTATGACATCATAGGCTGTGCCCATAATGGCACAACTCAAACAGCGAAGACGGGCTCATCAATCGCCATTGGTTCAACCGTCATTGCCTCATACGGCATAGGCTGACAAGTCCCCGGGTTCTCCAAAATGGGGCCAACATCCACGTCCATCGGGACGATATCAGGTTCCGGATTTGCCGGGACAAATATTGACTCGGATTCAGGTGATGGCTTGATTGATGGTTTCCGAAGATGCTCGAGTCATATGCTGGATGGAATGGCCTGCCAGGACGAACCCAACTTGGACAGTATGTCGGCAGCTTCATTCAATCCCCGATGTACATGATGGAACTCGCAACCATGAAAGTACCCCGAGACCTTCTGAACATGAAACCGATATGATGCCATGTTGGCATCCAAGGCATCCCAATTGTCAGAAGCTTGCTAGACCACAAGATCTGAATTACCGTAACACACTATCCAGTGAATGCCGATTCCTTGGCCAGTTTGAACCCATGGACCAACGCCTCATACTCGTCCACATTATTGGATGCAGCAAAATGAATTTGCAGTACATACTTCAGCTGATCTCGCTTGGGCGAGGTAAGACCTACCCCGGCACGCAGCCCATCTTTCATCTTGGATCCATCAAATGCATCTTCCAGTAGTTGCAGTCAGGCAATTTTGGCTCATATTGCATCTCGGCCCAATCGACGAGGAAATCAGCCAAGACCTGAGATTTGATGGCATCTCTTCTTACATACTGTGGCGTGTAAGGTGCCAGCTCCATGGCCCATTTGGCTATTCGTCCACTTGCATCTTTATTGCCAATTATCTCCGAGATAGGAGCTACACACCACCGTCATAGGATGCTCTTGGAAGTAATGCTCGAGTTTCTTGGACGCCATATAGAGACCATATGTCATCTTCTAGTAGTGCGGATAATTCTGCTTGGACAATGAGATCACCTCGCTCAGATAATATACCGGTCTTTGTGATGGTCCAGGAGTGCACCCATTGGGAAACCCCAAGAAGAAGGTATGAAGGGCACATCAGCAAGTTTCCCTCAGAAAGGAACCAAGGTTCAATCGACCAGTAGGAGAAAGAAATCACTTCTGAAGGTTGAAGACAGCTGATGTTGGCAGGGCACACTACCAGTTCAACGTGGAATCTACACAACACAATCAAATTACTTTGCCCCAACGAAGCAGTGAGGTTGTCAATCTCACCAGTTTTGTTGAAAACAAAGATTAGACGTATAGTGTGGAAAATAGTACTTGTTTGCAGTAGATGAAAGAGAATAGTGATGGCAATGAATCAAAGGAAAACCAATAATTGCAGTAGGAAAAAAATGGTTGCAGTGGTTGTATTATCAGTGTAAGGAAATGGACCGGGGTCCACAGTTCACTAGTGTTGTCTCTCCAAAACAGATAGATAACATGTTGGGTAGACAAATTACAGCTGGGAAATTAACGGATATAAAGGCTGCACCATAGTGCATATGCATGACATGATGATTTCTATGTGATTCATGCAGGCATTACAACAAGATTATTAGACCGTTATCCAACTGCATCTATGACTAATAATCCACCCTCAGAGCGTCATCCAATCAAACCTAGGGTATTAAGTTGCAAGTAGCAGATAAATGCATTAAGCAAAGTGTGTAATCTAAACAATGTAAACATTGTTGTTTTCTCCCTAATGGCAACAACACATCCCCACTCGTTACGTTTCTGTCACTCGAGCGTGAGTGAAAGGGAGGCATGAACCCACTATCGAGCATAAATACTCCCTCTTGGAGTTACAAGCATCAACTTGGCCAAAGCATCTACTAGTAACAGAGAGCATGCAAGATCATAAATAACATAAACATGATAGATTGATAATCACTGGACATAGCATTCAATATTCATTGGATCCCAACAAACAAAACATGTAGCATTAAAATAAGATGATCTTGATCATGTTAGGCAGCTCACAAGATCTAAACATGAGGCGTAAAGAGGAGAGAACAACCATCTAGCTACTGCTATGGACCCGTAGTCCAAGGATGAACTAGTCACGCCTCACTTCGGAGGTAGGCATGGTGATGATTCCCCCTCCTCGTAGGGTGCCGGGGAGAGCCTCGGAACCCTCCCAAACTAGGGTTGACGATAACGGCGGCTAAGGAACTTTTGGTGGAAAAACGCTCGGGTATTTAGGGTTAACCCATGGAGGAGCTTAAATACGCAAGAGGGCAACATCGGTGGGTGGCTAGGGGAGCCGCGCCGCCCTATGGTGTGGGCCCTCCAAGCCCCCCTCCGGACTCCGTGTACGTGATAGATTTCTAAGACCCTGGGATTTTTTTCCGTCCAATTCCGAGAATATTTCCACAACAACTTTTCTGAAACCAAAAATAGCTGAAACAGGAACTAGCTCTGTGGCATCTTGTCAATAGGTTAGTCCCAGGAAATTCATAAAAATGACATAAAGTGTATATAAAACATGCAGCATATGGCATGAAAACAACATGGAACATCAGAAACTATAGATACGTTTGAGACATATCAAGCATCCCCAAGCTTAGTTCCTACTCGTCCTCGAGGAGGTAAAACGATAAAAACAAATAATTTCTGAGGTGACATGCTACCAACATAAACTTGATCATCTAAATTGTAAAAGCATATGTAAGCTGAGATCATAGTACTTTAAACACATGCATGATAGGTATAATTATAACAATGAAAATTAGCAATCACTTTGCATCATGAAAAGTAACAAAAATACAAGATCATGAATAATAATGCACTTGAAAGTTATACATTTGTTTCGAACATAAATAAAACATACCAAAGTGATATTTCGCTTGTCTTTAAGAGTGGGGTAAAACATAAATACCAGGACACCTTCACACTTCAAGTCGATGACTAGAACAAATAATTTGAGAGCAAGTAATAACACATCATGAATCAATCAGTAATAATCTTTCAGACTGATCCATATTAAACTCAGAATGGCGACTATGCTCTCTTAATTGTGCATAAATTTAGAAGATGGAGACTCAACATAAAAGTAAAAGAAAGGATTTTCGCAGAGGGAAGCAGGAATTAACTCATGTGCTAGAGCTTTTTGTTTTATTAAACATAGGTATTGAAAACATTTTTTTGAGAGGTGTATGATTATGTCAACGAATGGTAAACAGGAAATACAGTATGTTGCAAGCCAACTAGAGTTCACAAGAGCAGCTCCCAATGAAGGACGCAACTGGGGTCAGAAGGTCATTCATCTTCTCATGTGTTTACACAATTATGCTTTGACTAAAAATGAGGGGCAAACATAGTGAAGAGAATTTTATAGTAATCAATTTTGGGGCTGGGCTCCCTGCTGCCAGCTCTTCTATAAATTGGGATAAGAGGATGTTCCACTAGTCTAGGTGTGTAAAGTCCAATCAACAAGTGAGATAAAGATTCTCTATTCACGTCCTCATGAGCTAAAACAGGGGCACAAAACAGGAATAATTTTGAAAGTTTTAAAGGTAGCACATGAGAAATTTACTTGGAGTGACAGTTAAATACCACATGTAGGTAGGTATGGTGTACACATTTGGAAAACTTTGGTTTTTGGGATTTGGATGCACGAGTAGAGCTCATACTCAGTACAGGTGGAGGCTAGCAAAAGACTGGGATCGACAAATTAAGAGAGCCATAATGGCCATAATCATGCATAGCAACAAAAACATTATTAATCAAAACATAAATGGTATTAAAAGTCAAAAACTAAATGATCATAGAGGCTATAAGTGACTGGATTGTAGTCATAAACATGGTGTAAGCATGCGCCAAGTCAACCAAATAAAGCATTCGAAGGAGAATACCACAAAATTATGCTTCAATGTGATAAAAACAACTCGTGATTCTTTCGATGGCACATTAAGCACTCTCAGATATTTGAGACAAGTCATGCTACAATAATAACTACTAAGCATAGAATTAAAATAATATTCAACATGACATGAAAAAGTCTAGCCATAGGCTATACGAGGTTCTTTTTTCACTGTTATAAGTACAAAAATTGTACTACTTCTTTCTAACACCAATCAGTTTATACTAAACACAAATATCCAAATGATATAACAATGAAACAAGAGAGTACTACAACTACTACTCTACTAGAACTAACTGATCTGAATAAGAGATTCATGAAAAACAAGAGCTAAAAGGATTTGTAGCAGCTAGAAGAAAACTAAGAATACGAGTATGATAAATAAACGAGTATTCATATGAAAAATCGAGCGTGTATCTCTCCCACACAAGAATGCTGGGTTCCAACTATGTTTATTTCAGGAAGGAAAACAAAAGAAAAAAAGAAAAAAAACAGACACTCCAAGTAAAGTGCATATGATGTGACCGAATAAAAATATAGTTTCACTATAAGTGACATGATAAGTTGATGATGAAGAAGGGGATGCCCTAGGCATCCCCAAGCTTAGACGCTTGAGTCTTCATAGAATTTTCTGGGATGAACCACGGGGGCATCCCCAAGCTTTGTATTTTCATTCTTCTTTATCACATTATATCACCCTCTTCTCTTGACCCTTAAAAACTTCCTTCACATCAAACTCAAAGTAATTCTCATTAGAGGGTTAGTGCACAATCAAAAACTCACATGTTCTCCTTGGACACAAGCATTATTAATACTTTTTAAACATTAGCTACAACTAGTGATGTTTTGTGGAGCAAAGAAATCCACTCAACATAGTAAAAGAGAGAATGCAAGTAAAAAAGGCAGAATCTGTCAAAACTAGAACAGTCTGTAAAGATGAATTTTTTCGGGGCACTTATGTTTCTCAAATCGAATAACTTAGAACTACAAAAAGTTTCAGAAATAGCTGAGGATTAAGCACAATTTTTTAGGTCATTTTGGTCTTTATGTGATCTTTCCGCATAAATCCAAACCTAACTTCAACTTTTACTAGAGACTTTACTTGGCACAAAAAATGAGAGAAAAAAGATACAAATGAGTTGCTACAGAAGTAAACAACACCTTGACTAGAATAAAACAGAAGAAAACATTGCAAAAATAAAAACATGGGTTATCTCCCAAGAAGTGCTTTTCTTTAACGCCTTTCATCTAGGCACAGAAAGAAAGAAGATGCTCACATAAGAAATATGAATTAAGCAAAAGTGATCATCAAGAAGTAAGTATAATTTTTTTTAAGTCTAACCCACTTCCTATGCATAGGAATCTTGTAAAGAAATAAATTAAAGAAGTGCAAACTAGGAATTATGGGAAGGCAGAACAAGAGCAATTTTAAAACTTTCAACAAAAAGAGAGGTGTTTTAGTAACATGAAAATTCCTACAACCATCTTTTCCTCTCTCATAATAATTTTCAGTAGCATCATGAATAAACTCAACAACATAATTATCACATAAAGCATGTTTGTCCTGGTCTATAAGCACACAATTAATATAAAGCTCAAAAATAGTGGGATCAAAAATAAAAATAAAGACCTCTTCTTTCCCACTTTTAGCAATAGAGAAACAAGATGATTGGTCACTCTCAAAAGGTATGGGACACATTATAGCAATTCTATTTTCAGTAGCATTATAATTTATAACATCAAATAACATAGGACCATCATCTAGAGCATTACCATATAAATTTTCTAAACAAACTTCCTCATTATCATGCATATCAATAGTTGGAATAAACAGAGGATTATCATAGGATTTATCAAAGTAGAATGGATTATCATAAACAACAGTAGAAATATCATTCTCACGAGTTTCATTCACAGTAGTATCAAGGTCACAAGTATTGCAAGTATTAATTTCATCAAAAAGTGATATTTCAAAAGAATCAACAGGATCATCACAATTATCAATATAACACTCATCTTCCTTTGGTGGAGAGCATCTATAAAGATATTTAAGCATATATCCATTTTCTTCCTTGTAATATCAAATCAAAATTCAAGTATATCACAAATCTCATATTTATAGGGTGCATCATGAATATTTTTAAGCAAATAAGCAATTTCGAATGCACCCTTCCAAGCAATAAATTCTTCAATTTGTTCCACATCATAAAAAACATAATTTCCATTAACATAAGAAGATATTGTAACATTATCATTATGATCACATTGAAAAGGGAGGTGTTTATACCTCCTACAGCAACGAGATTTATCAAAGCAATAAGTAACATTATAAGTAGAGCACACATTTTTAGCATAGTTATTCAATTTATAAATTTTGTACCCATAGGTGTATCCCTTTTTGTGACAAGCGGTGTTCCTTATAATATTTTGCTATAATGCCCGCATGAATTTCATAGTAATATTTATGTCATGCATGTTCTTTATCTGTCAATGGCCCAGCTGTAATTTGTTCACCACGCATGTTAGCTATCTTTTATGGAGAGACACCTCTAGTGAACTATGGACCCTTGTCCATTTTCTCATACTGATAATACACACAGTGTTTCCACTGCTTCCACTATTTTAACACTACTTGTCCACACCATACGTTTAAGCTCTTTGTGTTCAGCAAAAATGGTGAGATTGACAACCTCACTGCTTCGTTGGGGCAAAGTGATTTGATTGTGTTTTGTAGGTTCCACGTTGCTGCTGAACCGGTAGTGCACCCTGCCATCTCAGCTACATCAACCTTCAGAGATTGCTTGTCCTCCTACTGGTCAATTCAACCTTGGTTTCTTTTCTAAGGGAAAAGTTGCCACTGCACTCTTCACAACCTTTCTCTTGGGGTTTACCAACGAGAGTGTCAATCACTCCATCAGACGCATACAAAGCCGAGCTCCAGAGTGAACGAGACGAGGCATCCCGACTGAAGAAAGATCTCAAATAAGCGCAGAGCAAGAAGGCCGAGTTAAAGAAGGCGGCCGCCGTGGAGGAAGAGCGCCAGGAAGGCAAGGTCTAGAAGCTGAAAGCTCTGATTGAGCAAACCGAGACTCGCGCCACCTCGGCTTAGGAGGAACTGGATGCGCTCAAGACCAATGCCGACATATGGATGTCGGAGCTCACCAAGATCAACTCCGAGATGGACAGTACGTTTCTTCCACCATTCTGTTTCGGCCGACATAAAATGCATGCCGACATGGGACTTATCCCGGTATCATTTCATACTTTTTTCCAGAGCACTTCCCCCGCTCCCAGCCTGCAGCCGAGAATGTCACTCGGAAGGCCCGATAGAAGAGAGTCGCGCCTGGCCCCATCTCGTAGGCCTGGGATATGGATGACCATTTGACGGCATTGACCGCGCGTCTGTCGCCACCGAGGACCATCGGAGTTGATCTCCTCAGTGTCGCCATTCGCATCTATGCCGTTCTCTGGCCAAATTCGGAGCCACCAGCGTCCGTCAACGAGCTATCGATGTGCTTGTAGGCATGCAAGGATAGGCTCAACGAATGGCGGGCATCCGCTGCCCGAGTCGGTGCAGATGAGGCCTTGACCTTTGTCCTCTCCTGGTACGAGGGAATCAACCTCGACGTCCTCCAGACAATGCGCGCCGATTCGAGGTGGACGACAGACCCGGAGCTCGTCGAGCGTCACCGGGCGAGAGTGTACTCCTTCATCAAATACGCCAATGTCCATGATCTCATCGAGGGTCCAGAGGACGCCGACGATGATGAAGAAGACGAAGAGGAAGTTGACGAGAAGGTCCAGGCTTATCCTGCCCCCACCAACACTGTCAGCACTGCTGCCGCGACTGGTGACGGCACTGCGGCCGCGCCTCCTGCCGACACTGTTGCCGACACTCGTGCTCCTCCTACTAATCCCTCCAGCTTTGGCACTGCTGCCTAAACTTATCAAAGATCAAATCGTTGAATCCCCGAGATGTCGGGTGAAGATGTAATATATACTCTTATGATTTAACGACATGATTCCTTTTGCAAGTTTTAACAAGACTGGCTCAATGTCGGATCGCTTTGGATCAAGTCCCGAGTGTTTTTTCTTGTTTACTAAGTTCTCCAATCTTTGCTCTTGTGTAGCATCCCAACTTTTAATAAAGATGTAATACCTGTGTTATTGTGCTAGTCCCTGGATCAATTGCTAGCACCACAGTACAAAATGAAATATCATGCAAATGCATCAAATTCTATTACATCGCATGATCCATTCTTTACAAAATAGGTTTACAACTTGCTTAGTCTTAGAAGACTAGCAGAAAACAAAGAAATACAACGAAAAACATAATACAACATTGAGCCCATCTTCTTCATGTGCCACAGGCAAAACATGTTGGCGATAGTCTCGAGATCCTAAACGAAATCCTCACTCGTCTTTAGAAACATCTGCAATATGGAATATGCAGCCACAAGGGAGTCAATACAATTTAATGTATTGGCAAGTAACACTATGGTGGATATAAATGGCAAGACTAATACTACATGCTTATTTGGCTGAGTGGAGTTTTTGGCTAAGTTTGCATAAAGCCAGTTTTCTCCTATCTTGTATCATAAAACAATTTCATCTATAATAGGTATCACTGATAGAAACCAATGAACCTTAACTAAAATTAAGGAGTACCACTGATAGAAATCAGGGTAAGCTCCTACCCATGTTCACCCATCAAAATTTTATTGAAGTTGTCATGATGAGATTCTTCCGTCATTCCTTGTCCAGCTGCTCATAGTTGTCCATAACCGGGGACACAGCTAAGATCTTAGTTTGTTGACTCTGGAGAGTTTGTGCACTTTCACCTTTAGACTCAAATCAGCCCAAACATCCTACACACCCTGAGTGCATTAAGGAAAGGAGAAGATTGAGACGAGATCTTTCAGAAGAAATTCCACCACCGTCAGGCTTGACCCGTTCCAACCTATACCCCCTACATCTGCTTGTCAAGCGCTGGTGAGTTCATTCAACTTAGTTGATCAAGACAGAGCCCATATGACTAAAGGCTGCACGGGAAGCTACTCAACTTAGAGGGACATGGTAATCTCTTTGTTCCTGGGTGGCCATCCGCAAGTGACAACCTCAAGTGGAATAACCCTTAGACAAGGGCCCTGAGGAAACACTCAACATAAACCAGTCTTACCACTTCCACCTAGGTGATTCATTAAACTTAGTATTTTTATCTTTAACATCTAAATAAAACATTTGAAGAGCATAGCAATTCTACTAATTCAATGTCTTCTATACTAGAAGGATATAAAAGGATGGCTACACACTACTTGGGATATTAGCATAGCATAATATAACTTAGTAAAATTTTCCTATCATGCATACTACTCAAAAATCAACTAATGCATATAGAAAATAGTGGGTAGTTTATGATGTGTTACTTGCCTTGTTGAAGTTGGTGAAGATATCACACTCTCTTCACAAAAGATTGTTGCTCTCCGTACAATCTATTCATTGAAAACACAATAACAAAATAAACAGGCATCCTAGCAAACGAACATACAAGTGTAGAAAACATACAGAGCAACTAACATATCCAAAGGGGTTTAACCAGTTGGCTAGGACAAGGTCAAGGTTTGAGTTCAATACTTGTTAAGGAAATTCCAAGGGTTTACTTGGGATGGACTAGGTTGAGTTTGTAGTGATCAACTTTATTGGAAACATATTTATCTAAGAAGTTCCAAGAGTTCACCAAGGTGATCTCACTATTTTAACTAAAGTATCACAATACAAAGTGTAACACTTAGTTGTTTTCATCAAAACATTTGAGTGATCTAAGTTAGTCCTTCCATTTTGGTTTAGACTAGGTCTAGGTTCAACTAACTATATAACAAAGGATATAACAAGTTAAAGTCTTGGTCTTTTCCATTTGGGTCAAGGGCTGGACAAAAACAACTTGTTATTCTTCAACTTGTGTGGATGGCTCCAAGTCTTCACATGCTTGTCTTCTTGAAGATTATCTTCATGCTTCTATTGTAGTCTTTTCCTTGGATGGATTCTTCTCTTGATCTTGATAGATTTCTTCATGGATTTCACTTCACTAATTTGGTTTGGGTATGGGATGGGCACAAAATACCACTAAGTCAAGAGAAATAAAATAGGAAGAAAGATAGAACGAGAGAGGGAGATGTTTTCTTCTGGATTTCTTCACACTTGTACTTCCTTGAGTTGCTTCTAGTGGTGGAGTATTTTCTTCAAAATTTCTTCATTGATCCTCCTTGTAGCTCTTCATGTTTCCACCAAGTTGAAAGTGAAGAGCCTTCTATTGCTTGAGTCTTGTTTTCCATTTGCTAATTTGATGGATTCTTGAAGCAATAATAGGGGGATGGAGGAGTAGATAGAAAACTATATTACTAGTGTTTGAGGTTCACTACTTGGTCTCTTATATGGTTTACATACTAGGGACTTGGTCTTGGATTCAAAATGGCCACAACAAACAATGGTAGAAAGAATAGAAACAAAATCTAAGGCATGATCAACTAGTGGTTCACTGTAACATCCCAAGTATGAAAACTTCTATTTAGAATGTTCGATTCTTGTTTAATTAAAGTTTTGCATCATGTCATCATATTCATTGAATTGTTTCCATTTGTTTTACTTTGTTTTCCATTTGTTTGCTTCTGTTTTACTCTGTTTTGACCATTCTAATTCAAACAATATTCAAACATTTATTTCATACTTGCTCTGTTACAATCTTTTTCAAATAATAAGTTCAAATCAAACCCTTATTTGTTTCCAATTATTCCATAATGTTTAACTATTTAAATGGTGGCTTTTAATCAATCAATTAATTCCAATTTGCATTTAAAAAATTCAAATTCAAATCACATGTTACAACAGCACCCAATTTCAAATTATGAAAATCACCAAAACAACTTTAATCAATTGTTCTAATTAAACCATAGGGTTCACCCTATTAAAAAGTTTGTTTTCATTAATAGTCACTTAATAAGCAATTTCTTCCAAATTTGAATTAAATACAAACAGAAAATTAAATTTGAAAATTTTGGAAAATAAAGTTGACAATTAGTTGCTGGTAAGAAAACTAACTCAACCACATTTTTTCCAAATTTTTACTACCCCTAAAACCCATCTAATCCTTCCATTTTCTTTTGCTGCAAAAAAAAAACTGAACACAAAAAAAATAGAAAAAGGAAAAAACGCGCGCGCGGAGGGGAAGCACACGGCCCAGCCCACCACGGCCTGGTACCGTTTCGCCCGCGCTCCCCTCCTTCTTCCCTGCGTACGACAGCGATCAGAGCGGTGCCACGTCGCCGCCGCCGCGAGCAGACGGCCATCCTCGCTCCCGAGCCCCTATAAAGCAGCCCTAGAACCCCGCGCCGTAGCCCTAACCTACCTGCCACCTATACCCTCGAGGCCGCCGCCATTTTCCTCTCTCTCGCGGCCGATCTCCTCACTGCAACCCCTCACCGGAGCGCGCCACCGTCTGAATCCGCCATGGCAGCCGCCGCAGCCGCCCTCCATCGCCCACGCTAACCACGGGAACGAGTCCACCGCTTCTCCCTCGAGCCCCTCGACACCACCGTAGCCACTGAGGAAGTCCACACCGTCGCCGCCATCCTCGACCTGCCGCCACCGGAACCTCCTCGGGCCTCTGCTCGACTACAATCGCCGGTGAGCTCGCCGTGCCCACCACCTCCTCCCTCTCTGTTTGGCGCAATCACCACCCGCATCCGTGCACGCATCAGCAACACCCACCAGCACGTCAGCGCGCACATCAGCAACGGCGATCGCCGCCGGCGTCGTATCCTCTGTCAGAGTTCAGTCGAGCGCGCGCGCAAAATTCAGTTAACCACGGCGTGTAACCTTAACCTGTTTGCGCTGCTTATACTGACAAAACTGAAACGAGTACCGCAGCGGTAGCAGGCAGTGCGAGCAAGCGAGGGATCCTGGGTTCGAATCCCCCTCCCACGGGGAAAACCCCCAACCTTTTTTCGCGCAGCGCTGACAGGGTGGCCCCCCCTGTCAGCCACTGCTGTTGCCACGCATGCACACGTTGGCCCTAGGCCCACTGGCAGTGCCTAGGGTAGATGTCTACGCTGTATAAAAAGAATTTCAGCACTTTCTGTTTTAAATCTAAGCCCTCTTAAATTATAGATTGGTCCTCCAAATTAAATAGCTTATAACTTTTAAATTATAAATCCAAATAATAAAAGTAAAATATGTGTGTTGATCCAAATTAAATTATCTATCTATTTATGACATTTGTTTTCTGTTTTGAATTTTCCAAATGCATTCCAAATTTGAATTCAAACAATTCAATTGTAATTTGACAAATTGCATAACTAATTCATAATTAATCCAAATAATGCAAATAAAATATGTTTTCCATACCATTTTGAACCATCTTTCCAAATATAAATTTTGTTTCATGATTTGAATAATTAAAATTGCTTAAATAGTTTAAACCTTGTTTAAATCATTTAAATTTGCTAAATTCATAACTTAATCAAATTAAATTATTTTTGAACATGCAAAATATGTTTTCAAACCATAAAAACATAACCTTTCCAAATGTGAACTTGATTTAATGTTTTGAAAAAAAAATGCAAATAATATTCAAACTTGTTTAAATTCATTTAAAACTTGTTTAATCTTGTTTAATTCATATTTAAATTATTGTAATTCCTTTTTCAATAATTGAAATATGTAATCCAACTAAAATTTTGTGTACTTTCCAAATATGAATTTTGTTATTTATTTTGAACAGTTTAAATGGCTGAAAACAATAAATGCTTGTGTGTCACCTTTAAGGAACCAAAATTCCTTAACTTAATAACTAAAATTCCAAAATTGGTAAACCTTATCTCCAATTGGTCCTATTGTTGTTATTTTGTTGTTTTCCTCATCCATGCATCATACTAATCCACTTTCACCTGTTGGTTAATTGGAAAACAATTGTTTCAACCAAAATTCATGGGCTTTTCATATGCAACTCAAAATTGCATATGTGTCCATTTAAATTGTGTTACCATGTCAACTAGTTTATTTTGATGCATCCATTAACTTGACATGCATCATCCCATGATTGTGCACTATGCCATGATATTGATTGTTTATCTTCCTGTATTGTTTGTTTACTTCTTCTCGGATAGACGACGACGTTGAGACAGACGATACTTACGACACCCCTTCTGAGGATCTAGCTCAGTACCAGGCTGCTGAGTTTGCAGGCAAGTTATCACTCACATGAACCATTGTGTTCCTTTCAAAATTGGTTACCGATAATTTCCGTTGTCTATTTCTGCTAGCCATATGTATCGTTGCTTCTGTTACGAACCTATCACATGATACCCTGAACCCTGATATTGCCTCACCTCCAGTCCTATAACCCCGTTGCTTGGGCCCGTGTCTTACTAGCATGCTTAGGGTTGTTTTTGCTCGAGTCTGTTACCCGTTACTTCCTGTTATTATATTTCTATTATGTTCTGGGGCTCGATGTTAAACAACAACCTGTTAATTTGAGGTAATAATAATTTGCTGATAAGGCACCGGCAGGAGGCCCGACGTGGTTTTGAGGCCTGCTAGTGTCGACCCTAATTAGGAAAAGGGTCTTGTCTACTGATCCATGATGAGCGCACTATCCGCATGTGGGAAGCGTGTATGGGCGCCCCCCTCAATTTGATTCGATTCGCATCTCGTCCAAATCGTCACACTTAGTTCGGGCTTTCCATTTGATGCACGCATATGCAGGTACGAACCCGAGGCCAGGGTGGAACTTTTGTAGTCGGCATTTAGGGCGGCGTGGTCTTCCAGTGCTATGAGGGTCCCCTTTTCTTCGTGGGGCTCGATTAGCCGCGCACGCACAACACGTGGTGCTTTGGGCTTGATGCGAAGAAGAGTTGAGTTGTGTTGAGTGCCCCGCTTGATGGGAAAGGCCTTCCCATCTCGCGGGTTATTCTTACGTGTACGGCCAAATTGGTGCACCCCTGCAGGGATAAATCTTCTCGAGAAGCCGTGTTTTCCGAGGTTATGGTTGACTTGGTGAAAGTACTGGCTAACAAGTACTCAGAACAACTTACACCTAACTAATGATAACTTGACTAGTAATAGGCTTATGACACAACAATTTGATCCATCATTAATCCAACGGTGTGAGTTATCCTCGGATTGCTTCTTTGGATAAGGGGCGAGATCCAGGATGGGTTTGTGTGGTGGTTAGTTGTAGTTGGTTACGATGCGCTATCTCACCCCCGTTCTGATAGCCGGAAGTTGTAGTATGTTCTGTAGTTGGTTAGTGCAGCCAGTTGCAGCATCTTTTATATCCTTTTCTTCCGTTGAACCCAAGGCATCTGTGCTTGGTGTTGAAGGGCTACACTTTGGTGAACTGTGAGTCTTGCTTGCCAGTACGTTTATGTACTGACCCCTTTGGGGCTGTGGTTTCCGCAGACTACGCTTACGAGGATCCCCGCGACGGCTACTACGTGGAGTTTGACGAGGCTGCTGACGAGTAGGTAGCGGACCCCGGGCAGGATCCGAGACATCGTGGATGGGCTCCGTTTTCTTTTCATTCCCGGCTTCTTAAGCATATTTGGATTTGTCTGTACTCAGACCCTTTGAATGCTTCCGCTGAGATGTAATGATGATGTGTTGGGACATGTGTCCTCTGGATGATTGTATTTTCTATCTCTGCTCTAGTGAGAGCTATTTGCAACTTATTTCTATTTATTTGTGTCCTAGAGATATGTTGTGTTATCATTTTGTTCAACGCCGTTGACGTACCATGTGTGTATGGTATGAAGTATGTCAATGGTAGTATCCTGATTTCTATGGAATGGGTTACGTAGACGTTGAACAGATAGGGGTTGGTTGTCACACATACGTGTGTTGGCCTACTCGTAAGAGATGCGGGTGCCGGTAAGCCCCGTAATCCAATCCACTACTGTTCAACGGAACTGCGAGTATCCTCTAGAAGTCCGGGTGCAACAAATGGTATCAGAGCCTGTCTGCCTGTAGGATCCCTTTTACTGGTCGCAGTTGAGTCTAGAAACTATTTTGTAGGTATATAGGAAAAATGAAACGTGAGAGTAGGGATTCTGCCATTTTTCTTCTTTCCCCACCCACCCACCCTTTTCTGGTAAGGAAGTGCAACGTTGTTTTCTGTTCTCACCTAAACTTTCAAGTTAGGATTTCACGAATCCTGGTTTCTCTAGGATAGTTACATCTACTAGACCATAGGAATGGAGGTGGTTGTGACATGATTTATCATGTTGCCTACTCACGATTGAGAACGGAGGCGTGTAAGCCCCGGAAGCAAATCCTCTATCCCTTAAGCAGTAGATATTGATCCTTTAGAAGCCTGGATGGGTTTTTCCGTAGTACCTCAGGAGTTTTTGGTCTCGTGTTTCCCGTTGTTGCTTCGATATCCTGTTCTTCTCAACATCCTTATCGTCCGTTGAAACCTTGTTGTTGCTTTCCACTTAAGTTCTTCTACCGGAGTCTAATCAAAACTTCCCCGATCATCTGCAGATGGATCTCAGGTTCTTCCCGCAGGTGGTTCGGATGACTCGTTGCGAGAGCACTGCCGGTTATCCGGAGATGCTGAGAGACATGATCACTTATCTGGGGTTCCGTTGGGCACCAGAGTACCAGGTCTACGAGCAGCAGCGAGAGTTTGACCAGACCTACTACCAGGCTATCGTCTACATTCTGTCAGATGATGGCATGAGCGTTGTCCACCGCTACGAGGCAGTAGGTTCCACAGTGGATATGGCCGTGCAGCAGGCAGCTTATGTGAGTCTCACCGTCCTTCGTGCTGACTACTGGGGATTTGACGATTCTATCTATCGCCACATCCCCCGTGGTTACATCACTTCGGAGGGAGCTCACTTCACTCTCTACGACAACTTGGATGTCTACGAGCATGATAACACCAGGCTGCACACCACCGCTCAGTTTGTGAGGCACAGTGACGCAGTTGCCACCACACTCTCTCAGGAGTTGGCTTCAGTCAGAGAGCAGCTCTACCTTGCTTTCACTCGTTTGGCGACGTACACCACAGACTTTGTTGGAGATGAGCGCTTTGCACGTTTCGATCAGCCAGTTGGTCGTCGTCTGCCAGATGCTGGAGGTTACGAGCCGATCAGAGGTCCACTCCTCAACCTCGGTGCTGGTTACACTGGGATTCCACGCTTTGGAGCACAGGGAGTCGACGCTATGTACTTCACCACACCTAGAGTCGCTCTCAGACCACGTCAGATCTATGTGGATCGTCGTTCTACCTACTTTCGTGGGCGTGCTCCTCACCGTACCTCTCGTCGTACTACTCACCGCCGTCCTGCGTGATGAGCATGGGAGTATTGATGTATCCATTCTTAGCTATATTTAGTTATCCTTTGGCTTTCGAACCATGTATTGGTGTGTTGGATATTCTGATGTATTTGAACATGTGATGATGTACCTGTTGGTTATCTATTCATGCGTCGGAATAATCTCTCTTTCGGTTTCCAAGTCTATCTGTTTCTGTTGTTGTGCTAAAATGCATGTCTATTCAGGATGCCGCCAACAAGGAACAACCCGCCTGAGCCACCGCCAATCACGGAGCTGTTGACTCAGATGACTCAGGTCGTGACGCAGATGGCCCAGTTCCAGGCTAATCAGCACAACAACCAGAATGCTCCACGAGTCAGCATCAAGGAGTTTCTGAGTCTGGGGCCGAGAGCTTTCGTGGCAACACGCGAGCCTCTGGATGCTGATGACTGGATCCGTGAGATGGCCAGAGCTCTGGACATTGCTCACGTTGCTGAGGAAGACAAAGTCAAGTATGACACCTACCTACTGAAGGGTCAGGCAGCTACCTGGTGGGAGAACTACCAGACCATGAGAGCTGGATACCCAATCACCTGGGGTTGTTTCAAGGAGGCCTTCCTGAAGCATCACATCCCAGATGGTCTCATGGAAAGGATGCGTGAGGAGTTTTGCTCTCTCAAGCAGGGCAAGCTGGACGTCATTGGCTATCAGAATGAGTTCAATCGACTCGCTCGTTACGCTGGTGATGAGGTGTCCACTGAGGCTAAAAAGATGGCAAGGTTCCGCCGAGGTTTTAACCCGGAACTCAAGTACGCCCTCACCAACATCAAGGCCAAAGACTTCGAGGAGCTCGTGAACACCGCGCTCAATGAAGAAAATGGGCGCAAGGCGTTCGAGGAGTCTCGGAAGCACTCGCGTGAGGGTGGTTCCTCCTCCAACATGACCACCCCTCCGCAGAAGCGCCGTATCTGGGTGCCAAATGCTGCTGTCACTAGGGCTCTATATGCCCAAGCTTCTCCAGGCTTCGCTTCCCGCCCACCCAACCCATCTCAGATGCAGGCGCAGAGGTTTTCAATGGGGCAGCCAAGGCCAGATGCACCTCGTGTCGTCACTTGCTACAAATGCAAGCAGACGGGGCACTACGGTGACAAGTGCACTCAGAGGCAGCTACCTCCACCACCACCTCGCCCCAACACCAACAACAGGCCTGTCGGGAGGACCGCGAGGGTGAATCATGTCAAGGTCGACAAAGCTGAGGAAGCTGCTGACGTCGTTCTCGGTACATTCCCCGTAAACTCTAACCCAGCTAAAGTGTTGTTTGATACCGGAGCATCGCATTCTTTCATGTCAAAGATCTTTGCGACAACAGTTAAACTACCTTTTGTTGGTTTGGGTTCCCCGCTAGTAGTAAACTCCCCTGGAGCAACTATGCAAACTTCCAAGATCAGTCATGAGAATCAGATTCTAATTGGAGGTCACATATTCCTTGCTTCCCTCATTCTGCTTGGCAATTCTGACATTGATGTCATTCTTGGCATGGATTGGTTGAAGGCCAATAAAGCTACGATTGATTGTGCTCAGAAGTCGATAACTCTGTTCCACCCTTCTGGCCAGATAGTCTATTCTCCAAATGAATCAAGTTCTGTTCAGCTATACACCCTCGATGCTAAACCTCTACCTCTACTCGAAAATGTTCCGATGGTTTGTGAATTCCCTGACGTCTTTCCAGAAGAGTTGCCAGGGATGCCTCCGGACAGAGCAGTTGAGTTCGTGACCGAGCTTGAACCAGGTACTGCTCCAATCTCTAAGCATCCATACAAGATAGCTCCTCTTGAACTGAAATTGTTGAAGGAGCAAATCGATATGTACATGGAGAAAGGTTACATTCAACCTAGTTCCTCCGCTTGGGGTTGCCCAACTCTGTTCGTTGCAAAGAAGGATCAAACAAAGAGACTCGTTGTTGACTATCGTCCTCTTAACGAGAAAACCATCAAAAACAAGTATCCAATTCCTCGTATCGATGATCTTTTTGATCAACTTGCTGGAGCCTCAATATTCTCAAAGTTGGACTTGAGGATGGGTTACCATCAAATAAAGATCAGAAAGGAAGATATTGCAAAAACAGCTTTCACCACTCGGTACGGTCTATATGAATACACCGTCATGTCCTTTGGTCTCACCAATGCACCGGCGACATTCTCTAGACTCATGAATTCTGTCTTCCATGAATACCTAGACAAGTTCATTGTGGTATATCTTGATGACATTCTTGTCTACTCCAATCTGAGGAAGAGCATGGAGAACACCTTCGTCTCACTCTCATGAAACTTCGCGAGCATCGTCTATATGCCAAGTTCTCCAAATGTGAGTTCTGGATTCCAGAAGTTGCTTACCTTGGTCATGTCATCTCTGCCAAGGGCATAGCCATTGATCCAGAAAAGGTTAAAGCAATTGTTGATTGGAAACCTCCTAAGACGGTGAAGCAAGTAAGAAGCTTTCTTGGCTTGGCTAGCTATTGCCGTTGTTTCGTCCAAAACTTTTCCAAGATTGCCAAACCTCTCACTGATCTCACAAAGAAGGACAAGAAGTTCGTTTGGTCTCCACAGTGTGATGAAAGTTTCAATCTTCTGAAGACTAAACTCACTTCTACCCCAGTTCTGGTTGGCCCAGATACCACCAAACCTTTTCAGATATTCTGCGATGCATCTCTCCAAGGTCTAGGTGCAGTTCTTATGCAAGAACGTCAAGTTGTGGCTTATGCTTCACGACAGTTGAATGCACATGAGCAAAACTATCCCACACATGACCTAGAACTTGCACCAGTTGTGTTTGCCCTCAAGAAATGGAGACAATACTTGTTGGGTAATCGCACTGAAATCTTTTCCGATCGTAAGAGTTTGAAATACATCTTCACTCTACCAGATCTAAACCTCAGGCAAAGGAGATGGATTGAAAAGATTAAAGACTTTGATCTCACAATTTCTTACACTCCAAGCAAGGCTTATGTTATGGCCGATGCTCTCAGTCGCAAGTCGTATTGCAATAATCTCATGATCATGGAAAGCCAACCTCCACTTCATGAAGAATTCCAGAAGCTGAACCTTGGTCTTGTTCCTCAAGGTTATCTTGCTAGCTTGACAGCCAGTCAAACTCTCGAGGACAAGATTCGTTCTGAAAAACTTCGTGATGCTGAAATCAAGAAGATGGTAGAACACATCAAAGAAGGCAAGGAGAAATTCAAGTCCTTCTCAATTGATGACAAGGGAACTGTGTTTTTCGAAGGACGCATTGCAGTTCCTCAAGTTCAAAGTCTCAAAGATGTTATTCTCAAGGAGGCTCATGAAACTCCTCTTTCCATTCACCCTGGAAGTACAAAGATGTACCAGGATCTTAAGACACTGTATTGGTGGCTTGGCATGAAACGTGAAATTGCTCAATACGTTTCTGAATGCGACGTTTGTCAACGTGTTAAGGCAGTCCATCAGAAAACAACCGGTCTACTCCAACCTCTAAAAATTCCTGAGTGGAAGTGGGACATGATTGAAATGGACTTCGTCACTGGTTTTCCAAAGTCCAAGAAGGGCAACGATGCAATCTTCGTTGTTATTGATCGTCTCACTAAAGTAGCTCACTTCTTTCCTATCAAAGAAACAATTTCAGCTAGCCAGTTATCAGAACTCTACACAGGAAAGATTGTTCCTCTTCATGGTGTTCCATTGGAAATAAGCTCAGACCGTGGAAGCATATTCACTTCTCATTTCTGGAAAAGCTTTCAAGAAGCATTGGGCACCAAACTTCTTTTCAGCACAGCTTATCACCCTCAGTCTCAGGGGCAAGTCGAAAGAGTCAATCAGATTCTCGAGGATATGCTCAGAGCTTGTGGTCTCTCCTTTGGCATGAAATGGGAAGATTGCCTTCCATATGCTGAATTCTCCTACAACAACAGCTACCAGGCAAGCCTAGGCATGGCACCATTTGAAGCACTCTATGGCCGCAGATGCAGGAGTCCAATCAATTGGTCTGGAGCTGGTTAACGTTCACTCTTAGGCCCTGACATTGTTAAGGAAGCCGAGGAGAAAGTTCGCATCATTCGTGAAAATCTCAAGATTGCTCAGTCTCGTCAGAAAAGCTACTATGACAGCAAGCACAGGGATATGATCTACGCACCTGGTGACAAGGCATATCTCCGTGTAACTCCCCTCAGAGGTACTCATCGTTTCGGTGTGAAAGGAAAGCTTGCACCAAGATACATTGGTCCTTTCAACATTCTCTCAAGGCGTGCTGAAAATGCCTATCGTCTTGAACTTCCAGAAAAACTATCCAAGGTGCACGATGTGTTTCATGTGTCACAGCTCAAGAAGTGTTTCAAAGATCCAGATCGTGCAGTTGATCATGATTCCATTGAACTGCAAGATGATCTATCTTATGAGGAGCACCCTGTTCGTATTCTCGATGAGACCGAGCGTAAGACTCGCAACAAGAGCACCAAGTTATTGAAAGTGCAGTGGTCGCATCATTCCGATAAAGAGGCAACGTGGGAGACCGAAGAGGATCTTCGCAAGAAGTATCCGGACCTTTTCTCTTCTCCGTAAGGAATCTCGGGGCGCGATTCCTTCAAGGGGGGCCGTTTTGTAACATCCCAAGTTTGAAAACTTCCATTTAGAATGTTTGATTCTTGTTTAATTAAAGTTTTGCATCATGTCATCATATTCATTGAATTGTTTGCATTTGTTTTACTTTGTTTTCCATTTGTTTGCTTCTGTTTTACTCTGTTTTCACCATTCTAATTCAAACAATATTCAAACATTTATTTCATACTTGCTCTGTTACAATCTTTTTCAAATAATAAGTTCAAATCAAACCCTTATTTGTTTCCAATTATTCCATAATGTTTAACTATTTAAATGGTGGCTTTTAATCAATCAATTAATTCCAATTTGCATTTAAAAAATTCAAATTCAAATCACATGTTACAACAGCACCCAATTTCAAATTATGAAAATCACCAAAACAACTTTAATCAATTGTTCTAATTAAACCATAGGGTTCACCCTATTAAAAAGTTTGTTTCATTAATAGTCACTTAATAAGCAATTTCTTCCAAATTTGAATTAAATACAAACAGCAAATTAAATTTGAAAATTTTGGAAAATAAAGTTGACAATTAGTTGCTGGTAAGAAAACTAACTCAAACACATTTTTTCCAAATTTTTCCTACCCCTAAAACCCATCTAATCCTTCCATTTTCTTTTGCTGCAAAAAAAAAAAGAACACAAAAAAAATAGAAAAAGGAAAAAACGCGCGCGCGGAGGGGAAGCACACGGCCCAGCCCACCACGGCCTGGTGCCGTTTCGCCCGCGCTCCCCTCCTTCTTCCCTGCGTACGGCAGCGATCAGAGCGGTGCCACGTCGCCGCCGCCGCGAGCAGACGGCCATCCTCGCTCCCGAGCCCCTATAAAGCAGCCCTAGAACCCCGCGCCGTAGCCCTAACCTACCTGCCACCTATCCCCTCGAGGACGCCGCCATTTTCCTCTCTCTCGCGGCCGATCTCCTCACTGCAACCCCTCACCGGAGCGCGCCACCGTCTGAATCCGCCATGGCAGCCGCCCTCCATCGCCCACGCTAACCACGGGAACGAGTCCACCGCTTCTCCCTCGAGCCCCTCGACACCACCGTAGCCGCTGAGGAAGTCCACACCGTCGCCGCCATCCTCGACCTGCCGCCACCGGAACCTCCTCGGGCCTCTGCTCGACTACAATCGCCGGTGAGCTCGCCGTGCCCACCACCTCCTCCCTCTCTGTTTGGCGCAATCACCACCCGCATCCGTGCACGCTTCCGCAACACCCACCAGCACGTCAGCGCGCACAGCAGCAACGGCGATCGCCGCCGGCGTCGTATCCTCTGTCAGAGTTCAGTCGAGCGCGCGCGCAAAATTCAGTTAACCACGGCGTGTAACCTTAACCTGTTTGCGCTGCTTATACTGACAAAACTGAAACGAGTACCGCAGCGGTAGCAGGCAGTGCGCGCAAGCGAGGGATCCTGGGTTCGAATCCCCCTCCCGCGGGGAAAAACCCCAACCTTTTTTCGCGCAGCGCTGACAGGGTGGTCCCCCTGTCAGGGTTGCCACGCATGCACACGTTGGCCCTAGGCCCACTGGCAGTGCCTAGGGTAGATGTCTACGCTGTATAAAAAGAATTTCAGCACTTTCTGTTTTAAATCTAAGCCCTTTTAATTTACAGATTGGTCCTCCAAATTAAATTGCTTATAACTTTTAAATTATAACTCCAAATAATAAAAGTAAAATATGTGTGTTGATCCAAATTAAATTATCTATCTATTTATGACATTTGTTTTCTGTTTTGAATTTTCCAAATGCATTCCAAATTTGAATTCAAACAATTCAATTGTAATTTGACAAATTGCATAACTAATTCATAATTAATCCAAATAATGCAAATAAAATATGTTTTCCATACCATTTTGAACCATCTTTCCAAATATAAATTTTGTTTCATGATTTGAATAATTAAAATTGCTTAAATAGTTTAAACCTTGTTTAAATCATTTAAATTTGCTAAATTCATAACTTAATCAAATTAAATTATTTTTGAACATGCAAAATATGTTTTCAAACCAGAAAAACATAACCTTTCCAAATGTGAACTTGATTTAATGTTTTGAACAAATAAAATGCAAATAATATTCGAACTTGTTTAAATTCATTTAAAACTTGTTTAATCTTGTTTAATTCATATTTAAATTATTGTAATTCCTTTTTCAATAATTGAAACATGTAATCCAACTAAAATTTTGTGTACTTTCCAAATATGAATTTTGTTATTTATTTTGAACAGTTTAAATGGCTGAAAACAACAAATGCTTGTGTGTCACATTTAAGGAACCAAAATTCCTTAACTTAATAACTAAAATTCCAAAATTGGTAAACCTTATCTCCAATTGGTCCTATTGTTGTTATTTTGTTGTTTTCCTCATCCATGCATCATACTAATCCACTTTCACCTGTTGGTTAATTGGAAAACAATTGTTTCAACCAAAATTCATGGGCTTTTCATATGCAACTCAAAATTGCATATGTGTCCATTTAAATTGTGTTACCATGTCAACTAGTTTATTTTGATGCATCCATTAACTTGACATGCATCATGCCATGATTCTGCACTATGCCATGATATTGATTGTTTATCTTCCTGTATTGTTTGTTTGCTTCTTCTCGGATAGACGACGACGTTGAGACAGACGATACTTACGACACCCCTTCTGAGGATCTAGCTCAGTACCAGGCTGCTGAGTTTGCAGGCAAGTTATCACTCACATGAACCATTGTGTTCCTTTCAACATTGGTTACCGATATTTTCCGTTGTCTATTTCTGCTAGCCATATGTATCGTTGCTTCTGTTACGAACCTATCACATGATACCCTGAACCCTGATATTGCCTCACCTCCAGTCCTATAACCCTGTTGCTTGGGCCCGTGTCTTACTAGCATGCTTAGGGTTGTTTTTGCTCGAGTCTGTTACCCGTTACTTCCTGTTATTATATTTCTATTATGTTCTGGGGCTCGATGTTAAACAACAACCTGTTAATTTGAGGTAATAATAATTTGCTGATAAGGCACCGGCAGGAGGCCCGGCGTGGTTTTGAGGCCTGCTAGTGTCGACCCTAATTAGGAAAAGGGTCTTGTCTACTGATCCATGATGAGCGCACTATCCGCATGTGGGAAGCGTGTATGGGCGCCCCCCTCAATTTGATTCGATTCGCATCTCGTCCAAATCGTCACACTTAGTTCGGGCTTTCCATTTGATGCACGCATATGCAGGTACGAACCCGAGGCCAGGGTGGAACTTTTGTAGTCGGCATTTAGGGCGGCGTGGTCTTCCAGTGCTATGAGGGTCCCCTTTTCTTCGTGGGGCTCGATTAGCCGCGCACGCACAGCACGTGGTGCTTTGGGCTTGATGCGAAGAAGAGTTGAGTTGTGTTGAGTGCCCCGCTTGATGGGAAAGGCCTTCCCATCTGGCGGGTTATTCTTACGTGTACGGCCAAATTGGTGCACCCCTGCAGGGATAAATCTTCTCGAGAAGCCGTGTTTTCCGCGGTTATGGTTGACTTGGTGAAAGTACTGGCTAACAAGTACTCAGAACAACTTACACCTAACTAATGATAACTTGACTAGTAATAGGCTTATGACACAACAATTTGATCCATCATTAATCCAACGGTGTGAGTTATCCTCGGATTGCTTCTTTGGATAAGGGGCGAGATCCAGGATGGGTTTGTGTGGTGGTTAGTTGTAGTTGGTTACGATGCGCTATCTCACCCCCGTTCTGGTAGCCGGAAGTTGTAGTATGTTCTGTAGTTGGTTAGTGCAGCCAGTTGCAGCATCTTTTATATCCTTTTCTTCCGTTGAACCCAAGGCATATGTGCTTGGTGTTGACGGGCTACACTTTGGTGAACTGTGAGTCTTGCTTGCCAGTACGTTTATGTACTGACCCCTTTGGGGCTGTGGTTTCCGCAGACTACGCTTACGAGGATCCCCGCGACGGCTACTACGTGGAGTTTGACGAGGCTGCTGACGAGTAGGTAGCGGACCCCGGGCAGGATCCGAGACATCGTGGATGGGCTCCGTTTTCTTTTTATTCCCGGCTTCTTAAGCCTATTTGGATTTGTCTGTACTCAGACCCTTTGAATGCTTCCGCTGAGATGTAATGATGATGTGTTGGGACATGTGTCCTCTGGATGATTGTATTTGCTATCTCTGCTCTAGTGAGAGCTATTTGCAACTTATTTCTATTTATTTGTGTCCTAGAGATATGTTGTGTTATCATTTTGTTCAACGCCGTTGACGTACCATGTGTGTATGGTATGAAGTACGTCAATGGTAGTATCCTGATTTCTATGGGATGGGTTACGTAGACGCTGAACAGATAGGGGTTGGTTGTCACACATACGTGTGTTGGCCTACTCGTAAGAGATGCGGGTGCCGGTAAGCCCCGTAATCCAATCCACTACTGTTCAACGGAACTGCGAGTATCCTCTAGAAGTCCGGGTGCGACATTCACTATGATGGATTTTTGGTCCATCTTACATGGGAATGGTTCAAGGTTGTCCAAAAGGTTTAGGTACTGAAGTCTCTGGTTCAAGTTTACCAAATGGAGAAACCTTGCTTAAGAAAACATTTTCTAATTATTTATAGAAATTAAATTATGTCTGAGTACCCAAATGACCATCTAAAATATAAAACACTTCAAAAATAATTCAATTATGATTTTGGGAAGTGGGTGATGTTAGTAAACATTCTAAGGAACCCAAAGAAATTTGGTTTGCTTAAATTGGATTTACATAATTTGAATTATGTCAAAATTCATCAAACAAGCATATTTGAATTTGAACCAATTTAAGTTTGTCAATTTTAAATTTTAATAGTGCTAACAGATTCTAAAGATCTAGGGGATTTCAAAAAGTCCAAGTTTGCTAAATTTGGAATCATGGATCAAAAGTTATGACATATCTAAGATGCAGGGGCTTTTCTGCAAAATTGACATTCTAATTTTATTCGAAAACAAATCCAGAGGCTAGCTGGGCTCAAATGGCTATTTACTGCGCGGTGCACCAGACAGGGAGTGGGACCGGGCTGGCTACGCGTTGCGTTGGGCGACAAATAAAAACATAACGCACAGGGTGACGTGGCACGTCCCTACTGGTTGATACTTCTTCAATAAGTGGATCTAATCCATACCATTGGATTTATATCTAAAGGACAGGGAGGAAGGAGCTCACCGTGGTGGTGCTCTGGTGGCCGGAGATGGCAGGGACGGTGGTGGTCCGGTGGCCGAAGGGTCAAAACTTGACGACTACGGCGCTGCGGTGGTCCTCCGGGCTCGGGGAAGACACGAAGAGACTCAGCGCGACATGGCGAGAATCATGACGACCTCGGCGACCCCTTTACAGCACTCTGGGAACGGCGACTCGTGGAAGGAGGCGACGGGACTCCGGCGGCCTTCGGGCGCGCACGACCCGGACGATTTCCCTGCGGAAAAAAAGTCGAGCAACATGTTCAGAAGGTGCGCGGGGACAAGGGTAACTAAAGGGGGGAAAACGGGAGCCGGAGACCTCCTGCTGCGGCTGGAATGGAGGGTGACGGTGGCGGCCCGGAACTACTCCGGTGACGAATTTCGATGGCCTCGGGCACGGTTTCTAGGGAAAAAGAGGGGGAAAGCGGAGAGGAGGCAACGGGCTATAAATTGGAAGGGCTCGGTGGAGGTATTAAATGCCATAAACCCGCGAAATCAAAGCGAGAGAAACGGCAGTTCCTCCGTTACCAGAGATTGAAGACGCAGTGACGTCAGCTGACGTCATCATTTGTTTTTTTCCTGATTTCTTTATTTTGTTGTATCTTTTGATTTATAATTCCTTGTAGCCTCAAATAAATTTGTAAATTCTTGAAATGAAATTTTCTTTCAACTAAGCACATTTGAAAACTATTTTGGACACAAATCAAAATTTCAAATTTGAAAATGTGATTAAAACACTAATAGTACTTAATGTTATTTTAAAATTAATAATAATAAAATGTAAAATTAGTTCAAATAAATTTTCAGTGACATACTATAAGACAAATATTAATTTTTAAGTCATATAAATTATTTATATTTTTTGTATTTTTAAGATTGATTACTAATATCAACTTTTTGTCATTTGAACATATCAAATAATTAATGGTGTTGACCAATAAAATATCATAGAGTTATTATTATTGAAAAATGTTGTTTCACTGTAACCCCTTTTTATAACACAAATAAATTGGGTAAAAAACATATTGGTATTTAATACTTGATATTGTAGTTGAATGGTGATATAGTTAATTTTGGTTTGAAAATATTTTGAGTAACCAAATAGTTGGAAGATGAAATATTATTTTAGATAGAAGTTAAAAACAACCATTTGGAGAAAATATTGTTAAGAAAAACATTTAATACTCATTAAAGTTGGATAAAACATTTTGTAGTCACATAACTGTTTTCAAGTTCATATAATATTTATTAGTTGAAAATATTCTTGAGGTTTGTAATTCTCAAGTTTTTAAAGCAATGAAACATTTTCAATATAGTATTTTGAGTTGTAAACATTCCATGGAATAGGGTTTGCTAAGGAAGAACTTTCACTTTGAAATATGAAGACTTAGTTGAAAGTGGTTTAGGGATTATGGAAAACAGAGGCATAATGGATTTTTAATTACTATAACATTGGGATAACAATATTATTTTGGGTTTTATTTGTTTTTGGTGGATTGGTTTAAATAGAAAACAAAAAGTTTCAAATTTTTGTGATTTTTGCACTTTCCAAAAATCAAGGATGTTAGATCTTGTCTACCATTTTGGCATTCAACAGTCGAGTCACAAGGTCACAAAAACATAGCTTACAATACTCAAAACTTTGAGATATGGTTTAGAGCCATCCGACACAGGGACAAAAGAACAACAAACATATGTCAGCTAACTGGTTTTCCCTTCCTTATCCGTATTTCATGTGTTAAGCGACCTTTAGCTTTTCCTCTTGCTAGCCATGAAGGCGGGTTGCGGGCAACAGCTGATTCGAAGAGTGGGCCTTTGGTACCGACACACTACTACGCTGACATAGGAAATTCAGGCTTAACCAACCGACATACAGATTACAAAAATAAACACGGATATACAATCATAAACATTAGGCAAAGGCAGTTCCTGAGTTTCTTATCGGGGTGCCGAGATTTCATTGCAAGGTACAAAGATACATACATTACGCCCTTAAGAGTAAAAGGGACGAAGGAGAGCTACATTCCAAGGTCATTTGCTTTCTTCTCCGGACATGTCCATCTTGGTTTTCTCCTGCTCCTAAGCATCTATAAGATAATACACATCATTGTGCAGAGCCTTGCTCACAATTAATGGCCCTTACCATGGAGGTGATAACTTGTGCATGCCAGATGTGTGTTGCACAAGCCTAAGCACCAGATCTCCCTCGCGGAACACGTGAGGATTCTCCTTCCGGCTATGATAGCGTTGGAGGTTCTGCTGATATATCGCTGACCTGGACAATGCCACATCTCGCGCTTCTTTGAGCATATCGACATCATCCTCCCGAGCTTCCTTTACCTCATATTCAGTGTACATAGTGACTCTTGGCGAGTCATGCTGTATGTCGGTCGGCAGGACCGCTTCTTCCCCATAGACAAGAAAAATGGCGTGTAGCTAGTAGAGCGATTTGGGGTAGTCGTGAGAGTCCACATCACTGCCGGTATCTCATCCAGTCAACAACCCAGAGCATGTTGCATGGGTTCAATTAGCCGAGATTTTATGCCGGACAAAACCAATGCATTTTGCCCTTTCAACTTGACCATTGGATTCTAGATGCGCGACTGATGCCAGGTCAAGTCTGGTCCTTTTTTCCTCGCAGAACCGAGCAAAGGCTCCCTCGGCGAAGTTGGTACCATTATCCGAGATAATGCTATGCGGGCAACCATACCTCAGAATGATTTCCTTCAGGAATGATACGGCCGTGCGGCCGTCACACTTACTTATTGGCTTCACCTCTATCCACTTGGTGAACTTATCCACCATTACCAGCATATGGGTCATGTTGCCTCGGGCAGGACTGAATGGCCCCACCATGTCCAGACACTAAACAACGAATGACCATGTGATGTGAATAGTTTTGAGTGCTGAAGCCGGTATGTGAATTTTGCTGGCGTACCTCTGACATCCATTGCATTTTCGGACAATGTCCCATGCCTGCTGCAAAGCATCGGACCAATAGAATCCATGCAGGAATACCTTTTTAACCAGGGCTCTTGAAGATGCATGATGACCACATTCTCCTTGATGAATATCCTGGAGAATTTCCTGCCCTTCTTCTGGTTCTACACAACGTTGAAGCACACCGGTGACACTTCACCTGTACATCTCACCATTGACGATGGTAAAAGTCTTGGATCTTCTTTGTATCTGCCTGGACGAGACCTTTTCGCTCGGTAAACCGCCATCCATCATGTATGACATCATAGGATGTGCCCACAATGGCACAACTCGAACAACGAAGACAGGCTCATCAATCGCCATTGGTTCAACCGTCATTGCCTCATACGACATAGGCTGACAAGTCCCCGGGTCCTCCCGAGTAGTCCCCGGGTTCTCCAAAATGGGGCCAACATCCACGTCCATCGGGACGATATCAGGTTCCGGATTTGCCGGGACAAATATTGACTCGGATTCAGGTGATGGCTTGATTGATGGTTTCCGAAGATGCTCGAGTCATATGCTGGATGGAATGGCCTGCCAGGACGAACCCAACTTGGACAGTATGTCGGTAGCTTCATTCAATCCCCGATGTACATGATGGAACTTGCAACCATGAAATTACCCCGAGATCTTCTGAACATGAAACCGATATGATGCCATGTTGGCATCCAAGGCATCCCAATTGTCAGAAGCTTGCTAGACCACAAGATCCGAATTAACATAACACACTATCCAGTGAATGCCGATTCCTTGGCCACTTTGAACCCATGGACCAACGCCTCATACTCGTCCACATTATTGGATGCAGAAAAATGAATTTGCAGTACATACTTCAGCTGATCTCGCTTGGGCGAGGTAAGACCTACCCCGGCACGCAACCCATCTTTCATCTTGGATCCATCAAAATGCATCTTCCAGTAGTTGCAGTCAGGCAATTGTGGCTCATATTGCATCTCGGCCCAATCGACGAGGAAATCCGCCAAAGCCTGGGATTTGATGGCATCTCTTCTTACATACTGTGGCGTGTAAGGTGCCAGCTCCATGGCCCATTTGGCTATTCGGCCACTTGCATCTTTATTGTCAATTATCTCCGAGATAGGAGCTACACACCACCGTCATAGGATGCTCTTGGAAGTAATGCTCGAGTTTCTTGGACGCCATATAGAGACCATATGTCATCTTCTAGTAGTGCGGATAATTCTGCTTGGACAATGAGATCACCTTGCTCAGATAATATACAGGTCTTTGTGATGGTCCAGGAGTGCACCCGTTGGGAAACCCCAAGAGGAAGGTATTAAAGGCACATCAGCAAGTTTCCCTCAGAAAGGAACCAAGGTTGAATCGACCAGTAGGAGAAAGAAATCACTTCTGAAGGTTGAAGACAACTGATGTTGGCAGGGCACACTACCGGTTCAGCAGCAACGTGGAATCTACACAACACAATCAAATTACTTTGCCCCAACGAAGCAGTGAGGTTGTCAATCTCACCAGTTTTGTTGAAAACAAAGATTAGACGTATAGTGTGGAAAATAGTACTTGTTTGCAGTAGATGAAAGAGAATAGTGATGGCAATGAATCAAAGGAAAACCAGTAATTGCAGTAGGAAAAAAAATGGTTGCAACGGTTGTATTATCATTGTAAGGAAATGGACCGGGGTCCACAGTTCACTAGTGTTGTCTCTCGAAAACAGATAGATAACATGTTGGGTAGACAAATTACAGCTGGGAAATTAACAGATATAAAGGCTGCACCATAGTGCATATGAATGACATGATGATTGCTATGTGATTCATGCAGGCATTACAACAAGATTAATAGACCGTTATCCAACTGCATCTATGACTAATAATCCACCCTCAGAGCGTCATCCAATCAAACCTAGGGTATTAAGTTGCAAGTAACAGATAAATGCATTAAGAAAAGTGTGTAATCTAAACAATGTAAACATCGTTGTTTTATCCCTAATGGCAACAACACATCCCCCACTCGTTACGTTTCTGTCACTCGAGCGTGAGTGAAAGGGAGGCATGAACCCACTATCGAGCATAAATACTCACTCTTGGAGTTACAAGCATCAACTTGGCCAAAGCATCTACTAGTAACAGAGAGCATGCAAGATCATAAATAACATAAACATGATAGATTGATAATCACTGGACATAGCATTCAATATTCATTGGATCCCAACAAACACAACATGTAGCATTAAAATAAGATGATCTTGATCATGTTAGGCAGCTCACAAGATCTAAACATGAGGCGTAAAGAGGAGAGAACAACCATCTAGCTACTGCTATGGACCCGTAGTCCAAGGATGAACTAGTCACGCATCACTCCGGAGGTAGGCATGGTGATGATTCCCCCTCCTCGTAGGGTGCCGGGGAGAGCCTCAGAACCCTCCCAAACTAGGGTTGATGATGACGGCGGCTAAGGAACTTTTGGTGGAAAAACGCTCGGGTATTTAGGGTTAACCCATGGAGGAGCTTAAATAGGCAAGAGGTCAACATCGGTGGGTGGCTAGGGTAGCCGCGCCGCCCTATGGTGTGGGCCCTCCAGGCCCCCCTCCGTGTACGTGATAGATTTCTAAGACCCTGGGATCTTTTCCGTCCAATTCCGAGAATATTTCTAGAACAACTTTTCTGAAACCAAAAATAGCTGAAACAGGAACTAGCTCTGTGGCATCTTGTCAATAGGTTAGTCCCAGGAAATTCATAAAAATGACATAAAGTGTATATAAAACATGCAGCATATGGCATGAAAACAACATGGAACATCAGAAACTATAGATACGTTTGAGACATATCAAGCATCCCCAAGCTTAGTTCCTACTCGTCCTTGAGGAGACGATAAAAACAAATAATTTCTGAGGTGACATGCTACCAACATAAACTTGATCATCTAAATTGTAAAAGCATATGTAAGCTGAGATCATAGTACTTTAAACACATGCATGATAGGTATAATTCTAACAATGAAAATTAACAATCACTTTGCATCATGAAAAGTAACAAAAATACAAGATCATGAATAATAATGCACTTGAAAGTTATACATTTGTTTCGAACATAAAGAAAACATAGCAAAGTGATATTTCGCTTGTCTTTAAGAGTGGGGTAAAACATAAATGCCAGGACACCTTCACACTTCAAGTCGATGATTAGAACAAATAATTTGAGAGCAAGTAATAACACATCATGAATCAATCAATGATAATCTTTCAGACTAGTCCATATTAAACTCAGAATGGCAACTATGCTCTCTTAATTGTGCATATATTTAGAAGATGAAGACTCAACATAAAAGTAAAAGAAAGGCCCTTCGCAGAGGAAAGCAGGAATTAACTCATGTGCTAGAGCGTTTTATTTTATTAAACATAGGTATTGAAAACATTTTTTTTGAGAGGTGTATGATTATGTCAACGAATGGTAAACAGGAAATACAGTATGTCGCAAGCCAACTAGACTTCACAAGAGCAGCTCCCAATGATGGACGCATCTGGGGTCAAAAGGTCATTCCTCTTCTCATGTGTTTACACAATTATGCCTTGACTAAAAATCAGGGGCAAAAATAGTGAAGATAATTTTATAGTAATCAATTTTGGGGCTGGGCACCCTGCTGCCAGCTCTTCTATCAATTTGGATAAGAGGATCTGCCACTAGTCTAGGTGTGTAAAGTCCAATCAACAAGTGAGATAAAGATTCTCTATTCACGCCCTCATGAGCTAAAACAGGGGCATAAAACAGGAATAATTTTGAAAGTTTTAAAGGTAGCACATGAGAAATTTACTTGGAGTGACAGTTAAATACCACATGTAGGTAGGTATGGTGTACACATTTGGAAAACTTTGGTTTTTGGGATTTGGATGCACGAGTAGAGCTCATACTCAGTACAGGTGGAGGCTAGCAAAAGACTGGGATCGACAAATTAAGAGAGCCATAATGGCCATAATCATGCATAGCAACAAAAACATTATTAATCAAAACATAAATGGTATTAAAAGTCAAAAACTAAATGATCATAGAGGCTATAAGTGAATGGATTGTAGTCATAAACATGGTGTAAGCATGCGCCAAGTCAACCAAATAAAGCATTCGAAGGAGAATACCACAAAATTATGCTTCAATGTGATAAAAACAACTCATGATTCTTTCAATGGCACATTAAGCACTCTCAGATATTTGAGACAAGTCATGCTACAATAATAACTACTAAGCATAGAATTAAAATAATATTCAACATGACATGAAAAAGTCTAGCCATAGGCTATGTGAGGTTCTTTTTGCACTGTTATAAGTACGAAAATTGTACTACTGCTTTCTAACACCAATCATTTTATACTAAACAAAAATCTCCAAATGATATAACAATGAAACAAGAGAGTACTAATACTACTACTCTATTAGAACTAACTGATCTGAATAACAGATTCATGAAAAACAAGAGCTAAAAGGATTTGTAGCAGCTAGAAGAAAAACTAAGAGTACGAGTATGATAAATAAACGAGTATTCATATAAAAATCGAGCGTGTCTCTCTCCCACACAAGAATGCTGGGTTCCAACTATGTTTATTTCAGGAAGGAAAAAAAATAAAATAAAAACAGACGCTCCAAGTAAAGTGCATATGATGTGACCGAATAAAAATATAGTTTCACTAGAAGTGACATGATAAGTTGATGATGAAGAAGGGGATGCCCTAGGCATCCCCAAGCTTAGATGCTTGAGTCTTCATAGAATTTTCTGGGATGAACCACGGGGGCATCCCCAACCTTTGTCTTTTCACTCTTCTTTATCACATTATATCACCCTCTTCTCTTGACCCTTAAAAACTTCCTTCACATCAAACTCAAAGTAATTCTCATTAGAGGGTTAGTGCACAATCAAAAACTCACATGTTCTCCTTGGACACAAGCATTATTAATACTTTTTAAACATTAGCTACAACCAGTGATGTTTTGTGGAGCAAAGAAATCCACTCAACATAGTAAAAGAGAGAATGCAAGTAAAAAAGGCAGAATCTGTCAAAACTAGAACAGTCTGTAAAGATGAATTTTTTCGGGGCACTTATGTTTCTCAAATCGAATAACTTAGAACTACAAAAAGTTTCAGAAATAGCTGAGGATTACGCACAATTTTTTAGGTCATTTTGGTCTTTATGTGATCTTTCCGCAGAAATCCAAACCTAACTTCAACTTTTACTAGAGACTTTACTTGGCACAAAAAATGAGAGAAAAAAGATACAAATGAGTTGCTACAGAAGTAAACAACACCTTGACTAGAATAAAACAGAAGAAAATATTGCAAAAATAAAAACATGGGTTATCTCCCAAGAAGTGCTTTTCTTTAACGCCTTTCAGCTAGGCACAGAAAGAAAGAAGATGCTCACATAAGAAATATGAATTAAGCAAAAGTGATCATCAAGAAGCAAGTATAATTTTTTTTAAGTCTAACCCACTTCCTATGCATAGGAATCTTGTAAAGAAATAAATTAAAGAAGTGCAAACTAGAAATTATGGGAAGGCAGAACAAGAGCAATTTTAAAACTTTCAACAAAAAGAGAGGTGTTTTAGTAACATGAAAATTCCTACAACCATGTTTTCCTCTCTCATAATAATTTTCAGTAGCATCATGAATAAACTCAACAACATAATTATCACATAAAGCATGTTTGTTCTGGTCTATAAGCACACAATTAATATAAAGCTAAAAAATAGTGGGATCAAAAATAAAAATAAAGACCTCTTCTTTCCCACTTTTAGCAATAGAGAAACAAGATGATTGGTCACTCTCAAAAGGTATGGGACACATTATAGCAATTCTATTTTCAGTAGCATTATAATTGATAACATCAAATAACATAGGACCATCATCTAGAGCATTACCATATAAATTTTCTAAACAAACTTCCTCATTATCATGCATATCAATAGTTGGAATAAACAGAGGATTATCATAGGATTTATCAAAGTAGAATGGATTATCATAAACAACAGTAGAAATATTATTCTCACAAGTTTCATTCACAGTAGTATCAAGGTCACAAGTATTGCAAGTATCAATTTCATCAAAAAGGGATATTTCAAAAGAATCAACAGGATCATCACAATTATCAATATAACACTCATCTTCCTTTGGTGGAGAGCATCTATAAAGATATTTAAGCATATATCCATTTTCTTCCTTGTAATATCAAATCAAAATTCAAGTATATCACAAATCTCATATTTATAAGGTGCATCATCAATATTTTTAAGCAAATAAGCAATTTCGAATGCACCCTTCCAAGCAATAAATTCTTCAATTTGTTCCACATCATAAAAATCATAATTTCCATTAACATAAGAAGATATTGTAACATTATCATTATGCTCACATTGAAAAGGGAGGTGTTTATACCTCCTACTGCAACGAGATTTATCAAAGCAATAAGTAACATTATAAGTAGAGCACACATTTTTAGCATAGTTATTCAATTTATTTATTTTGTACCCATAGGTGTATCCCTTTTTGTGACAAGCGGTGTTCCTTATAATATTTTTGTTGTTCTTCCGTAAACCCAAAGAAATCACCCATTGATAGCAAGCATGATAAAGCAAGTAAAAAGCAAAACAATAACAAAGTAAAAATGATTGGAGGTGAGAGACTCCCCTTGCAGAAATCCTCTTCCTCCCCAGCAACGACGCCAAAAAAGTGCTTGATGGTGCAGAAGTGCACTCATTGGGAAACCCCAAGAGGTAGGTATGAAGAGCACAATGACAAGTTTCCCTCAGAAAGAAACCAAGGTTGAATCGACCACTAGGAGAAAGAAATCACTTCTGAAGGTTGAAGACAGCTGATGTTGGCAGCAGGGACGGACCCATGTACAGCTGAGTGGGGGTAGTGGCCCCCACTCAGTTTTTAAAAATAGAGTGTATTTTGTTCATATTTTAAGCAAAATCATTCACAAATATTTGAATTTTTACTAAAAATGCCCCACTAAATTTTTAGTCTGGGTCCGCCCCTGGGCGCAGTACCGGTTCAGCAGCAATGGGAATTAACACAACACGACCAAATTACTTTGCCCCAACGAAGCAGTGAGGTTGTCAATCTCAATGGTTTTGCTGAAAACAAAGGATTAGACGTATAGTGTGGAAAATAGTACTTGTTTGCAGTAGATAAAAGAGAACAGTGATGTCAATGAATTAAAGGAAAACAGTAATTACAGTAGGAAAACAATGGTTGAAGTGGTTGTATTATCAGTGTAAAGAAATGGACCGGGGTCCACTATTCACTAGTGGTGTCTTTCCAAAACAGATAGATAACATGTTGGATAAAAAAATTATAGTTGGGCAATTGACAGATATAAAGGCTGCACCATATTGCATATGCATGACATGATGATTACTATGTGATTCATGCGGGCATCACAACAAGATTCATAGAACGTTATCCAACTTCATCTATGACTAATAATCCACCCTCAGAGCGTCATCCAATCAAACCTCGGGTAGTAAGTTGCAAGCAACAGATAATTGCATTAAGTAAAGCGTGTAATGTAAACATCATTGTTTTCTCCCTAATGCCAGCAACACATCCCCCACCCGTTATGTTTCTGTCACTCGAGCGTGAGTGAAAGGGAGGCATGAACCCACTATCGAGCATAAATAATCCCTCTTGGAGTTACAAGCATCAAATTGTCCAAAGCATCTACTAGTAATGGAGAGAATACAAGATCATACATAACATAAACATGATAGATGGATAATCATTGGACATAGCATTCAATATTAATCGAATCCCTGCAAACACAACATGTAGCATTACAATAAGATGATCTTGATCATGTTAGGCAGCTCACAAGATCTAAACATGAGTCATAAAGAGGAGAGAACAACCATCTAGCTACTGCTATGGACCCGTAGTCCAAGCATGAACTACTCACACATCACTTCGGAGGCAGGAATGGGGATGAAGAGCCCTCCGGTGATGATTCCCCCTCCCGGCAGGGTGCCGGGGAGAGCTTCAGAACCCTCCTAAACTAGGGTTGATGATGACGGCGGCTACGGAACTTTTGTTGGAAAAAGGCTCGGGTATTTAGGGTTAGCCCATGGAGGAGCTTAAATAGGTGAGAGGGCAACGTAGGTGGGGGGCTGGGGGGCCACACCACCTGGTGGCGCGACCAAGGGGGCCGTGCCGCCCTATGGTGTGGGACATCCAGGGCCCCCCTCCGGGTCCCGCCGTACTCCGTGTGCGTGACAAATTTCTAAGACCACGAGATTTTGTTTCATCAAATTACGAGAATATTTCCAGAAAAACTTTTTTGAAACAAAAAACAGCAAAAAAATGGAACTGGCTATGTGGCATCTTGTCAATAGGTTAGTCCCATGAAATCCATAAAAATGACATAAAGTGTATAGAAAACATATAGCATATGGCATGAAAAAAACATGGAACATCATAAATTATAGATACGTTTGAGAAGTATCACTCTGCACCGTTTTCCTTCTTATTCTCGTTCTACCACCATTACATCACTAACAACCCGGTTAGTGGCTGAAATATAGAGCAACATCGGCTCTTTGGATAGTGGTGAGGCCAATTTGGTGCTGAAACCAACATCTTCTTTAGTTCATGAAATGCTGCATCCGCCTGCGGTGTCCAGACAAATTTTTCTGTTTTCTTCATCAATTGGTACAAAGGCAATGTCTTCTCCCCCATTCGCCTAATGAAGTGGGTCAAAGATGCTAGGCAATCAGTGAACCTCTGGACGTACTTGAGACACCTCGGTAGCTTCATGCTCTTTATAGCACCGATCTTTGGGGAGTTTGCTTCGATACCTCATCTTGACACAAGGAAACCGAGTAACTTGCCTGCCGGCACACGAAATGTGCATTTGGCTGGGTTAAACATCAACCGGAATATTCTCACGTTGGCGAATGTCTCTTTGAGATCATCCAACCGAGTATGCTTCTCCTTGGTCTTGATGACAATATGATCGACATACACCAGCACATTTTTACCAATTTGATCATGCAAGCATTTCTTCATGCATCTCTGAGAAGTGGCACCAACATTTCTGAAACCAAAAGTCATAGCAAGATAGCAATAAGCCCCGTACTGGATAATAAAGACTGTCTTTATTTGATCAGCGGGGTTCAAAGGTATCTGGTGGAAACCAGAATACGCATCTACAAAAGACAATAGTTCACACCGGGTTGTGAAATCAATCACTTGGTCAATCCGAGGCAGCGGTAATGGATCCTTAGGACATTCCTTGTTCAAGTTTATGTAATCAATATACATGAGCTAGACTATGGCCACATTCGGGTCATCTTTCTTATTTTCCACCAGGACCGGGTTAGCCAACCAGTCCGGGTGTAGTACTTCCATGATAAAACCAGCTGCAAGCAGCCTAGCTATCTCGTCACCAATCACTTTTCTCCTCTCTGTTGTGAAGCGCCGGAGAGGCTGTTTCACCGGCTTTGCATCCGGTCTGACAATCAATGAGTGCTCAGCCAACTCCCTCGACACACATGGCAGGTCTTCATTCGACCATGCAAAGATGTCCCGATTCTCACGAAGGAAGTGGATGAGCTCGCCTTCTTATTTGCCAGTCAACCCGACACCGATAATGACGACACGGTCTGGGAATGCCTCATCAACTAGGATCTTCTTTGTCTGCTTGGACGCCTAAAATGCCGCACTCTGATGCGGGTTAGTGATGCATGTAAAATGCATACATGAAATTTGCATTGTACTACTTATATTTCAATCATATCTGCATCATATAAGGGTTATATCATTGTTTTATGTTGATTTTGGGAATATTTCAGAGTTTCCCCATTTTTCTGGAATTAACCCTGCACTGGAAGGAAACTCTATTTTCTATATTTTGATGTTTCAGGGATCCAAACGACGTCCAAATGACCTAACATTTTGTGGGGATCAATTTTTGGAAGGAATAAAGCGTAGGAGTCAAGGAAGCGTACGAAAGGAAGTCCGAGGAGGATTTTTGGGGGTCCCATGTGGCCAGATTCCCTGGCCGTGTGAGAGCACCTCTCCCCCTTGTTGCTCCGATGCCGTCCGTTTTCATCTCCGTGCCTTCGTCTTGACCTTAAAACGACTATAAAAATAGTCCCCTAACAGCTTTCGGAAGAGAGCGCCGCAGAAACACAAAAACACGAAACAGAGACCTGGAGCTACAGATTAGAGCAGGGAAACTCCGGCGGGGCGCTGCCGGTAGGGTCTCCATCTTCTCCAACGACTTATCCACCGTCTCCATGATGAAGAAGTATTAGTCCACCCCTGGACTATGGGTTTGTGGAAGTAACTTATGTATCTCTCCTCTCTTTGAGCTTCACTAATTAGCACCGTATGAGCTGCTGAACATGATTACGGTCATCTATGTAATACCTTTGTGGAGGATCTTGTTATGAGTTAATATATGTTTGAGATTGCAATTGTTTTATTTCAGTTATGAAAGTAGATGCATATTATGTACCCTATTCTTGTTTAATTGTTTTGATCAGACTTGTGTATGAGAGCCTGTGAGGGGGGACGTGTGCATTATATGGAGTAACGGGGGGTGGCTGGTGCGGTGAAAGTGACAGAAGTTCCGCGATCCACTTGGGTACTCTAGCTTACTTTGTTGCCTCACTAGGGATAAAGAAAAATACCTTTCTACCGGATATGTGGGGGTGACCATGCCACTTCTCCATGACTAGATATAGCATGTTCTTATTTTAACTTCATGTCATAGAACATAATGCTATAATCTGACTTATGTTAATACTAGGATGACTCAATTTAATTCTCATCTTAGTGGAGTATAAGAGAAATTAATAAACAAAAGATCTCTATGTAAGGACGTGATGCCCATATAATTAGTAACTTTTCATGAAACCTTTTCTACCACTTTATTAAAGAGAGAGTGCATTTGTGAAACCATGAACCCCGGTCCATTTTTAATCATAAGAAACACCTTTCCAACAACTTTTAAGCATTTTCCATTTTCTTCCATTTAAAAATCCGAAAATACCAAAACACTTTTACATCTTGCTTTCACAATACAAAACCCAAAAATATCATCCATCATTGTTTCCACCATCCTTGCATATTTTTATTGTTTTGCATTTATTATCTTTTCATATTATACTCACACCTTGTGCTTGACAACCACTTGGTGCGTTTGAGGGCACAAAACAATTTACTTTGTTTTGTAGGTTTTCAAGAGAAGGATAAGAATATAAATCTTTCACTACTGGTTCCCCGAGAGTTCGATATAAACCCTCGAGTCATCCCTCGTGGGAAAAATGTATTTCCTATACTATACACTCTACACTTGGAGTCTCAACCTAACCCATATTCTTTTGACGCAGGTAAATATGTCATCGGTCATCAGTTAGTCATACCCGGCATACCGAGTTGAGCTGACTGTGCCAGCGCTGCCACCTCATGTATCTTCTTCTTCTCCGCAGCAATAACCAGAGACTCGGCTAAACGGGAACGAGCCGAGGCACACTCCATGGACCGCCTATAGTCTCCCGAGATGGTGATAACACAATTTGGACCCGACACCTTCATCTTGAGGTAGTCTACATGAGTGGATGCCATGAACTTGGCCAGTGCCGGCCTGCCAAGTAAGGCATGGTATGGGCTTTCGAGGTCCACCACCTCAAACTGGAGGCTCTAAGTTCTGCAAGTGTCTCTGGTGCCGAATAAGACATCGACCCAGACGTTGCCCATGGGTGCACAAGAGACACCTGACACAATACCATGGAAGGTGGCACGGCTTGGTTGCATCATGTTTTCAGCTATGCCCAACTTGATCATGGTATCCCGGTACATAATGTTGATGTTGCTCCCATTATCAATTAGAACTCGGGTGAAGCTGACATTAATGTTGGGCCCGATGAATGTCGGATCCACCACCAGCGCATAGCCTCCTGGGTTAGGCATGACCTTGGGATGATCCTCAAGGCTCTAGGTTACCTCCTGCTCGGCCCAGTACATGAACTTGGGCACATCCGCATGACTGTATTTACCTCCATTACACGCCGATGCTGGCTCTGTTTGTTTGTTACCTCGGTCACAAAGACCATGTAACTCTGGTGATGCTCCTGGTAATCATTCCGATGACTCGGCCTGGCATTGTTGTTGGCCACCTGATTGACATTTCCGGCTTCCTCCTAGTGTCCATAGGCTTTGGGGTGCATTCAAGGTTTGAGTGTTTGCACCCGTAAGCGGTGGTGGTGGAGGTGGTAGATTTCCACCTTCCCTTACTATGCGGTGGTACCAACTACACTGCCGAGTAGTATGGTTAACCGGTCTGCTAGGATGCAGAGTGTGGTAGCTGCAAGGACCATCCACCATTGTCTCGAAAGTGAGCCTCGGCTTATGCTCCCAAGGCTTATTTTGGTTACTATGTTGTTTCTTGTCATCTTGATTTCGCCCCCATTGAGGGCCACGGTTCTTCTGATGCTGGCTGTTGTCGGCATCTCGCTGATCTTGATCAACCGCAACAACATGATTTGACCCATATCGGTAATCTGGTCGGTCATGTCTCCTATTGTTTTCGTAATCTTGGCGACCATGTCGCCTGGATGACCCGACACCGTCATAGCCCGAATATCTCTTATTCGGCTCTACCGAAGTTATCAGGGTCTAAGTCGGATCATCCAAAGCATACATGTGTTCTATCTTGATTGTCTCGGCCAGAGTGGCCGACATCTCTCTCTGCAATCTCTACCAGAGCATGGTGCCATGTCGGCACCCTTGAGCAAACCAAGCAATGGTCTGCGACTTAATGACCCCTTCACAGGAGTTGCCCATTGTCGTGGTATGGAGAAGACAGATGCCATGGGATGGCTTAAGGTTGGGGCCGATGGACGCTGTAGGTATCTGGGGAGGGATCGCACGCCTAGCTGGCGCGCTCACAACACTGCAAACACCTCGATCTACCTAGGTCCGAGGCCCTCGTGTGGAGGTAACACCCCTACTCCTGCCCCTCTCTGTATATGTGTATGCCGAGTACAAAAGCTCCTCAAGCTGAAGGAGCTGGAGAAAGAAGAACCTCTCTCGCTGTCTCTCTGTCTCTCTCTACTTGTAGCACCTCAGCTCCTACGTAAAATGAACCACCAAAGAGTCGACCCTCACACAGGAGGGGGAGGCCACCTTATATACTTGTGGTCACCTACTACCTCTACAGATACAAGTACGGGTTACGTGACTACACACTATGCACCACCGCACACCTCCTGTTCCTCGCTGACAGTTGCCGAAAGTCGTCGCGGTCGGGACACTGACATGTCTTGTCCCCCTTGTCAGAGACATGACGTGGCCTCGTCCGTATCGCACACTATACCCACGTATAGATACACATCATCACGCCTACTAAGTTGAACCGCACGCCAGTACTGCCCCTGGATATACGGGATTCGCCCAACGGCTCCATTGAATTTGCCTCCGGGTAGAGCAGCACCCTTCTCTATCCGAATCCCCCAAGTGCTACTCGGACGATCCAGATAAGTACTCAAATCTTCCCCTTGGTCTCTTGTTCTTCATACCGGATAGCTCCAATTCGACATCTATCCAGTCGCTAACTTTCTATCCGGCAGGTACCAACTCTGTACGGCCCAACTCGGTAAGCTGTACCTCGAACACCATTTCTTACCAACCTTACCCCTACTCGGGGGTAGCCCCCCGACATTAGTCCCCGAAGCTGGTATGGTCCGGTGAACTCGGACGTTGGGCCGTGCCAGCTTAAAACAATCTTCCCTGAAGCACCCAACCGAGTTGCAACTCAATTTGATCGAGTTCTATCCGTACTTGAATAAATCCACCATCGCCTGAGGAGTTTTCTCCCTTCAACCGAGTAGAACACGTCGCTTTGGACTGTACCGAGATCCCAGCACTTAGCCAAATTTCCAGAACTTTGCCGCTCAAAATCAGCGCGACTTGCTATCTTCGCGTGTAAGGCTTAACATGTGGCGTGGAACCGCAACCCACGTCTCCTCGGGTCTCGTGCGGTTGCCTCGCACGCGCGCTGCCCACACCTGTCACTGCTCACCGGGCCCATGCGTTGTTGCGTCGTTTCACTTCAGAGCATTCGAGTGCCCATATCACGCGTCGTGGGATTAACTGCGCCTGTTACGCGATTAACTCGCTTCGTGCATTTCTTCCGCGCGCAGTAACTCCCACGCGCCCACGATCTCCTCCGCAGTGAATCCCGCAAAGTAACTACGCCTCCGCGGGTACAAATACCCCCGCGCCGCCCGTTTCCTCGGCTCCCTCGCCATTTGCCCCCTTCGTTTCTCCTTTGTCTTCGCCTTCGCCTCCACAGCGCACACCGCACCGCCGCGCACCAGTGAGCACCATCGTGCGCAGAGAGAGGCAAGACTCCGCCGCCGTGCGTCGTTGCTCACCGAGATGCTGCCGTGGACCAAGATCTTCACTGCACCGCGCGGCCGTCCTCGACCTTGCTTCCTCGCCACCGCACTGCCTCTCTGTTTCTTCCTCGCTTCTTCTTCAACTTCTTCGCTGGGAACGAGGTGCAACGGTGTTCGTCTTCCGCGCCGCCGCGGCTCTTCTGCGACCCCTGCGGCCCGAGCCAATCTTCTCGTGCACGCGCAACTCGGACGCGGCCGGATTCGGATCTGCCGCAATGGCGCTCGAGCTCGTCTCTGATGTGGATTTGGAGGGGCCTGCGTCCACACGCGGCCACTGGGAATGCTCCGATGTGAAAGCCAGTGACACACAGTGGGTGGTGAACACACGCCGAGTTCCGCTGGGTGTGATCTGCAGACCAGCCGACACCGAGTTGGAGCCTCAACCCGGCCCCGGTGAGTATGTAGTTTTCCTTAGCCACTTCAAACGTGGTTTTGGTCTCCCCATATCCAAATTCATGCAACAGTTTCTTCGCCATTTCGGCTTGCAACCACACCACCTTCCGGAATATGCCATTGCCATACTATCCACCTTCGTCACATCCTGCGAGGCCTGTCTCGGTGTCTATCCCACGGTAGACATTTGGGCCAAGTATTTCCATTTTCGCCAAAAAGTCCTCCCCAACAAGGCCAATTTGGATGCGCCCAAGGTCATGACACAATGCGGCACGGCCATGATCATCTACCTGAACTCCACCGAGTACCCCAAAGTCTCGGGGCTAGAAACCTGCCGCAAGTGGCAGAGGGGATTCCTCTATGTGAAGAATCCCACTCCGGCTGAGGGTGCCGAACCGGTGGATCTTATCAAGTTGTCTGCCTTCCAGAACGTTCCTCCAACAGCCATGAGGAACTGGGGATACAACCCAAAGAAGACTATATATGATGTCAACCACGCGCACAACCGATTGATGCAATTGGTTGAGCTGGGGCTCCGGTCGGATGACTTGATTACCACCTGGGTGAGCCGCCGGGTTCTTCCTCTTCAGCTTAGAGCGCACAAGATGTGCTTCATGGGAGGGCCTCGCGACTGTACGCGCACCACCACCTTCGAGCTCAGCAAGGAGGAGGTGGCCATCTAGGCTCGGTCCATCACCAAGGCCACCCTCTCGGACACCTGGGACAACGGTTTTGAGCCCTACAGCCGAGATCGGCCAGCCCCCCGAGTAAGTTTTCTACATCCTGCCGAGTTGCTTCCAGATCGGTATCTTCCATATATACTTAGTTGACTATGCTCTTTGTTTCGCATGCTTCACCGAGTAGGATTCATCTTGATTTCTCCCATGTACACTTAGCTTTTTATGCTTTATGATTCGCATGCTATTCTGAGTAGGATTCATCTCGGTTTCTCCCAAGTACACTTAACTTTTTATGCTTCATGATTCGCATGCTATTCAGAGTAGAATCATCTCGGTACCTTCTGAGTACACTTAGATTTTATGATTCGCATGTTATTCCGAGTAGAACTCACTTCGGTACCTTCTGAGTACACTTAGCTTTTTATGCTTTATGATTCGCATGCTATTATGAGTAGAACTCATCTCGGTACCTTCTGAGTATTACTTAGCTCCTTATGCTTTATGTTTGCATACACAGCACATTCCTCGCAAGAGAGATGAGGACAAGCTGGTCGTGGCGCAGAACTGGCAACCAGACCGGATAGAGGATGACGAGGAGCATTTCGACGTCCAGGACACGCTCTGCATCCCGCTCGTCACTCCCCCAGGCCAAGATGGTAAGTCCCGAGTTTCAACTTCAATCCGGGACTGGTCCGAGGACGATGAAGGTGATAGAGACAACAAATGCATGCTCTCAACACATTCTAACCCCTTCTCGGTCTTATTGTCGTATTCTCTCTTCTTGTTTCCAGACGACATGGAGGAGGAGCCGATTGACGGGGTGCCTGTGTCCATTGCTGCCCCCACCGGAAGCGGAGCCGCCGAGCCCCCAACCAGCAAGAGGCAGAAGAAGGGCGTGAGGAAAAACATCAAGGCCATTGCGTCACGCAATAGGCCAGTGCGACCAACTGAGGACGGGTATATTTTCCCGAGATGCTCTATGTTTGCTTATTTTCGTCTTTTTGCCTCTTCGAACCGGGATGCTTTGTGTTTGCATTTTTCTTACTCCTCTGTTCTTCCTTTTCTCTAGCGATGCAATTGACGCCGATAACCCTGAGGCGCCCCTGAGGCCGCGTAGCCCCCCCACTGTTGTCGACCTCGACCCTGAGGACCTAGAGACTCACACCGAGGACAGGGCCGAGATGCCCTTCCCGGACTGGGAAGACCATGATCTCGGCATAGACAACACCGGCACCGAGATGGATATTGAGAAGACTTTGGAGCAGTCGGAGTCGACCCCTGAGCAGCAACCCTAGCAACAACCCCCAGAGCCAACGGCTGAGCAGCATCATCCACCAGAAGAGCAGCACCACACCGAGCAGCAGCCTCCAGTGCATCAGCAACAATATGCCGAGCAGATTGAGCAGGAGCAGCCCGAACAGCAGGCCCAGCAACAGCAACCATCCGAGCAGCAGCAAGATCCCCCAACCTCAGCAGCAGCTACGCCACCGACCCATCCGAGAAGAACTCTTGCCTTGGACGCAATAGTGGTAGCAGAGACTGTCGCGGCCAAGTAAGCCACAACTAGAGCAGCTACCAGCACCGCACCCGCATCCACACGCCAGACACCAGCAGCAACAACAACCAAAGCAGCACCGAGTCCATCGCCGCCGAGCAGATCCGCGGCGCCTACCGGGAGAGGCTCCACTCCTCGCACCCGGCAGTGTGCAGAGTATGCGCCCTCTCAGAAACCAGCTGAAGGGGCGGGTGGCAGTGGCCACGCAGAGGGAGCAGTAGAACCCCTTGTGAAGGTCCCGGTGCACTGGCAGAAACTGCAGCAGGAGCAGCAGAAACTGCAGTCGCAACAGCAGATGCTGCAGAAGAAGAAGACCGGGACGAAGGTGGCCGGGGTGAAGACCAAGCCCGACACCATTGCAATTAACACTGATAATCAACTTGTGGCCCACCAGGAACTTGCCGCCGAGCTGCAGTCTGACATCGACTACACCCTGGACCGGATCGGCTACATTGACCAGGAACACAATGGAAAGACGCTAGGCTCGTTGGACAACTACCGTAAAGCCTAGAACCAAACCGATGTCAGCCATGTGTCCAAGGCAGTTTCAGCCTCCAGCAGCACTCTGGCGCACAAGATGTACTGCCTGCGTGTCGCTGTAGAAGATGCCGAGGTCACTTCCCGAGTAAGTTTTGTTCTTTATCCGAAATCATACATCATCCAGTCCCCGACGTTTGGGCCGAGTAGGCAATACTTGACCGAGTTGAAGTCTACTCGGGTCGAATCTTCCAACTAACTTGCTTCTTTTTTCTTTCTAGACTTGCACCGAGTCTTGTGCTGTGATCTTCCGGAAGCTGCTCTGGGCTCACTGAGATGCTAAGGTGCAGAACCGCCAGCTGCAGGAGGAGCTAGGGAAGAAAGGTACTTTATTCTTGCCGAGTTTCTGTCTATGCTTCTTTCACACCAGTTTTCTAACTCGGTTTCTGTTTTCTATGTCACAACTATCATGGAGAAGCAACTGGCGGATGCCGTCACCAAGATCTCTTCTCTGGAGAGTAAGTATGACCTCTTTTATTTCTGTGTTTTGTGTTTACGCTTCATTCCTTTTCTTTGGTTAATTTTGCTTTCTTTGCAGGTGAGCATCAGGCCTTCACCGAGAAGCACCAAGACTGCACCGTGATGGCCTAGTCGGCGCAGATTAAGATCTCGTCCCTGGAGAGTAAGTTCCTTCTTCTTTTCCCTTATCCGGTTTCCATGTTCTTCCTATTTTGCTGACCGGGTTGCCTCTCACACAGAGGAGCACAAGCTATTCATTGAGCAGCACCAAGAGTGCATCACTCTAGCCGAGATGCAGCAGCAGATCCGGGACAACAAGGCCAAGATGGAGGCCGAACTTGCCGCCAAGAAGAAGGAGGTGGCCAAGCTGAATAAGGAGCTGTCTGATTCCATCAAGATAGCGCTGCAGGACGGGCAGGCCAGGACCGAGGCGCTGAACCAAGCCGCTATCGAGAAGCGCGAGCTGCAAAGGGAAATTGAAGCTCTCAAGGCCCGGGACACCTCACTCGACAGCATGCTGGTCAACTCCCGCGGCCTGCTGGACAAACAGCATGCCCTTGCTGCAAGATGGTCCAGCCGACTTAAGGAGCTTATCATGGAGTTGCATTGTGAGTTCCTGCTTTTCTCTAAGTTACTTTATCTGGTTTCTTCTATCCGTTTTCTCCTATCCGGCTGCCCCTCTTGACTTAACTCAGTTTCCCCCTTCTCAGGGACATTCCCCGACTTCAACTTGGGTGCAGACAGGGCCGTGGAGAGGGCCCGGAAATTGAGGGCAGAGCTTGGCCATGATGTTGCCGAGTCGGTCACCATTGACGACCAGGTTGAGAGCATCAAGTCTCGAGTTCAGTCTCTGAAGGGCCTGGGCACCAACATCGTGTCCACTGGCATGCGTCTGCTCAAGCTTTTCTGGCCAGAAGAGGAGGCCCCGACATCAATTCACGATCTGGCAATAAAGCTCAACTATGTCAAGGAAGAGCTGAAGAAGTGGCGTGCCTCAGCAGCTCGAGCCGGCGCGGACGAAGCCCTACACTTCGTCCTATCTTGGTACGAGAACCTTGACCTCAACAAGCTCATGACGCTCCGGAATGGATCCCGGTGGACCGAAAAGAAGGAGTATATCCAGTGCCGCCAGGAGACCGCATATCGGCTGGCCTCTTACGTCGATACGAAGGAGTATATCGATGGCCCTACTGAGCCCGACACCGACGTCGAGAGCGACAAAGATGAGGATAACGATGAAGACAACGACGAGGGCAACGAAGGCGCTAAAGAGGCCGAGACGGACGACGATGACGACGAAGAGGCCGAGCAGAGCGACACCGACGAAGAGGCCGAGCAGAACGACGGCTCCGAGAAGGTGGACGAAGAGATCCAGGCCGATCCACAGCCGGCTGCCTCCTCCGAGACTGCCACCACCGAGATGATCATCTCGGATCCTGCTCCCAAGTTGGGCACCCCGGAGCCCACAGCCTAGAACGCCGCCTCTGAGCCTCCGACTTTGACTGCCAGCTCCGTGCCCCCTGCATCAACTGCAGCCTCCGAGCCCCTCACTGAGTCCTCCAACCCGGCAGGTGCTGAAGCTGAGGCAACTCCTGCTACTGCTACTTGAACACTTGGTCTTACAACCTTAAACTTTTATTAGATCCCCGGTATGCCCTGTGCAAATGTATCAAACAATTATTCTGTCGTTTGCTACTCTGTTTTAATTAAGTTCTTAGCAAGACTGGCTTGATGCCAGATTGCGTTAATTCCGAGTCCCCGAGTTGGTTTTCTTATCCACCCGGCTTTTTTGTCTTTGCTCTTACCTACCACTTGTGGCTTTTTGGTAGTCGAGTCACTAGATTTCAAAAACCGAGTTTATAATACTTCACAACTTTGAGATCAAAATTAAAACTGCCTAGCACTTAGCCAAAAAAAAACAGATAAAAAGGCGAGCCAACTCGGTTGATTAACTCTTCCTTTACTTAGCAGTTTTTCGTGTGCTCATTGACCCTTGGCTTGTTCTCTTGCTTGCCATGAAGCCGGGTTGTGGACGACAGCAAAGTCGAAGAGTTGGCCCTTAGGTTTAAACACACTACTAGACTCACACATGAAATTCCGAGATGATTAACCGAGTTGAGAAAGTAAAGAGTAATTAACACAGAGCAAGTTAGGCACAGGCAGTCCCCGAGTTCCTACTCGGAGTGCCGACTTGGATTTCAACTCGGTCAGGAGATACATACAATGATTATTAAGGAATGGAAACGGAGGAGTAGAGCTACATTCCAGGGGCGCTTGGATTCCTCACCGGATTTATCCGCCCTGTTCTTCTGTGGTGCCTGTGCGTCAATGAGGTAGTACACATCATTGTGTAGAGCCTTGCTCACAATGAATGGCCCTTCCCATGGAGGGGAAAGTTTGTGCATCCCGGCTGTGCGTTGCACCAGCCTAAGCACAAAATCTCCTTCTCGGAAAACCCTTTGGCTTACTTTCTGGCTATGATAGCGTCTCAGATTCTGTTGATATACAACTGATCTCGATAGAGTTAATTCTCTTGCTTCTTCTAGCAAATCAACATCATCTTCTCGGGCTTCTCTTTCCTCTGCCTCAGTATAGAGGGTTACTCTCGGTGAGTCATGCTCAAGGTCAGTGGGCAACACGGCCTCTGCTCCATATACCAGGAAGAATGGTGTGTATCCGGTTGATCAGTTAGGGGTAGTCCTTAGACTCCACAACACCACCGGCAACTCGTCTAGCCAACAGCCAGGGGTTTTCTGTCGTGGCTCAATCATCCTTGGCTTTATTCCGGTAGGACCATGCCATTAGCTCTTTCCACTTGCCCATTTGATGCCGGATGGGTGATTGAAGCAATATCTATCCAGATTCTCTTCTCTTTGCAGAACCGAACGAACGCTCCCTCAGCCAAATTTGTTCCATTATCCGAGATGATCCCATGCAGGTAGCCATATCTCAAGATAATATCCTTCAAGAATCTCACCGTTGTGTTCCCATCACACTTCCGGATTGGCTTTACCTCAATCCACTTGGTAAATTTGTCCACCATGACTAGAATGTGAGTCATGTTGCCCCGAGCCGGCTTGAAAGGACCCACCATGTCCAAGCACCAAACTGCAAACGGCCAGGTGATAGGGATTGTCTTCAACTCGGGAGATGGCATGTGTATCTTGCTTGCATATCGCTGGAATCCATTGCACTTTCTCACTATGTTTTCTGCTTACTTCAAGGCAGTGAGCCAAAAGAATCCATGCCGGAAAGCTTTCTTCACTAAGGCCCGGGATGAGGCATGGTGCCCACATTCCCCCTGATGTATCTCCTCGAGGATCTCTTCTCCTTCTTCCGGCTCAACATAGCGCTGGAGCACGCCCGTGGCACTTCTCTTGTGCAACTCCTTGTTGATGATGGTGTATCCCTTGGATCTTCTCTGAATTTGCCTGGCCGAGATCTTGTCATCCGGCAGAGTGCCATCCGCCAAAAAGGATAATATGGGTTGAGCCCAACTCGGTATCTCCCGGATAGGAAATACTGGTTCATCCACTTCCATTGGATCAGCTGTCATGACTTGCTCTGAGTCGGAGACAAGTCCCTGAGTACTGAGAAATGATCCCCGAGATGAATGCGACAGTCCCCGGGTTTACTGAGGCAGTCCCCGGGTTGAATGGAGCAGTCCCCGGGTTCTCCTTTGCTATCCCTTCATTTATAGTCACAGCTTCTGAGTCCGTCTGAGCCGGAATGAAAATCGAATCCAACTCGGGTGAGGGCTTGTTGGATGGTTTCCTCAGATGCTCCAGAGAGATTCCTGGTGGGATGAACTGCCGAGAAGAGCCCAACTTGGACAGAGCATCAACAATATCATTTTCATCCCGGTGAATGTGGTGGAACTCACACCCATCAAAGAATCCGGACATGTTTTGAACGAGGAACCGATAAGATGCCATGTTGGCATCTAGCGCGTCCCAAGTCCCCGAGGATTGTTGGACCACTAGATCCGAGTCGCCATAGCATATAATCCGCCGGACTCCAGTTTCCTTGGACACTTTTAGCCCGTGGACCAGGGCCTCGTACTGAGCAACATTGTTGGACGCTGCAAAGTGGATTTGCAGGACGTATTTGAGTTGATCCCTATTGGGTGAGGTGAGCACAACACCGGCACCAATACCATCCTTCACCTTGTAACCATCAAAATGCATCCGCCAGATATTTGTCTCCGGCAAGGGAGGCTCATACTGCATTTCGGCCCAATCGACGAAGAAATCCGCCAGGGCTTGAGACTTGATAGCTTCTCTTCTCGCATACATTGGGGTGTAACCGGCTAGCTCAATCGCCCACTTGGCTACCCGGCCACTTGCATCCTTGTTGCCCATAATTTCCGAGATGGGAGTTGTGCTCACAACTGTAATCGGATGCTCTTGGTAATAGTGCTTAAGCTTCTTGGCAGCCATATAGACTCCATAAGTCATCTTCTGATAGTGAGGGTAATTTTGCTTGGAGCTGGAGATCACCTCACTCAGGTAGTAAACCGGCCTCTATACCGATTTGACTTCTTCTTCTCGCTCTACGACCACCACCACACTCACAACCCGGTTGGTGGCTGCAATATAGAGCAACATTTGCTCTTTAGGCAGAGGAGAAGCCAGCACCGGAGCAGTACCCAGCATAGTCTTGAGCTCCTGGAAAGCCACATCGGCTTGTGGAGTCCAAACGAACTTGTCGCTTTTCTTCACGAGCTGATATAGAGGCAGGGCCTTCTCACCCATTCTTCCGATGAACCGGCTAAGGCAGGCCAGGCATCCGGTAATTTTTTGCACATCCTTCAGAGATCTCGGCAAAGACATGCTCTCAATAGCTTTTATCTTGGAAGGATTGGCTTCAATGCCCCGACTAGACACTAGGAAGCCGAGTAGCTTCCCGACAGGGACGCCAAATGTGCACTTGGTCGGATTCAGCTTCATCCGGTACCTCCGCAGATTTGCGAATGTTTCTTCAATGTCACTCAGCAGCGTGTGTTTTTCTTTGGTTTTGATGACTATGTCATCCACATACACCTGCACATTTTTTCCTATATGCTCATGCAGGAATTTTTGCATGCATCTCTGGTATGTGGCCCCAGCATTTTTCAATCCGAAACACATAACACGATAGCAATAATCCACGTACGGGGTAATGAAAGCAGTCTTTATTTGATCAGCCGGATTCACTGGAATCTGGTGAAAACCAGAGTAAGCATCAATAAAAGACAAAAGCTCGCACCCGGCAGTGGAATCGATCACCTGATCTATCCGGGGCAGTGGGAATGGGTCCTTGGGGCAAGCCTTGTTCAAGTCGGTGTAGTCAACGCACATGCGCCACACCACAACAACCATGGGATCATCCTTTCTTCTTCTCCACCATGACCGGATTGGCCAGCCAATCCAGATGCAGTACCTCCATGATGAATCCACTTGCTAAGAGCCTTGTGATCTCGTCGCCAATGGCTTTCCTTCTCTCTGCCGCAAAGCGGCGCAGATCTTGCTTCATCGGCTTGGCATCCGGCAGCACATGTAAAGAGTGATCAACAACCTCCCTCGGGACACCCGTCAGATCCTGATTGGACTAGGCAAAGACATCCCGATTCTCACGGAGGAAGTGGATGAGCGCACTTTCCTATTTCTCCTCCAACCCGGCACCGATGATGGCAACACGCTCGGGGAACTCCGGGTCGATCTGCACCTTCTTGGTCTCCTGAGAGGCGTGGAAAGTGGCACCATGCTGAGAGCTAGGCATCCCTGGCATGCCGAATTGAGCTGCATGGGCCAAGGCCACCACCTCGTGTATCTTCTTTTTCTTGGCTGCAATGACCATGGACTCGGCTAGCCGAGATCCAGCAGATGCACACTCCAGAGAGCGCTTGTAGTCACCCGAGATGGTGATGATGCCATTGGGACCGGGAAGCTTCATCTTCAGATAGGCCGCATGAGTAAAGGCCGTGAACTTGGACAGAGCCGGTCTGCCGAGTAGAGCATGGTAGGGGCTCTGGAGATCAACCACCTCAAACTGCAAGCACTCAGTCCGGCAGTTTTCCCTGGTGCCAAAGAGCACATCAATCCACACTCGGCCGATAGGGGCACAGGATACGCCGGGTACGATGTCGTGGAAGGTAGTCTGAGTAGGCAGCAACATGTTCTCGGAATAACCGAGCTTCTCGATGGTATCCCGGTACAGGATCTTGATGCTGCTACCGTTGTTAATCAGCACCTTGATGAACTTCACATTCTTCTTCGTCCCAAGGAAGGTCGGGTCCACCACCAAGGCATAGGTACCCGGGTTAGGCATAATCTTGGGACGATCATCCCGGGACCAGACAATGTCCTGTTCGCACCAGTGCATGTACTCCGGCACTGCCGGCATCACTGCGTTTACCTCCATCGCACACATGTGCATGCTCTGCTTGTCATCCAACTCGGTGGTGAACACCATGTAGCTCTCGTGATGCTCCTGATACTGGTTCCAGTCTCCACCACCACCATTTCCATCATTGTTGTTGTTGTTGCGGTTGAATTTGTTGTTGCGGTTGTTGTTGTTCTTGTAGTTGCGGCTGTTGTTGTTGTAGTTGTTGCGGTTGTTGTTGTTGTTAGCCCCTGCGCCACTTGGTTCACATTCTCCCTCCTCTAATTCTCGGCGGGCCTAGGAGGAGCTGCCCGGATAGGCTGCACATTGGAACCCGAGAGTGGAAGAGAAGGAGGAGGAGGCAACTGGCCAAAGCCCCCGCTCTTGATCCGGTCCCACCAGCTGCATTGCCGAGAAGTGTGATTGGATGGCCTACTCGGATGCCAAGTGTGGAAGCTACATGGCCCATCCCTCATTGACTCAAAGATAAACCTAGGAGCATCTCCGGATTGGTTAGTATCATTGTACTGCTTCTTGAAGTTCTGGCCCTGATTCTGGTTTTGCCCATACTGGGTCCCAACAGTTTTTGCCTTTGGCTGCTCCCGGCAGCGGGCTGATCCGGATCAACCGCAGCCACATGGTCTGATCCGTAGCGGATATCCAGACGGTCATCTATCCTCTTGTTCCGATAATCTTGGCGATCATTCTGCCTACCACCATCGTGGCCTTGGTTTCTTCTTCTCGGCTCGAACGTATTGAGTAGAGGTTGAGTAGGATCACCGAGTGCATACATGTCTGCAATCTTGATCCTCTCGGAGAGTGTACTTGGCATCTCCCTTTGTAACTTCTGCCACAGCATGCTGCCATGTCGGCAACCTTGAGCAAACCAGGCAATATCCTGTGACTCGTTCACACCCTCGCAGGTGTTCCTCAGAGTACTCCACCGAGTCAGATACTCTCGCTATGTCTCCTCTTCCCTCTGCTTGCACGCCAAGAGCTGTTGTGGCCGGTTTGGCCTCTTGTAGGTGCTTGTGAAGTTGCTGATGAAGGCCTCCGAGAAATCAAGCCAGCAATTGATGTTGTCTCTCGGCAGGTTGTTGAGCCAAATGCGAGTTGGGCCCTCCAACATCTGTGGCACATATCTCACCGCCCATTTGCGGTTACCACAAGCAATGTGCACGGTAGTGACATAGTCGTTCAGCTAGTCTTCCGGCTTGGTACTCCCATCAAAGGTCTTTCTTCCTCTTGCCAGCTGGAACTTTGGCACAGTAGGCTCATTCATGATCTTGGGACCGAAACAAGACGGTCCCGGCGGGCCTGATAGCTCCATCTCCTCGGACTGATAGATCTTGTCCAGCTTGTATCTTGCGCCACTCGGTTGCAGCACACGTGCCCCCAACCGAGATCCAATTCCTCCAGCGTCAGCATATCTCTCATTTCTCTGGTACCCGGCCTGCTCCATTGCCGAGTAACCGTCATTGTATATGTCCTGCCGCGCAGCACCAGGTTGGGGAACCGGGTTGACCACATGGGCAACTGCCTGCGGCTGAACAAGAGGACCTGCGCAGGGTTGAGGCTGAACCGGGTTGGCTATCGGGTGCCAAGATGGACCATATCGGTTTCCTCCTTGTCCCTCTTGGTGAACTCGGGCAGTAGCATGGCCACCACCTTGAACAATGTGTTCTTGACCGGGCTGCCTTCCATCTTCAAGAACTAGCTCATTAAGCCAGTCATGTTGCCTAATGCGAGCTTCACCAGTCAAGTGTGGCAACTCGGCATCACCTTCTTCTGTCTCCCTAAGCATCTTAGCAGGAGTACTATACTTAGGCCTATCAGCCGAGGTAAAACTAGCGGACTTGCTAGCAGTTCTACCATCCCTAGCCAACTCGGCACCCAGGTTACGACGGATAACTCCTATTCGGCTAGGTTTCTTTGCAACTCGAGTGAAACCGTGAGCCCTATTGTACTCATTCTGGTCAAGACTGAACTCGAGCCTAACCTTTGCCATCTCTCGGGCTTCCAGGAGCATGGCCTAGCGCTGCTCCTCGAGTTGCACCCTCAACACCGCCGGATCCGTATCCGCGGCTAAGGGCATGCCCAGCTTCTCAATGACACCAGCAAGAGGAGCCGGTATCGCCGTCGATGTAGAAGGAGCCTTGTAGCCCGGTTGATTCTGGGGCCTGTCGTATGGCTTGTGACTCGGCCGAGCCGACTCGTCAGCAACTTCAGGCGCAGTGGCCGTGCCCTTCCCGGCAACAGGAGTCGGTCCAGTCATCATCACCTCCACGCTGCCCGCAGAGCCGCCGATTGGCTGCCCGCGGACGGCGAGAACGACAGGAGGGTCCACAGCAACGAGCACCACCTCGGGGTACTCGCGGATGACGGTGGTGGCGACATACACCAAGTGCGCACCGAAGATGATGACGGGGCCGCCTGCGGGCACAGGCCTGCCGCAGAAATCGCCCGCGTTGTCGGTGACGAAGTCGAGGGAGCCGAATTTGTGGACAAGGCCACAAACCACGCGCTCCCCCGAACGAGAAACGGGTCCCGTCTGGATAGTAACGGGTCCCCACGGTGGGCGCCAACTGCCGTGGTATGGAGAAGACAGATGCCATGGGATGGCTTAAGGTTGGGACCGATGGACACTGTAGGTATCCGGGGAGGGATCGCACGCCTAGCTGGCGCGCTCACAACACTGCAAACACCTCGATCTACCCAGGTTCGGGGCCCTCGTGTGGAGGTAACACACCTACTCCTGCCTCTCTCTATATATGTGTATGCCGAGTACAAAAGATCCTCAAGCTCAAGGAGCTGGAGGAAGAAGAACCTCTCTCGTTGTCTCTCTCTCTACTTGCAGCACCTCAGCTCCTACGTAAAATGAACCACCAAAGAGTCTACCCTCACACAGGAGGGGGAGGCCACCTTATATACTGGTGGTCACCTACTACCTCTACGGATACAAGTATGGGTTAGGTGACTACATACTGTGCACCACCGCACGCCTCCGGTTCCTCGCTGACAGTCGCCGAAAGTCGTCACGGTCGGGACGCTGACATGTCCTGTCCCCCATGTCAGAGACAGGACGTGGCCTCGTCCATACCGCACACTGTACCCACGTATGGATACACATCATCACGCCTAGTAAGTTGAACCGCACGCCTGTACTTCCCCTGGATATACGGGATTCGCCCAACGGCTCCATTGACTTTGCCTCCGGGTAGAGCAGCACCCTTCTCTATCCGGATCCCCCAAGTGCTACTCGGATGATCCAGATAAGTACTCAAATCTTCCCCTTGGTCTCTTGTTCTTCATACTTGATAGCTCCAACTCGGCAGCTATCCAGCCTGGTATCTTTATATCCGGCAGTTACCAACTCGGTAATCTGTACCTCGAACACCATTTCTTACCAACCTTACCCCTACTCGGTGGTAGCCCCACGACACCCATTCTGCTCCGTCTTATCAAGTAATCTCGGTCAGTTTCGTCATCCCTCTGCCTGCACATGGAGAGTTGTTGAGGGCGATTCATCCTCTGGTATGTGTCGGTGAAGTTGTTGACGAAAGCATTCGAGAAGTCCAACCATCAATCAATGTTATTCTTGGCCAATTGTTCAGCCAGATCCGGGCTGGACCCTCTAACATCTGCGGGACATACCGCACCGCCCATCGGCGATTTCCACCAGTGATATGCACCGATGTGAACTAGTTTGTCAACCAATCCTCTGGCTTAGTACTGCCATCATATGTATTTGTATCTTGGGCTAGCTGAAATTTCAGCTCCGGCGGCGCCCTCATAATCCGGGGTCCAAAACATGCAGGACCAGGAGGACCTTGTTCTTCAAGAAGCTCAGCCAGATGGATTCTATCGAGCTTGTTGTGGGCATCATGTGCCGGTAGCTGGCGAGGACCCACCCGGGATCCGAGCGCACCCTCAGACACCAGCCGTTCAAATCTCGAGTACCCGACTCTCTCCATAGCCGAGTAACCATCATCATATCGGTTGTCCGTCTGATTATTCCCTTGATGCTGAGAAGCGGGCCCGACACCATGTCGTTGTTGAGGAGGGTTTGGTGTTGGATACCGAGGTGGCTGGCCTTGATCAGTCGGGTTACGACCATGCCCAGTCGGATGAATTTGCCCGGCGCCATGGTTGCGTTGACTGGGATCAGGGATTCCCCGACCGACATTGCATTGCTCGGCTAGCTGCCTTCCAGCATAAACATGATCATCTGTCTGCAATTTCTTGTTTCTGCCGGAGTTTACACTCCGGTCACACGCTCCACAAACATGTGGCGATGAAGCTTGCCCACCAGATTTTCCACCAACACCACCAGCCGAGTGAGCGATCCGGGATCCACCAGCACTTGGATTTGCCTTAAGATATGCATCCTTTTGACGGTTAGCCTCAAATACTAACTCGTTTACCCGGTCCTGCTGCTTACGACGGGCTTGACCAGATAAACTAGATAACTCAGCCGCAGTTGCCTCAGCAGCCCTAAGGGTCTTAGTGGGAGAACTATACTTTCGCTTATCAGCCGACATGTGACTAGCAGATCGACTAGTTCTATATCTACCATCCCTAGCAATCTTAGCATTGAGGTTTTTACCTCGGTTACGCACCTCATCTATGCGACAAGGATGGTTTACTACTGGAGTAAAGCCATGAGCTTTGTTATACTCACAGAGAGAGATGTCAAATTCTTGCCTCACACGGGCTACCTCGATAGCCTCCTGGAGTATGCTCTGACGCTACTCCTCCAATTGAGCCTGCATCTGCGTAGGATCTGCGCTGGGGGCGACCGACATACGCAGCTTCTCGATTGCGTCCTGAAGAGGACCTGGCCTTACCGACAACTCCAAGATAAAACCACGAGGTGACAGACCTTTCAAGATCATGAAGCACATAAAAATCAACGCATACAAACTCGACATGCCTCAATCCAAGTACCTTGTGCACAACTCCTTCGACGTCAAGGATCTCTCTCCCTTTCATGCATATCCAAGTGATGAGGATCGTCACAAGTCGTGGACAACTCTTTCCGGGGGAGGAGGAGATGATGCAGTGCAACCCATTACACCAAGCCCATCTACAACACCATATAGACCCATGACAAGAGCACACGCAAAGACTATGCAAGAAAATGTAACTTCGCTCTTATTCATTATGAAATTGATGTCTTGGTGAATGGTGCACTACCTCATGGAAAGACCCTATGTGTGCTCAGGTATGATCCCCCATTGGAGCCCCAAGACGGTGCCCAAGAAGCTGGAGAAGATGGCCACGAAGAAGAAGAATAAGAAGGAGAAAAGGGAAAATCTCAAGGAAACCCGGACCGTCAACCCGGCCTAAGACGGCTTTCCTGGGCAGAGGTCAGCCTGCTCGGCCACCAGCCCGGCCTCCATCCCATCCTAGGCTAGCTTACATGCGCGCCTCCGGCCGGTCGGCTCGGCCACCAGCTCGTCCTAGGCTGGCTTCTCTGGGCCCAGCCTAGGCCGGCTTTCCTACGCGCCTCCAAGTTGGCTGCTTGAGCCACTAGGCCGGCCTCCCTGCATATAGAAGGAGGAATATGCCCTTGTAAAGACTACCTACCCCTCCTTTACCCCCTATACAATAGAACCCCTAGATTCAGATCTAGGTTAGAGATGATTTAAGACTTGAGCTTTGCTCCTTATGGTTCCTCTTTAGAGCCTACTTCTAGTGTGCATCTAGAACCGTATCAGGGCTACTCCAATCATCTGCTTGTTTAGACTGTATCAAAAGTTTCCTTGAATTAGCTAGTCCTTTTCCCATAGAATTCAACTATCAAGTTCCCAATCTTTCTCAGCTAACCCTTGAGATTCTATTGGCTCGGCACCGTGAAGGTGAAGTGGTTTCAATCAGAGTAAGTTTGACTTGATCCGAGAGATGCGTAGGCTACCCCCAGGGTTTGTTATTTATCAGTTACCCCTTGTTACCCTCGAATCACCCTCGTGTTCTTCCTCATGTTCTTTGTGTTTCTTGATCAGGAAAATCCGACTCCCGCGGCCCGAAAGATACGTGTCCTCTAACACAAATTGAATTTATGTTTTCTTAAGTGATGGAGCGTAGGACATCATAATTAACGAAATGGTCTGATGTTCATCACCGGTTAAATCTTGATCATGAAGCTAACGAAGAAGATGTTATACTCCCTCCGTCCACTTTTATAAGGCTCACTTCTTACTATTGAAATGCTAAGAAGTGTGCCTAAAGTGGACGGAGGGAGTAATATTCATGGGACACATTTTATGTCTAGCTAGGTGACTTGGTTATTTCCTTTCTCTATAGCAATCTGCAGTCAGTCAGGCAAAATATAATGGCGGCACTGATGTGTAGACCTAGCTGGCATCTACCTTAATAGTAGAAGAAAGATGCAATGAAGAGAACCAGTAGAAACCAGCGTTGAAATGCAATTGAATTCACTAACCGCAAAAGATACAACAGAACGATACCATCTGGGAGATGAGATGCAGTACAAACCAAACACGGGAGGAGGAGGACTGCGACGTCTCAAATGCCATCTGAAAGATATATCAGTACTCTACGTGTATTAGTGTATATATTTTGTCTCTCGATCGTAACAACAAATATAAGATGGTAAAGCAAGACAAGGAGGGTTTCAGTGCGGTGCGTTTGTCGGATGCATGCGAGTGGAGGGTCGTTTCAGTCTATGTACTCTACAAGTCTATGTACTCGATCTTGGCCGTTTGCTGTTGTCGTGCCACTGAAACTTCAGCACCCTAGTTACTGTTAAGAAAGAGTTTATCGCTCATCAGAAGAGCTAGCTCTCCTTACATGATCAACTATATGTTGAGAACAGTTCATGTATCTGCCCTATATACGCATGACATGGTAGTGATTGATTTGACATGCAGGCCTTCATTTGCAGATGCATCCAGATGATTGCATAGGGATGGATGAGTGAGTGAAAACCTAAAAGTTACGATGCATAAGGGGACCATACGAAGTGAAATTCGAAACAAACTTGCGAGCTGGGAATTTGATGGTTTTGTATTGACAGTAACCGTTCCCTTAACCGTTCTCTTGAGTCTTGAACCCTGAACTCCATAGAGACAAATGGGCTATGTATGTTATTAGAAAAAAAAAAGTCATGTATCCCGCAAAACAAGAAAAAAAAAAGTCCTCCGACAAGTGGGTTGCAACCCAACGAAGAAGAAGCCCAGTGTATATGACTTGGTAGTTAAAAATAACTTAAAGAGGTGGTAGCAATACGGTGGAGTATCAATTCAAATACAATACTTGGTAGTTAAAAATAACTTAAAGAGGTTAAATTAAAAATAATTGAAATGTTCCTCGTGAGATACTGTTTTCATTACAAAAGGTATCAGGACTCTCAAGATTTTTTGTTGTATCTTCTTCAGACAAGTCATATACTGTTTTCGTTTGTACATGCATAAAATGATGCATTACGGAAAATGCAATAGCTTTTGAAAGTTTATGAAAAATACTCCCTCCGTTTTGCCAAAATATCTTATAAAAGAGACTCAATAATGATGCAAACTCAGAGCATTATTCCCACATTTGTTTCCTTCATCCGCTGTCCATTTGTTGTAATTATTGAATTTTAAGTTTGACTAGACTGTTACTCTATAGCTAACTCTTCTTCATTGTAGTGAACGTCACTTTTATTACTCTAGCTTGTACTACACAATTTTTTTTTTTTGAGTTTTCACCGGGGGAGGCATAAAAACCCCCACCTGAATAGCTTTTCTATTAATCACAGGGATAGGGCGAAAAGGGCCCGAGAGAATTTGTGGTTACGGGGGGGGGGGGGGGGGGGGGGGGGGGAGGGGGCAGGGGAGAGCACAGCCTAAGCGGGGGGTGGGTGCGTGAAACAGACCAACCACTGGTCAACGTCCCCACGTAGCTGAACGGGCAGGCGGAAGCGCCATAGATTGGCCTCGTCGCAGCAGTTCTTGCGGAGGAGGGGGATCGAGGGTGCCAGGCTGTTGAAAACCACTCCGTTCCGGTGCTTCCAGAGCTGCCAAAGGCAGAGCACCCGCAGCGTCGAAGCAGTTCTGTCACGGGTGTTGGCGGGGATGGGGCACGAAGCAGCACTGGACACCGCCGTGTCGCTAGTCTGAGCAGCACCAATGGATGACCAGAACCGGCGAGCAAAGGGGCATGTGAACATGATGTGCTCAGAACTTTCGGAGACGGCGCCGCAGATGGCGCAGGAGGCTTCGTCTGCCGAGAGGACGTGCCGATGCAGGAGGTTTGCCCGGCTCTGAATTCGATCTTGGATCAGCAGCCAACAAGCGAAGATCTTTGCTTTGGAGGGGGCATGGTTGTTCCAGACGAAATCGAACGCTGGACAGCGGACCCCTCCGAACATGCACAGTCTGTAGAGCGCGGAGACGCGCAAGGAGCCGTTTGCGCCACCACAGAGAGGGAGGGAGCGAGTGTCGGAGTCCAGAGAGAGCTTGGTACCAGCGATCGCTTGCGAGAGCCGCGCGAGCTGCACAGCCGCCGTAGTGGAGAGCCAGGCGACGAGGTGAGCGAGGATCCCGTCCACGAGCACACGGCGTACCGTGGCCGACGGCATCGTGCAGTGGCTGAAGAGTTCCGGGGAGGTGGATGCAAGCGCACCGGCGGGTAACCACGCATCAAACCAGAACGACGTTCGTCGGCCGTCGCCGACCGTGACCCGGGAGAGGCAGCGGTAGAGGGGGAGCATGGACACGAGGTCACGCCAGTGCGACCCGCAGAGCAGGGTAGATCCGCCGATGGCGTCAAGGGGGGTGTCAGACAATCGTGCCCACACCCAGCCTGGCCAGGATCCGTCGGGGGCGGTGAAGAGGCGATGCAGCACCTTGATCTGCAGGCAGCGGTTTTGCGTGGCGAGGCAGCGCACCCCGAGCCCACCGTCTTCCTTGGGGCGGCACACCTTTGTCTGCTCCCCAGCAGCCCAGAAGAAGCTCCGACGGACCCGGTCGATAGCAGTGATCACCCCGGCAGGAAGGAGCACGGCTCCCATGGCGTAAGTCAGCAATGCGTCCAACACGGCGTTGATAAGAATCAGCCGCCCAGCTGGGGAGAGCAGAAGCGCGCGCCAGCCGGAGAGATATCTGTCCACTTTGGCGATGAGCGGCGCGAAGTCGGTCGCCCTGAGCTTGGTGGCGGAGAGGGGGAGGCCCAGGTAGGTCTGAGGGAACCCCTCCACAGCGCAGCCAAGGATGCCGGTGATCTCCGCCAGCGTGCCGCCGTCGACGTGCATCGGGACCAAGGTGCTTTTCCGGAGGTTGATGGAGAGTCCCGTAGCCTGCTCGAACTGTTGTAGGAGGACGTGGAGGCGCCGGGCCGCGCGGACGTCAGCGCGCAGAATGATGAGGGTATCATCCGCGTACTGCAGAACGGGGCAGGGCGCGCCGTCGACCAGCGGGTGCAGCAGCTCGGGGTCGCCCTGGAGCAAACGCTGGAGCACGTCCGCGACGAGGAGGAACAGGTAAGGGGAGAGCGGGTCTCCCTGCCGCAGGCCGCGGGCGAGCTTGATCCATCTCCCCGAGACACCGTTGAGGAGCACGGCGGAGAGGGAGGAGCCGAGGATGCCGTCGATCCAATTGCACCATAGCGGCGGGAATCCCCGAGCGATCATCACCTTGCGGAGGCAGTCCCAGCTGACGGAGTCGAACGCTTTCGAGAAATCAAGTTTGAGCACCACGGCAGGAGCCTTGCGCCTGAAACAAGCCTGCACCAGTTCCGTTGCGTAGGTGAAGTTTTCGGAGATGCTCCTGCCTCCAATGGGGAAAATATTGAGAAGCAGTCTTGTAATGCCTACCTATCGCAATCTACACGTGGCGCATACACTCACTATATGGAAACATTTGAGTTCTTTATTTCTTTTATAATCAATATATTCCTGCATATTAGGGTCCATGTTTCTATTGCAGCCCAAGCTCCCAATAATTTTGTCATTATATTGCTGTTTGTAATTCGTTATTGGTGCTCTAAACAAGTATATCAACTTACTTTTTAGCTATGGTATTCTTGATTATTCATTTTCACGTTTACAGGACTTACAACATGATAGTAGTTCCACATGTGAACAAACCGTTGATACTTTGTGAAATGCTAGTTCTGTTTCCCCATTTTACAGAAAGCAGCATCCTTTGGGTGATTGAAGTCAATTTTTTCTGGTAGAAGAATATGATTGTCTGACCATATGAATGCATTATCACAGACTCATAGGGTGTTCGCTTTTCTATGCCTCTTTGCATTACTGAAGTGCAGGAGGCTAATCATAATGACTTGATCGAATTTTCAAAACTTCAAACACTCAACTTGGGCCAGATTCCATTTGCCTTTGCAAACGGTCCATTTGCTTCTGTCAGGCTGCAGCTACTGAGTGATTGTGATTTTTTTATTGAACTTGCGAACACTTTATTATAAATGATTTATCTGACAACACCATACGGTCACTCCTTTCGTTTACTGGCAGTGTTCGTGTCTTATATGATGTCTTGTTGAACTACAAGCAGGACACTTAATCTAATTATTCTGTTCCTTGCGGGCCCCCACCCCACCCAAGGAATTAGTTTTTTTTGAAACAAAAGGCAAAAGCTTTGCCTAATTCATTAATTAAGATGAAAGGTGCACGGTTTATTAGCGGAAGAAACCGGGCAAAAACCATATAACAAACATGAACACCATAGGGTGGAGCCCACACCACCACAAAGAGCAACACCTAAAGAAAAAAATATCCGAAATAACAACCTCTCACTAGCTATAGCAACCACGAAACTGACGACATCAGCTGGACCACGTCGCAAAAAAGGTCCACTAAATTGACAAACCAACCCAAATAGGGTCCCTCAATCAATCAGCCGCCGAAACTTTCCTTGCTATTTCCCTCTTTCTTCTTCTACCCCTAATAGAAACCTTCTTGAGAGATCTCCCCACCTTTCTGATTAGGTCCTCCGAGGCGTTACCTGCCAAGACGCAAGCAATGTCCTTGCCAAATCCGGGGATAGTCGCCTACAAACAGGCGAGCAAGCTACCAAACTCTTGAGCAAAAAGGGCATCCGAGTCAGAAGATGACACTCCTACACTGCCCACAAAGGTGAGCGACTGACAGGGCTTAAACTGCGGAGGTGAGGGCGTCGAGGCCACCGCCAAATCCTCAAAAGAGTCCAAATTCATCGGAAGCGTCGAGGTCACCGCCAAGTTCTCAAACGATCCCAGCTCCATTGGAAGCACCACAGAAGAATCCCCGCACAACTCCTCGAGCTCTGGTGTGGTCTGCAGGACCGAAGCCAAGGTCCCACATATGTCCTCACTCTCAGAGGAAGCTGTCGCAATAAGTGGCGGCGAGAGGCAGGGAGTGCTATGAGGAGAGAAGCAACCATAGTGAAGTGCTTCTTGAATCGCAGATGACTTCTGCTCAACGGATTCAAGCGGAAACGAAGCCCACACTGGGGATAGCCCTATGACCCCAGAAGTACATGTCTCCGCCGGCGGCAAGGAAACACCGGCGCGTGCCAACAACAACTTGAGAGCTGCCACCTCATCACGAAGAGGGCGAGACGCCTCCTCAATGTGCTCAGCGACCAGCTGACAGAGCTCCATGCGCAAGAAGGCAAAGCGGGAGTGGAAGACAGAGTCATTGAACTCCTCGCAACACCTAGGGGAGTGCCTTGGTTCCGCGGGAGCATGCAACGACGAGTGGCACAGAACCTCGGCCCAACTCTGAGACGACGAGGGACGACGAGGTTGAGCGTACGTAGAGAGGCTTTGCTGGCAAGGAGCACGAGAGCCCGGTGAATGAGCTCGAGCATTCGGAGAGCGAGAACGGGCAACAGGAGAGCGTGCACGGCAGAAACGCTCCCGATGACCAGGACGACGACAACGGATGCATCTGAAAGGCCCACGACATGTGTTGACATGATGGCCACGCTCGAGAAACCGAAAACACCTCCCACGAGCCCAACACTTGAAGGCGAGACTACGCTCAAGGCATTCCTCCCGAAGTGAAGACGAAGACACGCTGATGAGGGGATAGTAACCCGGTATGCCAACTCCCAGGTGAGATTCGGCCCAAACGACGGATGGATCAAATCCGGCTAAGGACAAAGAAGCTTCTAGAAGGCCCAGGACTTGTAAGGATCGTAACCCGGATTGTGGGTTATGGTAAGGAAAGTTAGGGTTCGTATGAAGAGTTCGAATAGGACTCGAGAAGCGCTTTGTAGGGCAAGTCAAGGGGGATATGAGTACTATATAAACCAACCCCTGGGCTTCGCCTAAGAGGGATCCAAGTCATAGTTGTAACACCTGTTATCGAGTATCCAGTATAATCATATCGAGAGCCGGCGAGTTGTTTTCCGGTTCTTAGATTGCTTTCGCCATGTTCTCTTTCGAGCTAAACCCTCTCCCAAATACCTGTGTCGACTTGCCCCAAGATCAGTTACCTCAGGTAACATCTGCCGTGATTATCCCACGACAGTTGGCGCCCACCGTGGGGCCTGCGTCCAAAGGTGTTTACATCACGGGAGAAGCTCGGAAGAGCATGAAGAACCTCATCGTCGGAGAAATCTACGTCAACGGCAAAGGAGAGAAGATGGTAGACGATTCTGGCTGGGGGCCAGAGTCGGATCACCTCGAAACCGGATCCATCGTGACAGTCGGCAGCATCAACGTCTTCATCGGTATGGTATGTACTTCCAGTTCGAATTGTGATAATATTGGATCTGATTCTGTGTCAGGGGAAGACGCGTATGTCCGATCGGAACAAGAAGAATCGATTGGAACAACGGGTCAGATAGAGAGGGAGGATGATACCGAGTCTATACGGGATTTGTCGGAGGATCGATATGAAAGGGAAACCAGCGAGGAAGAACAGTACGAATCTACACCGGGCATCATGCGCCGGGTTGCAGTTTATGCGGCTCCCGCGACCAATCTCAATCAAGAAAACGCGGCCGCGGCACCAGCTGGGGCGGTTCAGGCAGCGGCTCAGCAGCAAGGACCAGTTGACCCGGTCTTGGCCCAAGTCGATGGAGAGTCGGCGTCTGTCACCAGTCGCCCAGCGGACGAGGAGCGACACGCAAATATGTTCGGGTTCCAAGCAAACCGGACACCGGGGGCGGGCCCCTCAAACCCGCGTCACCCGGCTCTGTTTGATAATAACTTGATTTTGGACCCCACAGTCTTGGCCACAGTTATTACCCCGGAAAACGCGGCAGAACGTGTAAGAGACCTGGACGTAGCTCGTCGTGCATTGGAGCAGCAAAGAAGGCAAGTGGAAGCAGAAAGGCAGGGGATGGCCGCGCGGCAGCGCGAATTGGATGACCGAGAGACCCGGCTCCGGGAGGAAACGACAAGGATGCACCAAAGGCACCGAACTATGCTGCCGGCAACAGGAGGGGTTATTAACCCGACCGCCCTGGTGTTCACGCCTCAAGATCAGCCGATTCCGCCGACGAACCAAGGGACCATACCGCGACCTTCAACGGGAGCACATCCGGTAAGCGCGCCAGCCGGGTTACCTTTGCCACAGACAGGGGCGACAGCCGGCAATACCATGCCGCCACCACCATCGCGATTCCGCACACCAGCAGGTCATTACAACAATCCCATGGACAACGTGTACGCAGCAACGCTCGCATTAAACCAGATCCCTGTGGGAGACTCGCCTCATGCGGAAGGAACCCGACGAGCAATCGATCTACTACACACCGCGGTAGCACAGCAAGCTAATTATCCGGATCATAGGAGCGGGATGCATGGGACGCCGTACGCCAGCCAGCAACAGGGCCATGTTCAAACGAATGCGGCGCAACGAAGGGAAGAGCAGCAGCAAATGCCGCCTCCACCGCGTATCCAGACAGCACCAGTAGTATCAGCAGCGCAGGCGGTGGTGAACAGTTCCAGAGCCAGAAGAGCCGGGGCCGGGTCTGCAGCGCACGAGTTACCAGTGGTGCCGCACCCCGCGGTACCCCCAGCCGGGTCACGCGTTTCCCGGGCAAGACCGGCCCCAACCACCCTTGCGGGACCAAAGTGCCTTTCGGACGATATCAGAGCAGAACCTTACCCGGAGAAGTTCAAAGAACCGGGGAAAGTAGTAAATTATGAGCCAACAATGGACCCAGAAACGTGGCTGAGCAGCTATGAGATGGCAATGTCAATTCGCAACGCATCCGAGAATCTCCAAGCCAAATTCATGTACTTAATGATGTCAGAGGGAGCAGCAAAGTTATGGTTCACCAACCTACCGGAAAAATCGATCAAATCGTGGGAGGAGCTAAAGACCGCATTCATCAAGCACTTTCATGGGACATGCAGAAAGTTATTTACTATTGATGATTTAGAAAGATGCGTTCAGAAGAAAGGAGAATCGGCACGCAGCTGGGTACGCCGGGTTATGGAGATACTCCACTCGTCTACGGATATCCAGCCTAAGGACGCGCTACAAGCTATGGCGAAAACATGTAAGTACGTTCCTTTAGTACAAAAGCTAACTCGCATGAAATCTAGTAGGAATGCAGCGGAGGTTACAATGGGAGAGTTAATGGATGCGTGCAACAAACACGCCGCAACGGATACCACAGAGGAGGAAGTTGACGACAAGAAAGCAAAAGCAAACGCAAGTAGCAGCGGGAAAACCGGCAATGGGTCGGCGCCAAACAATAATGGAAGTAGCCAAAACAAGCGCCCGTTCGACGGGAATTCCGAGTTTGTAGCCAACACGGAGGCCGGGTCTTCAAGACCTAGATCCGAAGGGAATTTTAATACTGGGAATCACAATGGGGGACACTACCAAGGACCTCCAAGACCAAGCAACAGTTGGGACATATTTAGGATGGCGTGCCCGAAGCATAGCAGGAATGGCAAGCCGGCCAATCATTCACTAGAGCAATGTGCCGACTTACAAAGGTGGAAGAACGAAGAAGTGAACAGAGCTATGCGAGGTGCGGGCCGGGGAGGAGGTCCGGGTCTAGGTGGAAACTTGGGTAACGGGCCGCCCCCAGCCGGCAATCCGCCAGCTGGAAATCAAGGTAACAATCAAAATGGAGCAGGAGGTTTTCAAGCTAACCCCAAACAGCTGGGTCAATATCATGTGCACACTACAGGAGGCTCTAACAAGGACAAGAAGATACTGAAACAAGCAGTTAATTCGGTCTCTTCCGCTGTTCCAAGGTATTTGAGGTGGTCAGAACAAGAGGTAACATGGAGCAGGAAGGATCACCCGGATAGAGTTGATCACCCGGGAGTCTTAGCTTTGGTAGTGGCACCACAGGTCAACGGCTACGAGCTGAAAAAAGTCCTGATGGATGGAGGAAGTAGTATCAATATCCTGTACTGGGAAACTTTTCTGCGAATGGGCTTAAAGGAATCGCAGCTGCAAAAGAGTACAACAGTTTTTCACGGGATAGTGCCGGGTCACTCAGCATGCCCTGAAGGAAAGGTGGCACTGGAAGTAGCTTTTGGAGAGTCAAAGGATAATTATCGAGTCGAGTGGCTTACCTTTGAGGTAGTAAAGTTGCGCAGTCCTTATCATGCATTGTTTGGAAGGCCGGCTTATGCCAAGTTCATGGCAAGACCGTGTTATGTGTACCTACAACTGAAAATCCCGGGTCCCAAGAAGACCATTACAATACACGGAAACCGGGATATAGCAGCTGAGTGCGATGAGGGAGACGCGGCAATGGCCGAGCAAGCCTGCAGGAAGGAAGAGCTCAAACATTACCGTTCTCAGGTAGACCTAGAAGAGAGGACAACGTCAAAAAAGCCAACCCCTGAGGGGGACAAAGCAAAAGTTAGGGCAGAACAAAACCCTAAGATGGTAGGCTTCATCAGGAGCAATACTTTCAAAACTCTCAGCAGGGAAGAAGAAGGCGTACCACCGTCCGCAGCTGATCACGTTCCAAGGAAGATATACCCGGACTGGCTAGCAAATCCGGTACTCATTACGAAAGGGCATAGCAAGTGGAGAATGTGCATCGGCCGTATCAACGCGAGGCCGATTCTCGAGAATAACTAAAGCAGTGTAATGGGCGGCAGGTTTCATACGCACTCTTTTCCTATCCAGGGTACCTAAGGGGACTGGAAGGTTTTTAATGAGGCGGCCTGCTGATTCAAAAAAGAAATTTTTATCAATAAAAGAAGATGGTTTCGAGTCTTATCATGGTCTTTGCTTCAGTTACAAGTAAGTAACATTGTTACTATCAATACATCAGTATCATCGAAATACATTACATGAATATAGGTCTCCGGGGGGTGATCTGCTTCAATAAGTAATCACAAGACCCGGAGACCCGGCCATGATGCCTATGAGTTATGGGGGCTGATTACTCGAAAAAACGGGTACAGCTGCAATCCTATAACTGGACAAAGGAGCCAAATTTCTTGGTTATTCTTACTTAAGCTCGATGTGACTCGCACTAAAGTGGCATGATCTGTTCGCATACGATTACAATCAAATTATGCAGCCCAGTGTGGCTTGCTTGATCTTGTTTTTCGTATAGACGCAACGACATGGTATCCACGCGAAAGCCGGCTTATAGTACAAGATAATCAAAAGGGTCATCTAAACCACAAGTCCATGCAGAGTATAAGGCTAAAAAAGCCGGAAACTCAACAAATATTAAGCATGACTTCAGTATTTATGTAAACAGATATTGGTATTCAGCTTGGTAAACAGCAGTATGTCATCTGAGAAAGGCCACGCCCCTATAGCTCGTACTTTGGGTCATGGGGACTGGGGACTTCGAAACAGAAACAAACTGTTTTAACTACCCAAGCCTGAAAACCTTAATTTCCGAGTATTGGGGACTTAAAGAAAGGTTCCTCTATCAAAACCTACGATACTCGGTTAGCCGAGTCTCAAAAGGAAACTGAAAACAAGAGTTCGAAGTATCGAGAATAAGCTTATAAGTAACACAAGGATCGAGATTATCAAAAGCCAGGGGAGGCAAAGAGTTATCATAAGATTAATAAGCATACAGTCATAGTATCAGCGTCAATGGTGCACAAGCGCACCACCAAAAATCATATCAGTCTCGAGAAACACAAAGCGTTGGGTAGCGTCCTACTCGGCGTCCTGAGAGTGGTCCTCCGGGTCTGAATCTTGGACTTGCTCCTTGGCCTTACCAGCAGCTTTACCCGGGCTCTTCACTTCTGGACGAACAGGCGGAGGCACGGCTGGGGTAGAGGTAGACGGCTTTACGCCCAGTTCTGCTTCCCTCTTTGCAGCCTCTTCCTTCCTCCTAGCCAGATCAGTCGACCATTTGTCCAACATATCAATAGGGGGAGGCGCCTCCACCAGGATAACCTTGCCCTCAGAATCATACGAGCTCATAATTGTGTTTAGATCCATCTTGTCGGCCAAAGCTGTGGCTGAAGGACGTACCGCAGATTGTATAGCTTTGAAATCCTGGGGCTTGAATTTGGACCCGTCAGCTTTAAATTCTGGGAACCCGGATACTATCTTTGCCGGGTCAAGCTTTGGAAAATAAGCCTTCGCCAGCGTTAAAGCCCGGGTCACCCCAATTCGGCAGGACGAACGCTTCAGTATTTCAATCCATCCAGGTGCTGTGGAAAAGGCCTGTATAAGGGTCTCCTCGCCCGGGTATACCTCAGAAGGCCACTTGATAGCATCCAGCAAAAGTTTCGTGCCGGCAAAAAACGTCCGGAGCACAGTCTTCAGAGTTTTTACTTGAGTAATGGCATTCTCCTCCGGAGCAGCAAGGTTAGCACCTGCAATCCAAACATGTGAAAGCATATCAGTCATGTTGGTTATTACAGCGGCAAGATAGAGGTACGCAAATTAATCGCAAATAGCAAACTTACTTAGCAAGATACGGTAAGTGTCCGTAAGCTGAGCCGACAGGTTATTCAGCGAGGACTGGGCAGCATGGTACTTCTTCTTGTATGAGGAGACATCTTTTTTCAAAGTCTTTATCTCCGCTTCAAGGGCCTCCCTACGCTTAACTTCAGCCAGCAAGAGCTGCTCAGCCTTAAGTAACGCTTCATCTGACTGAGTAATCTCTGCCTGCAAAGGCCGGGTGAAGCTGTAAGCCGGATATCGCGAGAGTATTTTATCTGAGGAAATGATTGCCGGCAAGTACTATGCGAAGTACCGAGGATAATTAAAAAAAAAAAATTATACTCGGGACTTGGGGACTGGATGTATAATAAGGAGTATCAAGTAAAAATTACCTGATGTGCTGCAGCCATACGTTCTAAGACAGTCCCTTCTGAAGTTTTCATGGCAAGAAGAGCGCTCATCAGCTGGTTAAAGTCAGCGTTATCCGAGTTAGATGGCTCGGGTACCTGGAAAGTGGGAAAAGGAGCATTTCTTGTAACAGGAGGTGGCACCCGGGTCATCCGAATGTCGGAGTCTGGTCCCCCTCCCGCGCTTGAAGCTGCCCCCTTCTCCTTCTCGCTCGTGTGCGAAGCGATTGGATACTCGGCGTCATGCCTAGCTGGCTCCGGTGGCGACATTTGCTCGTCGCCAGCCGTAGTGAAGGCATCATCAGCCGACTCGCCCTCGACCCGGACTTTAGCTTCGGTGTCCTCCTGGTCGCTACTAATAACCGTGGCTCTGAAGAAGGTGCAAAGGCGTAATTAATCTTTGGTTATGGAAAGAAAGGGGATGAAAGTTCGGTATAATATCCGGAAAAGGCGTTTACCCGGTGTTTACTGGGAAGTCCGAGGGGAAGCCGTCACTAGACCCGGAAGAGACTGAAAAATGGCAAGAGAGGTCTGGGATTACGTTACAAAGGAATGACTGGAAAGAAGTTTTGTTTACAACAAATACCAGGGTGTTGAACCGGGGGCGGCGAAGCAACCGGGTTAGGGGTCTCGTTGCCCGGATGATTCCGGGTTACTCGGCGCCTAGTCATGGGTGGCTCCTTCAGTTATGATCAAAAGGGGTGAAGATGGGGTTAGCCCCGGAGTGACGTTATGGGAGCAAAAAACCAAAGTGTAAGGGGATGAAGTAAAAACCTGGAGGGCTATCCTCTGGGATTTCCTCTTTGTTCCGGTTCTGGTGGCCGGCTCCGGCTCTTCCTCCTCGCTGGTGGACCCGCCCCTGCTGCCCGTTTCTTCTTCTTCGCTTTGGTCCTCTCGCTCTGAAAAATGTCCGAGTTACAGCATAAAGAAGAAGAAAGGGCAGGATATAACGTGTGCAAAGGAATCAAGTAGGTACCTTCATTCGAGTCAACGACATCGTCTTCCTCCTCCCCGTCTTCGGAATTAGGAGTGGAGTCGACCGTCCAAAAGTCATCATCGGCCTGAGGAGAAGATGCCAGGATAGTGATTAATATCGAGTCAAGAGAAGCGAATAAAAGTAAGTGTTAGAAGTCAAAATCAAAAGGCAGAAAACTTACTCCAGGGGTTGGATTCTCGAGGGTAAAAGGTTCTAATCCGGCTATGCTCCGGATTACTTCGAGCTTCTCTGTCAGGAAACCCTTAATTGTTTTGTTAATGTCACCCGGAGCAAGGGTGCGGGTAGAGAATCGAATTGGGTCCGTGGTTTGACCCGAGTATTCGCACATCAGCTTCTCACGAATGGAGTTTGGCTGAATGCGGAAGCTAACCCAGGTCTTCACCAGGTTTAGCCCGATGAGGCCTCGGGCGGACAAGATGGAGATCCTAGCTAATAAAGGCAAGATCGCCTCCCTGTCTGGTTCAGACGCGAAGGCGTTGAATTTCTCGGAGATGTCAAGTTGACCCTCCGAGTAACCCGGCAACTTCTTCTCACCAGGTGGAGAGGTATCCTGGCAGTAGAAGTACGAAAGCTGCCAGTGCTTTACGTGGGAATTGAGAGAAATAGGAGGCATCAGGGAGTTCTTGCGGCGCTGGATAGAGACCCCGCCGCAAGTGAGAAGTGCGCCGTCGCCGCTTTCGCGACACGGCTTGCACTGAAAAAGTTCGACGAAGAGGGCTAGACTTGGCGGTGTGCACAAGTAAGATTCGGAAAGAACAATAAAATGGGAGATGTTCAAAATGGAGTTTGGACCTATATCGAAGATACGGAGGTTGTAATGGTCTAAGACGTCACGGAAGAAGGGGTGACCCGGAGGCCTAAAGCCCCGGGTCACATGTTCAACGAAGCATATTACCTCATTCGCCGCTGGAGAAGGCCGGGTTTCATTGCCTGGCACTCGCCAGTGGATAGACTCCTGTGGAGGTAGGGTTCCAAGCTCGACCAACTCCTCCAGCTTGGCCTTGGTAACGGAGGACTTCCCCCAATTGGCCGATATGGAGCTTGTGGATTTAGCCTTATTCGGCTGTTTCCCCTGCCTCTTGGGTGCCATGGGATTGACCTGGTAAAACATCGAAGGAAAAGACGTAAGGAACAAAAACTTGGAAGTTAGCAGGCAAGCAATTACCCGCAATTTGAACATAACCCGGCTATTGCCTCGCTGGGTCAAGAATGATTTGTCCGGGTATCAAGTGACCTTACAAAATACATGGAGCTTTCCGTAAAAGCAAATGTTTGGAGAAGTTAGGGGGATGCTTATATGCTTACCATCTGCGAATGAGTCGGAGAAGTAAGATTTTCTGAGGAAGGAGAACAAGGGCGGAAATTTCAGATGGCCCGAGCTTAGACTGGGAATCTTATTTCTAAAATTGTGACCAGATTAACGATTACTGGAGTTAGGGGAGTAATATAAGCTATGAATCCTATCCATAGGAATGTTTATGGTAAGTATCAGTGAGTTAATCCGGCGCGGCCCGAGAAATTGCGGACCGCTCGATTCAGATCTAATTAGAGGAAGAACTAAGAAATTGCGGGGGTAAGTTGGAGGATGTAAGGGACTTACTGAAGGAGATTGGAGTAAGGCCTTGCGGAGACAGATGGCGCAAGATTCGTGTCCTTTCGTGGTCGTTGGCCGGCGAATCGGAGGCTTGACGGTGGATTCGGGAGCTGGTGCGGCTCGCGCGGCGGCGGAGCGCAAACGAAGGCGGATGGGCTCCGGCGAGATGCGTGGGGTTCCCGTGGTGGCGCTCTGCGAGCTTGAACTTGGGGAGAAGAGAAATGGGGAAAGTGAGCCGTTAAGGGTTGAGTTTGCCTCCTGGGGTTTATTTATAATAAACCGGGTGGAAAAATTTATCCTAACGGGCGAAACCCGGGAGTTGCGGAGTAATGGTTGGACATTTTGAAATTTGAAGACGTGCTTTATGTGCACTTAGATATGATCCCGAGAAAAGAGAAGGGGGGAATCTCTTTCCTGGTATTAGCACTAATTATCGAAGAAGGTGCGAAGTCATGGAGTTCCTTACTAAAGCTCGAGTCTGGAAGATTAAGGGAAAACCCTTGAGGGAGAGCCGGGCTTTTGCTTGGCTTCCTTGGTACCAGTCACGGCTATTCATCAGCGCGCTGCGTCCTGATTTTCATATGTTTGTGTCTTATATTTCTGTAGGGAATAGCCGGCGCTTCGAAGAGTAAATCTTGGAAGCCCAGGCTATTCTGGGGACTACTGATGAGGGGATAGTAACCCGGTATGCCAACTCCCAGGTGAGATTCGGCCCAAACGACGGATGGATCAAATCCGGCTAAGGACAAAGAAGCTTCTAGAAGGCCCAGGACTTGTAAGGATCGTAACCCGGATTGTGGGTTATGGTAAGGAAAGTTAGGGTTCGTATGAAGAGTTCGAATAGGACTCGAGAAGCGCTTTGTAGGGCAAGTCAAGGGGGATATGAGTACTATATAAACCAACCCCTGGGCTTCGCCTAAGAGGGATCCAAGTCATAGTTGTAACACCTGTTATCGAGTATCCAGTATAATCATATCGAGAGCCGGCGAGTTGTTTTCCGGTTCTTAGATTGCTTTCGCCATGTTCTCTTTCGAGCTAAACCCTCTCCCAAATACCTGTGTCGACTTGCCCCAAGATCAGTTACCTCAGGTAACATCTGCCGTGATTATCCCACGACACACGCGGCCAGGAAGGCCGCCCCGACCCACCTGCACCCAACCTTTCTCATCTCCTAGAGCGGTAGCATCAGCAGTAGAGCGGCCGACGCAGAGTTCCGTAGCAGCCTCCTCGACATGACGCACATTGGCATTGCCGTGAACCGAGCAGAAAACAGCGCCTCCAGAACAGGCCATCGGCGAGCCAACTCTTCATCGTCGTCGTCTTCAACGGAGACATCCTCAAGCAGGCTCAGAATAGGCAGCATTAAGTCAACAAGAAAGGGAACCTCCGCACCAGGCCGTCCGTGGCGGACGACGCGAGCGACAAAGAGCCCAGGCCTTCTATCAACACGGCAGGGTCAGACCCGAGCCCTCCATCAGACAAACCAGGGGCTGGCGGCGGAGCGACTGGAACCGCCGAGGCGGGCTTGAGGAAGGGACGTCCACGACGCATCCGACCTCCAACGGAGGGATCCGACCTGCGGAGAGCGAGGACGGCTGCAGCAAGCATCTCAGCAGGTGCCGACGCTGGGGTGGGCGTGGCCGCGGTCGCAGCCACCAGCGGCCAGCACACCGGACAGGGCCGTCGAGGACGACCGCAGCCTGCCGTCACGGACACGGGGCGATGGGAGGCAGGACGACGGAGCCGAGCACATCCCCGCGCCTACATACGTGCGGCGAGGGGAGGGTGAGGCAGGGACGAGGGAAGCTGGTGGGAGCCGCCGGGCGCGGCCGACGGGGTCGCACGCGAGCAAGCAGGCTCGAGGTCGGCGATGACCGGGAACGACAGCAACGGCGCCCCCGGCGACGGCGGAGTTGGACTTCTGGATGGGCAGAAAGAGGATGCCGAGGAGGTCCTGGATCTGCACTCGGCAACTAAGGAGGTGGACTTGTCAAGACCCTGAAGTGCTACAGGATCTCGAACCAGGGGATCTTCAGACAGTAATTAAATCAACTGGAAATTTAATGCAGGGAAGATAATTGCTGGAATGAAGAACAGGAAAAATAGGAGACATAGGAAAATTAGGTTTTCACATATATTGCGCCACCCAGCCTCCCACTCTCCCAGGTTATATAGAGTACCCTAGGGAGCCGCAATATTAGCACTTACACCCACGTATTTTGCATAGTTCAGACAATTATGGGTAAAGCAAGTTACAGTGAATCTGGACCATTGGTTTTAAGTGACAGGTACCGAAACATCCTGGCCGTTCGTGAACTGTCGATGAAGAGATGCAGTTGGTCCTGACAATACCCCCGCGCTGGAAACCAGACTTCCAGGCTGGAATGTTGGAAATGTGGAACGGATGAAGGCAACATCTTCCCAGGTGGCATCGTTTGCAGACATGTTTTCCCAGTGTATCAACCATTGTGGTACTGGAATGTCGTAGTCACCGACAGAGCGAGGAATTTGTCTGTATTGGAGAACTGCAAGGGGAGCAATCTTTACCTTGCCGTCTGGAGTGAGTAATGGCAGGGTAGGATTAGGAATTGCCTTCGGTCCCAAGTGTTTCTTCAGTTGGTTGACATGGAAGACATCGTGGAGTAGTGTACCAGCAGGTAACTGGAGCTTGTAAGAGACATTGCCTATCCTCTGCATAACTCGAAAGGGCCCATAGTATTTGGAAGATAGCTTCAGTGAGTTCCTAAGACCCAGGGCAGTTTCCCTGTAGGGCTGCATTTTCAGATAAACCATATCACCAACTTCGAATTTCCTCTCAGTTCTCTTCAAATCAGCATATCTCTTCATTCTATTCTGTGCTTGCTGCAAATTGGATTGCAGTGCCTTGAGGATGTCCTCCTTTTCTTGCAGTGTGACTTGCACTTCCGGTGAAATATCACAGGGAACTGGTGTGTGATGTAGCTGAGGAGGTGGATATCCATACAAGGCCTCAAATGGTGTGGTTTTGAGAGATGTGTGATAGGAAGTGTTATACCACCACTCTGCTGCAGGTAGCCAGCTGGCCCATTTCTTTGGTTCTCTGAAAGCCATGCTGCGCAGATACTGTTCAAGGCATTGGTTAACTCGTTCTGTTTGTCCATCAGACTCTGGATGGTAGGCAGTACTGAAGTGAAGCTGAACCTTGAGTGCCTTGAATAATTCTTGCCAGATTTTGGAGGTGAATATCCTGTCTCTGTCAGTTACTATAACAGAGGGAGGACCATGGAGTTTGAAGATAGTATCAATGAAAATGTCAGCCACTTGTTGTGCAGTGAAGGGGTGGGCCAGAGCTATGAAATGTGCATACTTAGTGAGTCTATCTACTACTACTAGTATGACATCTTTGCCCTTGGATTTGGGGAGCCCTTCCACAAAATCCATGCTGATTTCAGACCACTTATGGTTAGGGATATTTAGTGGATCTAACAGCCCAGGGTAATGGATCCTCTCAGTCTTGGATATCTGACAAGTAGGGCAGATAGACACCTTGTCATTGATGTATTGCTTCATGTTTGGCCAATAGAAAAGCTGCTTCAGTCTGTGGTGAGTAACCCTGTTTCCTGAATGCCCTCCAAATATAGAAGAATGGAAGGAGTTGAATATTTTGTCCTTCAAATCAGTAGCAGTCCCAATGACAATTCTATTTTTGTATCTGAGTATGCCATCACTGAGCTTGTAATGAGGATTACTATCAGGTAAAATGGCTAGTTCTTGGAGCAATTTGTTGCACTTGTCATCTCCCATGTAAGTTGCAGCCACTTCTTGCGTCCAGGTGGGAATAGCTGTAGAGATAGCAAGGCATGTATCTTCAGGGAGATGCTTCCTAGAGAGTGCATCAGCAGCTGTATTGTCAGAGCCTTTCTTGTACTCAATGCTATAGTCAAATTCCAAAAGCTTCAACATAAGTTTATGTTGGATGCCTTCAAGTAATCTTTGGCTGGAGAGGTATTTTAAACTTTGTTGGTCTGTTTTAATGACCAATTTGTTGCCCAATAGGTAGTGTCTCCATTTTCTTAGTGACTCCAGTATTGCCAGGGCTTCTTTTTCATATATAGACATTGCTGTGGCTCTGGGGCCTAGTGCTTTGCTGAAATAAGCTATAGGTTTTCCCTGTTGCATTAGCACTGCTCCTAAACCACTCCCAGAGGCATCAGTTTCCAGTTGGAAAGGCATGGTGAAATTTGGCAAGATGAGAACAGGAGGTGTTGTCATGGCCTGTTTGAGTGTTTGGAATGCTTCTTGTTGTTCCTTTGTCCAAACAAAAGCATCTTTCTTCAAGGCATTGTGTAATGGCCTACAGATGGAAGCATAACCCTTTATAAATCTCCTGTAATATCCAGTAAGGCCAAGGAATCTTCTCAGCTGCTTGACATTTTTGGGTTCCTCCCAATTGGTGATTTCCACAATTTTTGAGGGGTCAGTGGCCACACCTTGTCCAGAGAGAATATGGCCTAAGTATTCCACTGATGTAGTAGCAAATGAGCACTTAGACATTTTGGCTTTGAGTTTGTGAAGCCTGAGTACTTGCAGCACTGTAGTGAGGTGTTGTCTATGTTGCATCATGTTTTTGCTGTATATGAGGATGTCATCAAAGAAAACCAGTACAAACTTTCTTAAATGGGGTGCAAAAATGCTGTTCATCAACTGTTGGAATGTGGCTGGGGCATTAGTCAAACCAAAGGGCATCACTAAGTACTCATAGTGTCCCAAGTGTGTGCTGAATGCAGTTTTGGGTACATCTGATGGGTGCATCCTTATCTGGTGATATCCTGATCTGAGGTCCAATTTAGAGAACACTGTTGCTCCTTGCAATTCATCCAATAAATCTTCAATCACAGGAATTGGGTATTTGTTCTTTACAGTCAATGCATTGAGTTGTCTGTGGTCTACACATAATCTCCATGTCTTGTCTTTTTTCCTGACCAAAATTGCTGGAGAAGAGTAAGGACTTTTGCTAGGTTGGATTTCAGCATTCTTTAGCATATTTTGGACCAGTTCCTCAATGATGTTCTTTTGCTTGTGTGGCATTCTGTAGGGCCTGACATTTGGAGGGGTAGTCCCTTCTTTAACAGGAATCTGGTGGTCACAGTCTCTGTGAGGAGGGAGCCCTACAGGTTCAGTAAAAATGTCTTCAAACTTTGTTAAGATGTCACTGATGTCAGGTGGTGGGGTGCTGGTCTGTTGCTTGCATTGTACTGGTGCCTCTTGTTCATTCAACTGGGCCTTGATGATGTATGCTTGTGCTCCTGCCTGTAATAATTTGTTGCAAGCCTTAGCTGATATGATGGTATTATTGAGGGGAACAGCTCTGTCCAAAAATGTGTGCCATTCACCCTGGACAGAGATGGATATACTTCTGTTATCCCAATCATAGTAATTAGGACTGTGGCATTTGAGCCAATTTGCCCCTAGAACCATGTCATATCCCTTAAGAGGTAATAGCTTGCAACTTTGAGTAAATGCAGTTTTCTGAATTTTGAATGGACAATTTGTTATTTGGCCAGCAGAGATGAGTTCCCCTCCTCCTGCCACTAATACTTTGTGTTCAGGTGTCTTGTCCACTTTGAGTTTCAGTTTCTTGCTAAATTCAGTGTCTAGGAATGTGTTTGTGCTTCCAGTATCGATTAAGGCCACTGCTTGTTTGCCTTCTATCTGCACCAGGACTGACAAGGTACTATCACCAGGTATGCCATGTAATGCCTCTGCAGAAATGTGCATACAGGATTCATTGCTAGACTTTTTCTCTGTGGTCACTGTGTCTTGTTCTGTTGGCTGTGTGTCAGAATCCTGTAGGCTGGGCTCTGCATCATGAAATGTTTCTGTTCCCTCTGTCATTTCTTCAGTATCACTGTGGCCTTGGAGTTGTATGGCATGTACAATGCTTTTCATTGTTGTACATTTACGTCCAATTGACCACTGTTCCGGGCAGTACCAACATTTGCCTCTTTCTCTTGGTTTGTCAGACATTTGCCTGTTCCTGCTGTCACGAGAAGCAGTTGCTGCTCTGAAATTCCCTTGTCCTGGTGTCCTTGGATTAGTTGGTTGAGGAGTTATGCGCTTGTTGGCTGCGAGGAATACCAATTCTTGTTGCCTGGCATGTTTATAAGCTGCCTTGAGTGATGCTGGTGAATGGCTACGCACTGCGTGCTTGATTGTTTCCTTAAGCCCACTGACAAAACGCAGAATGTAGAATTTGTCCGTCAGATACGAGTGATCTCTCTGCATGTCGATCATGTATTCCTCAAATTGGTCGATGTAGCTTGATACAGTTGTCGTTTGTTTCAGGCACTGGAATTGCTCCATGGACTCATGATCGCCAGGGGCCGGAAAACGATCACAAATCAGCTCACAAAAGTCAGACCACTTGATAGTTTGCACATCTAAATTCCTGCTGGACATCCAGGTCTTTGCTTTGCCTCTGATGTGAGCATTTGCCCATTTGACCTTGGCGTCGTTCTGAATACCACTCAAAATGAAAACAATCTCACATTCAGCCACCCAATTTTGTGCATTTTCCCCAAAAAACAAAGGGAGTTCTAAACTTGGTGTTCTGATATAGGGGTCTGAAGAGTATTGTTGGGCCGAAGGGGTATATTGTGGCTGGGTTGTGTGGGTGAGATGGGGGGTTGCATAGGCATTTGGTTCCTGGAGATTGCCGGACCAGGTTGGGAATAGGTGTACTGTGGCGAGAAGGAGGTTGATTGATTTGGGTAAGCATAGTATCCTGGAGGGGTGGGTGGTAAGGAATTTGGTTGTATGGTGGTGGGTAAAAATTGGGTTGTGTATACGGAATAATCGGGTGGGGCTGGGTATTGTGCGTATATGGCACGGAAGCTGACGCATGGTGAGGTGCGCCCGATGCGTGAGAGTAAGGAAATGGTGCTGGGCTTGTTCTTGGCGGCTCGGTGTAGGAGAAAGGCAGAGAATTTTGTGTTTGGGATCGTTGGGACAGCTCGGGCGTGAAACTTGGCATTGGAATTTGGTAAGTTGCAGGTGCGGTGCGCTGTGGAGTGGCGAGAGACGAACTTGGAGTGGTGTCTGGTGTACTTCCTTCCGGAATCGGGCTTAAATCTGGCGGTGGCGGCGGTGGGGTTTGGAATTGGGACGGTGAGGTGGAGGTGGGGATGGTGGTGGTCGGTGTAGAGGAAGCAGGAGTGCTAGGTTTGACCGCCATGGCGATCTGAGCGACCATCTCTGTGAGATTGTTCATGGTACCTTGGAGGGCGTCGATGGCTCCCTGCTGGTGCTCCAGTCGACGCGACAGGTTGAGGACTTCTTGAGGTAAACGAGTACTGATTGCTTCCTCCTCCTTCGCTTGTGCTTCCGCCGCCGCGAGGAGCGCGGCTTCTTCTTGTTGCGCAGCCAGCCGCTCCTGAGATCTGGTGCGGATGATGGTCATGGTGAGGCTTCGTGGTCGGAGTCGCTTCCCGCGGCCCGGATCCGTCGAACTGAGGGATTTTACGGCCGCCGGCGATGAGCGGCGGTAACCTCAGATTCGGTCGGTTTTCGTGGGTGGAGAGGGTGGGAAATTGGTCGGGGGAAGGAAAGGTCGTGATACCAATTGTCAAGACCCTGAAGTGCTACAGGATCTCGAACCAGGGGATCTTCAGACAGTAATTAAATCAACTGGAAATTTAATGCAGGGAAGATAATTGCTGGAATGAAGAACAGGAAAAATAGGAGACATAGGAAAATTAGGTTTTCACATATATTGTGCCACCCAGACTCCCACTCTCCCAGGTTATATAGAGTACCCTAGGGAGCCGCAATATTAGCACTTACACCCACGTATTTTGCATAGTTCAGACAATTATGGGTAAAGCAAGTTAAAGTGAATCTGGACCATTGGTTTTAAGTGACAGGTACCGAAACATCCTGGCCGTTCGTGAACTGTCGATGAAGAGATGCAGTTGGTCCTGACAGGACTGAGCTGGGAGATCAAGTGCCGGTGACGAAGCTTCTTACGCGAGCGCGGACGCTCCCATCCTCCCAGCGCTTCAGAACCGGAGTGCAACTATCCTCCCAAGGAATTAGTGATGTATAACCTTTTCTTAAGAACCATTGTTGGTAGAAGCCAAACATCGTTATTGTGAAAAGACTTGTTCAACTTGACACGGAAGCTATCGGTTTATTGAGATACTTAGCTTAAGCTTGTACATTAGCGGGGTTAAGTTTAATATTTGAAATATTATTCTCTTCTTTTTTTTTTGAACAAAGGAGCGCCCCCGAGAGGGCTGGAAGCTTCACGTTAGATCCAGGCGGTGGATGTACAAAAAATTACAAAGGACCCCATAAGATAGGGAATTACACATAGGTCCCTGGTAAATGCAGAAAAGACCTCGCTAAAAAATAAGAAAAAGCGATCAGGTCCTTCTCTATCTCCATCGCCGCGCTGAGGACCGAGAGCGCCGCCACCATGCCCGGACGCGGGGACAGAGCCACTTGCTTCCGTGCCGGCGTGAAACGCGGCCTTCGATCCTAAGATGGGCCTCACACAGGAGGTTGTTAAACTGCCGGAGCTCTTCACCGGCTTGATAGGCCATGCATTGACCTTGGATGTCGGACGGCACAGAGCGGCCGCCGATGTTGCGCTCGCAAATCTTGCTTCCCTACTCCATAGCTGCTTGACCCCTCCACTCGCATCTTCTTCGGCTCCATCCTTCGCTACCGTAGCGCGTGATAGATGAAGAAGAAAGAAGGAGCAAGAGGACCTTACAGCAGAGAACTCTTCGCCACCACCTCGAGCAGCAGACGACCCGCCATCGAACTCCCGGCTCCTGCCACGGGCGGGAGGAGGCAGGCGAAGAAGATAGGTGCAGCAAAGAGCCAGCAAGGACGATTTATTGGAGCAGCGGTTGTAGCCTGTCGCCGTAGATCTCCACCTTGAAGCTCTGAACAACGGCAAGCCCTTCCACTCCGGCGGCGCGTCCACATCACCACCAAGGTAGCTGCTCCGAGCGGTCTTATTCGGGATGCCGGGCCGCGCCTGCCCCGCTTGCAGCAGCTCCTGCCACCGGAGCTGCGCGACCGAGAGCAGCGTTCGCCGGGCGCACCAGCCATGACCGGAGATGGCCGGCGACCTACCCACTACGCCATAGCGGACGATACACAGAAAGCAAAGGAAAACGCTAAATCTAAACCTACATCTACTGCCGGAGCTCTCACCTCGCCATCTCCTTCCGGCGACGCCGGCGAGCACGGCTCGGATCCAGCTCGGGTCGACTCCCTCACAAGAGACTCTCAAAGCGGCTGGGGGGATATTATTCTCTTCAGCTTCTAATGTTTGTGCGTATTATTGTGCAAAGTCAGTAGTACCTTTGGAATTGTTTGTTTGTCATTTGATTGATAAATGTTACATTTGGATATTTTTAAAGCACAACTAAGCATCAAAATTAACTTCTCAGGCTCTCTGACCCATGCTTCCATACACACATCCCAGGCAAGTTTTATGATATCTTTTACTGGTCCTGTGAATAAGTAATATCCTAAACCACGTAGAGTCTAAAATCCCACAAAATTCGCACGGTCACGTCTGTGCTTCCTTTGCTGACGTGTGTCGGTACTTCCGGTTTGCCCTTTGTTACTTTCCATCAATTTCTGGACGCGCTGGGCCGCCGCGCGTTCGCTTCTCGTCGCGCGTGGATGAGATCGTGGCGGGTCCGTTTTGGTGGAATACTAAATACTCCACGCGTGGATTGGAACCCGCCGTGCGCGCTTTGACCATCCTGCTTGGGTCTGTCTCCTCAATTACTCACACGTGTCGTTTCCTCTGAAAGACTCTACCATCTGCCACGCCCTCCCTTCGTCTTCCTCTCCCCAAAGGTGAATCTCAATCTGAGCTCTTCCCCCATCCTCCATCCATCTCTCCCTGCCCCGAGCCGCCGCATCATACATGCCACATATGCTGGCCGAGATCCTCGTGACCACGGCCTGGCATGGTTAGATCATCTGGGGCTCTCCCGCCGTCCCTTCCCCGCCATAGCCTCTTACCGGACATTGGCCCTCAAACTGGACTTCTGGTTCGCTGGGTGGATGGAGAACAGTGCTGGCCGCTGCTCCTCTCCGTCGCTTCCAACTAGCCCTTGGAGAGGACGACGGAGACGAGCGGGATGACAACCAGAGCGTCTTGCAGTTCGTTCTCCGGAAGTAAGACATGCTTGGCGAGTTCGGGCGCAGCGTTTTCTACGACATGAGGAGCACCAGGTGAGATCCAAGCCCTTACCCGCTGTCCCTGCTCGCTCGCTGTGTCCTCCACCACCTCCTATCTCTCACGCTCTATTTGCACGAGTTGATCCTTGCGAACGGTCGGAGCGGCGGCGGCGCGGTCGCCGGAGCAGAGCAAGTCCCAGTCGCAGATGGTCAGAGTGGCGCCGGGGTCGCCGGAGCCAGACAGACGCGTCGAGGAGCAGGTATGCAGCCTGGTCGCTCATTCTTTATTTCCGTTCTTTCTCGGCCCTATTTGTCTCTCTCTGATCCAATAACCGGTAAAGAGAGGACAGGGACATCCGAACCGACCACGGCCCGACGGCGACAAAGAATTGGGAGGCCTAAGAGGATGGAGCTGGCCACGACTCCAGGTGAGCTAGAACTCCACTGCCACGCATCAGGGACCAAGTATTGAGTTCAAGTCTACTGATTGATCAAGTTGCCGATTTGGCTTATTTTATGTCCAGTTTATACATGAACTTGGATTTGTGGAAGAATAGAGCCCTTGGGAGATGATTTGGGCAAGAGAATCTGGAGAGTGACATTGACGAGTCGTTAGCATCTGACTGATACGTTCTTGATTTGGAGAAGCACGAAATTCACTTTTCAGCAATCACCGGCATGAAGGCTTAGTCTTTTTGCCAAAAATTTACAACATCACATGTATATATTCAGAAACTGTTGCACTAGTCTCTTCCAAATTCTGTGCTTAGTCCCTCTATTATGATAGAGATTCTGAGATCAAGGTTGTCTGAGATATACTGCAAGACTAGGACCTATCCCATCTTTTTTACATGCCAATATAATTATTTGGTAATGTCCCCTGCAAAAGGACATTTGATGATCTGTAGTTCCTCAAAGTGGCAGTACAGGGGCAGTGTGTATGTCATACTTTTTTTTTTGAAGCGTCCAAACCGTAGAACAATTGTTCTACGGTATATTTCATTAATATATACAAAATAATTACAAATGAACGCCCCAAAAATGTTCAACCAATGCCAGTTTTCTCTAACATGATTGAAAATTACCACATTTCCTAAAACTGAATGTATCCAGTTAACAAGAGAATTCTTGTTAAGTGGCTTGCATTTGTGTGATAACGTGAGAAGATCTTTTCTAAGTAGAACCTTCCAGAGCAGCACATTCTGATTTTGATTATCAAATATTTTGCCATTTCTCATCATCCAAATATTCCAGCATCCCATAATCAATATCTCCATAGCAATTCCTTTAGGTAAAGAACTGCAGATGAGAAGGCATTCGTCATAAACAGAAATACCTATTTTCTTCTCCTGCATAATCAAGGACCAGCAATCTCTTGCAAATGAGCAGTCAAAGAACAGGTGCAATTTTGTCTCCTCCCTAAGTTCCTCACAAAGGACACATGAGTAGCTAGGAATATGAAAATTCTTTCGTGCCAGGAGATTCCTAGTGTTCAATCTGTCATGGAGGAGTAACCAGAAGAAAATTTTGTATCTCAGGATATTAGCTGAATTCCAAATGTACTGGAACACACAGTGAGCAGGAGGGCCAGCCATCATCAACTCATAAACCTTTTTAACTGAGAATTGTTTGTGCCCTCTGAGGTGCCAAATATCTTGATGGGATGAGATGTCAAGATCATGAATATCTTGACAGATGGTTTCATATTGCTGAAATGCTTCCACAGATAGTGGAAGGTGAAAGTGTTCAGAGTAGTCCTGTGAAGAATTGAATTCCTTGAATGTGATCTCCTCATTTCTGCAATAGGAGAACAATTCAGGGAATTTGATGTTTAAACACTGATCCTCCCAGAGGTCCTTCCAAAATAGAACAGAGTCTCCTGTCCCCACCTGACATACTGCCATCTCTTTATATAAAGGGACCAGTGTTAATAAATTTCTCCACCAAAATGAGCCCACAGGTCTGCATGACATAGCATTGCCTGAATAATATTTCTCTTTGATGAGCTTAATCCATGGAAGATCCACATTGTTAAAGAACTTGTGAATATGTTTCAGTAATAATGCCTTATTCTAAATCTTAATATCCATGACACTTAGCCCACCTTGGCACCTAGGCATACATACTTTATCCCATGCAATTAGAGCAGTACCCTTGTCTTCCATCCCATATTTTCTCCAGAAGCAGAATCTGAGAAGTTTGTTAATCTGCTGGATAACAGAATCTTGTACTAGGACAGTGCTCAGGTAGAATATAGGAAGGCTAGAAAAAACTGATCTTATCAGGACCAATTTCTGACCATATGACACCAGGGATGTGCACCCAGCAATTCTATCACCAATTCTAGTCAAAATGGGCATTAAATCCAGTACCTTAGGTTTAAAGATAGACATAGGCATACCCAGGTATGTAAATGGAAAAACACCTTCAGAGCAACCAAATGTGTGCAGCAGGAGTTTCACATGGTCTTGTTGAAGATTGATAGGAATCAGACTAGATTTGGCATAATTCACCCTCAGTCCAGTGAAAGCAGCAAAATGGTTCAGAAGACTTTTGGCATGCTGGATTTGTTGATTGCTTGCTTGCATGATGAGAATTGTGTCATCAGCATATTGCACAATAGGGAAGTCAGGACATGCTTGAGACAGAAATGGAGGGTGGACCAATTGATTTAGCATTGCCTCATTAAAAATGTCTTGAAGTGAGTCAGCAGCCAGAACAAATATCAAAGGTGATAAAGGGTCCCCCTGTCTGACACCTCTTCTACATCTGAATTGCTTACCAGGAATGCCATTCAGTAGGACTCATGAGAAACCAGAGCTGTAAATCAGTTCAATCCATCTCATCCATCTAGGACCAAATCCCTTAGCAACCAGAATCGCATGAATGGTGTTATGTTCAAGCATATCAAAAGCTTTCTCAAAATCCAGTTTCAGAATAACAGCTTTCAAATTAGTATTCTTACAAAGGTGGATATATTCATATACCCAAGGTAAGCAATCTTGTATAGACTTAGCTCTAAGAAATCCATATTGATTGTCATGAATCAATGAAGACATCTTGGTTTGAAGTCTGTTAGCAAGGAGCTTGGTGATGATTTTAAGGGAACAATTAAGCACAGAAATGGGTCTACAATCTGATGGGGAGGATGGGCAGTCTTTCTTAGGGATCGGGGCAATGAAAGAGGAATTTATGCTTTGAATAGTAACATTACCATGATAAAAATCCTCAATCAATCTATAGAAATCCTCAGATATGATAGACCAACAAGCTTTGATGAAGTTAGTATTAAAACCATCAGGACCAGGAGTCTTATCCATAGGTAGTTCTTGAACCACCTTATTAATTTCATCCCTAGAAAAAGGTATCTCTAGGTCTTCTAATCCATCAATCATATTGATAAGATTGATCAGACCTAATTCATCAGATGTCTCAGAAGCCTCACCCATTCTCTGTTTAAATGCTCTAGCAAGAATGGCAGCCTTACTAGTATGCTCTGTGTGTTCTACATCCTGTTCATCTCTGATAGATAATATATAATTCCTCCTATATTTGATAGTAGCTTTCACATGAAAAAACTTACTCCCTCCGTCCACTTTTATAAGGCACACTTCTAGGCATTAAAATGATAGGAAGTGTGCCTTATAAAAGTGGACGGAGGAAGTAGAATTCTCTTCACCAAATTGAGCCCATCTGATTGTAGCTCTTTGTTTCCAGTAAATATTCTGTTTAGCCAACAGATCAATCAAATGCTTCTTAGCAATCTTTCTGCTGCAAGTAATTGGTTGAAATTAGTTGAAATTAGAGAAGGGTAATTGGTTTCCTATTAAAGCCAAAGTGGTTGCAAGAATTTCTTTCAAGCAGGTTTTGTTGATAGTTGTCATCCATTGTTATCTGGGTGCAACAATCCAGTTCACGAATGAGTTTCCACCTTCAGTTATGCATGAAGAACTCTTTAGTGTTCAGCTCTAGCAAGACCTAAATGTTGACAATTGCTTTGTTTCAGGTGATTTCCCTGTTCTTGTGTGCGGCTAAAATCTGCGTCCGACGACTAGGTGCGCCAGCCAAACTTGTTGCTCGAACTTTCTAGCCAAACTTGTGTATCTTCCTGTAATTAATATTTTTAGATGTTGTAACATGTTCTTGATGTGTGCTAGCGCTGACTGATTTCATTTTGGTATTGATATATATTATAGGATGGAGTACACGTTTGATAGAAAACGTCGAAACAATCCTATGCGGAAATGTGCGTCCTGCTGCAGGACGAGTACATGGTGCTGAAACCTCAAACAGAAATTTTGCTTTACTATCCGAGCAACTACTTACATGGTGCTGAAACACAACTACTATGTTGGTTGGGTTCAGGTATGGTGTTGTGTCCATGCTTACAGAGTTAGGTTTCCCGGTAGGAAGGATTTGGCAGCATTTGTATGATTATGATGTAAAAAAAGTAGCATGATACCTCATTGTCGTTGCATTCTGATTACCACCAAGATAGCTCTTTACTTTTAAGTGTGGAATAATTCCCTTTGCCAGGCAATTCTCACTTTATTTTCTCCCACAACAGTTCGTGCACATACACATGTTTTAATGTGTGCATGTTTTCACTCACAGAAATACATAATTTTTTGATACTTAATTACTTAAGTTATATGTAAGGAGTTTCCATATTCACGCTCCTTTTGAATAAGGTAAAGTAGATAGATGATTGGTTGTGAGGTTGCAGAATTCGACTGGTTTTTCTATTTGCTCAAACATCAAACTTCTTTTTCTTAGCTAATTAAGATGGTGCATAATCACTATTTGTATCATTTGTTTATGCTTTATTTATAGAACGCCATTTACTGATCGAGAAGGATTGCTTATAGGTGTCCTTCCAAGTTTAGAAACCTTTTTATTCATTTGATGTTTATTGACCTGTTTTTGTGCGCATTGAAGTGGTGTTTTCGGTGACAAGTTCAGATGCTTCCAGCCTTTATGATTTATGCAGATTTTTTTTTTGAATAACCTCAACAATCGTGCTTATTCTATGATTTGTTCGTTATCTTTCATGCCAAATTATGTTGGAGTGGATTTCAGTGCATGTTGTCTTTGGCACAAGACTAATATGATCTCTCTTACTGGTTACATCACTATATCGTTCATTTTGATATTTAAATGTATGAACTTTGGATATATCACATCATTTATTTTGATATTAAAGTACAAACTTTGGACACAAGAAGCAACATTCATGTTTTACATTAGAATCATGCTCTTATTTTTTCTTAACAACAACCTTGCAAGGATTTAGATTAAATTGTTGCTCATTTGATGTAATTGATGTCGACACTAGAAGCTTGGGTGAAAAGCCTGGATTTTGGCACACACTTTCTACAAATACATATATTTATGCAGGTGATGCCTTAAAATGCTCGAGGTTTCTTTATAAATTTTGGGAGGTTGGATCACCAATCAACGGTGCCACCGGATAGCTAGGTTTCTTCTCCTATTTTTCCATTTGTCATTTAACATGCATCTGCAACTGAGATCTATTGCCTCTTCCAAGTCCTTTGCTGGCAAATAATAAACACAATTATTTCATCTGGATGATGATTTCATTTTAGTTTAGTCTGAACATGAGAATCTGCTAGGAGGTTGAGCTTAGATGATCATCTATGAATTAGCCTTACGTAACAATGATTCTCCTGGGCTTCATTAATTAGAACAATTAATTCAATGTATATTTTGGTTCCCATCAAAAATAAATATTGAGCAAAGAGGTATTACAACATTTTGTTGATCTGTGTTGAGGTTCGCTATTTAATGTTATTCTTGCCGGTGCGCGCATATTGAATTTCTATCTTAGAGTTATTTGTTTTATCGACAGAGAATGCATTATCGTAGTCGAAAAAATGTAGATTTTCATGGGGTTGATGCATTCGGAGAATGGTACTTTCTTCATTGTATTGTAGCGGGATTGATCATATTAGGTTTCTTATCCAGCTATCCAATGGAGAACTAGACACGAATAAACTTCTTATCATTGCCTTGCAAACTTCTTACAATAAGATAAACATTTAGAATATTTCAATTGAGCCTCTGATGTGCATCGCATCTTGATGTAAATTGTAGAGGCTAACCGCTTCCTCTCATGCAGTTGTCAGGAAGAAGATATATATGTACTGGTCAACCTTCTGGAGCAGATAGGAATGAAGGTGAACTGCTGAATATGTACATGGAATCGGTCCTAGCTTGGCGATGATCTTTGGAATGTGTATTTCTTAGGAAGCATATCAAAAAGATCAGAACCCTGGTATATCACATGTTGAATCCTCTTGGGGTTTAGGAAGTAGCTAAATATAATCCGGTGGACATGGCTATAAGCTTTCATTTTGAAGATAAAAACAGTTATGTACCGAAAGCAAAGGCTGCAATGCCATCCTGAGTCAGCGATGATATCATCTGTACGTATGTAAGTCTTGGTTTTTTATTTTCTGTAATTTTATATGGTGTTAGTATCTTACTGTCTACTTATTTGGATAAGCTAATGGTTCTTATGCATCTGTCCCGTGAACCATTTCTGAACATGGATTTCCCTTTCCACACATGGGTCTAACATTTAATGTATTTTTTTCCCGAGGTAGATGTATTGTGCAACTACATGTGCACGAGATTTTCAGTTACAGAATTGGTACAAACTTTATTCGTTTTCGATCTCTCGGTTACATGATCACTATATAGTACATAGTAATTTCGACTTTTGTTAATTGTGTGAATCATGAAAGACGAGCCTAACATGAATACTCATAGGTCAATTATAATCTTAAACAAGTTTAGATCAAAACCATTCCACTTCTGAAGTCATGGAGAAATTTAATACAAGTTCAGTTGAAATAAACTTAAATATTGTGTGATGTACCTTTGTCAAAACACTACAAACTAACAAACTATGAGAGTTGATCTGCAATGAGCTAACGGTTCCGTTCTGTAAGCCAGTATTTTGGCAGTTGCCAGAATGGAAATGGAGCACCATCTCAGCATGTGCACAAGGTCATTTGGGTATTTATTTGTTTTTGTTGTTGTAAGGAAGCTTAAGATTTTCTAATGTTATTATCTGCCCGTACACATGATTTCAGTAGAAGAGATAGCATCTCCGATGTCCAGCCAAGAAATTTCCCTTCTACTAAGATGTATTATCTGCGTAGCATGGTTGACATATTTTAAAGTTACCCTCTGATCCGGTATAAGTATGTTTCTTAGAATTAATTGGTCGGTACAAAAACACATAAGGTGGCATCGCTCAAGCTGTCTTATGATATTTTCTTCAATAGCAACTATTAAATCAAAATATTGAAACTATATAAAAAAAGATCAAGCATGCTTTCAATTAGAAACCGGCCTCGAAAATATGGAGTTGTAGTCACAATTGTAGGAGTTTTTTATCTGAAAGTTTTCTTTTATACTTACACATCATTATAAGACGGAGTCCTTTTTTACACCGGTCATAGGCACAGTGTTGAAAAGGAGAATGATATGATATATGATGGAGACAAAGTCAAAGAACTAGGATGTGTTCAAAAGAAACAACATGCAACATCCAAATCCTCACAATATTCAAAGTGTAGGCCTCATACAAATGGTTCATACTTGCAAGGCAGAATAAGGATATACTCCATACAGACAATTGAAGAACTAACACCTGTTTAGAATGATCAGTTTGCACCATCCATATCCCCCACATAAGAAAATCAACTAATTCCATTATCAAGCATGGGTGATATGAAAAGGAAACAATAATCTCAGTCTTCTGTAAGCATTAAAGTGAACCGATGGCTGATGATTTAATTGATTTCTATATTACCGTGGTAATTCCTCGGTGCTCCTGAAGGCGATGCAGACCACCATGCTAGCGCTCATCTGTTCCCTGCAACCCTTAACTACCCTACCCACATATTCTAGAAAAAAACGAATTTGTCTTTACCAGACTCTTTGGAATCAATCCAATTTACTTGGGTGGTTCGGTGATGAAATTTTTTAAGAGATCTAAAATTCTTAGTAGGGGCAAGGTAACCATGGATGGTCTATCTTTTGTTTTTTGTAGTTAAATTTTGTCTTTCTGTTCGACAAGCATAATTACATACACCGGTATGAAATAAGCTAATTTCATGTTCTTTTAATAATTTTGTTCTTTTAGTGACGTGACATGTGCATGTTCATTTTTGTCAGGGATGTCAAGCCAGGTAATCTATTGTTAGATCTTGATGGTCACTTTAAGATTTTTCCGACTTATAGCCAGGTAATCTTAAGCTTTGCCAGGGATGTCAAACCTTGGACACCTACACACATCTACCAAAAATAAAGACATCATGGCGATGGCAAGGCCAACATCTGCTTTGTACTCTCCTTTGGCACCTGTCCAAGGCGCTGGTGTACTCTGAGAACATAGTGGGATGAAGGAGATTTATAAGTATTGATGATGTATAGATATTTTATAGCTATAGCTGCCTTTAGTTCATTTGTGTATCACTTCTTTAAAATATTCAATCTACATACCTATTTTTGGGACATTGTTTGAATATGGGTCGTTGTAACAATATAAGTAATATTATTAGTCCAATCAGAGAGTATAATGTTGGGTCCTGGAAGCTCATTTGTAATTCTGAATCTAAGATATTGTCAGGCCACCCTTTACTTTGGCTTGACCCCTTTCTATAGTAACCTTTGTTTATTTAGTATAATAGGCAAGCATGTTTTGCATGGGGGTAAATGTGTAGAAAATTGGTTGTTGTATGTGATACAAATTAGAGGTGCCAATTTGAAATCGTTGTGAATTTTAACATTAGTCACTATTTGGCTAATTGCAGCTAAACAATGGCAACCACAACTTAGATCTAGCAAATTAGCTCACGAATAATTAAATGGTGTTCGCCCTAGACTACCATGATCCAATTTAGTGTTCCATGCAAACTGTCTCTACTATCATATATCACATAAACATACACTTCAAAGCGCAGTTCAAAACTCTCTACAGTGGCAACAGAAGGAAAAAAAACTAGTGAGGCGCGGCGTGCGCCGCGCCAGCCCCTGGCTAGTAGAGTAGTATGGTTCCATCCAACGGATGCCATAGATTCGGCCCAGCTGGCCCATCTAGTATGATTCCATCGTCTAAATGGTGTAACTGTCAGGCCCCGGAAATCACACGCGTTCACGGAGGCGTCCGGTTAACCTGTTGCGTCCATTTTAGTCCGCCATTAGGAGCAGCTTCATATGTCGCGGCAGCAAAGATCGTTGGCCGGCCGCAGCGCCTAGTTGCGAGGTATCGCCAAGCTCGCATGTAGCGTCCACGTCCTTCGCCGCCCAGCCTGGCCGCAGAGCCGCCTGCCTCCTTCTCGTCGCCTGTTCGGCCCCTAGCGCCTGGCCGCGCAGCTGCGGCTCGTTGCTGCATGACGGGCCGTCATCCGATCGGGTCATCACATCGTCACCATGACATCACTGCAGTCTGCACGTGATGTTCTCTTATTGTTCGTGTAGGAGCTAGCTAGCTTAGGTTTGAGCTGAACCGGTTGATGGAAACCCTCCTCTTATCGTGCACCAGCAACGGGCGCACGTTAGCAGGCCCTAGTCGAGCAGGAGCCTGAGTCAAAATTTTCTTTTTGATCCGATTTTCCCCGACTCTTTAATTAAGAACCGAGGTCGTGTACGTTGCTCTCTGACTTCCGATGTCGTGGCCAACGAGTTCCGCCAGAGCCGGCTCAACTTGTGCCTCTTCCCGGTGCCATTCTTCTCCTTCTCAGTTTCCGGCTTGAAGGGGCTCTTGTCGTCTTCACCGTCAGAACACGGCGGCGACATTGTAGTCCTCGAGGCGTGGGGAGCTCCATTAGTGAAAGGGTTAGCAGGACTACCCTCAAACACATAACTGTTTTGTGTTCTTAGGCCAGGCCCATCTACATGATTTTTTGGCGGTGCTGAACGGTTTTGACAAGTACGCATTGTACTGGTCATCCTTTTACCACCGGTATGAATGCTATCAGCCATTAACTGTATGAAAATGAAACGGTTGTTATTCATTTAGGGGTACCACAAAAGGGCTCTATCCTAGGTTTCCATTATAAAAGTTTACTTTACATGCATACATTTCACAAAACCCACACCAAGTGCTTGACGATAGAATCTCACTAGTCATTTCACCATTGTTAGGAAGCCACTTACAAATTCATAAATGGGTTCCATAGAAATATAGTAGAGCAAAGTAGCAAAATAATAGCCTATGTATGCATGCTCAAAGCTTGAAGCAAAACACAAATATTTTCCTGCCACTTCCTTTTTACAACATGGACATACAGAAGCCATGTGTCTTGTTTGTTCGGAAAATTGTTTAACGGTACATTTTTCTTACAGTTCTATACTTATCTTATCAGTACGTCTACCTTGAACGTATTTCAATTTTGTGGTACATTTTTTTGTAACTATGTACTTATGTTATTTAACTCTGATTAACAAGTCTCCTAAAACCCCTCGGGGGAAGGAAATTGTTAGTTCGTTTGAGTCTTCAGGTGCACTGGAGTTGTTCTCAGCTGGTGGGAGGTCGCTGGCTTCGCGGTCGTCGGGCGACGTTCCCCGGGGCGCGGACGGTTCATCTCCGTCGACTTGTTCTAGCGGGCATGCGGGGCTAGGCAACGTCCAGCAAGATGTCGCTGGCTCGAGCACGATAGCGGGTGGTGCTGGCTTCCCAGTCGCCTGGGCGCACAGCCTGGTGGAGGCCTCGCGTGGTGGGCTTGAGGTGGACACGACTGGGCCGGTCCGGTCCCAGGTGTCCGCCGCCTATGCGGTAGCCCAGCTCGTCGAGCGGCAGGAGGCTGCCGGGCCGGGAGCTGCGCAGGCTGCGATCGCAAGCGCATCTGCTGGGCCATATGTGTCGCCGACGGAGGATGGGCTGAGAGGGGCCGAGCTTGCTACCGCCCAGGGGCGCTGTGGGGCGGAGGGCGAGCTTGGGCCGGGCGTAGCGTTGTTCGCTGCTGCACAGGCGCAGCATGCTGCTTTGTCGCCGCTGAAGATGGTTGTAGCCCAGGCGGGGCATGCGTCCGAGTCACCGCGGTCGGTTCCTGATGGTGCGTCGTTGGCGCTTGTGACAGCTGGAGGGATTCGGGAGATGAGTGTGATGGTACCGTCGACCATGCCGTCCCCTCGTGTGGGCGGTTCGGAGGCCATGGTACATGTCACGCCTCAGGAGAGCACTGTGATCGGGGGGTATCTTCTCCGCCATTACCCCCCTCCGCCACGTCGCATGTTCTTGCGCGGTCTGGGCAGACCAAGGCTGAGCCGAGACGCAGTGTGCGTCATCTCGTCGCGGCGGACGGATCTTCAGCGATAGATGAGGACGCGCTGTCCAAGTCCATGCGTCGGAAGGCGGCGATGTTTTCGTCTACGCTCGTGGGTTCGTATGCTAGTCAGAAATCATTTCTTTCTTATTCAAGTACCAAGATTTCCTCTAGTCTAGGTGCAGTTGGTGTTTCTTTAGGAAGAAATGATGCTGAGATCACGTTGTCCACCAAAGCGTTGAAGCATATGGAGTACGACCGGTTAACGGTCAAACCGTGTGCTTCTACGAGGGTGGACATACCCCACGTGGATGATGATTCAGCGAATGCCATTTTTAATGGACAACTTTTATCTCATCTTGTGGGGGAAGTGACCGAGGTGGGTGGGGATGAGGACGGGTTAGGATCTTTAATTGATATCTATGCTTCCGGCCAAAAATCCAAATCCGCTAAGGATAAGAGGAGAAAATCGCTGCGGAATTCCGTGAGGTCGCCAAAATATCCTAATGTTTCCCGATGAATGGCTTATTCACTAATAGTAGAGGTCTTTGTGACTTGGCTAAACATTTGAATATTGCACAATACGTCAGGGATCATAATTTGGAGTTTGTGGCGATCTCCGAATCAGGAAGGAGAGACTTTCCAGTGAGTGTCCTAAACCGCCTTTCAGGGGGGTCTGGACTTCACGTGGCATTCAATCCCTCCTCGCGGTAGATCGGGTGGTATCTTACTTGGCATAAAATTAGACTCCATAGATGTGTTACAAAGGTCGGATGGTGATTTTCATATTAAATTACACCTCCGTAACCGATCTGACAACTTTATTTGGAGTCTGGTTGCCGTGTATGGTGTAGCCCAAGAAGAGTTCAAGGAGGCTTTTCTTCGTGAGTTGGTGAACTTGGCTAAGGATAATTCATACCCTATTTTAATTGGGAGCAATTTTAATTTGCTAAGATGTCCACACGAGAAGAGTAGAGGACGGTTTGATGGCCACTGGCCTTTCTTGTTCAATGCTGTCATTGATAGCTTGGATTTGAGAGAGGTTCGTATGACCGGAAGACAGTTCACTTGGGCGAATAGTCTGCCAGAGCCTACATACGAAAAACTAGATCGCGTTCTGATGAGTACTGATTGGGAGGAGAAATTCCCATTGGTAACAATTCGTGCTTTGGAGCGTATTGAGGCTTTATCGGACCATGCCCCACTCCTGTTGTCAACTGGCTCAATGAAACCAATCACACATTCACAGTTTAAGTTTGAAGTTGGCTGGTTCCTGCATGATGGTTTCGACGAGTTGGTAAGTACGGTTTGGTCTAAACCAGTGGTGGGTGATAACTCAATCCGAAGATGGAATAATAAAATGCTCAACATGTGTAAATATCTTCAGGTGTGGGCTAGACACACTATTGGTATGATGAAGAAAGAGAAGGGTCGTCTGTTTTCCATTATTGATGTGTTGGATCGGATAACGGAGACTAGGTTGCTAACTAGGCAATAGATTGAACTTAAAAGTCAATCAAAAGCCAAGGTAGCACAAATGTTGCGAGAAGAGGAACTCAAATGGTACCAACGATCAAAGTCTCAATTCATACTGGAAGGAGATTCGAATACTCGTTATTTCCATAATGTCGCCAATGGGAGACACCGGAAAAAAACGAATTCATTCTCTCCATCGGGATGAAGGCTTGATCGAGGGACATGAGTAGCTCAAGGCTTATATTACAAAGTTCTATAAAGGTCTGTTTGAGGCTCCTGAAAGTAGTAATATTACTATGGACGAGTCCCGCACAGATGATATTACCCAAGTCTCGCATGAGGAAAATGTTTTTATTAATGCTCCCTTCACTGAAGAGGAGATAAAGAAAGCGGTCTTCCAAATGGAGCATAATAAGGCCCCTGATCCAGATGGTTGTCCGGTGGAGTTTTACCAACATTTCTGGGAGATCATAAAAGATGATCTAATAGAGATGTTTGGTTGCTTACATTCTGGTCATCTCGAACTGTACCACCTTAATTTTCGGGAAATCGTTTTGTTACCTAAGGTTTTGGAGGAAGAAAGGATTCAATAGTTTTGACCAATATGCCTCCTCAACGTTAGCTTCAAAATCTTTACGAAAGTTGCAACCATAAGGTTAAACTCGGTAGTGGATCATGTGGTAAAACCTACGCAGACATCATTTATGCAAGGTAGGAATATTCTTGATGGGGTCGTGGTTTTTCACGAAACCGTACATGACAGGCACACGAAGAAATTAAATGGTGTGATTTTAAAAATAGACTTTGAGAAGGCATATGACAAAGTGAATTGGGAGTTTCTCGAGAAGACTCTGAGAATGAAATGGTTCTCAGAACATTGGTGTACTCTGATTCGCAGCTATGTGTCCAGAGGTAGTGTGGCTATTAAAGTCAATAATGATATAGGCCGCTACTTCTAGACTAAAAAAGGCTTAAGATAAGTAGATCCGCTTTCGCCCATATTGTTTAATATTGTGGCAGATATGTTAGAAATCATGATTGAAAGAGCCAAAGATAGTGGTCTGCTTGAGGGAGTAATCCCACATCTTGTTGATGGGGGACTATCCATCCTTCAATATATAGATGATACTATTATTTTTATGGAACGTGATTTGGAGAAGGCTGCGAATCTGAAATTAATGGGTTGTGCTAGATGACGGTCACCCGTCAGTGCGGTCGAATTCCGACACTGAGAGCGAGACACGGTGCAGAGCAAAACGCCTTCCCTGGATGCGCGTGGGTGTGCCTCACTGTGGCCACGAGTAGCCGTGTAGGAGCGTTCCTGGAAATTAATTCTTTCAGCGTTCGAGCAATTATTCGGGTTAAAAATCAATTTCCATAAAAGTGAATTGTTCTGTTTTGGCGAGACGCACGATGCAGTAGCTCAATATACCTAGTTGTTCGGATGTGAGCAAGGTCAATTTCCTATTAAGTATTTGGGCATTCCGATACATTATAGGAAATTGACTAATGCAGAATGGGGCCATGTCGAAGAACGTTTGCAACAAAAACTTGCTAGTTGGAAAGGAAAATTGTTGTCCCTTGGTGGAAGATTGGTACTCATAAATTCAGCATTTTCTAATATGGTACTGTACATGATATCATTCTTCCAGTTACCTAAAGAAGTCTTGAAAAATCTAGACTACTACCGCTCAAGATTCTTTTGGCAAGGGGACAGTGAGAAAAACAAATATCGGCTGGCCAGGTGGGATGTAGTTTGTAGACCAAAAGACCAGAGGGTTTGGGAGTCCGTGACCTTCAGGTCAAGAACTCAGCTCTGCTTGGAAAATGGCTCTTCAAACTTCTAACCGAAGATGGCGTTTGGCAAACGCTCCTTAAGCGTAAATACATTGGCTCGAAAGCAGTTTGCCGGGCTAGGTGAAAACCGGGATTCACACTTTTGGGCTGGCCTAATGGCGACTAGAAATCATTTCTTTCGCTATGGGGTGTTTAACATTAAGGATGGATCACATATAAGGTTCTGGGAGGATAAATGGTTGGGTAACACAACTCTCCGAGAATAGTATCCGGCGCTATACAACATTGTACGTCATAAGGATGATACGCTAGCCACGGTCATGCAAACTTCACCTCCTAATATGACGTTCAGACGAGATCTCATTGGTCCACGATTTGTGTCCTTGAATGCACTGGTGCATAGGTTGACCTTGGTCAATTTGACACCAGGAACAGATGAGTTTCGGTTCAATTTAGCCAAGAACGGGATGTTCTCAGTAGATTCCATGTATAGAGCTCTGATCCAATCGGATTTGCCAGTCGATAGTTTCAAAAAAGTATGGCTAATGAAGGTACCACTAAAAATTAAGGTTTTTGCGTGGTATCTTCGTAGAGGGGTCATACTTACTAAGGATAATCTTGTCAAACGTAATTGGTATGAAAGTTCAAAGTGTGTATCTTGTTCTCACGATGAGACAATTAAGCACTTATTCTTCGACTCCTCATTTGCGCGTTCTATATGGTCCGCTATCCAAATGGTTTCAAATCTTTATCAGCCTACATCCGTTGAGAATATTTTCGGCAATTGGTTAAATGGGATGGATAAACGATTTAAAACTATCATTAGGGTAGAAGCGATTATCGTTATTTGGTCGCTCTGGCTATGTAGAAATGACAAAAATTTCTCTGATAATTTTTTTTCTCGTATGCAGGTTCTATTCCGATGCACATGTATTCTCCGTTCGTGGTCCACATTACAGCGGGGGGGGGGGGGGGGGGGGGGAGTTTCGAGGAATTTTTACGGAGGCGTGTGCACGGCTGTAGCAGGTGGAGAGGAATATTTTTATCCCACATGGATGGCCGCTTGATCTACTGATAGCAGCCCCATAGAGACGACAGCCCACGACTTCGTTTTGTTTGGACTTGTTGTTTTTATTTTCTGAGTTTTTGGATTTCGGTTGTGTGCATTTTTTGATGCAGAGGCCGGGTGTAATGCTTAAACTCTCTTAAGTAATAAATCCCTTTATCAAAAAAATGTACTTATGTTACTCCAAGGATCAGTAGAAATTTTGAAACATGTTTATTATGACACGGAGTTGGAAAAGCAACACTGGTGCCTGCAAGATGCAAAAGAAGTGCAGTACCAGTCTCACGCTAAGCTCCGCTAGATATATAACTACTGTTCTCGGTATATGGCCAGCTCGCACTTGCACTGCAGGATACAAACATGGGGGATCCACCTTGTCTCAATCCCGGACGGCATGGCCGACGGCGATGATCGCAGGGACCTCCGCGAGGTCCTCGAGGCGCTCTCGCGGTGGGTGCTGGCTACGTGAAGGAGCTCATGCTAGAGACCAATGTGAAGTGGCTCGTCGCCGATACAAACATGGGGGGGCCTTGTGCTTCGAGGTCGCCAAGAAGCTCGGCGTCCTTCTTCCCGGCGTCTGCCGCGTGCCTTGGGACGCTCTTCTGGGTTCGCCGGCTCATAGAGGACGGCTTCTTCGACGACAAGGGTACGAAGAAATCAGATCTCCTGTCCAAAGTTTTGATCTCGTGTTCATATTGAGCAAGACTGTGGAATTTTTTTTCTGAAGCAGTACGTTGGTTTTTATAGAAGATCGCAGTGCAGAGAGAAATTGCTACCTGAATATACAAATGCAGGCTTCCCCAAACGATGAGGGGCGTTCAAGCTTGCCCCGGAGATGCTGCCGATCTACACGTCGCTCCATATGGTATGTAGCGTTGACGGTGGCCCAGAGATCGTGGTGTGCCGGAACAACCAGGCGAGCAGCCTTGCCGAGATCGTGGTGTGCAACTCATTCCTGGAAGCTGAGGCCACGGCGTTCGAGCTGTTCCCCGACATGCTGCCCATCGCTCCGCTGTTCACCAACGGGAGAAATCATGTCGGGCAGTTCTTGCGCGGTGTCTTGGCTGGCTCGACGGACATCCCGTCAGCTCTGTCGTGTATGTGGCGTTCCGCCATCTTTGACCCCCGCCAGTTCCGGGAGCTCTCGGACGGGCTGGATCTCACTGGCCGGCCCTTCCGACTTCACGTCTGGCGCCAATGTGAGCAAGTTGTGGTTCGACGAGTTCAAGCACCGCGTCGCCGGCAGGGGCAGGGTCGTGAGCTGGTGCTCCCAGCAGCAGGTGCTGGCACACTGGGCCGGGGCGTGCTTTATGTCGCACTGCGGGACAATGGAAGGCGTGAGGAACGGTGTGCCACTGCTGTGCTGGTCCGGGCTGAGAGTCGACCAGTACGCCAACCAGAGCTACGTCTGCGATGTCTGCCCATGTCGTCCGGTGAACACCAAGGAGGAGGTGAGCGCCAGGGTGGAGCAGATCATGGGCGACCATGGGATCGTACGCTCGGGGGCGCAGTTTTTGTTTTTTTTATAAAGGGATTTTATTACTTAATAGGTTTAACCACTACATCCGGCCTCTGCATCATAATAATGCACACAGCCAAAAACAAAAACTGAAAGGAAAAAAGACGAGAAGTCTAAATAAATCGTGCAGACGTAGACTGTCGATGCTATGGAGCTGCTATTCGTGGATCAACCGGCCATCCATGTGGGATATCCCTCGCCACCTGCTCCAGCCGTGCACACGCCTCCGTAAAAAGGCCTCGAAACTCCTGCCGCTGTAATATGGACCACGAACGGAGAATACCTGTGCATCGGAATAGAACCTGCATACGATAAAAGTTTTTATCAATGAAAATCTTGTCATTTCTACATAGCCAGAGCGACCAAATAACGTCTAGCCCTCCTACCCTAATAATAATCTTTAATCGTTTATCTACCTCATTTAACCAGTTATCGAATATATTCGCAACTGATGTGGACTGATAAAAATTCGAACCCATTTGGATAGCGGACCATATAGAACGTGCAAATGTGCAATCAAAGAATAAGTGTTTAATCGTCTCATCATGAGAACAAGAAACACACTTTGAACTTCCATGCCAATTACGTTTGACAAGATTATCCTTTGTAAGCATGACCCCTTTACGAAGATACCACGCAAAAACCTTAATCTTTAGCGGTACTTTCATACGCTATACATTTCTAAAAATATCGACTAGCAAGTCTGATTGGATCATAACCCTATATATAGAATCCACCGAGAATATTCCGTTCTTAGTGATTTTCCAACGAAACTCATCAGTGCCTGGTGTTAGAGTAACCGTAGTTAACCTATTAACCAGAGCCAGCCAAGATGTAAGTCGTGGCCCAGTGAGATCCTGTATGTACATCGCATTAGGAGGCGATGTTTGCATGACCGTAGCCAGCTTATCATCCTTATGTCGCGCTATAGTGTATAATGCTGGATACTGTTCTCTGAGTGTGGTATTACCTAACCACTTGTCCTCCCAGAACCGTATCTGCGACCCATCCTTGATCTTAAATACCCCATAGCGAAAAAAACGTATTTTTATTCGTCATTAGTCCAACCCAAAAGTGTGAATCACCAGGTTTCCACATAACCTGTGAGACTGCTTTCGAACCTATGTATTTTCGTTTAAGGAGGGTTTGCCAAACGCCATCTTTGGTTAATAGTTTGAGCAACCATTTACCTAGTAGGATGAGTTCTTGACTTGTAAGTCATGAATACCTAGCCCCCTGGTCCCTTGGGAGACAAACTACATCTCTTCTGGCCAACCGGTATTGCTTTTTCTCGCTGTCACCCTGCCAAAAAAATCTTGATCGGAAATAATCCAATTTTTTCAAGACTCCTTTAGATAACTGAAAGAATGATATTATATGCAATACCAAATTAGATAGTACTGAGTTAATAAGTACCAGTCTTCCACCAAGTGACAACAATTTTCCTTTCCAACTAGCAAGCCTTTTCTGCAAGCGCTCTTCAATTTGGCTCCATTCTGCATTAGTCAACCTCATGTAATGTATTGGTATTCTGCAAATGCTCGGGGACGCAGTTGGACGGAGCCTCAGTGAGGGTGGCTCGTCTTATCGAAACTTGGACAGGTTCGTTAGCCTCCTAATGGGGTAAAGCCCAACCATTTCTATGCGTGCATTTCCAACATATTTCAGTTTCAGTGCCTTTTTCGGGCTTTTTGACTCTGGAGACAATATTCTACCGGTATTCATCGTCTGCTTTCACCACTCGGTATCTAGAGATACTGTTTCTAGTCGTAATCACTATGTTCAGACTAGTCTTTCACTGAACACATAAACGCATTTTAGACTGATGATATGCCCACAACAGAAGCACCACAAGTAGACATGACAAAGAGAAAGCACCAGAGCATGGGCAACTACAAAATTGACTGACACGAAACGTATGACTCCGGAAACCGAAACAAATGCTACCCAGATCCAGAGGATTTGATGTGGATTCAAAGAAAGGACAAATATGGTTAACTATGTTATTGATCGACAAATATAGTGGACGCGATTATTCAAGGCCATGCGTCCCGATGCTTTTGCCTCCTCCTTTTGGTATGTCAGCTGACCATAAATCTTTCATGTCTTTTTCGAATTCCAAAGTATCATCTAGTCTAGGTGTTGTTGGTATTCGTTTAGGTATAAATGAGAAAGAGGTCACGTTGTTAGCTAATGTGTTGAACCATGTGGAGTATAATCATTTAATGGTTACACCAAATGCTTCTTCTAGGCTCGCCACTACACCTTTAGATGATGATTCTGTGAATGTCACTATTGATGGACACTTGTTATCACATCTAGCGGGTGAGGTGACTAAGTTGGGTGTGGATGAGGGCAGGTTAGGATCTCTCATTGATCTTTATGCTTCCGTCCGGAAATCCAAATCCGCCAAAAGAAATAAAACAAAATTACCGCGGAAAACCGGTAAATCGCCTAAAACTCCAATTGTTTCCCGATGAACGACATCTTCGCTAATAGCAGAGGTCTTGGTGACTTGGCTAAATAGAATATTGCCTGGTACGTTCGGGTCAAATGAACCATCAGAGAGGCTGACCTTCACCGAGATCGCAAAGAGGCTGGGTGCAGTAACTATAGATGCATACATATAATGTGCTTTCATTTTCACTGAAATTCTTCTCAACTTGTCATGTTTCTTTTGCGGATTAATGATCTCTTCTACATATTTATTTTCCATGTTAGACAAGTTATCTACTGAATGTCAATTGAGGCCGAATGCGAGAATAACTTATGCTATCTCTATGTTTCGTTGATTCGGTCTAAGTGTTCCATCTAGCAGTTTGCAATTTATAGTCATGGCAGTGAGTTGAGTTTTTACTACGCGATAAACTTTCCTGCTTCCAGAAGTTCAATGGATGTAAGCTCTGATTTTCTCCATATGGTCCATTTAATTGTTACTTTGTCTCATTTACTGCATCATAATCAGTTGTCACTTCTTAGTGTTGGATCAGTATTTAGTATCTCGCAATGTAAATAGGTAACCTATAATCGTGGAAGATCGACACCCCTCTTCTTAACCAGCTACCTACCACGCAATTTTGATGTCATGGCGCTGGAATGTGGCCCATAATTGAATTACTTTGGCAAACATTTTTTCAGGACATTTATTTTCTGACAAAGGATTAGTGGCAATTATTAGGATCAACTTATATTCAATTGGCAGGCTTGATCACTTTCAAATTAAAATTGTTGGAAATTTTCCGCTTAGTGAAGATACACATGTGGTCATGCTATATTAAAGACACACATCTTTGTCTTGGCTATTCCAGTAGGGAGTTAGAAAAATAGTTTTTCTCCTTTGCAGCCTGCAACCCTATTCCAGTAGGGAGTTAGAAAAATAGTTTTTCTCCTTTGCAGCCTGTTGTAGGTTGAACCAGTTTCTCGTAGGGACACAATGAGAATATAAATACTTTGAAATCAGTTCTCCAATGTTTTGTTGGTTCAATGTTACGATTCAAATATCTTGGTTCTTCGATGTCTTATTGAAATGACAATTAATGCTTGTTTGTGCGTCTCTGAACTGTGAGGTACGAGGATGTATTTACTTGATATGTCAATGAGATCATCACTGTTGAAGATTATCAGTGATGGGAGGGATCAATTTACAGTATCCTCTGTATACTTGCATACCCACTAACTTGGTCATGACAACATTGGTGTAGAAAATAAAATTACAAAGATTGTAGACTTTGTTAGCTCCAAGTGATTGTTCATGCTTTTGGTCTTGCCATTCGTGTGCGCTTTATGAAATGTCTCAAGGTTCCTTACTCTTAATTTCACTATATGTCTAAACATCAAAGTCTAGATAATTCGTGGGATGATAGTATAACCTTATCTTTGATCTCCTCTTTTTGCCATTCTTAAGAATTGTACCCATCAACTGAAATGAATTCTCAGTTGTACTATGAAACTTATTGTTCAACTACTTTGCATGAATATGGATTTTGATGTTCCGTTCCACCAGTACATGTGCTTGCTTGGCTTAAATTATGCTATGGAATTTCATCAATATATGATGTTTGCTTCGGCAATTGACATATTGGTGTTAGATATTACGTCATACACCGACTTGATTTTGCTTAAATTATTGCATATGTCGTTCGCTTTGGCATATTCATGCATGCTGGTGTTGACGAGATGAACATGAAGGTGGTGACATCCAACAAGTTGTGACTTTTGCATCGCATACATCTACTTCGGCCATTCTACGACAACACCGTCACCATGTTTTCTTTACTTATTTCTACCTTTTTTCTAAATTTAATCTGGTTTATATTAGATAAATTGAACTACGTTTATAACCAGATGTGTGGTATAATAGAGCACATGTTTCCTATTTTTTGTTGTAATTACTTGTAGTTAGTTGGAGCCTTTTGCTATGGAACCAAAAGTACACATACAATTTCTGATGTAATAGAGCATGTTTCTTTTAGCTTCCTAGCATGATATAACCCAGTATTTTGAGAGCTACAACTTGGTTTTGCACTGAACAGATGAAATAGCATTACTCTCTGGTAACATAGCCACAACGATGTTTCGATTTTGAAAATACAACCTGAGCAACATTAGATTATCATTTTTTTTATTAATTTAGTATTTTTAAAGTACATTTATTTTCTACTTTTATTTGACTGAATTTCCCCAAATTTAGAACCTCGATTTAAATTTAAGATAGAGGAGAACAAAAGAAAACTCCTATAAAAAGGGAAAAAAAAAACTGAAATAATTGTGTTATACTGGAGAGCCGTGTGTGCACATGCATGTTAACTAGTGGGGTATAGGCAGTGGCGGAGCTAGCGATTTGTCGAAGCTGGGAGCACACCATAAGCGAAATAATTTATTTAGTCGACGGAGAACCAAATCTCAAATATTTCGATGGTTTAAACCCATGTTTTACCGAACCTAGTCTTTGTACATAAACTGAATGTCACATCACTAATAGTAGGTTTGTTTTGAGGGGCTCTAATAATACTAGCAACGGCACTAAAATTATACAATCTCCTGTGGGCCGAGCACAAACAAGAACTGCTTAGCCTAGAGTAGTGGAGTGAATAGAATAAATAGCGGGCGTACAACCTGCTACTGAGGCCTAGCGACGTGACCATGTGGCCCATTTACGGAAAATGAGGCTGTTTCAGCTACAGTCGCGGTTTCAGGCAGCTCGACTGAGCTTGGCCGCCGACGAAGCTCTCCGCCGATCAGGTATGCGTCAGCCCGGAACAGATTTTGGTATGACCCTAAAGCGATGAAACATGAGAGAAGAGAGATCTTTGACTCGTCGACTCACTTTCAAGTCTATGCTCTAAAAGCCATAGGACAACACCCACCAGTATCTCTCCCTCTCTCCAGTACACGCGCCATCGAGAAGGAATCTCTGTTGAAGCCCATTCAAGGTAAGGAGATCAAAGTTGCCCAAATCTTCCAAAAAAAAGCAGCCAAAGTATGCCTCGCTTGTAGCATTTGCGTCCAAAAGAAGATCCAAGACAAGTACTTTGGCCCAAGTTTTTAATAGCACCGTCAGCCAAAGTGCTAACGCACATGATCACAACATTTAATCTATTCTGCTTTCTTTCAGATTAACCTGTTAAGAAAACAAACAGTTAGTTTTGCTATTTCTCTTGACCACTCGACGGGTTGTGGATCATGCGTGGTCAACATCGATCATGGAACCAGAGAGGAATAAGGCCGCATGCCATGCTAGTTTGTGTGCTGGAATGAATGATGACTGCAAGCATTGGTGTGTCGATACGGTCTTATAATTGGATCCAAGTCCATGTTGTCTCCAGTCTCCACAGATCCCATAAAGTTTGCATGGATATGGATGGCATGCATTATCACCAGTCCGGAGTCTGGACATTCCTGATGAGCATGCTTGTACCGGAGAAGGGTCTCTAGCGCACTTGAGGTTGGAAGGGGCACCCATGCATGCAATTATTTGTGTCACTGTTGGTTGGTTAATACAGCCCACATCTGAACTTTATGCTTCTTCAAGACTTCAAGGCTAGTATGTCCCTTTCATGCGAATTTATTTCATTTGTACTAGTACAGTAGGAGATTATCCCTGCAGACCAAATCAGTTAAACCAAAAATGTCAGGTGGAGAACACTCTTACAATGAAAATAAGATACACGTAGTCACGTACCTCTGCATCGATGGATGATACACATACATATTCCGTATTCATTCAACCTGAGAATCCAATTTTTTTTAAAAAGGGAGCCATCGCTGCACATCACTGTCGTCCCCGTTGCATCTTTGATTCTTTCTCCACATGATTCTGTAGCATGATAGTGCTAAGAAAGGCAGGGAGCCCCAATCCAAGCTACAGCTACTTAATTTGGTCCATCTAATGTAGTAAGCCATACACACACGGCCGGATTCTACTGTCGCGTTGGTAGAGACATCTTCTTATGTTACAGCTAGCCACTGCACCGCACGTACGCTTAAGAGCACGTACAATGGTTCTATCATAGCGATGCCATATAGGATAATTGCTGAGTTGCAGGAGAGAGAAACGAAAAAAAGTGGTTTGCCTTCTCTTAACCAAGAGATGATCTCTTAGCACAATTGTCTCACCATATTTTTAGCAAATCTGCTTATTAGAGAGAAGGATAAGAGATAACCTATTGTACATCATGTTTTTTAGTCTTATCTAAAAATTTAAGATAAGACGTCTTATCAACCATTGTACATGCCCTTATACTGTAGTTTGTTTGTAGCTACCTGCGGCGTCCTTGTTGAGCTCCTGCTGGATTGATGGCCTTTTATGTGTTTTGCTCTCGTGGCACAGTGGTCTTGGGTCAAAAAAGGCTGGACGAGATGGCGATGCGCACAATGTGCGCACAACTTGCCCCAAAAGACGCAGAAGAGGATGAGAACAGCTGAAATGTTGGTGGGCCCAAGCTCCAATTAACTGAGCCCACTATAAACTAGCCACTTGATTTTCGTTAAATCAGCAGCTCTGTCTTTCTGTATCTCTCTGTCCCTCTCCCGGTCTCTCTCAGATGGGTCAGGCGCCTCTAGGCAACCATGCTTATATAGCTCTAAAATTCTCAAAATAATGATCATGACTGTAGAAGAATAAAATCGCCTCATTTCTTTCGAAAAGGAAAATAACCAGCCTCTGCATCGAAAAGATGCATACGCCTACTTTTATTTCATTTATTCTAAAATGTTTTGTCATGGAGATCCAGATCTAGGGTTTCCATGGAATAGGTTACGAGATGAGAGAGTCGCGTCCATGAAACCTTCACCAAGGCAACGAGGCTCACAAGTGATGTCGTTGCCGGATTAAGATTGTCGTCCGTGGAACCACCGTCGAGAGGAGAAGCCCCTCTTCCACCGCCCACTGTCACGGGCTTAGCCCGGCCACATCCTCCGACAACGGCGAGGGCATAGAAGGAGGAGAGGCGGCGCTAGGGTCGCCGACTAGGGTTTCCCCTTGATGCCCCGTGGGGAGACGAGAGTGGGTCAAGGACTAAATTAGTATCAAAATGCCTCGTGTATCTGTTTGCAATTGTAGTTTTATTGTTAGAATAGTTTGGTCAATATTTCGACTAGATCATGGGAGTGTGTGGGCGAAAGTACGTTGGATGGATATATGTCATTCTATTTTACTTGACAATGCTGGATGGATATATGTGATTGATTTGACAATGTTTAAGACTTGTGGTGATTATGCGGAAACACTATCTTAAAATTAGGACCGTATTGCCTAACCCTTGTGTGAATATGCGACCATTAATTCGGATCGGAGGTAGTACTATTGGTCTTATAGTAGGTAATAGCATATCGACGAGGATATAGAGTTTACACATCATACAACAAAGAAGGGAATGATAAAATCATTAGAGTACAACAATAAACAAGAGAAGTACAATTAGTAAGGCTAAATATCAGCTCGCAGCTTGCAGAACGATCACACCTTTTTTTTTTTTTTTGAGATTAGAGCGATCACACTTATTTGCTCAGTGATCTTATGATCAAGTACAAAACAAAAGATATGCGTATATTAAAACAAAAAAAAACACTTGCAGCAGACATTTATCTCGAACGCACATGTTGTGCCTGGTAGCAAGAGACACACTTGTCCACTATAGGTGGTCTTTCATGACAGAATACTAAAACTTCACGCCTGATACCTGGATCTCGCCTTTCATAAAAGCCTTGAGCTGATGATTAGAAGACGTACTAGACATTGTGAACAAGAACGTAGCAAAACTGAGCCTTTCTATGCTAGAGAATTACATCAAGGCCACAACGAAAACAAAATCAAAGCTACATGTATCACAATCCTATTCGCCCGTGCACTACTATCAGGGCAACACGCAGACATGAACCAATTCCATGCTGCCCATGCAAGTTGGTTTAAGCAAGCAACCATGGGTAATTAAGATAGTAATAACCAATAATATTAGTTTACCTTGGTAATTAAGCCGTAAGCTAGCACATGGCATCTTGTGTTGTTGCTTCTGTTGACGGTGTCTCAAAGCAACGAGATCCGTAAGTGGTGCGTCCATGGATTAAACAAGGTGACAGTGGGGAGTAATTAACTCAGGGGTTTACCCTCCAAGTGGGTTAGTCCATGAAATTAGCCACGGTGCTGCATGCGGCCATGCATGTCATGCGGAGGCAGAGGATCTGGATCCACACGATGCATGCAGATGAAGATGTGGGAGAGCCAACTCCATCCGCACTCTGACCGGCACCCCAGTTGTGCCTTTTGGTGTGTCCGCTAATTTGGTAGGTGTTGTCCACATCAATAAAAATCCTAAATATTGTATGCATAAACACAAACTTATTGCATTTATCATATTGCCAAACACTGATATAAACTATAGTATTGAAATTTAAACTACACAACGCGGCGGGGAATTTAAACTAGACCAACTATCCTAGAAGCCGCTTGGGCCTGCCTCGTCGTCGCTAGCCGTGATGTTAGAGGGGTTAGCCTCGTCATTGTTGGCCGCCCGCTCAGAGTAGTACGCCGGGGATGCAGGCGGACGGCCTCCCACCTCCGCCCTGACTAGCACCCCCATCCGGTGCACCTCCGCGTGCTCCGAGAGCGCGCGGACGCGCTGATGGTGCGCCTCGCGGATTCCTCCGTGCGGCGCAGTATCTGTCACTGTGTTGCCTCTGTGTCCATCTCTTGAGCTTTGCGGGCTCGATAGAAAGCGTCCTCGACACGGGCGCGGTGGGTGTTTGCCACGTCCCGCGCGTGCCTTGCCGCTCGCGCCGCTTTGAGCTCCTGTTGGACCGCTTGATGGGCGGCCAACAACGAGGCGGCATCGTCCTCCCTCTGCGCGAGTCTGCTGCTCGTCGGAGGCCACATTAGGGTTGAGCTTCTCGTAGACCATCCACTCGGCATCCATGAGGGCGCGGACGTACTCCTCGCTCTGGGCGGTCTTGAGGCAACCCTAAATGGTGGCTGACCCCGCGGCTGCCTCCGCCTCCACGAATCCTGACCTGGCCTGATGGAACACCTCCTTGTTGCGCCATGTGGCAAAATAGTTTACGCCACGACCTGGTCAGACCATAGCGGAGGGCGCTGCTCCGGCTCCTGCTCCTCCTGCGCCGCCTCCTGCTGAGGCTGCGGCGGCTCCTCCACCACATCGTCGTGTCCCCAATCGAAGGGGTCGTCGGATGGTGGGTCCTGCCGCTGGCGCGCCGCTGCTGGGTGAACGTGACCTAGGAGGTATGGAGGTTGTGTGGCATCATGGCATCGAGGCGGAGACTACGACGAAGGGAGACTGCGGTGAAAGAAGACTACGGCGATGGTGTGAAGTGGCCACGGCGAGAGGGCGGCTTTTATGGCCGACCGCCGTTTAGGTGGGAAACGGTGGCGCTGGGCAGGAAGCGGCGGGAACTGGAGGGCGAGCGAGCACGCGTCGGAGCACCAGTCGCGTCGTAGTAACTGGCGGCGACACATCCCGTCGCATTGATTCCGGTGCCGCTTGGGAGTATAAATGTTAGGCGTGTGGTATAGACGAACTGCTGTCCCATCGCCTGGTCGCGCTCCATCGTCGTCATTGCGCGGGTTGAGCGATCACCCGCACGGCGTCTTAAATCGCTATCGGTCAGCGTGTCTATAACAAATATGCCTCACCTATCGAATGGGCTGTCGATACAATGTCCGACGCATCACACAGTCCGCAATTTTGACGGATCTCCTAGAGTGCCGGACGGAAATTTGATAGATCTACCCTTTGAGACCCTGTTGTGGGCGACCGAGCGGCCAGGACCATATGGGCGTCACTGAAGGATGCAGCATATACGGTCATGTGTCCTTACAATGCGCAATGCTTTTTTTTTCTATATTTGTTTACGGTGTCTCTGGCTCCCTTCGTTATTTATTTTACAACCACAACTCACAGGACATGTCTGGGAAGTTGGTGGCATCTTTTCCTTTGCATTAATTATTCCAAACTTTGCATTTTTATTTTCTTTCTTTTCCACCTAGAACGGCGGAAATGTTCTGTAGGTAAGCATGATCGACCCTGTGCATTTTCATATCGAGGTAAGGAGTGTGTCGCCAAATCTATTTTCGTATTAGGCGTCGTGTCATGTAATCTTCAGATGTGTCTAGGCACAGTATGAGACCATTTCCATTGCCTAGCTAGCTACGTGACAAAAAAGAAAAGTAAGACGCCTTTCTCTACCAACTAGATTTCGGGTCGCATGCACGGTAGCCTGCATGATGATCGATCAGGATGTGTGGATGTAGTCATGCATGCAAGCTCTCTTTATTAAGCATCTCCTCCACTCATAAAAAAAAGTCCCACGCCCCTCGGTTGTGGTACTCTTTGGAGCGTCGGCCATGTGTCCGCCATGATGGAGAGATCCCTATAGCGCCCCTCAAACAAAATAAGTGAAAAATTGACACACAAAATTTTTAGGATAATTTGTCTCATCATTCATATCTTGAAGATATTCTATATAGTTTGAATGAAAAAAAAAAGGTGGCTGGTCTAACCCTAACCATAGCCTACTTCTCATCGTCGTCGCTCCAGCCGAAGTCAACCAAGTCGTCGTCGTTGCCGTCGAGAGGCAGCGTGGCTACTATAGGCGGCAAGACTAGTGGACGCGCCGTCCCGAGGAGTGCGCCTGCTGGAGGTGGCCGCCTCCACGCTGGATGCGGCGCGGCTGCTGGAGATGGACATCTGCGTCATCGAAGTGCAGCGTCGTCATGAGTCCGGACACCTCCTCCTCCACTGTGGTGACCGAGTTGGCCATCACCCCCAAGAGGTCGTGGACGTCAAGCGGGTTGCGCAGAAATGACGGGACATGCTAGACATCCTCTTGCGACTCCTCCTTGACGGCACGAGGCTGCGACGACTCCGGGCAGCGGGGACAGGAAGAAGTGCCCGCGCGATGGGGAGTGGCGCGGTGGGTAGCGGCGTCATGGAGCGTCGTGGATGACGACACCGCAGCCTTCACCTCCACACGGTGTCGAGCGGAGCCGCTCCTCTTTCACTAATGACATCAGTTGGAGGGGCAGCACGTTCCCCGTGGCGGCGCGACCGCGAGCTGGCCACGGTGAGGCTAGTCGCCTCCCACCAGCGATGGCACCCATCAGCATTGTGCCCCGGAGAGGGGAAATTGTTGCCGTCGTCGCTCCGGGAATCATCAAGATCATCATCGTCATCATCATCATCACCAGCACCATCATTCTCACCATCCACCTCCGTCAAGATGTTAGTAGTAGAATTATGTTGAAGTAATATCTAATGGTTTGATATTTAACTTGTGGTGCTATTGCTCTATTGGTGCCAGGTGAACATCGACTACATGACACTTCACATTTATGGGCCTAGAGAGATGCATTGTGTATTTGGCTACTAATTATGGGGTTGTCGGAGTGACAGAAAGCTAAACCCCCGTTAGGAAACCGATGCACAAAGGAGTATAGGATCCCGGAGTTTAAGGTTGTGGTTAGATTTATCTTAATTATTTCTTGTAGTTGCGGATGCTTGTAAGGGGTATAATCACAAGTATGTATTAGTCCTAGTTGGGCGGTGCATTAGCATAGGTTCACCCACACAACACCTATCAAAACAATAAATATTAATCAATTGTATAAAACGAAAGCGCTTGACGAAGTTTCCATGTGTCCTCGTAAACGTTTGGTCATCATAAGTAAACCAACTGGTTTGTCCATTGCTCTAAAAAAGATTGGGCCACTCACTGCAATTATTATTACTGTCTTTTATTTACTCGCACTTTATTTATCTGCTCTATATCAAAAAACCACCAAAAACATGTTTTCTAGTATTTACAGTGAATCCTCTATCCAACCTGCTTGTCAACACCTTCTGCTCCTCGTTGAGTTCGACACTCTTATTTATCGAAAGTACTACGATACACCCTCTATACTTTTGGGTCATTAGACACCCCCAGGCTTAGATGCGTGAGTCTTCTTGAAATTTGCTGGGATGATCCACGGGGGCATCCCCATGCTTAGGCTTTTCACTATTGTTCATTTATCATCTAACTGTTGCAATTCTTTTAGCTCATGTTTTTCATGCATCTCTTATTTAGAGCCATTAGTTCTTGTAGAGTAATATTCTCTTGTTTCATTGATAAATTATTTGGAGAGCTTGTGTTGAAATAAATTGATGGGTGTTGGAGAAGAGTAAAATATTTCATGCTTATAATGGTGCAATTGGAAGCTTGCTTAGACTGTGGCTTAGACTTTAACATGACATGTTAGATATTATTTTAATTATATACTTAGTAGTTATTGATGTAGCATGGCTTGTCTCAAATATCTGAGAGTGCTTAATGTGCCATTGAAATAAATCATGAGTTGTTTTTACCATGTCAAAGCATAATATTGTGGTATTCTCCTTTGATTGCTTTATTTGGCTTGACTTGGCGCATACTCACACCATGTTGGGACTACAAACCAGTCACCTCTAGCCTCCATGATCATTTATTTTTTGTAACATCCCTGATTTTTGGAATGTGCAAAAATCACTGAAAATTGAAACTTTTTATTTTCATGTTATGCAAGTCAACAAAAACCAATGAGATACAAAAAATAAAAGGAAACAATACATAACTCAATGAAAATTGAAATTAAGAATCCATTATACCTCTATTCCATAAACCCTCAAAGCCCATTCAAAATAAATATTCATTATTCAAAGAAATTGTTTTCTCTTAGAAAACATTATTTCATAAAATGTTTTCAAATCAACTATTACTTCGGAAATGTTTTATAGCCTTTGAAACAGAGAATTATTACCTCTTAAAAGTCTATATGCCTCAAAATTATTTTATGGGAATAACAAATATTTATATTGATATGTAGTGATACTCCAAGTTTTAAACATAAAAGAGTGAATATAAAATATTTTGCTTTGTAAATAACATAAAATAAGACTTATAAAACAAAATTATGACTTGTGGGTTTTTTCCAAATTTTATTAAGCCACTTTTGTATTTATTTAATTTTCTATTTTAAAATGGCATTAGTTGCTATTAGTAAATCACTCATATATTAAAAATATAAAATATAAAATGATGTGAAGTGACTTTCAAAAATTATATTTGACATGTTTAGTGTCTCTGAAATTTTATTTAATTAAAAACCTCATTTTATTATTTTTCTAATTTTAAAATGACATTAGTCACTATTAAGGAATTAATACAATTTTCATAAATTAAAAAATAAAACATGTTGAAAAGTTTACAAAAATGATATGGGTTGAAAGATATTAATATTACATAAATTTAGAAATTTATTTGACCTTAATTGGATAAAGAAAATAGAAATTATTAAGAAATTAAGAAAACAGGAAAATAAAAAAAGTGCTGACGTCATTGATGACGTCACTGTCATCAACCTCACATTCAAACCTAGAAATGGTGAAACAGACGAATTGATTTCTTTGATTGCGGGCGATTCAAGCCACTATTTGATTCCCCGTTTCTTCCCCTAAATAGCCTGGCCTTCCCTCTTCATTTACCCCTTAATTCCTTCCGTGATATCGTAGCCAATAGAGAACAATCTCTCGCCGGTGTTCCCTCGGCCCGCCGCCGTTTTTCTTCGTTTCCGGTGAGTCCAGTTGGTCTCCGAGCACACGACCACCTCCGTTCTATTCCCCTTGTCTGTGCTCACCTCATTATGTCGTTTATACTTCGTTTTCTGCAGCGTATCGAGGAGACCGAGCTCGCCGGAGTCAGAACCACCATGGGTGCTTCGGGTCTTCACCGCGCCACCACCCGAGGCAACTCCGGCCATCTCCGGGGGCATCATCGAGTTCAAGGAGTCGACTTGCCCCTCCTGGACAACTCCCCGAGCCCGGAGGTCCACAGGAACGCGTCGCCGTCGAAATTCCGTGAACGCCGGCCGCCGCATCGACCATTTTCGGTCAGCCCCGCCGTCGGTGAGCGTCCTCTCGTTACCATCCGTCCGATCTTGATCCGATGCGTAGAAATAGAGCCACTTAGTGAACCGGTTTCGGCCAGTAGGATTGCATCACGCCAGCGCGCGTGTTATGTTGGTATTTGTCGCCCAACGCAGCGCACAACCGGCCCAAGCCCACTCCCTAGTCATCGCCATGTGCGATAGATAAGCAATCTGAGCCCAGACCGTCTCTGGATTTAATTCCAAATAAAAATACATTTGTAAATTTGTAGAATAGTCCCTAGAATTTAGAAACATCATAACTTTTAAACCATAAGGTAAAATTTAACAAACTTGGACTTTTTGAAATCAGCACAACATGTAGAATCTTTTAGAACTATTCAAATTCAAATTTTACAAACTTAAATAGTTTCAAATTTAAATATGCTTGTTTGATGAATTTTGGTATAACTCATATTCTACAAATAAAAAAAATTGCAAATAAAATATTTTTGGAAACCTTAGGATGTGTACTTTCACACCCTCTGTCCCAAAATAGTTTTTGAACAAGTTAAAATGGAATTTAGAATTAAGTGGTATAATTGAGTATTTTTGGCATAGATTTAATTCTATAAATAATTTCAATATAGTTCCTTTTGCAAATTTGTTCCTTTTGGTAACCTTGAACCAGAAACATCCTTGCCCAACCATTTTGGACACCCTTGGACCATGACCATGTGTTTTTACTAAAAACCCAACATAGTGATCCACCCATTTTATCATGTCTTAGAATTTGTTTTTGTGGTGACTATTTTGGAGCCAAGACCAAGTCCCTAGTATATGTAAACCATATAAAGGACCAAGTAGTGAACCTCAAACACTAGTACCTTAGTCTTTCTATCTACTTCTCCACTCCCCTATTCTTGCTTCAAGAAATCATCAAGTTAGAAAAATGGAGATCAAGACTCAAGCACAAGAAGAAAACTTCATTTTCAACTTGGTGGCAACATGAAGAGCTAGAAGGAAGATAAATGAAGAATTTTTGAAGAAAATACCACACCTAGAAGAAACTCAAGGAAGTACAAGTGTGAATAAATTCAGAAGAAGACATCTCCTCTCTCTTTCTATTTTTTCTTCTTATTTCTTTCCAAATTGACTTAGTGGTATTTGTGCCCATCCCATACCTAACCAACTAGTGAAGTGAAGACCATGAAGATTTATCAAGTTCAAGATAAGCTGCACAACAAGGAGGAAACTACAATATAAGCATGAAGATGAACTTCCAGAAGACAAGCATGTGAAGACTTGGAGCCATCCACACAAGTTGAAGAATAACAAGTTGTTTTTGTCCAACCATTGGCCCAAATGGAAAATCCCAATAATTTATCTTGTTATCTATATGGCTATGAAGTTATTTGAACCTAGACCCACCTTAAACAAAATGGAAAGACTAAACTTAGATCACTCAAAAGTCTTGATGAAAACAACTAAGTGTTACACATTGTTATGTGTTACAATAGCTGAGATAGTTAGATCACCTTGGTGAACTCTTGGAACTTCTTAGATAAAAATGTTTTCAATAAAGTTTGATTACTACAAACTCAAGCTAAACCAATCCTTAGTGAACTCTTGGAAACCTTTACCTTGTCCTAGCCAACTTGGTTAAACCTCATTTCCCATGATTGTTGCTTTGTATGTTTTCTTCATTTGTTTTTATGATTGCTAGAATGTTTGTTTATTTTGTTATTGTGTTTTCAATGAATAGATTGTACGGAGAGCAACGGTATTTTGTGAAGAGAGTGTGATTTCTTCACCAAATTCAACAAGGCAAGTAACACACCATCAACTACCCATTATTTTCTATATGCATTAGTTGATTTTTGAGTAGTATGCATGATAGGAAATTTTACTAAGTTATATTATGCTATGCTATTATCCTAGTAGTGTGTAGTTATCTCTTTTGCCCCTGTTAGTTTGATAGTCTTGGAACTTGGCAGATGCTATGCAATGTTACAAAGTGTTTTCTTGATGCTGTGGAAAATTCTAAGTATAACATTCAATGAAACACCTGGGTGGATTCTGGATGTGATTGGTTTATGTTGAGCGTTTCCTCAGGGCCTTTATCTAAGGGTTATTCCACTTGAGGTTGTCACTTGCGGATGGCCACCCAGGAACAAAGAGATTACTATGTCCTTCTAAGTTAAGTAGCTTCCCGTGCAGCCTTTAGTCATATGGGCTCTGTCTTGATCAACTAAGTTGAATGAACTCACTAGGCTTACCAGTAGATGTAGAATAATTATAGGTGGAACGGGTAAGCCAAACGGTGGTGGAATTTCTTCTGAAAGATCTCGTCTCAATCTTCTCCTTTCCTTAATGCACTCAGGGTGTATAGGATGTTTGGGCTGATTTGAGTCTGAAGGTGAAAGTGCACAAACTCTGCAGAGTCAACAAACTAAGATCTTAGCCGTGTCCCCGGTTATGGACAACTATGAGCAGCTGGACAAGGATTGACGGAAGAATCTCATCACCAATTTCAATAAGTAAAATTTTGACCAAGTGAAGAGTATTGTGGTGCTTGGATCTTAATCCAATGTTGCCACCCCTTTGAAAAGAAAAGTTTGTTTTACAGAAGAGATAGGACAAAACTGGCTTTATGCAAACTTAGCCTAAACTCCACTCAGCCAAATAAGCATGTAGTATTAGTCTTGCCATTTATATCCACCATAGTGTTACTTGCCAATACATTAAATTGTATTGACTCCCTTGTGGCTGCATATTCCATATTGCAGATGTTTCTGAAGACGAGTGAGGATTTCGTTTAGGATCTCGAGACTATCGCCAACATGGTTTGCCTGTGGCACATGAAGAAGATGGGCTCAATGTTGTACTATGGTATTCACTGTATTTCTTTGTTTTCTGCTAGTCTTCTAAGACTATGCAAGTTGTATTACTATTTTGTAAAGACTGGATCATGCGATGTAATAGAATTTGATGCATTTGCATGATATTTCATCTTGTATTGTGGTGCTAGCAATTGATCCAGGGACTAGCACAGTAACACAGCTGTTCTTACATTATTTAAATGTGGGAACGCTACATTTTTTGACTTGTAATATCAATCATGCTTTGATTAATAACGTGTTGTCGCTATGCATGATTATGACCATTATTGCTCTCTTAGTTGGTCGCTCCCAGTCTCTTGCTAGCCTTCACCTGTACTGACTATAAGCTCCACTCGTGCATCCGACTCCAAAAAACCCAAAGTTTGGCAAATGTGTCCACCATACCTATATATGCTACTTCACCTCCACTCGAAGTAAATTGCTTGCGTCCTACCTTTAAAACCTTCAAATACCTGTTTTGTGCTCTATTTTAGCTCATGAGGACGCGGGTATACAGTCTTTATTTCACTTGTTAATTAGACTTAACACACCTGGACTAGTGGCATATACATCCGCTTATCCAATTCGCTATAAGAGTTGGCCATGGGGTGCCTAGCCCCAAATTTGGTTACTACAAAATTCTTTTCACTCCTTTTTCCCCTGATTATCAGTTAAGCAAAGTTTATAAGTGTGTAAACAAAAGAGAAGAGGGATGATCTACTAACCACAGTAGAAAAGAAGGCCTTCATGGGAGCCGCTCTTGTAAAATCTAATTAACTTGTGACTTAATTCATTGTCTATTTGCTGACTCGTTGACATAGACATACACCTCTCTCAAAATTGTTTTCAGTGTCTCTGTTTTATTCAAATAAAAAGCTCTAGCACACGAGGAATCCCTGCTTCCCTCTGCGAAGGGCATTTTTTTACTTTTATGTTGAGTCTTCATCTTCTAACTTTATGCACCAATTAAGAGAGCATAGTTGTCATTCATAGTATAATGTGCATAGTAGCAAAATTTATTATTGATTGATTCATTATTATGTTATTACTTGTTCTCAAATTATTTGTATCTAGTCACCTGATGGTGCAGGTCTTGCACTTGTTGGGAAACCCCAAGAGGAAGGTATGATGAGCACAACAGCAGTGTTCCCTCAGTAAGAAACCAAGGTTTAATCGACCAGTAGGAGGAAGGAGTAACGTCAGAAGGTTGAAGCAGCTAAGATGGCAGGACGCACTACCGGTTCAGAAGAAACGTGGAACCTACACAACACAATCAAATCACTTTTGCCCCAATGAAGCAGTGAGGTTGTCAATCTCAACACAAAGAGGATAAACGTATGGTGTGGAAAACAGTAGGAAAACAACATGAGAGCAGTAGCAGCAGTATGAAAGAAGTACGAAAGCAGTAGGTGTTTTATCAGTATGAGTAAAATGGGCTGGGGTCCACAATTCACTAGTGGTGTCTCTCCGTGAAAGATAAATAACATGTGTGCTGAACAAATTACAGTTGGGAAATTGACAGAAATGAAGGTTGCACCGTAGTGCATATGCAAGACATAAAGATTACTATGTGATTCATGCGGGCATTACAACAAAATACATAGACCGTCATCCAATTGCATCTATGTCTAATAATCCACCCCCGAATAGCATCCGAACAAATGTTGGGTATTAAGTTGCAAACAACAGATTATCGCCGTAAGAAAAGTGTGTAATTTAAACAATGTAAACTAGGTAAACACCGTTGTTTTCTCCCTAATGGCAACAACACATCCTCCATCCGTCACGTTTCTGTCACTCGAGCACAGATGCAAAGGAGGCATGAACGCACTATCGAGCATAAATACTCCCTCTTGGAGTTACTAGCATCTACTTGGCCAGAGCATCTACTAATAACGGAGAGCATGCAAGATCATAAATATCATATGCATGGAGATAACATGATAGATTGAGAATCAGAAGACATAGAATTCAACATTCATCAGATCCCAACAAACACAACATGTAACATTACATATAGATGATCTTGACCATGTTAGGCAGCTCACAAGATCTAAACATAAGGTACAAAGTGGAGAGAACAACCATCTAGCTACTGCTATGGACCCGTAGTCCAGGGATGAACTACTCACGCATCACTTCGGAGGAGGGCATGGTGGTGTAGGCCCCTCCGCTGATGAATTCCCCTCCCGGCAGGGTGCCGGGGAGAGCTCCAGAACCCTCCCAATCTCGGGATGACGATGACGGCGGCCTCGGGTGTTTTCGGGTTGAAGTGGTATATTTTTGGGGTTTACGTCTCGGGGGGTATAAATAGGCGAAAGGGCAAAGGCGGTGGAGGCCGGGGGCCCCACACCACCCCATGGCGCGGCCAGGGGCGCGCCGCCCTATGGTGTGGGCCCCCTGAGGCCCCCCTCCGGGTCTCTTTGGGACTCCGTGGAACCTTCGGGAATTCTAAGACTTCCGGGCTTCGAATTTTCTAATTCCGAGAATATTTTCAGAACAACTTTTCTAAAACTAAAAACAACAGAAAACAGGGAACTGGCTCTGTGGCATCTTGTCAATAGGTTAGTCCGGAAAATCGATAAAAATGACATAAAGTGTATAGAAAACATGTGGGAAACAATAAGAAAACAACATGGAACATCAGAAATTAAGGATACGTTTATGACGTATCATCACCACTTGAATTTTGAAGGTGTCATGGCATTTATGTTTTGCTATTCCACGAAGGACAAGTTCAATACCAATTTGCTATGTTTTCTCTATGCTCGAAACAAACGTATAAATTTCAATGCATTCTTATTCATGATCTTTTGTCTGTGTTACTTTTCATGTTGCAACATAGTTGCTAAGTTACATTGTTGGAATTATATCTATCATGTCTATGTTTAGAGTACTTTGATCTCAGCTTGCAATGCTTTAACAATATTATTGATCAAGATTGTGTTGGTAGCATGTCACCTCTGAAATTATTTTGTAGTTATCATGTTACCTACTCGAGGACGAGTAGAACTAATCTTGTGGATGCTTAATACGTCTCCAACGTATCTATAATTTCTGATGTTTAATGTTGATATTATGCCAATTGCTACATGTTTTCTATACACTTCATAGAATTTTTATGCATTTTCTGGGACTAACCTTTGACAAGATGCCACAGTGCTAGTTCTTGTTTTCTGCTATTTTTTATTTCAGAAAAGTTGTTCTGGAAATATTCTCAAAATCGGACGAAACAAAAGCCGAAGTCCCTATTTTTCTATCACGTACACGGAGTCCGGAGGAGACTCGAAGGGGGACAGGGAGGCGGCCACACCATATGGCGGGACGCCCCCTGCCCGCTCCACCACGTGGTGTGGGTGCCCAACGACATCGCCCTTCCGCCTATATAATGCCTTCCTCGGGAAAACCATAAATACCGGAGCCTCTATCCACGAAAAGTTCTGAAGCCGCCGCCGTCAGCAACCCTAGTTCAGGAGGGTTCTGAAGCTCTTCCCGGCACCCTGCCGAAGAGGGTAATCATCACCAGAGGGCTCTTAATCACCATGCCTGTCGGGGGATGATCCCCGGGTGCCTCAACAAGGCGGAAAGAAGCAACCGGAGGGTTGTGCTTCATACGAACACGCATGGCTAAGCGTGTACGGCGGTACCTCGGACCTCCATCCACCTGCCGGTTGGTACCGCTGCTCGCCTGCCGACTGGTCACGAAGACAAACAGTACGGGGAGGTATGGCGAGACACGCCAAGTCCCTAGGACCACGAACGCCACAGTGCCTATCTACACCACGCGGTACACCTACTCCCCAGTTGCTCGGGATACTCAGGAATGGGCTCAACCGTACCCGCATACGGATGATTGTACTTCTATTCGAACTAGCCGGTACCAGCCTACGGTCTCCAGTACCCGCCGCATGGGCTTGGGGTACCCGGCGTACGGCTCGGGCATGACAGCATGGGCGCTCGGGCAGCCGGGAGTGGCTGCCGGGTAGCAAGGATGGACTCGACTATGCCGCATTATGGCACCCGGCTACGACACCCGGATTTGGAGGGCGCGAGGACATGAGGCGTTTGTCTGAGAATCTCCCCGGTTGGTCTTGTACCAGCCGGCTGATGACCCACAAGTATAGGAGGTGTATCGTAATAATTTCGATAAATAAGAGTGTCGAACCCAACGAGGAGCAGAAGGTGTTGACAAGCAGGTTGGATAGAGGATTCATTGTAAACACTAGCAAACAGGTTTTTGGAGTTTTTTGATATAGCAGATAAATAAAGTACGAGTAAATAAAGTGCAGTAAATAATATTGCAGCGAGTGTGTAGAGGCCCCAGACCGGTAGGTCCAGAACCCCTCATATGCATTCATTCACGATCCCAGAAGAACCAGTCGTGAACAACATACGTAGTTGGCATACAGAATACATCATCCATTACACGAATATAAAGTCTTACATAAATGGTCACATGACCAAGTTCTTGATAACTGTCACGCAGGACAGACATTCAAAGTAAACACAGCGGAAGACGATAAGCATAGCGTAGCAGAACCCGAGTCACGCCTCATCCTACAGGCTGCTGACTGGGAGACGATCCTAACTCGCAGGGCCATCAGCGTAGAACTCCTCCTCATAGTACTCCTCCTGAGGTGGCTCCTCGTAGTCTGATAAGTAGATACCAGGGGCGAAACCAAATGAGTACATTTGAATGTACTCAACAAGACATCCTTTATTAGCTTACAATAATGCATACATGCTTATTTGGTGGAGTGGGTAGGCCATACATATGGTTCAGCTACCCATGACAGATAAAAGATTTGCCATGGTTGATTCTTCAAGTTTACCTCTTTGTAAACAAAATCATTTAAAGTAAGGTAGTTTTGCTCTCGTAGATATCACATATCTTGGAGGTTTTATAATTCTTTTGGAAAAGAAAGTTTTTCTTTTCAGAAACTTTTAGTGATAGTTTCTTTCTCATCGGTATCTCACAGATACCAAGTCATTCCTCCCTTAGTACCTCTCAGGTACAAAAGCCTTCCTTCAAAACCTCTTTTGAAAAGTTGACACAATACTAGCTACATGGCCATTCAACCGTCCATATCCGAGGACGCGGCTATCTCGAAATAGTTTTACTCTGCAGAGGTGTACACATTTCCACTAGATCCAGAGTCCGCCATGAAACAACCATGGACTGTTCCCAACCTATGAGAACATCAGATAACTGGTCTTGACTATCCACTATGTACAGGCTAGTACATGACTATCTCTTCAATTGGGGTTTCCCTTCCTGGCAAGCCATGTCACACACCGCTCAATCAGGAGACCCAACTGCTGCATCCGGAGGGAAAATTAATCCCACACTTTAGATGTCCCGTATACTCACTCCTAGCGACATTTCGGTTCGGAGGATCCAATCCACTATAGCCTTTGAGATAGCACATATACTAACCCTAACAAGTTTTTAATCAAGCCCCTACCCATATTGGGGTAAAGTGGCAGTACGATAATGGTTGTCCAGCGAAGACTAGGTTATGTGTCTTTTGTAAACATTTCTCATAAAAATTTCCCATCATAACAATCCTTCCGGCAGACAGGGTCTCACCCTTCCTCCGGGGTTTTTCCTTCCATAAGGCATTTGTTTACAAAAACACATTTTATTTAGTTCATTTAAGAACTCAAGTTTTAAGTAGGTGTATGGTATTTATATACCATTTAGTGTCTAAGGGCTTGGTAATACCAAGTTGACTATTATTATGAGTCCTGATACTAGTAATATTAACAATAGTAGTAGGATTCACACAAAAATAGTTTTTTGAAGGTATAGTTTTGTAAAACTTCAGAAGTGAAAAGCATGCATGATAGATAATGATAAGTAGTTATACAGCAAGCATTAGGATGGCTTGCCTTGGTACAAGTGATGGTCCTGATCCTGAAAGTAACAGGAGTTGCAATACCCTTCTTCAGCAATTCCTTCCTCCTCGTTTTCTAACGTCGTAAAAAGAAATAAAGACACACTTTCAGAACCAAACAAGACAAACAATGCTACAAGCATTACATACAGCAAGCAATCAAGAAGTACCACCCAAAGCTCTCAATTTTTCCCTAAAAAAAAATTGGCATAAAAACTATAGTTGGAAAAATCTGTTTTTCTCCTAGTGCTTATGTGTGGCCAAAACAATGATTCTTAGTTAAGAACATTATGGACCAGTGGGATATAGCACATGCTACTGGACAGTAGGGTGTCCCATAAAACACATTTTGATGCCTAAAAATTCCCACAACAATTCTTATGGCTAGCACACATAATTTTCTAAATTACTCAAGTAGTGAAAATAAGCTCATGACAACAAGTCAACCTATTTTCCACTATGAGGCAAACATACCAGTGGGTGTTCCACTAGTAAATATGCTCACCAAGAGGTTAATAAGCCTCTGGTCACTTTTATAAAAGTGCTTAAAACAAACACACAAGCACCCAAAAATCCTACTCATACTAGTAGAAAAAATTAGGAAAACTACTAGACTGTTTTAGACTACACTAGCTAATGTTATGCACAAGTGTGCAAGCTTTCAGAGGCAAAATACCCCTCTAACCAGTACCATAAATGCTACTGGACCTCACAAAAATCTCAGAAAAACATAGCTAGGAAACAAGGAAAAATATGCTTAAAAAGCTACACATGTGAGGAGATTTATTTCTAGTCACTCAAGTGCTACTCATGCTTTTGTGCTATTTAATAGGAAATCTACCAGAGGTGAAAACCCTAAGGAAAATACTGCCACAAGTACTTTTCATCCTCTGGTTTCAATACTAAAGAGTCATAATTTTCCCTAGTGGAAAACAAGACACAAAAACATACATGAATATTCTAGTGTGAAATCTAGCCCTTAAGCATTTCTTTTTTTTAAACCTATTTCAACCACAAGCATCAAGCATCCAGAGGTGTTATAAACAAACTAACAGCACCTAAGTGGTACTGGTTCCATGGAAAACAATCTAGCAACTAGCCTAAAGATTCAATTAAAAATCTACTCAAAACATACATAAAAATCTAGCTATTAGCAAGACATAGGCATGGAAAACTAGTTCTAAAATGCTACCATTCAAACCATTTATTCTAACATGCTCATACAACTTGTATACATCATAACCACAATGGAAAACAACATAACAAGCAACATCACCTCATTTGCAACTCACAAAAGTGACATACAAAGCAAGATCTATAATTAAAAACTAGACAGAAAGTAACCAAAACTTGTTCTGTCTCTCTAAATTTTTCTGTTGCTCCAAAAAGTAAATCCTTCTAGGATGTGGTAGTACTTATCACTACAAAGCCTCTCCAACTTGCCTCACTCAAAAATAATTTCCCAAACTACCTCTAAAAATCATGGAATAGCCCACTGATGTTTTACCAAAATGGATGGCATTTCCATATGGTAACTCACCTTGATGCAAACTAAAATTCTTCTGGTAGGTATTTGAAAGGGCTTTCCAAAAAAGTTGAGGTTGCTCAAAAAGGTTTTGTATTTTTGAAGTTCTATTCATTTCCATTTTTAGGGTACTGTCTGGCATATGATTTTTAGAAAAATCATAAAAACTCAAAACAAGTTTCTGCCAGTGGGATATGGTTGCAATTTTGTATGCCTAGTAGCACAAAAATTAGCAAGGCAAAATAAATTTATATGCTACCTTTTCTAAGCCTAAAGCTAACACCTAAATTAATCTGCCAGAAAAAAGGTATTTTTGTTTTTAACCTAAAACTGCCCAACGGGCCAGATCCGCAGCGCGCGGCCCAGTTAACGCGGGGCGCAGCCCGCGAGCACGCGCGCACGCGCGAAATGCACGGTTCAAAGGGGGCCGTCGATTCGCAGATCGACGGTCCCTGTTCTTTCTTCCTCCCCGCGCTTCCCTCCTCTCTCTCTCTCTCGACCCGCGGACGAACACGTCACGGGCGCGCACGGCACGGGCTAGTGGCTCACCTAGGGGGGCTGTGGAGCGGTGGGCGACGGCGGTGGGGTTGTGGGGTGCCGGTGGCGCGGCGTTGGCGAGGATGGAGCTCTCCACGTCCGCCTCCTCTCTGCGACGGCGAAGCGGGCACGGCGACGACGGCGCGGGGCAACCTGCAAACGAGGGAGGGCAGGGGGATGTCAGGGAGGTGCGCTAGCTCCAGGGGTCGCAAAGGAAGAGAAACGAGGGTGGGAGGTGCGGTGATCGCGGCTGCCACCTCGAGCCCGATCTGCTCGGCCTGGGAATGGGCGCGGCTCGCCTCGCTCGCAGAGAGCGAGTGAGCAAGCGAGAGGGCTATGGGGTGGTTGAGTGCGGCGAGGAGAGCGTGCTGGCGAGAGGGTTTGGCCACTAGGGCTTTGTAGGCACGAGGCCAAGGTGGGGGTGCTCGGGTACCTTGGCATGGGCATGCCCTTGCCCTTTGGGGTTTCTCCAAGGTTGGCCACGGTTCCAATTGGCTCCAAGGGGTCAAGCCAGTACCATTTGGTGAGCTAGGCCACAGCAAGGGTCAAGGTATGGGTAAAAGAAAAAGAATAACACTATTTCAACCACTCTAATGACATCACACATTAGTCAAATGCCACATCAGTTTTCTCCCTCCCTGGTCAGCCAAAGGAGGATCCAATGCCACCTTCTAGAAGGTTACTAACATGGTTTTCGAATTGGCAAGGTGGCCTGGCTTGGATCAGTGCACAAAAGCTAAAAACATCAAGTCCAAAAGTGTATTCACTGTTCTGTCAGAAAAATTCAGTTAGGCAGTGTTTCTGAATTTTTCTAAGTGCTGGAAAAGCAGACAGAGATAGCAAAAGTTGGGCTTGTTTTCACCAAGCAAACCAGCTCTAAAATGAGTGATTTAAAATGCTCAACAAAGAACAACTATCTAAGTTTCAGATCCAACCATTTGATTTGAAAAATGATGGGTTTATGGCTCTGAAAATAAATGGCAAAGTAGGTACATTCTCTGTTTTTAAAATGCTCAAATTTCTGTCTTAACAAGATGGCTCAAAAACCATCTTGGCATTGTGTGTTAATTTTCTTTGTAGGTTTTTCCAAGAGTGTAGTTTTGTTGTACTCATATCAGAGAGTAGTTTTGATCAAAGAAAATCCCTAATTGGATAATCCTTGTGATGGAAAACAAGGGTTGAAAACAGCTACTTGGCTGTTTTTCAGGGCAAAAAATTATATTGGAAAATCTAATGGAATCTTTTCCAATTAATTTTATTTCAAGTTCAAGATGATTCCTAAACATTAATAACACCTTTTCAAGTTGAAACAAAGGGTCACCTCAAGTCTTGAAAAAATAATCTCATAAGAGCCTTAGTGGAAAACATGGGAAAACAATCATAAAGCAATGTGTTTCTTAGGAGAAAAACTCCTCAAGTGAGTAAAAAGAAACACACCACTAATATTGCATAGATAAACATCAGTACACAACATGTTGTCCACTTAATTGCATTACAAAGGTCTTAATAGACTTGCTAAAATACTATTATACAAGTGCTTAAAAACAGGGATGTGACAAATCTCCCCCCCTTAAAAGAATCTCGTCCCGAGATTCGCGGGTCTAGGCTTTAAGAAAATCAGGGAACTCCTTCCTGATATCATCCTCACGCTCCCAGGTAGCTTCTTCCTCCGAGTGATTGGTCCACTGAATCTTAAGGAATTTTATAGCACGCCTCCTGGTAGCACGCACAATTTCCTCAAGAACCCGCAGGGGTCTATCACGATAAGTCAAATCATCATTTATGTCAATGGTCCTGAAATCCACGTCTTGATACGAGAGATCCTTCTCCGGTACTTGAAGACATTTCCGGAGCAATGACACATGGAAAACATTGTGAAAGGCAGATAGCTCCTCAGGTAATTCTAGCTGATAAGAAACTTCGCCACGACGTGCCAAGATCTTAAAAGGGCCAATATACCTGGGGGCCAGCTTTCCTTTGACATGGAAACGCTGCATCCCTTTGAGTGGCGTAACACGAAGGTACACGAAATCTCCAATGCTGAAAGAGACATCACGACGCTTCGTATCAGCATAACTCTTCTGACGAGATTGAGCTGTCTTTAAACGTTCCCGAATAAGTTGGACTTGCTCTTCTGCAGCCTTCAAAGTGTCCACACCAAAAACCTGACTGTCTCCAGTCTCAGTCCAATTTAAAGGTGTACGGCATTTACGTCCATACAGAGCTTCAAAAGGGGCCATTTGCAAGCTAGACTGGTTACTGTTGTTGTAAGAAAACTCTGCGAAGGGCAGACAGTCTTCCCATTTAATTCCATAGGACAACACACAAGCACGGAGCATGTCCTCCAGAATTTGGTTCACACGCTCTGTTTGTCCATCAGTCTGCGGGTGATATGCTGTGCTAAAAGCTAGTTTGGTTCCCAAACTCTCGTGCAACTTCTTCCAAAATCTAGATGTGAACTGTGTACCTCGATCAGATACAATCCTGCTTGGGACTCCGTGTAGGCTGACAATCCGAGAAATGTAAAGATCCGCAAGCTGATCTCCACGATAGGTTGTCCGGACAGGAATAAAGTGAGCAACTTTTGTGAGCCTGTCCACGACAACCCATATAGAATCATTTCCTCGGCTGGATCTAGGAAGTCCAGTGATGAAGTCCATTCCCACTTCATCCCATTTCCAAACAGGCACTTGCAATGGTTGGAGCAATCCAGCGGGACGCTGGTGCCCGGCTTTTACTTGCTGGCAGACATGGCACTTGGCTACAAATGAAGCAATCTCTCGCTTCATTCCATGCCACCAGAATCTCTCTTTCAGGTCTTGATACATCTTTGTTCCTCCAGGATGGGTAGAATACATGGTCTCATGAGCTTCGACCATGATGGTCTGCTTGAGATCAGATTCAGAGGGAACACAAATACGGCCTTCATACCATAATCCCCCATCAGCATCGATGGTAAACCCAGCAACCTTTTCCTTCTCCATGCGGGCTTTAATCCCATCAATACTTTTCTGGCCTTTCTGCGCTTCTTTGATTTGGTCAACCAGGGTCGGTTTAAGCTCTATGGCGTCTAACATGCCATAGGTGACCACTTCAATGCCAAGCTGGTCCAGCTCTTTCCACAACTCAGGTTGCCTTACTAGAATCATAGCATTTAGAGAGGCCGGCTCTCGACTAAGAGCATCTGCAACCACATTTGCCTTTCCCGGGTGATAATGAATACTCAGATCATAATCTTTAATGAGCTCAATCCAGCGGCGCTGCCTCATGTTGAGCTCACGTTGAGTAAAGATATACTTTAAACTCTTATGATCCGTGTAAATCTCCACTCTTCTTCCCATAAGAAAGTGCCGCCATGTCTTGAGAGCATGAACAACGGCAGCCAACTCTAAGTCATGAGTGGGATAATTCAACTCGTGGGGTCTTAACTGGCGGGATATGAAAGATATCACCTTCCCTTCTTGCATAAGCACGCTTCCAAGACCAAGCTTAGAAGCGTCACAATATACGTCGAAATTCTTGGTGACATCTGGCATTATAAGGATTGGGGCAGACACCAGTCGGTGCTTCAACTCATTGAAACTCTCTTCGCACTTGTCCGTCCATAGGAACTTGCTATCCTTCTTGAGCAACTGGGTGAGGGGTCTGGCTATACTCGAGAATCCCTGAACAAACTTGCGGTAATATCCTGCCAAACCCAGAAAGGATCTGACTTCAGTCTGGTTGGTCGGAGCAGCACGCTTCTCCACAGACTGAACCAGAGCAGGGTCAACAGATATTCCTCCCGCAGATACTACATGTCCAAGAAATCCGACTTCCGTCAACCAGAATTGACATTTACTAAACTTAGCATACAATTGATGCTCACGAAGTGTTCCGAGCACAAGTCTCAGATGTTCTTCGTGTTCTTCCTCACTCCTCGAATATATGAGAATGTCGTCAATAAACACCACGACAAACTTGTCTAGAAAATCCATGAATACCTTATTCATGAGATTCATGAAATAGGCAGGGGCATTGGTTAGACCAAAGGACATTACGGTGTATTCATACAGCCCGTAACGAGTGGTGAAAGCAGTCTTTGGGATATCAGTATCACGGACTTTCAATTGATGATAACCAGTCCGAAGGTCAATCTTGGAGAAGATTACAGCCCCATTCAACTGGTCAAACAAGTCTTCAATTTTGGGCAACGGGTATTTGTTCTTGATGGTAACATCATTTAACTTGCGGTAGTCCACACATAAACGAGTGGTACCGTCCCGTTTTCCCACAAAAATGATCGGAGATCCCCAGGGCGACGCACTAGGGCGAATCAATCCCTTCCTTAACATGTCCTCCAGTTGAGTCTTCAACTCGTCTAATTCCTTCGGGTTCATCCGATACGGCTTCTGTGCTATGGGTCCAGTTCTGGGCACTAACTCGATCACAAACTCGATATCCCGATCAGGGGGCATACCGGGTAATTCTTCAGGAAAAACATCCGGGTATTCACAAACTACCGGGACTTCCTCAAGGGCAGGTTGGGCTATACCAGTGTGGCAGTGAACTTGTGACGAGGGTCGAGTTGCAGTGTACGCAACCTTTTCCCCATCCTCAGAGATCATATCAATAGATTTCTTAGTGCAATCGATAACTCCCTTATACTTGGCCATCCAGTTCATACCGAGTACCACTTCTATCCCTTTGGATCCCAGTACTATAAGATCAGCATGAAAAGTTTTCCCTTGAATTTCTACTGGTACCTCATTGCAAATTAGGTTGGCTTTAGTACTATCCCCAGGTATTTGTACTAACATAGGGTTGTGCATACGGGAATGCTTCATACCACTTTTCTCAGCAAACGGTTTAGTGACAAAGGAATGTGATGCACCAAAATCAAACAGTACTGCGGCTGGTACCGAGTTGACAGGAAACATACCCATCACCATGTCTGGTGCCTCCTGAGCTTCTGCAGCATTGATATGGTTCAGGTGTCCCTTCATCCTATTCTGTCGTCCAGTGGAAGGACCATGGTTCATCTTGGTTGCAGCAGGCTGGACTGGAGCAGTAGCTTTGTTGGGGCAATCGCGAGCGAAGTGACCCTCCTTTCCACAGGCAAAGCAACCTCCAGAAGGCTTTGAGCTTGGGTTAGGTTTGGGAGCATTGTTGGTGTGGTTCCCATTTCCTCCAGTGTTACCTCCATAGCGGTTTCCATGATTATTCCCAGAGTGATTACCATGGTTACCACCATAGCTGTTTCCTCCGTACCTTGGTGCATACGGTGCAGGGTGGTTGTAGTTGTTGGGCCTTGGTGCATAGTTGTGGCTGGGGCGGGGTGCATAAGCAGGCGCCTTGTGGGTTGGTGGCCTCGCATACGGAGTGTTGCGAGTCCTCTGAGCACTAGGTCCTCCATGAGCAGTCATCTTCCTTTTTCGGTTATCATCAGCAGATTTCCGCTTGTGTTCCAGCACCATAGCGGCATTAGCAAGGGTCTCCATGTCCTGGAATGGAACCACTACTAGAGAGCACTGGAGCTCATCATCCAGCCCATTTAAGAACCTCTCCTTCTTCTTAGCATCAGTATTAATATCATCCTGTGCATACCGGGACAGAGTAGTGAAATTCTCCCAGTATTCAGACACCGGCATACTTCCCTGCTTCAGATTCAGAAATTTCTCCCGCATAAGTGCCATCATTCCCTGGGGAATGTGATACTTGCGGAACCTTGCAGAGAATTCCTCGCAGGTGAACACGTGACCAGCAGCAACAGTCTCACGTGTAGTCTCCCACCAAGTCCTGGCAGGACCAGCGAGAAAATGGGAGGCCAACAGGACCTTATCATTCTCATCAACCGAAGCAACTTCCAGTTTGTTTGCAATGGTGCGGAGCCAGTCGTCAGCATCGAGAGGCTCCACAATCCTGGTGAAAACTGGGGGGTTGGTGTGCTGAAAGTCTCTCAGTCTCGAGCGAGCACCATTTCCATTGCCATTGCCATTATTGTTGGCGGCAGCAGCTAGCTGTTGCAGAGCGGTAATGGTAGCTGCACTCTCATCTCGGCTGGCCTGGCGATCTTCCATCAGCAGGGCCAACAACGCCTCCACTGTGGGTGGTGGTGGCGGTGGGGGTTCGCGACGGGGTGCCATGCTGAAGTGAAACATGTGTAAGTCTAAGAAGCAAATTCTTGTTTTTGAAAACCCAGCACCTGAATATTAAAACAAAAGGAATACTAGCGATATGTTTCAAAAACAAGAGCGGGGCAGTCGCAAACTTGAATGAAATGAACGCAAAGTAATGACAATCAACAGAAAACCAAGCCAAACATTTCATTCATCACCATAATTAAACAGAGTTCCTTACATTACACACACACATCACAAGCCATATCATACAAGGAAGGCTTCATCGAGCTACAGGGGGTGCGATTGGTGGGGTCATCGCAAGGCTACTACTAGCAAACTATCTAGCAAAACGATCTAGCATACCTAACTAGTATCTAGACCAGCACCATGTGCTAAGGGTGAGAAGGCAGCGACTACACAGAGTCGTCGCTGTCCCCAACGTCGAAGATACGCTCCTCAGGGTCCTCCTCCTCCTCGTCAAACAGGTCATCATCATCCTGCTCGCTAGCCTCGCTCATATCCATCCCCTCTAAGTCGGAGGGAACATCCTCAATAGGCAGAAGATCCTCAATCTCCCTGTGGAGCTCTGCGGCCTCCTCCTCCAGCTCCTCTACGGCAGCGTCTCTCGTGGCTATGTCGTCACGAGCTATCTGAAGTCTGCCGCGCAGAACGGCGTTAGCCCCCTCCAGGGCCGTCAGTCTAGTGGTGAGGCGTGCACGGCCAAGGCGGGTGGCCCTCAGCTGCCTCCGTAAGGCACGGTGCCTCGCGGTAGTAGCCTCCAACTGCTCCCTCAGCTGGGACAACTGCTGAGCCAGAGCTCCACTCTCCTCCTGGCTGTCGTGAAGCTCAGCCCTCAGCTCGTCAGTCTCGGCTATCAGTGTTTGGTGCACCAATATACCGTGGAGGGTGTCAAGACGCTGGTCGTCTAGCCTGGTCTGAGTGCGGTGTAACAGAATCTCCATCTCGTCCAAGTGTGGACCAACAGTGGTAAAGTCTGGCTCAACAGGAAGTGGTATGCCATCCTCATCACGTCTCCCAATCAGCTCGAACCGGGAACCGATGAACATATACTCCCCGATGTGCGCCAGACGTGCTACTGACTCCTGTATCACGCGCACCGCAGCCTCGTTCCAAGAACGATCAACAGCACGGTACACGTAGGCCTCCACTGTCGGGCTAGCCAGAGGTGCGCGGATAGTGACCTCCGCGTACCAGTCTCCCTCCAGAGGTGCCCCGACAACTAGTCCTCCTCGCAGCTCCGGAAGTGGCCGTCCCAACACAGTGGCCATAGATACTAGCCTCTCCTCGAAAAGGAAAGACTCGCCACGTGGACGTCCCAACTGAAAAGCCACGGTGATGTCCACGTCCATCTACACAAAATTTTAAGTATAGCTTAAGTTAGATACAAGTGTGCAAAGTTTTAGGTTCATGCAAGAAATAACTTTAATGCAAGTAGAGTCTAACCCAGAGAGGTGGTGGGATATAGGGAATAGTTTTATACTTAGTCATATATCCAATTTTTTGTATTAGTAACTTAGATTATCGGAGTATACACTAACGTCCATGCTAACTAAGGTCTCCTAGAGTCAGGATGGCTCTGATACCAACTTTGTAGAGGCCCCAGACCGGTAGGTCCAGAACCCCTCATATGCATTCATTCACGATCCCAGAAGAACCAGTCGTGAACAACATACGTAGTTGGCATACAGAATACATCATCCATTACACGAATATAAAGTCTTACATAAATGGTCACATGACCAAGTTCTTGATAACTGTCACGCAGGACAGACATTCAAAGTAAACACAGCGGAAGACGATAAGCATAGCGTAGCAGAACCCGAGTCACGCCTCATCCTACAGGCTGCTGACTGGGAGACGATCCTAACTCGCAGGGCCATCAGCGTAGAACTCCTCCTCATAGTACTCCTCCTGAGGTGGCTCCTCGTAGTCTGATAAGTAGATACCAGGGGCGAAACCAAATGAGTACATTTGAATGTACTCAACAAGACATCCTTTATTAGCTTACAATAATGCATACATGCTTATTTGGTGGAGTGGGTAGGCCATACATATGGTTCAGCTACCCATGACAGATAAAAGATTTTCCATGGTTGATTCTTCAAGTTTACCTCTTTGTAAACAAAATCATTTAAAGTAAGGTAGTTTTGCTCTCGTAGATATCACATATCTTGGAGGTTTTATAATTCTTTTGGAAAAGAAAGTTTTTCTTTTCAGAAACTTTTAGTGATAGTTTCTTTCTCATCGGTATCTCACAGATACCAAGTCATTCCTCCCTTAGTACCTCTCAGGTACAAAAGCCTTCCTTCAAAACCTCTTTTGAAAAGTTGACACAATACTAGCTACATGGCCATTCAACCGTCCATATCCGAGGACGCGGCTATCTCGAAATAGTTTTACTCTGCAGAGGTGTACACATTTCCACTAGATCCAGAGTCCGCCATGAAACAACCATGGACTGTTCCCAACCTATGAGAACATCAGATAACTGGTCTTGACTATCCACTATGTACAGGCTAGTACATGACTATCTCTTCAATTGGGGTTTCCCTCCCTGGCAAGCCATGTCACACACCGCTCAATCAGGAGACCCAACTGCTGCATCCGGAGGGAAAATTAATCCCACACTTTAGATGTCCCGTATACTCACTCCTAGCGACATTTCGGTTCGGAGGATCCAATCCCCTATAGCCTTTGAGATAGCACATATACTAACCCTAACAAGTTTTTAATCAAGCCCCTACCCATATTGGGGTAAAGTGGCAGTACGATAATGGTTGTCCAGCGAAGACTAGGTTATGTGTCTTTTGTAAACATTTCTCATAAAAATTTCCCATCATAACAATCCTTCCGGCAGACAGGGTCTCACCCTTCCTCCGGGGTTTTTCCTTCCATAAGGCATTTGTTTACAAAAACACATTTTATTTAGTTCATTTAAGAACTCAAGTTTTAAGTAGGTGTATGGTATTTATATACCATTTAGTGTCTAAGGGCTTGGTAATACCAAGTTGACTATTATTATGAGTCCTGATACTAGTAATATTAACAATAGTAGTAGGATTCACACAAAAATAGTTTTTTGAAGGTATAGTTTTGTAAAACTTCAGAAGTGAAAAGCATGCATGATAGATAATGATAAGTAGTTATACAGCAAGCATTAGGATGGCTTGCCTTGGTACAAGTGATGGTCCTGATCCTGAAAGTAACAGGAGTTGCAATACCCTTCTTCAGCAATTCCTTCCTCCTCGTTTTCTAACGTCGTAAAAAGAAATAAAGACACACTTTCAGAACCAAACAAGACAAACAATGCTACAAGCATTACATACAGCAAGCAATCAAGAAGTACCACCCAAAGCTCTCAATTTTTCCCTAAAAAAAAATTGGCATAAAAACTATAGTTGGAAAAATCTGTTTTTCTCCTAGTGCTTATGTGTGGCCAAAACAATGATTCTTAGTTAAGAACATTATGGACCAGTGGGATATAGCACATGCTACTGGACAGTAGGGTGTCCCATAAAACACATTTTTATGCCTAAAAATTCCCACAACAATTCTTATGGCTAGCACACATAATTTTCTAAATTACTCAAGTAGTGAAAATAAGCTCATGACAACAAGTCAACCTATTTTCCACTATGAGGCAAACATACCAGTGGGTGTTCCACTAGTAAATATGCTCACCAAGAGGTTAATAAGCCTCTGGTCACTTTTATAAAAGTGCTTAAAACAAACACACAAGCACCCAAAAATCCTACTCATACTAGTAGAAAAAATTAGGAAAACTACTAGACTGTTTTAGACTACACTAGCTAATGTTATGCACAAGTGTGCAAGCTTTCAGAGGCAAAATACCCCTCTAACCAGTACCATAAATGCTACTGGACCTCACAAAAATCTCATAAAAACATAGCTAGGAAACAAGGAAAAATATGCTTAAAAAGCTACACATGTGAGGAGATTTATTTCTAGTCACTCAAGTGCTACTCATGCTTTTGTGCTATTTAATAGGAAATCTACCAGAGGTGAAAACCCTAAGGAAAATACTGCCACAAGTACTTTTCATCCTCTGGTTTCAATACTAAAGAGTCATAATTTTCCCTAGTGGAAAACAAGACACAAAAACATACATGAATATTCTAGTGTGAAATCTAGCCCTTAAGCATTTCTTTTTTTTAAACCTATTTCAACCACAAGCATCAAGCATCCAGAGGTGTTATAAACAAACTAACAGCACCTAAGTGGTACTGGTTCCATGGAAAACAATCTAGCAACTAGCCTAAAGATTCAATTAAAAATCTACTCAAAACATACATAAAAATCTAGCTATTAGCAAGACATAGGCATGGAAAACTAGTTCTAAAATGCTACCATTCAAACCATTTATTCTAACATGCTCATACAACTTGTATACATCATAACCACAATGGAAAACAACATAACAAGCAAGATCACCTCATTTGCAACTCACAAAAGTGACATACAAAGCAAGATCTATAATTAAAAACTAGACAGAAAGTAACCAAAACTTGTTCTGTCTCTCTAAATTTTTCTGTTGCTCCAAAAAGTAAATCCTTCTAGGATGTGGTAGTCCTTATCACTACAAAGCCTCTCCAACTTGCCTAACTCAAAAATAATATCCCAAACTCCCTCTAAAAATCATGGAATAGCCCACTGATGTTTTACCAAAATGGATGGCATTTCCATATGGTAACTCACCTTGATGCAAACTAAAATTCTACTGGTAGGTATTTGAAAGGGCTTTCCAAAACAGTTGAGTTTGCTCAAAAAGGTTTTGTATTTTTGAAGTTCTATTCATTTCCATTTGTAGGGTACTGTCTGGCATATGATTTTTAGAAAAATCATAAAAACTCAAAACAAGTTTCTGCCAGTGGGATATGGTTGCAATTTTGTATGCCTAGTAGCACAAAAATTAGCAAGGCAAAATAAATTTATATGCTACCTTTTCTAAGCCTAAAGCTAACACCTAAATTAATCTGCCAGAAAAAAGGTATTTTTGTTTTTAACCTAAAACTGCCCAACGGGCCAGATCCGCAGCGCGCGGCCCAGTTAACGTGGGGCGCAGCCCGCGAGCACGCGCGCGCGCGCGAAATGCACGGTTCAAAGGGGGCCGTCGATTCGCAGATCGACGGTCCCTGTTCTTTCTTCCTCCCCGCGCTTCCCTCCTCTCTCTCTCTCTCGACCCGCGGACGAACACGTCACGGGCGCGCACGGCACGGGCTAGTGGCTCACCTAGGGGGGCTGTGGAGCGGTGGGCGACGGCGGTGGGGTTGTGGGGTGCCGGTGGCGCGGCGTTGGCGAGGATGGAGCTCTCCACGTCCGCCTCCTCTCTGCGACGGCGAAGCGGGCACGGCGACGACGGCGCGGGGCAACCTGCAAACGAGGGAGGGCAGGGGGATGTCAGGGAGGTGCGCTAGCTCCAGGGGGTCGCAAAGGAAGAGAAACGAGGGTGGGAGGTGCGGTGATCGCGGCTGCCACCTCGAGCCCGATCTGCTCGGCCTGGGAATGGGCGCGGCTCGCCTCGCTCGCAGAGAGCGAGTGAGCAAGCGAGAGGGCTATGGGGTGGTTGAGTGCGGCGAGGAGAGCGTGCTGGCGAGAGGGTTTGGCCACTAGGGCTTTGTAGGCACGAGGCCAAGGTGGGGGTGCTCGGGTACCTTGGCATGGGCATGCCCTTGCCCTTTGGGGTTTCTCCAAGGTTGGCCACGGTTCCAATTGGCTCCAAGGGGTCAAGCCAGTACCATTTGGTGAGCTAGGCCACAGCAAGGGTCAAGGTATGGGTAAAAGAAAAAGAATAACACTATTTCAACCACTCTAATGACATCACACATTAGTCAAATGCCACATCAGTTTTCTCCCTCCCTGGTCAGCCAAAGGAGGATCCAATGCCACCTTCTAGAAGGTTACTAACATGGTTTTTGAATTGGCAAGGTGGCCTGGCTTGGATCAGTGCACAAAAGCTAAAAACATCAAGTCCAAAAGTGTATTCACTGTTCTGTCAGAAAAATTCAGTTAGGCAGTGTTTCTGAATTTTTCTAAGTGCTGGAAAAGCAGACAGAGATAGCAAAAGTTGGGCTTGTTTTCACCAAGCAAACCAGCTCTAAAATGAGTGATTTAAAATGCTCAACAAAGAAAAACTATCTAAGTTTCAGATCCAACCATTTGATTTGAAAAATGATGGGTTTATGGCTCTGAAAATAAATGGCAAAGTAGGTACATTCTCTGTTTTTAAAATGCTCAAATTTCTGTCTTAACAAGATGGCTCAAAAACCATCTTGGCATTGTGTGTTAATTTTCTTTGTAGGTTTTTCCAAGAGTGTAGTTTTGTTGTACTCATATCAGAGAGTAGTTTTGATCAAAGAAAATCCCTAATTGGATAATCCTTGTGATGGAAAACAAGGGTTGAAAACAGCTACTTGGCTGTTTTTCAGGGCAAAAAATTATATTGGAAAATCTAATGGAATCTTTTCCAATTAATTTTATTTCAAGTTCAAGATGATTCCTAAACATTAATAACACCTTTTCAAGTTGAAACAAAGGGTCACCTCAAGTCTTAAAAAAATAATCTCATAAGAGCCTTAGTGGAAAACATGGGAAAACAATCATAAAGCAATGTGTTTCTTAGGAGAAAAACTCCTCAAGTGAGTAAAAAGAAACACACCACTAATATTGCATAGATAAACATCAGTACACAACATGTTGTCCACTTAATTGCATTACAAAGGTCTTAAGAGACTTGCTAAAATACTATTATACAAGTGCTTAAAAACAGGGATGTGACAGAGTGGCCCAATCCTTTTGAGAGAAAAGGACAAGCCGATTGTATTACTTATGACTACCAAACGTTCTCGGGGACACATGGGAATTTCGTCAAGTGCTTTCGCTTCATTACGGTTGATTAATATCCATTGGTTCGTGAAGTGTTGTGTGGGTGAACCTATGCTAATGCACCGCCCAACTAGGACTAATACATACTTCTGATTATACCCCTCGTAAGCATCCGCAAATACAAGAAAGTAGTTAAGATAAATTTAACCATAGCCTTAAAACTCCGGGATTCTACGCTCCCTCGTGCATTGATTTCCTAACGCATGTTTAGGTTTCTGTCACTCCGGCAACCCCACAATTAGTAGCGAAATACACAATTCATCCTCCTAGGCCCATAAAGGTGAAGTATCATGTAATCGATGTTCACATGACACCACTAGAAAAATAGCACCACAACTTAAATACCGAACCACGGGATATTACTTTAACATAACTTCACTACTAACATCATGACTTCTCCCATGTCCTCAAGAATTAAACGAATTACTCACAAGACATCATATGGATCATAATCAGAGGTGATATAATGGATAATAACAATCTGGTCATAAAGTGCTAATACCGATAAAACTCACAAGCATCAACTACTAACAAGTAATCTACACCGGGAGAGAGATCTAATGTAAAACAATGATAGAGGCGCCTAATTGTTACAACGGGATGATGGTGGATGATGAGGGTGATGGTGCTGGTGGTGCTGATGATGACGATGATGATCTTGATGATGCCCGAAGCGATGACGGTGGCGATGGAGATGATTTACCCTCTCCGGAGAGGAATTTCCCCGGCAGATTTCTCCCTGCCGGAGAGTTTTTCTGTCGCACCCGGACTTCTAGGGGATACTCACAGTCCGTTAAACAGTAGATAAATGGCTTACGGGGCATACCGGCACCCGCATCTCAATATGAGCAGGCCAACGCGTAAACGTGTGACAACCATTATCTTACTATTCATCGTCTGCGCAAACCATCCCATAGAAATCCAGATACTTCCATTGACGTACTTCAAAACATACACACATGGTACGTCAACGGCATTGGAACAAGTTATATCACAACAGATCTCTACGACACAAAAGATTGAAATAAGTTGCAAACAGCTCTCATTAGAGCAGAGATAGCAAATACAATCATCCAGAGGACACATGTCCCAACAATTCATCATTACATCACAGCGGAATCATCCAAAATGTCTGAGTACAGAGAAGATCCAAATAGGCCTAAGAGGCCGGAAACGAAAGACGGAGCCCATCCACGAAGTCTCGGATCCTGCCCGGGTCCGCTATCTACTCGTCATACTCCACGTAGTAGCCACCATGTAGATCCTCGGAAACGTAGTCTGCGGAAACCACAACCCCAAAGGGGTCAGTACATAAACGTACTGGCAAGCAAGACACACAGTTCACCAAAGTGTAACCCGTCAACACCAAGCACAGATGCTTTGGGTTCAACGGAAGGAAGGGGATATAAAAGATGCTGCAATTGGCTGCTCTAACCAACTACAGAACATACTACAACTTCCGGCTAACAGAAAGGAGATAAGATAGCGTATCGTAACCAACTATCGCTAACTCCAAACAAACCCATCCTGGATCTCGCCCCTTATCCAAAGAAGCAATCTGAGGATAACTCACACAGTTGGATTAGTGAGGGTTCAGATTGTGTGTCATTAAGCCTATTACTAGTCAGTTTGTTAATCATTAGGTTTAAGTTGTCCTGAGTACTTGTTAGCCAGTACTTTCACCAAGTAGTCCATAACCGCGGAAAACACGGCTTCTCGAGAAGATTTAACCCTGCAGGGATGCACCAATTTAGCCGTACACGTAAGAATACCCCGCCAGATAGGAAATGCACGTCCACCAAGCGAGGCACTCAACACAACCCAACTCTTCTTCGCATCAAGCCCAAAGAACCCCGTGCAGTGAGCGCACGGCTAATCGAGCCCCACGAAGAAAAGGGGACCCTCATAGCACTCTAAGAACGTGTCTCCCTAAATGCCGACTACAAAAGTTTCCACCCTGGCCTGGGCTCGCAAAAACATGCATGCGGCAAATGGAACACCCGAACTAAATGAGGCGATTTGGACGAGATGCGAATCGAATCAAATTGAGGGGGGCGCCCATACTCGCTTCCACATGCGGTTAGTACGCTCATCATGGATCAGTAGACAAGACCCTTTTCCTAATTAGGGTCGACACTAGCAGGCCTCAAAACCACGCAGGGCCTCCTGCCGGTGCCTTATCATCAAATTATTATTTAGTCAACATTAGCATGATTCATTGTTTATCCTCGAGCCCCAGAACATAATGAAATAGTAACAGAAAGTAACGGGTAACAGACTCGAGCCAAACAACCCTAAGCATGCTAGTAAGACACGGGCAACAAGCAAAAGGTTATAGGTATGGGGGTGAGGCAATATCAGGGTTAAAGGATACATGTGATAGGTTCGTAACAGAAGCAACTATTCATAGGGCTAGCAGAATAGACAACGGAAAGTATCGGTAACCAATGTTGAAAGGAACACAGTGGTTCATGTGAGTGAATACTTTCCTGCAAACCCAGTAGCCTGGTACTGAGCTAACTCCTTAGAAGGGGTGTCGTAAGTATCGTCGGTCTCAACATCGTCGTTTATCCGAGAAGAAGCAAACAAACAACACAGAGAACAAACAATCAATAACATGGCATAGTGCACAAACATGGGATGATGCATGATAGTTTAATTGGTGCATCAAAATAAACTAGTTGACAAGATAGCAACATGATTAAATGGACCCACATGTAATTTTGGATTGCATATGGAAAGCCCATGAATTATGGTTGAATTAATTGTTTTACAACTAATCATCATATGAAAGTGGATTAGCATGATGCATGGATGAGGAAAACAGAAAAATAACAACAATAGAAGCAATTGGAAATAAGGTTTGCCAAGTTTAGAAATTCATTTATTAAGTTTGGGAATTTTGGTTATTTAAAGGTGTCACACAAGCATTTATTGTTTTCACCAATTTTAATTGTTAAAAATAGATAACAGAGTTCATATTTGAAAAGAGCACACAATTTTGGGTGTATTACATGTTTCACTTGTTGAAAGAGGATTTCAAATAAATTATTTATGAATTAAACAAGTGTGAACAAGTTTTAAATGAATTTAATCCAAACATGATCTTATTTGAAGTTTTATTTGTTCAAAACATTAAACCAAATTGATATTTGAAAAGTTTATACTTTTATGGTTGGAAAACATATTTTATAGTTTCAAAAAGAAATTAATTTGACCAAGTTATGAATTTAACAATATTAAATGATTTAAACAAGGTTTAAATCATTTAACCAATTTTAATTATTCAAAACATGAAACAAATTTTATATTTGAAAAGGTGGTTTAATTTTGCATGGAAAACATATTTCATTTGTTGAAATTGGATTTAAAATGAGCAAGTTATTATTTTGGCAATTTTAAATGCATTAAATAAGAAACAGTTATTTTCAGCAATTTAAATTATTCAAAACAGCAAACAAAATTGATATTTGTAAAGTACATGAAAAATTGATTGGAAAACATATTTAGTTTGTTGAATTTGGAATTTTTATGCCCAAGTTATGAATTTTGCAAAATTAAGTGAATTAGACAAGATTTCAAATATTGCACCAATTTAAAATATTCAAAACAGTAAACAAATTTTTATATTTGGATAGAAAATTCAATTTGGTACAAAATACATATTAAAAATGTTGGAATTGGAGTTAAAATGAAATAGTTATGCATTTTACAAATTTAGGGTGCAATCTGCCATTTTTATTACCTCTAGGGACTTAGGAAAAATATCACAGGGCTAGAAAAGAAACTGCTGGGACCTAATGGTGATTTCTGTGAAGTGCTGTGACAAAACAAAAGGGAAAAAAAGGTTTGGTTTTATTGCAGAAGGGGGGATTCGAACCCCTGCCCTCCTGCTGCGTGCAACGGTGCAGGAACCAGTAGGGTAGCTGTTCGGTTTGTTGATAGAAGGGGTACGGGGGGAGTTAAGATGGTGGTGCGGGCTTAACTGAATATTATTCAGTTGCAGTCGGGTTTCTGAACCTCGACAGAGGGTCGTGGCTGAAGGAAAAACGACGGCGGGCTGCTGCTCGCGGCCGGTCCGCGCGGTGGCCGTGGGTGCGGGCGGTGGGTGATGGTGGCGTGCGGACGGAAGGGAGAGGAGGAGGAAGGGGATCGAGGGGAGGGGAGGAGCGGGGGCTCACCTCGAGGACGGACAGCAGGAGGCGTCGGGGCGGAGCAGGGAGTCGTGGCCGGCGACATGGAGCGGACGGCGGCGGCGGCACAGCCCCTCCCGGCCCGTGCCGAGGGGGGGAGGAGGAAGAGGGTGGCGCGGGGATTCCATTCCCGCGCCGACCCTGGACGGAGGGCGAGCTTAGTGGCGGCGATCACCGGCGGAAGTGGAGGAAATTTTCGGGTGTGTTTCAGTTACAGAAAGATACAGAGGAGGTTGCAGGGAGAGAGAGCAGAGGGGAGGAAGAAGATTGGAGGCGGGGGAGATAGAGGAGGAGGGAGCTAGGGTTAGGGAAGGGTTAGGGTTCGAGGTCCTGGAGTTTATAGGGAGGGGGCGAGCTGATGGCCGTCTGCTGCTCCTCGATGTCGACGTGGGAGCACGGATGGAGTCCGTATGAAGGTGGAAAACGACCCCAAGGGGTATGGGCCTGAGAGGGGTGTGGGCCAAGGGGGAGAGATGGGCTTGCCCCTCTCTCTCTCTGGTTTTATTCTTTTTTGTTATGTTTTATTTTTTTTTTGCAGATTGGAATAAGAGAGAAAGGGAGGTTTCTAGGAGTAGAAAATTATTAGAAAATTTTGGATGAGTTGTTTATAGCAACAGCAACATTGCAAAGCTTTGTTTTCAAATTTATTTCAAATTATTTGCTGTTTGGTAAAATAATTAATTTAATTGCATATTTGAATTAAGTGATTAAGTGAACTTAAGCAATTCAAAATCTTGTTTAAAAAATCATGTTTAATTGATTCAAAATGATTGTTTGGTGTTGTAAGTTTCATAATTTCAAAAATGGTTTGCTGTTTGGGAGTTTATTTGAATTTGAATGCAAATTTAATTAAGTGAATTATTGAAAACAACATTTAAAAATGGTTTGAACCTTATAGTTTAATGGAACAAAATGGTTGTTTTATTTGAACTTTTATTTGGAATAATTGTAACATAACAAGTATGAACAATTATTTGGATGTTGGTTTGGAATTTCAAATGTTTTTGGTATTAGATGAATTTTGTTAGAAACAACTCAACAGTTTTGGAATCACAACTTTAATGGAAACAATTGATTGTTTTGATTTGAAATATCATTTTGGAAATTGTAACATCACAAGTATGAAACAAGGTTTGAAATTTGAGTTGAAATTCAAATAGAAAACAAAGGAAAACAAAGGAAAACAGTTGGAAAACAAAGCAAAACAGAGGAAAACAAATGGAAAACAAGCAAAACAATTGCAATGAACATAATGTCATGATGCAAAACATAAAATAACAGAGAGCAAAACATTCTAATGGCTATTTTTCATACTTGGGATGTTACAAAACGCCCCCCCTTGAAGGAATCGCTCCCCGAGATTCCTACTGAGAAAAGAAAAGGTCCGGATACTTCTTGCGAAGATCCTCTTGAGCTGTGACACGTGAAACACATCGTGCACCTTGGATAGTTTTTCTGGAAATTCAAAACGATAGGCATTCCTGGCAACTCTTCTGGAAGGATGTCAGGGAATTTGGAAACCACCGGAACATTTTCAATTGAAAGAAGAGGTTTTGTATCGAGGGTGTATAGATGGATAGAACTTGATTCATTTGGAGAATAGACTTTGTTTGCAGAAGGGTGGAACAGAGTTATTGATTAGACGCCGGTAGAAGAACTGTAGTGGGAATCAACAACAAGGTTTCAACGGATGAAAAGGATGTTGAGAAGAACAGGATAACGAAGCAACATCGGGAAAACGAGAACAAAACTCCTGAGGTACTACGGAAAAACCCATCCGGGCTTCTAAAGGATCAATATCTACTGCTTAAGGAATAGAGGATCTGTTTCCGGGGCTTACACGCCTCCGTTCTCAATCGTGAGTAGGCAACATGATAAATCATGTCACAACCACCTCCATTCCTATGGTCTAGTAGATATAACCATCCTAGGGAAACCAGGATTCGTGAAATCCTAACTTGAAAGTTTAGATAAGAATAGAAAAACAACGTTGCACTTCCTTACCAGAAAAAGGGTGGGTGGGTGGGGAAAGAAGAAAAAGAACAGAATTCCTACTCTCACGTTTCATTTTTCCTATATAGCTACAAAATAGTTTCTAGACTCAACTGCGACCAGTAAAAAGGGATCCTACAGGCAGACAGACTCTGATACCATTTGTCGCACCCGGACTTCTAGGGGATACTCACAGTCCGTTAAACAGTAGATAAATGGCTTACGGGGCATACCGGCACCCGCATCTCAATATGAGCAGGCCAATACGTAAACGTGTGACAACCATTATCTTACTATTCATCGTCTGCGCAAACCATCCCATAGAAATCCAGATACTTCCATTGACGTACTTCAAAACATACACACATGGTACGTCAACGGCATTGGAACAAGTGATATCACAACAGATCTCTACGACACAAAAGATTGAAATAAGTTGCAAATAGCTCTCATTAGAGCAGAGATAGCAAATACAATCATCCAGAGGACACATGTCCCAACAATTCATCATTACATCACAGCGGAAGCATCCAAAATGTCTGAGTACAGACAAGATCCAAATAGGCCTAAGAGGCCGGAAACGAAAAGACGGAGACCATCCACGAAGTCTCGGATCCTGCCCGGGTCCGCTATCTACTCGTCAGCAGTCTCGTCATACTCCACGTAGTAGCCACCATGTAGATCCTCGGAAACGTAGTCTGCGGAAACCACAGCCCCAAAGGGGTCAGTACATAAACGTACTGGCAAGCAAGACTCACAGTTCACCAAAGTGTAACCCGTCAACACCAAGCACAGATGCTTTGGGTTCAACGGAAGGAAGGGGATATAAAAGATGCTGCAACTGGCTGCTCTAACCAACTACAGAACATACTACAACTTCCGGCTAACAGAAAGGAGATAAGATAGCGTATCGTAACCAACTATCGCTAACTCCAAACAAACCCATCCTGGATCTCGCCCCTTATCCAAAGAAGCAATCCGAGGATAACTCACACAGTTGGATTAGTGAGGGTTCAGATTGTGTGTCATTAAGCCTATTACTAGTCAGTTTGTTAATCATTAGGTTTAAGTTGTCCTGAGTACTTGTTAGCCAGTACTTTCACCAAGTAGTCCATAACCGCGGAAAACACGGCTTCTCGAGAAGATTTAACCCTGCAGGGATGCACCAATTTAGCCGTACACGTAAGAATACCCCGCCAGATAGGAAATGTACTTCCACCAAGCGAGGCACTCAACACAACCCAACTCTTCTTCGCATCAAGCCCAAAGAACCACGTGCAGTGAGCGCACGGCTAATCGAGCCCCACGAAGAAAAGGGGACCCTCATAGCACTCTAAGAACGTGTCTCCCTAAATGCCGACTACAAAAGTTCCACCCTGGCCTGGGCTCGCAAAAACATGCATGCGGCAAATGGAACACCCGAACTAAATGAGGCGATTTGGACGAGATGCGAATCGAATCAAATTGAGGGGGCGCCCATACTCGCTTCCACATGCGGGTAGTGCGCTCATCATGGATCAGTAGACAAGACCCTTTTCCTAATTAGGGTCGACACTAGCAGGCCTCAAAACCACGCAGGGCCTCCTGCCGGTGCCTTATAATCAAATTATTATTTAGTCAACATTAGCATGATTCATTGTTTATCCTCGAGCCCAGAACATAATGAAATAGTAACAGAAAGTAACAGGTAACAGACTCGAGCCAAACAACCCTAAGCATGCTAGTAAGACACGGGCAACAAGCAAAAGGTTATAGGTATGGGGGTGAGGCAATATCAGGGTTAAAGGATACATGTGATAGGTTCGTAACAGAAGCAACTATTCATAGGGCTAGCAGAATAGACAACGGAAAGTATCGGTAACCAATGTTGAAAGGAACACAGTGGTTCATGTGAGTGAATACTTGCCTGCAAACCCAGTAGCCTGGTACTGAGCTAACTCCTTAGAAGGGGTGTCGTAAGTATCGTCGATCTCAACGTCGTCGTTTATCCGAGAAGAAGCAAACAAACAACACAGAGAACAAACAATCAATAACATGGCATAGTGCACAAACATGGGATGATGCATGATAGTTTAATTGGTGCATCAAAATAAACTAGTTGACAAGATAGCAACATGATTAAATGGACCCACATGCAATTTTGGATTGCATATGGAAAGCCCATGAATTATGGTTGAATCAATTGTTTTACAACTAATCATCATATGAAAGTGGATTAGCATGATGCATGGATGAGGAAAACAGAAAAATAACAACAATAGAAGCAATTGGAAATAAGGTTTACCAAGTTTAGAAATTCATTTATTAAGTTTGGGAATTTTGGTTATTTAAAGGTGTCACACAAGAATTTATTGTGTTCACCAATTTTAATTGTTCAAAATAGATAACAATGTTCATATTTGAAAAGAGCACACAATTTTGGGTGGATTACATGTTTCACTTGTTGAAAGAGGATTTCAAATAAATTATTTATGAATTAAACAAGTGTGAACAAGTTTTAAATGAATTTAATCCAAACATGATCTTATTTGAAGTTTTATTTGTTCAAAACATTAAACCAAATTCATATTTGAAAAGTTTATACTTTTATGGTTGGAAAACATATTTTATAGTTTCAAAAAGAAATTAATTTGACCAAGTTATGAATTTAACAATATTAAATGATTTAAACAAGGTTTAAATCATTTAACCAATTTTAATTATTCAAAACATGAAACAAATTTTATATTTGAAAAGGTGGTTTAATTTTGCATGGAAAACATATTTCATTTGTTGAAATTGGATTTAAAATGAGCAAGTTATTATTTTGGCAATTTTAAATGCATTAAATAAGAAACAGTTGTTTTCAGCAATTTAAATTATTCAAAACAGCAAACAAAATTGATATTTGGAAAGTACATGAAAAATTGATTGGAAAACATATTTAGTTTGTTGAATTTGGAATTTTTATGCCCAAGTTATGAATTTTGCAAAATTAAGTGAATTAGACAAGATTTCAAATATTGCACCAATTTAAAATATTCAAAACAGTAAACAAATTTTATATTTGGATAGACAATTCAATTTGGTACAAAATAAATATTAAAAAATGTTGGAATTGGAGTTAAAATGAAATAGTTATGCATTTTACAAATTTAGGGTGCAATCTGCCATTTTTATTACCTCTAGGGACTTAGGAAAAATATCACAGGGCTAGAAAAGAAACTGCAGGGACCTAATGGTGATTTCTGTGAAGTGCTGTGACAAAACAAAAGGAAAAAAAAGGTTTGGTTTTATTGCAGGAGGGGGGATTCGAACCCCTGCCCTCCTGCTGCGTGCAACGGTGCAGCAACCAGTAGGGTAGCTGTTCGGTTTGTTGATAGAAGGGGTACGGGGGGGGGGGGGGAGTTAAGATGGTGGTGCGGGCTTAACTGAATTTTATTCAGTTGCATTCGGGTTTCTGAACCTCGACAGAGGGTCGTGGCTGAAGGAAAAACGACAGCGGGCTGCTGCTCGCGGCCGGTCCGCGCGGTGGCCGTGGGTGCGGGCGGTGGGTGATGGTGGCGTGCGGACGGAAGGGAGAGGAGGAGGAAGGGGATCGAGGGGAGAGGAGAGCGGGGGCTCACCTCGAGGACGGACAGCAGGAGGCGTCGGGGCGGAGCAGGGAGTCGTGGCCGGCGAGATGGAGCGGACGGCGGCGGCGGCACAGCCCCTCCCGGCCCGTGCCGAGGGGGGAGGAGGAAGAGGGTGGCGCGGGGATTCCATTCCCGCGCCGACCCTGGCCGGAGGGCGAGCTTAGTGGCGGCGATCACCGGCGGAAGTGGAGGAAATTTTCGGGTGTGTTTCAGTTACAGAAAGATACAGAGGAGGTTGCAGGGAGAGAGAGCAGAGGGGAGGAAGAAGATTTGAGGCGGGGGAGATAGAGGAGGAGGGAGCTAGGGTTAGGGAAGGGTTAGGGTTCGAGGTCCTGGAGTTTATAGGGAGGGGGCGAGCTAATGGCCGTCTGCTGCTCCTCGATGTCGACGTGGGAGCACGGATGGAGTCCGTACGAAGGTGGAAGACGACCCCAAGGGGTATGGGCCTGAGAGGGGTGTGGGCCAAGGGGGAGAGATGGGCTTGCCCCTCTCTCTCTGGTTTTATTCTTTTTTGTTATGTTTTTTTTTGCAGATTGGAATAAGAGAGAAAGGGAGGTTTCTAGGAGTAGAAAATTATTAGAAAATTTTGGATGAGTTGTTTATAGCAACAGGAACATTGCAAAGCTTTGTTTTCAAATTTATTTCAAATTATTTGCTGTTTGGTAAAATAATTAATTTAATTGCATATTTGAATTAAGTGATTAAGTGAACTTAAGCAATTTAAAAGCTTGTTTAAAAAATCATGTTTAATTGATACAAAATGATTGTTTGGTGTTGTAAGTTTCATAATTTCAAAAATGGTTTGCTGTTTGGGAGTTTATTTGAATTTGAATGCAAATTTAATTAAGTGAATTATTGAAAACAACATTTAAAAATGGTTTGAACCTTATAGTTTAATGGAACAAAATGGTTGTTTTATTTGAACTTTTATCTGGAAGAATTGTAACATAACAAGTATGAACAATTATTTGGATGTTGGTTTCGAATTTCAAATGTTTTTGGTATTAGATGAATTTTGTTAGAAACAACTCAACAGTTTTGGAATCACAACTTTAATGGAAACAATTGATTGTTTTGATTTGAGATATCATTTTGGAAATTGTAACATCACAAGTATGAAACAAGGTTTGAAATTTGAGTTGAAATTCAAATAGAAAACAAAGGAAAACAATTGGAAAACAAAGCAAAACAGAGGAAAACAAATGGAAAACAAGCAAAACAATTGCATTGAACATGATGTCATGATGCAAAACATAAAATAACAGAGAGAAAAACATTCTAATGGCTATTTTTCATACTTGGGATGTTACATTTTCTCTCTCTAGTGTTTTCCGCCCCGAGGCGGCGGCGGAATAATTCTTCGATGATAGTCTGGGGCTTAGGGTTCCCTGGGGGTCAAGTACGCGAAAGAGGTCGACCATAGGTGGGCCAGTGTGGCCACACCACCTGGCGACGCGGCCAAGGGGGGCGCCACCTGGTGGTGTGGGCCCCTGGTGGCCCCCCTCCGGCTCTCCTCGTGGCTGGCTCCCTCATCTGGACTTCTAAGACATCTTCGGTGTCCCCCCTCTTCTTCTGATCTTCTGAAATAGGGTATTCTGACGGTGCTTTTTCCATCAGATTTCTGGTTCCGGTGTTTATTCTCCAAAAATTATGAAACATGCAAACTAATATAAAATAACATAAGTGATGCATCATAACATGAAATATATCGATGAATAACAAAAAATAACAATATCAAACAGTGATGCAAAATGGACGTATCAACTCCCCCAAGCTTAGACCTCGCTTGTCCCCCAGCAAAACTAAACTCAGTAAACATGACCACAGGTTTATTGAGTGAGGTGTCGATAAATAAAATACGAACAAGAGGCATCACACCTAACAAAGAACAAATCATTTTAGACAGCAACTTCCTCTCATATAATCAAACTTGAAACAAGTAGAGGAACAATAAAGGTACAAAAAGTAAATCAACATTGGTAAAGGCAAACTTCGTTCTTGTTCAGAGAACAATTAAGAATGTACATATCTTTCGACCAGAGTCTTTATACTAGAGCTTATATTGCTGAGTTTATCATGCTCAACTATAACGGTCTCTTTGCAGACATTGGTAACTTTCAAAGTGGTATTCAAACAGATAAAAGCATTTGCAGAAACAAGGAAGAATAAAGAACATGATTGAGTAAATCAACATGTAGCTAGATGAATCACAACACCTCAAATGCTTGCTTAAGATAGAGAGAAGTAGGTTCACTGACTCAACATAAATGTAAAAGATAGGCCCTTCGCAGAGGGAAGTATTGATCACTCATGTGCTAGAGATTTTATTTTGTAAAACAGAGGTATAAAATGGTTGACACTCCTCCCAACCTTTCTTACAAAAACCATGGCTAACCGAATCCTTGGGTTCCTGCCGAAAATCACAAATCATGGAGGAGTGTCTAAGTTTTGAGAGGTGTATGTTTATGTCAACGAATGGCAAACAGAAAATACAGTACGTCACAAGCCAACTAGACTTCACAAGAGCAGCTCCCATAGAAGGACGCAACTGGTATAGAAGATCGTCCCTCTTTCTCTTTTGTTTACACAATTATGCTTTGACTGATAAATCAGAGGCAAAAATAGTGAAGATAATTTCTATTATTATTTGGGGCTGGGAACCCCGCTGCCAGCTCTTCTAGCATTTGGATAAGCGGATGAAGCCACTAGTCGAGGGTGTGAAATCCAATCAACAAGTGAGATAAATATTCTCTATTTGTGTCCTCATGAGCTAAAATAGGAGCCTAAAACAGGTGTAATATTGAAGGTTTAAAGGTAGCACACAAGCAATTTACTTGGAGTGGCGGTGAAATACCACATATAGGTAGGTATGGTGGACACAAATGGCAATGTTTTGGGCTCAAGGTTTGGATCCACGAGAAGCATTCCCTCTCAGTACAGGTTTTTGGTTAGCAAGGTTGAGTATCAAGCATAAGAATTGAAGTAAAGCAAACAAAAACATATATGATAAAGCCAGTCATGCAATCTTCCTTGAAGGTGCAAACAAACTTATTTGAGAATACTAAGCTTATGGGATAACAAGAAAGAAAGATCATGGAATAATATATCTACATGCAACTCCCTCTTTTCTACTTAAGTCTCAATGTATTGTTGCTACTGACCAATGCTAAGTTTGCCAAAACAAACTAGATTAACTTGAAGCTCCAACATTGATACCAATACTAACAACAAGATCAACCACATAACAAAAATTGCAAACTAAAATAAAGTAGAACAAGTAGATGATGAAACTTCTCAAACCAAGGGATACAACGATAACCAACTAAGGAGTGACACTTCCATACTGCAAACCATCCTATATGATATTTTCTCTACTCACGGTATGAATCTACTAAAAGGTAAAAAGAGTGAAAGATAAAGGTGATACCGCGACACTCCCCCAAGCTTGGAACAAGCCAAGGGGGTGCCAATACCAATGAAGAATAAATTCTTTGCTGGTGGTGGTGAATCCTTCTCGATGAGCTTATCAATTGATTCCTTCAGATCTTGAATTGCGAACAGAAGCATACACATCATCTCCGTATTGTGATCAACACGGTTTGCATGCTTGTCAGACGGTGAATTCTAGCCATCAAGATTTTTCCCCACACTTCCTTTGGTTGAGAGCTTTCTCTATCTGCACGGTTAGAACGATCCATATCCCAGCAAGAAGGCAAATCTGCCTCGGGTACCCTCCTAGATTGGTACTCATGAATTAAAGTACGGAAAGGTTTCTTTATGCCTCAAAGTGGTGTCCTTGAAGCTAAGAAGTGATGTGGGGCCTTCCCTACGGTGCTCATCCTTGTTGTTTGCTTGGAAGGTTTTGCAATCACTCCAATGCTTGCGATGGTGGCTCGTGGATGCACTCGTGGTTATTCTTGTACATCTCCTTCATCTCCACTCTCGATCTCCTCCTCCGGCTTCCAGTCTTGGAGATCATCTTCCTTCGGTCCCTTTCCCTTGTTGTTGTTGGCAGAGACCATGATGCTTCTAAAACTGAAAACAGATCCTGGCAGAAACAGCTCGGAACATAAACACGACGAGAAAACGATATACGGACCTCGGGGGTCCAAGGGGTTATATAGCAAAAATATGTGTAACGAAAGGAAAGTCCAGTCGAAAACGAGTCGGAGAGGTGCCCCCACATGGTGTGGTGCCTCCGGGCACCATCTCCAACTCCTCTTCGGCTCGGTATTTTTCATATTTTCCAAAAATCAATAAATTATAACTTGGAAGGTAATCCGCGAACTTTTTCTTAACAAAACTGTGACCTATTCCAAAACAGACTCTGCAGATTCTGGAATCTTCCCTCTAATGAACTTCTCCGGAGTCATTACTTGAATAAAATCAACATCTTCATCATAGGAATCCCCAGAAATATAATGTTTGAGTCTTTGCCCATTTACCACTTGTTTAGTGTTATCTTTGAGAGAATCAATTTCGCTTGCACCTGAATGATACACTTCTTCAATAATATAAGGTCCTTCCCATTTGGAGAGTAATTTTCCTGCAAAAAATCTGAGACGAGAACGATATAATAGAACTTTCTCACCAACATGAAACTCTCCTTTAAGGATTCTTTTATCATGCCATTGTTTAACTTTCTCTTTAAAGATCTTGGCATTTTCATAAGCTTCACATCTCCATTCATCTAGATGATTCAAATCAAGCATTCTTTTCTTAACATCAAGTTTAAAATCTTTATTTAATTCTTTCACTGCCCAATAAGCTTTGTGTTCTAATTCTAAAGGTAAGTGAAAAGCTTTTCCATAAACCATTTTATAGGGAGACATACCCATAGGATTTTTATAAGCGGTTCTATAAGCCCATAAAGCATCATTCAACTTATCTGACCAATTCTTTCTAGATTTATTAACAGTCTTTTGCAAGATAGATTTAATTTCTCTATTTGATAATTCTACTTGCCCACTGGTTTGAGGATGATAAGCTGAGACAATTCTATGATTAACATCATATTTAGCAAGGGTTTTTCTAAAACAACAATGAATAAAATGAGAACCTCGATTAGTCATAAGATATCTAGGCACAACAAACCTAGGGAAAATAACATATTTAAGCATTTTTAAAGAGGTCTCACCATCAACACTTTTAGTAGGTATAGCTTTACCCACTTAGTAACATAATCAACGGAAACAAGAATATGAGTGTAACCATTCGAAGGAGGAAAAGTACCCATAAAGTCAAATCCCCAACAATCAAAAGGTTCAATAACAAAAGAATAACTCATAGGCATTTCATTACGTCTAGAAATATTTCCTACTCTTTGACATTCAGCACAAGATAAAATAAATTTACGTGCATATTTAAAGAGAGTAGGCCAATAGAAACATGATTGTAGAACCTTCTGTGCGGTTCTATCTCCAGCGTGATGCCCTCCAAAAGCACTACTATGGCACTTCTTCAATATTTCACGTTGTTCATGATCTGGAACACATCTTCTCATAATACCATCTACTCCTTCTTTATATAAATGTGGGTCATCCCAAAAATAATTCCTCACATCATAGAAGAATTTTCTTCTTTGTTGAGCTGTAAATGTTGGAGGCAAATACTTGGGAACAATAAAGTTAGCATAATCAGCATACCATGGACTATTCTGGGGTTTCACCTTTATTGCAGCCAACTGTTCATTTGGAAAACTATCATTAATAGGAATAGCATCAAAAGTTATGTTTTCCAACCTAGACAAGTTATCAGTAACAGGATTTTCAGCACCCTTCCTATCCACAATATGCAAATCAAACTCTTGTAGAAAAGCAACACCCATCTAATAAGCCTAGGCTTAGCATCTTTATTTTCCATAAGGTATCTAATAGCAGAATGATCAGTATGAAATAGTAACCTTTGAATCAGAAATATAAGGCCTAAACTTATCGCATGCAAAAAATACAGCTAAGAACTCTTTTTCAGTAGTAGCATAATTCTTTTGAGCAGCATCAAGGGTCTTACTAGCATAATTAATAACATTCAACTTCTTATCTACGCGCTTTCCAAGAACAACACCTACAGCAAAATCACAAGCGTCACACATAATTTTAAAAGGTAAATTCCAATCAGGTGGCTGAACAATAGGAGCAGTAATTAAAGCCTTCTTTAAAGTTTCAAAAGCTTCCTTACAATCATCATCAAAAACAAATGGTACATCTTTTTGAAGAAGATTAGTAAGAGGCTTTGATATTTTAGAGAAATCTTTAATAAACCTCCTATAAAAACCAGCAGGACCAAGAACACTTCGAATACCTTTAACATCCCTAGGACAGGGCATTTTCTCTATGCCTCCACTTTAGCTCTGTCAACTTCAATACCTCTTTCTGAAATTTTATGTCCAAGAACAATTCCTTCATTCACCACAAAGTGGCATTTCTCCCAATTAAGAACAAGATTAGTTTCCTCACATCTCTACAAAAATTTATCAAGGTTGTGCAAACAATTATCAAAATAAGTTCCATAGACGGAGAAATCGTCCATGAATACTTCCACAATTTCTTCACAAAACCATGAAAATTAGCAGACATGCATCTTTGAAAAGTAGCAGGAGCATTACACAAACCAAAAGGCATACGTCTATAAGCATAAGTACCATAAGTACAAGTAAAGTTTGTTTTCTCTTGATCTTGCTTCCTAACAGCAATTTGAGAAAACTCAGAATAACCATCAGGAAAACAAAAATGAGTTTTGTTAGACAACCTCTCTAACATTTGATCAATGAACGGTAAAGGATAATGGTCTTTCTTAGTAACTTTATTAACCTTTCTAAAATTAATACACATTCTATAACCAACTACTACTCTTTGTGGAATGAGCTCATTGTTTTCATTAGGAACAACAATCATTCCTCCCTTCTTAGGGACACAATGCATAGGGCTCACCCATCTACTATAAGCAATAGGAAAAATAATACCAACATCAAGAAGTTTTAATACTTCATTTCTTACCACTTGATTCATCTTAGGAATTAAACTGTGTTGATGTTCAACTACTGGCTTTGCATCAGGTTCATTATTAATAGCATGATGACATATAGTAGGAGAAATTCCCTTCAAATAATCAAGAGTATATCCAATAGCTCCATGGTGTTTCTTCAGAAATCTCAATAATCTTTTCTCTTCTTCACCTGAAAGTTTAGCACTAATAATAACATGATATGTTTTCTTATCATCAAGATAAGCATATTTCAGATCATCAGGCAAGGGTTTTAAATCAAAAACAGGATCCTCCTTGGGTGGTAATGTGGTGCCCAAGTCTTCCACAGGTAAATTATGTTTCAGTATCACCGGTTGACAAAGAAGAATATCGTCAATCTAATTTCTCTCTTCCATAAAGACTTCACTCTAATGGTCCTCCATATATTACTGCAAAGCATTGTTAGGAGCAAGAGCAATAGAAGCAAGTTTTTCAACTTTAAAATTCCCGTCAGGCAATTTAGATTCATAAGGTGCTCTAGCAAATTTGGAGAAATTGAACTCATAAGATTTTCCATCAAATTTAGTCAAAATCTTCTCTCTTTTACAGTCTATAATAGCACCACAAGTGTTCAAGAAAGGTCTACCAAAAATAATAGGACAAGTTTTACTAGCAGCCTTACAAAGTACTATAAAATCAGTGGGATATTTAATCTTACCACATAAAACTTCCACATATCTAACAATACCAATCGGAAAAACAATTTCTCTATTAGCAAGCTGAATAACCACAACAATATCTTCAAGCTAACAAGAACCAATTTCATGCATAATTTCTATATAAAGCTCATAAGGTATAGCACTAGAACTAGCACGAATATCACACAAACCATAATAGCAAAGATCACCAATCTTAACAGAAAGCACATGAAGACTAGTTTTCTTAGGTCTATGAGGATGGGAAACTATATTAGAAGCATCCTCACAGAAGACAATGTGTTCATCCTCTACATTTCCACATTCAAGATCTTTCACAGTTGCTACAACACGTTCAACAGTTATTTGTTCATCGGGTTCAATAGATTTATTATTACTCTTATTAACCATACTAGCCACCATAGAGTGTTCTTTCACCTTAGGAGGGAAAGGCATTTTTTCAACATATGGCTCAGGAACAACAGGATTAACAACATGCACTTCTATATCACTAGCAGGAACCATATCTTTATAAGGTGCATGGTACTTGTGATAATCCTTTTTAGGAATATCAAGATAGGAGGCAAAATCTTTAAGACAATTTTCAAAGATTTGAGAATCAAGACCTCAACAACACTAACATCATAGAAATCATTGGTTCCCATAAAATATTTAATGCAATCATAATCATAATTTATACCTGACTTTCTACCTTTGTCATTCTCCCATCCTTCAGTGTTCTCTTGAATACGGTCAAGAAGATCCCATTTAGCTTCTTCCTTCATACGTGTGAAAGATCCAGAACAAGAAGCATCCAATAAATCCTTATCATGAAGGGAAAGCCTTGCATAAAAATTATTGATTACAATATTTCTCGGGAGTTCATGAACGGGACATTTAAGCATTAATAACTTCATTATCCCCCATGCTTGGGCAATACTATTTCCATCATGAGGCCAGAAACTATAGATTTGATTCCGGTCTTTATGAATCTCACTAGGAGGATAGAATTTAGAATAAAAGAGAGGAACAATTTCCTCCCATCCAATAGATTAACCATTCTTCAGTAATTTGAACCATTCAGGGGCTCTTCCTTTCAGCGATAAATAAAATACTTTTCTTTTAACTTGATCCATTCTAATACCTGCACACCTGAATAACTCGCATAATTCATGTATAAAGAGCAAATGATCACCCGGATGGACAGTTCCATCACCGCAATAGCAGTTATCCATAATACGTCCAACAATTTTCATAGGTATTTTATAAGGATCTAATTCAGCAGATGACGGGTTACCTACTACCCTAGTAGTAACGGTAGAAGTACCCCTAAATAGAGAACCAAAAGTATTCTCCATAATGAAATAAAACAGCAGACAGAAATAAAAACAACACTCACAGTAAAAGTTTCTCTTACCAAATCCACTTACCAATAGTACTTCACTCTCCCGCAACGGCGCAAGAAAATAGTCTTGATGAACCACAAGTATAGGGGGTGTACCATAGTACTTTCGATAAATAAGATTGTCGAACCCAACGAGAAGCAGAAGGTGTTGACAAGAAGGTTGGATAGAGGATTCACCGTAAACACTAGCAAACGGGTTTTTGGAGGTTTTCGATATAGCAGATAAACAAAGTACGAGTAAATAAAGTGCACTTAATAATATTGCAGCGAGTGGCCCAATACTTTTGAGAGCAAAGGACAAGCCGGTTTTATTACTTATGACTACCAAACGTTCTCGAGGACACATGGGAATTTTGTCAAGTGCTTTCGCTTCGTTACGGTTGATTAATATCCATTCGTTCGGGAAGTGTTGTGTGGGTGAACCTATGCTAATGCACTACCCAACTAGGACTAATACATTCTTATTATTATACCCCTCGTAAGCATCTGCAAATACAAGAAAGTAATTAAGATAAATCTAGCCACAACCTTAAAACTCCGGGATTCTACGCTCCCTCGTCCAATGGTTTCCTAACGGGGGTTTAGGTTTCTGTCACTCCGGCAACCCCACAATTAGTAGCCAAATACACAATGCATCCTCCTAGGCCCATAAATGTGAAGTATTATGTAGTCGAAGTTCACATGACACCACTAGAAGAATAGCACCACAACTTAAATATCGAACAACGAGATATTACTTCAACATAACTTCACTACCAACATCATGACTTCTCCCATATCCTCAAGAAATGAATGAACTACTCACAAGATATCATATGGATCATAATCAGAGGCGATATAATGGATAATAACAATCTGGTCATAAAGTGCTAACACCGATAAATCTCACAAGCATCAACTACTAACAAGTAATCCACACCAAGAGAGAGATCTAATGTAAAACAACGATAGAGGCCCCTAAATGTTACAGAGGGATGACGGTGGATGATGAGGATGATGGTGCTGGTGGTGATGACGATGACGATGACGATGATGCCTAGAGCGATGACGGTGGTGATGGCGATGATTTCCCCTCTCCGAAGAGGAATTTCCCCGGCAAATTTCTCCCTGCCGAAGAGATTTTCTCTCTCTGGTATTTTCTGCCCCGAGGCGGCAGTGGAATAATTCTTCGATGATAGTCTGGGGTTAGGGTTCCCTAGGGGTCAAGTACGCGAAAGAGGTCGACCAGAGGTGGGCCAGGGTGGCCACACCACCTAGTGGCGCGGCCAAGGGGGGCGCGCCACCTGGTGGTGTGGGCCCCTGGTGGTCCCCCTCCGGCTCTCCTCGTGGCTGGCTCCCTCATCTGGACTTCTAAGACATCTCCGGTGTCCCCCCTCTTCTTCTGATCTTCTGAAATAGGGTATTTTGACGGTGCTTTTTCCATCAGATTTCTGGTTCCGGTGTTTATTCTCCAAAAATTATGAAACATGCAACATAAGATAAAATAACATAAGTGATGCATCATAACATGAAATATATCGATGAATAACAGAAAATAACAATATAAAACAGTGATGCAAAATGGACGTATCACCGCCCCCACCTGTAAGCTGGCCAGTCCACCAGTATATAAGGACTGGCCGAGCACCCCTAGAGGGGCAATCGAACACGAGATATCGAAGATCATACACACACATTCTCATCCACTTTCCCACTCGAATACAACTCCAGGAGCAACATTGTAACCTGTGCATCGATAGTAGAGAGACAGAAGAAGGACTAGGGGTTTTACCTCACCATGAGGGCCCTGAACCTAGGTACATCGTGTGTCCACCGTTTTCTAGCTTGTCCCCTCTTTAAATACCATTGGAACACATGTGGTGTTGCCGTGATTAAATGGCGACGGACGGGTATTTGTTCTGCGCGGGACCACCTTTGTTCGAGACCGGGGGACACGTCGTCACCGGCCTAGTGGTGACCTTCGGCACCGTTGATTGCGTGATCAACAACACCGGAGCCATCGAGGGCCCGCTCTTACGGACAACGGCTTTGTTGTCCAATTCGGCGAGAACCACATCTTTGTCGCCGTTGTCCCCGTGTTCCCCGCCGAGGTACAAGCCTGCACCGATCACCTCTGCAAGGAGGTGATCAACGTTGAAGGCGGCGGCAGATCGCAGGACCATGCAAAGTGCATGGTCACCCACCTCCCGAACGAGGTCCCCGAAGGAAGCCGAAACGCCGCTGCCCGCGGTTCCGTCGAGGCCATCCTCGAAAACCTCGCCGCACCTATCAGATCGGATGCGGACCGAGAGGAAGTGGCCGTTGCGCTCGAGCAGGCGCGTCAGCGCCTCATCGACAGCGCCAAAAATGTCGCCTCTACCAACTCCGGGTACAGTCCCAGGTACGCGAGTTTAACGTCGTCCACAACTTCACTCGTGTGCCGGTTGAGCCCAGCCGCATGGGGGCGGTACGCCAGCGCGGGGGCATCCTCGTGCACGAGCTAGGGATTACCGCTGACCCGACCATCCTGCCCGGCTTCCGCCAGCCGGTCTACAGCACCCCCACCAAGAACATGAGGGCCGCGGAAGCCGCCGCAGCCGAACTTCCCGGCTTCCAGGGCGAAGACCTGCAGCGCCAGTAGCGCCGCCTGTAGGACCTCCTCATCGCGGCCAACCAGCAGCAGGCAACACAGAGCCGCCTCGCCACATCAAGGACTCCCAATCTGGCTGCCGCGGCCAAACCGGGAGGCCCAACCCAGCTGAACGCACGCGACCCCGACCAGCAGGCGGCTGGGGCCACTCACGCCGGCCGACATGCGTCATCGCCAAACCTGCACCACGTGCCATCGCGAGGCGACGGCACCGTCAACTCCGGCTACCCCCTAAGACGCCACACTAAACCGGTTGTAGGAGGCAGCCGGTACCGCGACAACGACAACCGACTGCTGGGCCACTACGGCCCGCAACCGACGGCCTCGGCAGGCCGCTACTGCCAGCAGCCTCCCCAGGAGGTTACCAGCCGGCCACTTGGGGCGGGAACTTATCGGACATCGACGAGTACTAGCCGGCTCGCCCCGCATCACACGCCGGCAACCGGCAGGCGGAGCCGGCTACCCGAGTCCCTCTCACCAACGTTCGCGATCGCCTGGGCGCGTTCGGCCCGGAAACCGGCATCGACGCCCGGCAGCACATCAACACCCTCGAAGTGTCTAGAATCCTCGAGGAGGAGGACATGTCCGGTCATCAGTGCCTTGGGCCGCGCATCACGACAGAACCTTTCTCGAGGGGTTCCAGCTCCCGAGGGACAGACCCAAGTACGACGGCATGACTAAGCCGGAAGACCGCCTCGTCAACTATGTCACCCGGGTGGGCATAGCTGGTGGCAACCGGAGAGTGGCGGTGCGCTATGCACCGCTCATGATGAAGGACGCGTCTCGCACGTTGGTGAACAGCCTGCCCGCTGCGAGCATCCACTGCTGGCTGGACTTCGAAAAAGTCTTCCTCACCAACTTCGCCAGCACGTTCAAACGACCCGGCCGACCAAATCACATGGCTAGCTGCGTCTAATGCAAAGGCGAGAACGTCCGCGACTACCTGACGTGGTGGTCCAACCTGTGCAACACCTGCGAGGGGGTGCAAGAGCACCAAGCCATCACCTATTTCATCAACGGCTGCCTAGACGGCACCATGCTCAAACATGAGCTCTTCCGGACAGAGCCGAAATCCATGGAGCACCTCATGCTCGTGGCCGACAAGTACGCCACGGCGGACTCATTCATGAAGATCCCGATCCGGCTAGATGTGAATGGCGCGTTAAATCTCTGGTGACCCGGATAGAGCAGACGGAGCCGGCCCGAGCCACCCATCCGGTAGGCCCAATGGCCGAGACAGACGAGACCGCCCCTACCATGACAACCGGGACACCCGGAAAAGGAGTGGGGCGATGGCGGAGGAACACTACGGCACGGCACAAGCCGTGAACGCCGCGGAGGCTGACCAGCCAGCTGCGACTGGCGAAGGACGGCACCCACGCCCGAGGCAAGACGACGGCCAATGGGGTGACACGCCCAAGTACACGCTGGAGCTCATGCTGAGCCAACCGTGGAAGTACCACATCACCTCCCGCAAGCCAGCCACGCACACAACAGCCGAGTGCAGCTAGACCATCCGACTAGCAAAGGGTGAGGGCCTACCACCCAGAGGAGCTCCACCACCACCCCTTCCACCATCCGGCGCACCGGCCAACGCCATCGCCAACAACAACAATCGTGAGGAGCGACCATGACTGCCTCCGGTTGATGCAGCCGGAGGATCACGCGACAACTTCTCGCGTAACCACGCGACTTACATCATCAACGCTATCGAGCACTTAGATAAGAACAGCGAACGCCATCGGAATGCCACGGTGAACGCAACCGCACCAGCGGTCCGCCAACCCATGGACTGGTCCATGACCTGCGTAACATGGGGCCCGGCTGACCAGACGGACGTACTACCCTCCCCGGGCTGGTACTCCCTCCTCTTCGACGCCATTATCGTCACCGAGAAGACGTTGTCGGATATATACTGAGTAGGGGTATATCTGGCATGGTCCTACAGAGCCAAATTACCAGGGTGGCCTGATTGGTAATGGATCACAGTACATTAGGCGGCCAAGTAAGCTGACGCACAGAAGCCGGATTCTAGAAGAACCCGGACCACGGCCCAAAGTGGTGCGGCTTGGAGTAGAAGACGGATTCCTGCTTTCCAAGTTAGGATACTTTCCGTAGTCTTCTAGGTTTCCTTTCTGTAAGCCCTAACCCGACTATTATATAAACCCGGACGGGATAGAAGAACACAGAGAGAAATTAGCTAGAAGCCAATTCGCCGAGAAGTTGATCCTCGTTGAGTTAGCGAAACCTACTCACATTGTACTTTGTATACTTCAGGCTTTAGCCCTGATTTAGTGAGATTGCAGGAGTAGGAATGCCGCCTAAGTTGTGACGTACCGAACCTGGGTAAATTTGGTGTTCCTGGTTGTTGTGCTTCCACGTCCCCCCACGTTTCTACCCGTAGGATCATGGTACCCCAGTCTATGAACTCTACTACGATGTCTCGACAGTTGGCGCCCTCCGTGGGGCCAGCGACGTCAGGCTTTATGTTTCGATCGGGGATACTCGGCAGAATCGGCAGTACCATAACTGTCGGAAGCTTGGAATTTGACAACGACGTTGGGCGCTTCCTCGACAAAGGATCGTACATACCAGGACGAAATCATCTGGTAAGTTTCTGCGTTTTACCGATTGGATCTGCAAACATCTTTATCGGATTAACTGCAGAGGAAATGGGATTCTGTAGTGGAAGTAGATTTGTCCCACCCGCCCTATACCCAGTTGAAGAAAACTATGACGTCGAAATTTGCTCAGATCGCCAATATCCTACTGAATTTGCTGCCTCTTCGGAGATGCCCGCAATCAGATCTCACTTTATTGGTATGGTGCAATCCGAGATCGCTGAAAACATGGATGAAAGCAATCTCGTGGAAGAAGCAGAAGTAAATAACCCCACAACAAAGGTGGAAGATCCGACACCCGTCAACACGACGACGAACTCAGAAGGCGATTCTGTATTAGCCGCCATAGAGGCAAGATTAGAGTCGGAACCTGGATCTGAAGACATAGATTCAGAAGACGAGGATGAAGACGCTTTCGAAAGAAAGGTCAAATCTATGCAAGGGGGCTTCCATGAAGTGCTTATGGCAAAACCGGTAGATAACTCGGATGCTGAAAGCGCTGAAGATCCCAAAACACCTCCACCAGATGAGGAAAGAGAGAAGGGTGAAACCAGCCGTATTTACCCCGATGTCAAGGAATTGACAGAAGAAGAACCTGGTAAAAAGCCTCCCTCCTCCAAGAAGAAAACGAAGACTGCCAAGAAACTCCGGTACAGACTCTAGAAGAAAAAGTTAGCAGATAATGCTAGCCAAAACCTGGAAGCAGGAGGAGCAAGTGGGGTCACACCTATGGAGAAGAAAAAGAAGGATATCCCTGTCCCTGAACTGTCGGAGCAGGACGAGATTAATTTGATCCAAACCCCGGTCGGACCATACGAGCCACCGGAAGTGCTGGAAGCCAGAAGGCAAGCCATTATGCGGCAACGGCAACAACTATTCCGATCACAAGAAAATCTCTTCAAAGCCCAAGCCGCTGTAAAAGCAAAACAATAGGAAATTGAAGAATTCGAGAGACAGAATATGTCCGGGATAAAACCCACGAGACTAACCGGAATCGCAACGCCGGATGTACTGCCAGCAAAGGAACGGTTCCAAAACCCTTCCTGGCAACGACAGGTTGACGGCGTAAACGCCAAGGGAGAACACATCTATAAGACCGCAGCTGAAAACGCGGAGGCCGCGTTCGCCATCCGCAATGATGATCTGTACTCAAACAACGAAAAGTTGTAGGGGGTGTATGCTTTCTTAGGAAAGGCATTGCAACAGCAACAGCGAGGGCAGGCAAGATCAGGGAAGTCGCATGACGACTCGGCCCTATGCAAAACCGCCACATGCGCCGCTGGAGCACCTGAACCTGGCGAACCTGGAGATTCAGGCAATTCCAAAGAGAAGAAAAGAGATCCCGAGAAGGACAAGAAAATCCCGGACAATAGGGATGAAGCATCCAGAACGGGATCTCATATGCCGATAGGCGGAAATATACCCCGCGATCATAAAGACCGGGAGGAACAAAACCGGAAAGACGGAAAAATGATGCCGCCTCCGAGACACCCTGCTGAAAAAGCCGGAAGACATGAAAATCCTCACAGACGTGAAAGGTCTTGTACTCCTGCTACGAATAAGGAAAGGCCAAGGAGTAGAACTCCGTCTCATTCCAAAGGACATGATAACGGACGAAACAGGGATAATCCCGGAAGAGCGCATTCAAGAATGGGCCAGAAAGGAGCATACCCCCTTCTGTCCATTCAGCCGGTAGATATTCTGCACACGCCGATAAGGCGGAAAGAGATGATCTATACTTTGGACCTAAGTGTTTCACTGACAGGATCCGAAGAATAACTCTACATTCTGGCGTTGCCAAAGTTGGTCCAACTTATCAAAAGTATACCGGAAGTACAAACCCGGATAAATGGCTTTCAGATTACTATACTGTCGTCCAGATCAACAAGGGAACAGACCTGGAAGCAGTAAAATTCCTCCCCCTAATGTTGATGGACGGAGCCAGAGATTGGATTAACGGGCTTCCGTCAAGAACAGTGGATAGCTGGGCTGATATGGCTAAAGTGTTCGCTCAGCACTTCCGGGGTACGTACAAACGCCCTAAGAGCACCAACCAGCTAAATCGCCGCGTCCTATTTGAAGACGAGTCGTATGTCGACTTTATATCAAGATGGACAGCAATGAAAAACAGCTGCTCTGGAGTAAGTGATGTACAAGCAATGCATGCTTTCATCAGTGGATTTAAACCCGGCCTCATACTGTTCATGGTTGGTTCAAAGGAGCACAAAGATCTCGGATCTATGCTTACTACAGCCAATGAGCACGCAGCGTCCGAAGATGACATCAGAGCGAGAATTGGAAATATTGATACTTTGGTTCAGGCCAAAAAGACGTCTCGCTCTAAAAAGAAGACTACACCAGAAGCACAGACAAAACCCAAAGAAGTAAATTTAACCTTTGGAAAGTATACTGACGGCAAATGGAAAGGAAGAAGCACAGAGCCTATCTCCTATTCTAAGGAAGAGTGGGAAAAAATTAAGTCGGAAAACTGTGTCCACCATTCGCAATTGGGGAAGCCTACTCACACCAACGCGCAGTGTCGCCTCAATAAGCACATGAAGGGCACTGCAGGATCCGAGAACAAGGGAAAGAACTCCAAGAGGAAATTCTCCAAACAAAAGCCAGAAGCTGAAAAAGAAGACAGTGAATCGTACACTGACGAAAAAAATCCAGGAACAGCAACGAAAAGGCGAACCAAAATTCCCGAGAGTCGATGGAGAGTGCAATTTAACTTTCCTGGCAACTCCTTCAGCAAAACAGGCAAAGCGAATACTTCGAGAAATAAACGTGGTGGTCCCACCAACGCCCAAATTCTTGAAGTATTCCAATACGCCAATTACCTGGGATCAGTCGGATCATCCCGGAAATATCCCAGAACCCGGCACACAAGCTCTAATCATATGCCCTACTGTTCAAAACACCAGGATAAAAAGAGTGCTAATGGATGGAGGATCCAGTATCAATATTATGTACTTGGATACACTGAAGCATCTGCGAATCTCCGAGACACAGCTCAAACATAGTAACATACATTTCCACGGCATTGTTCCTGGCAGGCAAGCACATTCCCTAGGATAAATTTCCCTAGATGTAACCTTCGGAGAAAGAGAACATTTCCGACAGGAAAAAATCTCATTCGAAGTCGTGCCGTTCGAAAGTGTATATCATGCAATACTCGGACGTTCAGCTTTCACCAAATTCATGGCAAGATCATGCTATATTTATAACAAGCTGAAGATGGCAGGGCCAAAAGGAGGAGTAATCACCATATCGGGAGACTTCAAATTGGCTAACGAGCTGGAAAAAGGAAACGCCCTTTGTGCTGAAAAAGTAATAGCAAAGGAAGAACTAAAAGAGCTGGCAAAGGAAGTATCGCCGATGGAAATGCCGGCAGGAAAAGAAAGCCGGAAGCCGGCAGATAGCTTCAAAGCTTCCGAGAACACAAGACAGGTTATCCTCGATCCCAAAGATCTGACAAAATTTGTCGTAGTGGGGACAGGGATGACCGACAAATAGGAAAGCGCGCTCATCGAGTTCCTCCATGAGAACTGGGATATTTTGGCGTGGTGTCCTGCGGACATGCCAGGAGTAACCAGGGAACTTGCTGAGCACCAATTGAAGGTAATTCCAGGTTCAAAACCCGTCAAACAAGGTCTCCGTCGTTTTGATGGAAGAAGACGGAAGGCTATAGGCAGGGAAATTATCTGGCTTTTAGCAGCTGATTTATCCGGGAAGTTATACATACTGACTGGACTGTGAACCCAGTATTAGTCCCGAAGAAAGATAGTACTGTTCTTGGGATGTGTATAGATTACACTAGGCTGAACAAGTTGTGTCCAAAAGATAGGTTCGCATTACCGCGAATCGATCAAGTAATAGATGCCACTGCTGGCTCTGAGCTTTTATGCTTCTTGAATGCTTATTCCAGGTACCATCAAATACGTATGAGGCAAGAAGATCAAATCAAAATTTCCTTCATAACCCTGTATGGAACATACTATTACATAACCATGCCCTTTGGCCTGAAGCAACTTACCAGCGTTGCATGCAATGTTGTTTGCATAGTCAGATTGGCAAAAATGTTCACGTTTATGTGGATGACATTGCCGTCGTTTCCAAGGAAAAAGATACACTCCTTGAAGATCTACGAGAAACTTTCGAAAATTTACGCACTTACAAAGTGAAGTTGAATCCATTAAAGTGCGTATTCGGTGTTCCTTCGGGAGAACTTCTGGGTTTTTTCGTTTCTCACAGAGGAATAGAAGTAAACCCGGAAAAGATCAAGTCAATCATGAACATCACAAAGCCTACATGCTTAAAAGATGTACAAATATTAACGGGTTCTGCAGCCGTAGTCAGCAGGTTTATAAGCCGTCTAGGAGACAAAGCTCTATCACCTTACAAATTGTTGAAGAAATCCGACAAATTTGAGTGGACAGAAGATGCGGATAAAGCATTAACCCAACTAAAAGAGACCTTCATGAAAGCACTGATTTTGGCATCGCCAAAAGAAGAAGAACCTATGTTGCTGTATCTTACGGCAACAAACAGGGTTATTAGCGTTGTGATAATTGTTGAAAGGCGGAAAGAAGAACAAAGTATACCGGGCCAGCATCCTGTATACTATGTTAGTGAAGTTTTCTCCAAATCAAAGCAAAGGTATCCACACTATCAAAAACTAGCATATGGCGTGTTTTTCGAATCTATAAAATTCCGCCATTATTTTCAAGGTCATTCCATAACAGTGGTAAGAAAAGCACCACTAGAGGATATCATTAACAATGCGGATGCAACAGGCCGAGTAGACAAATGGGGCATCGAGCTAGCTGTGTTTGACATTAAGTACCAACCTCGGACGGCTATTAAATCCCAGGTGTTGGTAGATTTTGTCGCCGATTGGACAGAAGCAATGGAGAACCCACCAATGCCAGAGTCGGAATACTGGATCATGCACTTTGATGGATCCAAGATGAAAGAAGGCGTTGGAGCTGCTGTAGTGCTAAAACCCCAAAAGGTGACATATTTATGGAGTATGTATTACAGATACACTTCAACGCCAGTAATAACGTGGCAGAATACGAAGCTTTGCTTCATGGCTTGCATATTGCAAAAGAAATAGACGTCAAACGCATATTATGCTATGGTGACTCGGGTCTGGTACAGCATCAGCTAAACCAAACTTGGGACGCCAAAAGCCCCATCATGGCCGAATATCGGAGAATGATGGATGAGTTTGCGATTTTTTCCTTGGATTTGAATTATTCACATCAAAAGGGAAGAAAATTGGAACACAGATGCATTAGCCCGCATGGGATCGGAAAGAGTGAGAACCTTACCACCTGGTGTGTTTGTTCAGCATTTGCACGAACCATCAATCAAAGGTGGAGATGTGGATTATCCTCTTGTTTCCGAGTCAACTGAAGTCATGCTCGTTAACCCGGATTGGACAATTCCATACTTAAACTTCTTAGTTGAACAGAAGTTCTCGGATGGAGCAGACGAGGTCTTGCAAAGACAAATACAGTGTCGATGCAAAGGATACACGGTAATTAATGGTTGCCTGTATAAGCGCAGCACTATCGGAATTTTTCAGCGATGTATTTCTCTAGAAGAAGGACGAGAAATCTTGCAAGAAATCCATGCAGGAGATTGCGGACATCATGCTCAATCAAAAAACATAGTCAAATAAGCATTCCGCACAGCGTTTTTCTGGCTCACATCCAAGACAGATGCCGAACACATAGTAAACACATGTGCCGGATGCCAGTATTACGCCAAGCAGACGAATATGCCAGCTCAAGCACTCAAAACTATCCCTATAACATGGCCGTTCGTGGTCTGGGGGCTTGATATGATGGGACCATTCAAAACTGCAAGAGGCGGACTTACACATCTACTCGTTGGAGTGGATAAGTACACCAAGTGGGTGGAGGAAAAATGTAACATCCCAATTTTGCTAAACTAGGGTGTGTGGTGTGTGTTCATCCCATACATGCATGGAAGCAAAATTTGAAACCAATTTAAAACAATTTAAATTGTGAATTTAAATGGTTTGAGAAAAATCCCACAAATGTTACTCATTTTGGTTCCCAAAATCTTGTTCTGAAAAGTATTCCAATTTCACCAAAGCAATACATGGTGAGGTTGGAAATTTCATAAGCTTTCCAAAATGTATTTTTGCTAATTTTTCTGTTTGCAAAAAGGTCCCCAAAACTCTGTTTTCTATCCTGTTTTTAAATGGAAAAGGGCCTCTTTGTAGTTTTCCAGTCTCCAGGGGGGGTTTTCGTAAAACGACGTTTTAACGTCTTCTTCCTCGAGACAGTAGGCGCACTGGTCGTCGACGTCGCCGCGCCACGTGCTGCTACTGCCCTTCCACCTCTCTCGTGCGTGGATAAGGAGGACGAGGAGGCCTCTACTCCTCCCTCCTGCTCGCTGCTTTGCACTCCCTCTCTCTCTCTGTAACCTCCTACCGAAGAACGAACCCTAGCTACTGTCCGGCCGGCCGCCGGCTATCGCCGCCGTTACGGGCCTTCCCCTGTCGATTCGAGGCCACCATGAGCTCCGCCGTCGCCTCCTACGCATCCTGGACGAACCTAGCTTGACGGGAGTGTCCGAGTCGCCGGAATCGGCCTCATCTTCCTCGTCTCCGGCCGGCCCTCGTCGCCGTCCGATCTCCTCCTCCAGTCCTCCTCCGGCTTCTCCGTCCGCCCCTACGTTTTGCTGGTGAGTCAAGGAGAGCTCCGGTGTCCTCGGTTTGGGTTAGGGTGCTCGTTCGCGCGGCCTTCGTCGAAGCCGTCCGTCGCTGCCGCAGGAGCCGCTCGCCGGCGACTCTCCGGTGGCATTTACGGAGCGGCGCCGCCACTGGTTGGTCGCCTGGGATGCGGTGGGCCGATCGCACCCCTCCTTGGGCGCCAATTCGGCCCCAGGCGACGGCGACGAGCACATCCGGCCGGTTGTTGACGTCGCGCTGACGTCATGATGACGTCAGCGTGGGGCCCTCTGTCAGCCGGCTTTTTTGTTTTTGTATATATCTAGAAAATAAATTTAATTTAACACGTGGGCCCTCTTCTGTTTAATAAATACAGAAAATGTTTTAATACTGGAAAATCAATAAGTATTAAAATATTAATCAGAAAAATGTGATAAAAATATGGTTGTGTTCAAAAAATGTAATCTATCCAAATATGTCCTTTTCATATATGTTTGAGAAAGTTGATTTTTGAACATTATTTTAATGTTGTTAATTCATTTAAAATAGAAAAATAAGTTTTTATTCACAAAAATTAGAAACTTAAAAGTTATATAACAAATTGCTCAAAATGACAAATGCAACCTGTTTATGATGTTTTCAAACCCATTTGAGCAACTAAAACTTGTACTCACTTTCGTAACCGTCCGACCCCCCCCCCCGGGGTCTATTTCGGGCTAATTCCAGTAAAATTGCATAACTGACATACGAATCCTAGCAACCCAACGATCATGCTTAGGGTTTTATTTAAGTGAATTAACTTTCTCATGCATACATGTTGTGCATTGCATCGATTCCATGTTTGATTGTTGTTTTTCTCTTTCGGTGTTGTTTCCCCTCGGTAGAACGTGACTCCGAAGAGAAGGCCAGCAGTCCAATGGCGAATACTTGATCCTAACCGACAAGTCAAGCACTTATTCCAGAAGATCTTTATCTGGTTTTATTATAACCAAGGCAAGCATAACCACTTATCTGCTCATATATGGTTTTGAATAACATTTGATTCTCGTACTTTGCATTCGATTCCAAAGTATTTGATGCTAGTAGACATAGTTCACCTATATGCTGCATTGCCTCTATATCCTGATCCACTGCTCCTAGCCGCCATAGATTTGCTTGTGCACATTGCCAGAGTCTCATATCTGCTACCGCTTAGTTTCATATGTTTGTTACCTCTGCTCCATCCGGTTGATGAATCAGAGCTGCGATAACCTAGTATGATATAATGACGTGGTAAGATGAGCACTGTGTGGTTAACTTGACTAAGGCTTGGACGGGAGGCCACTTGGGAAGTGGTTGTTTGTCCTGTACTTGTCAACCCTAGGAGTAAGGTCTCGCCGCGGAAACCAAGACTGAGCGTGCAACCACACGCGGGGCCTAACAGACCGCGCTCGACTAACTAACTTGTTTGGTTCTATCCGTGAGTCACGTAGTTTGGGGTTTCCATCTGCGTGTGAGTCTAAAACCTTTTGGAGGTGCTTAGGGCGTGACCGGGACAAGTGATGGACGTACACGGATCTTGATCCCGACTCACAGAACAGGTGCCGTCAGGAGGTGGCCAACTCCCTGTTGACGGGGTGGCCCTGTTTGGGTTGACTCATGGATAGGGCTCGACAAGGTAAAGGTCGTGGCCAACCACACTCTGCCGACACATCGTCGGAATTGTGCCAATAGCTTGGCATTAACAGTCGGATGGTACGTGTGGGTAAAGTGTACCACCATGCAGGGATAAATCTTTCGGAAAGCCGTGTCCACGGTTATGGACGACTTGGTGAAAGTCACGGGGTCATAGATAACTTGAAAGTGGCGTAAAAGATGTTGGCAATGTTTGAAGGGTGCCTCCCCAGAGATGCCGGGAGGGGTGATCCTTGTAGCATGTGAGTTTCTGGGTAATGATGTCAGTGGATTCAAAAGATGATGATATCAGTAGTTGAGTTTCTCATCTGTTTTACAAATACTCCATGAGACGTGCTATTCCTCCTCGATTTGGAAAACAAAGATTGCTTTACGCAAAACAGCCTTCATAAAACCTTTCTGAAGACAGCAGATATATAATAGGTTAACTAAGTCTTGTTGAGTACCTCCCGTACTCAGGTTTGCTTAATTTTGGTTCAGGTGGAGTTCGTCACTCCGGTGGTGATTCAACGTGGACATCGACGAGTAGTTTGGGGTTCCCAGGTAGCAGCCTGGAATCTATGGGCTGGGACGTCGCCTTATGTTGCGGCCTCTTAGGCCTTTTTGGTTCTTGTTGATTAGCAACATAATTTTCCTTCCGTTGTCTGATGTAATGTTGGGTCATGTGACCTCTCCTTGTAAGCTATACTCTAGTAACTCCTATTTAATAAAGCTTCATGTCTAGAGTACTGCTTTGATAGGTTGTTGGTTTCGAGCTCATTGTTATACAGTTTTGGCTATGCCTGCATAGTTGTCGCAGTCGAGGGGTTGTGGAGCCGATGATCCATGTCCGAGCCCGCCTGTCGATGTGATCGGCCTGGGGCGAGGTAACCCCAGTAACCCTCGATTGTTGTTGCACTTTCTGGACACATAGCATCTCTGTATAGCTTTGGTCCCGTTTCCTTCAGTTTCATTGGATTCGTGGACGCTTTGATATGCATAGTTGGTTATGACTAGCATGGATACAAGGAGTAGTAGACTGGGGATCCGGACTACGTGCAGATGAATCCAGTCTTCCTGCCGTTGTTTGTTGCGGCCGGGGCTGGTAACCCTGAAGCCCTTGTGGGTCCATGTCTAGGAGCACATAACAGTATGTATATCTCTGGGTCCGGGGTCGTGACAAGTCATGGTATCAGAGCAGGACTGCCTGTAGGAAAACCTTACTGCTTGGTCGATGTCGAGTCTAGAGTTTATGAAAACTATTTTGAAACTCGAAATGGATTGTGAAAAACCTTCTTAGGATTCTTTTTACTCCGTATCTGGTATCGCTCTAACTCTGGGTCTCCTTACCTGTTTTGATTTGAAAAGGTTCTGATTATTCAAAACTTAGGTGCCTTCTATGGCAAGACGTTCTTTTACCCAAGTTGACCTAGTGTTAAAGTTTCTATTGTCGTGTGTGTTCCTTACTCCGTTGATTGTTGTTCAACTGGGAGATTCCTTTCCATCCTAGTCTCTCAGAGTTGTGTGGATTCCACATTCCTACATGTTTCCAACTTCTAAATCCTGAACCTCGAGATCTGCTTGCCATCTCGAATATATCCGTTATTCTCTGCTCAAGTTCTTCCGGAGCTGTCGCTGTTTTTGGGGAGATACTTCATGATTGCTATTCGTAGTGTCCTTCAAGGCACTAAGATAGTAGTTATTCCTTTCTCAATGTTTTAACCTTGGACTTGAACCGAAGGTCCCGGAATGTGCTGAGTTGTGGTGAGTTGAGTCATGTGGTTTCTTAACCATGTAATTCTCACGCTATCAGTACAGGATGCTGACCTTTAACCCAAGATCCATTACGTTGAATCCTGAGGAACATCTTCTAACTCAAGATGACTAGGTAATTTCAACCCTCCTAGCCATAGGCTTTCTCTTTGAATCAAAAGGGTCACGACAAGAGTGTTCCTTAAGATTCTCATATCTTTGTTCTTGGTTCAGCTATACCAACCTTTTGGCATGGGTCCTACACATGAGTATTACCCCGTGCATCCAACATGATCTCAGGATTTTCCAGAGCACGTTCCTACTCTTAGCTGCTTTCCGAACTCCGTCCGTTGTTTGGAAACCAAGTTGCATAGGTGTGTTGGATTCTTCCATTGCAGTTCCTCTTGAGTTTCGTGAAAACATTCCACCTTGGAATGTCAGGAGAAACAAACTCCAGCACCTCGTTCATCTCTAGAACCAGGTCAAAGTTTTGTAATTCGCAGATTAAAGAAGTTTCATCAACTTCCATTCTGTTCTACCTTCGAGTATCACACTCTTACATATCAAGAGGCTATGTTTAATTTCATGGCCTTATTGATGAAGTGATGCTCTTATACATCCTTACTCACCTATCCTCCAAGCTTGAATGCTCAAGAAAGTCGGGTGCGCATTGAGGTGTGTATCAGTTATTCTTAGTAATTCTTATTGCTTTGAAAAATCTAAGAATCATATGTATCCTTCTTAGTACTATTGGTCACCCGGTCCCCACTTTAAGATGACCGTGTTACCAAATCTGTCCATTCCGGTGCACATCCTCGGTCCGAGAGTTAGGTTCATGCCAAAGTTTTCCAGACCATATCGGTTGCTTTGAAAAGCATGCCTCCCTTCGATTTCCAAGACATACTGGTAGGTTGTGATATTCTAGTTGTCTCTCTAGAAGTATCACCAGGTTGTTACCTGACCGTAATGTCTAAGCCAGGGGTAGTTTGAACCACTCCTTTCTCCAAGGAACCCTGCTGGATATCCTGGACTAGTTGGTTGAGCTTAATCACTAACTTGGAGAGTTGAAAGACAAAAGCTCATACTAACTTGATCCTTCGTTATGGGATGTCCACTTTCCTTTGCGTTGAAGCATGATATTATCTCCTTAATGGACATACTATCTTTCCACTCTTGATTTGATTTGGTCTATCGTCAAATCGAGAAAAGATCCAAGGACTATCTTGAGGGTGTTTTCACCCTTGGTGTTTTGCTCAAGTACACCTTCATGTCCTTTGGTCTGACCAATATTCTGCCTTGTTCATATATCATATGAATCCCTCTTCTTGGAGTGTTTTGATAAGTGTGTTGTTGAGCCCATCAATGACATTCTTATATCTCCAAGTTGCAAGAGGTTCATGTTGAACACTTGGCATTAATGTTGGAAATTCTCGAGAACCATCTTTGTGTCATCACGAAGTTGTGTTCTAGATGTTTGAAGTCACTTACTCCGGTTCATGTGCTTATGGTGAAGGTTTTTGCCATGGATCTAAGTAAAGTTTTCTTGTTCCTTCGGGAATAATCCCAAGTCGGTCATGCACGTGTGGTCTATCCTTGAGATGGTGGGTTGTTACCTCCATTTTTTGAACCAGTTTTGTATCCACACCAAGCCACTGACTGACCATACGTGAAAGAGAAGAAGTCTAAGAACTTCGTTATCTCGGTAATCATCTTTCCCACAAGGACTCCGATGTGTTCCTCCGTAAGGAATTAATGCAGGTGTAACCGTCTTTCACAAGTTGCTAATACATGAGTTCCGTAATCCTGCTCATCTTCTTGAGCTTGACATCGTATCCCATGTCTTGAGAATCTAGTAGATATATCTCGTTGATAACCGGTGCAATCTCTTCGCTCAAACATACCGAGTCTAAGTTATCAATCCACTAACCAGAGCTGAATCTCAAGCAGCAAGGATGGTTGGTGTTTCCTTAAGGGTGTTGAACTAGATCCATTTGAAAACACGGCATGGTTGATGTTGTGGTTGACACAATTAGCCGTAAGGACTAATGTCATATCTCTTTGAATCTGTAAGAACAACCACTCTCCGTGAGAATTCTTGTCTGGCTTATTCCAACAAGTTTCCCCCCCTTTCTTCCAAACCGGAGTTTTACATTGACTGGATGACCTATAGAAGGCTTGTCGTGAGCCTGCTGTCGGTATCTAGAACATCCAACAGAACCTGGAAGTTGATTCTTCCAATGTCTCTTCGTTGATCCTCCAAACTTTTCTTACAGTGGAAACAAGTTCACCATGAAAACCATCTCTTGGTCTTTTGGAACCGCCATGGATCAGTTTCCTTCTCAAGTCGTTGGTACTTGAAGTTCTGTTCATCTCACACATTGTGTGAATTTGTCAGTCACTTCAGCCATGGGATCTTAACCACGTGTTCAATGTATTGCTATGTCAAATCCACAATAGGAAAGAGATTCCCTATCCTCTTCCGGTGTTTCAACCCTCATTGGTTACCCATCCTCATGCTGTGATCAAGAATTCCTCCTTTGTTACGGTGTTTCCACATCTTTCGGTTACTCATCTTCTGTTGTGAAGTAACATCCCGATCTTTGACAAATATTTCGACAAAGTTTTGACGGAGTGAAAGTTCCGTTATCTTCCGTGTCCACTCTGAAGAGTGAACATGATCTTGTATCGATTTCTCTCTGACGCACGATTACAGTGTTTTCTCGTGTTTCCCCTCTTCTACGAATATTACCTTGTGGTATCCAAGACAATCTTTTCCATCTTGGTACTCTGTTTGAAGAAACCTCGGAGTTATAAGTTGTTCAGCCTTTCTTTTCCAAAAGGATTTAAAGTCTTGTGCAAAGCTCATATTCTAAATCCTTTCCAGAACATTCGTCCATAAACTTGAAACCATCTTTTCTTCTCTCCGTTATCTTGATGTGTTTCATGCCTGCTAACTCAAAAGTTCTTTATGAACATCCTGGCATGAGTTACCCACGGGATACTCGATCTTCGTGAAGATCATTTTCTAAGAGTTTCCCTCTCACCTAAGGTGTAGCCGCTGGAGATCTTCGCAAGTGCTACAGGCCAACCTCTTCAAGAAGAGAACCGTAAGGTTCGAGAAGATCGCTCAAAACCGGTGTTCCTTCTTTCTTCTCCTTCGGGAATCTCGGGACGAGATTCTTGTAAGGGGGGTAGATTTGTAACATCCCAATTTTGCTAAACTAGGGTGTGTGGTGTGTGTTCATCCCATACATGCATGGAAGCAAAATTTGAAACCAATTTAAATTGTAAATTTAAATGGTTTGAGAAAAATCCCACAAATGGTACTCATTTTGGTTCCCAGAATCTTGTTCTGAAAAGTATTTCAATTTCACCAAAGCAATACATGGTGAGGTTGGAAATTTCATAAGCTTTCCAAAATGTATTTTTGCTAATTTTTCTGTTTGCAAAAAGGTCTCCAAAACTCTGTTTTCTGTCCTGTTTTTAAATGGAAAAGGGCCTCTTTGTAGTTTTCCAGTCTCCAGGGGGGTTTTCGTAAAACGACGTTTTAACGTCTTCTTCCTCGAGACAGTAGGCGCACTGGTCGTCGACGTCGCCGCGCCACGTGCTGCTACCGCCCTTCCACCTCTCTCGTGCGTGGATAAGGAGGACGAGGAGGCCTCTACTCCTCCCTCCTGCTCGCTGCTTTGCACTCCCTCTCTCTCTGTAACCTCCTACCGAAGAACGAACCCTAGCTACTGTTCGGCCGGCCGCCGGCTATCGCCGCCGTTACAGGCCTTCCCCCGTTGATTCGAGGCCACCATGAGCTCCGCCGTCGCCTCCTACGCATCCTGGACGAACCTAGCTTGACGGGAGTGTCCGAGTCGCCGGAATCGGCCTCATCTTCCTCGTCTCCGGCCGGCCCTCGTTGCCGTCCGATCTCCTCCTCCAGTCCTCCTCCGGCTTCTCCGTCCGCCCCTACGTTTTCCTGGTGAGTCAAGGAGAGCTCCGGTGTCCTCGGTTTGGGTTAGGGTGCTCGTTCGCGTGGCCGTCGTCGAAGCCGTCCATCGCCGCCGCAGGAGCCGCTCGCCGTCGACTCTCCAGTGGCATTTACGGAGCGGCGCCGCCACTGGTTGGTCGCCTGGGATGCGGTGGGCCAATCGCACCCCTCCTTGGGCGCCAATTCGGCCCCAGGCGACGGCGACGAGCACATCCGGCCACTGCCGGCCGGTTGCTGACGTCGCGCTGACGTCATGATGACGTCAGCGTGGGGCCCTCTGTCAGCCGGCTTTTCTGTTTTTGTATATATCTAGAAAAGAAATTTAATTTAACACGTTGGCCCTCTTTTGTTTAATAAATCCAGAAAATGTTTTAATATTGGAAAATCAATAAGTATTAAAATATTAATCAGAAAAATATGATAAAATATGGTTGTGTTCAGAAAAATGTAATCTATCCAAATATGTCATTTTCATATATGTTTGAGAAAGTTGATTTTTGAACATTATTTTAATGTTGTTAATTCATTTAAAATAGAAAAATAAGTTTTTATTCACAAAAATTAGAAACTTAAAAGTTATATACCAAATTGCTCAAAATGACGAATGCAACCTGTTTATGATGTTTTCAAACCCATTTGAGCAACTAAAACTTGTACTCACTTTCATAACCGTCCGAACCCCCCCCCCCGGGGTCTATTTCGGGCTAATTCCAGTAAAAGTGCATAACTGACATACAAACCCTAGCAACCCAACGATCATGCTTAGGGTTTTATTTAAGTGCATTAACTTGCTCATGCATACATGTTGTGCATTGCATCGATTCCATGTTTGATTGTTGTTTTTCTCTTTCGGTGTTGTTTCCCCTCGGTAGAACGTGACTCCGAAGAGAAGGCCAGCAGTTCAATGGCGAATACTTGATCCTAACCGACAAGTCAAGCACTTATTCCAGAAGATCTTTATCTAGTTTTCTTATAACCAAGGCAAGCGTAACCTCTTATCTGCTCATATATGTTTTCGAACAACATTTGATTCTCGTACTTTGCATTCGATTCCAAAGTATTTGATGCTAGTAGACATAGTTCACCTATATGCTGCATTGCCTCTATATCCTGATCCACTGCTCCTAGCCGCCATAGATTTGCTTGTGCGCATCGCCAGAGTCTCATATCTACTACCGCTTAGTTTCATATGTTTGTTACCTCTGCTCCATCCGGTTGATGAATCAGAGCTGCGATAACCTAGTATGATATGATGACGTGGTAAGATGAGCACTGTGTGGTTAACTTGACTAAGGCTTGGATGGGAGGCCACTTGGGAAGTGGTTGTTTGTCCTGTACTTGTCAACCCTAGGAGTAAGGTCTCGCCACGGAAACCAAGACTGAGCGTGCAACCACACGCGGGGCCTAACAGACCGCGCTCGACTAACTAACTTGTTTGGTTCTATCCGTGAGTCACGTAGTTTGGGATTTCCATCTGCATGTGAGTCTAAAACCTTTTGGAGGTGTTTAGGGCGTGACCGGGACAAGTGATGGACGTACACGGATCTTGATCCCGACTCACAGAACAGGTGCCGTCAGGAGGTGGCCAACTCCCTGTTGACGGGGTGGCCCTGTTTGGGTTGACTCATGGATAGGGCTCGACAAGGTAAAGGTCATGGCCAACCACACTCTGCCGGCACATCGTCGGAATTGTGCCAATAGCTTGGCATTAAGAGTCGGATGGTACGTGTGGGTAAAGTGTACCACCCTGTAGGGATAAATCTTTTGGAAAGCCGTGTCCATGGTTATGGACGACTTGGTGAAAGTCACGGGGTCATAGATAACTTGAAAGTGGCGTAAAAGATGTTGGCAATGTTTGAAGGGTGCCTCCCCGGAGATGCCGGGAGGGGTGATCCTTGTAGCATGTGAGTTTCTGGGCAATGATGTCGGTGGATTCAAAAGATGATGATATCAGTAGTTGAGTTTCTCATCTATTTTACAAATAATCCATGAGACGTGTTATTCCTCCTCGATTTGGAAAACAAAGATTGCTTTACGCAAAACAGACTTCATAAAACCTTTCTGAAGACAGCAGATATATAATAGGTTAACTAATTCTTGTTGAGTACCTCCCGTACTCAGGTTTGCTTAATTTTGGTTCAGGTGGAGTTCGTCACTCCGGTGGTGATTCAACGTGGACATCGACGAGTAGTTTGGGGTTCCCAGGTAGCAGCCTGGAATCTATGGGCTGGGACGTCGCCTTATGTTGCGGCCTCTTAGGCCTTTTTGATTCTTGTTTATTAGCAACATAATATGCCTTCCGTTGTCTGATGTAATGTTGGGTCATGTGACCTCTGCTTGTAAGCTATACTGTAGTAACTCCTATTTAATAAAGCTTCATGTCTAGAGTACTGCTTTGATAGGTTGTTGGTTTCGAGCTCATTGTTATACAGTTTTGGCTATGCCTGCATAGTTGTCGCAGTCGAGGGGTTGTGGAGCCGATGATCCATGTCCGAGCCCGCCTGTCGATGTGATCGGCCTGGGGCGAGGTAACCCCAGTAACCCTCGATTGTTGTTGCACTTTCTGGACACATAGCATCTCTGTATAGCTTTGGTCCCGTTTCCTTCAGTTTCATTCGATTCGTGGACGCTTTGATATGCATAGTTGGTTATGACTAGCATGGATACAAGGAGTAGTAGACTGGGGATCCGGACTACGTGCCGATGAATCCAGTCCGCCTGCCGTTGTTTGTTGCGGCCGGGGCTGGTAACCCTGAAGCCCTTGTGGGTCCATGTCTAGGAGCACATAACAGTATGTATATCTCTGGGTCCGGGGTCGTGTCAAAAAACTCATCAAAAAACTTGACGGTGTGACCGCCAGAAACTTCATCATTGACGTAGTCATGAGATATGGCGTTCCGCATAGTATAATCACCGACAACGGGACAAATTTCTCTATTGGAGAGTTGGCAAAATATTGCCGACAAACGGGAATACGCCTAGACCTTGCATCGGTGGCTCACCCACAATCCAATGGGCAGGTTGAAAGAATGAATAGCTCAATCCTGCAAGGAATACGCCCAAGACTCGAATCTCCTCTTCATAGAGCATCTGGAGCATGGGTAGAAGAATTACCTTCCGTGCTTTGGAGTATCCGAATGACGCCAAATAGATCTACAGGGCAAACCCCGTTTTTCCTGGTTTATGGCGCAGAAGCAATGCTTCCAACGGACATGCTCCATGATAGCCCAAAAGTGCAGGCTTACGATGACTCGGATGCCGAATGTTCTCGACAGGATGACGTCGATATTTTAGAAGAAGAACGAGACCTTGTGCTTCAAAGATCCGCCATTTATCAGCAAGGATTGAGACGCTACCATAGTCAGAAAATCAGGCATCGATCTTTCAAAGAAGGTGACCTAGTGTTAAGATTGGTGCAAGAAAGGAAGCACAAGTTAGCCCCAGTCTGGGAGGGACCATTTGTCATTAGCAAGGCTATGAAAAATGGGTCTTATTATCTTGTAGATATTTGAGACACGGAAGATGATCCCAAGCGTCCGAATCGCAAAAGAAAGAGAAAGATAGATGTTGAGCTAGGAGAGACAAAAAAGCCCTAGAGCATCCAGCGGTTACGTCCCTTCTTCACTTAGTTCAATTTCTATGTAAACATCTTTGAGATCATGAAATAAATTTTTCGGAATTCATGCATTATTTGTTTTATCTGTTTTCATACAAAGCATAAGTCCGTTTTATCTATTTCCCAATGATCTTTCAAAATGCTCAATGTTAACCCGGATTGTGCCTGCGTGCTCGGAGTTATAAATTTTTTATGCTACTCAGCCTAAGGAGGCTTAAGGAAACCCAGATTGTGCCTGCGTGCCTGAGTTTCATACTTTTTGACAATTCCTTACTTCTTCTCTAAGTATTATCTGATTGTTTTTATGTCGGGTCACTGGAACTAGTTAGTAAAAATGCCTTTAGTACGATCCATGTTTTCGAGTTTTGACTGATTGGTTGTACCCTGTCACTTGGCATGAAGATTACGTACTATCGAGCCATTTCAAGCACTAAGGACAGTTAAGACATACAAACCAGAGAACTTAGAAGATAAAGGAATTAAACCCGGAAAACTTGCAAAGACTTAATAAATTAACTGCAAAAGCGGAGTACTTGTTTATACAAAAGAATAAATGGCATTACAATAAGTGTTACATTGTAAGATCAGTAATGCTTATATTTTCCTATCTTCTACCCAGGACCAAGCATCTTCTCAGGCAACCAACTCTTCTTCTTCGCTGCTGGATTCCTCAGGAGTTGTCGGGGTTGCCTCCTCGGGGTAGAAGGTGGAGATGTTCACCATAGTGGCGATCTTGGTGGCGTGACCTTTGATCTCATCAAAGATGTTGGTACGCTGGGCATCCATGTATCCTTGCGGGATGCCGGACGCCACGCGCCAAGATTTGGCGGTGGGGTAGTGCATACGCATGAGCCCAAGGGCCATGCGTGCACCACCTCGAGCCACGGAGCGGAGCCATGACTCCTTGTGGTTCGCCACCTCCACTATAGCCTCAGGAAGATTGCTGACTTCTGAGAGCTCCCCAGATTTCTCGAGAATATACTTGTTGATAAGTAGCATTCCCGCGTCCTTGAGCGCGGTGAAGACTTTCCCGAAGGCCCGGATTCTCTCAATCTGGGTAAGCTGGGGGCTACCTTCTGTTTCAATCAACAAGACAAATGTTAGAAAAACAGAAGAAGAGAAACATAGAAAGTCCGGTAAAAGACAAATTACTTACCGAGAATCCGATCCATCTCGGTGCCTTCTTCCAGACGCTGGTTCAGGGCGTTCTCCAGGTCCCTGATTGTAGACTTGTCTTTCTCGGCTTGGCTGGAGGCCTTAAATTCGGCAATGCCAACCACTAGTTGGCTGGCCTCCAGGTCCTTCTGGAGCTTCACAGTCAGCTTGTGAAGATCCAGGTTCTCGCGGCGGAGGTTCTCTGCGTTGTGGCATCTTCAGCAATTTGTTTGACTTTCTCCAAAGAAGCTGAAAAGCAAGTAAAGAAAGAGTTAAAAACTCGGAAAACTACTTAGAAAAAATCAAAACTGAAAGCAGAGAAATATATTACCTGCTGATTCGCTCAGCTGTTGTTGAGCAGATGCCAGATCCGCCTCTTTATCTCCAAGAATTTTAAGAAGGGTTTTCACCTCCTTGTTCTTGATGGTAAGTTTATTGAAAACTTCCGAGTTGATGTTCTCAGCAGTTTGCTGTAACACGGAAAAGAGACAAATAATGCTTAAGTTAAAAAAAGCATAACAATGAAAAAAGCATTCAGACAAAAGTATGCATTTGACTTATTGCTTGGGGGCTAGATATATTTACCTCGCTCATCTTGGTCAGGTTTGCCAAGTTTTCATTGAATTCTTTTGCATAGTATGCAAAAAGAATCCCAACATGGCAAAGGCCGTCCTGGATGACCTCCCGAGGTGAAACACGAAGTTATTCCTTACAACAAGCCCGCCTTGCGGCCAAGGACGGATTAGAGGTGCTGGAGCGAAGAATTTGGTAGCACACGGATGAATGTATCCGTGTTCGTCAAACGACTCTTCCTTTACCTTAAAGTCCTTGTCAAAAGTCGGAATGGGTTCCTCCTCAGTTGTACAAGAAGGGCCACCCATTTCCGGCACCGCCCTTTCCCTCGCATCCGTCTCAGATGCAATGGGATGGCTGGTCGGCAGGGGATACTCTTCCTCCCTTGCAGACTGGTTTTCTCCTCCCGGGGCAGCTCGGGTAGCAGGAGCTGTAGCAGGGGATGGGTGCACCCACTTGCCAGTAGCTGCCTTATGTCTCTTCAGTTTCTTTGGCTTCAGAGAAGTAGGAGCAAGGCTGAAAAAGAAAGGAAGTGAAAGAAATTCCGAGAAATCAGTTTTCCGAGAAAGTAAAATGAATCCTGCGACCAAAAGCAGAGAAAAATGTTAACCCAGATGATTACCTGGAAGTAGCGATGGGAATTCCGTCAAGTTCCACCACCTCTTCAGCAGTTGATGTCTTCTTGCGTTTCCGGCCACCAGAAAACTTAGCACGCATTGCGTCCAGTTCGGCATCGGTTGCAAGATCTTTATCGGTGAGGTCTGCAAACTATGGGAAAAGAATGATATCCGACTAAGTCAGGAAAACTGAGAAAGACAAAAATCCGAGAAATTGCCCAAAGATTAAAAAATATTACCTTTGGAACCGGGTTTCCTTCATGGTACATCTCTCGGCTTTCTTCATATTGGTCGCGTGTGGCGACCAAATGATTAACCCGCTTCTTGAAGTCCCTCTTCGAGAACGCCTTGTCTGTTCCCCTCATAGTAGCTTCCGGGCCCTTGTATTCACAGAAAAGCCGAGTTCGATGCGCCAGAGGCTGGATGCGTCTTCCGAACCAACACAAAACAGTGTCGGTTCCAGTAAGAGGAGGTTTGGAAGAGACGAGTTTGGCGATGCGCCGTTTGATTTTCATCAAATCATCCGTCAGAGTCTGAACTGCCTCCATAGCCCAGTTGTCCTGGGGAGTGGCATCCCCGTTTCCTTTCCAGGAAATGGGATGTCTTGGTGGTAGAAAAAGGAACCCATCTGAAATATGACGGATTCCGAGATTTTGATCTTGGGGAACCAGTCCTCCCTAAATATACGTAGGGTGAAGGATATGGTCCCGCAAGTCGGGAGTGAGCCCTCAGAGGGGTTTTGCTTAACCCCGAAGCAATACTACCAAAATTCTAACCTAGGCTCTAATCCTAGATACCCTTCAAAGAGGGCCTGGAACCCGGCTAGATAGAGAATGGAGTTTGGTGGCAGGTTCTGGGGTTGTATGTTGTAGTGGTTAAGAACTTGGAGAAAGAAGGCGGAAGGTGGAATTCCCATACCTCGAGAAAGATGCGAGGTTAGGAGAACCCTTTCCTCGGCTTTGGGCAAGGGCTCGGACTCGTCCTCCTCGTGCCGCCACTTCCCCTTCACAATCAGCCCTCCTTCTCCATTGTCGGAAGAAGGGAAGGGGCTAAGTTACACCGGCTGCAATTCCCGGATAACTCGCCTTCGTCTTCGGCTCCGGCGGCGGTGGCCGCAGCGGCGAGCTCCTCTCCGACGAGGAGGATTTTTTTCTTCCGCCGCTTCGGGGACGAATGGCGGAGGCGGCGCAGACGAGGAGGCTGCAAGGTTTTCAGCCGCGAGAAGGGGATCCTCGCGGGCCTGGCCGTCGAAAGGATTCTCCGGCATGTTCGCGGCGGCGCGGATCGAAGAGTCGAGCTGCGGGTCGATGTCGTTGATGATATCGTCGATGTCACGGGATGCGACGTTCTCCTACGCGGCGCGCGGTGAATCGCCGGATGCCATTTGCGGGCGGCGTAGTGAGGATTGCGAGCCTCCAATTGTAGATTCTGGGGACGACGCGGTGTGCACGGGCTCTGCTCGCTCTAAGTCTTTGGCTCGGGAGTAGTGGGCGCTTGAGGGCTTGGAAGATGGAAGAGAGAGCAGAAGAGAAACCGGAGTGCCCGTGGATGGCTATTTATAGCCAAAAATTCGTTACGATACGTGCTAACTGCTCTTTTGACCGTTAGATCTGCGACGCGTGTCACGCCAGAAAATCCGGGAAATGAGGAGGCGGAATGATAACTGTTATCTCCTCGTTTCACGCGAGAATCTGTGAGAGATACGTTTCAGGATTTGACTGAACCCAAACGTCCGTGATGTTAGCACGCTTTTATCGCTGAGGTCACGAGGTTCCTTCTCCACGAAGGCTCGTGGAAGAAAAGCCGGATTTTGGAAAATCCGAGTTTTGGGTTACATGTCAAGAAACTCCTTCTCTATGTTCGTGAGAGGGAAAGCCGGATTTTTATAAAATTTGAGTTATGCATCATGGCATCTTAAGAAAAAGAAGAATGAAGACAAAGAGCCAACATTTCTCGGAGCAGAATGCGAGTTGACGAAAGGTGTCAGGATCAAGTCTCAATCCTTCTTGGGGGCTACTATCAGATATATACTGAGTAGGGATATATCTGGCATGGTCCTAAAGAGTCGGATTCCCAGGGTGGCCTGATTGGTAATGGATCACAGTCCATTAGGCGACCCAGTAAGCTGACGCACAGAAGCCGGATTCTAGAAGAACCCGGACCACGGCCCAAAGTGGTGCCGCTTGGAGTAGAAGACGGATTCCTGCTTTCCAAGTTAGGATCTTTTCCGTAGTCCTCTAGGTTTCCTTTCTGTAAGCCCTAACCCGACTATTATATAAATCCGAACGGGAGAGAAGAAGAGAGAGAGCAATTAGCTAGAAGCCAATTCGCCGAGAAGTTGATCCTCGTCGAGTTAGCGAAACCTACTCACATTGTACTTTGTATACTTCAGGCTTCAGCCCTGATTTAGCGAGATTGCAGGAGTAGGAATGCCGCCTAAGTTGTGACGTACGGAACCTGGGTAAATTTCGTGTTCCTGATTGTTGTGCTACCACGTCCCCCCACGTTTCTACCCGTAGGCTCATGGTACCCCAGTCTATGAACTCTACTACGATGTCTCGACAGTTACTGTCGGATATATACTGAGTAGGGGTATATCTGGCATGGTCCTAAAGAGCCGGATTACCAGGGCGGCCTGATTAGTAATGGATCACAGTCCATTAGCACTACCAAATTCCGCATGGTCTGTGACGTTTCAATACCGTTGCGGATGGGCTCCAAACCGTCGCTAAGGGCAATCCGCGACGGTTTACGCGACGGAGTGAGAACGTTCCTGATCGACTGTCACGGATGATTCTGCGACGATTAAATGAACACTAATCCGTCGCGAGCTACTGGCCGGCCCAGCACAAGGCCCAACAAGGAGCGACGTTTTTTTTCGTCGCAATGTGTGTACACGTGGCATCGTTTTCCCGTTACCCGTTACTGACGTCACTTCCACCGTCTCTGACGTCATCATCGTCTTGACATTTTAAAAACGTCGCGATTGGAACTACCGTTACCTCCGTTAATGACGTCATAATATGTGCGACGTTTATTTTCTCGTCGCGGGTACAAGCAGTATAAGGTGCCACGTGTCGCTCTCATAATGTTCCACGTATACGCTTATTCCCGACGAATTTATAACGTTGACCGACGGTGCGACGTTTTAGTTCGTCGTAAGACGTCGCGAATCATGAGCCAGCACGTGTACCAACACGGCATGTCCACGTCGAAACGTTTCCGTGACGTGTTTATTTCGTCGCGATTTCCATCCAATAAGGTGCCGCCTCATGGACCTTACCATATAGTACCACGTGTCCTCGTATTCATAAGCATGGAAAATACTATACTAGTTTTCACAGCAAAGCAAACACAACAAATACATAAATTCCGAATAAGGTCACAACATAGCTCGCCAGCAAAGGCAGTCTAATACAGTTCAACAGACAACAAGCGGTTTCACAAAGGGCTACTCAGTTCCATATCTCGGATGAACTTGAGCCAACATGCCACCAATAAGGGTTTTTTACATTTCTTGACTCTTCTGCATACCTTTGTGTTCCTCCGTCATACGCAGCAATTCTTGTCGATGCTTCATCCTATCTGCATCAGCTTGTTCCTTGGCCTGCTTCAACTCATCAACTACAGACTGCAGGTCCTGCCTCTGTTTTCTCTCAGAATCAAGTTGAAGGTGAAGCTGAGACTTTGTTGCTCTTGCACTAGTTGTGACCCCACCTATGGTATTCAGGAACGAAGACTTTAGACGGTTCTTGGTCAGCACGGCAGCGACAGCTTCGGTGGCAGAAAGAGGTTCCTTGACAGCGCCATCTACTGAAGTACATTCTAGCATATGATATTGCATTTCTTCCTATAAAGCATGTAAAAGCTTTAGATGAAATAGAAGCTGAACTAGCTTGTAAGGAACATTGATATCATGACAAGCTTGTACATAACAAAGATGCAAATAGCAGATGACAAGCAATTAAGCACGCATGACAAGCTTGTAAGGAACATAAATGAAAAACATCACATGACAGGCATGTAAGTAAACATGGCTGAAAATAGCAGACGACAAGCATGTACAGAAAATAGATGAAAATAGCAGCTCACAAGGATAGATGAACTAGCAGATGAAAAGCAAGCAGCATGCATTTGCATGAACTATGAGATGACAAGCATAGGTGAAATAGCAGGAGTTTGCATCAGAATTCACAAAGGGAAGCATCAGTACGTATCTAGAAGAATCTATTGAGGTAATTGTTGATCCCAGAGATAAACAGTATTCTGAGGGACTTACAATTGCTCTTTTCACGGGCGAAGAGAATCCACGTGTCTTGTTGTTGTGCGTAGCTTTGAACAATTCAAAGGCATCTTCCCCCATGTCGCAGCAAACCTCGTAGCTACGAGAACCTGTGGCGCTATGGAACTGGACGGCCTGTCTGCTTTGCCTGGCTTTCATACAAGCCATCTACATAAACAAAGTATGAACTGATTAGACACAGTCCAGGTTATGGAATAGAAACAGTGGCAAGGTAGAGTGAACAAAGACAGTACCTGTTTCCTGACTGAGGACCAGTTATCGACTAGCCTGCACCATTCTGCTTCGCTCATGTGCCCAACTACATCAGGAGGCATTCGTACAACTCTACTCTTGTCTCTAACGCTGTCAAAAAATTCTTGCTTCAGAATATGGCGTCTTTGTCTTGTACAGTTCTTGAGATGCATCAGAAGAGATTGACGAATAACAGGGTCTCTGGGGTTCAGATGAAACTTTGACTGAAACAAAAGAAAGAGCACTTTTCAGTTATATGAACATCAATGGAATGAACTGGAAGGTTGGGTTACAGAACTTACAGACACATGGCCGTGGTAGGAGGAAAATATATCTTCCCTTCCCTTGTACTCTTTCCAATGGGGGAAGATAGGGACATTGTGCTTCACAGCTAATGAACACGCAGTAGCATACATGGCAGCAACCTTTGGGTCCACTGGCCTTGTCTTTCCCAGAGGAATAAAAATTCTGATCCTGTTTCCTTTGGACATGTTTCTTCTCCTCCGAGCCGCACCACTCGAAACAATGTCTTCACATGGGTAATCTACAGAAATTGTGGCATTGCTAGAGTTAATATTCTGCATTTTGGATTTCCCTCCACACATGGCCCCTCGTAGAGCATGCAATCTCTGTGATATGTCATCTTGCTCTTCGTTGCAGGCACCTTGCTCCTCGACTTGGGAACCTTGCCCCTCGCCTAGGAATGGTGGCAGCTCGCCTTGCACACCTGGCAGCTCACCGTAGGGAGGTACCTGCTCGCATTGGGCGGCTACCTCGTCGGCCTCCTCCTTCTGTTGGGCAGCTTCCAGCTGGCCATGGGCAAGTGCCTACTCGCCTTGGGAAGCTTCCTGCTGGCCTTGGGGAGCTGCCTCCTCGTCTTGGACCACTGGTCGCTTGAGTTCGTCATCTGCATACGGATGGACATGGGCAACTGCATGCTCGCGATGGGCCTTGACGCGCTTGCGTTTACAACCATGTCCACCAGGAGGCATCTTTGTCCTACCAGATGTACTCTTGACTTTAATGTTCCTAAGCTGCACGGTTCATATGTACCAAATCAACTAGGATAGTAGCACAAAATACATGGCAGAACAGTAATTAAGCCAGCAGTTCCACACAACATAAGTACCTTTATTGTTGAGCTATCATGCAAGGCATGCCTTATCTAGATGGTGGACATGGTATAAATGGAAATAAATAGCTTACAATATAAGTCTAGAATTGATGATTTATGCGAATAAATGAAAATAAATAGCGCATACATGTTCTTTACAAATAGCCTTATCTTTCATTGGGATGTGACAACATAGAGTTAGAAAATCTTAGTGATGCAATTCGCTGTTTGACCATATCATATCAGTAATCTAATTTGTGGACCTAAGTATGATAGGATCGCAGGAGAAGTGATCTTAAGCTTTATAGAAGCTCGAAAATAAGCAAACTCTGACCAAAGGAACTTGACGGCTACAAGGCAGGCCAGGTGGCAGATCTTGAGGACGACCTGGACGGCGAGGTGGCAGATCTTGACGGCGACCTGGGGGGCGAGGTACCAAATCTGGACGGCGTGGTGGCAGATCTGGATGGCGTCCTGGACGGCGAGGTGGAATCCCGGGAAGGCGAGCTGAGCGGCGGGGTGGACGACCGGGGACGGCAAGGTGGAAGCCCGGGAAGGCAAGCTGCACGGCGAGGTGGAAGACCGGGGACAGCCAGGTGGAAGCCCGGGAAGGCGAGCTACAGGGCGAGGTGGAAGTCCGGGGCGGAGTAGATGGGGTTTAGGAGGAAAGGGGGATTTCGGACAAGAAGAGGAGGGGAAATTTCGGCGAGGGGGCAGATAAGAGGGAGAGGTTCGAAATTTAGGGCGGCATAGGCGGCAAAGTTTTTGGTCGATAATTTGGGTGGGCGGCGCGAAATTTTCTGCGCCCGCCAGATTTTGGTACATTGGCTGGAGAACATTGCTGGCCGTTGGATACATGATGGATGGCCTAAAAAGATAACCATTATTGAAATATGTTATTTAAGGATAATGGGAAGACATCTATAAATTACTGACATAAACTATTACTAATAATAAATAAATTACCCTACCATTGTCTTGGGTGTTCCTTGAGCCTAACCTAACACAACCAAACAATTGGCTCCGCTTTGCTACCCCTTTTCCGGCTCACGTAGAGGGGCCAAAACGCCAGTTCCATCTTTTTTCCCAACGGGGCTATGGTTTCTCCGGAGAGGGGGCTCTGGAACGTCTGAATGCCACCACAACACATGGTATGCCATAACATGTGTGTTAGAGTGTGGCATGGGTCTTGGATGCCCAAGATTCCCTCGCTCTTTGTGCTAGGGTTTCACCGGCGTCGAATTCTCTCTCGCGGGTTCCAGGACTGCTTAATGAGAGCCCGAAACTCCCGGATCTAACGAAACTGGGGAATCTTGACAAGAGGTGGGCCCTACCATTTGTCTTGGGTATTCCTTGATCCTAACATAACACGACCAAGCAATTGGTTACACTTTGGTACCCCCTTTCGGCTCACGTAGAGGGGCCAGAACGACAGTTCCGTCTTTTTCCCCAGCGGGGCTATGGTTTCTCCGGAGTGGGGGGCTCCGGATCGTCTGAATGCCACCAAATCCCATGGTATGCCATACCATATGTGTTAGATTGTGGAATATAATGGGTCTTGGATGCCCAAGATTCCCTCGCTCTCTGTGTTAGGGCTTCACCGTCGTCGGATTCTCTCTAGCGGGTTCCAAGACTACTTAGAGCCCGAAACTCCCGGATTTGATGGAACTAGGGGGAATCTTGCCAAAAGATGTGGACCCTAAAATTTTCTTTGGTGTTCCTTGGGCATAACCTAACACAACCAAACAATTGGTTCCACTTTTCTACCCCCTTCCGGCTCATGTAGAGGGGCCAGAACGGTTGTTCCGCCTTTTCCCCCATCGGGGCTATGGTTTCTCCGGAGGGGGCTCCGGATCGTATGAATGCCACCAAATCCCATCGTATGACATACCATGTGTGTTAGAGTGTGTCATGGTCTTGGATACCCGAGATTACCTCGCTCTCTTTGTTAGGGTTTCACCGGCGTCGGATTCTCTCTAGCGTGTTCCATGACTACTTAGAGCCCGAAACTCCCGGATCTGACGGAACTGGGGGAATCTTGCCAAGAGCTGGGCCCTGTCATTTTCTTGGGTGTTCCTTGGGCCTAACATAACACAACAAAGCAGTTAGTACAATTTTCCTACCCCCTTCCGGCTCACATAGATGGGGCGGAATGACAGTTCCGCTTTTTCCCCAGCGGGGCTATGGTTTCTCCGAGAGGGGGCTCCGGATCGTCTGAATGCCACCAAATCCCATGGTACGTATACCATACCATGTGTGTTAGATTGTGTCATGGGTCTTGGATTCCCAAGAGTCCATCACTCTCTCTGTTAGGGCTTCACCGGCCTCTCTAGCGGGTTCGAGGACTACTTAGAGCCCGAAACTCCCGGATTTGACGGAACTAGGGGAATCTTGCCAAGAGGTGGACCCTAACATTTTCTTTGGTGTTCCTTGTGCCTAACCTAACACAACCAAACAGTTGGTTCCACTTTGCTACCCCCTTCCGGCTCACGTAGAGGGGCCAGAACGGCAGTTCCGCCTTTTTTCCCCAGCGGGGGCTATGGTTTCTCCGGAGGGGGCTCCGGATCGTATGAATGCCACCAAATCCCGTGGTATGACATACCATGTGTGTTAGAGTGTCATGGTCTTGGATACCCGAGATTACCTCGCTCTCTGTGTTAGGGTTTCACCGGTGTCGGATTCTCTCTCGCGGGTTCCAAGACTAATTAATGAGAGCCCAAAACTCCCGGGTGTGACGGAACTGGGGGAATCTTGCCAAGAGGTGTGCCCTACCATTATCTTGGGTGTTCCTTGGGCCTAACCTAACACAACCAAACAGTTAGTTCCACTTTGCTACCCCCTTCCGGCTCACGTAGATGGGGCAGAACGACAGTTCCGTCTTTTTCCCCAGCGGGGCTATGGTTTCTCCGGAGAGGTGGCTCCAGATCGTCTGAATGCCACCAAATCCCATGGTATACCATACCATGTGTGTTAGAGTGTGTCATGGGTCTTGGATGCCCAAGAGTCCCTCGCTCTCTGTGTAAGGGCTTCACCGGCGTCAGATTCTCTCTAGCGGGTTCCAGGACTACTTAGAGCCCGAAACTCCCGGATTGGACGGAACTAGGGGAATCTTGCCAAGAGGTGGACCCTAAGATTTTCTTTGGTGTTCCTTTTTCCTAACCTAACACAGCCAAACAGCTGGTTCAACTTTGCTACCCCCTTCCGGCTCACGTAGAGGGGCCAAAACGGCAGTTCCACCTTTTTCCCCAGCGGGAGGCTATGGTTTCTCCGGAGGGGGCCTCCGGATCGTATGAATTCCACTAAATCCCGTGGTATGACATATCATGTGTGTTAGAGTGTGGCATGATCTTGTATACCCGAGATTACCTCTCTCTCTCTCTGTGTTAGGGCTTCCCCGGCGTCGGATTCTCTCTGGCGTGTTCCGGGACTACTTAGAGCCCAAAACTCCCGGATCATACGGAACTGGGGGAATATTTCCAAGATGTGGGCCCTACCATTGTATTGGGTGTTCCTTTGGCCTAACTTAACACAACCAAGATATTGGTTCCACTTTGCTACCCCCTTCCGGCTCACATAGATGGGGCAGAACGACAGTTCCGTCTTTTTCCCCAGCGGGGCTATGGTTTCTCCGGAGAGGTGGCTCCAGATCATCTGAATGCCACCAAATCCCATGGTATACCATACCATGTGTGTTAGAGTGTGTCATGGGTCTTGGATGCCCAAGAGTCCCTCGCTCTCTGTGTAAGGGCTTCACCGGCGTCGGATTCTCTCTAGCGGGTTCCAGGACTACTTAGAGCCCGAAACTCCCGGATTGGACGGAACTAGGGGAATCTTGCCAAGAGGTGGACCCTAACATTTTATTTGGTGTTCCTTGTGCCTAACCTAACACAGCCAAACAGTTGGTTCCACTTTGCTACCCCCTTCCGGCTCACGTAGAGGGGCCAGAACGGCAGTTCCGCCTTTTTCCCCAGCGGGGGGCTATGGTTTCTCCGGAGGGGGGCTCCGGATCGTATGAATGCCACCAAATCCCGTGGTATGACATACCATGTGTGTTAGAGTGTCATGGTCTTGGATACCCGAGATTACCTCACTCTCTGTGTTAGGGTTTCACCGGTGTCGGATTCTCTCTCGCGGGTTCCAGGACTAATTAATGAGAGCCCGAAACTCCCGGGTGTGACGGAACTGGGGGAATCTTGCCAAGAGGTGGGCCCTACAGTTCTATTGGGTGTTCCTTGGGCCTAACCTAACACAACCAAGAAGTTAGTTCCACTTTGCTACCCCCTTCTGACTCTCGTAGATGGGGCAGAACGACAATTCCGTCTTTTTTCCCAGCGGGGCTATGGTTTCTCTGAGGGGGCTCCGGATCGTCTGAATGCCACCAAATCCCATGGTACGTATACCATACCATGTGTGTTAGAGTGTGTCATGGGTCTGGGATTCCCAAGAGTCCCTCGCTCTCTGTGTTAGGGCTTCACCGGCGTCAGATTCTCTCTAGCGGGTTCCAGGACTACTTAGAGCCCGAAACTCCCGGATTTGACGGAACTAGGGGAATCTTGCCAAGAGGTGGACCCTAAAATTTTATTTGGTGTTCCTTGTGCCTAACCTAACACAACCAAACAGTTGGTTCAACTTTGCTACTCCCTTCCGGCTCACGTAGAGGGGCCAAAACGGCAGTTCCACCTTTTTCCCCAGCGAGAGGCTATGGTTTTCTCCGGAGGGGGCTCCAGATCGTATGAATGCCACTGAATCCCATGGTATGACATACCATGTGTGTTAGAGTGTTTCATGGTCTTGTATACCCGAGATTACCTCTCTCTCTGTGTTACGGCTTTACCGGCGTCGGATTCTCTCTAGCGTGTTTCAGGACTACCTAGAGCCCGAAACTCCCGGATCTGACGGAACTGGGGGAATCTTTCCAAGAGGTGGGACCTACCATTGTATTGGGTATTACTTCGGCCTAACCTAATACAACCAAGAAATTGGTTCCACTCTGCTACCCCCTTCCGGCTCATGTAGATGGGGCAGAACGGCAATTTCGTCCTTTTCCCAGCGGGGCTATGGTTTATCCGGAGAGGTGGCTCCAGATCATCTGAATGGCACCAAATCCCATGGTATACCATACCATGTGTGTTAGAGTGTGTCATGGGTCCTGGATGCCCAAGAGTCCCTCGCTCTCTGTGTAAGGGCTTCACCGGCGTCGGATTCTCTCTAGCGGGTTCCAGGACTACTTAGAGCCCGAAACTCCCGGATTGGACGGAACTAGGGGAATCTTGCCAAGAGGTGGACCCTAACATTTTATTTGGTGTTCCTTGTGCCTAACCTAACACAACCAAACAGTTGGTTCCACTTTGCTACCCCCTTCCGGCTCACGTAGAGGGGCCAGAACGGCAGTTCCGCCTTTTTCCCCAGCGGGGGGCTATGGTTTCTCGGAGGGGGGCTCCGGATCGTATGAATGCCACCAAATCCCGTGGTATGACATACCATGTGTGTTAGAGTGTCATGGTCTTGGATACCCGAGATTACCTCACTCTCTGTGTTAGGGTTTCACCGGTGTCGGATTCTCTCTCGCGGGTTCCAGGACTAATTAATGAGAGCCCGAAACTCCGGGTGTGACGGAACTGGGGAATCTTGCCAAGAGGTGGGCCCTACAGTTCTCTTGGGTGTTCCTTGGGCCTAACCTAACACAACCAAGCAGTTAGTTCCACTTTGCTACGCCCTTCCGACTCTCGTAGATGGGGCAGAACGATAGTTCCGTCTTTTCCCCAGCGGGGCTATGGTTTCTCCGGAGGGGGCTCCGGATCGTCTGAATGCCACCAAATCCCATGGTACGTATACCATACCATGTTGTTAGAGTGTGTCATGGGTCTGGGATGCCCAAGAGTCCCTCGCTCTCTGTGTTAGGGCTTCACCGGCGTCAGATTCTCTCTAGCGGGTTCAGGACTACTTAGAGCCCGAAACTCCCGGATTTGACGGAACTAGGGGAATCTTGCCAAGAGGTGGACCCTAACATTTTATTTGGTGTTCCTTGTGCCTAACCTAACACAACCAAAAAGTTGGTTCCACTTTGCTACCCCCTTCCGGCTCACGTAGAGGGGCCAGAACGGCAGTTCCGCCTTTTTCCCCAGCGGGGGGCTATGGTTTCTCCGGAGGGGGGCTCCGGATCGTATGAATGCCACCAAATCCCATGGTATGACATACCATGTGTGTTAGAGTGTCATGGTCTTTGATACCCGAGATTACCTCACTCTCCGTGTTAGGGTTTCACCGTTGTCGGATTCTCTCTCGCGGGTTCCAGGACAAATTAATGAGAGCCCGAAACTCCCGGGTGTGCCGCAACTGGGGGAATCTTGCCAAGAGGTGTGACCTACCATTCTCTTTGGTGTTCCTTGGGCCTAACTAACACAACCAAACAGTTAGTTCCACTTTTCTACCCCGTTCCAGCTCACGTAGATGGGGCAGAACGACAGTTCTGTCTTTTCCCCAACGGGGCTATGGTTTCTCCGGAGAGGTGGCTCCAGATCGTCTGAATGCCACCAAATCCCATGGTATACCATACCATGTGTGTTAGAGTGTGTCATGGGTCTTGGATGCCCAAGAGTCCCTCGCTCTCTGTAAGGGCTTCACCGGTGTCAAATTCTCTCTGGCGTGTTCTAGGACTACCTAGAGCCCGAAACTCCCGGATTTGACGGAGCTGGGGGAATCTTTCCAAGAGGTGGGCCCTACCCTTGTATTGGGTGTTCCTTTGGCCTAAAATAACACAACCAAGAAATTGGTTCCACTTTTCTACCCCCTTCCGGCTCATGTAGATGGGGCAGAATGACAATTCCGTCTTTTTCCCAGCGGGGCTATGGTTTATCCGGAGAGGGAGCTCCGGATCGTCTGAATGCCACAAAATCCCATTAAAAGCCACACCACGTGTGATAGAGTGTGGCATGGGTGGATGCCTAAGATTCACTCGCTCTCCGTGTAAGGGCTTCACCGGCGTCAGATTCTCTCTAGCGGGTTCCAGGACTACTTAGAGCCCGAAATTGCCGGATTGGACGAAACTAGGGGAATCTTGACAAGAGGTGGACCCTAACATTTTATTTGGTGTTCCTTGTGACTAACCTAACACAGCCAAACAGTTGGTTCCACTTTGCTACCCCCTTCCGGCTCACGTAGAGGGGCCAGAACGACAGTTCCGCCTTTTTCCCCAGCGGGGGGCTATGGTTTCTCCGGAGGGGGGCTCCGGATCGTATGAATGCCACCAAATCCCATGGTATGACATACCATGTGTGTTAGAGTGTCATGGTCTTGGATACCCGAGATTACCTCACTCTCTGTGTTAGGGTTTCACCGGTGTCGGATTCTCTCTCGCGGGTTCCAAGACTAATTAATGAGAGCCCGAAACTCCCGGGTGTGACGGAACTGGGGGAATCTTGCCAAGAGGTGGGCCCTACAGTTCTCTTGGGTGTTCCTTGGGCCTAACCTAACACAACCAAGCAGTTAGTTCCACTTTTCTACCCCCTTCCGACTCACGTAGATGGGCCAGAACGGCAGTTCCGCCTTTTTCCCCAGCGGGGGGCTATGGTTTCTCCGGAGGGGGGCTCCGGATCGTATGAATGCCGCCAAATCCCGTGGTATGACATACCATGTGTTTTGGAGTGTCATGGTCTTGGATACCCGAGATTACCTCACTCTCTGTGTTAGGGTTTCACCGTTGTCGGATTCTCTCTCGCGGGTTCCAGGACCAATTAATGAGAGCCCGTAACTCCCGGATTTGACAGAACTGGGGGAATCTTGCCAAGAGGTGGGCCCTACAGTTCTCTTGGGTGTTCCTTGGGACCTAACCTAACAAAACCAAGCAGTTAGTTCCACTTTGCTACCCCCTTCCGACTCTCGTAGATGGGGCAGAACGACAGTTCCGTCTTTTTCCCCAGCGGGGCTATGGTTTCTCCGGAAGGGGCTCTGGATCGTCTGAATGCCACCAAATCCCATGGTACGTATACCATACCATGTGTGTTAGATTGTGTCATGGGTCTGGGATGCCCAAGAGTCCCTCGCTCTCTGTGTTAGGGCTTCACCGGCGTCAGATTCTCTCTAGCGGGTTCCAGGACTACTTAGAGCCCGAAACTCCCGGATTTGACGGAACTAGGGGAATCTTGCCAAGAGGTGGACCCTAAAATTTTCTTTGGTGTTCCTTGTGCCTAACCTAACACAACCAAACAGTTGGTTCCACTTTTCTACCCCCTTCCGACTCACGTAGAGGGGCCAGAACGGCAGTTCCGCCTTTTTCCCCAGCGGGGCTATGGTTTCTCCGGAGGGGGGCTCCGGATCGTATGAATGCCACTAAATCCCATGGTATGACATACCATGTGTGTTAGAGTGTGGCATGGTCTTGTATACCCGAGACTACCTCTCTCTCTCTGTGTTAGGGCTTCACCGGCGTCGGATTCTCTCTCGCGTGTTCCAGGACTACTTAGAGCCCGAAACTCCCGGATCTGACGGAACTGGGGGAATATCTCCAAGATGTGGGCCCTACCATTGTATTGGGTGTTCCTTCGGCCTAACTTAACACAACCAAGAAATTGGTTCCACTTTGCTACCCCCTTTCGGCTCATGTAGATGGGGCAGAACGACAATTAATTCCGTCTTTTTCCCAGCGGGGCTATGGTTTATCCGGAGAGGGGGCTCCGGATCGTCTGAATGCCACCAAATCCCATTACACGCCACACCACGTGTGATAGAGTGTGGCATGGGTCTTGGATTCCCAAGATTCACTCGCTCTCTGTGTTAGGGTTTCACCGATGTCGGATTCTCTCTGGCGTGTTCCAGGACTACCTAGAGCCCGAAACTCCCGGATCTGACGGAGCTGGGGGAATCTTTCCAAGAGGTGGGCCCTACCATTGTATTGGGTGTTCCTTCGGCCTAACCTAACACAACCAAACAATTGGTTCCACTTTGCTACCCCCTTTCGGCTCACGTAGAGGGCCAGAACGACAGTTCGCCTTTTTCCCGAGCGGGGCTAGCTATTGAATCTGCATTTTGTCTTTCAAAAAAATCGGGGAAATTGTTTTTATTCTGTCAGATCAAACGGATGGAGTATCTTGTGGTTAAGTTATTATTATTCTGTATTAATTGTTTTTCTTTCCATTTCAAATTATTTTTCTTCTCTTTTGTGAAATGTTTTGGGCAACTGGCGCCAGGCCGGCCCTTTATTGCGCGGGAGACGCAGCGTCAAGCCGTCAACCCCTTCGGGAAGGCGCGCCCTTTAATTGCGCTCACCTCCCCCTCTCTCTCTTCTAGTCATATCACTCGCTCTATCTCTCTCACCGCCTTCCTGAGCTTCCCCTCTCTCCGTAGACGGGTTTTCTTCCGCTGGGACATCGACAGCACCGCGGTGACCATCCTCGGCGGAAACGAAGGCCAGGCCTCCTCTTCCTCCCTTGGCAGGCAGGATCTTCATCGGCTTTTTTTCAGATCACCGCGTGCGTCGTCCCGTCCTCTTCGAGGGCTTTGGCAATGGCGGTAAGATGATATCTAACCCTCTTATCCCTTGTATGTATCGTAGATCTGTAGATTGAGCTCGATTTTTCTGCGTAGCACGACATGCACGGTAGATCTACATGTTTTTACCGTTCATTCTGCGTCTCTGCTTTGTATTTTCTCCTGTAGACGTGGTTTTGTTCTATGGCTTAAGTTTGGGATATCCGGCACGCTTAGTTCATCTATTTCCACCATGATTTCGATAGGTTATGGTTTAATTCCGTACCCGATTTGGGTGCTTCAGTTAGATTAGGCTTAGATTTGGGGTTTTTTTTGGGTTCACGGCTTAGATTTGGTATTTTTGCAAGGTTATTTCAATTTTGACCAAATTATTAACACTTTGGCTAATGATTTACCGAGGCCAGGTGCTAGTAGTGACTATACTTGTTGTACTTAGAAATTCTTAGGTCAGATTCATTTTTTCTGTGCATTTTCCATTGTTCCACCTGTTTTTCTTTTGTGTATCCTAATTTATAAACATGATGAATGTCCTCCTAGTTATATGCCGATGATTAAACTAGGCCATGGTAAAGGCCGAGAGAGTGTCTATAATACCTTGTAGTGTATACAATTTGAGTATTTGTATTCGTATATGCTATTATAGGCTCCCGCTTGGCCTTGGTTTGCATGGCAATGATATCTGAGGCTCGTATTACATTTGTTTCTATTGTTCCACATTTCTTTGCCTTGAATGTCCTCCTTGTTATATGCCGATGATTTAAACTAGGCCATGGTAAAGGGAAAGAGAGTGTCTATAATACCTTGTAGTGTATACAATTTGAGTATCTGTATTCGTACATGCTATTATAACCACTCCTTTTTCCCTTGGTTTGCATGGCAATGATATATGAGGCTCGTATTACACTTGTTTCCATTGTTCCACTTTTCTTTGCCTTGAATGTCCTCCTTGTTATATGCCGATGATTAAACTAGGCCATGGTAAAGGCAGAGAGAGTGTCTAAAATACCTTGTAGTGTATACAATTTGAGTATTTGTATTCGTATATGCTATTTTACGCACTTTCTCGGCCTTTGGTTTGCATGGCAATGATATATGAGGCTCGTATTACATTTGTTTCCATTGTTCCACTTTTTCTTTGCCTTGAATGTCCTCGTTATATGTCGATGATTTAAACTAGGCCATGGTAAAGGCAAAGAGAGTGTCTATAATACCTTGTAGTGTATACAATTTGAGTATTTGTATTCGTATATGCTATTATAGGCACTCGCCTGGCCTTTGGTTTGCATGGCAATGATATATGAGGCTCGTATTACATTTGTTTCCATTGTTCCACTTTACTTTTCCTTGAATGTCCTCCTTGTTATATGCCGATGATTAAACTTGGCCATGGTAAAGGGACAGAGATTGTCTATAATACCTTGTAGTTTATACAATTTGAGTATCTGTATTCGTACATGCTATTATAGCCACTTCTTTTTCCCTTGGTTTGCATGGCAATGATATATGAGGCTCGTATTACATTTGTTTCTATTGTTCCACTTTTCTTTGCCTTGAATGTCCTCCTTGTTATATGCCGATGATTTAAACTAGGCCATGGTAAAGGCAAAGAGAGTGTTTACAATACCTTGTAGTGTATACAATTTGAGTATTTGTATTCGTACATGCTATTGTAATTACTTCTTTTTGCCTTGGTTTGCATGGCAATGATATATGAGGCTCGTTTTACATTAGTTTCCATTGTTCCACTTTTCTTTGCCTTGAATGTCCTCCTTGTTATATGCCGATGATTAAACTAGGCCATGGTAAAGGGAAAGAGAGTGTCTATAATACCTTGTAGTGTATACAATTTGAGTATTTGTATTCGTACATGCTATTATAGGCACTTTTTTTTGCCCTTGGTTTGCATGGCAATGATATATGAGGCTCGTATTACATTTGTTTCCATTGTTCCACTTTTCTTTGCCTTGAATGTCCTCCTTGTTATATGCCGATGATTTAAACTAGGCCATGGTAAAGGGAAAGAGAGTGTCTATAATACCTTGTAGTGTATACAATTTGAGTATTTGTATTCGTACATGCTATTGTACGCACTCTTTTATCCCTTGGTTTGCATGGCAATGATATATGAGGCTCGTATTCCATTTGTTTCCATTGTTCCACTTTTCTTTGCCTTGCAATGTCCTCCTTGTTATATGCCGATGATTTAAACTAGGCCATGGTAAAGGGAAAGGGAGTGTCTATAATACCTTGTAGTGTATACAATTTGAGTATCTGTATTCGTACATGCTATTATACGCACTTCTTTTGCCCTTGGTTTGCATGGCAATGATATATGAGGCTCGTATTACATTTGTTTCCATTGTTCCACTTTTCTTTGCCTTGAATGTCCTCGTTATATGCCGATGATTTAAACTAGGCCATGGTAAAGGCAAAAAGAGTGTCTATAGTACTCTTTTTTCCCTTGGTTTGCATGCCATGATAAATGCTAGGAGATCAGATCCAATACGTGGCAGTGATACAAGGCCACGTCTTGTATTACTTCCTGGTATTGGGCTCGTTCTTCTAGCAAGTGTTGGCAATGTGTTTATGAGGCTTGTTTTACATTTTTTTTGCATTGTTCCATATGTGTTTATTCTGACTGCATGTTACAATGAATTCTAGGGATGCCCTTTAGTGCATGATCACCTATGTGTTTATGAGGCTTGTTATCACTATGCACAATTTATAAGCTGATTTGGTCAATGATGATGACTTTGATACATGTATATTTGGCTGATGCCTCACTGTCTCCACCAGATGGCCAGAAAAAGTAAGAAGCAGACACAAATAGATGTGCCATGTCTTCGCTTTTGCTGGCCCACCTAGCATAGCAAAGTTATGTATGATTGCTTTGTCTCTAAGTTCCCTGAGTCCAATGAGTACAGAGCTGTGACTATAGATGTTGTTTTGAATGTGCATGATCCCTTTAAGTCGATGATTAAAATGTGTCACCATATCATTGCAATGAGGGTTCCATACTATCTTGTGCAATGTACAAGCACATTCATTGTGCATTGCTCTTGGTAGTGTAGAATTACTTCTTGGATAAACATGGTTGTGCTTTTATTATGAGGCATTACCAGTTGTTCGTAGTTTGGCCCCAGTTTTACATAAATGTCTTCATGAAAGAATTGTTCCTTTTTAGAACTAATCTTCTTATATGCACATTTTGTAACTTCTGCTTCTTTTTTGCTTGATTAACATTGTATTCCATGCCCTGTATGCAAGAATAATTGCCCAAAGGTTGATCCTTCTACATCCAAGTTCGGTGTTGCTGTACAAGAGTGTCACCTCAAGTCAGTGGTAAGAAAACAATTCTTGTTCTTACACTTGTATTATGTATTGTGTTTTTATTACAACATCTAATTTCCACGTTTCTTTTTATTTCTGATGCACATATTGTACCGTGCAATGCTCGGATAGCATTCAACAAGTTAGTAGGCGAGCGTGTGCTGTTTAGTTCCCATGGCAGGAAGTACACCTTTCGTGTGTCAAAATAACAGAGCAAGACCCGTTTGCACGGGATACAATGGGACTGGTTCATCGAGGAAAAGAACATCTCCGTGGGAGACATACTAGTGTTTTCCATGATACCAAGGCCCACTATCTACGTTGCTATTATTGGTGACGCCCAAGATGACTCACTTTGCATTTCAATCGAAGATGACTCAGTTTCAAGCGAAGATGACTTAGTTTCAAGCGAAGATGACTCAGTTTGCAGCGTAGATGGCAGTTCTTATGATGAGATGCATGATGAGGATTCTAGCAATTCTGGTGATGAGATGCATGATGAGGATTCTATCAATTCTGATGATGAGGTCCATGCTGAGGATTCTGACAATTCTGCTGATGATGATGCCAACATCGTATATGCCCAAAGAGCCAATCTCGACAATCACGAGAAGAACCGCCTGGCCCGGCTTCTACCCGTTGGACCCTATGTTGGGCTTCCTTTTGTGACTCGTTTCACCGTCACAAACGCATCACTATACTATGGTATGTATCTATAAGACGCCCTCCTCTTTTTGCAAGTAAATTTCCAAGAACCATGAGAAGGTCTGCTAACATGGTATGTTATCTTTCATGCTTAGAAACTACCGAAGTTGATAGGGGAACACACTGGCCTGAGGAATCATGGTAGGGTTGGCCTACGACTTAGAGCAGAAGAGGATGTCACCACCATTTCTTACAACAAGAAAACCGACGGCCGCATTATCCTCGACAAGCTGGTGTGGATGGTTTTCGTCCAAGGCAATAATTTTCATAATCAGCAACCTGTTTTGATCCTTGTGAGGGAGACCGATGACCCTAGGTTGGAGGCGGTCATTGAGACGGGGGTGATATAGAACCGGAGAAAAGTATGCATTGTTGGTGAAGGGACAAGGCTGCTGCTAAGCTAGGCCTATGAACTTCTTATTTTGTCTGGCTGGATTGTAATTTCATTTGTTTCCTGGACTTGTTAAGGTTTAGTTTGTTTCGTAAACTTCTAAGGTATATTATCGCTGGTAGATCCCTCGTGCTAAAACCCGAGTAAAGATCAAATCGCTAATAGCTGCTAAAACCTCGAGTTTAGATCAAATCCCTCGTGCTGGTAGATCGTGCAACTCATCACTGCAGAACTCAACAAAAGCCTGGCAAGCCAACGGTCACTGAACTTCTCGACGTCGTCGCTATCGCATAAATACGACCGAGCACGGACCACACAACCTACCTTCTACGCCGCCGCCATAGCCCCCTGACCTCCCCCTCACTCTCGGCGTTGATTACTACATGCCGCCACAGCCCCCCGACCTCCCCCCTCACTCTCGTTGCTGATCCACCCGATGGTGCCGCGCGTGAGAAGCAGCACCGGCTTCCGAGGAGTGCAGCTGCGGCCGTCCGGGCGCTGGTAAGCGCAGATCACACACAACGGCGTGCGGTGGTGGATGGGCACCTTCGACACGCCCGAGCTCGCCGCCCGCGCGTTCGACGTGGCGGTGTGGCGGTTCGGCCGCCCGCGCGCCGGGCTAAACTTCCGGGACGTCGAGAGCAGGGAAGTTGCCGAGTTCCTCGCCCTGGATATGAGGATTGTGACCAGCAAGAAGGAGAAGGAGAACCGCCGCGCATTCGTGCAGCTGCGCATCCGCCGAGACGACGAGGCCACGATGGAGAGGTTCCGCCGTGATCACCCAGATCTGGTACAGGCGCAGTTGCGGCTCGACGCTCAGAGGGACGCGGAGATGCGAGCTCGTACATCCCGGGGGGGATGCTGGCCCCTTCACCATCGCCATCTCATCGTCGGATGAGGAGATGGACGACGCATTCTGGGAGAGCCTTATGCAGGACTCCGATGACGACGAACTTGACGACACATTCTGGGATGATGTGTAGTGTTTTACAGTGTGGAAGATGTTGAAACGTGTCAAAATAATCAAAATTTTGACGTTTTATGTGTTCGTTGAAGTTTCAACATTTCTTCCTTCTTATTTTGGGCCGCAACTGTAGTAGGATAATTATGGGCTACAGAGTGCTATAAGGCCCAATAAAAAGGGCCTGACAGGAGAGGGCCCAAGAAAGTGCCATCATGGCCCAAGTGTGGAAACAACCGCTCCTCCACTCACCGCAGTAACCCTGGCATGCACCACGCCACGCGTTCGTCACGATATTGTGAACGTGAAACGCGTCGCTTTAGTTCTGGCGGCCAGTTATTGCTCCGTCGTGCATACGGATCCTCCGTTCCACTCCCCCTCCCGGTGTATAAATAGACGAACTCTTCAGTTCATCCTCTATCTACCTCACCGCCTCCCCTCAAGCGAAAACCCTTTGACGTAGTAGGTTCCACCGGCGATCGTTCCTCCAGGCGGCCATGGCTCCATCAGCGAAGCGGTCTGCTGCCCTCTTGTAGGTTGCATTCCCGTTCACGTACTGCTGATCCGTTTCTGGATTCCTCGTGATTTCGTCTTTCTTAGATCCTTTTCAGAATTCCTGGTGCTTTCATCTTTCTTAGATCCGTTTCTGATTTCCTCATGATTTCATCTTTCTTAGATCTATTTTTCCTTTTAGATTAACATCAACTTCCTATCATGCAACTATCTACAGGGCACATGAAGTCGAGCAGACGGTCATCTTCAGCGCTCTGGCAAAGAGGATTGACATCCTAGAAGCTGATCTTGAGAAGGCCTTGAAGCTCGCCTACGACAATCTCAACAAGGCTCGCGATGCCAGGTCTGAGCAGGTGGCTCAGGGCGAAGCTTCCCTCATAGCGTTTCGGAAGTTGATGGATGATACGTCCAAGTTGAGGGCCAGCAACCTCGAACTGACCAAGCAGGTTGGGGAACTGAAGATCGGTTTAGCCCTGGCAGAGCAGAAAACCCTGATCACTCTCCTCGCAGTTGTGACTCCCCAGACAAGGGAGGATCCAGTGCCATCGGAGGATCCAGTCCCGACGGAGGATCCAGTGCCATCGGAGGAGCTGTTGGCCCCCTACTGATGCTCTTTATTTAGCCCTCTACTGCTGCCCCGTGCTTCTGATGTCCTGTTTAGATCGACAATCTCGTTCATATCGTGTGGTTTCTATTAATATGTACGTAGTCTATGTTTATGTTCAACTACTATGTTTATTTTCTTAAGATAGATATAATTCGAGTTCACAATATGGAGAAATAGATGATAGAAGTTTCGATGGATCTAAGTGACAGAAGTTAAAAGGGTTACATTAGACTAACTCCGATGCAAAAACATATAAGTTGATTTCACAATATGGACAAATAAATGACAGAAATGAAAAGGGATATATTCGACTAATCTGCGACGTTCTCGTGGAACGAAACTCGCCTCCAACTGGGCTTATTGGGCCGGGAACAAATATCCGCGACGGAACATATAAGAAACGTCGAGATGGACCGTGTCCTTCGAGAGCAAATTCCACTTTTCAGCCATCCGCGACGGAAACAACACGACGTTATCAAAACATGCCGCTCAAAACGTTCTGGATCGCGCGGAATTTGGTAGTGTAGGCGGCCAGTAAGCTGACGCACAGAAGCCGGATTCTAGAAGAACCCGGACCATGGCCCAAACTGGTGCGGCTTGGAGTAGAAGACGGATTCCTGCTTTCCAAGTTAGGATACTTTCCGTAGTCTCCTAGGTTTCCTTTCTGTAAGCCCTAACCCGGCTATTATACAAAGCCGGACGGGAGAGAAGAACAGAGAGAGCAATTAGCTAGAAGCCAATTCGCCGATAAGTTGATCCTCGTCGAGTTAGCAAAACCTACTCACATTGTACTTTGTATACTTCAGGCTTCAGCCCTGATTTAGTGAGATTGCAGGAGTAGGAAGGCCGCCTAAGTTGCGACGTACCGAACCTGGGTAAATTTGGTGTTCCCGGTTGTTGTGCTACCACGTCCCCCCACGTTTCTACCCGTAGGCTCATGGTACCCCAGTCTATGAACTCTACTACGATGTCTCGAAAGTTGGCGCCCACCGTGGGGCCAGCAACGTCAGGCGTTATGTTTTGATCGGGGATACTCGGCGGAATCGGCAGTACCATAACTGTCGGAAGCTTGGAATTCGACAACAACGTCGGGCGCTTCCTCGACAACGGATCGTACATGCTAGCACGAAATCATCTGGTAAGTGCCTGCATTTTTCGGATTAACTGCAGAGGCAATGGGATTCTGTGGTGGAAGTAGATTTATCCCACCCGCCCTATACCCAGTTGAAGAAAACTATGACGCCGGATTTTGCTCAGATCGCCAATATCCTACTGAATTTGCTGCCTCTTCGGAGATGCCCGCAATCAGATCTCACTTTATTGGTATGGTGCAATCCGAGATAGCCGAAAACACGGATGAAAGCAATCCCGTGGAAGAAGCAGAAGTAAATAACCCCACACCAAAGGTGGAAGATCCGACACCCGTCAACACGACGACGAACTCGGAAGCCGATTCTGTACTAGCCGCCATAGAGGCAAGATTGGAGTCGGAACCTAGATCTGAAGACATAGATTCAGAAGACGAGGATGAAGACGCTTTCAAAAGAAAGGTCAAATCTATGCAAGGGGGCTTCCATGAAGTGCTTATGGCAAAACCGGCTGATAACTCGGATGCTGAAAGCGATGAAGATCCCAAAACACCTCCACCAGATGAGGAAATAGAGGAGGGTGAAACCAGCCCTATTTACCCCGATGTCAAGGAATTGACAGAAGAAGAACCTGGTAAAAAACCTCCCACCTCCAAGAAGAAAAAAAAGACTGCCAAGAAACTCCAGTACAAACTCCAGAAGAAAAAGTTAGCAGATAATGCTAGCCAAAACCTGGAAGCGGGAGGAGCAAGCGGGGTCACACCTGTAGAGAAGAAAAAGAAGGATATCCCTGTCCCTGAACTGTCGGAGCAGGACGAGATTAATTTGATCCAAACCCCGGTCGGACCATACGAGCCACTGGAAGTGCTGGAAGCCAGAAGGCAAGCCATTATGCGGCAACAGCAACAACTATTCCGATCACAAAAAAATCTCTTCAAAGCTCAAGCCGCTGTAAAAGAAAAGCAAGAGGAAATTGAAGAATTGGAGAGACGGAATATGTCCGGGATACAACCCACGAGACTACCCGGAATCGCAAGGCCTGATGTACTGCCAACAAAGGAACGGTTCCAAAACCCTTCCTGGCAACGACAGGTTGACGACGTAAACGCCAAGGGAGAATGCATCTATAAGACCGCAACTGAATACGCGGAGGCCGCGTTCGCCATCCTCAATGATGATCTGTACTCCAACGACAAAAAGATGCAGGGGGTGTATGCTTCCTTAGGAAAGGCATTGCAACAGCAACAGCGAGGGCATGCAAGATCAGGGAAGTTGCATGACGACTCGGCCCTATGCAAAACCGCCACATGCATCGCTGGAGATTCAGGCAATTCCAAAGAGAAGAAAGGAGATCCCAAGAAGGACAAGAAAATCCCGAACAATAGGGATGAAGCGTCCAGAACGGGATCTCTTATGCCGAAAGGAGGAAATATACCCCGCGATCATAAAGACCGGGAGGAACAAAACCGGAAAGACTGAAAAATGATGCCGCCTCCGAGACGCCCTGCTGAAAAAGCTGGAAGACATGAAAATCCTCACAGACGTGAAAGGTCCCGTACTCCTCCTAGAATAAGGAAAGGTCAAGGAGTAGAACTCCGCCTCATTCCAAAGGACACGATAACAGACGAAACAGGGATAATCCCGGAAGAGCGCATTCACGCAACAATGCGCCAGAAAGGAGCAGATCCCCTTCTATCCATTCAGCCGCTAGATATTCCGCACACGCCGATAAGGCGGAAAGAGATGATCTATACTTTGGACCTAAGTGTTACACTGACAGGATCCGAAGAATAACTCTACATTCTGGCTTTGCCAAAGTTGGTCCAACTTATCAAAAGTATACCGGAAGTACAAACCCGGATACATGGCTTTCAGATTACTATATTGCCGTCCAAGATCAACAAGGGAACAGACCTGGAAGCTGTAAAATTCCTCCCCCTAATGTTGATGGACGGAGCCAGAGATTGGATTAACAAGCTTCCGTCAAGAACAGTGGATAGCTGGGATGATATGGCTAAAGTGTTCGCTCAACACTTCCGGGGTACGTACAAACGCCCTAAGAGCATCAACCAGCTAAATTGATGCGTCCAATTTGAAGACGAGTCGTATGTCGACTTTATATCAAGATGGACAGTAATGAAAAACAGCTGCTCTGGAGTAAGTGATGTAAAAGCAATGCATGCTTTCATAAATGGATTAAAACCCGGCCTCGTACCGTTCATGGCTGGTTCAAAGGAGCACAAAGATCTTGGATCTATGCTTACTACATCCAATGAGCACGCATCGGCCGAAGATGACATTAGAGCGAGAGGTGGAAATATTGATGCTTTGGTTCAGGCCAAAAAGACGCCTCGCTCTGAAAAGAAGACTACTCCAGAAGCACAGACAAAACCCAAAGAAGTAAATTTAACCTTTGGAAAGGATACTAGCGGAAAATGGAAAGGAAGAAGCACAGAGCCTATCTCCTATTCTAAGGAAGAGCAGGAAAAATTAAGTCAGAAAACTGTGTCCACCATTCGCAATTCGGGAAGCCTACCCACACCAATGCGCAGTGTCGCCTCAATAAGTACATGAAAGGCACTGCAGGATCCGGGAACAAGGGAAAGAACTCAAAGAGGAAATTCTCCAAGCAAAAGCCAGAAGCTGAAAATAAGACACGGAATCGGACACTGACGAAAAAATCCAGGAACAGCAGCAAAAAGGCAAACCAAAATTCCTGAGAGTCGATGGAGAGTGCAATTTAACTTTCCTGGCAACTCCTTTAGCAAAATAGGCAAAGCGAACACTTTGAGAAATAAATGCGATGGTCTCACCAACGCACAAATTATTGAAGTATTCCAATACGCCAATTACCTGGGATCAGTCAGATCATCCCGGAAATATCCCAGAACCCGGCACACAAGCTCTAATCGTAAGCCCTATTGTTCAAAACACTAGGCTAAAAAGAGTGATGATGGATGGAGGATCCAGTATCGATATTATGTACTTGGATACACTAAAGCATCTGCGAATCTCTGAGACCCAGCTCAAACATAGCAACATACGTTTCCACGGGATTGTTCCTGGCAGGCAACCACATTCCATAGGAGAAATTTCCCTAGATGTAACATTCGGAGAAAGAAAACATTTCCGAGAGGAAAAATTCTCATTCGAAGTCGTGTCGTTCGAAAGTGTATATCATGCAATACTCGGACGTCCAGTTTTCGCCAAATTCATGGCAAGATCATGCTATATTTATAACAAGCTGAAGATTCCAAGGCCAAAAGGAGGAGTAATCACCATATCGAGACTTCAAATTGGCTAACGAGCTGGAAAAAGGAAACGCCCTTTGTGCTGAAAAAGTAATTGCAAAGGAAGAACTAAAAGAGCTCGCAAAGTAAGTATCGCCGATGGAAATGCCGGCAGGAAAAGAAAGTCGGAAGCCGACAGATAGCTTCAAAGCTTCCGAGAACACAAGACAGGTTATCCTCGATCCCAAAGATCCGACAAAATTTGTCGTAGTGGGGACAGGGATGACCGACAAATAGGAAAGAGCGCTCATCGAGTTACTGGTTGAGAACTGGGATATTTTTGCCTGGTGTCCTGCGGACATGCCAGGAGTACCCAGGTAACTTGCTCAGCACCAATTGAAGGTAATTCCAGGTTCAAAACCCGTCAAAAAAGGTCGCCGTCGTTTTGATGGAAGAAGACGGAAGGCTATAGGAAGGGAAATTATCCGGCTTTTAGCAGCCGATTTTATCCGGAAAGTTATACATACTGACTGGTCTGCGAACCCAGTATTAGTCCCGAAGAAAGATAGTATTGTTCGTAGGATGTGTATAGATTACACTAGCCTGAACAAGTTGTGTCTAAAAGATAGGTTCGCATTACCGCGAATCGATCAAATAATAGATGAAACTGCTGGCTCTGAGCTTTTATGCTTCTTGGATGCTTATTCCGGGTACCATCAAGTACGTATGAGGGAAGAAGATCAAATCAAAACTTCCTTCAAAACCCCGTATGGAACATACTATTACATAACCATGCCCTTTGGCCTGAAGAACGCAGGTGCAACTTACCAGGGTTGCATGCAACGTTGTTTGCATAGTCAGATTGGCAAAAATGTTCACGTTTACGTGGATGAAATTGCCGTCGTTTCCAAGGAAAAAGATACACTCCATGAAGATCTATGAGAAACTTTCGAAATTTACGCACTTACAAAGTGAAGTTGAATCCATTAAAGTGCGTATTCGGGGATCCTTCGGGAAAACTTCTGGGTTTTATCGTTTCTCACAGAGGAATAGAAGTAAACCCGGAAAAGATCAAGGCAATCCTAAACATCACAAATCCTACATGCTTAAAAGATGTACAAAGATTAACGGGTAATGCAGCCGCAATCAGCAGGTTTATAAGCCGTCTAGGAGAAAAAGCTCTGCCATCATACAAAGTGTTGAAGAAATCCGACAAATTTGAGTGGACAGAAGAGGCGGATAAAACATTAACCCAACTAAAAGAGATCTTGATGAAAGCACCGATTTTGGCATCGCCAAAAGACGAAGAACCTACATTGTTGTATCTTACGGCAACAAACAGGGTTATTAGCGTTGTGATAATTGTGGAAAGGCGGAAAGAAGAACAAAGTATACCGGACCAGCATCCTGTATACTATGTTAGTGAAGTTTTCTCTGAATCGAAGCAAAGGTATCCACACTATCAAAAACTGGCATATGGCGTGTTTTTCGCATCTAGAAAACTCTGCCATTATTTTCAAGGACATTCCATAACAGTGGTAAGCAAAACACCACTAGGGGATATTATTAAAAACGCGGACGCAACAGGCCGAGTAGCCAAATGGGGCATCGATCTAGCTGCGTTTGACATTAAGTACCAACCCCGTACGACTATTAAATCCTAGGTGTTGGCAGATTTTGTTGCCGATTGGACAAAAGCAATGGAGAACACACCAATGCCGGAGTCGAAATACTGGATAATGCACTTTGATGGATCCAAGATGAAAGAAGGCGCTGGAGCTGGTGTAGTGCTAAAATCCCCAAAAGGTGACATTATGGAGTATGTATTACAGATACACTTCAACGCCAGTAATAACATGGAAGAATACGAAGCTTTGCTTCATGGCTTGCATATTGCAAAAGAAATAGGCATCAAACGCATATTATGCTATGGTGACTCAGATCTGGTACAACATCAGCTAAACCAAACTTGGGACGCCAAAAGCCCCATCATGGCCGAATATCGGAGAACGGTGGATGAGTTTGTGATTTGTTTCCTTAGATTTGAAGTACTTCACATCAAAGGGGAAGAAAATTGGAACGCGGATGCATTAGCCCGCATGGGATCCGAAAGAGTGAGAACCTTACCACCTGGTGTGTTTGTTCAGCATTTGCACGAACCATCAATCAAAGGTGGAGATGTGGATTATCCTCTTGTTTCCGAGTCAATTGAAGTCCTGCTCGTTAACTCGGATTGGACAATTCCATACTTAAACTTCTTAGTAGATTAGAAGTTCCCGGATGGAGCAAACAAGGTATTGCAAAGAAAAATACAGCGTCGATGCAAAGGATACATGGTAATTAATGGTTGCCTTTATAATCGCATCACTATCGGAATTTTTCAGCGATGTATTTCGCTAGAAGAATGACGAGAAATCTTGCAAGAAATCCATGCAGGAGATTGCGGACATCATGCTCAATCAAAAAACATAGTCAAAAAAGCATTCCGCGCAGGGTTTTTCTGGCTCACAGCCAAGACAGATGCCGAACACATAGTAAACACATGTGCCGGATGCCAGTATTACGCCAAGCAGACGAATATACCAGCTCAAGCACTCAAAACTATACCTATAACAGGTCCGTTCGCGGTCTGGGGGCTAGATATGATGGGACCATTCAAAACTGCAAGAGGCGGACTTACACATCTACTCGTTGGAGTGGATAAGTACACCAAGTGGGTGGAGGAAAAACCCATCAAAAAACTTGACGGTGTGACCGCCAGAAACTTCATCATTGACGTAGTCATGAGATATGGCATTCCGCACAGTATAATCACCGACAATGGGACAAATTTCTCTTTTGGAGAGTTGGCAAAATATTGCCGACAAACGGGAATACGCCTAGACCTTGCATCAGTGGCTCACCCACAATCCAATGGGCAGGTTGAAAGAATGAATAGCTCAATCCTGCAAGGAATACGCCCAAGACTCGAATCTCCTCTTCATAGAGCATCTGGAGCATGGGTAGAAGAATTACCTTCCGTGCTTTGGAGTATCCGAATGACGCCAAATAGATCTACAGGGCAAACCCCGTTTTTCCTGGTTTATGGCGCAGAAGCAATGCTTCCAACGGACATGCTCCATGATAGCCCAAGAGTGCAGGCTTACGATGACTCGGATGCCGAATGTGCTCGACAGGATGACGTCGATATTTTAGAAGAATAATGAGACCTTGTGCTTCAAAGATCCGCCATTTATCAGCAAGGATTGAGACGCTACCATAGTCGGAAAATCAGGCATCGATCTTTCAAAGAAGGTGACCTAGTGTTAAGATTGGTGCAAGAAAGGAAGCACAAGTTAGCCCCAGTCTGGGAGGGACCATTTGTCATTAGCAAGGCTATGAAAAATGGGTCTTATTATCTTGTAGATATTCGAGACACGGAAGATGATCCCAAGATTCCGAATCGCAAAAGAAAGAGAAAGATAGATGTTGAGCTAGGAGAGATAAAAAGTCCCTGGAGCATCCAGCGGTTACGTCCCTTCTACACTTAGTTCAATTTCTATGTAAACATCTTTGAGATCATGAAATAAAGTTGTCATAATTCATGCATTATTTGTTTTATCTGTTTTCATACAAAGCATAAGTCTGTTTTATCTATTTCCCAATGATCTTTCAAAATGCTCAATGTTAACCTGAATTGTGCCTGTGTGCTCGGGGTTATAAAAACTGAATGCTACTCAGCCTAAGGAGGCTTAAGGAAACCCAGATTGTGCCTGCGTGCATGATTTTCATACTTTTTGACAATTCCTTACTTTTTCTCTAAGTATTATCTGATTGTTTTTATGTTGGGTCACCGTAACTAGTCAGAAAAAATGCCTTTAGTACGATCCATGTTTCCGAGTTTTGACTGATTGGTTGTACCCAGTCACTTGGCATGAAGATTACGTATTATCGAGCCATTTCAAACACTAAGGACAACTAAGACATACAAACCGGATAACTTAGAAGATAAAGGAATTAAAACACGGAAAACTTGCAAAGATTTAATAAATTAACTGCAAAAGCGGAGTACTTGTTTATACAAAAGAATAGATAGCATTGCAATAAGTGTTACATTGTAAGATCAGTAATGATTCTATATTCCTATCTCCTACCTAGGACCAAGCAGCTTCTCAGGCATCCGACTCTTCTTCTTCGTTGTTGGATTCCTCAGGAGTTGCCGGGATTGCCTCCTCGGAGTGCGCCCTCCGAGGGGTTTCGCTTAACCCCGAAGCAATACTGCCAAAAGTCTAACCTAGGCTCTAATCCTATATACCCTTCAAAGAGGGACTGGAACCCGGCTAGATAGAGAATGGAGTTTGGTGGAAGGTTGTGGGGTTGTATGTTGTAGTGGTTAAGAACTTAGAGAAAGATGGCGGAAGGTGGAATTCCCATACCTCGAGAAAGATGCGAGGTTAGGAGAACCCTTTCCCCGGCTTTGGGCAAGGGCTCGGACTCGTCCTCCTCGTGCTGTCACTTCCCCTTCACAATCAGCCCCTCCTTCTCCATTGTAGGAAGAAGGGAAGGGGCTAAGTTACAACGGCTCCAATTCCCGGATAACTCGCCTTCGTCTTCGGCTCCGGCGGCGGTGGCCGCAGCGGCGAGCTCCTCTTCGACGAGGAGGATTTTTTTCTTCCGCCGTTTCGGGGAATAATGGCAAAGGCGGCGCGGACGAGGAGGCTGCCAGGTTTTCAGCCGCGAGAAGGGGATCCTCGCGGGCCTGGTCGCCGGAAGGATTCTCCGGCATGTTCCCGGCGGCGCGGCTCCGAGAGTCGAGCTGCGGGTCGATGTCGGTTATGATGTCGTTGATGTCACGAGCGATGACTTTCTCCTCTGCGGCGCACGGTGAATCGTCGAATGCCATTTTCGGGTGGCGCAGTGAGGATTGCGAGCCTCCGATGGTATATTCCGGAGACGACGCGGTGTGCACGGGCTCTGCTTGCTCTAACTCTTTGGCTCGGGAGCAGTGGGCGCTTGAGGGCTTAGAAGATGGAAGAGAGAGCAGAAGAACAACCAGAGTGCCCGTGGATGGCTATTTATAGCCGGAAATGCGTTACGATACGTGCTAACGGCTCTTTTGACCGTTAGATCTGCCACGTGTGTCACGCCAGAAAATCCGGGAAATGAGGAGGCGGAATGATAACTGTTATCTCCTCGTTTCACGCGAGAATCTGTCAGAGATACGTTTCAGGATTTGACTGAACCCAAACGTCCGTGATGTCAGCATGCTTTTATCGCTGACGTCACGAGGTTCCTTCTCCACGAAGGCTCGTGGAAGAAAAGCCGGATTCTAGAAAATCCGAGTTTTGGGTTACATGTCAAGAAACTCCTTCTCTACGTTCGTGAGAGGGAAAGCCGGATTTTTATAAAATTTGAGTTATGCATCATGGCATCTTAAGAAAAAGAAGAATCGAGACAAAGAGCCAACATTTCTCGGAGCAGAATGCGAGTTGACGAAAGGTGGCAGGATCAAGTCTCAATCCTTCTTGGGGGCTACTGTCGGATATATACTGAGTAGGGGTATATCTGGCAGGGTCCTAAATAGTCTGATTACCAGGGTGGCCTGATTGGTAATGGATTACAGTCCATTAGGTGGCCCAGTAAGCTGACGCACAGAAGCCGGATTCTAGATGAACCCGGACCACGACCCAAAGTGGTGCGGCTTGGAGTAGAAGACGGATTCCTGCTTTCCAAGTTAGGATACTTTCCGTAGTCTTCTAGGTTTCCTTTCTGTAAGCCCTAACTCGACCATTATATAAAGCCAGACGGGAGAGAAGAACAGAGAGAGCAATTATCTAGAAGCCAATTCGCCGAAAAGTTGATCCTCGTCGAGTTAGCGAAACCTACTCACATTGTACTTTGTATACTTCAGTCTTCAACCCTGATTTAGTGAGATTGCAGGAGTAGGAACGCCGCCTAAGTTGCGACGTACCGAACCTGGGTAAATTTGGTGTTCCTGGTTGTTGTGCTACCACGTACCCCCATGTTTCTACCCGTAGGCTCATGGTACCCCAGTCTATGAACTCTACTATGATGTCTCGACAGACGGCCTGCACCTTCTCCCGGGTGCTGATCGACGGGGGAAGCAGCATCAACATCCTGTACAAGGACACGACTGATAAGCTCAACATCACGGAGCAGCAGCTAGAACCGAGCCGGACGACCTTTCACGGCATCGTCCCCGGCTTAAGTTGCGTTCCCCTTGGAACGGTCTGTCTCGACATCGTATTCGGTGACGTCGCCAACTATCGCCGAGAGACCATCACCTTTGAAGTGGTGGACCACCACAGCGCGTACCATGCCATCCTAGGGCGTCCGGCTCTCGCCAAGTTTATGGCGGTGCCTCACTACACCTACCTCAAGATGAAGGTGTCGGGACCCTTCGGCACCATCACTGTCACGGGCGACTACAGGTTGTCGATTGACTGCGCTGCAGTCCGCTCGCGCATGTCGCAAGCCCTGATGGTGGCGCAGGAGCTCAAGCAGATAAAGCAAAACATAGCAGCCGAGCAGCCGGGGATCCCAGAGGGAAAGAGGTCCATGGGAGAGGCGCGGTTCCAGGCCTCCCGCGACACCAAGAAGGTCCCGCTGTACCCCAACCCGCTGGACGGCAATTTCCTCACCCTTGGGGGAGCATTCCACAAGAAATAGGAAGACGAGCTCACCAGCTTCCTCCGTGAGAATTGGGACATCTTTGCATGGGAGCCAAGGGACATGCCGGGTGTACCGAGGGAGCTAGCTGAGAACTCTCTCCATGTCAAGACAGACGCAAAGCCGGTTAGGCAGTCGCTCTGAAGATTCGGAGAGGAAAGAAGAAGAATTATCGGGGAAGAAATTGCCTGGCTGCTAGCAGCCGGCTTCATTACAGAAGTCTACCACCCGGACTGGCTGGCAAACCCACTCCTGTTCCTAAAGAAGAAAAGCACATGGCGCATGTGCATCTACTACACCGACCTCAACAAGGTATGCCCGAAGGACCCGTTTGTTTTCCCCAGGATCGATTAAGTCATCAACTCCACCGCCGGCTGCGATCTACTCTCCTTCATGGACGCCTATTCCGACTACAACCAGATCCCGTTGAACACGGACGACCAAATCCGGACAACGTTCATCACCCCGTTTGGGGCCTACTGCTACATCAACATGCCCTTCATTTTAACACCGGCGCCACCTATCAAAGGTGCATGCAGAAGTGTCTGCATGAGAAAATCGGCCGCAACGTCCACGCATACGTGGACGACATCGTCGTAAAGTCGAAGGAGAATTGCACTCTCCTCGACAACCTCAAGGAAACTTTCGCAAACTTGAGACGCTACAAGATCAAGCTCAACCCCACCAAGTGCGTGTTTGGCATACCAGCCGGCCAGCTCCTCAGTTTCCTTGTATCAGAACGAGGGATCGAGGCAAACCCGGAGAAGATCTCCGCTAGTGAGAGGATGGAGAGACCAACTATACATACAGAAGTTTGCCGGTTGACCCATGAGGCAGACGCCGCGTTCCGCGACCTCAATCGGACGCTCACGCAGGCGCCTGTCCTTGCCCCACCAACCCCAAGGGAGCCCATGCTGCTCTACATCGCCGCCACCAACCGGGTCGTCAGCGCCGTCCTGGTCGTCGAGCGACCGGAAGAGGAGAAGGATCAACTGGTCCATCGACCGATATATTACCTCAGCAAGGTATTATCACAATTCAAACAGAACTACCCCCACTACCAGAAGCTGGCTTACGGCGTGTACTTCTCCGCCAAGAAGCTACGCCACTACTTCTAGGAGCACCCCATCACCGTGGTGTGCACGGTGCCACTTGGGGAGATCATCGACAACAAGGATGCTACCTAGTGGGCCGTCGACCTAGCTGCGCACACGGTTCTCTACCAACCCCGCACCACCATCAAGTCGCAAGTACTGGCGGAATTCATCGTCGACTGGGCGGAGACACAATACCTCCCCCTGATTCCCGACTCTGCCTACTGACAGATGTACCTCGACGGCTGCAAGATGCACGGGGGCTTGGGAGCCAAGCTCGTCATCACCTCACCCAAGGGAGGCCGCCTGGAGTACGCCCTACAGATACACTTCAAGGCCTCCAACAATGTGGCCGAGTACAAGGCACTCGTCCACGGCCTCCGGCTGGCCAAGGAGATGAACATCCAGTGCATTCTCTGCTTTGGCGACTCTGGCCTCGTCATCCAGCAAACTTCCGGCAACTGGCATGCCAAGGACGACAACATGGCCGCCTACGGATTCTTCGTGCAGCAGCTTTACGTCTACTTCGAAGGATGCGAGTTTCACCATGTGCCACGGGCACTCAACGAGATGGTCGACACGCTCGCCAAGCTCGCCTCCACAAGGCAAGCAATACCGCCCAACGTCTCCCTCGAGCACCTCTAGAAGCCATCCATCACTCCATCGTCGGGATCTGACTCCATCATCCTGCCGGCTGACCCAGCTGACCTAAAGGACCCGAAGCCAACAGGCTCCCCGCCAGCACCAACCGGCAAGAAAACTCCATCCGGCTCCGGAACTGCACCAACAGCCGTCCTTCCGCTGACCGGCCAGCCGAACCATCTCCCAAACCTGGGGGTTCGCCAGCCGGATCATCTCTTGGACCTGGGGGCTCGACAGCCGGACCCAGGGGCTTGCCAGCCGGCCCCAGGGGAAACTTACCCTTGTTGTTGGCCATGCGGCCATGAAGAGAAAAGAGAAAGAAGAGGGAAAATTACACGACCATTGTTGGCGGCCGCGACCTTCGCTGGCGTCGAGATCCCCACTTGGCCTCCGGTTCGTCCTCCCCGGCCAACCGGATGGCGGCCGGCGCTACAGAGGAAGCCAACGAATCAAAGTCAGAATCATCGTCAATGTCAATCACCTCGTCGTCATGTCCGGGAATATTACTATCTCGAGCCGGAGCGGGGCTGGCCGCCTCCGCCGCGTCCCCGGCCGGCTCCGGCTACACCACCAGTGGCTAAAGGTCCGCAAGAAAGTCCGGACCATCTGGTCCGTCTTCTGCCGCCTGGATGGTAAAGAGCTGTACCAACCATACGGGGTCAAAGATCAACCGACAGAGATGGCACAAGACCGAATACGAGGCGGATCGAGCGCTTACCTGGGGATGGCGGTGCTGTCGCATATAAGGCACAAGGCCATACTGGCCATCAGCGCCGCCCAGTCGGCGTCCGTCTGGGCCAGCCGGCTGGGGTCGTTGGGCCCCGACATGAAACACATCTTGTGTGACCGGTGTCGCAGGGGCATCAGTCGTGGCGCCATCCAGCTCATCAGCAGGTCCCGGCTGGTCAAGCCGGAAAAGAAGAGATGCTTTACCCGGGCCAATAGGGCGTCGCACGCCCGCGAGTCGCCGCGGGTGCGATTCGTCCAGTTGTTCTGGGTAGTCAGCGACCGGTTGACGAAGGGATCGAGGCTGATCTGGTCCCCGCCTTGCAGATCCTTGACGTAGAAGAATGTCACCTGCCACATCTTCTCCGACTCCACCAAAACCAGCTTGGGCAGGAAGGTGCCCGTTCTGGTCAAGATGATGGCGCACCCGCACTTCACCAGTGACCCCTGCGCCACCTCTGTTCCCCCTTTGAGGAAGAACATCCAGACGAAGAGGTCGAGGTTGGCCCAGATGCCCACACAAGCTTACGAAGTAAGCGAGGTAAGTCATGGCGTTCGGCCCCAGGTGGTGGATTTGGAGGCCTAAATAGGTGAGGAAGGCGGAGATGAAGCTACTTACACGGAGCACAAGTTCGTGGTCAAGGTGCGACAGGAAGTAGACCCGCTCGTTGGCTTGCGGGTTGGGGACGATCTCGAACTCCGGCGGCGCGCGCAGAACCGTGCGCAGGTTCTCCGACACCTTGGTTCCGAGGCGCGAATGCGCGAGGTGACCGCCACCGTTGAGGCCGGGCAGAGGTAGCCCATTCCGTGGTAGTAGCAAAGGTCCTCCAAGGTCACGACCGATTCGGCCCAGGCGCCCTTCTTGGGAGCTTCCCCAGCGGCATCGGCGACAACAGCAGTGGCTCTCCTCGAGCCCGCCATCGTCCCGACGGCGGAGGGAGGAGCAGCAACATGAGGAGGAGGTCCCGCGGCGGGAGAGAGGTGAACGAGCCGCGTGATAAAGCTCCCCGTGGCGGCCGGCGGCGGTAGCAGGCTAGCAGCACGGAGAACTCAAAGGATATGGAGGTGTACTTGCCAAGCCAAATGCGAAGAGGAGCGTAGAAGACCAGAAGATTAACCCCCGCCCGTACTTATAGCGGGGAGGGAGTGACCGATGCGCGACGCATGGCAAAAAATGCCACCCACGACCCCCCCATGTGGCGCGTGAACCGAGGGCTCGTGGGTAGTGCACCGCAAACGATCCAGTAACGGCACCATAAGCCACAGAAGATCCCGAGCGTAAGAAATGAAGCGACGACATCGACTTGACGGCGGTCGCAGGCCCACGTGACCGCATGCGTCATCACCAACGTCACCCGGATGGATCATTACGTCATCTCCAGCCGGCCGCGCGGAAAACCTGAGGCGTCGCGTGACCAGCCGGCGGGAGAAGCCGGCAAAAACCAAGAGAACAGATGGAAGCTTCGCACCCGGCGCACCGGCTCCAAAACTCCCACCTGTTGGGGGGCTAGTGTCGGGGGGATGATCCCCGGATGCCCTAAGAAGGTGGAAAGAAGCAACCGAGGGTCGTGCTTCATACGAACACGCATGGCTAAGTGCGTATGGGCATACCTCGGAAATCGATCCGCCTGCCGGTTGGCCAGCCGGACGAAGGCTCCAACCGCCTGGTCGCGAAGTCAAACAGTACGGGGAGGTATGGCGAGACACGCCAACTCCCTAGGCCCACGCAGGCCACAGTGCCTATCTACACCGCGCGGTACACCTACTTCCCGGTTGCTCGGGGTACTCAAGAATGGTCTAACCCGTACCGGCGTACGAATGAATGTACTTCTATTCAAACTAGCCGGTACCAGCCTACGGTCTCCAGTACCGCCGCATGGGCTTGGGGTACCCGGCGTACGGCTCGGGTATGACAGCATGGGCGCTCGGGCAGCCGTGAGTGGCTGCCGGGTACGCAACTATGGACTCGACTCTACCGCAGTACGACACCCGGGTACGACACCCGGATTCGGAGGGCGCGAGGACATGAGGCGTTTGTCCGAGAATCTCCCCGGTTGGTCTTGTACCAGCCGGCCCCCACCAGTAAGCTGGCATGTCCACCAGTATATAAGGACTGTCCCAGCACCCCTAGAGGGGCAATCAAACACGAGATATCGAAGATCACACACACATTCTCATCCACTTTCCCACTCGAATACAGCTCCAGGAGTAACATTGTAACATGTGCATCGATAGTAGAGAGACAGAAGCAGGAGTTGGGGTTTTACCTCACCGTGAGGGCCCTGAACCTGGGTACATCGTGTGTCTACATGCTTGATAACCAATCCCGCACCAACGCCATCGTTTGTTAGCTTTTTCCCTCTTTAAACACCATTGGAACACCTTTGGTGCTGTCGTGATTAACACCCACGACAATGCCTGACTCCGAAGCGATGCGTGAGTAGTTCATCCGTGGACTATGGGTCCATAGAAGTAGCTAGATGGTTATCTTCTCCTATTTGTGCCATCATGTTTAGATCATGTGAGTTGCTTAACATGATCAAGATCATCTTATTGTAATGTTGCATGTTGTGTTTGCTGGGATCCGATGAATATTGAATACTATGTCAAGTTGATTATAGATCTATCATATATGTTATTTGTGATCTTGCATGCTCTCCATTGCTAGTAGATACTCTGGCCAAGTAGATGCTTGTGACTCCAAGAGGGATTCTTTATGCTAGATAGTGGGTTCATGCCTCAAGTAATCTGGGAGAGTGACAGTAATTTCTAAGATTGTGGATGTGTTGCTGCCACTAGGGTAAAACATCAATATTTTTTCTAAGGATAAGTGTGTTGTTTACATTATGCATTTTACTTAATGCAATAATCTGTTGCTTGCAACTTAATACCAAAAGTGTGCTCGGATGACATCCTGAGGGTGGATTATTAGTCATAGATGCAGTTGGATAACGGTCTATGTATCATGTTGTAATGTCCAAATGAATCTGATAGTAGTCATCATGTCATGTATATGTTTTGTTATGCATTCTCTATTTGTCAATTGTCCATCTGTAATTTGTTCACCCAACATGTTATTTATCTGTTATGGAGAGACACCACTAGTGAACTGTGGACCCCAGTCCATTCTTTTACGCTGATGATACAACCTACTACAAACACCGCTCTTTTTCATTGCACACACTGTTCCCATTTCATTCCCTACAAACAAACATCATTTTCCACACTATACGTCTAATCCTTTGTTTTCAGCAAGACCGGTGAGATTGACAACCTCACTGTTTCGTTGGGACAAAGTATCTTGGTTGTGTTGTGTGCAGATTCCACGTTGCTGCTGAGCCTGGTAGTGCGCCCTGCCAACATCAGGTGTCAACAACCTTCAGAAGTGATTTCTTTCTCCTACTGGTCCGATTAAACCTTGGTTTCTTTCTAAGGGAAAATCTTGCCGACTCATCATACCTTCCTCTTGAGGTCTCCCAACGAACGTGTGTCCACACGCCATCAAGGTTTGTGTATAGTAGCGACCCGCACACATACACCGTTCCAGCCCCCGCTCGCGCGCCTCTTGGAGAGGAAAGTATGCATGCTGAGATGAATGGTCATGAGTGTGTTGGATGCAGAGATTGTCGGATATATACTGAATAGGGGTATAGAAGATGGTAGACAAAAGAGCCGGACTACCAGGGTGGCCTACACGGTAATGGGCTTAGGTCCATTGGGCGGCCCAGTAGTCCGACGCGCAGAAGCCGGATCCTAGAAGAACCTGGATCACGGCCCACGTGATCTGGCTTGGAGGAGAAGACGGATTCCTTACTTTCCAAGTTACAAGTTAAACATAGTCTTCTAGGTTTCTGGTTCTGTAAGCCCTAATCCGGCTATTATATAAAGCCGGACGGGAGATAGATTACATAAGTTTAAGGTTCTAGGTTCTAAGCTCTACGCAACTCGCCGAGAAGTTCATCCTCGTCGAGTAGCTAGATCTATTCCCTCACATTGTAACCCTGTTATACGGGCTTTAGTCCCAATTAGTGAGAAGTGCAGGAGTAGGTACGCCGTACTGTCGCGACGTACCGAACCTGGGTAAAATCCCGTGTTCTGTGTTACTACGCTATCCCGTTACCCCACGTCTCTACCGTAGTCTCATGGCACCCCAGTCTATGAAAACTACTACGATGTCTCGACAGTTGGCGCCCACCGTGGGGCAAACGACGTCAGGCGTGAAATTCCGATCTGGGATATTAGGCGGAATTGGAAGATCGATCACTGTCGGAAGCTTGGAATTCGACGACGACGTCGGGCGCTTCCTCGACAATGGATCCTACATACCGGCGCAAAACCACCTGGTAAGTGCCTGCGTTTTACCGATTGGATCTGCTAACATCTTTATCGGATTAACCGCGGAGGCAATGGGGTTTTGCGGTGGAAGCAAATTTATCCCACCCGCCCTATACCCAGTCGAAGACGACTATGATGCCGGATTTTGCTCAGATCGCCAACAAAACAGTGATACGCACTTTATCGGCATGGTGCAATCCGAGATCGCTGAAAACACGGATGACGGAAATCCCGTGCAAGAGGCAGACAACAATACACCCGTCACAGAGACGGAAGAACCAACACCCGTCACAGAGACGGAAGATCCGACATCCGTCAACCAGACGATGAACTCGGAAACAGAGTCCGTGCTTGCCGCCATAGAGGCGAGATTGGAGTCGGAAACCGGATCGGATAACTTCGACTCCGAAGACGAAGACGATGATGCCTTCGTAAGAAAAGTTAAGTCCTTTCAAGAAGGGTTCCATGAAGTGCTAATGGCAAAACCAGCTGATACAACGGGTGCCGATAGCCAGGAAAGCCCTAAAACCCCTCCGCCAGTGGAAGAGAGGGAAGACGGAGAAACTTCTCCGATATTCCCTAATGTCAAGGAGATGACAGAGGATGAACCTATCAAAAAACCTCCATCTTCCAAGAAAAAGCACCGTGCTTCTAAAAAACTCCAGTACAAACTCCGGAAGAAAAAGTCAGCTGATCTCGCTGATGAAAACCTGGAAGTTGGAGATATTAGTGGCGCAAAGCCCGCGGAAAAGAAATCTAAGGAAATCACTGCTCCGCCAATGACAGAACTGGAAGAGCAAGAACTATTACAAACTCCAGTGGGACCCAATGAACCCCCTGAGATGCTGGAAGCCAGGAGACAAGCTTTCCAACGGCAACAGCAACATCTGCTTAGATCTCGGCAACATCTCCAACAAACCCATAATGACATCAAAATCATGAAGGAAGAAATTGAGGAGTACGAGAGAAAGTATAGATCTGCCTTAAAACCTACTAGGTTACCCGGAATCGCAAAACCGGAAGAACTGCCGCCAAAAGAAAGGTTTTATAACCCATCTTGGCAAAAGCAGTTAAACGGAAAAGATGCCAAGGGCGAACCAATATACAAAACCGCAGCAGAAAACGCGGAAGCAGCGTTCTCCATCCTAAACAACGATTTGTACTCCAACGGGGAAAAACTCCAAGGGGTGTATGCTTTCCTAGGAAAAGCATTACAGCAGCAACAGCGAGGACAAGAGCGATCAGGGAGGCTGCATGATAATTCCGCCCTCTGTAAAACTGTTACTTGCGCTGCTGGAGCACCTGGACCGGAAGAACCCGGAGATTCGGATAAAAAAGAGGATCCGAGAAAAGACAAGAAAAACCCCGACAACCGGGACGCAGCGTCTAGAACCGGACCTCATCTCCCGAAAGATGGATATAAACCACACGATCGGGAAGACAAACACCGGAATGACGGCAAAATAATGCCACCTCCGAGAAACCCAGCTGAAAAAGCTGGAAGATACGATACACCTCACAGACGTGAAAGATCTCGGACACCGCCTAAAGATAAGGAAAGGTACAGGAGCAGGACTCCACCTAATCCCAGAGGGCGTGACAACGGAAGAGATAGAGATAACCTCGGAAAAGCGCGTCCGCGCAACAATGGAAAAGAAAGGAGCAGATCCCCTTCTGTCCATTCAGCCGGGAGATATTCTGCACATATTGATAGAGCAGAAAAGGATGATCTATACTTTGGTCCTAAATGTTTTACTGACAGGATCCGAAGGATAACCCTACATTCTGGCTTCGCCAAAGTTGGTCCAACCTACCAAAAGTATACCGGCAGTACAAACCCGGATACCTGGCTTTCAGATTATTACACAACCGTCCAAATCAACAACGGGACAGACCTGGAAGCTGTCAAGTTTCTTCCCCTAATGTTGCTAGACGGAGCCAGAGATTGGATTAATGGTTTACCATCAAGAACTGTAGACAGTTGGGATGATATGGCGAGGGTATTTACTCAGCACTTTCGGGGAACATACAAACGCCCAAATAGCATCAACCAGCTGAACCGTTGCACCCAATTTGAAGACGAACCATACGTGGATTTCATCTCCAGATGGACTGCAATGAAGAATAGTTGCTCTGGAGTAACTGACGTACAAGCAATGCATGCTTTCGTCAATGGCCTAAAACCCGGACTTGTACCGTTCATGGTTGGTTCTAAAAAGCACAAAGATCTCGGATCTATGCTTACAACCGCTAATGAGCATGCTGCAGCCGAAGACGATATCAGAGCAAGAGGAGGCAATATTGAGTCACTGATACTGGCCAAGAAAACACCTCGTTCTGATAAAAAAGGAACTCCGGAGTCAACAACAAAGCCCAAGGAAGTTAACATAGCCTTTGGAGGAGAAAAGGTGAACAAGTGGAAAGGCCGCAGTCCAGATCCAATCAATTACACTCCCGAAGAATGGGAGAGAATTAAGTCGGAACCCTGCGTCCACCACTCTCAGTTTGGGAAACCAACCCACACAAACGCGCAATGCCGGCTAATCAAGCATATGAAAGGCAATGCAGGATCCGGAAATAAAGGGAAGGGTTCCAAAAGGAAACCTGCCAAACAAAAGCCAGAAGCTGAAAAAGAAGACAGTGAATCGGACACTGATGGTAAAATCCAGGAACAGCAGCGAAAAGGCGAACCTAAATTTCCGAGAGTTGACGGAGAAGCAATGTTAACTTTCCTAGCAACCCCGTCAGCAAAGGTGGCCAAAAGGACACTTCGAGAAATAAACGCGGTTGTTCCTGCAACCCCAAAATTCTTGAAGTATTCCAACACACCGATAATCTGGGATCAGTCAGATCATCCCGGAAATATCCCTGAACCCGGCACACAAGCTCTTGTTGTAAGCCCTATTGTTCAAAACACTAGGCTAAGAAGAGTGCTGATGGACGGAGGATCCAGCATCAATATAATGTACCTGGATACACTGAAGCATTTGAAGATATCCGAGTCCCAGCTCAACTACAGCAATATACGCTTCCATGGCATTTTTCCTGGCAGGCAAGCACGATCCCTAGGAGAAATTTCCCTAGATGTCACCTTCGGAGATAAAGATCACTTCCGGCTGGAAAAAGTATCCTTCGAAGTTGTGCCGTTCGAGAGCGTGTATCACGCAATACTCGGACGTCCGGCTTTCGCCAAGTTTATGGCAAGATCTTGCTATATCTACAACAAGCTGAAGATGCCAGGACCCAAAGGAGGAGTAATCACCATTGCCGGTGATTTCAAGCTGGCAAACGAGTTGGAGAAGCAAAACGCCCTTTGCGCTCAAAGAGTTATAGCTCAGGAAGAACTGAAGGAGTTAGCCAAGGAGGTATCGCCGAAAGAAATGCCGGCAGGAAAAGAAACTCGGAAGCCAACAGATAGCTTCAAGGCGTCCGAGAATACAAGGCAGGTAATCCTAGATCCCAAAGATCCGACAAAATTTGTCGTTGTAGGGACTGGGATGACCGACAAATAGGAAGGCGAGCTCATCAAGTTCCTCCGTGAGAACTGGGATATTTTTGCCTGGTGTCCAGCTGACATGCCAGGCGTACCCAGGGAACTTGCTGAGCACCAACTCAAGGTTATTCCCGGATCAAAACCCGTCAAACAAGGTCTCCGTCGATTTGACGGAAGAAGACGGAAGGCTATTGGCAAGGAAATTATCCGGCTTTTAGCAGCGGATTTCATCAAGGAGGTAATCCATACTGACTGGTCCGCAAATCCGGTATTAGTACCGAAGAAAGACACAACTGCCCTCAGAATGTGTATAGATTACACAGGATTGAACAAGTTATGTCCGAAAGATAGGTTCGCACTGCCGCGAATCGATCAAATAATAGATGCCACTGCAGGCTCCGAGCTTTTATGCTTTTTGGATGCATACTCCGGGTACCACCAAATACGCATGAAAAAGGAAGATCAAATCAAGACTTCTTTTATAACCCCGTACGGGACGTATTACTATGTAACCATGCCTTTTGGCCTGAAGAACGCAGGTGCAACCTACCAGCGTTGCATGCAACGTTGTTTGCATAGTCAGATTGGAAAAAATGTCCATGTCTACGTGGACGATATCGCTGTCGTAACCAAGGAAAAAGATACACTCCTTGAGGATTTGCGAGAAACCTTCGAAAACTTGCGCACTTACAAGATGAAGTTGAATCCATCTAAGTGCGTATTCGGGGTTCCCTCAGGAAAACTTCTGGGTTTCATCGTTTCTCACAGAGGAATAGAAGTTAACCCGGAAAAGATCAAGGCAATCTTGAATATCTCAAAACCTACGTGCGTAAAAGATGTCCAAAGATTGACGGGTTCCGCTGCAGCCGTCAGCAGATTTATTAGTCAGCTGGGGGATAAAGCCTTACCACTCTACAAACTTTTGAAGAAATCCGACAAGTTCGAATGGACAGAAGAGGCCGATGCAGCGTTGGCCCAGTTAAAAGAAACCTTGATGAACGCTCCCGTCTTGGCATCACCCAAAGACGAAGAGCCCATGTGTAAGGACCCCAGACCGGCAGTCTGAAACCCTCCGTATGCATACATTCACGATCCCAGAAAGATCAGTCGTGAACAACATACACAGTTGGCATACAGAAATACATCATCCATTACACGGATACATAAAGGTATTACAAAAAAGATCACATGATCAAGACTAAAACATCTGCCACGCAGGGCAGGCAACTTAACAAACACAGCGGAAGACAAATAAAAAACATAACGTAGCTGAGCCCATGTCACGCCTTAACCTACAGGCTGCTGACCGGGAGACGAGCCTAATTCGCACAGTCGTCAACTCCGTACTTCTCTTCATAGATCTCCTTCGGAGACTCCTTCTCCAAATCTGATAAGTAGATACCAGGGGCGAAACCATAATGAGTACATTTGAATGTACTCAGCAAGACATCCATCATGTCACTTACCAACATGCAAATATGCTTATATGGTGGAATAGGTAGGCTATAAATATGGTTCACTATCAATGGTGTTCATATATGATGACACCACAGTTGCAGTCAGGTTAATCTGTATCTTCGTTGAAGAAGATACTTCAGAAGAAAATAATATAGTTTTATTTCTCTTGTAGATATCACATGTACAAGAGTTTTTGTAAAACTTTGTTAAGGAATATTTTCTCTTTGCAAAACTTCTTGGAATCAGTTTCCAGAATTCTTGCTTAGAGTAGAAAAGGTTTTCTTTGCAAAACATTTTGTTTTGTATAACATCATCTGGCTTTTCATCATCGACGATACCTCCACGGTATAAGTTTCCATTCCTTTCCGAACTTCACAAGTTCATCATTTCAAGTATTTCACAAATACAATTCCTTTTCAAAAACTTTCTCTTTTGAAAACATTGACACAATGCTAGCTACATGGCCATTCAACTGTCCATATCCGAGGACGCGGCTTCTTCGAAAAAGTTGTACTCTGCAGAGGTGTACACATCCACCAGATCCAGTACACCTCCCGTGAACAATCACGGACTGTAACAACAGTATGTAAACATCAGGTATATGATCATAACCATCCACTATGTTCAAGCTAGAATATGTCTATCTCTCAGTTGAGTTTTACCACATCCCCGGCACCGAGCTAATCCCCGCCAAGCCAGGATGCCTTAACTGATGCATCCGGAGGGAAAATTAATCCCACACTTTATATGTCTCCACGACATTCGGTTCAGAGGATCGCATCCCCTATAGCACATTGAGATAGCACACACTAATAAGAACAAACTTCAAGTTAAGCCCCTTGCCCATGTTGGGGTAGGGTGGCAGTACGGTAAAGGTTGTCCGGCGAAGACTAGGTTATGTGTCATTTTTGAAAACACCACTTTCTCAAAAATGACCACTTCCACATTCCTCCGGAGAACAAGGATCCGCCTTTTCTCCGGGTTTTTCCGTAAAGCCTTTGTTTTGTAGAATCACAATTTTAGGGTGTCCACTTAGGAACTAGTATATTTGATGGTAATAAATACCATATGGTGGCTTATGGGCTTGGTATTACCAAGTTCAACTACTGGCATGATAGTAACCTATAATATAGTATAGTAGTAAATTCCACATCAAAAATAGTTTTGATAATCAAGTTTTTGTAAAACTTCAGAGGTAAAACATGCATGATAGATAATGGTAAGTATTGTATCAGCAAGCAATCAGGATGCTTGCCTGGTATCTCCTTGTGTCCCTGGTTTTTGGAGTGACTGGAACTTGAAACAGAGCTTCACGACACTTCCTTCCTCTTCGTTTTCTAACGCCGTAAAAGGAATAAAGGACACACATTCAGAACCAATCAAGGCAAGCAACCATACATAACAATACATACAGCAAGGAAATCTAATAATAACCAATCACACAATTATTAATGGAGGCAAACAATCAAACAAACACACTTGGCAGAAATGCCATTTAATGATACAGCTCAAGGTTGGAGGAACATATCTCACAACCTTAATATCATGGATTCAGTGGGTGTGCCACTCTCATACCAAGATATTAATAAACCCAAAATACACTTAGTTTCACAAAGGTGAGACTACTAAAAGTATATAAAACATGCACAAAAATAATCATGGCAATGGGTCTATCAACCACACCACAAAAAGACAAGATAGCTAATCTATTAAGCCTAAATTCACATCAAGAATAAATGAACCACATGATTTGTAAAAGTTACTTTTACAAATCAGTGAGCCTACACAAGTGTAACAAGTTAATAGACTCATCACAAAACACACAATTTCTCATAGTGAGAACAATAGAAACAATGACTAAAAAGAGGAATCCTATAGACATGTTTCTAATAAAAGTTTGCTATGCAAGCATGCATAATATGTAAAGTACTAAAATGCAAACAAGGAACCATGTTATCATAATGGGAATGAAAACATGTCCTCATGCAAGGATACACAAATATCTACCAAATACAAGTTGGCAGGAAAAATAATTTAACACAACAACTGCTAAGGAAAACTAGTACTACTTAAACATGAAGGATCAATGGATGTATTTTCAATCAAGTAATTGAAATACAACCAGAGGGTCCATGTCATAAAAACAGGAGTGAAAAACATCTATACTTGCTATAACAAAAATATCCCATTTGCTAAAACAAGGTATCAATTTGCAGGGCAACTCCTACATACTAGTAGTAATAAAAAGGGGCATTACTAGAGGAATCAAACAACACTCCAAGAATGTATTTTTCCTAGCAAGCCACACATGATTACAACCACTTACAAACAGAAGCATACCCATTTTTGTTTAGCACAAAAATTCCCAAAGCACAATTACTAGGCACTCATTAGTTATGAAACTACATAAGAGAAATGCATCTAGTTTGGGGAAATAATGTTTCCACCAAAAATGCAATGAAACCAGTGGGTGTTCCACTAGCAGATCAAAGCATTAAGAGGTCACAATGTCTCTGGTCCACTTGTTAAAAAATCAACAAAAGACTAAACTAGCATCTAGTGCAATAACCATATTAGCAGAAAATAATAGGGTGCTAAAATAAGCAAGGTAATGATACTCATGCTATTGTTTTCACGCATGTGAAAACTTTAGGTTTCAAGTACTCATAATAACATAATCAAAATGCTACTGGTCCTATGAACACAATACCAAAATATGTGGTCACAAAACCACAAATGATTATGTCAAAATTCCACACATGAGGGAATTTTTCCATAACCATCCTCAAAGTAATGATTAAGCTACTCATGCTTTTATACCAACTCAAATGCACTATAACAGAGGTGATAACAAAACAAACTAAGTACCAACATGGTACTGGATACACTCAAAAATCCAAGTGTTTGCACATAAAGTTAACACTCAAAATTGCTATGCAAATATTAACTAGAGAATAATCAAATGCTATTAACAAAAATTCTATTTCTTCTCAACTTAAGTCCACACAATATAACATGCTAAAATATCTAAGTAACACTTAGAAAACAAGTTCACACAACTTTTACATGCTAGAAAACAATATTGCAACACAAAAATATAATCACACAAATTAATTAACTAAAATGCCATAATGGCAGAAATATGCAAAACAAGGATCTGTCCACAAAATTTTCTAGGATGCTCTAAAAATTAAACCCTTCTAGGTTTGGATAGCCCTAAACATATACAAGACCATCCAATTGAGTTTGCATCAAAAATCATTTTTAATTATTTTATAAAAATCACCAAAGTGCTCTCTGGTGTTTTACCAAATTGCATGCCATTTCAAAAATACAATGAATTTGGAAACTAGGTTAAATCCTCCTGTTAGGAAATTTCAAGGGCTTTCCAATGCAATTGGCCTCACTTCATTCTGAGTTGTAAAATAAAAATGGTGCTCATTTTTGTGTTTCTGGTACCTGTTGCCAAATCATTTTTAATTTCAAAAATGTTCGTCCAAAAGTAGATCTACAAGTTGGAGGTGGTTCATATTTTGTTGCTTTACATCTGTGAATTTTGGGTTGGTAAAATGCATCTTTTAAGTTGCCTTTTAGACCCAAAAGTAAACGTACCAGTTTCTGTCAAAAATAAATTGAAAAAGAACTACTAATGGGCCAGATCCACTGGCTGGGCCGGCCAGAACGAGATTTACCGCGGGCAGATCTAGCCTGTGAGGCTGACGCGCGGGCCAGGGCGCCACGGGGTCAGCCACGCAGGCGAGCGCGGCCCCACCAGCGGGTTTGACTCGCCCAGCGCGGGGTCAAGGGCGAGGCTGACGTCGCCCTGCGTCATCGCCGGCGGGATGATACTCCGGCGAGGTCCTAACTTGTGATTTCGGCCATCATTTTTCGAATTGAAACTACCTACTCGATGCACACGACGCGGGCAAGCAACTAGGCGCTGCCTCGTTTCCGGGGAGACGCCGGAGAGTGGCCGGTGACGGTGTGCGGCGGCGGCCGGACGGCGAGTGCAGCGCGGCGGCGATTTGGAGGAATAGGGAGAGGGGAAAACGGCGGCGGGGATTCCCCTGCTCACCTTGAACGCCACGGATGGCTCGTAGAGGACGGAGGGGGAGCGAAACGGCGGGAATCCCTCGCCGGAGCTCGCCGGCTCGGAGAGGAAAAACTGATGGCGCGGCCACCACGCGGCCATCCGCCTCGATCCCTTCGGCACCGAGGTCCATCACGACTTGGCGGAGACGATGGGCTCATTTGCGACCGGCGGAGAGCTCATCCATGGCCAATCCGACGGTGGCCCTAGCTAGGGTTTCGTTTTGGGCAAGAACATGAAGAGAGAGAGATGCTCAAGTTCTAGGGGAGAGAGAGGGGGCAAGTGGGAGACACAGCACATGGGGGGGGGGCCTCTTTATCCTCGAGGAAACCTTCTACTCGAAGGCAATGGCTAGGGGTGCTGTTCTCTACAGCAAGCTAGAGGTAGGAGATGACTCAGATTACTTTTAGGTCCCTGCAATTTACAAATAGGTCCTTGTCTTCCCTGAAAAAGGTTGTTTTCCCTAGTCAAACAAAGTTATAAATTGAAATCCTTTTGCCCAAAATTCTAATTAGTTGATATGTACAACATATATGAAAATTGGCTCCATCGAATAAACTTGATAATTCAAAGTTGTTCAAATTTGAATTCTTACACAAATGGACATTGAATTTATTAACCTACTTAGGAGCTTCCAAAAATGATAATTTTTGGCACACATTCCTTATTTGATGTGTTCCTTATGTGGTAGAAAATTCAAGTCATTTTGAGTTACTTCATAGAACAAACATGTTCAAATTTCAAAAAGGTGCTGTCAAGAAAACAGGGGTTTTTGGCAACTTCAATTATTCAAAAACTTGTGCCCTTTTGGTTTTCATCCTTATTTATGATATAGAGCATGTGGTATTTATTTCATGGCATTTGGAAAAAGTTTGTAGAACAAACTTGTTCAAAATCCCAAATGTTGCTGTGGAGAAAATTCATGTTTTCAGGACTTTAATGGATTCAAATTTTGGTCTCCTCTTGTGTGTGTTCCTTATTTGTTATAAGGAAGCAATGGTATTAATTTCAGCTCATTTGAGGAAAGTTTACAATAGTAACTAGTTTGAGTTTTCTGTTTCTAGAAATATTGGAATTTCTATTTAATAAAGCACTAGGCTTTTCTTTAGCAATGCTTTGCCAAAATATTTATGTGACTAGAGATAGCAAGCAAATGCTCTCTAATACTATTTTTTTTAATCTTGCAAGGTTGGAAAAACATTTGATAATATTTTGGTGAAGCATTTAAGAATGCCTCTTTTTCTGATAATCTTTTAGGGAAATTTTATTAAGTGTTTCCTCTTTCTTAATTTAGGTCTTGGAAATAATATTCAACAAATATGGGATTCCTAAGATGGTTTGGAAAACTCTTTGATCAATATTTACTTTAGAAAATATTGCCAAAGTCATTGGAACAATATGTTGAATATTTTTAGTTTACTGCTTTGCTATCTTATTAAGTTTGTTTTCAATTTCTTAGCCATGTAAGATTATATAATTAGTTTGTTTGGTTGCACTTAAACAACCACAAACAAACACAACCAAGATTTATTAGTAAAGCAATTAGCAAAACAACTGTGTTAACAGGTATTCCAAAATTGGGATGTGACAAGTCTTCCCCCCTTAAAAAGAATCTCGTCCCCGAGATTCACAAGCGAGGACTAAGGGAGGGCCAACAAACACAATGTTAGTGTTGGAGTGCCGGTGCTTCCCCCCTTTGACTTTTCTTGGGAGGTGGGGTACTTCCCTAAATTAGCAAATTCACTTTAAAAAGTACACCAGTACTGTTTTAGGTCCAAAACTTTTGTTTCCTGGTTTGAACAAAATTTTAAGGTTAGTACATAACTACCTGGAAATGTACCGTTAATTATTACATGAGTTCTTAGCTATATCCCACATCTTACATAACACATATGGAGTGGTGTACCACTCTCATAATAAGGTATATAATAAGCTAAAAGTATAGCTTGTGGGTGCAAAAAGGTTAGGTTGCTAAGGTAAAACAAACAGACAGAACAACTACCCATGGTAGTGGTTATTACTCACCACAAGCAACTATCACTTAAAATGTTCATGATTTTAGTTGGATGTTTTAGTTTCATAAGATACTCTTAAGCACAATCATAACACCAGTATAAACTCATGCTAAGGTAAAACATTTAAACAAAATCCAACGAGCAAGCAAACAACACCACAGATGAATAGACTATTTATTCACTAGGTTATTGTTTATTAGAGGTTTCGGAATCCATCAATCATGAACAATTAGCAAACAACCATTAGCTAAAAACCAATGAATTCAATCATAAAGATTCTCTAAAACACCATCTTTACACAAGATAAAACTCCTATTACACAGGCATAAAAACAGGACTGCACAAATAACACACTAGTATAAAAATCTACACCAGCATGCTATAAGAGATAATCATATCCTATAACCATAGAACATGCAACTAAATAATTCATGGCATGATAACAGAAGTAATAACTTCCTAAACATGCTATATCAACTCATATACTCATAAAAATAAAGAGGGTAATACTAGAGCCAAAAATCACCATTTTCTAGTGGTGAAACTAGTTTTCGCGCTAGAGAAGCAAACAATGCTATCATGATGTTTAAACTTAAACAAGCAAGTCATGAATATAAATGTACCTAATAACAGTACACAAAACTTACTCATGCTAGTAAGCACAAACATCAAAACAATTCTATGAATCAACCATTAAACATGCATAAATTAATTCTAGCAATTTATGTTTTTCTTAAACAATTACTAGCAAACAAGCAAGGTATGACTCACACAACCAGGAGCTATGAAATTAATGAAAAGTTATCTAAACCTTTTCAAAAATTCATATACTCAAATTAAAATTATTCACAAACAATCTACCAATCAAGAGGAATTTATTGTATTTTGTGAACAATTTAATTTTAGCACACGATAGTGAAACATTTCTTAACATGATACCCCTAAGGAATATTATGCTAACAAAAGGATCACACCTAAACATATTAGTATTGACTAATAAGAAATAAACTTCTCACTTGCATAAGTGAAAATAAACAATTATATTTTCCATGGTGGAAAATAGAAATCAATCACATAGTGAAACGTGCTATTTTCACACATGTGTATGGTTGGGGATTTTCATCCTCAAGCCAAAAATGCAATGGGACCAGTGGGCTATGGCCTACTAATACCAAGGAAAAATAGGTACTAAGCCTCTGGTTACTCATGAAAAACTTTGCATACAAGATAAAAATATAAGGCTATTTAATCTAGTGAAGCAATACTAGTGCATATTGATAGCAATGCTTACACACGCTTTACTTTTAAGAGACATGCAAGTTAACATAGGTACAAGCATCAAAAATATCAGTACCTAAATGGTACTGGACTCCAATAAACATAGCACAAAATCTACTAAGAAAGTATACACAGATTTAGCTCTCACAATACTTCCAATTAATAAACTAGAAGGTAACAAATGTTATTTCATTTTTATTCGAGTTTCCAATCATGCACACACTTTCTAGGGTAGATTTATTGTAATAAAACAACATAATAACAAGTCCTAACAACTCCATATAAGTTAGGAAGCAAGATTGAATAAAACACAAATTCATTTCAATCAAGAGCACACAAAGAAACAACAGCAGGAAAACTGCTGTTTTCTAGATCTATCATTACCATTCTCTCGTTCACTTAACTTCTAAACCACGAATATCATAGTACCTACAATGTCTACCAATATTTGGTTTCCAAAATAGATACACAAGATATCCTATTGACTAGTGAACGAATAGGTCATCACCTTATTTTCTCGTGACTTCTCCTTTTTACCAACTAGATGGAAAAGTGTCATAAGTCGCTTAATTTCTTGGTTTAGAAAGAGTTATAAGTATTTCACATGCTTTGGTTAGGTGTCAACCTAAGATTAGGCAAACCATGCTAGTCTTGTTAGCTTTCCATTAAATAATGTTAGTCCGACAAGATACGACTAGCGTCATCATACGTCGAATATTGAATTGTGCTCTTTGGATTGGCTTTTTTTTTTGGGGGTTGCGCATCATGGCATGTGAACACTTCTTTTGCACCTTTCTCCAGAGGAGGGAGGTATATAACTTTAAAAAGGGGATTTCTCTTGTTTGGTCTTTTAAAAGGGAATATAAAGAAGGTGCATTGTTTACCCAACAGGGCAAAACGAGTCTTTTGCAAATAGACAAAACACAAAGGTTTTAGTCAGTAGTGGTTGGTGCATTCACGCCTTTCTTCTTTGAGGGTTGTCGTTGTTGGAGCTTTATTGGTTGGAGTGCATCACTGATAGCAACGCTATCAGTTCGTGTGGCTTAATGGTCCTTTATTATTAGGCCCAACGGTGCTTTCATTAATGGTGGTGGTTCACGACGGGTGGCATTATGAAGCGAAAACAAGTATAAGTCTAAGCAACAAATTCTTGTTTTTTGAATGCTATACAAACATTTTTGCTTGCAAAAATTTAACACGAGGCGATTCAAAAACAAGAGCGGGGCAAGCACAAATCTGCAAATTTTGAGCACCCCACAAACATATAGAAGCCTAGATGAACCAAATTCTACACCAAACAACAGCACAAAGTCCTAAGGACACACATAAGCAAGCCAAAACACACAAGCAAGGCTCCATTGGAGCTACGTCGGGGGATGATCCAAAATCCTAGAAGTGGCTGAAAAACTATATCTACTTCTGACCATCATCACTGTAGAGTCATGCAATTATTTTGGTCTTCTCGGGACATCGGCAAGTATACAAGTTTTTGTATGAAAACAAGATAAATAGAAGTAAAGTTTTTGAATAAACTTTTAACTTAGAGAGGTAAAACTACGCAACAATCTGTTTTTGAAACCCCAACTATTTTCTGGACAGAAAACTTCAAATACGAGAGATGTTTCAAAAACAGAGCGGAGCAGTTGCAAACAAGTAAGAAATAAACTCTTAACCGAGAGAGATACCAATTTTGTAAGGCCCGCCCTTCGAACCACTGTTCAAGGACACCCTTGATATGCATTTAGAATCTTTTGAAAAGATCAGAAGGAGGGGAAAATATACTAAAATTCCCTTAGATAAAATTGATGTAGATAGTAAATAGGTTTTTACTCAAAAATACTTTTCTTTCCTATCTGACGTCCATGCTAACTAAGGTCTCCTAAGGTCAGGATGGCTCTGATACCAACTCTGTAAGGACCCCAGACCGGCAGTCTGAAACCCTCCGTATGCATACATTCACGATCCCAGAAAGATCAGTCGTGAACAACATACACAGTTGGCATACAGAAATACATCATCCATTACACGGATACATAAAGGTATTACAAAAAAGATCACATGATCAAGACTAAAACATCTGCCACGCAGGGCAGGCAACTTAACAAACACAGCGGAAGACAAATAAAAAACATAACGTAGCTGAGCCCATGTCACGCCTTAACCTACAGGCTGCTGACCGGGAGACGAGCCTAATTCGCACAGTCGTCAACTCCGTACTTCTCTTCATAGATCTCCTTCGGAGACTCCTTCTCCAAATCTGATAAGTAGATACCAGGGGCGAAACCATAATGAGTACATTTGAATGTACTCAGCAAGACATCCATCATGTCACTTACCAACATGCAAATATGCTTATATGGTGGAATAGGTAGGCTATAAATATGGTTCACTATCAATGGTGTTCATATATGATGACACCACAGTTGCAGTCAGGTTAATCTGTATCTTCGTTGAAGAAGATACTTCAGAAGAAAATAATATAGTTTTATTTCTCTTGTAGATATCACATGTACAAGAGTTTTTGTAAAACTTTGTTAAGGAATATTTTCTCTTTGCAAAACTTCTTGGAATCAGTTTCCAGAATTCTTGCTTAGAGTAGAAAAGGTTTTCTTTGCAAAACATTTTGTTTTGTATAACATCATCTGGCTTTTCATCATCGACGATACCTCCACGGTATAAGTTTCCATTCCTTTCCGAACTTCACAACTTCATCATTTCCAGTATTTCACAAATACAATTCCTTTTCAAAAACTTTCTCTTTTGAAAACATTGACACAATGCTAGCTACATGGCCATTCAACTGTCCATATCCGAGGACGCGGCTTCTTCGAAAAAGTTGTACTCTGCAGAGGTGTACACATCCACCAGATCCAGTACACCTCCCGTGAACAATCACGGACTGTAACAACAGTATGTAAACATCAGGTATATGATCATAACCATCCACTATGTTCAAGCTAGAATATGTCTATCTCTCAGTTGAGTTTTACCACATCCCCGGCACCGAGCTAATCCCCGCCAAGCCAGGATGCCTTAACTGATGCATCCGGAGGGAAAATTAATCCCACACTTTATATGTCTCCACGACATTCGGTTCAGAGGATCGCATCCCCTATAGCACATTGAGATAGCACACACTAATAAGAACAAACTTCAAGTTAAGCCCCTTGCCCATGTTGGGGTAGGGTGGCAGTACGGTAAAGGTTGTTCGGCGAAGACTAGGTTATGTGTCATTTTTGAAAACACCACTTTCTCAAAAATGACCACTTCCACATTCCTCCGGAGAACAAGGATCCGCCTTTTCTCCGGGTTTTTCCGTAAAGCCTTTGTTTTGTAGAATCACAATTTTAGGGTGTCCACTTAGGAACTAGTATATTTGATGGTAATAAATACCATATGGTGGCTTATGGGCTTGGTATTACCAAGTTCAACTACTGGCATGATAGTAACCTATAATATAGTATAGTAGTAAATTCCACATCAAAAATAGTTTTGATAATCAAGTTTTTGTAAAACTTCAGAGGTAAAACATGCATGATAGATAATGGTAAGTATTGTATCAGCAAGCAATCAGGATGCTTGCCTGGTATCTCCTTGTGTCCCTGGTTTTTGGAGTGACTGGAACTTGAAACAGAGCTTCACGACACTTCCTTCCTCTTCGTTTTCTAACGCCGTAAAAGGAATAAAGGACACACATTCAGAACCAATCAAGGCAAGCAACCATACATAACAATACATACAGCAAGGAAATCTAATAATAACCAATCACACAATTATTAATGGAGGCAAACAATCAAACAAACACACTTGGCAGAAATGCCATTTAATGATACAGCTCAAGGTTGGAGGAACATATCTCACAACCTTAATATCATGGATTCAGTGGGTGTGCCACTCTCATACCAAGATATTAATAAACCCAAAATACACTTAGTTTCACAAAGGTGAGACTACTAAAAGTATATAAAACATGCACAAAAATAATCATGGCAATGGGTCTATCAACCACACCACAAAAAGACAAGATAGCTAATCTATTAAGCCTAAATTCACATCAAGAATAAATGAACCACATGATTTGTAAAAGTTACTTTTACAAATCAGTGAGCCTACACAAGTGTAACAAGTTAATAGACTCATCACAAAACACACAATTTCTCATAGTGAGAACAATAGAAACAATGACTAAAAAGAGGAATCCTATAGACATGTTTCTAATAAAAGTTTGCTATGCAAGCATGCATAATATGTAAAGTACTAAAATGCAAACAAGGAACCATGTTATCATAATGGGAATGAAAACATGTCCTCATGCAAGGATACACAAATATCTACCAAATACAAGTTGGCAGGAAAAATAATTTAACACAACAACTGCTAAGGAAAACTAGTACTACTTAAACATGAAGGATCAATGGATGTATTTTCAATCAAGTAATTGAAATACAACCAGAGGGTCCATGTCATAAAAACAGGAGTGAAAAACATCTATACTTGCTATAACAAAAATATCCCATTTGCTAAAACAAGGTATCAATTTGCAGGGCAACTCCTACATACTAGTAGTAATAAAAAGGGGCATTACTAGAGGAATCAAACAACACTCCAAGAATGTATTTTTCCTAGCAAGCCACACATGATTACAACCACTTACAAACAGAAGCATACCCATTTTTGTTTAGCACAAAAATTCCCAAAGCACAATTACTAGGCACTCATTAGTTATGAAACTACATAAGAGAAATGCATCTAGTTTGGGGAAATAATGTTTCCACCAAAAATGCAATGAAACCAGTGGGTGTTCCACTAGCAGATCAAAGCATTAAGAGGTCACAATGCCTCTGGTCCACTTGTTAAAAAATCAACAAAAGACTAAACTAGCATCTAGTGCAATAACCATATTAGCAGAAAATAATAGGGTGCTAAAATAAGCAAGGTAATGATACTCATGCTATTGTTTTCACGCATGTGAAAACTTTAGGTTTCAAGTACTCATAATAACATAATCAAAATGCTACTGGTCCTATGAACACAATACCAAAATATGTGGTCACAAAACCACAAATGATTATGTCAAAATTCCACACATGAGGGAATTTTTCCATAACCATCCTCAAAGTAATGATTAAGCTACTCATGCTTTTATACCAACTCAAATGCACTATAAAAGAGGTGATAACAAAACAAACTAAGTACCAACATGGTACTGGATACACTCAAAAATCCAAGTGTTTGCACATAAAGTTAACACTCAAAATTGCTATGCAAATATTAACTAGAGAATAATCAAATGCTATTAACAAAAATTCTATTTCTTCTCAACTTAAGTCCACACAATATAACATGCTAAAATATCTAAGTAACACTTAGAAAACAAGTTCACACAACTTTTACATGCTAGAAAACAATATTGCAACACAAAAATATAATCACACAAATTAATTAACTAAAATGCCATAATGGCAGAAATATGCAAAACAAGGATCTGTCCACAAAATTTTCTAGGATGCTCTAAAAATTAAACCCTTCTAGGTTTGGATAGCCCTAAACATATACAAGACCATCCAATTGAGTTTGCATCAAAAATCATTTTTAATTATTTTATAAAAATCACCAAAGTGCTCTCTGGTGTTTTACCAAATTGCATGCCATTTCAAAAATACAATGAATTTGGAAACTAGGTTAAATGCTCCTGTTAGGAAATTTCAAGGGCTTTCCAATGCAATTGGCCTCACTTCATTCTGAGTTGTAAAATAAAAATGGTGCTCATTTTTGTGTTTCTGGTACCTGTTGCCAAATCATTTTTAATTTCAAAAATGTTCGTCCAAAAGTAGATCTACAAGTTGGAGGTGGTTCATATTTTGTTGCTTTACATCTGTGAATTTTGGGTTGGTAAAATTCATCTTTTAAGTTGCCTTTTAGACCCAAAAGTAAACGTACCAGTTTCTGTCAAAAATAAATTGAAAAAGAACTACTAATGGGCCAGATCCACTGGCTGGGCCGGCCAGAACGAGATTTACCGCGGGCAGATCTAGCCTGTGAGGCTGACGCGCGGGCCAGGGCGCCACGGGGTCAGCCACGCAGGCGAGCGCGGCCCCACCAGCGGGTTTGACTCGCCCAGCGCGGGGTCAAGGGCGAGGCTGACGTCGCCCTGCGTCATCGCCGGCGGGATGATACTCCGGCGAGGTCCTAACTTGTGATTTCGGCCATCATTTTTCGAATTGAAACTACCTACTCGATGCACACGACGCGGGCAAGCAACTAGGCGCTGCCTCGTTTCCGGGGAGACGCCGGAGAGTGGCCGGTGACGGTGTGCGGCGGCGGCCGGACGGCGAGTGCAGCGCGGCGGCGATTTGGAGGAATAGGGAGAGGGGAAAACGGCGGCGGGGATTCCCCTGCTCACCTTGAACGCCACGGATGGCTCGTAGAGGACGGAGGGGGAGCGAAACGGCGGGAATCCCTCGCCGGAGCTCGCCGGCTCGGAGAGGAAAAACTGATGGCGCGGCCACCACGCGGCCATCCGCCTCGATCCCTTCGGCACCGAGGTCCATCACGACTTGGCGGAGACGATGGGCTCATTTGCGACCGGCGGAGAGCTCATCCATGGCCAATCCGACGGTGGCCCTAGCTAGGGTTTCGTTTTGGGCAAGAACATGAAGAGAGAGAGATGCTCAAGTTCTAGGGGAGAGAGAGGGGGCAAGTGGGAGACACAGCACATGGGGGGGGCCTCTTTATCCTCGAGGAAACCTTCTACTCGAAGGCAATGGCTAGGGGTGCTGTTCTCTACAGCAAGCTAGAGGTAGGAGATGACTCAGATTACTTTTAGGTCCCTGCAATTTACAAATAGGTCCTTGTCTTCCCTGAAAAAGGTTGTTTTCCCTAGTCAAACAAAGTTATAAATTGAAATCCTTTTGCCCAAAATTCTAATTAGTTGATATGTACAACATATATGAAAATTGGCTCCATCGAATAAACTTGATAATTCAAAGTTGTTCAAATTTGAATTCTTACACAAATGGACATTGAATTTATTAACCTACTTAGGAGCTTCCAAAAATGATAATTTTTGGCACACATTCCTTATTTGATGTGTTCCTTATGTGGTAGAAAATTCAAGTCATTTTGAGTTACTTCATAGAACAAACATGTTCAAATTTCAAAAAGGTGCTGTCAAGAAAACAGGGGTTTTTGGCAACTTCAATTATTCAAAAACTTGTGCCCTTTTGGTTTTCATCCTTATTTATGATATAGAGCATGTGGTATTTATTTCATGGCATTTGGAAAAAGTTTGTAGAACAAACTTGTTCAAAATCCCAAATGTTGCTGTGGAGAAAATTCATGTTTTCAGGACTTTAATGGATTCAAATTTTGGTCTCCTCTTGTGTGTGTTCCTTATTTGTTATAAGGAAGCAATGGTATTAATTTCAGCTCATTTGAGGAAAGTTTACAATAGTAACTAGTTTGAGTTTTCTGTTTCTAGAAATATTGGAATTTCTATTTAATAAAGCACTAGGCTTTTCTTTAGCAATGCTTTGCCAAAATATTTATGTGACTAGAGATAGCAAGCAAATGCTCTCTAATACTATTGTTTTTAATCTTGCAAGGTTGGAAAAACATTTGATAATATTTTGGTGAAGCATTTAAGAATGCCTCTTTTTCTGATAATCTTTTAGGGAAATTTTATTAAGTGTTTCCTCTTTCTTAATTTAGGTCTTGGAAATAATATTCAACAAATATGGGATTCCTAAGATGGTTTGGAAAACTCTTTGATCAATATTTACTTTAGAAAATATTGCCAAAGTCATTGGAACAATATGTTGAATATTTTTAGTTTACTGCTTTGCTATCTTATTAAGTTTGTTTTCAATTTCTTAGCCATGTAAGATTATATAATTAGTTTGTTTGGTTGCACTTAAACAACCACAAACAAACACAACCAAGATTTATTAGTAAAGCAATTAGCAAAACAACTGTGTTAACAGGTATTCCAAAATTGGGATGTGACACCATGTTACTATACCTTACGGCTACTAATCGGGTCATTAGCGCGGTAATCGTTGTGGAACGGACAAAACAAGAGCAAAGCATACCAGATCAACATCCGGTATACTACATAAGCGAAGTTTTCTCCGAATCCAAACAAAGATACCCGCACTATCAGAAACTGGCATATGGCGTATTTTTTGCATCTAGAAAGCTGCGCCATTACTTCCAAGGACATTCCATAACAGTGGTATGTAAAGCACCACTAGGGGATATTATAAACAATGCGGAGGCAACCGGCCGAGTAGCTAAATGGGGCATCGAGCTGGCAGCTTTCGACATTAAGTACCAGCCAAGGACGGCAATAAAATCCCAGGTTTTGGCAGATTTCGTCGCCGACTGGACAGAAGCAATGGAAAATACACCGATGCCAGAATCCGAGTACTGGATCATGCACTTTGATGGATCCAAGATGAAGGAAGGAGCTGGAGCCGGCGTAGTTCTAAAATCGCCCAAGGGAGACACAATGGAGTATGTATTACAAATACACTTCAACGCCAGTAATAATGTGGCAGAATACGAAGCTTTGCTTCATGGCTTGCATATTGCAAAAGAAATAGGGGTAAAACGCATCTTGTGTTATGGAGACTCGGATTTGGTACAGCATCAGCTCAACCAAACCTGGGACGCGAAAAGCCCTATAATGGCCGAATATCGGAGAACGGTGGATGAGTTTGCCATCTGCTTCTTCGGGTTCGAAGTCCTTCACATAAAAAGGGAGGAAAATTGGAACGCGGATGCGTTAGCCCGCATGGGATCAGAGAGAGTAAAAACTTTACCACCAGGGGTATTCGTCCAGCATTTGCATGAACCGTCCATAAAAGGTGGAGACGTTGATTACCCTCTAGCATCTGAAACAATTGAAGTCATGCTCGTTAAACCGGATTGGACAATCCCGTACTTAAACTTCTTAGTCAATCAGAAGTACCCGGAAGGAGCAGACGAGGTCTTGCAAAGGCAAATACAGCGTCGATGCAAAGGATACGTGGTGATCAACGACCACTTGTATAAACGCAGTACTTCCGGAATTTTTCAACGGTGTATTTCACCAGAAGAAGGAAGAGAAACACTGGAAGAAATCCATGCCGGCGATTGCGGACATCATGCTCAATCAAAAAGCATAGTCAAAAAAGCATTCCGGGCGGGGTTTTTCTGGCTTACAGCCAAGACAGACGCCGAACGCATAGTGAATACGTGCGAAGGATGCCAATATTACGCCAAGCAGACCAATTTGCCGGCCCAAGCACTTAAAACTATCCCTATCCCATGGCCGTTTGCGGTCTGGGGGCTAGATATGATGGGACCGTTCAAAACTGCAAGAGGTGGACTTACACATCTACTCGTAGCGGTAGATAAGTACACAAAATGGGTGGAGGCTAAACCCATCAAAAAGCTGGACGGCGCAACTGCCAGAAATTTCATTATTGATTTAGTAATGAGGTATGGCGTCCCACACAGCATAATAACTGATAACGGGACAAATTTCTCCATTGGAGAGTTGGCAAAATACTGCCAACAAACGGGAATTCGCTTAGATCTTGCATCTGTGGCACACCCGCAATCTAATGGACATGTTGAAAGAATGAACAGTTCAATCCTGCAAGGAATACGCCCAAGACTCGAAACTCCTCTCCATAGAGCAGCTGGAGCATGGGTAGAAGAGCTACCTTCCGTGTTGTGGAGTATTCGAACGACGCCAAATAGGTCAACCGAGCAAACCCCATTTTTTCTGGTTTATGGTGCGGAAGCTATTCTTCCAACGGATATGATCCATGATAGCCCGAGAGTGCAGAATTTTGACGACTCGGATGCCGAGGAAGCACGACAGGATGCCGTCGATCTCTTAGAAGAGGAACGAGAACTTGTACTTCAAAGATCCGCCATCTACCGGCAAGGTTTACGACGATATCACAGTCGGAAAATCAGGCATCGTTCTTTTAAAGAAGGTGACTTAGTGCTGAGATTGGTGCAGAAAAGGAAGCACAAATTAGCCCCAGTATGGGAAGGACCATTTGTCATCAGTAAAGCCATGAAGAATGGATCATACTATCTTGTTGACATTCGAGATACGGAGGACGACCCCGAGAAGCCGAATCGCAAAAGAAAGAGAAAAATAGATGATGAACTAGGAGAGACAAATAGGCCTTGGAGTATCCAGCAATTACGTCCCTTCTACACTTAGTTCAATTTCTATGTAAACATCTTTGAGATCATGAAATAAAGTTGTCGGAATTCATACTCATTATAAGTACAAAATATTTCCGCTTTATCTATTTCCCAATGATCTTACAAATACTCAATGTTGACCCGAATTGTGCCTGCGTGCTCGGTGTTTAAAAGCTGAATGATTCGGCCTGTTAAAGGTTAAAGGAAACTCGGATTGTGCCTGCGTGCCCAAGTTTCAGTACAGTTCCTTGTTTTCTCTAAGCTTTATCTGATTGTGTATGTGTTGGGTTACTGAAACTAGTCAGTAAAAATGCTTCTAGCATAATCCATGTTTCTGAGTTTTTAAAAACTGTTTGGTTCGTCCCCAGTTACTCAACATGACGATACATATTGCTAATTGAGCCATTTTTAAACACTAGAGCAGTTAAAACACAGATTCCAGATTACTTAGAAGATAAAGGAACAGCCAAACCCGGAAAAACTTTGCAAGAAGTTTGAAATTGCAAAAGGCGGAGTTCTTGTTCCGACAAAAGACATAGAAGCATTACAATATGAATTGCATTGTAAAAAAGCTACTATACACATCCATCATCCAGGTCAAGTGCGCCCCCTTAAACTTCTGAGTCTTCATCACTGCTATCATTCTCGGGGGTTGCGGGCACTTCTTCTTCCGGATAAGTAATGGAGATATTCACCATGGAGGCAATCTGAGTGGCGTGGCCTTCAACTTCATTAAAGATCGCATTTATTTGTGCTTCTGTACATTCTTGAGTAATACCGGATGCTACACGCCAGGATTTTGCATCAGGGTAGTGTAAGCGCATGAGGCCAAGTGCCATTCGCGCACCACCCCGTGCAGCAGAGCGAAGGAAAGATTCCTTCGAATTTGCTACCTCCATGATGCCATCCGGAAGTCGGTAAACTTCTGAAGATTGTATACTACTTGTGGGCAGGAATTTATTAATTAAATGCATTCCTGCATTTCTGATTGAATTCCATATCTTCCCAAAGGCCCGGATTTTTTCAGTCCGAGAAATTCCTGGAAAATTTCCTGCTTTTTTGACAAAAGCAAAGATTAGAGAATACAAGAAATGTGATATGAAAGTATGGGTAAAAGAAGTCAACTTACCAAGAACCGCGTCAATTTCATCGCCCTCTTTCATACGAGGGAATAGCATACTTTCTAAATCATTGATAATAGATCTATCCTCTGCTGCCTGCAAAGAAGCCTTGGATTGCGCAATCCCAAGGGCTAGATTACTGGCTTCCAGTTCTTCTCGAACTTTTGAAAGTTCTCTTTGAAGGTTGGAGTTTTCTTCACGAAGTTGAGAAAAATAAGCAACGTTTGCTGTGTGCTTCTTAGCTTTGGTTAAAGCAGCTGAAAAGCAGGGACGAAATAATCCGACATTACGGCAAGATCTAGCAATGAGTTTCCAGCAAAAATCAATAAACACGAAGTAAAATACCGGTGGCTTTTGATAATTGCCGTTGAGACGACGCCAGTTCGTTGCTTTTTGACTCAATAACAGATTGAAGTGTTTTTACTTCTCTGCTTTTGAGGCTAAGTTTTTTCAAAACTTCCAAGTTTATGGCATCTGCGGAATGCTGAAACATGGAAATGAAAGCCAGATGCTTAAGTTTGAACAAGCATACAAAGAAGCATTAAGAAGAATTTAGGGTTTCAACTTAATGCTTGGGGGCTAGAGGTATTACCTGGCTCATTTCCCGCAAGTCAGCCAAGGTCTCCTTGAATTCCCTGGCATATTCCATGAAAAGAATTCCAACATGGTGAAGGCCATCGTGTATGACCTGACGGGGCGAGAATGCGATATTATTGCGGATAACTAATCCATTTTGTGGCCAGGGGAGAACAAGAGGCGCAGGAGCAAAAAATTTCTTAGCTTCCGGACGAATATATCCGAGGTCGTCGAAAGGCTCTTCTTTCACCCGGATATCATCCGGAATAGGAATGGATTCGTTTCCAGCAGGTGATCAAAAATTTCCGTCCATGGGCGTATTCGTTCTCCCCCTTTTACCCGTAGCTGCAGAAGGAAATTCTTCTTTGATAGTAGTTTGCCTCTTGCGCTTTTGGTTGTTGTAAAACTCGGCATGTAATTTGCTGATTTCAGCATCAGAAGCAAGATCATTTTCTCCAAGTTCGTCAAACTAGGAAAGAATTAACAGTATGTTAAAAAATGAAGAGAGAAGATAATCTGAGGAAACTCAGAAACAAGGGAAGGAAAGTACCTTAGGAACCAGATTTTCCGCATGATAAATGGCTAGACTTTCCTCAATCTGGCTATCGGCGGCAACTATCTGATGAAGGCGTTCTATAAAATCCTTCTTGCTAAAGGACCTATCTGTTCCTCTCATGCTATCTTCCGGTCCCGTGTACTCGCAAAGAAGTCGGGAACGAAGGGATAAAGGTTGTACGCGACGTCCAAACCAGCATAAAACGATATCCTTCCAAACCAAAGGTGGTTGAGAAGATGAAAGTTTGGCAATGCGCCGCTTTATTTTCATCAGGTTTTCAGGCAAATCCTCTGTTACTGCTAATGTCCAATTCTCGTGAGGAGTAGCGGCAGAATTAACAAAGGGAGGAACTCCGGTTTCTCTGCCTGGGGATGGAATGTCTTGGTGATAAAAGAAAGAACCTAGCCAAGATTGGTCAGGTTTCGGCATTCTTATCTTTGGATACCATTCTTCCCTAAAGTTTCTGAGGACAAAAGATATAGTACCGCAGATGGGCGAAACACCGTGTGTGATGTTATGTTTTACCTCGAAACAATAATGCCAGAAGTCTAAATTGGGAGTTATTCCAAGATACCCTTCGAAAAGAGCTTGGAAGCTAGCTAATTGAAGGATGGAGTTTGGAGAGATATTATGTGGTTGAACACCATAAAAGTTGAGGACGTCTAGGAAAAAGGCGGAAGGAGGAAAACCCATACCTCTCGTGATATGAGAGGTAAGGAGGACGCGTTCTCCTTCCTTTGGCTTGGGCTCTGGCTCATCCTTCGAGATCCGCCATTTGCCTTTAACTATTAATCTATCCCTTGACATCCGACGAAGGAGGACGAGTGAAGTATTACTCTGATTCCAAATTCCGACAAATTCTGCTTCTTCATCAGCTCCGGTGGAGAAGCGCTCAGTACCAGGGGAGTGAATCTTGACCCTCGCCGGTTCTGAAGCAAACGGCGGAGTTGTGGTGGCGCTTGGGCCCGCTACGTCCGCGGCGGCGGAAGCGTTTCCTCCGCCCGCCGCGGATGCAGTGGCCTTTTCCGGCTCGCCGCCGGCATGCTTGGGCGACCCTAGCTGTGGATCTAGGTCGCCCAAAAGCTCGTCGATGGAGGCGCGAGCCGGTGAGGACGACGGAGAGGCCATCTTTTTTGGTGGCGAGTGAGCGCTCCGGCGTGCAAAGGGTTCGTCGGGGCAAGGTCTTGCTCTCGTGCTCGCGTTTGCGTCAATGGCGTGGGCAGTGTGGAGTGAGGAAAGATTTCCGATGACGACGAGGACGGCTATTTATAGCCTGAAAACCTCTAGATACGCGCCAACGGCTCTTTTGACCGTTGGATGTTCGACGCGTGTCGCTCGCTAGAAAATCCGGGAAACGGAACGACAGAGGAATGATGGCTATCTCCTCGTTTCTCGTGAGAATCTGTCAGAGATACGTTGCAGGGTTTCCCGCGTGAAACCAAGCGGCGCTTGCATCAACATGATTGAGGCGCTGATGTCATAAGTTCCTTTTCTGCGAAGGATCGCGAGGAGAAAAGCCGGATTTTCATAGTTCCGAGTTTTGTGTTACCATCTCCTTCAAAAGGAAAGAAGAAAGAATCAAGACTGCTGAATCAAGTTTTCCCGGACAAAATGTATTTGACGAAAGGCGGAGTTTCAGAGTTTTGATCCTTCCTGGGGGCTACTGTCGGATATATACTGAATAGGGGTATAGAAGATGGTAGACAAAAGAGCCGGACTACCAGGGTGGCCTACACGGTAATGGGCTTAGGTCCATTGGGCGGCCCAGTAGTCCGACGCGCAGAAGCCGGATCCTAGAAGAACCTGGATCACGGCCCACGTGATCTGGCTTGGAGGAGAAGACGGATTCCTTACTTTCCAAGTTACAAGTTAAACGTAGTCTTCTAGGTTTCTGGTTCTGTAAGCCCTAATCCGGCTATTATATAAAGCCGGACGGGAGATAGATTACATAAGTTTAAGGTTCTAGGTTCTAAGCTCTACGCAACTCGCCGAGAAGTTCATCCTCGTCGAGTAGCTAGATCTATTCCCTCACATTGTAACCCTGTTATACGGGCTTTAGTCCCAATTAGTGAGAAGTGCAGGAGTAGGTACGCCGTACTGTCGCGACGTACCGAACCTGGGTAAAATCCCGTGTTCTGTGTTACTACGCTATCCCGTTACCCCACGTCTCTACCGTAGTCTCATGGCACCCCAGTCTATGAAAACTACTACGATGTCTCGACAGAGATGCAAGCATGCGCAAAAGGGAGAGAATTTCTCTGGAAAGCAACTGATTTTACTGCTATGGTGAGGAACTGTTACAAAACGCTTGGGGGATGTCGTGACCTTGTGGTCCCCCAAGAGGCACTTGACGTCACCGTGCGGACACGAGACTCCCCTCTCTCGCGCGAGTTCAGGTGTATAGCTCGAGGATATAGTGGCCTTGTGGCGCCCTCGAGTAACAAAAGATTGCCCCCTGGAACGGGGCTCCCACTTGTGTGGGTAGAATCTCTCGCGGTCACGCGGCACGCCTGGTGAGAGCTCCATCGGAGAGAGGTCCTAGCGTCGTTTTTACCGTGGCGTCACAGGGTCCCCTCGTGGGTATGTCTCCACGGCCTTGTGGAGGCGCGTGGAATTTGTAGGTGGTGAGCGCGTCCCCCTAGTTGGGAGGCACGCCCTCGTGGAGAGCGGTGGTAGCCTCCGAGACCCCAACGCTCGGGGAGGTCTTCTAAGTGGCTCCCACCTCTGGAGAGAATAGCGTCCGCTTCATGGGGACCTCGTTGAGGTTTCCCACGTCGTCTTCATCAGCAGGGTGCAAGGTTGCCACCTCCTTGTAGGCACGCTCGATGGAGCGCATCACGTCCTTCGCTTCGCCATGGATGGTGATGGTCCCAGCAGACCCAGGCAGCTTGGCGATGTCGTACGCGTGGTGCATCACGGTCATGAACTTGGCTAGAGCTGGGTAGCCGAGGATGGCGTTGTAAGGGAGGGCGATGTGCGCCACGTCAAATTTGAGGGTCTCAGTTCGGTAGTTGTAACAAGTGCCAAGTGTGACAGCAAGGCGCTCCTGTCCCAGGGGAAAGTAATTATGTCGGTGATGCCGGTGAAGGGCCTCGTGGGAGCCAAGAGCTCGTAGCGCACTTGCAGCTTCTCGAACATCTGCACCGAGATGACGTTGAGGCATGCACCCCATCAAGGAGATTCTTGGTGATGGCGATATTGTTGATGGCGGGGGTGCAGATCAGGGGATGGTGCCCATGGTCCTTGTGGACTTGGGATGGTCACGGATGACAAAGGAGACCTTTTGGTCAGACCACTTGAGTGGTTTGGTGCGGATACCTAGCACACCACTGCATATGTAGTGCACAAGTCGTTGACATAATACTCACAAAAGGACTTATCCGTGAATATTACATCCCTCAGAGTGGTACAATAGAAACATAGCAGGTCCAAGCAAAGCTATAGGATACAAACTTTCATTACAAAATCTCGAGATTCTCTTTTATTAATCAAAGAATAACTCATGCAAATGAAACATCAGAAGAAGCAATTCGAAGCTCCAAGCTCGAGAAGAACTCTAGCTCGGAACCTAATCCACTATGGGTGATGTTAGCCCTAATCTATGGCTTGTAAACAAGTAAGTCCCAGAATGGACTCCACCTACACCTTGATAGCTTCTCCTCCACTAGCGTTGTTGATGATGATGCGTCACTGGCTAAGTAAGATATGACTCCACCTAGTTTCATGAGGCAGCGATGGCTTCACCATGAAGACTTCCATAAGGCTTCAACTCTAAGCAGGGGTCAAAGGGGAACAAATGAGTAACAAGCGTTACTCAACAAGTTCATGATATACAGTGGGTAGTTTGATGCACTAACTACAACTTTAGACTCGGAAGAGTCATAAGTTAATGCAAGGTTTTGTAAATCTTTCTTCAAGAGGTTGCTTTTAATACTGAAAACTATGCCCGCCAAGTCTTCATACGGCTAGAACTTCATGGAGTTTCCTTTCATGCGGCGTTCGCAGCTCCTTCCCGGAATAGGGGGTAACATGCCACGTCCTTTTTGAAGGGGAACGTAGCATAGAAAACAAAAAAATTCCTACGCGAGAGACACCCGAAAGGCCAAGATCTAATCTAGGAGACGAAGTGTAACGGGCAACAAGAGGGTTAAGGAGAACACATACCCTCGAAGACTCAAAGTGGTACGAGATCAAATCTCGTTGTTGGCGTAGTCGTACTCACACCGATCCCGATAGCGAGAAGATGGCACCGCAATCCGGCGGTGCATCCGTGATCGGTCACACGTACGGTTGATGACGACCTCCGTTCCCTCGTTCCAGCGGGGCGCGGAAGTAGAGGATCCCTCGGAACTCCAGCAGCACGACGGCGTGGTGTGGTGGAGAAAAACATTGCTCAGGGCTTCGCCAAGCGCACGAACAAGTGGTGGAGCAGCGGCAGGAGGGAGGAAGAGATGACACAAGTGTGTGTAGGGAGAGAGGGAGCTCTCACCCCTCCTTTTATAGGAGGGGATGGCAGCCACGAATTTTTGGCTGCCTCCACCTCTCCCTCATCATGTGAGTGGAGTCTCCACTCAACCCACTCATTCTTCCATGAATTCCCACTCAAAATCCCAAGGGTTTTCTTTAATAAATAAATAAAACAATTTTATTTCTTTATTTTAATATTTGTTAATTCCATTAACAAACATTAACATATAACCCCTTGAGTTAGTTGTTAAATCTATTAACAACCATTTGATAAGAATCCCCTTGAACTATTTCAAAATTACTCGAAACAATTTCGGTGACTATTTCAATATTCCCCGAAACAATTTCGGTGCTGTCCAAACTTTTCTCCGATATTCCGTATCCTCTCAAATGCGTCATCAAACCTTAAGTGTGTCACCCTACGGTTCGCGAATAAGATAGACATGATCGAGACTCCTCTCCGATCAATAATCAACAGCGGGATCTGGAGATCCGTGATGACTCCTATATATTCAACGATGACTCTCGTGATCGTGTGAACCAACAACGCCGTGAACTATTCCCTTTGTCTCGCGATACTTTACTTGTCCGAGATTCGATCATTGGTATCAACCATACCTTGTTCAATCTCGTTACCGACAAGTACTCTTTTCTCGTTCCCGTGATATAACATCCTTGTGATCATATCACGTGCTTGCAAGCGGTTTCGATGTGATATCACCGAGAGGGCCCAGAGTATATCTCTCCGTCATTTGGATGGACAAATCCCACTCTTGATCCATGATCCTCAACTAATACTTTCCGAATACTCAACGACACCTTTATAGTCACCCTGTTACGGTGTGACGTTTGATGCCATCAAAGCACTCTTCCGGTATCAGTGATTGACATGATCTCATGGTATAAGGAATAAGTTACTTCGTGTGTTTGATATAACAATGTAAACTAAATGACTTGATCGCATTGCTATGTTCTCTTTGGGTATATGTTCATCACATCATTCTTCTAATGACATGACCCCGTTATTAATAACATCCGATGTTCATGATCAGGAAACCTTGATCATCTATTAATCAACGAGCTAGTTAAAAGAGAGGCTTTACTAGGAACCATTGTTTGTTTATTAAGCACACATGTATCAACGTTTCCGGTTAATACAATTCTAGCATGAGAAATAAACATTCATCATAAACAAGGAATAAGATAATAACTATTTTATTATTGCCTCTCGGGCATATTCCCTTCAGTCTCCTACTTGCACTAGAGTCAATAATCTAGTCTGTAAGCACTTAACACATATGGCGTACCAGTGTTATTACCATGCTTCGCATGTGGTAAACATTATCAAAACGATCTGAACCGTTCAGGTCCTATTGTATTTGCATGTTCTTTGCGTCTACACGCATCACTCATTCTCTAATGAGATGGCTTTGTATATATATGGTCAATCGGTGAAAACTTAATTCCTCAGCTTAAACTGATGTCACTAACATTGTGAAAATGTAGCTTCATAGTGTTAGCATTCTTGGAAATTCACCAAGTTCCGGTGATACCTTAATTCCTTAGCTTAAACTGATGTTACTAACATTGTGAAAATGTAGCTTCAAAGTTTCAGCATTCTTGGAAATTCACCAAGTTCAATAAAGAACTCCTTGACACAAAATACGCTTATTGTCAGTTGTCAACACAACGATATACATTAGCCTTTGTTGTAGTATCTGTCACAATATTTTAATTTTGAAACTCTTTCAAATCCAGCATGGAACTTTCTTCCATCCTATTGTGCTACCCTTCATCACATATTTTAAATGAGATAAAATTACTTGAATAAATGACAAGACTATTAGTGTAACATATTACAACTATTATTTTGTCATTACTATATAGGAAAACATATCCTTAGCATTTCTAAAATGACACAAGGATCTCTCCCACTGTTGTCTAATCATCATATGAATTATCCTGCTATAACATTTATAGTATAGGACTCATCTGGTTGTGTACATAGCATGGAAACATTACTTAGAAATCTCAATTTCAATGATGCTCATCATGTGTCAAAACACATGAATCTTGCTCAATTATTTTCCATGTGACAAGAACTCCTTCTTATCAATTTTATATTGACTTACTTCAATATTTCATCTATGTAATTTGGCTTCAATCATATCAGGCGCTTGAATCCATCTTTTATGGACATCGATGCCCAATATCTTCCAAGCCTTTCATCAATATGAAAATCTTAACCGTGTTAATTTAAAATACATATTTTCCAATCAACCATATGTCATCTACATAAAGTATTGGAAATATGTCATAGCGCTCCCACTTAATTTCTTGTAACTCTACAAGCATCTTTATCATTCATGATGGAATCAAACTCTTTTGATAACTTCATTAAGCTAAAGATTTCAACTTCGCTATGCTTACTTCAACCATTGAAGTGTGCATGCCTTTATAGCAACCTTTTGAATTTTACAAAACTCTCAGACTGTGTCAAGTACACATCCTTGATCAAACTGCCTCGAGAGGAGAGTTGGTTTTGTTATTCAACTGCCATATCATAATATGTAACTTTTTGCTAGAACTATCCGCAAAGACTAAAGCATCACTACGGAAGATCGAAATCTTGTAGTAGTCAACTCTTTGAACTTCGTCGAAAACAACTTTTCGATAAGTATCCATGTCTTTGTCGCTATATAGACCCTTTTGCTATCGTTAGGCATCATGCCTATCGAAAGGACTACCAAGTCACATACTTGATATTCATACAAGGATACTATGGCGGATATAATGACTCATAGTCAATTTTGCGAAGTCAGGGCCCATCATTTGCTTCCTTTATAAGGTCCAGGTCCTTTTGTTGTCAAAACAACACTTTACACTTAAACCACAAGTTGTTCTAAGTACAAAGTTTTTGGACTTTTCTGGTACAATTCGCAAACTCATTTGAAGTATCTACAACATTTGTAGTGTCTTCTACTTAGTCAAAATAGTAAACCCCGGAACAACTTCCAGTGCTGCGCTACTCTTGACATGATAACGAAGATTCTCTAACCTTGTTGAGTTTGTACTGTGCTCCCACTCACTTGTTTCGCAAGAACTACTTTCTCGAGAAATCAACCCTTTCTGACAAACAACATTTGTCTTTTGGTTTGGTGATAGGAGAAATACCCAATGTTTTATTTGGGATAACCTTATAAACATATATTTATCCTATTTTGGTTGTAAACATTTTACACATGCTATGCATACCAAAACTTAAGAAAGTGACAATTCGGGTCACTACCCAAACCATATCTTATATGTTGTCAATTTCAGCGGATCATGATGGTGCTCTTTTCAGTGGAAAAACGGTTGTCACTAATGTATAAACTACAAAATTATAATGGCATTTTTATTAATCTTACCATGTCAAACAAGGTTTGATTTTTGTCTCTTGAATACTCCAATCTAATGTGGTGTATTCGAGAAGTATAAATTGTAGAACAATTCTGCAACTTCTCAGATGTTTTGCTAAACTTGTAACTCAAACTTTATCCTTTATGATCCAATCATAAATACTTGATTATCTTGTTACATTGATTTTAACTTCATATTAACAACCTTTTGAACCAATTCAAAATGTCAAACTCCGTTTTGTTTAAATAGATATACTCACATATCTACTCAAGTCGTCGACAGAATTTTATGAAGGAAAAATTAATCCACCATACATGACTACACATAATGGACTATATACATCAATATGTATAATCTCCACTAAATTAGTCGTCCATTCTAATTTGGCCTAAGAACGGAAATCTATTCATCTTTTCGAAGAGGTCTCACAAGCGTCAATTTATTCAAAATAAAATGACTCCGGAAGTCCATCAATATGGAATTCCTTCATGTTTTCCTTTCCGATATGAACTAAAATGGTGGTGTCACAATTTAAGTGAAAATCTTTTACGTCTTGCAACGTTTAGCATTCAGTCTTATAGATGTTTATTTTACCAACATGATTTATATTAACATATCCATCAATTATGGAATATGGTCATCATTTGAACAATCTCATTTGTTCTCACAAAAGACTAGAACAAAATAACAACTTATTAAGTTCTTAAAATAAATCTTGAATGGTTGGTTCGATACTACAATGAACACAATAACACTTTATTTATGTTCTTGTCATAATCGATTCCACATCTATTACTAGTTCCTTTTAGGCCCTTGTATTTCTTGCATTGCGTTGCTTTGTATGACAACTCATACCAACCAATGTGGTATCAAAATACCCAAAAATAATTTGTTAACTAGTAATACATCTATAACTTGTATATCAAGCATATACTCATGAGCTGGACTTTTCCAGTTATCTTCTTTTCTGCCATATATCTATTTGCAATTCTATTTTCAATATTCCCTTTCCTTTATAGAAGAATCATTCAACATCAAACAATGCTAGTCTTACTAGCTCATTTTCTTTGGCGTGTTAGTCATATACTATCACCCATTGAGTCATACTTTGAGTTTGATTGTTCTACTAATATCACAATATTAATAGCATTCTTCTAGATTCCACTCTTACCAATTTCCAAGTAAGGTAAACTACTTTACCCATACTTCTAATCCATCCCCTCATAACAATTTTATGATTAAGCTACTATAGCTCGAAGGAAGGGATTTAGAGGATAATTTTTAGCGCCCAACTTCTTGGAATATTCAAACGCCTAGCGTCTTCAATCATTGCATATATTCAAATAATATAAGCATACATTGTCACGCTAAATTATACTCAGTCATGTTGCCACAAATAAGTTTCTAGATATCAATATATCTTTCACTTGATTGTTTCTGAAAACAACTCTTTTCAGTTCCTAAATCACCTTGATCAACAAAACATTCTTTTGAAGATAAAGTAATACGGAAGCAACCATGACTCTGGATTCTAAGTAGGAATTATTTGCTCTCTAGATTAATCAATCATTAACCACATGGAGCTAGGTAGGAAATACCAAAAATCTACAATAGGACTCAATTTTAAATTTCACTAATACGGTACCAATCTTAAATGGTATTTACCAGATCATAACAGTTATATCTCAATTAACAATCTAAGTGTAAGGTAATTATAGATGCCAATGAATACTACAATTTGTGCAAATTCACTTTGATTGGTTGTTCATGATAAATAAGTTCAAGTTAATTCAAAAATTAAACCATGAACTCCCACTCAAAAACAACATCCCTCTTAGTCGTCTTTAGTGATTACACGAACCAAATTCACTACACCAAAACCGATCATCACGTGAGATGATGTAGTTTCAAAGGCGAACATCGACATGTTCATCATATCATCCATATGACTCATGCTTTACCTTTCGGTTACGTGTTCCGAGGCCATGTCTGTACATGCTAGGCTCGCCAAGTAGAACCGTAGTATTGCGTGTGTTTCAAGGCCATGTCTGTACATGCTAGGCTTGAAAACACCCGTTGTATGCGAACGTTGAGTCTATCACACCCGATCATCACGTGGTGTCTCGAAACGACGAACTTTCTTAACGGTGCATACTTAAGGAAGAACACATTATTATCTTGATATTAAGTGAGAGGGATCATCTTATAATGCTACCGTCGCTATCTAAGCAAAACAAGATGCATAAAAGGATTAACATCACGAACATCACATGTAAGGATAACGTGATATGATATGGTCCTCCTTGCACTTGATCTCCATCATGTGCATCATGGTATGATCTCCATCATTCCACCGGCGTGGTACCAAGTACCATGGCACCCAATCTTGATTGTCCATCAAGAAGAAGACAATCATATGGATACCTTCCGGTATATCAATAATTTACAAAATAGATCATCTCATAATCAAATTTGTAATATTGACCATATCACATCACCTGCCCAGCAAAAACTAGTTAGACGCCTCTAAATTATTTTTGCATATTTTACGTGGCTTAGGGCTTTCGATGATAGAACCGTTCATACCTACGAACATCAACCACAACATTGATAAACATATTTTTAGCAACCCTTTGTAGATTAGATCTTAACTATAGTAGGAGAAACAGACACCCGCAAGCCACTTATGCAATACAAGTTGCATGTCAGTTGTGGAACAAGTCTCATGTACGTGGACATGTAAGGTTAGTCCGGGCCGCTTCATCCCACTATGCCACTAAGATCATAAAATAATCAAGGAGGTAATAACATGATCATCAACGCCCACATACACCTATGTGTTCTACCCGTACAAAACATCTACGCATAGATCCGGCTCTGATACCACTGAAGGGGAACGTAGCATAGAAAACAAAAAATTTCCTACGCGAGAGACACCCGAAAGGCCAAGATCTAATCTAGGAGACGAAGTGTAACGGGCAACAAGAGGGTTAAGGAGAACACATACCCTCGAAGACTCAAAGTGGTACGAGATCAAATCTCGTTGTTGGCGTAGTCGTACTCACACCGATCCCGATAGCGAGAAGATGGCACCGCAATCCGGCGGTGCATCCGTGATCGGTCACACGTACGGTTGATGACGACCTCCGTTCCCTCGTTCCAGCGGGGCGCGGAAGTAGAGGATCCCTCGGAACTCCAGCAGCACGACGGCGTGGTGTGGTGGAGAAAAACATTGCTCAGGGCTTCGCCAAGCGCACGAACAAGTGGTGGAGCAGCGGCAGGAGGGAGGAAGAGATGACACAAGTGTGTGTAGGGGGAGAGGGAGCTCTCACCCCTCCTTTTATAGGAGGGGATGGCAGCCACGAATTTTTGGCTGCCTCCACCTCTCCCTCATCATGTGAGTGGATTCTCCACTCAACCCACTCATTCTTCCATGAATTCCCACTCAAAATCCCAAGGGTTTTCTTTAATAAATAAATAAAACAATTTTATTTCTTTATTTTAATATTTGTTAATTCCATTAACAAACATTAACATATAACCCCTTGAGTTAGTTTTTAAATCTATTAACAACCATTTGATAAGAATCCCCTTGAACTATTTCAAAATTACTCGAAACAATTTCGGTGACTATTTCAATATTCCCCGAAACAATTTCGGTGCTGTCCAAACTTTTCTCCGATATTCCGTATCCTCTCAAATGCGTCATCGAACCTTAAGTGTGTCACCCTACGGTTCGCAAATAAGATATACATGATCGAGACTCCTCTCCGATCAATAATCAACAGCGGGATCTGGAGATCCGTGATGACTCCTATATATTCAACGATGACTCTCGTGATCGTGTGAACCAACAACGCCGTGAACTATTCCCTTTGTCTCGCGATACTTTACTTGTCCGAGATTCGATCATTGGTATCAACCATACCTTGTTCAATCTCGTTACCGACAAGTACTCTTTTCTCGTTCCCGTGATATAACATCCTTGTGATCATATCACGTGCTTGCAAGCGGTTTCGATGTGATATCACCGAGAGGGCCCAGAGTATATCTCTCCGTCATTTGGATGGACAAATCCCACTCTTGATCCATGATCCTCAACTAATACTTTCCGAATACTCAACGACACCTTTATAGTCACCCTGTTACGGTGTGACGTTTGATGCCATCAAAGCACTCTTCCGGTATCAGTGATTGACATGATCTCATGGTATAAGGAATAAGTTACTTCGTGTGTTTGATATAACAATGTAAACTAAATGACTTGATCGCATTGCTATGTTCTCTTTGGGTATATGTTCATCACATCATTCTTCTAATGACATGACCCCGTTATTAATAACATCCGATGTTCATGATCAGGAAACCTTGATCATCTATTAATCAACGAGCTAGTTAAAAGAGAGGCTTTACTAGGAACCATTGTTTGTTTATTAAGCACACATGTATCAACGTTTCCGGTTAATACAATTCTAGCATGAGAAATAAACATTCATCATAAACAAGGAATAAGATAATAACTATTTTATTATTGCCTCTCGGGCATATTCCCTTCACTTTTACACACTGCGGAGGTGCGTTACTTTACCCATAGGCGATCAAGACCATGTTGTACAAGCAGGCGATCGTTCCTGTCCACACCCACTTATGTGTGGGGCCCGGTTGTTGATCCAAACCAATCCATGCTTCTCGGCATAATGCATGCCCACCCATTTCTGCCACGCAGGTTGATCCCCTGATTCTACCCATCACGGTAGAGATCTAGGCGCCCCGGCCAGACATCATAGACCAGAGTCCATGGGACATAAGGGATCTCACCCATGTGCATGTAGTCCCGCAAGACCGACAACATACGTCTCTGGCAATCCGTTGACATGCGAACGGGAAAAGATCACAGCTGGCTTACTTGCCTCGTACAAGACCCATGGTTAACGCAGTATTTATGGCGCAAGAATCAATATGAGAATAGTATGAAAACAAGAGCAGCAGTGTGAAAACAGTGTAAGCAGTGTGGAAACAGTGGAAGCAGTGTGTGTATTATCAGAATGAGAAAATGGACCAGGGTCCACAGTTCACTAGAGGTGTCTCTCCATAAAAGATAGCTAACATGCGTGGTGAACAAATTACAGCTGGGCAATTGACAAATACAGAACATGCATGACATAAAGATTACTATGAGATTCATGCGGGCATTACTACAAAATACATAAATCGTCATCCAACTACATCTATGACTAATAATCCACCCTTCGAATATCATCCGAACAAACGTTGGGTATTAAGTTGCCAGCAACGGATAATGCAGTAAGCAAAGTGTGTAATGTAAACAAAGTGAACATCGTTGTTTTCTCCCTAATGGCAGCAACACATCCTCTATCCGTCACGTTTCTGTCACTCGAACACAGATGAAAAGGAGGCATGAACCCACTATCGAGCATAAATAATCTCTGTTGGAGTTACTAGCATCTACTTGGCTAGAGCATCTACTAACAACAGAGAGCATCCAAGATCATAAATAACATATGCATGAAGATAACATGACAGATTGATAATCAGAAGACATAGCATTCAACATTCATCAGATCCCAGTAAACACCACATGTAGCATTACATAAAGACGATCTTGATCATGTTAGGCAGCTCACAAGATCTAAACATGAGGCATAAGGTGGAGAAGACAACCATCTAGCTACTTATATTGACCCGTAGTACAGGGATGAACTACTCACGCATCACTTCGGAGGAGGGCATGGTGGTGTAGACCCCTCCGGTAATGATTTCCCCCTCTGACAGGGTGCCGGGGAGAGCTCCAGAATCCTCCCGATCTCGGGATGATGGTGACGGTGGCCTCGTGTGTTTCTCGGGTAAAAGTGGTATATTTTTAGGGTTTACGCCTCGGGGGGAATAAATAGGCGAAAGGGAAGAGGCGATGGAGGCTCAGGGGCCCCACCCCACCCCCTGGCGCGGCAAAGGGGGGATCGCGCCGCCCTATGGTGTGGGCCCTCTGAGGCCCCCTCCAGGTCTATTCGGGAGTCCGTGGAACCTCCGGGATTTCTAAGACTTCCGGGCTTCGAATTTTGCAATTCCGAGAATATTTCCAGAAAACTTTTCTGAAACTGAAAACAGCAGAAAACAGGGAACTAGCTCTATGGCATCTTGTCAATAGGTTAGTCCGGAAAATCGATAAAAATGACATAAAGTGTATAGCAAACATGTGGAAACAATAAGAAAACAACGTGGAACATCAGAAATTAAGGATACGTTTATGAGGTATCAACATCCCCAAGCTTATTTCCTACTCGTCCTCGAGTAGGTAAACGATAAAAACACAATAATTTCCGAGGTGACATGCTACCAACATAAACTTGATCATCAATATGTAAAAGCATAAGTAAGTTGATATCGTAGAACTTCAACATAAGCATGATAAATAAAACTTTAATAATAAAGCATAGCAATCACTTTTCATCATGAGAAGTAACTCAAATAGAAGATCATGAATAACAATGCAAAGAAAGATATACGTTTGTTTCAAGTATAGAGAAAGCATGTCAACGTGTTATTTCGCGAGTCCTTAAGAGTGGGGCACAACATAAATGTCAGGACACCTTCAAAGTTCATCAGGAAGACTAGAACAAATAGTTAGAGAACAAGCAATATCACGTCATGAATCAATTAATAATGTTTTTGGGACAAATGCACAAAAACTCAGAATGGCAAAAGATGCTCTCTCAACTGTGCATAAAGTTAGAAGATGGAAACTCAACATAAAAGTAAAAGAAAGGCCCTTCGCAGAGGGAAGCATAGATCACTCATGTGCTAGACCTTTTATTTTATTAAACAGAGGTATAAAAACTTGACACTCCTCCCAACCATATTTCACAAACCATGGCTAACTGAATCCTCGGGTGCCTGCCAACAATCACATACCGTGCAGGAGTGTCTATATTTTAAGAGAGGTGTATGCTTATGTCAACGAATGGTAAACAGAAAATGCAGTACATCACAAGCCAACTAGACTTCACAAGAGCGGTTCACATTGAAGGACGCATCTGGGTAGAAGGCCATCCCCTTTTCCTTTTTGTTTACACAATTATGCTTTGACTCGTAAATCAGGGGCAAAAATAGTGAAGAGAATTTGTGTTATTAGTTTGGGGCTGGGCACCCCGCTGCCAGCTCTTCTATCATTGGATAAACGGATGAATCCACTAGTCCAGGGTGTGAAAGTCCAATCAACAAGTGAGATAAAGATTCTCTACTCTCGTCCTCATGAGCTAAATCAAGAGCAAAAAACATGAGTAATTTTGAAAGTTTTAAAGGTAACACATGAGAAATTTACTTTGGAGTGGCGGTTAATTACCACATGTAGGTAGGTACGGTGGAAACAAAGGGAAAACTTTGGTTTTAGGGAGTTGGATGAACGAGTAGAGCTCATACTCCATACAGGTGGAGGCTTGCAAAAGACTGGGAGCGACAAATCAAGAGAGCATAAGAGCCATAATCATGCATAGCGACATAAACATCATTAATCAAAGAATAAGTGGTACCACAAGTTAAAAAACTAAATGATCCTAGAGTCTATTCGTGACTGGTTCATAGTCATAAACATGGTGCGAGCATGCGCCAAGTCAACCAAATAAAACATCCAAAGGAGAACACCACAAATTTATGCTTCAATATGACAAGACCAACTCATGATTCTTTCAATGGCACATTAAACACTCTCAGATATTTGAGGATAATCATGCTACTCAATAACCACAAGGATTTAAAACTAAAATAAGATCTAGCATGATATGAAAAAGTTCTAGCCACAGTCTATACAAGCTTCTACTTGCACCGTTAAAAATTCTACCTCAAGCATAAGTTTCTTTTCCCAACAAGAACCATACAAATCATGCTTTAACAAAAATTATCTACATGCTATAACAAGAAAACATGAGAGGACTCACATAACACTACTAAAACTATAAACTCTGAACAAGAGATGCAATGAAAACGAGAGCTAAACAGGACATATTGCAGCAGCTAGAAGAAAAACTAAGAAACTAGCATATCAAGAATTCAAACGAAAAGCGGAGCGTGTCTCTATCCCAAACAAAGAATGCTAGGATCCAACTATATTATTTAAGCAAGGAAAACAAAAGAAAAACAAACAGACTCTCCAAGTAAACTTCATATGATGTGAGCGAATAAAAATATAGTTTCACGAGAAGTGAACTGATAGATAGTTGATGAAAAGGGGGATGCCTTGGGCATCCCCAAGCTTAGATGCTTGAGTCTTCTAAAAATATGCTTGGATGAACCATGGGGGCATCCCCAAGCTTTGACCTTGCACTCTTCTTGATCACATATATCACCTCTTCTCTTGACACTGGAAAACTTCCTTGACACCACACTCAAGCAGTAATTCGCATTAGAGGGTTACTGCAACAAATAAAAATCCATGGGTTCTATATGTCACAAGTTCTATTGATGCTTTTAAACATTATCTACAGACACTGATGTTTCGTGAAGCAACTAAATCCACTTGACATCGCAAAAGAGCAAATGCAAGAAAAATGACAGAATCTGTCAAAACCAGAACTATCTGTAAAGACGAATTTTTCGGGGCACTTAAGTTGCTCGGATCGAAAAACTTAAAGAACAAAAAAGTTGCGGAATTAGCTGAGGAATAAGCAAAACAAATTCAGATCATTGTGAGCTTCCAGGATTTTATACGATATTTTACGGTGGACAGCAGAAATCTGTTTCCTGCACAGAAATCCGAAAACCAACTCCAACTCTTGTCAGAAACCTTACTTGGCACTACTAAAACATGAAAATAAAGATACAAAGGATTTTCTACAGAATTACAAAACCCATTGACTCTAATAAAATAGAGAAAAACGAAGCAAAATAAAACCATGGGTTATCTCCCAAGAAGTGCTTTTCTTTAACGCCTTTTAGCTAGGCCCAGAAAAGTGGAATCAAGTGGATGCTCACATAAGGATTATGAATTAAGAAAATAGAGAATCAAGAAGCAAGTATAAAACAAATTTAAGTCTAACCCACTTCCTATGCATAGGAATCTTGTAAAGAAATAAATTAAAGAAGCTCAAACTAGAAATCATGGGAAGGTAGAACAAGAGCAACTTCAAAACTTTCAACAAAAAGAGAGGTGTTTTAGTAACATGAGAATTCATACAACCATATTTTCCTATCTCATAATAATTTTCAGTAGCATCATGAACAAACTCAACAACATAATTATCACATAAAGCATGTTTGTCATGGTCTAAAAGCACACAATTCATAACAAGTTCAAAAATAGTGGGATCAAAATTTAAAACCAGCTCCTCTTTTTTTCCCACTTTTAGCAATATTAAAACAAGATGATTGATCTCCATAAAAGGTATAGGACACATTATAGCAATCCTTTTTTTCAATAGCATTATAATTTATAACATCAAGTAACATAGGATCATCATCAAGAGCATTATCATAAGATTTATCCAAGTAGCATGGATGATCATAAATGATAGTAGCAATATCATTCTCACAAGTTTCATTCATAGTAGTATCAAGGTAACAAGTATAGCAAGTATCAATTTCATAAAATAATGTATGAGTTAAAGAGTTACTGTCATTGGGAGGTAGACATGGGTTCCATTCTTCCTCCTCATGATCATCACTCTCCTCCTCTTTTTCATCCAATGAGCTTCCAGATTCAGCAGTTTCTTCTTCCATAGGTTCCTGCAAAGCATTAGTATCTTCCTTAGGTTGAGAGCATTTATTAAGATAATCCATTATGTAGTAATTAAAATCCTTGTAATTATCAAAGCAATATTCAAGTATAGCATAAATATCATATTTATAAGGTGCATCATCAATACTTTCATGCAAATAAGCAATTTCGAATGCACCCTTCCAAGAAATAAATTCTTCAATTTGTTCCACGTCATATAATTCAAAATTTTCCTTAACATAAGAAGATATGGTAACATCATCATTATACTCACATTAAAAAGGGAGGTGTTTATACCTCCTACAGAAGCAAGATTTATCAAAGCAATAAGTAAAATCATAAGTAGAGCACAAGTTTTTAGCATAGTCATGCAATTTATTAATTTGCTCCCATAAGTGTATTCCTTATTGTGACAAGCGGTGTTCCTTATAATATTTTTGTTGTTCATCTGTGAACCCACCTTGCTTATAAGATCTAGTTTCAAAGACATCAACCATTGATAGCAAGCATGATAAAGAAAAAATAACAGCTAGAATAAGAACTAAGTTTTTTTGTGTGTTTTTGATAAAGAGAAGCAAACAAGACAAAATAAAATAAACTAAGAAAAACAAAAACAAAGTAAAGAGATTGGAAGTGAGAGACTCCCCTTGCAGAAATTCTCTTCCTCCCCGGCAACGGCGCCAGAAAAATAGCTTGATGGTGCAGGTCTTGCACTCGTTGGGAGACCCCAAGAGGAAGGTATGATAAGCACAGCAGCAGTTTTCCCTCAGTAAGAAACCAAGGTTTAATCAACCAGTAGGAGGAAGGAGTAACTTCATAAGGTTGAAGAAGCTGAGATGGCAGGGTGCACTACCGGTTCAGAAGCAACGTGGAACCTACACAACACAATCAAATCACTTTTCCCCGACGAAGTGATGAGGTTGTCAATCTCACCGGTTTTGCTAAACACAAAGAGGTTAAACATATGGTATGGAAAACAGTAGGAAAACAATGTGAGAGCAGTAGGAGAGCGGTAGGTGTTTTATCAGTATGAGGAAAAAGGATCGGGGTCCACAGTTCACTAGTGGTGTCTCTCCGAGAAAGATAAGTAACATGTCCGGTGAACAAATTACAGCTGGGCAACTGACAGAAATGAAGGCTGCACCGTAGTGCATATGCAAGACATAAAGATTACTATGTGATTCATGCGGGCATTACAACAAAATACATAGACCGTTATCCACCTGCATCTATGACTAAAAATCCACCCTTCGAATATCATCCGAACAAAATGTTGGGTATTAAGTTGCAAGGAACAGATAATCGCAGTAAGCAAAGTGTGTAATGTAAACAATAACATCATCCTTAGACAAAGCATTGTTGTTTTCTCCCTAATGGCAACAGCACATCCTCCATCCGTCACGTTTCTGTCACTCGAGCACAGATGAAAAGGAGGCATGAACCCACTATCGAGCATAAATACTCCCTCTTGGAGTTACTAGCATATACTTGGCCAGAGAATCTACTAACAACAGAGAGCATTCAAGATCATACAGATGCATGAAGATAACATGATAGATTCATAATCAGAAGACATAGAATTCAACATTCATCATATCCCAGCAAACACAACATGTAGCATTACATAAAGACGGTCTTGATCATGTTAGGCAGCTCACAAGATCTAAACATGAGGCACAAAGTGGAGAAGATAACCATCTAGCTACTGCTATGGACCCGTAGTACAGGGATGAACTACTCATGCATCACTTCTGAGGAGGGCATGGTGGTGTAGACCCCTCCGGTGATGATTTCCCCCTCCGGCAGGGTGCCGGGGAGAGCTCCAGAACCCTCCCGATCTCGGGATGATGGTGACGGCAGCCTTGGGTGTTTCTCAGGTAAAAGTGGTATATTTCTAGAGCTTACGCCTTGGGGGAATAAATAGGCGAAAGGGCAGAGGCGGTGGAGGCTCAGGGCCCCCACACCACCCCCTGGCGCGGCCAAGGGGGGGACCGCGCCACCCTATGGTGTGGCCCCCTGAGGCCCCCCTCCGGGTATATTCGGGACTCCATGGAACCTCCGGGATTTCTAAGACTTCCGGGCTTCGAATTTTCCCATTCCGAGAATATTTCCAGAACAACTTTTCTGAAACTAAAAACAGCAGAAAACAGGGAACTGCCTCCATGGCATCTTGTCAAAAGGTTAGTCCGGAAAATCGATAAAATGACATAAAGTTTATAGCAAACATCTAGGAAACAATAAGAAAACAACATGGAACATCAGAAATTAAGGATACGTTTATGACGTATCAGCGGCCTCGGGTGTTTCTCGAGACGAAGTGGTATATTTTTAGGGTTGATGTATCGGGGGAATAAATAGGCGAAAGGGCGATGACGATGGATGCCCGAGTGGCCCACACCGCTCCCCGGCGCAGCCAGGGGGCACGCCGCCCTATGGTGTGCCCCCCTGTGGGCTCCCTCCGGGCATCTTCGGGGCTCCGTGGAACCTTCGGGAATTCCAAGACTTCCGGGCTACGAATTTTCCAATTCAGAGAATATTTCCAGTACAAATTTTCTGAAACTAAAACCAGCAGAAAACCGGGAACTGGCTCTGTGTCATATTGTCAATAGGTTAGTCCGGAAAATCGATAAAAATGATATAAACTGTAAGAAAAACATCTAGCATATGGCATGAAAACAACATGGAACATCAGAAATTATAGATACGTTCATGATGTATCAATGGCCCCCGCTGTTTTCCTCGCCATGGCCCTAGTTCCCCTTAGGATGGTGCTACGTGATAGCGTTGACCCAAGGGGGTGGGTTGAGACACTGCAGCGGCGGACACTTCTGCTGCGGCAGCTGCTGAGGAAACTGCTGGTACCCGTTGTTGTTGTAGCCATAGTCGTTGGTGTTGTAGTTGTAGTTGTTGTACCTATTGTAGTTGTTGTACCTGCTGAGGTTGTTGTAGGTGAGGGGGCGCTCGTAGGAGCCCTTGAAGTTGGCGACAAAGCTAAGGCACATCTCCTCGTACGACCCGATGGACCCTTTTGGCAGGTTCATGAGTCAGACGAGAGGGCCCCCCTTGAGGGCCATAGGCAGCGAGTTGGCCATGCATTTGTCGTCCCCCTTCGCAGCACACACGCTGAGGTTGTACAGCTGCAGGAAGTCGAGAGGAGGGGTGGTGCCGTTGTAGCGGGATGGCAGCGCCGGGTTGAACTTTGGCGTCCATGCGACCGTGCGAAACTGCTTGGTGAATGTGAGGGAGCCCCCGACATAGACCGTGGCTTGTGCATCGAGGTCCGCAGGGCGGTTGGCACGACCCGCTCTGGCGAGGTCACGGATGGTGCTCCACTCGCGCTTGTGGCTGTGTTCGATCTGTACGCTCGCGTATGGCGGGTGCGCAAGATCTGGGAGCTGTTGTTGCTTCTGCCAGGCACCTTGGTAGTGTGGGCCTTGTCACGAAACTTGGTGCGGGGATCGCCTTGTAGCGGCGAAGTTGCGCTATGGGAAGGGAAGTGGCGCGTCATGAGCTGCCGCACACCTGGGCTGTTCAGTGCCGCCTTCCGCGACTGCCGCGGGGGGACGTTTGCAGCTGTGACGAGCTCCGGGAAGCGGGCGAGCCATGCAGCATGCCCTTCCGGCGCAGGCGGGTGCGCAAGCAGCTTCCGGTCCAGCAGCAGGGCTGCAGTGGGGGTAGGCTGCTCTCGGCGTCCTTGCGTTCCTGAAGGTTGTGGTGGCGGATGCTGAGACACATGCGCGTCTTGCTGCAACCGGTGGGAGGAGGCTTTGCCCTCGACGTCGGGGGCTCCATCAGCGCCAGTGGGGTCGCATCGCTGCATGTCATCGGTGTTGTCGTTGCCGGTCGGGCCGGCCTGGCCCCTGCGTCGAGGGATGGTCAGGGCGGCTGGTGCCATGGCGACGAGGAGGTGAAGGAGTGCCTTATCCCCCTACCTGGCGCGCCAAATGTCGGAGAGTGGTCTGTCAACGGATAGGAACTCTCAAGAGGTTCGAACACTAGGGGCTAACCAGACTTCCTGCACCTCTCTAGAGGCTTCGCGAGGAAAGCTTGGGATCAGCGAAAATGGAGACACGGGGAGTTTACCCAGATTCAGGCCACCTTGCGGTATAAAACTCTACTCCTGCTTTTTTGATGGATTGCACTGCTGTAGTTACAGTACAAGATGCGAGCTTGTGCTCGGGTCTGACCTGGAGGGCTCCGAATGACTTGAGCCATCCTTTCTATGGGGGACAAGGGGTCCCCTTATACTTGCATTTGGACCTCCTTCCCGCTCATTCTTTGCGGGAAATGGCTACAACAAGTTGTCAAAGGCGAAACCAGCGGCGCTCTGTGTCGCCTCCTGGTCTTGGTTGTCGAGGACAACGCTACCATCCATGGCAGAGCGATGAGGGAGTCCAGTGACGTTTCCTCCGTCTTGTAGCGCCATCTTGGTCTCCTTGCACCAAATAGGAAGTCCTCAGACGGCGCCTTGGTGCATGCAGCTGTCGCCCACGCTTTATACATGGAAACGACAACTGTCGCCAAAGCAACTATACGGCTCTGCGCCTCCTCCGGCAGCGGCGAGAGGTGCGCACGTCAGCCGCACATGCTCTGTCTCTCCAGAGAGGATAGACTCCCCAGTGAGGAACGGATGGCGAGGTGGAGATCCTCCCCAAAGATGAGGTGACGAGGCCCCTCCATAGGGATCAACCTCCCGTTGGTCGGGCTCAGGCGAGGGCCAAGCCTCGGCGAGGTAGCCTCCCACCGTGAGGCGGGCTCGATGATATTGTGAACGCCTGCTGGACTAGGCCACAACAGGCGGGCTAGGATACCCCTTGTATCCGTAGGCCCGACAGGACCCATTACCGCCTTATAAGATCGATCTGGTAATGCTAACAAGCCCACATACATGCTATGATGGGACAAGTGCTATGCTAAGCTTGTTGTGGCTAACTTCGGGGAGTTAGGCTCGTGCGGGGTGTCATCGTTGGCTACGTTGTTGCCGGCGGTGACTTTGAGTATTGATGGTGCCATATTTTATTGGTACCTGAGAGTACCGAGATGACGTAGCGATTGTTGTCCAGCCGGTCTTCCGCTTTGGTTAGGCTGGCCGGACGGAGGGCCGACCAGTGTATCGACAGCGGTGAGCGTCGACTAGAATTTTAGCTAATCTCATAGTTTTGCCTTAGCGGGGTATCGATTTCCCACTATTCGGAAGGAGAGGCAACTACTAGTCATGGAGGTACCTACACATCATGTGGAATTATATGGCGATATGAGCTATATATATCCGATTTTTATGTGTATACAACTGATTTTAGAATTTTGCAAAAAAAATAATAAATTTCGGTCTTGTTTTAGGTTGCCTTATTAAAACAATCATAACGGCTAAGGGAGACCCGGATGTTAATTCCTATTTATGAAAAAAAACACAAGCTAGTTAAGATAAAACCCAACGGCCCCAAATGTGACCAATTTTGATCCGCATTCGGGACGGTCCGCTAACCAAAAACGGGTCGGACAACAGATTTGATATGAGCCCATCCCGACGCCCGCTCTCCATTTTTTTTCATAATTTGAAACACAAAATTTAATAAATTTACTAAACTTTATATATATAAGGGGATTTATAAATCTTTGAGGCCAAAATGCAGAAAATATAAAGAAAAAAGCTCAAAATAAGCTTCGCCGCTGCTGCCCATCTGTCCCTCCTCCGCGCCGCCGACTTCATCAGCTTCGGCTGCCGCTGCGCTCGCGGCCGCCCCTGATTAAGGATGATGTAAGACGGCCTCGACCAAACGTGGAACGAAATTGGGCCACGTTTAGTCGAGAGTTGGCCTATGCTCCTCCTCGATCCGTTTGAGGACCGTTGGTATGGGGGTTTCGACCAAATTCCGGTCCGCGGATCAAAACGAACAAAAATGTCCAAAATTTGGGGGGGGGGCGTTAGTTCTGCTGTAAGGGCATCTCCTACGGGACTTCTCAAAACACGGACAAATTCGGGACGAATTTGTCCGTTTGAGCAGCGGTCTGGCGGGAGGACGGCGGGACACGGCAAAAATAGAATGCGCCCTACGGGGCTGCTTACTTCAGGGGGGACAAACAACCAATTTGCATTCAAAAACATAAAACCCTAAAAACTAGGGCTAGGCTAGGGCCGGCCACCGCTCGCTAGAGCTACTCATCATCATCATCAAGGATGACGTAGTCCGGCTCGCTGTTGAGGTGGCCCGGTAGGACCGAAGGGCGCGACAGTGTAACTGGCTGGGTGGGGGCCGGTGGAGCCTCCGACAGCTCTGGTGGCGGCTTAGTCCACTCCCAGGACTTTCCGACGAGTGGCCGAAACCTACCTGGGCAGCGCTGCAACGCCTCCTCCTCCGCCGCCGACAGAGCGGCCATGGATTCCTCCATGGCGTGCGCCTCCTCCTCCTTGGTCGTCGCCACCTCCGCCGCCGCCACAACGGCCACCGCCGATGCGACCTCGTGCGCCTCCTCCTCCTGCAGCTCCATGGTAGAGTCGCGGAGGGCCGCGCTGATGCTACGAGTTGGGAACCCCAAGAGGAGAGTGTGATGAGTGTAGCGGTAGGAATTTCCCTTAGTTAAGAACCAAGGTTATCAATCCAGTAGGAGGAAGAGGATCTTTGGAGGGTTGATGCCACTGACGGTGGTGCTGGCGCTTCAGCGGTGTCAGCAACAACGCGGAATCTGCACACAACACAACCAAAATATTTTGTCCTAACGGTACAGTGAGGTTGTCAATCTCACCGGTCTTGCTGAAAATAAAGATTAGACGTATAGTGTGAAAATTAATGTATGCTTGCAATAAGTAAAGAAAGCAGGAAATTGTAGTGGTTTGTTTAACAGTGTAAGAAAATGGATCAGGGTTCATAGGTTCACTAGTGGTGTCTCTCCATAAAAGATAGCGTGATAGGTGACCAAATTATAGCTGGGCAATTGACAAATAAAGATTGCACCATAGTGCACATTCATGACATGATGACTACCATGATATTTAGTGCGGGCATTACAAGAATATACATAGACCGTAATCCAACTACATCTATGACTAATAATCCACCCTTAGGTTATCATCTGAACCCCCTTAGGTATTAACTTACAAGCAACAGATAACTGCATAAAACAAAGTGTGTAATGTAAGCAATGATTGTACACGCGTGCACTCACACCCCTGTTTTCTCCCTAGTGGCAACATCACATCCTCCCCCGTCACGTTTCTGTCACTCGAGCACAGGCGAAAAGGAGGCATGAATCCACTATCGAGCATAAATACTCCCTCTTGGAGTCACTAGCAACTACTTGGCCAGAGCAACCACTAGCAACGGAAAGCATGCAAGATCACAAATAGCATATGCAAATAAAGACTATAATCAACTTGGCATAAGTTCAGTATTCATCGGATCCCTGCAAACACAGCACATAAAATTACATAAGATCAATCTCGATTATGTTAGGCAGATCACGAGATCTAAACATGGAGGCATATGAGGAGGAGACAACCATCTAGCTACTGCTATGGACCCGTAGTCCAAGGATGAACTACTCACGCATCACTCCAGAGGCAGGCATGGTGATGTAGAGGCCTCCGGTGATGATTTCCTCTCCGGCAAGGTGCCCCCCTGATCTAGGGTTGATGATGACGACTGCTGTGGAACTTTTTGGGGATATTTGATCAGGTGCCTCGGGTTTTCCATCTGGGGGGAATAAATAGGCGAAACGGCAGAGGCGGTGGAGCCCTGGGGGGCCCACACCACCAGCTAGCGCGGCCAAGGGGGGAGATTGTAACATCCCAGTGTTTGGGAAGTTATAAGGATCTAAATTTAATATGTGCATTTGCAAAGCATGGATCTAAAAGTACGGGAAATTTTTGCGCGAAAGTTTAAACGAATCAAAGTGACCAATGTTTCACTTGACATGATGAAATAGGTCTAGTTCATCTAGTCAAGAGTACATTTGGAGTGATCTTTATAACATAGTATCTCTAGATACCAAATCATCTGGTTACTCAAACCATAATTGGTGGTGACCAATACTAACTCTTAACAAGTCTAACCTCAAGTCTATAAGTGACCTGGGATAATTCACTAGGTATCTAGAACTCAAAGAGGGATGAGTATCCAAATCACATGGTTGATGATCATATTTTCACAATTAAGTAATGCACAATTGAACCATATCATCAACAGAGATGTGATCTTCTATAAAACAAGAACTCCCTAAGTTATCAATTCATTTCCACAACATATCTATAAATCATCTCATAACTATAAGGTGAACCATCATAAGTAAATAACAAAGTTTCAATAGAACACAAGTGATACATACAAGTGTTAATTCAAACCCACAAGTGGGAAATGACATAATAATTATGTTAATATATCTATCGAATATGTACATATCTTATCCACCTTAAAAGAAGTACCTAAAAGAAGAATTAAATCTTCTTAAACCACTGTTAAACCTTGATCATTGCCCATGATCTTTTCAAATCTCTATGCCTGCATCATGAATACAAATCAAGAATATAAAATCACAATATGGCAACCTGAGTAACCAATTAACAACCATGATCAAAGTCATTAAGCTCAATCACTTTCACATGCTCATTGTCTCATTCATCTTATACAAGTGAGTATCTAAAATCTCAACACAACAATGAACCATTTGATCAACTCACTATTAAGTCATCATTCCACAAACACTTCACATTTCTATACACATCAATAATCAACAAATAAAGTATTCCTGGATACAAGTAATGAATAACAACAAGATATAACCTCTATTAGAGGAATTGGATTGAAAGCTAAATAAAACCAATCATGTATGAGATAAGTATCTATCTTATGGGAAGCAAAACAAGAAATGTATGGAAGGATAATAAAGGCATGAATTCAATTGTAACATCCCAAGTATGAAAATACCCCTAGAATGTTTTGTTTCTTGTTTTAATTCAAGTATTGCATCATGTCATCATGTTTAATTATTTGTTTGCATTTGTTACTATTTGTTTTGCATCTGTTTTATCTTGTTTTCACATTTGAAATTCAAACAATAGCCAAACATTATTTTTCATACTTGCTCTGTTACAACATTTGAAATAAAAATCACAAATAAAAACAACCCATTTGTTGTCTTATTTTTCAATATTGATCAACAAATAAAATGGTGCTTTCATTTCAATTAAATAATTTCCCAAATTGCTTTAAAACTAAAAACTCAAATTCAAACAGCACCAATTTTCCAACTCATGAAAGCTAACAAACTATTCTAATGTTTTAATCCAATTAATAATAGGGTTCACCATATTAAACTTGTTGTTTTCAAATTACTAATTAATTAAATTGCAATTTATCCCAAATTCAAACCATTTTGCAAAACAGCAAGTTTTGAAAACTTTTGGAAAACAAAAGTTGGTTTCTAGTTGCTAATTAAAAAACTAGACTAACCATAATTTTTACCAAATTTTTGCTAACCTAAAAGCCTCCTTTTTCTTCCATTTGTTTTCTGCAAAAAAATATATATAACAGAAAAAGAAAAAAAGGAGAAACTGCCGCGCGCGCGCGTCAGCTAACCAGCCCAACCCACCTAGCCACTAACTAACGCGCAGCCCGGCCCACTAACCGCGTACCGGTTCGTTTTAGACGCCGCCCTCGTCGTCCCCCCGTACGGCAGCTCATCCGAGCATGCCACGGCGGCAGGGGAACGACACCGACGGCCATCACGTCGACACCGCCCCTATAAGTAGCCCTAGGGAAGCGCGCCAGCTACCCTAAGCCTAGGGTTCCGTTCCCCCCTCTCTCCGCCGCCGATCGCCTCCTCCCTGCCGCAGATCCTCTCTCTGCTGTACCTCGCCGTCGTTTCTCCTCTGAAACCATGGATCTCACCGGCGCCACCGTCCTCCTCCACCCTACCTAAACCCCGGGATCGTTTCCCCTCTCCTTCCTCTACGTATTCGACACCTACTCGACCTCGGTAAGCCACTGATTCGATGCCGCCGTCCTCGACCGTCTCCGGCCGCCGTGACTCCTTTTACTGAACCCGAGGTTGCCGTCGTCGGTGCAGGGAACCTCGTCGCGATCTGAGCACGGGAACTAATCCGCCTCGTCACCCTCGATCGATTGGACACAGCAGAGCAGCACGCCATCGACGGGAGTCGCGCCGCCGTCTTCTTCCACGCCGCCGTCGCCTCCGTCAGCCGTGCGTCACCGCGCCTCTGCCTCGCCTACCGCCGGTGGTGAGCGCGCCATCTCCTCCCCTCTCTCCTCTCTGTGCATCCATGCACGTCCTGCACCACCAGATCCAGCACCTAGCGCGCGAGCACACGGTGATCGCCGCCGGCGTAACTTCTGTCGCGTCGAGGAAGCGTTTGTTCATCAGATAGTTCAGATCCGCGTTCAACTCGTTATCCTGACTGCATCGCTAGTACTGATAACAAACACGCACCAGCCCAGCTGGTTCAGAGCACGCGCACGCTAGCGAGCGATCGCGAGATCGAGTCCTGCCCTCGCGGGATTAAAATCCCCACCTTTTTTTCGACTGAGTACTGACAGGGAGGGCCCCCTGTCAGTCACTCGTGTGGCCACGCCAGCACAGCGCGATTTGGGTCCCCCTGTCAGTGACTGGGTGTGTCTCCTGTGCGTATAAAACGTTTTTAAACAATTTCTGTTTTCAAATTTAGGCCCTTTATGTTAACAGAATGGTCCCTGGTTTTAAAAACCCCATAAAATTAGTTTTATAACTTCAATAAATGAAAATAAAATATGCACACTAATCTAAATCTAATTGTCTACCTATTGGTATCATTTGTTTCCTGTTTTGAATTTTCAAAATGCAATTTAAATTTGAATTCAAATAATTCAAATGCAATTTGCTAAATTCAATAAATAATTCATTCTTAATCCAATAAATGCAAATAAAATATGTTTTCCATACCATTTTGAATAACCTATTCAAATATAAATTTGGTTTCATGGTTTGAATAATTTAAATTGCCTAAATAAATTTAATACTTGTTTAATTCATTTAAATTTGATAAAATCATAACTTGCTCAATATAAAATATTTTTGAACATGCAAAATATGTTTTCAAACCATCAAAGTGTGGACTTTTCAAATGTGAATTTGAATTTATGTTTTGGACAAATAAAAATTCAATTAAATTCAAACTTGTTTTAAATTCATTTAAAACTTGTTTAATATTGTTTAATTCATAATTAAATTATCCTAATTCCCATTTCAATATTTGAAACATGTAATCCAACTAAAATTTGATGTTCTTTTCAAATATAAATTTTGTTAATTGTTTTGAACACTTTAACTTGATGAAACCAACAATTACTTGTGTGACATGTTTAATTAACCAAACATTTCCAAACTTAATAAATAATTTCCAAACTTGTTTTATTCTTTTAACACTTGCATCTATTGTTGTTATCTTGTGTTGTCATCATGCATGCATCATGGTAATAAATTCTCACATGGTAATTAAATTATAGATCATTTGTTTCCACTTAATCAATTGATCTTTTCCATATGCAATCCAATTGCATATGGGTCCATTTAAATTGTGTTATCATGTCACCTAGTTTATTTTGATGCAACCATTAACTTGTCATACATCATATTTGATTGTGCACTATGCCATGATAATGATTGTTTATATTTCTGCCTTGTTTGTTTGCTTCTTCTCGGATAGACGACGACGTTGATACCGACGATCTTTACGACACCCCTTCTGAGGATCTAGCTCAGTACCCGGCTACTGGGTTTGCAGGCAAGTTATTACTCACATGAACCACTGTGTTCCTTTCAACATTGGTTACCGATACTTTCCGTTGTTCTTTTCTGCTAGCCTTAGTGGTAGCTGTTTCTGTTACGAACCTATCACATGAATCCCTTAAACCTGATATTGCCTCATCTCCCTTCCTACAACCCATTGTTTGAGCCAGTGTCTTACTAGCATGCTTAGGTTGTTTTGCTCGAGTCTGTTACGCGTTACTTTCTGTTATCATATCTTTATTATGTTCTGGGGGCTCGATGTTAATCAATCAACCTGTTATTAATAATATGCTGATAAGGCACCGGCAGGAGGCCCTGTGTGGTTTTGGAGCCTGCTAGTGTCGACCCTAATAGGAAAAGGGTCTTGTCTACTGATCCATGATGAGCGCACTACCCGCATGTGGGAAGCGAGTATGGGCGCCCCCCTCAATTTGATTTGATTCGCATCTCGTCCAAATCATCTCATTTAGTTCGTGTTTTCCATTTGCCGCATGCATGTTTTTGCGAGCCCAGCGCAGGGTGGAACTTTTGTAGTCGGCATATAGGGGGACACGTTCTTAGAGTGCTATGAGGGTCCATTTTCTTCTGGGCTCGATTAGCCGTGCACCCAAGGTGCTTTGGGCTTGATGCGAAGAAGAGTCGAATTGTGTTGAGTGCCCCGCTTGGTGGGAGGCATCCCATCTGGCGGGTTATTCATACGTGTACGGCCAAATTGGTGCAACCCTGCAGGGATAAATCTTCTCGAGAAGCCGTGTTTTCCGCGGTTATGGTTAACTTGGTGAAAGTACTGGCTAACAAGTACTCAGAACAACTTACACCTAACTATTGATGAATTGACTAGTAATAGACTTATTGACACAACAAACTTGATCCATTATTCATTAATTCAATTGTGTGAGTTATCCTCGGATCGCTTCTTTGGATAAGGGGCGAGATCCAGGATGGGTTTGTTTGATGGTTAACAACAGTTGGTTACTATACGCTATCTTATCCCCTTCTGATAGTTGGAAGTTGTAGATTTCTGTAGTTGGTTAGCGCAGCCAGTTGCAGCATCTTTTATATCCCCTTCTTTCCGTTGAACCAAGGTTTCTGTACTTGGTGTTGACGGGTTACACTTTGGTGAACTGTGAGTCTTGCTTGCCAGTACGTTGTTGTACTGACCCCTTTGGGGCTGTGGTTTACGCAGACTACGACTACGGCTACGATGACCACCAGGATGGCTACTTCGTGGAGTTTGACGAGACTGCAGACGAGTAGATAGCTGGACCCCGGGCAGGATCCAGGACCTACGTGGATGGGCTTCGTCTTCTTATTTTCTCCGGCTTCTTAAGCCTGTTGGATTTGTCTGTACTCAGACACCTTGTTTGCTTCCGCTGATGTAATGAATGCTATGTTGGCACATGTGTCCTATGGATGATTGTATTTGCTATCTCTGCCTTAGTGAAGGCCATTTGCAACCTTATTTCAATCTTTTGTGTCTTAGAGATATGTTGTGATTATCATTCGTTTAACGCTGTTGACGTACCATGTGTGATTGGTATGAAGTACATCGACAGTAGTGCCTTTGATCTCTAGTGGATAGTTTACATCGACGATGGAATAGCAGGGCTTGTGTTGTCGCGCATAAGCGCAGGCCTACCAGGAAGCTGGGACGTGGGAGCATTTATGCCCCATAATCCAAGCATCTGCTATCCAGTTCGGCCCGATGAGTATCCCCTAGAAGTGAGGGTGCGACAAATGGTATCAGAGCCTGTCTGCCTGTAGGATCCCTTTTTACTGGTCGCAGTTTGAGTCTAGAAACTATTTTGTAGCTATATAGGAAAAATGAAACGTGAGAGTAGGAATTCTGCCATTTTTCTTCTTTCCCCACCCACCCACCCTTTTCTGGTAAGGAAGTGCAACGTTGTTTTCTCTTCTCACCCAAACTTTCAAGTTAGGATTTCACGTGTTGTGGGTTATCCGTAGTACCTCAGGATTTTTGGTCTCGTTTTCCCGATGTTGCTTCGATATCCTGTTCTTTTAAAAGAACCTTTCGTCCGTTGAAATCTTGTTGTTGTTTTCCACTTCAATTCTTCTACTGGCGTCTAATCAAAACCTTCCAAATAAACTGCAAATGGATCTCAGCTTCTACCCGCAGGTGGTTCGGATGACTCGCTGTGAGAGCACCGCCGGTTATCCGGAGATGCTGAGGGACATGGTCACCTATCTGGGGTTCCATTGGGCACCGGAGTACCAGGTCTACGAGCAGCAGCGAGAGTTTGACCAGACCTGCTACCGGGCTATCGTCTACATTCTGTCAGATGATGGCAGGAGCGTTGTCCACCGCTACGAGGCAGTAGGTTCCACAGTGGATATGGCCGTGCAGCAGGCAGCGTATGTGAGTCTCACCGTCCTTCGTGCTGACTACTGGGGGTTTGATGATTCCATCTATCGTCACATCCCCCGTGGTTACATTATGTCGGCGGGAGTTCACTTCACTCTCCACGGCAACCTGGATACCTACGAGTCTGATAGCTCCAGGCTGCACACCACTGCTCAGTTTGTGAGGCACAGTGACGCAGTTGCTTCCACACTGTCTCAGGAGTTAGCTTCAGTCAGGGAGCAGCTCTACCTCGCGTTGACTCGTCTGGCGACGTACACCACAGACTTCGTTCGAGACGAGCGCTTTGCGCGTTTCACTCAGCCAGCTGGTCTTCCTCTGCCAGATGCTGGAGGTTACGAGTCGATCAGAGGTCCACTACTCCACCTCGGTCCTGGTTACACTGGGATTCCCCGCTTTGGAGCACAGGGAGACGACGCTTTCTACTTCACCACACCGAGAGTTTCTCTCAGAGCAATCCCACTCTATGTGGATCGTCGTTCTACTTACTTCCGTGGGATTCCTCCTCACCGTATCTCTCGTCGTACTACTCGCCGCCGTCCTGCGTGATGAGCATGGGAGTACCGATGTATCCGTTCCTAGCTATGTTTAGTTATCCTTTGTCTTTCGAACCATGTTTTGGTCTGTTGGATATTCTGATGTATTTGAACATGTGATGATGTACCTGTTGGTTATCTATTCATGCGTCGGAATAATCTATCTTTCGGTTACCAAGTCTATCCTTTTCTATTGTTGTGCTAAAATGCATTTCTGTTCAGGATGCCTCCAACCAGGAACTCCCCGCCTGAGCCACCTCCGCTCACGGAGCTGTTGACTCAGATGACTCAGGTCGTGGCTCAGATGTCCCAGATCTAGGCTAACCAGCACAACAACCAGAATGCTCCACGGGTCAACATCAAGGAGTTCCTCAGCTTGGGCCCGAAAGCTTTCGTGGCAACACGTGAGCCCCTGGATGCTGATGACTGGATCCGTGACATAGCCAGGACTCTGGAGATTGCACATGTTGCTGAGGAAGATAAGGTCAAGTATGCCACCTACCTACTGAAGGGTCAGGCAGCTTCTTGGTGGGAGAACTACCAGACCATGAGAGCTAGCTATCCTATCACCTAGGGTTGTTTCAAGGAGGCCTTCCTGAAGCACCACATCCCAGATGGTCTCATGGAAAGGATGCGTGAAGAGTTCTGCTCCTTCAAGCAGGGCAAGCTAGACGTTATCAGCTATCAGACTGAGTTCAATCGCCTCGCTCGATACGCTGGTGACGAAGTGTCCACTGAGGCCAAGAAGATGGCAAGGTTCCGCCGAGGTTTTAACCCGGAACTGAAGTACGCTCTCACAAATGTCAAGTGCAAGGACTTCGAGGAACTCGTGAACACCGCGCTCAATGAGGAGAATGGGCGCAAGGCGTTCGAAGATTCCCGCAAGCACTCGCGTGAGGGTGGTTTCTCCTCCAACATGACCACCCCTCCGCAGAAGCGCCGCATCTGGGTGCCAAATGGTGCTGTCACTCGGGCTCCATATGCCCAAGCTTCTCCAGGCTTTGCTCCCCGCCCGCCCAACCCATCTCAGATGCAGGGTCAGAGGGTTCCAATGGGGCAGCCAAGGCCAGGCACTCCTCGTGTCGTCACTTGCTTCAAGTGCAAGGAGACTGGACACTATGCTGATAAGTGCACTCAGAGGCAGCTACCTCCACCTCCTCGCCGCAACACCAACCAGGCAATGGTTCGTGCTCCCCCGGCTAAAGCCTTCAACTCCAACAACAGGCCTGTCGGGAGGACCGCGAGGGTGAATCATATCAAGGCCGACAAAGCTGAGGAAGCGGCTGACGTCGTTCTCGGTATATTACTCGTAAACTCTATTCCAGCTAAAGTGTTGTTTGATACTGGAGCATCGCATTCTTTTGTGTCAAAGATTTTTGCAAAAGCATACAACCTAGTTCTGGTTCCGCTAAGCAATCAAATGACTGTTCACTCTCCGGGAACACAAATGTTGACTTCCAAGATAAGTATGGACAATCAAATCCTAATTGGAGGTCGCATATTCCTTGCTTCACTAATGTTACTGGGAAATTCTGACATTGATGTCATTCTGGGCATGGATTGGTTGAAGACCCACAAAGCAAAAATTGACTGTGCTAACAAGTCAATAACTCTCTCTCACCCTTCGGGTCAGATAGTCTATTCTCCATATGAATCAAGTTCTGTTCAGCTGTTCAACCTCGATGCTAAACCTCTTACTGCAATTGAGAATGTTCCGGTGGTTTGTGAATTCCCTGACGTCTTTCCAGAAGAGTTGCCAGGGATGCCTCCGGACAGAGCAGTTGAGTTCGTGATCGAGCTTGAGCCAGGTACTGCTCCAATCTCTAAGCATCCATACAAGATAGCTCCTCCTGAACTGAAATTGTTGAAGGAGCAAATCGATATGTACATGGAGAAAGGTTACATTCAGCCTAGTTCCTCCGCTTGGGGTTGCCCAACTCTGTTTGTTGCCAAGAAGGATCAAACAAAAAGACTCGTGGTTGACTATCGTCCTCTCAACGAGAAAACCATCAAGAACAAGTATCCAATTCCTCGTACCGATGATCTTTTTGATCAACTTGCTGGAGCCTCAATATTCTCAAAGTTGGACTTGAGGATGGGTTACCATCAGATAAAGATCAGAAAGGAAGATATTCCTAAGACAGCTTTCACCACTCGGTACGGTCTATATGAATACACCGTCATGTCCTTTGGTCTCACCAATGCACCGGCGACCTTCTCAAGACTCATGAATTCTGTCTTCCATGAATACCTCGACAAGTTCGTTGTGGTATATCTTGATGACATTCTAGTCTACTCAAAATCCGAGGAAGAGCATGGAGAACACCTTCGTCTCACTCTCATGAAACTTCGCGAGCATCGTCTGTATGCCAAGTTCTCCAAATGTGAGTTTTGGATTCCAGAAGTTGCTTACCTTGGTCATATCATCTCTGCCAAAGGCATAGCCATTGACCCGGAAAAGGTTAAGGCAATTGTTGATTGGAAACCCCCTAAGACGGTAAAGCAAGTCAGAAGTTTTCTTGGCTTGGCTAGCTATTGTCGTCGTTTCGTCCAAAACTTCTCCAAGATTGCTAAACCACTCACTGATCTCACCAAGAAGGACAAGAAGTTTGTTTGGTCTCCACAGTGTGATGAGAGTTTCAATCTCCTCAAGACTAAACTCACCTCTACACCTGTTCTAGTTGGCCCAGATACCACCAAACCTTTCCAGATATTCTGCGATGCATCTCTCCAAGGTCTAGGAGCAGTTCTTATGCAAGAACTTCAAGTTGTGGCTTATGCTTCACGTCAGTTGAATGCACATGAGCAAAACTATCCCACACATGATCTTGAACTTGCAGCAGTTGTGTTTGCCCTCAAGAAATGGAGACAATACTTGTTGGGTAACAAAACTGAAATCTTTTCCGATCATAAGAGTCTGAAATACATCTTCACTCAGCCAGATCTAAACCTCAGGCAAAGGAGATGGATTGAGAAGATTAAAGACTTTGATCTCACCATTTCTTATACTCCAGGCAAGGCTAATGTTATGGCCGATGCTCTCAGTCGCAAATCCTATTGCAATAATCTTATGATCATGGAAAGCCAACCTCCACTTCATGAAGAATTCCAGAAGCTGAACCTTGGTCTTGTTCCTCAAGGTTATCTTGCTAGCATGACAGCCAGTCCAACTCTCGAGGACAAGATTCGTTCTGAACAACTTCGTGATGCTGAAATCAAGAAGATTGTAGAGCACATCAAAGAAGGCAACGATAAATCCAAGTCCTTCTCAATTGATGACAAGGGGACTGTGTTCTTCGAAGGACGCATTACAGTTCCTCAAATTCAAAGTCTCAAAGATGTTATTCTCAAGGAGGCTCATGAAACTCCTCTCTCCATCCACCCTGGAAGTACAAAGATGTACCAGGATCTTAAAACTCTGTATTGGTGGTCTGGCATGAAACGTGAAATTGCTCAATACGTTTCTGAATGCGACGTTTGTCAACGTGTTAAGGCAGTCCATCAGAAAACAGCCGGTCTTCTCCAACCTCTCAAAATTCCTGAGTGGAAGTGGGACATGATTGAAATGGACTTCGTTACTGGGTTTCCAAAGTCCAAAAAGGGCAACGATGCAATCTTCGTTGTTATTGATCGTCTCACTAAGGTAGCTCACTTCTTTGCTGTCAAGGAAACTATCTCAGCTAGCCAGTTAGCAGAGCTCTACACAGCAAGGATTGTTCCTCTTCATGGTGTTCCATTGGAAATAAGCTCAGACCGTGGAAGTATCTTCACTTCTCATTTCTGGAAGAGTTTCCAAGAAGCATTGGGCACCAAACTTTTGTTCAGCACAGCTTATCACCCTCAGTCTCAGGGGCAAGTCGAAAGAGTCAATCAGATTCTCGAGGATATGCTCAGAGCATGTGGTCTCTCCTTTGGCATGAAATGGGAGGATTGCCTTCCATATGTTGAATTCTCCTACAACAACAGCTACCAGGCAAGCCTAGGCATGGCACCATTTGAGGCATTGTATGGCCGAAGATGCAGGAGTCCAATCAATTGGTCTGGAGCTGGTGAACGTTCACTCTTAGGCCCTGACATTGTTAAGGAAGCCGAGGAGAAAGTTCGTATCATTCGTGACAATCTCAAGATTGCTCAGTCTCGTCAGAAGAGTTACTATGACAGCAAGCACCGGGACATGGTCTATGCACCTGGTGACAAAGCATATCTCCGTGTAACTCCCCTCAGAGGCACTCATCGTTTTGGGGTGAAAGGAAAGCTGGCACCAAGGTACATTGGTCCTTTCAACATTCTCTCAAGGCGTGCAGAAAATGCTTATCGTCTTGAACTTCCAGAAAAACTATCCAAGGTGCACGATGTGTTCCACGTGTCACAACTCAAGAAGTGATTCAAAGATCCAGATCGTGCAGTTGATCATGATTCCATTGAACTGCAAGATGACCTATCTTATGAGGAGCACCCTATTCAAATTCTCGATGAGACCGTTCGTAAGACTCGCAACAAGAGCACCAAGTTCTTGAAAGTGCAGTGGTCGCATCATTCCGATAAAGAGGCAACATGGGAGACCGAAGAGGATCTTCGCAAGAAGTATCCGGACCTTTTCACTTCTCAGTAAGGAATCTCGGGGCGCGATTCCTTCAAGGGGGGGCGTTTTGTAACATGCCAAGTATGAAAATACCCCTAGAATGTTTTGTTTCTTGTTTTAATTCAAGTATTGCATCATGTCATCATGTTTAATTATTTGTTTGCATTTGTTACTATTTGTTTTGCATCTGTTTTATCTTGTTTTCACATTTGAAATTCAAACAATAGCCAAACATTATTTTTCATACTTGATCTGTTACAACATTTGAAATAAAAATCACAAATAAAAACAACCCATTTGTTGTCTTATTTTTCAATATTGATCAACAAATAAAATGGTGCTTTCATTTCAATTAAATAATTTCCCAAATTGCTTTCAAACTATAAACTCAAATTCAAACAACACCAATTTTCCAACTCATGAAAGCTAACAAACTATTCTAATGTTTTAATCCAATTAATAATAGGGTTCACCATATTAAACTTGTTGTTTTCAAATAACTAATTAATTAAATTGCAATTTATCCCAAATTCAAACCATTTTGCAAAACAGCAAGTTTTGAAAACTTTTGGAAAACAAAAGTTGGTTTCTAGTTGCTAATTAAAAAACTAGACTAACCATAATTTTTACCCAATTTTTGCTAACCTAAAAGCCTCCTTTTTCTTCCATTTGTTTTCTGCAAAAAAAATATAAAACAGAAAAAGAAAAAAAAGGAGAAACTGCCGCGCGCGCGCGTCAGCTAACCAGCCCAACCCACCTAGCCACTAACTAACGCGCAGCCCGGCCCACTAACCGCGTACCGGTTCGTTTTAGACGCCGCCCTCGTCGTCCCCCCGTACGGCAGCTCATCCGAGCATGCCACGGCGGCAGGGGAACGACACCGACGGCCATCACGTCGACGCCGCCCCTATAAGTAGCCCTAGGGCAGCGCGCCAGCTACCCTAAGCCTAGGGTTCCGTTCCCCCTCTCTCCGCCGCCGATCGCCTCCTCCCTGCCGCAGATCCTCTCTCTGCTGTACCTCGCCGTCGTTTCTCCTCTGAAACCATGGATCTCACCGGCGCCACCGTCCTCCTCCACCCTACCTAAACCCCGGGATCGTTTCCCCTCTCCTTCCTCTACGTATTCGACACCTACTCGACCTCGGTAAGCCACTGATTCGATGCCGCCGTCCTCGACCTTCTCCGGCCGCCGTGACTCCTTTTACTGAACCCGAGGTTGCCGTCGTCGGTGCAGGGAACCTCGTCATGATCTGAGCACGGGAACTAATCCGCCTCGTCACCCTCGATCGATTGGACACAGCAGTGCAGCACGCCATCGACGGGAGTCGCGCCGCCGTCTTCTTCCACGCCGCCGTCGCCTCCGTCAGCCGTGCGTCACCGCGCCTCTGCCTCGCCTACCGCCGGTGGTGAGCGCGCCATCTCCTCCCCTCTCTCCTCTCTGTGCATCCATGCACGTCCTGCACCACCAGATCCAGCACCTAGCGCGCGAGCACACGGTGATCGCCGCCGGCGTAACTTCTGTCGCGTCGAGGAAGCGTTTGTTCGTCAGATAGTTCAGATCCGCGTTCAACTCGTTATCCTGACTGCATCGCTAGTACTGATAACAAACACGCACCAGCCCAGCTGGTTCAGAGCACGCGCACGCTAGCGAGCGATCGCGAGATCGAGTCCTGCCCTCGCGGGATTAAAATCCCCACCTTTTTTTCGACTGAGTACTGACAGGGAGGGCCCCCTGTCAGTCACTCGTGTGGCCACGCCAGCACAGCGCGATTTGGGTCCCCCTGTCAGTGACTGGGTGTGTCTCCTGTGCGTATAAAACGTTTTTAAACAATTTCTGTTTTCAAATTTAGGCCCTTTATGTTAACAGAATGGTCCCTGGTTTTAAAAACCCCATAAAATTAGTTTTATAACTTCAATAAATGAAAATAAAATATGCACACTAATCTAAATCTAATTGTCTACCTATTGGTATCATTTGTTTCCTGTTTTGAATTTTCAAAATGCAATTTAAATTTGAATTCAAATAATTCAAATGCAATTTGCTAAATTCAATAAATAATTCATTCTTAATCCAATAAATGCAAATAAAATATGTTTTCCATACCATTTTGAATAACCTATTCAAATATAAATTTGGTTTCATGGTTTGAATAATTTAAATTGCCTAAATAAATTTAATACTTGTTTAATTCATTTAAATTTGATAAAATCATAACTTGCTCAATATAAAATATTTTTGAACATGCAAAACATGTTTTCAAACCATCAAAGTGTGGAATTTTCAAATGTGAATTTGAATTTATGTTTTGGACAAATAAAAATTCAATCAAATTCAAACTTGTTTTAAATTCATTTAAAACTTGTTTAATTCATGATTAAATTATCCTAATTCCCATTTCAATATTTGAAACATGTAATCCAACTAAAATTTGATGTTCTTTTCAAATATAAATTTTGATAATTTTTTTGAACACTTTAACTTGATGAAAACAACAATTACTTGTGTGACATGTTTAATTAACCAAACATTTCCAAACTTAATAAATAATTTCCATACTTGTTTTATTCTTTTAACACTTGCATCTATTGTTGTTATCTTGTGTTGTCATCATGCATGCATCATGGTAATAAATTCTCACATGGTAATTAAATTATAGATCATTTGTTTCCACTTAATCAATGGATCTTTTCCATATGCAATCCAATTGCATATGGGTCCATTTAAATTGTGTTATCATGTCACCTAGTTTATTTTGATGCAACCATTAACTTGTCATGCATCATATTTGATTGTGCACTATGCCATGATAATGATTGTTTATATTTCGCCTTGTTTGTTTGCTTCTTCTCGGATAGACGACGACGTTGATACCGACGATCTTTACGACACCCCTTCTGAGGATCTAGCTCAGTACCCGGCTACTGGGTTTGCAGGCAAGTTATCACTCACATGAACCACTGTGTTCCTTTCAACATTGGTTACCGATACTTTCCGTTGTTCTTTTCTGCTAGCCTTAGTGGTAGCTGTTTCTGTTACGAACCTATCACATGAATCCCTTAAACCTGATATTGCCTCATCTCCCTTCCTACAACCCATTGTTTGAGCCAGTGTCTTACTAGCATGCTTAGGTTGTTTTGCTCGAGTCTGTTACGCGTTACTTTCTGTTATCATATCTTTATTATGTTCTGGGGGCTCGATGTTAATCAATCAACCTGTTATTAATAATATGCCGATAAGGCACCGGCAGGAGGCCCTGTGTGGTTTTGGAGCCTGCTAGTGTCGACCCTAATAGGAAAAGGGTCTTGTCTACTGATCCATGATGAGCGCACTACCCGCATGTGGGAAGCGAGTATGGGCGCCCCCCTCAATTTGATTTGATTCGCATCTCGTCCAAATCATCTCATTTAGTTCGTGTTTTCCATTTGCCGCATGCATGTTTTTGCGAGCCCAGCGCAGGGTGGAACTTTTGTAGTCGGCATATAGGGGGACACGTTCTTATAGTGCTATGAGGGTCCATTTTCTTCTGGGCTCGATTAGCCGTGCGCCCAAGGTGCTTTGGGCTTGATGCGAAGAAGAGTCGAATTGTGTTGAGTGCCCCGCTTGGTGGGAGGCATCCCATCTGGCGGGTTATTCATACGTGTACGGCCAAATTGGTGCAACCCTGCAGGGATAAATCTTCTCGAGAAGCCGTGTTTTCCGCGGTTATGGTTAACTTGGTGAAAGTACTGGCTAACAAGTACTCAGAACAACTTACACCTAACTATTGATGAATTGACTAGTAATAGACTTATTGACACAACAAACTTGATCCATTATTCATTAATTCAACTGTGTGAGTTATCCTCGGATCGCTTCTTTGGATAAGGGGCGAGATCCAGGATGGGTTTGTTTGATGGTTAACAACAGTTGGTTACTATACGCTATCTTATCCCCTTCTGATAGTTGGAAGTTGTAGATTTCTGTAGTTGGTTAGTGCAGCCAGTTGCAGCATCTTTTATATCCCCTTCTTTCCGTTGAACCAAGGTTTCTGTACTTGGTGTTGACGGGTTACACTTTGGTGAACTGTGAGTCTTGCTTGCCAGTACGTTGTTGTACTGACCCCTTTGGGGCTGTGGTTTACGCAGACTACGACTACGGCTACGATGACCACCAGGATGGCTACTTCGTGGAGTTTGACGAGACTGCAGACAAGTAGATAGCTGGACCCCGGGCAGGATCCAGGACCTACGTGGATGGGCTTCGTCTTCTTATTTTCTCCGGCTTCTTAAGCCTGTTGGATTTGTCTGTACTCAGACACCTTGTTTGCTTCCGCTGATGTAATGAATGCTATGTTGGGACATGTGTCCTATGGATGATTGTATTTGCTATATCTGCCTTAGTGAAGGCCATTTGCAACCTTATTTCAATCTTTTGTGTCTTAGAGATATGTTGTGATTATCATTCGTTTAACGCTGTTGACGTACCATGTGTGATTGGTATGAAGTACGTCGACAGTAGTGCCTTTGATCTCTAGTGGATAGTTTACATCGACGATGGAATAGCAGGGCTTGTGTTGTCGCGCATAAGCGCAGGCCTACCAGGAAGCTGGGACGTGGGAGCATTTATGCCCCATAATCCAAGCATCTGCTATCCAGTTCGGCCCGATGAGTATCCCCTAGAAGTCAGGGTGCGACATCAATCTTAATCTAGATCTTGTTATTTTGGCTAGACCAATGTATCTTGTTTCCCCAAACTCCTCCAAGATATTCTCCAAGAGAAGAAACCACAAGACATGAGGAACTACCACATGAAGATCTCCAAGAAGATTATTTAGAGTGTCCTTCAAGTGCTACTCTAATCTTCTATAAGAGTACTTGGAAACTCTTATATCTTGATAGGATCTTATTAACTCTCTTGAAAGAGTGTTATACTCCAATGTTAGTGTTATATAGGAGTAGTTTGATAACAAGAATAGCTACCTTGTTAACAAATCACTTTTGTATACTCAAACAATTGAGTGTCATACACAAATAAACAGAAGATTGAATAACCCGGAACATCTCAGTCTATTGTATATGATTAGTAATTTGGAGGCAAGTATGATCCACTTGTTAACAAATTCTTCTTACATGCATATCGCAACTTGATGTCATAAAATAACTCTAAATTCTTCTATAACCTTCTAAGTAAAATCTTTGCTTGGAACAACTTGTTGTTTTCACCACAAGGGTGAGATAATTGAAGTTGGAAACCAAGAGAGGAACCTACCTGCAATGGACAAAGGCAATTTGAAGACAAGTGGCAACTAGAGAGAAGAACCTCAAGCAACAGAAGACCACAAGAAGCAACACTGCCTCAGTAAGGGAATATAAGAAATTATTCAGTGAAGCATTAGGTAATATTAGAAGATATTTAACTTCTATGACTTATGAAGCCCATCAGAAATGATGAACTCATAGTAATATCTTAAATGGAAATAATTATCAAGAATGAATTAATAACAAGCAATTGCATCCACATGTTTGATATGTGGAGGTAAATGAAAACAAGCTTAATACCTTGTTTTCCAGATACTTTTCATACACAAGACTAATAGATACCAACAGAGATTCATCTCTAAATAACCATGTAAATGATTACATGTTCTTAAACCAACTTGGGATAATATCCATATTGGAACCTATGTGGAAAACAAGCAAATGAGATTCCAAAGCCACTCTTGTTTTCCACATGATTAAGTGCATAAAATAACAAATATGGCTGGCACCCCAATATGAAGAAATGTCCACCAGCCTTGATAAGAACCTTAGTTATAAAAATAACAAGGCCACCTAAGAGAAAACAAGTCCCTTCACCAATTAAAAATCATCTGGTATGACTTGGAGTGATACTCATAACTGGTGAATAGATAAAAACACTACTCACTAGTGTTACCAAACTATTTTCTATAAGGTATTATACCTAAAATTTTCCAATTATGATACACCACCTTGGTATCCACAAGCTTGGAGTGTGTGCTTTTATTAAACATGCTTTAGCATAATTTTAAAGCCATTAAATAAATTAAAAGAAGAGAAAACAACAAAACCACTTAATTTAGCACCCTAAATAAAAAATACAAATATTCTTCAAATTCACCAAAACAAAACATGGTAAGATGTAAAATTTGATGAGGAATTCAAATATATTTTTTATTAATTTTTCTGCTTACAAATTGGTGCTAAAAATAAAGGTTTTCTGTTCAGTTTATAAGAAAAAAGGACTTCTTAGTAATTTGTAAAAACTTCCAGGGGGTTATCCATAAAATGTTATTTCTTTTCTTCTCTCCCAACTCCGGCCAGAAGGCAGTGGTGGCGCAAGTCGCGTCATCGACACGGTGTCACCTCCTGCTTGCTTTCCCCTACGCGGATAAGGGAGAGCAGGGAGTCGTGAACCTCCTCCTCACTCTCACTCATCACCTCGCTCGCTTTCTCTCTCTGTAACGGAGCAAGAACCCGAAAACCTAACTTCCATGGCCGCCGGTCACCGTTGCTGATTCCGGCCGTCCCGAGAGAAATCAAGACCACCCCTAGCTTCGTCTCGACGTCCTCTTCCTCCTCAGTGAACCTCGTTTGCCGGAGTGGCTTCAATCGGCCGGGCCACCGTCGTCTTCTCCGCGGCTGATGGGGATCTTCATCGATGATTCGCCGTCTTCTGTCATCCCCTTGCTTCCCCGACCGCATCATCGAGCTGCTGGTGAGCTTACACGCCTTCGGGTGCCTCTCGTTTGGTTAATAGGGGCCGATTGCAGGGAGTTCATCGAAGACCGCCGCCGTGTGCCGCACTGGAGCTCGCCGAGGGCGACCCCTTGACCATTTGATCATGCCGCCACCACCCCTGCACTCGCCTTGGGCTCCTCTACAAAGTAGAACAACTCATTCGCGTCAATTTGCCGTGGTTTGATGGATTGAACTCCATCTGTGAGGATTAAGCTCTGGTGATGTCATTGTGACATCACCATGACGTCAAGTCTAATTTCCTTTTTCTTTTTCTTTTGTTTTTGATATAAAAATCAATATGACAGGTGGGACCCACCTGTCAATTTGAAATAGGGCAGAAATTAATTAAACCTTATTAATTCAATAATTTTAATTCTGTTTATCAGAAAAATATGAGATAAATATAGAAATGTTTAGAAAAATACAATCTAAATGTTTATAAACTTTTCAAAAATGTTTAATAAAATTTAAATTGAAATATTTTCTTTAATTAAATTAAATCATTTAAAATTGAGAAAAATAATAAATAATTCATAAAATCAGAAAAATACAAGTTATATACCAAAATGCTCCAAATGACAAATACAATTCATCTATGATGTTTCCCAGGACATTTGACCAAGTTTTCATGTGTGCAATATTTGCCTAGTCATTTAATTCATTTAAAATCAATAATTTAATAGTTTATTCAAATATTTTCAGAAAGCATTGAATGATATATCAAATTAAAGAGAAAAACATTTCCAATTCAAATATATAAAACATAAAACATTTTTTTCAACTTAGAAGAATTGTTTCCAAAGATATAATTGAATTCTGTAATATTTCATTATAACCACAAACAATTGCCACAACGTTAATTTTCCTTATTTATAAAACTCTCATGTTATCACGCCTACTAAACCTATCATCATAAAGTCATTAGAAATTATGTGATGATAGAGTCAGTTGTATTGGTTCATCATTTTCAAATAAACACTTGGTCATTAGTTCTACCCTTTTAAACATCAAACAATATATGTTTGCTATCTTTTCTATAGTTGTTTTCCCTGTGTTGTTGTTTTGTTATCTAATCAAATAATAAACACTTCTACTTAAACTTGTTTGCTAAGTAAAAGGGAAACACATGTAAGTCTAAAAGAACTAATAACCACATCACCACAAGTAATGAAGCATTTCACCTAAAATCTGTGTGATTAAGATATCGTATCAAACGTGGCTTACACGTGTAAGCTAGGGTGTTTTCCAGGGTATTTCGCGAAGCATCTCATTACTATGCATGTATCATACTTGCCAGTGTTTTCTGTAGTCCTTACTGGGACTACTTTGCTATCTTTCAGATCTCGAGCTTTCTCTACGCGACCCTCGAACCCGAAGACATTGACTATTATGGTTATTTCAATCTCAGGCAAGTTCATCACTTACTCATATCCTTTGCACTACTTTATAACGAACTATTTGCAAAAACCCTATCGTATTACCACCTGTTCTCAAAATAATTCATGATCCTATTTTTATAATAATATGACTAATTGAATGACTACCCGAGTGGTAGTGTTCTATTTGGTGGGCGGATGGAACCATGGTAAGATGAATAGGTCAAAGGAAGGTTCCATCTGCACGGGAACGTATTACCTAGGAATTAATCACAAATGCCGTCAGAACTCGGTGCGCCGTAAATACCGCGTTAAGCATGGGTCTTCTATAGAGGGAGTAAGTCAGCTGTGATCTTTTCTCGTTCGCATGTCAATGGGCTGCCAGAGACGTACGATGTAGGTTCTGCGGGACTACATGCACATGGGTGGGAGCCCTTACGTACCACGGACTCTGGGGTCTATGAGTGTCTGCCAAGGGCGCGTAGATATCCATCGTGAGGGGTGGAATCAGGCGTTCAACCTGCTCGCGGAAATGGGTGGGCATGCGTTGTGCGGAGAAGCACGGTTTGGCTTGGACCAACAACCGGGCCCCACACCTGAGTGGGAGTGGATAGGATCTCGAGCCTGGTTGTGCAACATGGTCTTGGTCGTCCATGGGTAAAGTAACGCACATCTGCAGAGTGTAAAAGGATGTGGCATGTTCCCCCTGTTTCGGGAAGGAACTGCGAACGCTATAGGAAAGGCAACTCCATGAAGTTCTAGCTCATGTGATGGTATGGCGGGCATAGTTTTCAGAAGTAAAAGAAACCTCTTGAAGAAAGATTTACAAAACCTTGCATTAGCTTATGACTCTTGTGAGTCTAAAGATGTAGTTAGTGCATCAAGCTATCCTCTATATATCATGAACTTGCTGAGTAACGCTCGTTACTCATTCATTCCCGTTTGACCCCCTGCTTAGAGTTGAAGCCTGATGGAAGTCGTCATCGTGAAGCCATCGATACCCCATGAAGCTAGGAGGAGTCATATACGATTTAGTCGGTGAAGCATCGTCATCAACAACGCTGATGGAGGAGAAGCTATCAAGGTGTAGATGGAGTCCATTCTTGGAGTTAGCTGTTATAAGCCATAGATTAGGGCTCGCATCAGCCGTAGTAGATTAGTTCTGAGCTTGAGTTCTTCTCCAGCTTGGATCTTCGAATTGCTTCTTCTGATGTTCATTTGTATGAGATCTTCTTGATTAATCAAAGAGTTTCTCAAGATTTTGTAATGAAGTTTGTATCCTATAGTTTTGCCTGGACCTGCTATGTTTCTGTTGTACTACTCTGAGGGATGTAATATTCACAGATAAGTCCTTCTGTGAGTATTATGTCATCGACTTGCGCACTACACATGCAGCGGTGTGCTGGGACACCACAGAGATGCGCTACCCCATGGTGTGGGCCCCCTGGTGCCCCTCTTCGACTCCTCTTCAGTCTTCTGGATGCTTCTGGGGAAAATAGGCACTTCGGGCTTTGTGGGGTCCAATTCCGAGAATATTTCCAGAATAGCTTTTCTGAAATAAAAAACAGCAGAAAACAGGGAACTAGCACTTGGCATCTTGTTAATAGGTTAGTCCCGGAAAACGTGTAAAAATGCTATAAAGAAGGGAGAAAACATGTAGCAATTGACATAATATCATCATGGAGAATCAGAAATTATAGATACGTTGGAGACGTATCAAGCATCCCCAAGCTTAGTTCCTACTCGTCCTCGAGTAGGTAAACGATAAAACAATAATTTCTGAGGTGACATGCTACTAACATAATCTTGATCATAAAAAATGTAAAGGCATATGTAAGCTGAGATCATAGAACTTCAAACACAAACATGATAAATAGAACTTTAATAATAAAGCAAAGCCATCACTTTTCATCATGAAGAGTAAATAAAGGATCATGAATAATAATGCAAATAAAGATAAACGTTCGTTTCAGGTATAGAGAAAGCATGGCAAAGTGATATTTCGCTAGTCCTTAAGAGTGGGGCAAAACATAAATGCCAGGACACCTTCGAAGTTCATGAGGAAGACTAGAGCAAATAATTTTAGAACAAATGATATCACATCATGAAGCAGTTATTGATGTTTATGAGACAAATGCACATAGAACTCATAATGGCAAAAATGCTCTCTCAACTGTGCATAAAGTTAGAAGATGGAGACTCAACATAAAAGTAAAAGAAAGGCCCTTCGCGGAGGGAAGCAGGGATCAACTCATGTACTAGAGCCTTTTATTTTATTAAACAGAGATATTAAAAGTTTGACACTCCTCCCATCCATCTTTCACAAACCATGGCTAACTGAATCCTCGGGTGCCTGCGAACAATCACATACCGTGGAGGAGTGTCTATATTTTGGGAGATGTATGCTATTGTCAGCGAATGGTAAACAGAAAATACAGTACATCACAAGCCAACTGGATTCACAAGAGAGGCTCCCATGTGAAGGACGCATCTGGGTTGAAGTTCATCCCTCTTTCTCTTTTGTTTACACAATTATGCTTTGACTGATAAATCAGGGGAAAAAATTAGTGAAGAGATTTTGTGTGTATTAATTTGGGGCTGGGCACCCCGCTGCCAGCTCTTCTATCATTTGGATAAGCGAATGAAGCCACTAGTCCAGGGTGTGAAATCCAATCAACAAGTGAGATAAATATTATCTATTTACGTCCTCATGAGCAAATACAGGAACATAAAGAAGGAGTAATTTTTAAAGTTTTAAAGGTAATACATGAGCAATTTAATTGGAGTGGAAGTTAAATACCACATGTAGGTAGGTATGGTGGACACAATGGGAAAAACTTTGGTTTTAAGGAGTCGGATGCACGAGTAGAGCTCATACTCAGTACAGGTGGAGGCTAGCAAAAGACTGGGAGCGACAAATCAAGAGAGCATAAGAGCCATAATCATGCATAGTGACATAAACATCATTAATTAAAGCATAAGTGGTATCACAAGTTCAAAAACTAAGTGGTCATGGAGGCTATTAGTGACTGGTTCATAGTCATAAACATGGTGTGAGCATGCGCGAAGTCAACCAAATAAAACATTTGAAAGAGAATATCATAAATTTATGCTTCCTTATGACAAGAACAACTCATGAATCTTTCAATGGCATATTAAACACTCTCAGTTATTTGAGGCTATTCATGCTACTCAACATCACAAGGCTTTAGAACTAAAATAACATTTAGCATGGCATGAAAAAGTTCTAGCAACAGTCTATACAAGCTTCTACTTGCACTGTTATAAATTCTACTTTAAACAGCAGTTTCTTCTCCCAACAAGCACCATAGAAGATATGTTTTAACAAAAATACTCTTTATGATACAGCAAGCAAACATGAGATTACTCACATAACACTACTAAAACTAACAGCTCTGATAAGAGATGCATGCAAAACAGGAGGTAAATAAATGCAGCAGCCAGACAAAGATTAAGAATACAAAGTATTCCCATTAAAAAGCGGAGCGTGTCACTCTCCAATAAAAGAATGCCGGGGTCCAACCAAGCTTATTGCAAAAATAAAAACAAACTTAAAGCAAAAATAAAAACAAACTGAAAGAAAAAAAATAAAAGACGCTCCAAGTAAAGCACATACGATGTGACCGAATAAAAATATAGTTTCACTAGAAGTGACCTGATAATTTGAAGATGAAGAAGGGGATGCCTTGGGAATCCCCAAGATTAGACGCTTGATTCTTCTTAGAATTTGATGGGATGTACCACCGGGGCATCCCCAAGCTTATTCTCTTCACTCTTCTTGATCACGTCATATCATCCTCTTCTCTTGACCCTTGAAAACTTCCTTCACACCAAACTTCTCACAATCTTAATTAGCAACGTTAGTGCAATCGAAATAATAAATTCACAAGGTTCAGTTTCAACACATGCATAACACTCAAAAACATATTAGTTACTGTCACAACTTCTTTTAAAACTCTTCTTCTAAAAAAAACCAAAAGAAAGAGATTAAATTGCAAATACAATTATTGGCAGAAATCTGTCAAAACAGGACAGCAGGTAAAGATGATTTTTTTCGAAAATATTCTGTTGCTCAAATCACAAAGTGGTCAACTAAGGAAAGTTGAGTATACAGCCCAGGATTACGCACGAAAAAACTCAGGTCATTTTGAATTTTCAATGATTTTATACGGAATAAACAGTGGACAGCAGAAATCTGTTTCTTGCGCAGAAATCCGAAATATAGCCTCAACTTTCCACTAGAGGTTTTACTTGGCTCAACAAAAACACAAAAGAAAATATACAGAGGGGTTTATAAGGAAATAGAAGACACCCAGGTGCAAAGCACACAAAATAAAACGAAGGAAAATGGGTTGAAAACAGAGAAATAAAACGGGTTGTCTCCCGGTAGCGCTTTTCTTTAACGCCTTTCAGCTAGGCATAGAAATCAACTCAAGTATTTTCAAGTGAAGAAGCATCAACATCATAAATTTCTCTAATAATATAGCCAAAAGGTAGCTTCATCCTCTTTCTAGGAAAGCGTTCCATACCTTTCTTGAGTGGGAATTGCTATTTAATACTCCCCTCTTTCATATGAATAACAGCACCAACAGTTCTAAGAAAAGGTCTTCCCAAAACAATAGGACAAGAAGCATTGCATTCAATGTTCATAACAACAAAATCAAACGGGACAAGGTTATTTTTAACCATAATAAGAACATCATCAATTTTACCAAGGGGTTTCTTCTTAGCATTATCAGCAAGATGAACATCCAAATAACAGTGTTCCAACGGTGGTAGATCAAGCATATCATAAAGCTTTTGAGGCATAACAGAGATACTATCACCAATATCACACAAAGAATTGCAATCAAAATCATTTACTTTTACCTTAATGATAATCTCCCAACCATTATCTAATTTCCTAGGGATAGATGTTTCAAGTTTCAGCTTTTCTTCCCTAACTTTCATGAGAGCATTGGTAATATGTTTAGTAAAGGCCATATTCATGGAACTAGAATTGGGACTTATAGCAAGCTTTTGTAGGAGCATAATAACTTCAGAGATATTGCAATCATCAAAATAAATATTATTATCATCAAAATTAATGGGACCATTATCTCCCACATCTCTAAACATTTCAGCACTTTTATCAGAATTAATTTCAGCAGTTTCAGGCAATTTAGCACGTTTCACCGAAGGGGTGGAGTCTTTGTTAACACCAACTACTTTACTAGTGATAGTAGGAGGTTTAATAGCACTTGGAGCTTCAGTTTTACTAGTGGTTGTGATAGTGCAAACTCTAGCAATATTATTCTTTCTAGCCAATTCATTTTCTCTTTCCCACCTAGCACGTAATTCAGCCATCAACCTAACATTATTATCAATTCGAACTTGGATGACATTCAAAGTTTTACTTTCTTTAACATCATGTGGCAAAACCTTCAATTTTAGAAAATCAACATCAGTAGCTAGGCTATCAACTTTAGAGGCAAGAACATCTATTTTACCAAGCATTTCCTCAACAGATTTATTAAAAGCAGTTTGTGTGCTAATAAATTCTCTAAGCATGTTTTCAAGATCAGAGGTAGAGCTTTTATTGTTATTGTAGGAATTGCCATAAGAATTAACATAACCATTATTATGAGGATGTGCCTTATAATTGTTTCCACCAAAGTTATTTCTATAAGCATTGTTGTTAAAATTATTATTTCTAATAAAGTTCACATCAACATTCTCTTCTTGAGAAACCAAAGAGGCTAAAGGAACATTATTTGGATCAACTTGAGCTTTACCATTAACAAGCATAGACATAATAGCATCAAGCCTTTCACTCAAAGAGGAGGTTTCCTCAATAGAATTTACCTTCTTACCTTGTGGAGCTCTCTCAGTGTGCCACTCTGAATAATTTATCATCATATCATCAAGAAGCTTTGTTGCATTGCCCAAAGTGATGGACATAAAGGTACCTTCAGCAGCTGAATCCAATAGGTTCTTTGAGGAGAAATTCAGTCCTGCATAAAAGGTTTGTATAATCATCCAAGTAGTCAGTCCATGAGTGGAACAATTCTTCATCATAGTTTTCATTCTTTCCCAAGCTTTAGAAACATGTTCATTATCAAATTGTTTAAAATTCATTATGTCACTTCTCAGGGATATAATCTTAGCAGGATGATAATATTTTCCAATGAAAGCATCTTTACACTTAGTCCATGAATCAATACTATTTCTAGGAAAAGATAGCAACCATTATTTAGCTCTTCCTCTCAAAGAGAAAGGAAATAATTTCAGTTTAATAATATCTCCATCCACATCTTTATATTTTTGCATCTCACATAGTTCAACACAATTATTAAGGTGGGCAGCAGCATCATCAGTACTAACACCAGAAAATTGCTCTTTCATAACAGGATTAATAAAGCAGGTTTAATTTCATAGAAGGAAGCAATAGGAGCAGGTGGAGCAATAGGTGTGCACATAAAATCATTGTTGTTTGTGCTAGTGAAGTCACACAACTTAGTATTCTCAGAGGAACTCATTTTAGCAAAATAAAAGCAAGCAAATAAATAACAGCTATAAAGTAAACTATTTTTTTGTGTTTTCGATAAATAGAAACAAAACAAGACAAAAATAAAAAGAAGACAATAAACAAAATAAAGAGGTTGAGAGTGAGAGACTCCCCTTGCTAGAAGACATCTTCGTCCCCGGCAACGACACCAGAAATTTCCTTGATGCTACGCGTTGGGAACCCCAAGAGGAGGGTGTGATGAGTGTAGCGGTAGGAATTTCCCTCGGTTAAGAACCAATGTTATCAACCCAGTAGGATGAAGAGGATCTTTGGAAGGTTGATGCCACTAACGGTGGTGCTGGCGCTTCACCGGTGTCAGCGACAATGCGGAACCTGCACATAACACATCAAAAATACTTTGTCCCAACGGTACAGTGAGGTTGTCAATCTCACCGGTCTTGCTGAAAACAAAGATTAGACGTATAATGTGGAAAATAATGTATGCTTGCAGTAAGTAAAGAAAGCAGGAAATTGTAGTGGTTTGTTTAACAGTGTAAGAAAATGGACCGAGGTTCATAGGTTCACTAGTGGTGTCTCTCCATAAAAGATAGCATGCTGGGTGAACCAATTACAGCTGGGCAATTGACAAATAAAGTTTGCACCGTAGTGCACATTCATGACATGATGACTACTATGATATTTAGTGCGGGCATTACAACAATATACATAGACCGTAATCCAACTGCATCTATGACTAATAATCCACCCTCAGGTTATCATCCGAACCCCCTTAGGTATTAAGTTGCAAGCAATAGATAACTGCATTAAACAAAGTGTGTAATGTAAGCAATGATTGTACACGCGTGCACTCACGCCGTTGTTTTCTCCCTAGTGGCAACAACACATCCTTCCCCGTCACGTTTCTGTCACTCGAGCACAGGCGAAAAGGAGGCATGAACCCACTATCGAGCATAGATACTCCCTCTTGTAGTCAATAGCAACTACTTGGCCAGAGCAACCACTAGCAACGGAAAGCATGCTAGATCACAAATAGCATATGCAAATAAAGACTATAATCAACTTGGCATAAGTTCAATATTCATCGGATCCCAGCAAACACAGCACATAGAATTACATAAGATCAATCTCGATCATGTTAGGCAGCTCACGAGATCTAAACATGGAGGCATATGAGGAGGAGACAACCATCTAGCTACTGCTATGGACCCGTAGTCCAAGGATGAACTACTCACGCATCAATCCGTAGGCAGGCATGGTGATGTAGAGGCCTCCGGTGATGATTTCCTCTCCGGCAGGTGCTGGAGACAGCTTCAGAACCCCCCTGATCTAGGGTTGACGATGACGGCGGCTGTGGAACTTTTCGGGGATATTTGATCAGGTGCCTAGGGTTTTCCATCCGAGGGGAATAAATAGGCGAAAGGACAGAGGCGGTGGAACCCTGGGGGCCCCACACCACCAGCTGGCGCGGCCAAGGGGGGCGCGCCACCCCATGGTGTGGGCCCCCTGGTGCCCCTCTTCGACTCCTCTTCGGTCTTGTGGAAGCTTCCGGGGAAAATATGCACTTCGGGCTTTGTGGGGTCCAATTCCGAGAATATTTCCAGAACAACTTTTCTGAAATAAAAAACAGCAGAAAACAGGGAACTGGCACTTGGCATCTTGTTAATAGGTTAGTCCCGGAAAACGTGTAAAAATGCTATAAAGAAGGGAGAAAACATGTAGCAATTGGCATAATATCATCATGGAGTATCAGAAATTAGATACGTTGGAGACGTATCACGCGCCCAGGCCCTCCCACTTGGAGATGTCGTCGGGGAGTTCCTCCTCCTCTTTGACCGAGAGGCGCGGTGGGCTGCCAATGCGCAGCTGCCCACCAGCACGGCGGTACCGTGGAAGGGACGCCCGAGGCACTTGCTGGGGACCCCGTGCGGTGCGTGCCCCGAAGAAGGCACGCCGACGGAGGTCGTGCTCCTCAGCGAACCAGGTGTCCCAGCACCTGGAGTCGAGGGCGAAGGCCGGATGCCAGAGGAGGTCCTCCGGCAGCTCCTCCCAAGGGTGGAGAATCTTGTTCTCGCGCTCCAGGCCATCCTTGGGGATAGGCTGCACCAGAATCCTCTCTGGATACAAGTGCCAACCTTCCGCAAGGTGGACGTCGGGCCATGGTACTAGGATCACATTGTCCTAGTACCATTGGCACTTGTCCCAATTGAGGTAAGGACGACGCCTTACACGGCTTTCCTTATCCTCCTCTGCGGGCTGGCGGGCGTCCGGCGTGGCCAGTTCGAACGCCGGTTGGGGTGGAGGCTGGGGCGCGGCAGGGGTGGAGGCTGGGATGCGGGCAGAGGCGCGGCGGCGCGAGGACCCTGCCTCTTGGTCGTTCTTCGCCCCACTCCACCAGCGGCGGGGCATCGCGGCAACGGAGAGGAGGCTCGGGCGCTAGGGTTTTATGTCGCCGACGAGGTGGGAGTGGGGGGGTGGTGGAGTGGGGACGAGGGACGCGCGCGCGGGAGCGCGTCCGTGCCATGTCCGCTGCTCAAATCCCGATCAAATTTGGACCGAATTTGAGCAGTCCCGGACAAAAAAGGAACCGAACACGAGAAAAACAGCCACTTTTTTTTAAATGGGTAACCCAGCTTGTGCATCTAGTTGATGCACACAATTTTTTATATTAAAAATAAAGCGAACGCGTGTAGCTTTATCCAAATTACAAATCAATACAAAGATGAGCCAACGAAAAATGTCTAGAAAATAAGGACTATGCATCTTGCAACCGCCTAGCATGCAACCAGTCACCCTGGTTGAATATAGCCCGCACGACCGCCAGCAGCCGGCCACATCCGGTGTCCAAACGTCCACGTAACTCTTCTGGTAGAAGGTAAACCCGCATATGTATCCAGTGTGTAGCACGATGAACCACCTGCAAAAAGTATCGAGTTTCCAAGTTGTTAAAGATCACATTATTTCTGCAATTTCAAATTGCCCAGAGAAAAGCATATACACCAACACGTATACTAGTTTTAGTAACTTTTTCAATCCCATTTAGCCAAGAACTAAACAAATTAGTTACGGATAAAGGTGTGGTTATACTAAACGTAAAATGAGCCAATCTCCACATTTTACGTGCAAAGCTACATCTAACAAATAAATGATCTACCGTCTCCTCATCGCCACAGCCCACAGAACACACACTTTGTACATCCACTCTAATTTCGTTTAGCCAGATTATCTTTCATTAGCAATTCCTTGAGGTAAAGAAACCACATAAAAATCTTTATTTTTAGTGGTAATTTTAATTTCCAAAGATATTTTTAAAGAAACCTAGTGTTTTCATTCATAAAATCCTTATATAAAGATTTAACCGAGAAAACACCCGATGGTGTTAACTTCCAATGAAATAAATCTGGCATATCTAACAAAGATACTCTCATCAATCTCTCCACTAAATGTAACCAGGCATCCCACTTGTCACCTAGTAACGCTCTCCTGAAGGTAATATTCGGATGTTCCCCCGAAAGAATATTTTTATTTCTCACAATATTATAAAGAGTCAGGTATTGAACAGCTAAAGAAGTATCTCGTAATCAAATATCTTCCCAAAATCGTACACTATAGCCAGGTGAAAGCCTGTTTTTCGGCGGGACTGCTTAAAACGAGTTGTCCGGTCTAGTCTAGGTAGGCAGCCCGCACGAGATGGCCACGATGGCACGCGCGACGAATCATGGCAAGTGAACAAATTCGGTCGCGCCCCCGCATCAAGAGAAATCAATGCATGGACTTGATGCAGACAGGAAGCCCATACTGGACGCTAAAACCCGCGTAGGACTACTACGTACAACTAGGTATTGTACGTAACGTAGTGTAGAGGACCCCAATCGTACATATCAGATCAGGAAGCTAGCTAGCCCACGCAAAAAAGGAAAAAAGAAGCTAGCTAGCAATTGACTCGATCGTCGAGTATACACGGCGTGACTTGGGAGCAAGCATGGATCGATCAGTATGGTGTGTACAAGTGCGAGTGCCACTTCCGATTTGTTTATAGCCGCCGGCAACAACGATGATTGGAAAAAACAAGGCTATACCGTCCGTACATGCACATATCACCATCCACGCTACTTTGTGCGCCTTCCAACACTACCGGGCGACTTTGTTCCGTAGTCTCGTCCTGTGTACCCAACACAGGCTATTTTGCAGGGAGTCGTCCATATAAATTCTAGTGTAGAAAGGTGGACATATATCTTTCTCTTGATTAAAAAAAAATCTAGCTCCATCGTATACATATTCGGTTGGTATTGCATATATTTGATACAAAATTATTTTGTTTTGCTGGGAGTTACTAATTCTCAGTCGAACGAGAATTAACATACGGCACATCAAATCTCATTTGCAAACTATTTTGTGACTAACTAGTACAAATCACAAAGCAATTCAAAGGTCCAAAGAATTTTTCTCAGTTGTAACTCACGTTGCAACTCATGACTAACACAAATAGCAAAGCAATCCAACGACCCAGGTATTTTTTTTTCTTCTAAATTGCAAATCATGGTGAACACAAATTGTGATGCAAACCAACAGTGGGAAAGAGAATTAGCAAACCCGTAGTTTCTTTTGCCTTTATTTTTTGGAGTGAGGTCAAATGAGAATCAAATGACTAGTATGAATCACCAAGGAATTCAACCGGTTTGCGATATTTATCTCACTTGTAACTCATGTTGCAACTCATGACTATCACGAACAATGAAACAATCCGATGGCTTGTTTTAAAAAGAAAAATTCAACTCATTGCTAGCATGAATCGTGATGCATTCCATCGGTGTTGAAGAGAATTAGCAAAAGCATACTATGTTTTCCACGTCAATGGGCAATAAAGGCACGTCAAAATGGTGCATGGGTGGTTGAAATGTTACTAATGAGTAATGCCAATAGTAGTTTCACTCTCTTTTGGTACATATGGTGTTCTTTTAGTATTTAGGTTTAAAAGTGTTTGTCCATAGGAAATGTATTTGAAATTTGGTAATCTTAAGATCATATCACACTTATGGAAGGAGTTTGCTCATATATATAGGTTGTAAGTTTGACCATTATGGGGACCGAAAACTATGTGTTTTCGTATCCTTTATCTCCATGTCTTTTGGATTCAAGGAAAACGAGGTTGCACTCTACCGTCTTCAATCTTCTTCTTAATATATGCATTTTGTTTTTTCCTTAAAAGTATGTTCTGTGTAGAAAATTCAAAGTAAATAAATAGATAAATCTAATATATGTGAGATGGAAACAAATAATTCATTGACCGCCACACATTTTCATAAAGTAGCTGAAAACAAGTAATTCTTGTCAATGGCACGAGAGAGAAGTGGTGTCATCGTGTTCATGCCACCGTACGTATGAACACAAAACTTCCAAATTTTATGGTTGAACGTTACTAGTACTATGTTAAAGTCTTATTTCTGACGAGCATAAGTGCAACACTAGTTTGGTGAAGTCACTATTTGTTGCAGGTCCCGCCATCTATCGCGTTCTGCTTACGTTGGTTCCTCGGGAGGATTGAATGTATAGTAGACGTATATGGAATGATGTCAATGAAATATGCAACAACAAACATACTAAAAGCTTATCATTCAATTCTATTTTATACGATATAGAAACATGACGACTCTTATTTTCTCTTTTGCATGTCACCCTCCTACATGATCATAATCTTCTCTTGCCGGCAAAACCCAAAAGCGATCAATCCTCTCCCGCCTCATCGCTCTCATGACTGCGCCGGAGGGAAACCCTAGTCCCTCGCCTCCCGCCCCTCCTCTCCCTATCCCTCATCCTCGCCGATGTCGGACTGCAACGCCAGGCCAAGCCCGGGCGCTGACGGCGGCGGGGCTTCTTCTCCCCCATACGTGGACGTGCCGACGCGGGACGTGGCGTCACGTCGCGGCGGCGAGTTCGACAAGGGGCTCATCGGTGCACCGCTTGCAGTGTGGTGGCCTTGTGGTGGTCTGCGCGCTGGGGTGGTGACAGCGCATCTGTGGCGGGCGGTGTAGATTCGAGCGGGGCAATGTCTTCCTTCTGGTGGCGGGACAACAAGTGCTATTGGCAGGAAATGCAGTGACGATCATGGTGGCGAGGTTCCACGATGGAAGAATCTAGGAACATCACGTCGACGATGGTGGGCGAATCCGGATGTGGTTGTGGCTAGGTTGCTTGGCTGAGTTCTATGAGCCCTTGCCTGTGTGCACGTCCAGGATTATCTATAGGGCGAAAATTGAGACCTCGGCGCTCCAGCGCGGCGACGGGGATAGTAGGGGCTGATCTGGGTCTGACCGACCCTGCTACTGTGTCCGACCGGCGACCGCCTCAAGCGGGGGAGTACGGATCACCTCCTATCGATTGCAGATGTCGCCCATGCGGGCCTGGATCTGTTTGTCGGCCCCAGTCAACCGCCATGTTGACCTCACGACTGTTGGTCCCTCGGCTTGAAGGTGCGGATGTCGAGGCAGCGGTCCTGGAAGGTGGACTACATTGGCGTCGCTATGACGAGCAACATGGTGGCGGTGATGGCCTCGTTTTTTGGCCACGTGGATGCCAAGAAGAAAAGCGGTGGGGGTTTCTGGCATTGTTAGCGAAAACTCCCAGGTCGTGGTATGTAGACCATTCTCTGGGGTAGTGAGCTGTTCGACTGTGGACGTTGTGTGCAATTTTTTCCGAGCGAAAGCTCTGCGCTCTGGCGCCAGCGGTGGTAATTCCCGCGGGTATCGTCACCCTCCTGGAGGGTTGTTGTATCTATCTTCGTAGCAATAGGGGTTCGGTGAAACCCCTTGACCATTCGGGTCTTGATGTCGGCGATGTGTTTCGTCGTTGCCCTATTGGGACGTCGTCGTGGAGCATCGTCCCTCGGGCTCGTTTCGGTGTCCTCGGTGTCAAGTTTGGTTTTCCTTATTTTTTCTAGCTTTGATCTGCTTCGTTAGAGGTCTCCTCATTATTTTGTGTCGGGTTGGTCGTTAGGCTTTATTATTATAAAAGGAGGCTAAAGGCTATTTGGTCATAATCTTCTCTTATCAATTTTTCCACGCCGCGCAAAACCCAAATAGAGTTGCCTTGGACATGTCTACCTCCAATCAAAGTTAGCATATGGCTTGTTAAAAAAAGTTCAAGAACGGTCCTGACCCCTTTTGCTCCCGCCTCTAGGGTTAGCGCCGTCGCCCGCGGCCAGTCCACCGGCCCCCGATTCGGCGATTCTTCCCCGTCCCCGACACCAGGGTTAAGCGTGCCGACACCGCACCTTCCCTCGAGTCTGAATGTCTGATGAGTTTGCGATCACCTCGGATGATACGCATTTGCCTTACGGGATTAAGCCTGAGTGCTCGTAAGAATACGGTTGTTGAGTTTTGACAGTTCAGAGTATATGTTCTACTACTATTTTACAGCAACTTGGGAGTATATGTTGGTGGATTATCAGGTTTTTAGGGAATGTTTGGTTTGTGTCCCGCAGCTGCCTTTCCAATATATTGGCGTTGACTGGTTGTATTGCCCGGGCCACGCCAAAAAATTGGTCACCACATGAGATTTTCTGCCCACGCGCGGGCAAAACGAGGGCGGACGAACCCTGCGCCAAAATTTTGGCTGCCCACGATTTGGCTGGCGAGCGCAGACACCAACCAAACAGCCCCTTACAAACAGCTTGGCGGCGCCGAGGGCGGGCGTGCTATGGTGCCGGCCGGAGGGGACCTGCTGGCAGCGGGATGGCTCAGGGCTAGGCAGCTGAAAACTCATGTCTGCTCTAATGATTTTGGTGACGATAACAACACGGGTATGTCTACTAACCTTGTGGTTTAAATGTTCACAGCTGGACCCATAATATCTATCTTGATCAACAATAATATCTTCGAGAAGATTCAAAAAGGAATTTCTGAGATGAGCCAATATCTGCAGCCGGATTATTCAGTACACTAGACCGGAAATTCCTGTGGTTATAGTGCGGAAATTCCGGCCTCAGCACCGGAATATTCCGGCCTACTCGAGGCTCGAATGGTGAAGTTCTGAGAATCCAACTGTCTGCCCTCAGATGCAGTGGCGGAAATTTGCCCGGAATATTCCGGGGCAAATTTCCGGCCTCTGATCCTTAGCAGAAATTTGGACGAGTCGCTGCTGCCCGCCCTCAGTTACGGGGACGGAAATTTGGCCGAAATATTCTTGCCACTAGATTATTCAACAATCCGCCCCCCGGAATTTTCAAATTTTTGGCCCAGCTACCCCGAAAATTTTTGGTACTCATACTGGAATATTCCGGCTCTGGAAGGCAGCAACGGCTAGATTTTGGAGGAGTCTATAAATGAAGGGGAACGTAGCATAGAAAACAAAAATTTTCCTACACGCGATAAACCCAAATGGCCAAGATCTAATCTATGAGATGAAAGGCAACGGGGAGAAAGAGAGTCTTGAGATAACATACCCTCGAAGACTCAAAGTGGTACGAGAAAAGATCTCGTGGTTGGCGTAGTCGTTCTCACGCCGATCCCGAGCGAGAAGAAGAGCACCGCAATCCGGCGGCACCTCCGTAATCGGTCACACGTTCAGCTCGATGAAGACTTCCGTTCCCTCGTTCCAGCGGGTCGCGGAAGTGGAAGATCCCTCCGGAATTCCAGCAGCACGACGGCGTGGTGGTGGTGAAGAATCCCACGGTCAGGGCTTCGCCAAGCCGGAGACCATGGAATGGAGCAGCGGATGGAAGGGAAAATGTATGAGCAAGTGTGTGTGGAAGAGAGAGCCCTCACCCTCCTTTTATAGGGGAGGGGGAGGCAGCCCAAGGGGGGGTGCGGCCAACCATGGGTGCCCCCACCCCTTCCTCTCTTCATGTGAGTGGAAGCTCCACTCAAACCCACTCAAAATTCCCTTAATTTCCCACTTGGAAAATCCAAAGGTTTTTCTTTAATAAATAAATAAAACATTTTTATTTCTTTATTTATATTTGTTAATTCCATTAACAAACATTTGCATGCAGCACCTCGAACCATTTGTTAATTCTATTAACAACCGTTCGACGAAAAACCCCTTGAACTATTTCAATTTTCCCCGAAACTATTCCGGAGCTGCCCAAAATATTCTTCGGTATTCCGTATCTTCTCTAAACGCTTCATCGAACCTTAAGTGTGTCTCCCTACGGTTCGTGAATATTATAGACATGATCGAGACTCCTCTCCGATCAATAATCAACAGCGGGGTCTGGAAAACCGTGATGACTCCTATATATTCAACGATGACTCTCGTGATCGTGTGAACCTTTCAACGTCGTAACGATTTCCCTTTGTCTCGCGATATATTACTTGTCCGAGATCCGATCATCGGTATCCACTATACTTTGTTCGATCTCGTTATCCGACAAGTACTCTTTTCTCGTTCCCGTGATATAACATCCTAGTGATCAAATCACTTGCTTGCAAGCGGTGTTGATGTGATATCACCGAGAGGGCCCTGAGTATATCTATCCGTCATATTGGATGGACAAATCCCATTCTCGATCCATGAGCTTCAACCAATACTTTCCGAATATCCAATGCCACCTTTATAGTCACCCTTTTACGGTGTGATGTTTGATGTCATCAAAGTATTCTTTCGGTATTAGTGATTAACATGATCTCATGGTCTAAGGAATAATGTTACTCCGAATGTAAGACATAACAACAAAACTAAATGACTTGATCGTATTGTTATACTTAGTTTAGGGTTTAAGTTCATCATGTCATTCTCCTAATGACATGACCCCGTTATCAACAACATCCAATGTTCATGATCAGGAAACCTTGATCATCTGTTTAATCAACGGGCTAGTTAAAAGAGAGGCTTCACTAGGAACGTTGGTTTGTTTATTAATCACACATGTATCAACGTTTCCGGTTAATACAATTCTAGCATGAGAAATAAACATCTATCATAAACAAGGAATAACATAATAAACACTTTATTATTGCCTCTCGGGCATATTCCCTTCAGTCTCCCACTTGCACTAGGGGCAATAATCTATATTACATAGTGATGAATCTAACACCCATGGAGTTCTGGTGTTGATCATGTTTTGTCCTTGAGAGAGTTTTAGTCAATGGATCTGCCACATTCAGATCCGTATGTACTTTGCAAATCTTCACATCCCCATCTGCGACATGCTCACGGATGGAGTGAAAACGACGCTTGATATGCTTGGAATTCTTGTGAGACCTTGGTTCCTTAGCATTGGCTATGGCACCATTGTTGTCACAATAGACAACCATTGGATCCAACGCACTTGGAACCACGCCTAGTTCGGATATGAACTCCTTCATCCAAACTGCTTCCTGTGTTGCCTCCGAGGCAGCAACATATTCCGCTTCTGTTGATGATCCCGCCACCACGGATTGCTTGGAACTCCTCCAGCTTACAGCTCCTCCATTCATAATAAATACGTACCCGGACTGAGACTTAGAGTCATCCGGATCAGTGTCGAAGCTAGCATCGACGTAACATCTTGCGACGAGCTCTTCTTCACCGCCATATACGAGAAACATGTCCTTAGTTCTTCTTAAGTACTTTAGGATATTCTTGACCGCAGTCCAGTGTTCCAAACCTGGATTGGATTGGTACCTACTAGTCAAACTAATAGCATGTGCCACATCCGGTCTTGTACATAGCATAGCATACATGATAGAACCTATGGCTGAAGCATAGGGAGTCTTATCCATCTTTTCTCTATCTTCTGCTGTAGCTGGACATTGAGTCTTACTCAACGTCTTGCCTTGCAACATAGGTAGGAACCCTTTCCTACTATCTTCCATTTTGAACTTCTTCAAAATCTTGTCAAGGTATGTACTTTGCGAAAGTCCAATTAAGCGTCTTGATCTATCCCTGTAGATTTTGATGCCCAATATATAAGCTGCTTCACCGAGGTCTTTCATCGAAAAACTATTGTTCAAATAACCTTTTACGCTTTCTAAAAGTTCTATATCATTTCCAATCAACAATATGTCATCCACATATAGTACCAGAAATGCTACAGAGCTCCCACTCACTTTCTTGTAAATACAAGCTTCTCCGTATGTTTGGACAAATCCAAAACCTTTGATCACCTTATCAAAACGGAGGTTCCAACTTCGGGATGCGTGCTTCAGTCCATAAATGGAACGTTGAAGCTTACACACCTTGTCAGCATCCTTAGGATCAACAAAACCTTTGGGTTGCATCATATACAACTCTTCCTCAATGTCACCATTAAGGAACGCCGTTTTGACATCCATCTGCCATATTTCATAATCGAAAAATGCAGCAACTGCTAACATAATCCTAACTGACTTAAGCATCGCTACTGGTGAGAAAGTCTCATCATAGTCAACTCCTTGAATTTGTCGGAAACCTTTTGCGACAATTCGAGCTTTATAGACGGTCACATTACCATCAGCATCAGTTTTCTTTTTAAAGATCCATTTGTTCTCAACGGCCTTGCGGTCATTGGGTAAATCCACCAAAGTCCAAACTTGGTTTTCGTACATGGATTCTATTTCGGATTTCATGGCTTCAAGCCATTTGTTGGAATCTGGGCTCATCATCGCTTCCTCATATGTCGCAGGGTCATCACCTCCATCTACCATGAAGTTTAATACGGGATCTCCGTATAGTTCAGGAGCTGCACGCTCCCTAGTTGACCTGCGAGGTGCGGTAGTTTCCTCTATTGGAGTTTCATGATCTTGATCATTAACTCTCTCTTCATCTGACGGGGTCAGCTCCGGAACAACTTCCGGCGCTGCGCTACTCGCCATTCCAAGAAGAGAAGGTTCAACAACCTCGTCGAGTTCTACCTTCCTACTATTCACACCTTTCGAGAGAAACTCCTTCTCCAAAAAGGATCCATTCTTGGCAACAAAAATCTTGCCTTCGGATCTGTGATAGAAGGTGTACCCTATTGTTTCTTTAGGGTATCCTATGAAGACGCATTTTTCCGCTTTGGGTTCGAGTTTATCAGGTTGAAGCTTCTTCACATAAACATCGCATCCCCAAACTTTTAGAAATGACAGCTTAGGTTTGTTTCCAAACCATAATTCATACGGTGTCGTTTCAACGGATTTAGATGGTGCCCTATTTAAAGTGAATGCAGCGGTCTCTAGTGCATAACCCCAAAACGACAGTGGCAAATCTGTAAGAGACATCATAGACCGAACCATATCTAATAAAGTACGATTACGACGTTCGGAAACACCATTTCGCTGTGGTGTTCCGGCAGGTGTGAGTTGTGAAACTATTCCACATTGTTTCATATGCATGCCAAACTCGTAACTTAGATATTCACCTCCACGATCAGATCGTAGAAATTTAATCTTTCTGTTACGATGATTTTCAACTTCACACTGAAATTCTTTGAACTTTTCAAACGTTTCAGATTTGTGTTTCATTAAGTAAATATACCCATATCTACTCAAATCATCTGTGAAAGTGACAAAATAACGATATCCACCGCGCGCCGATACACTCATTGGTCCACATACATCAGTATGTATGATTTCCAGTAAGTCTGTCGCCCGTTCCATAGATCCAGAAAACGGGGTTCTAGTCATCTTGCCCATAAGGCATGGTTCACATGTTTCAAATGATTCATAATCAAGTGATTCTAAGAGTCCATCAGAATGGAGCTTCTTCATGCGTTTAACACCAATATGACCTAAGCGGCAATGCCACAAATAAGTAGCAATATCATCATTTAACTTAATTCTTTTGGCATTCACATTATGAATATGTGTATCAACATTATCAAGATTCAAAAGAAATAAACCATTCTTCTCAGGTGCATGACCATAAAAGATATTATTCATATAAATCGAACAACCATTGTTCTCGGACTTAAAGGAATAACCGTCCCGCATTAAGCAAGATCCAGAAACGATATTCATGCTTAATGCGGGCACCAAATAACATTTATTGAGGTTTATAACTAATCCCGATGGTAGACGTAGAGGTAGCGTCCCGACGGCGATCACATCAACTCTTGATCCATTGCCGACGCGCATCGTCACCTCATCCTTTGCTAGTGGTCGCTTGTTCTGCAGCTCCTGTTTCGAGTTACATATGTGAGCAACCGAACCAGTATCAAATACCCAGGTGCTACTGCGAGTACTAGTGAGGTACACATCAATAACAAGTATATCATATATACCTTTGTTCACTTTGCCGGCCTTCTTATCTGCCAGATACTTGGGGCAATTGCGCTTCCAGTGGCCAGTACCCTTGCAATAGAAACACTCAGTCTCAGACTTAGGGCCATGCCTGTTTCTCTTCTCAGCAGTAGCAACAGATTTGCCACCCTTCTTGAAGTTTACCCTTGGCTTGCCTTTCTTGCCTTTCTTGAAACTAGTGGTCTTATTGATCATCAACACTTGATGTTCTTTCTTGATCTCCACTTCAGCAGTTTTAAGCATCGAGAGAAGCTCAGGAAGAGACTTCTTCATGCTCTGCATATTATAGTTCATCACGAAGTTCTTGTAACTAGGTGGCAGAGATTGGAGAACACGATGTATCCCTAGCTCAATGGGAATCGATATTCCCAAGGCTATGAGCTTATCAGCGTACGCAGACATTTTGAGTACGTGCTCACTAACGGAGCTGTTCTCTTCCATCATGCAGCTAAAGAACTTTTCTGAAGCGCCATAACTCTCAACTGCGGCATGGGTATCGAAAATCATTTTCAATTCTCCCATTGTGGCATAAGCAGTGCTGTTCTCGAAACGTTTTCGCAGCTCTGGCTCTAATCCATAGAGGATGCCGCAGTGAACTATACTGTGGTCTTCTTGTTGAGTCAGATAAACATTTTTATCCTCATCAGAAGCATCATCAGCGGGTTGGTCACCTAGAGGTGCATCAAGCACATAGAGCTTCTTGCAAGCGGTGAGGAGAATCCTCAGGTTAAGTGCCCAGTTGGTAAAGTTGCTACCATTGTTCGCTAATTTCTCTTTCTCCATGAACATATTGAAATTGAAGGTAGGTGGTGCCATGATCTACAACATATTTGCAAAGACTATTTAGACTATGTTTATGATAAATTAAGTTCAAGTTAATTCTAAAATTATCCCATGAACTCCCACTCAAAAACAACATCCCTCTTAGTTGTCTTTAGTGATTACACGAACCAAATTCACTACACCGAAACCGATCATCACGTGAGACGGTGTAGTTGCAAAGGCGAACATCAACATGTTCATCATATCATTCATATGACTCATGCTTTACCTTTCGGTTACGTGTTCCGAGGCCATGTCTGTACATGCTAGGCTCGCCAAGTAGAACCATTGTATTGCATGTGTTTCAAGGCCATGTCTGTACATGCTAGGCTTGAAAACACCCGTTGTATGCGAACGTTGAGTCTATCACACCCGATCATCACGTGGTGTCTCGAAACGACGAACTTTCTTAACGGTGCATACTTAAGGAAGAACACATTATTATCTTGATATTAAGTGAGAGGGATCATCTTATAATGCTACCGTCGCGATCTAAGCAAAATAAGATGCATAAAAAGGATAAACATCACATGCATGGATAATGTGATATGATATGGTCCTTCTTGCACTTGATCTCCATCTTGTGCATCATGGTATGATCTCCATCATTCTACCGGCGTGGCACCAAGGTCCGTGGCACCTCCATCTTGATTGTCCATTACAACATATCACATGGATATGACATACAGCACGCAGGCCATAGAATAAGACAACCATATGGCTCCAGCCGGTATGTCAATAATTTACAAAAGATATCATCTCATACATAACGTTTGTAACATTGACCATATCACATCACATGCCCTGCAAAAACAAGTTAGACGCCTCTAATTTATTTTTGCATATTTTACGTGGCTTTGGGCTTACGAGGATAGAACCGTTCATATCTACGTACAAAAAACCACAACGTTGATAAAACATATTTTTTTTGAACAACCCTTTGTAGATTAGATCTTAACTATAGTAGGAGAAACCGACACCCGCAAGCCACTTATGCAATTCAAGTTGCATGTCAGTTGTGGAACAAGTCTCATGTACGTGGACATGTAAAGTTAGTCCGGGCCGCTTCATCCTACTATGCCACTAAGATCATAAAATACTCAAAGAGACAAAAACATGATCATCAACGCCCACATACTCCTATGTGTTCTACCCGTACAATTCATCTACGCATAGATCCAGCTCTGATACCACTGAAGGGGAACGTAGCATAGAAAACAAAAATTTTCCTACACGCGATAAACCCAAATGGCCAAGATCTAATCTATGAGATGAAAGGCAACGGGGAGAAAGAGAGTCTTGAGATAACATACCCTCGAAGACTCAAAGTGGTACGAGAAAAGATCTCGTGGTTGGCGTAGTCGTTCTCACGCCGATCCCGAGCGAGAAGAAGAGCACCGCAATCCGGCGGCACCTCCGTAATCGGTCACACGTTCAGCTCGATGAAGACTTCCGTTCCCTCGTTCCAGCGGGTCGCGGAAGTGGAAGATCCCTCCGGAATTCCAGCAGCACGACGGCGTGGTGGTGGTGAAGAATCCCACGGTCAGGGCTTCGCCAAGACGGAGACCATGGAATGGAGCAGCGGATGGAAGGGAAAATGTATGAGCAAGTGTGTGTGGAAGAGAGAGCCCTCACCCTCCTTTTATAGGGGAGGGGGAGGCAGCCCAAGGGGGGGTGCGGCCAACCATGGGTGCCCCCACCCCTTCCTCTCTTCATGTGAGTGGAAGCTCCACTCAAACCCACTCAAAATTCCCTTAATTTCCCACTTGGAAAATCCAAAGGTTTTTCTTTAATAAATAAATAAAACATTTTTATTTCTTTATTTATATTTGTTAATTCCATTAACAAACATTTGCATGCAGCACCTCGAACCATTTGTTAATTCTATTAACAACCGTTCGACGAAAAACCCCTTGAACTATTTCAATTTTCCCCGAAACTATTCCGGAGCTGCCCAAAATATTCTTCGGTATTCCGTATCTTCTCTAAACGCTTCATCGAACCTTAAGTGTGTCTCCCTACGGTTCGTGAATATTATAGACATGATCGAGACTCCTCTCCGATCAATAATCAACAGCGGGGTCTGGAAAACCGTGATGACTCCTATATATTCAACGATGACTCTCGTGATCGTGTGAACCTTTCAACGTCGTAACGATTTCCCTTTGTCTCGCGATATATTACTTGTCCGAGATCCGATCATCGGTATCCACTATACTTTGTTCGATCTCGTTATCCGACAAGTACTCTTTTCTCGTTCCCGTGATATAACATCCTAGTGATCAAATCACTTGCTTGCAAGCGGTGTTGATGTGATATCACCGAGAGGGCCCTGAGTATATCTATCCGTCATATTGGATGGACAAATCCCATTCTCGATCCATGAGCTTCAACCAATACTTTCCGAATATCCAATGCCACCTTTATAGTCACCCTTTTACGGTGTGATGTTTGATGTCATCAAAGTATTCTTTCGGTATTAGTGATTAACATGATCTCATGGTCTAAGGAATAATGTTACTCCGAATGTAAGACATAACAACAAAACTAAATGACTTGATCGTATTGTTATACTTAGTTTAGGGTTTAAGTTCATCATGTCATTCTCCTAATGACATGACCCCGTTATCAACAACATCCAATGTTCATGATCAGGAAACCTTGATCATCTGTTTAATCAACGGGCTAGTTAAAAGAGAGGCTTCACTAGGAACGTTGGTTTGTTTATTAATCACACATGTATCAACGTTTCCGGTTAATACAATTCTAGCATGAGAAATAAACATCTATCATAAACAAGGAATAACATAATAAACACTTTATTATTGCCTCTCGGGCATATTCCCTTCAATAAATAGTTGTCTTGTTACTCTAGACAGCTAGTTCGTCCATTCCTCTCCCCCCTCCATTGTTTGAGAGCTCAAAACGGCTAGATCTCCCTCCTCCTCCAATCAAACTCGATGTCATTCAAGGATCTGATGGAGGAGGCCTAGATCTAAACTTCTACCAAGCTATAAATCGTTTTCCCTTTCCATAACTCTTGGGATCTTGTAAATTTTTTGGTTGCCTTGTCATCCTAGAGAAACCCTAGTGCTTGTAACTTCCACCTTGTAGCAAGAAGCTTCGGATCGTTGAGAGCCCCCATCTCACTTGTTGAGTAGGCTCAACCACTTGTAAAGGTTTGGTCAACGCCTTCAAGTCGACATCATAGTGGAAACGAGAATCTCCCTCGCCGGAGAAGCTCAAGGAGAACAAGGTGTGCACAACCGTGCTATTGAGGAGCGTCTAGGTGCCTTCCCACCTCTCCAACGTAGACATACTTCTTTTAAGAAAGAACTACGGGAAAAATATCCTTGTCTCCGTGTTTACACTTGTGGTTATATTGTGCCTTGCATATTACTTCTGTTGGATAATTGTTCTTATCACATAGGGTGTCTACCTAGCTGCACATCTAGATAACCAAGTTGTTTACTTGCTAAAGCCCATCTAAAAGTGAAAAAGGATTAAAATTTGTAGGTCACCTATTCACCCCACCCCCCTCTAGTTGACCATAGTGTACTTTCAGCAGCGCGGGCAAGATCTAGGCCCGGTCGGGCTCGATCTGGACCTTGCGGGCCCTAGCGGGTGGTGTGCTGGGTGAGGTGCATCTGCTGGTGGTTGGCGGGTGCGGTGTTGTCCGCTGGGAGATGCTCGTCGTGGTGGTTGATGACCCACAAGTATAGGGGGTGTATCGTAGTACTTCCGATAAATAAGAGTGTCGAACCCAACAAGGAGCAGAAGGTGTTGACAAGCAGTTTCGGTGAAGGAATAACTGTAAATACTGAAAGATAAATTTGTAGGGGTTTTTTATATTGCAGATAAATAAAGTGCGAGTAAATAAAATGCAGTAATAATAATTGCATCAAGTGGCCAAATCCTTTCTTCAGCAAAGGACAAGCCGGTGGGTTTACTTATGATTAACAAACCTTCTCGACGACACACGAGAGGTTTCTGTCAAGTGCTTTTGTTCCATGCCGCTGAATAATCTTAGGTGGTTTGATAAGTGTTGTGTGGGTGAACCTATGCTAATGTACCGTCCCATCCAAGACTAATACACACTTGTGATTATACCCCTTGCAAGCATCCGCAACTACAAGAAAGTAATTAAGAAATAAATCTAACCACAGTTTTAAACTTCGCGATCCTACGCTCCCTCGTGTAATGGTTTCCTAACAGGGGTTTAGATTTCTGTCACTCCGGCAACCCCACAATTAGTAGGCAAATACACGATGCATTCCCCTAGGCCCATAAATGGTGAAGCATCATGTAGTCAACGTTCACATGACACCACTAGAAGAATAACACCACAACTTAAATATCAAACATTAAATATTACTCAACATTACTTCACTACTAACAACTTGACTTCTCCCATGTCCTCAAGAACAACACGAAATACTCACGAGAAATCATATGGATCATGATCATAGGTGATATAAATGATGATAACAATCTGGTCATAAAGTGCAAACACCGATAAATCTCACAAGCATCAACTACTAACAAGTAATCCACACCGGGAGAGAGGTCTCATGTAAAACAACGATAGAGGCCCCTAATTGTTACATCGGGATGACCGTGTATGATGAGGGTGCTGGTGCTGGTGGTGATGATGATGATTATGATGAAGATCTTGATGATGCCCGGAGTGATGACGGTGACGATGGCGGTGATTTCCCCTCTCCGGAGAGGAATTTTCCGGCAGATTTCTCCCTGCCAGAGAGCTTTTCTCTCTCGGGTGTTTTCCGCCCCGAGGCGGCGGCGGAATAATTCTTCAACGATGGTATGAGTCTGAAGGTTCCCTGGGGGCCAAGTACGCGAAAGATATCACCCAGAGGTGGGCCAGGGTAGCCACACCACCTAGTGGCGCGGCCAGGGGCGCCACCTCATGGTGTGGGCCCCTGGTGGCCCCTCTCTGGCTCCTCTTCGTGCTGGACTCCTCCTCTGAACTTTGAAGACACCCCTGGTGTCCCACTTCTTCTTCTGATCTTCTGAAATATGGTATCTCGACGGTGCTTTCTTCCATCAGATTTCTGGTCCCGGTGTTTATTCTCCAAAAATTATGAAACATGCAAAATAAGATAAAATGACATAAGGGATGCATCATAACATGAAATATATCGATGAATAACAGAAAATTATGATATAAAATAGTGATGCAAAATGGACGTATCAACTCCCCCCCAAGCTTAGACCTCGCTTGTCCCCAAGCGAAACTGAACTCAGTAAACATGACCACAGGTTTATGGAGTGAAGAGTCGATAAATAAAATACGTACAAGAAGCATCACATTTATCTATGCACCAATCATTATAGATAGAAACTTCCTATCATATAACCTAACTTGAAACGAGTAATGGGAGTCACAAACAAAGATGCAAAAGAGAGAATCAAAATTGGTGATGGCAAACTTCATTCTTGGTCAGAGAACATTTAATGAAATCATACTTATCTTAGGTGAAGTTTTTATGACAAGCCTTATATTGTAGAGCTTAACATGTTTAATTATGACAATCCTTTTACAGTGATTCATAGCTTTCAAAGTAATATTCATTCAGATAATAAAGCATGTGCTAAACAAAGAAGGATATAAAACATGATTGAATAAATCAACATATAGATGGTGAATCACAACAACTCAAATGCTTGCTGGAGACAGAAAGGAATGGGTTTACTGACTTAACATAAATGTAAAAGATAGGCCCTTCGCAGAGGGAAGAATTGATCACTCGTGTGCTAGAGCTTTTATTTTATAAAATGCATGACACTCTTCCCATCCATCTTACACAAACCATGGCTAACCTAATACTCGTGTGCCTGCCAACAATCACAAACCGTGGAGGAGTGTCTAATTTTGAGAGGTGTATGCTAGTGTCAACGAATGGTAAACATAAAATATAGTACGTCACAAGCCAAATAGACTTCATAAGAGCGGATCCCATATGAAGGACGCAACTGGTGTAGAAGGTCATCCCTCATTCTCTTTTGTCTACACGATTATGCTTTGACTGATAAATCAGGGGCAAAAATAGTGAAGAGAATTTGTGTATTAATTTGGGGTTGGGCACCCCGCTGCGAGCTCTTCTAGCATTTGGATAAGCGGATGAAGCCACTAGTCGAGGTTGAATTCCAATCAACAAGAGAGATACAGATTCTCTATTGACGTCCTCATGAGCAAAAACAGGAACACAAAACAGGAATAATTTGAAAGTTTTAAAGGTAGCACATGAGCAATTTACTTGGAGTGGCGGTGAAATACCACATGTAGGAATGTATGGTGGATACAAATGGAAAGGTTTTGGTTAAGGGTTTGGATGCAAGAGTAGATATCATACACAGTACATGATTTTTGGGTAGCAATGCTGGGTAGCAAGCATAAGAGTTGAGGGAAAACAAAAAAATATACATGTGATGAAACCAATCATGCAATATTCATTGAAAGCCCAAGCGATCTTAACTTGTGAATACTAAGTTTATGAGCTAATAGGCAAATTCCTCTTTCTTATGCTAGAATCTCAAATTATTATTTCTACTGACCCAAGCTAAGTTTGCCAAAACCAACTAGATTAACTTGATGATCTCCAGAGTGATACCAAATACTAACAACAAGCTTAACCGTATGAAAGAAATTGAAAACTAAAATAATGTGCCCAGAAAGTAAATGATGAAACTTCTCATTAATATTTCAAACCGGCAACTCACACTAATAGATACAACGATAACCAACTAAGGAGAGACACTTCCATACTGCAAACCATCCTATATGATAACTTCTCTACTCATGGTATGACTCTACTAAAAAAGTAAAAAGATGAAAGATAGTGATGTGCTACCGCGGCACCCCCCAAGCTTGGAACAAGCCGAGGGGATGCCAATACCAATGACGAATCAATTCTTCGGTGGTAGTGGTGAATCCTTCTCGATGATCTTATCAATTGATTTCTTCAGATCTTCAATTGCGAACATAAGCATACGCATCACCTCCGCTTGCAATCAATACAGTTTGTATGCCTGCCAGACTGTGAGTCCCAGCCACCAAGATTTCCCCCCCACTCTTCCTTAGTTTGAGAGCTTCCTTCATCTGCACGGTTAGAACGATTGGTATCCCACATAGAGGGAAAATCCATATGGGGAACCTTTTTTTACTGATAATCATGAATTAATGTGTGGAAGTAATTCTTGACGCCCGCAGCAGGTGTCCTTGAAGCTAAAGAGTGATGTGGAACCTTCCCTCAGGTGCTCATTCGCGCGCTTCTCTTGAGCTTCAAGGGATTAGCCACCACTTTAATGCTTGCGATGGTGGCGCGTACATCTCCTTCAGCTCCACTCTCGATCTCCTCTTCCGGCTCCAGGTCTTGGATATCATCTTCCTTTGGTCCCTTCCCCTTGTTGTCGTTGGCGGTGACCATGATGCTTCTAAAACCGAAAACAGATCCTGGCAGAAACAGCTCGAAACAGAAACACGACAAGAAAACGATATACGGACCTCGGGGGGTCCGGGGGATTATATAGAAAAAAGTTTCATAACGAAAGGAAAGTCCAGGTCGAAAAAGAGTCGGAGAGGGGCTTTAGGGCACCCACACCATGGGATGGCGCGGTCAAGGGTGGGCCCGCGCCACCCCATGGCTCCGGGCTCCGTCTCCGCCTCGTTTCCGGCTCATAATTTTTCATATTTCTAAAAACGGTAAAAATAAAAGTTGGAAGATGTTTCACGAACGTTTTCTTACCAAAACTGATACCTATTCGAAAACTGACTCTGAAGTTTCTGAAATACGCTTCTTAATAAATTCCTCCGGGATCATGGCTCGAATACAATCAACATTTTCATTATAAGGATCTCCAGAAATATAATGCTTGAGTCTATGTCCATTCACCACTTGCGAAGTGTTGTCTTCAAGGGAAACAATTTTAATTGCCCCCGAAAGATATACCTCTTCGATAACAAAAGGTCCTTCCCATCTCGAGAGTAATTTTCCTGCAAAAAATCTGAGACGAGACCTATACAATGTCACTTTCTCACCAACATGCAATTCTCTTTTAATAATTCTCTTATCGTGCCAAATTTTAACTTCTCTTTAAAGAGCTTAGCATTTTCATATGATTCACTCCTCCATTCATCTAAAGAACTTAAGTCAAGTAACCTTTTCTCACCAGCAAGTTTAAAATCTTTATTTAGGTCTTTCACTGCCCAATAAGCTTTGTGTTCTAATTTTAGAGGTAAGTGACAAGCTTTTCCATAAACCATCTTATTAGGATACATGCTCATGGGATTTTTATAAGCAGTTCTATAGGCCCACAGAGCATCATTTAATTTCTTAGCCCAATTTTTTCTAGATTTGTTAACAGTCTTTTGCAAGATAGATTTGATTTCTCTATTTGATAATTCTAATTTCCCACTAGTTTGAGGATGATAGAGTGAGGCAATTCTATGATTAACATCATATTTAGCAAGAGTCTTTCTAAAACCACCATGAATAAAATGAGAACCCCCATCATCCATAAGATATCTAGGCACACCAAACCTAGGGAAAATAATGTCCTTAAGCATTTTTAATGAGATTTCACCATCAACACTTTTAGTAGGTATAGCTTCTACCCATTTAGTAACATAATCAACAGCAACAAGAATATGAGTGTAGCCTTGTGAAGGAGGGAAAGGACCCATAAAGTAAAATCCCCAACAACCAAACGGTTCAATAACAAGAGAATAATTCATAGGGATTTCATCACGTCTAGAAATATTTCCAACCCTTTTACATTGATCACAAGATAAAATAAACTTTCTAGCATCTTTAAAGAGAGCAGGCCAATAAAAACCTGATTGTAGAACCTTATGTGCAGTTCTATCTCTAGCGTGATGTCCTCCATAAGCACTACTATGACATTTTCTCAATATCTCTCGTTGTTCATTTTTCAGGAACACATCTTCGCATAATACCGTCAACACCTTCTTTATATAAGGTGGGTCATCCTAAAAATAATGCCTCAAATCATAGAAGAATTTTCTTCTTTGCTGAGTTGTAAAGGTAGGAGGCAAATACTTGGAAACAATAAAGTTAGCATAATCAGCATACCATGGACTCTCTTGAGAGCTCACTTTTATTGCACCTAACTGTTCATTAGGAAAACTATCATTAACAGGAATAGAGTCATCACGGATATTGTCTAATCTAGACAAATTATCAGCAACAGGATTTTCAGCACCCTTCCTATCCACAATATGTAAATCAAACTCTTGTAAAAGAAGCACCCATCTTATAAGCCTAGGATTAGCATCTTACTTTTCCATAAGGTACTTAATAGCAGCATGATCAGTATGAATAGTAACTTTAGAATCAACAATATACTACCAAAATTTATCACAAGCAAAAACTACAGCTAGGAACTCTTTCTCAGTGGTAGCATAATTCTTTTGAGAAGCATCGAGAGTTTTACTAGCATAATGAATAACATTTAACTTCTTATCTATCCGCTGTCCAAGAACAACACCTACATCATAATCACTAGCATCACACATAATTTCAAATGGTAAATTCCAATCAGGTGGTTGAACAATAGGGACAGATATTAAAGCCTTCTTTAAAATTTCAAAACCTTCTTTACAATCTTCATAAAAAACAAAAGATACATCCTTTTGAAAAAGATTAGTAAGAGGCTTTGATATTTTAGAGAAATCTTTAATAAACCTTCTATAGAAACAAGTATGACCAAGAATACTACGAATACCTTTGACATCCCTGGGACAGGGCATTTTCTCAATAGCTTCAACTTTAGCTCTATCAAATTCATTACCTCTTTCAGAGATTTTATGTCCAAGAACAATTCCTTCATTAACCATAAAGTGGCATTTCTCCCAATTAAGAACAAGATTAGTCTCCTCACATCTCTGCAAAACTTTATCAAGATTCTACAAACAATTATCAAAATAAGTTCCATAGACGGAGAAATCATCCATGAAGACTTCCACAATTTCTTCACAAAAACCATGAAAGATAGCAGACATGCATATTTGAAAAGTAGAAGGAGCATTACATAAACCAAAAGGCATACATCTATAAGCATAGGTTCCATAAGGACAAGTAAAGTTGTTTTCTCTTAATCAAGCTTTCTAACCACAATTTGAGAGAACCCAGAATAACCATCAAGAAAACAGAAATGAGTTTTCTTAGACAACCTCTCTAACATTTGATCAATAAAAGTCAAAGGATAATGATCTTTCTTAGTAACTTTGTTAACCTTCCTAAAATCAATGCACATCCTATAACCAACCGCTACTCTTTGAGGAATAAGTTCATTATTTTCATTTGGCACAACAGTCATCCCTCCTTTCCTAGGGACACAATGCACAGGACTAACCCATCTACTATCAGCAATAGGATAAATAATACCAACATCAAGGAGTTTCAATACCTTGTTTCTTACCACATCCTTGATCTTAGGATTTAAACGGCGTTGATGTTCAACAACTGTCTTTGCATCAGTTCAATATTAATAGCATGCTGACATATAGCAGGAGAAATCCCCTTCAAATCATCAAGAGTATAACCAATAGCACCTCTATGTTTCCTCAATATTACCAATAATCTCTCCTCTTCTTCACCAGAAAGTTTATAACTAATAATAACAGTATATAATTTCTTATCATCAGTATGAGCATATTTAAGATTGTCAGCCAAAGGCTTTAAATCAAAAACATGATCCTCCTTGGGTGGTAATGTGGTACCCAAGTCTTCCACCAGTAAATTATGTTTCAGCATCGCTGGCTAATGTAGAAAAATCTCGACAATTTCATTCCTTTCTTCCATAAAGACATCACTTTCATGGTCTTACATGTATTGCTACAAAGGATTGTTAGGAGCAAGAGCAATAGCAGCCAATTGTTCAACTCTATAATTCTCATTAGGTAATTCAGCTTCATAAGGTGCTTTAGCAAATTTGGAGAAATTAAATTCATAAGACTCTCCATCAAACTTTGTAAGGATTTTCTCCTTTTTACAATCTATAACAGCACCACAAGTGTTTAAGAAAGGTTTACAAAATATAATAGGACAAGTATCACTAGCAGAAGTGCCTAGTACTAGAAAATCAGCAGGATATTTAGTTTTACCACATAAGACCTCCACATCTCTAACAATACCAATCGAAGAAATAGTTTCCCTATTAGAAAGTTGAATAATCACATCAATGTCTTCAAGTTCACAAGAAACAATTTCATGCATGATTTCTTTATAAAGCTCATAAGGAATAGCACTAGAACTAGCACCAATATCACACAAACCATAATAGCAATGATCACCTATCCTAACAGATAGCACAGGAACACTAGGTTTCCTAGATTTACTAGGATGAGAGACAATACTAGAAGCATCTTCACAAAATATAATGTGTCCCTCTTCTACATTTTCAAAAACAAGGTCCTTTACTATTTCTACTGTAGGTTCTATAGTTATTTGTTCCTCGGGTTCTACAAATTTCCTTGCACTTTTATTAACCACACTAGCTAACATAGAATATTCTTTTACCTTAGCAGGAAAAAACATTTTCTCAATATAAGGTTCAGGCACAATAGAATCAACGGTATGAACTTCTATATCTCTAGCAGGAACATAATTAACAGTATGTTTATAAGGTGCATGGTACTTGTCCCATTTGTTTTTAGGAATATCAATATAAGAAGAAAAATCCTTATATAAGTTTTTAGCAACTTGAGAATCAAGACCATAAACAATACTAACGTTATGAAAATCATCAGATGACATAAAAGTTTTAATGCATTCATAATCATAATTTATACCGGACTTTCTACCTTTAGCTTCATCCTTCATACATGTAAAAGATCCAGAACAAGAAGCATCCAATAAATCCTTATCATGAAGAGGAAGTCTTGCATAGAAATTATTAATAACAATATTACCGGGGAGCTCATGAATGGGGCATTTGAGCATTAGTAACTTCAATCTCCCCCATGCTTGGGAAATACTCTCTCCGTCATGAGGCCAAAAATTACATATATAATTCTGATCTCTATGAATTTTACTGGGAGGATAGAATTTAGAATAAAAGAGAGGCACAATTTCCTCCCATCCAATAGTCTGGCTATTTTTCAGCAGTTTGAACCATTCAGCAGCTCGGCCTGTCAATGATATAGAGAATAATTTCCTCTTCACTTGGCTCATTGTAATACCTGCACACTTGAACAACTCGCATAATTCATGTAAAAAGAGCAAATGATCACCAGGATGGACAGTTCCATCACCTGAATAGCAGTTATTCCTATCATGTTTAACAATCTTTATAGGTATTTTATAAGGATCCAAATCATCAGGCGGTGGGTCACTTACTACCCTAGCAGTGGCAGCAGTGCCCGCAAATAAGGACTCAAAAGGAGATCCAAACATAGTGTAATAAAGCAGTAGACAGTAATAAAAATAACACTTACAGCAGAATCTTCCTTTATCAATTCCACTTCCCAATAGCGTTTCACTCCCCAGAAATGGCGCCAAAAAATAGTATTGATAACCCACAAGTATAGGGGATGTATCGTAGTACTTTCGATAAATAAGAGTGTCGAACCCAACGAGGAGCAGAAGGTGTTGACAAGCAGTTTCGATGAAGGAATAACTGTAAATACTGAAAGATAAATTTGTATGGGTTTTTGATATTGAAGATAAATAAAGTGCGAGTAAATAAAATGCAGTAATAATAATTGCATCAAGTGGCCCAATCCTTTCTTTAGCAAAGGACAAGCCGGTGGGTTTACTTATGATTAACAAACGTTCTCGAGGACACACGGGAGGTTTCTGTCAAGTGCTTTTGTTCCATGCCGCTGAATAATCTTAGGTGTTTTGATAAGTGTTGTGTGGGTGAACCTATGATAATGTACCGTCCCATCCAAGACTAATACACACTTGTAATTATACCCCTTGCAAGCATCCGCAACTACAAGAAAGTAATTAAGAAATAAATCTAACCACAACTTTAAACTGCGGGATCCTACGCTCCCTTGGGTAATGGTTTCCTAACGGGGTTTAGGTTTCTGTCACTCCGGCAACCCCACAATTAGTAGCCAAATACACGATGCATTCCCTTATGCCCATAAATGGTGAAGTATCATGTAGTAGACGTTCACATGACACCACTAGAAGAATAACACCACAACTTAAATATCAAAAATTACATATTACTCAACATTACTTCACTACTAACAACTTGACTTCTCCCATGTCGTCAAGAACAACATGGACTACTCACAAGACATCATATGGATCATGATCAGAGGTGATATAAATGATGATAACAATCTGGTCATAAACTGCAAACACCGATAAATCTCACAAGCATCAACTACTAACAAGTAATCCACACCGGGAGAGAGATCTAATGTAAAACAACGATAGAGGCCCCTAATTTTTACAACGGGGTGACGGTGGATGATGAGGGTGATGGTGTTGGTGGTGATGATGATGATGAAGATCTTGATTATACCCGGAGTGATGACGGTGACGATGGCGGTGATTTTCCCTCTCCAGAGAGGAATTTCCCCAACAGATTTCTCCCTGCCAGAGAGCTTTTCTCTCTCGGGTGTTTTCCGCCCCGAGGCGGCGGCGGAATAATTCTTCGACGATGGTATGAGGCTTAGGATTCCCTAGGGGCCAGGTACGCGAAAGATATCACCCAGAGGTGGGCTAGGGTCGACACACCATATGGTGGCGCGGCCTGGGGGTGCGCCACCTCATGGTGTGGGCCCCTAGTGGCCCTCCTCTGGCTCCTCTTCTGGCTGGACTCCTCCTCTTAACTTCTAAGATACCCCCGGTGCCCACTTCTTCTTCTGATCTTCTGAAATATGGTATCTCGACGGTGCTTTTTCCATCAAAATTCTGGTACCGGTGCTTATTTTCCAAAAATTATGAAACATGCAAAATAAGATAAAATAACATAAGAGATGCATCATAACATGAAATATATCGAGGAATAACAGAAAATTATGATATAAAATAGTGATGCAAAATGGTCGTATCAGTGGTCTGGTGATGGAATTCAAACGAAAGTTCTTGCTCTGGTCTTGGTTGGATCCGGCAGTGGCAGCATCCGGTGTCGGGTTTCCTTCTTGGAGGCACTGTCGTGAAGTTTCCACCACCTGACCGAGGAAGAGGAAGTCGGGGCGGCGGCCCCGGAGCTACAGCTGGGTCATGGTCGGCGCTTGCCGCGGCGTGAGGTGTCGCGGTGGCTGCGGCTGGCGGTATTGGTGGTCTGGCCGGACCTCGTTTGGCGGTCTGCGGGTTCGCGGCGCACAGCCAGGCGAAAGCCCTGCCCTGGTGTGGACCGGGGCCGACGACGGCGACGCCTCCGGGCGCCGCATCCTTCTTGAAGGCGTCGTCGGGGCGGTGCTCTCACTTCTCCGTGCCTGGTTCTCCGGGGGAAACCCTAGGTCCCTCGCGAGATCGGGCGAGGGTAGCGCTCCTGTGTCGCCTCCCTCTTGGGGCCTCGCTTTGGATGTTCCGCCGGCCAGAGGAAGTTGAGGGGTGCTGGTGGTTGGCGGCAACGACTCTTCGTCATCGGCTAGGTGGTGCGCGGCCCTGGGGCCGGCGTGGACGTCGAAGCGGCGGCTCCGGATGACTTGCGTTGAGGTTGACTCCACCGTGTTTAGTGTCGGCTTTGGTTGCCAGGGCGACATGGCCGTCGGCTAGTTTAGGGGCGTCCTTGTGGCCGGCTTGGATGTCAGAGTGGCGACTCCGGGTTTTCTTCCAGCGTTGAGGTTGCCTCCGCTGTGTTTAGTATCAACTATGGTCGCTAGGGTGACATGGTCGTTGGCTAGTTTAGGAGCACGGCCTCGGGGCCGGCGTGGACGCCGGAACGGCGGCTCCGAGTTTCGCCTTGTGTGAGATTGCCTCCGCCGTGTTAGCGTCAACTCTGATTGTTAGGGTAGAATGGTCGTCGACTCGAGTTGTACTTGTTCTTTTTTAGGCCTCGTTGTTTGCTACTTCTATATCAATATAAAAGGTAAAGCTTTTGCACCACTTAAAAAAAAAGCCGCTTCTGTTTCTGTAGCAATGAACCTCCAAGCTTGCTCGTGACTTAGAGTACCTCTAGCAGCCGTGTCATCGCGCCATGCTGGAAACGGTATATCGAGCGCCTTTTGGCGCGTACAAATTTTTTCGCGCGTAGGAATACCACGAAGCTATCCTGTGCGTCAAACGCTTCGTGGTATTCCTGTGCGTCAAATGCTTCGTGGTATTCCTACTCTCACCCATTGCCAAGTGATAGTCCACTAGATCCGCTGGAATACCGTATGTCGTAGCCCCGCGCGCGTTTCATTATGCAGAATGGTCGTCGACTCGACTTATACTTGTTCTTTTTAGGCCTCACTGTTTGCTACTTCTATATCAATATAAAATGTAAAGCTTTTGCTCCGCTTAAAAAAAAACGCTTCTGTTTGTAGCCATGAACCTCCAAGATTGCTCGTGACTTATTCCGATACGGCTCGCCGAGCTTCAGGCTTTGGCTCGACCTTTGACACCTCACCTCTTCTTTCTCAACTGTATGCGTACTAGACGAATACGCGCGCTTCACCGCGCCGGCTACATAACATTTATAGCCTAGTCTGGCCCGTTCATAGACTTGCTTGCACCGTGCTCTGTGGAATATCGGCCTGACATTTTGGACGTTCTGTTTGTTGGCAGTCATTTCCAACAACCAGGGCCAGCATGCCGAGTAGCCAGGGCCAGAACAAACGCATACAGTTTATGGAAATTCCTCAACAGCAGAATAATAATTTTTTATTCAAAACCAAACCATAAAAGTATATAAAGGGGACGACCTTAAACCAACATCTATTAACATAATAGCCAGATGTATTGCAAGATTATGAGATTCAGTAGACATAACTTATGAAACATAACCAATGGGCATTTCACAAAAGCCTGCCAGTACCAAATAATCTAGTGGAAAATTCCGAAATGAGCATGTATTGCATCTTATACACTGCGGCAAATGAAGTTGTCACAAAGGTGACCAAAATAAAGGTCTAATAAAGCTGCATATCATGTTGTTTTGGCATCGTGTGTCAGTTGTGGCTAGCATGTTGGAGTTTCAGTCGTGCAGCTGCTTCGCTTTTTTCTGTCCTAGTGTTGTCCGTACACTAATAACGTTGTCCATGGACGAAGCTGAGATCATCCATGGCAGTATTACAACATCGAAGCCTTCTCGGTCGCTTTCCGTTTCACAGTTCGCGGTCTGAACGGTCGATCGGAGTAGATTCGAATCACCTGTCGACGCATCTAATTCATGGGCGACCTGTTAAACACTGTTAACATCGTCCACTACCACACGGCGTCGATATCTTAGAGCACGAATGAGCCCCGCATCATCATCCTCCTCCGCCAGCTCCAAGCAACCTGGCTTCTTGCACGCAGCACACTACTGCAGCCAGGGTTGCACCTCCTTGGCGCCCGGCTCTCCACCACCTGGTCCTGATGGAGACGTGATGAGGAATCACAACAGGGAAAATCCAACTCGCATTTCAAGCTCTTCTAGTCCAGAATTCATACAGAGATGAAGTTTACACGGAGATGATGACATGTGTTTCACATAAGATTTTCAAGTTAATCCAGTCCAAAGCTCATACAAAGATGAGGTACACATTTAAGTTTCACCTCAAGACCAGATCAATATCAAATAAAATTTTATGTAGCGAGAGTACCGAGGAGAAGACTAATCTCACGGAGAGATGAAATCATATTTTCTAAATCGGAGTCAAGAGCTAACCTCAAATAAACTGACGGTGAGAAATAACACTCACATATCTACCATTCGTAGATGATTAGTTAGACTAAAATATGCCCACTTCTATGTATTTAGTTTATAGGTTTATCCCAGGTTTGACAGGCCTTGAACATGAGATTATGTTACATACATAACAACTGCTACATCTTATATCTGAAATGGATGCACCTCTTACCATGTAAGCAGCCTCATGTGTAGAAAGTACCTGCACCCAGAACCATTTAGCACCCACGGACTGAGTGTAAGCAACATCGTTGGCAGACAAAAGGTTAGTTTACCAGGACATGAAGATATATACACGTGTTATATGGACTTAACTTGACAATGATGTTATATAGTTTCCCATTTCTTATAGTTTGGAACCGGGGAAAAATGCAAAGCCTAGTCTATAAAAATAATCCTAACAAAAAACTAATTGCTAAGATCTGCTAACAACAATACAACAATCGTTGAGCATTTGCTCTATAATTTCTGGTATTCAAAAACTTGAGCTACTTCCTTAATTTTGCAAGTCTGAAGTTATGACAAGATATTTCTAGAGAGTGGTATAAATCTACCCCCAGTGTAGCAACGGTGTCACTTTTATTCGTCTTCCTTATCCATAGTAGTGCACCAAAATTCGTCCAACAATTATCATTTAACAATATAATAGTATACTTATGTCCACAGGGGAACATTGTACATAGAAAAGGTAAGAAAGGAATTATTTATCGAGCTGGAAGAGAGGGAGACACCTGATTTATTTGTAAGTGAAAATATACATGATTGCCCCTGAAACATGGATATGTAATCTGCAAAGAGATTTATTCAGAATGTTATGTGTACAACCTACTATTGGTATGGTAGTAAATAAAGAAAATCAGAAAGCAAATTCATGATACGGTAGCCTTGCAACACTTTACTTACTGTAGATATAGTCTAAATTAACCTCAACACTGCAAGCTATGTCTATGCTATTATTTTATCCTCGCTCAACCAGGTAGTTTCATGATGTGAAACTCTCATAGAAGCTTCATTTATCGAGTGAACCATGATATATTGATATGTTTGATATGGAACAACCATTTTCAGATGGTTATTTCCATGATGCAAAACATAAGGTAAAAAGAGATGAATGGATCGGTACAGATTAGAAGAGCAGTTCCATTTCATTTACTTCCATGTGCAAGCAAACTCGCAAAAGCATTGATGCTTGTCAAGCCAAGTCCTTCTGCAAGAAAATATTGGCTGGTACCATCTGAAAAAATATATTGACAGCAAGGTGATGCTTCCACTACAATCCCACAATCTTGAGGTGAGAAAACTAACATCACCCACATACTTGGTAAGAAAGGAAGTATAGCGATCAAAATTTGTTGAATACATTAATTATTGTAGATGAATGCGGCCCACCTAAACAGTGAAAGGCTGAGAGTGAATATCAACATTAGGCAGCCGTCGATCTAGCAGCATGGGGTTGGATTGGACTGCTTATAGAAAATCAGCAAATATCTAATACAGAGAGCAAGTTGCATAGGGTCAGGATTATCAGTACCTGGGAAAGAGAAGGAGGTAGGCTAGCAGGAAGTCTCCTGTGAGCTAGCTCGCCATCATGGAAAAAGATTTAGATTTGGGATTTCCTTCACCATCTGGAAGCCTCAACTAATTTGGAACAGAGAGAGCAAACTCGGCACAGAACAACTCAATCTCCTTCACCGATTTTGCTAGATAACCACCCGCATGACAGTGGGAAAGAGAGAAGATGCGAAAAGGAAGACTCAGATCCAGGACAACAAGTTAACAATACCACCACACCAGCGCAAGAACACCGCCGGCTCTGTAGAAGAAGACCACAGACCTGAATCGCCCTCCTCCAGCAGATGAGACAAAGAAAGGCAGAGAAAAGTCCCAGCCCGCTGTAAAAGAGAATCACCGCATCACACAAAAACCTAGCCAATGACTAACGGGCCACCAAAACAAAGCACGGCTACAAGGAAAGCTAGCATCACGCCTGAAGTAAGGAGAAAGAAAGCCAACAAGCTGGGGCACACAGCACCCCATGAGCCGCAAATCAGGCCCTCCCCGCCGCTCCGCCCGTAAGAGATGGACCGCCGACGACGGAGGCACCAGCAGTGGTCGCCAAATGCCCACCAAAAAATCAACCAGAAAGGGAGCGTCGGCAGATCACCGTCGGACCCAAGGAAGAAGGCAGATCGAGATGACTCTCTAACCGACGACATGGAAAAACCGAGAAAGAAATCCCCACCCGTTGTGGACGATGTACGATAGGTACCGTACCACCCGACTGACATACAGACTATGACATACTGGCCCCACGGGCAAAGAGACACCCAAACGTACTGTCATGGGCCATTGTCCGCCTCCCCGGCCTTCAGGAACTCTACACGTAGCGAGTAGCGACGCCCAGCGCATCACGCCACACGGGGAGAGACAGCGGGCCTACATGCGCAGCGACAGCAAGAGACGGAAGGGCCACAACCAGAGGCACAAAACGCTGCAGGATGGCTGAGAGCGCGCGCAGCCCATGGAGCTTATAGCTAAAGATAATGTACGCATAATGAAATACTGCGAGGGAATTATTTTATTTTTGCCCGGGCATACTGCTTCGTCCACTCCTCCTGCCATATGTGCTCCTCCATCTCCGGCCCCTCCACAGGCCAACACAGCTTTGCTCCTCTCCTACTGCAGGCGACAGGGCCAAGGAAAAGAGAAGCCAGAGGAGGAGAGAGAAAGCAAAGTGCAAGAGAGAGAGAGGTGAACAGGGGAGGGATAAAAGGGCAGCAAAAGGAGTGAGCACACAACGAGCAGCATACTCATCTGCCCCCTTTCGCCCACCTCAAGACATTTCTTCCCTCCTCCCTTTCTCCCACCGCTACAAACCTCTAGCTCCTGCATCCTGCTTGCGTACCCACAGGCCAACTTGGCGGACAGCGAGAGGGGTGGCTGCATTGCTTGCCTCCAATTGGCTGCAAGATTCGTGATATTGCCATCACAATCCCATTCAGGTGCGAGGTAGCCGCGACCGATTTGGGATTGGGGCCTAATTCAGTCCAAGCTTTCAGGCTCCCGGATCAAATTGCTGGATTTCAGGCTTCTTGCTGCAGAGATCGCGCCAGCTTCAGGGTGGTGGCCGGATAGGTAGATCCCTATTCACTGCTTGCTTGCAGAGGAGCTATGAGACGATGAGAGAAGAGAGCACCAAGAAGAGCAAGGTAAGCTCGTTCTTCATCCAACCATCTTTGATGTTTTCGGTGGAGCTATATGTTGGTCAGGTTGCTGTTCTCTCTCTCTCCCTCATTTTCGTTCTTCTTTTTCCACGGGTGTAGCTTTCATGGTCCAAGTCCCTCGTGAGGAAGTGGTTCAACATCAGGAACAAGGCGAATGACTTCCATGCTGATCTCGACGCAACCAACAAAGGTATGCTTAATGCATCCTACCTTCTGCTTGCTCAAACATGAGTAATATTTGCATTTTTTTTTTCATTCTTTCTTTATTAGGACTTGTTTTTCTGCGGGATTAATCGGCAGTGTTCCAGTCCCAAATGGCATGTCCTTTTCCCTTTACCTTCCAAGAAAGTCCATTGCTTGTGAGTTTATCCTGTTATTCCCCTCTTTATACTACTAGTCCTGTTATTCAACCTCCTGGGTCTTTATTCAGAGATGGTAGATGAGCAAATACTAATGTGACATGTCCCGATCGAACACCTTTTCTCCCCCACATAGATATCTGCTACGTTTCAGACTTTAAGTCCCAGTTTCCAGATTTGATTCAGTGATGCAACAACACCTTAAAAAGGTCCCAGCCAACCAACAACCTTTTTGCCACAAACACATCCTGCAAAGCAATAATAGTAATTTGTTTTTGTTTCATGTCGATTGGAATGATCCTTGTGCATGTATGTTACTCATATTTATCCAATTTTCTCCGGCCTAAGTTTTTAGTTTCTGATTTTATTTTAAAGAAGATAGGGAGTTCATCAAAAGATCACAATCAAGCAATCAGATTTTCCCCTTTCACTTTGGATTCTGTCGCTGGCTTTTGTTTGGTTTTATGCTGAACTTGCCGTGTGATCCAGGAAGGGATCACGGTGCTGGTGGTGGAGCACGGAGGGTCAGCTTCTCGGCGAGCGAAGCAAGCACAAGCACACCCAAGAAAAGCAGAACTGGTACGGTGGAAAGACGTATCTGGATGGGACCACACAAACTCTCTCTCTCTCTCTCTCCATGGATGCAGCTTTCTCTTTCCACCACCACAACTCTCTTTGAATCTTTCTGCAGTAGCATCAGCATCTTTTTTTCTACCAAGTTATCTAATTGTTCTTGCTTGTTCTGTCCCTTATGGCCCCCACAGACCGGTCGTCAAAGCGGAGCGCCGATCGTGTCCGCAGAGGGAGGAATGATTTCGATATGGCACGCATGACAGAGGTTCAAGATTACAGGTAGGTTTATCATGCATTTTTTTTTCTGCAAGGGCCATCAGACCAGCTGCGTAGTATCAGTGTCTTAGAATGGATGTAATGTCTTGTTTTTTTCTGCAAGGGCCATCTGATCAGCTGTGTAGTATCAGTGTCTTAGAATGGATGTAATGTTGCATCTCTGTCACATCATGGTCGTCTATATTACTGTTAGGCTGCTCCTGCAATTTGACTTCGCTACAATATTATCGAAGGATTCACTGGTTGATCATTATGTTTGCTCCCTTTTGTCTGTAGAATCTTCACTGCGACGTGGAATGTCGGTGGTAAGTCCCCACCAAGGGGGCTAAATCTGGATGAATGGCTCCATTCTTCTCCTCCTGCCGATATCTATGTGTTAGGGTATGTATTGGATGACTGTCCTATAAAATCAAGTTGTTCCCCTACTGTGTTGATTTTAGCTGTTTCAGATAAATTGATTCGTCATCTTTGGCAGATTTCAGGAGATTGTTCCGTTGAATGCTGGAAATGTTCTTGGCACCGAAGATAACATTCCAGCAAAGAAGTGGGTATCACTTATTAGGAGGACACTGAACAAGAATCCTGGGACCAGTGGTTATGCTGGCTATCATACGCCTTCGCCAGTCCTTGACCCGGTAGTAGAATTAGATGCTGATTTTGAGGGGTCTGCAAGAAGGCAGGATAACTTTTCATTATTCCATCGCCGATCATTTCACAATCTCAGCCGTAGCTTGAGAATGGATGTCGACTGCATGCAACAACCAAGATTGGAACGCAGGTTTAGCGTGTGTGACCCAGTCAACTTGGGAGGCAGACCGGGTGACTTTGATGGGAATTTGCGATGGACTGGGTCACCAGATTATGAGAACAACGACGAAGAACTTAGCAACGGTGCACAATTTTCGCCGTTCTCTTGTAACTACAACATGTCAGGACCTGCTGAAGGAAATGATGAGCAGTCAAATAACTCTAGGTATTGTGAGTGCTGTCATAAACATAGACAAAATATTCAAAAAAAATCTAATGTTGATATCGGTGTTGCTGCATTTCTGTGTCTTAAATTTCTGTGAAACTAACTACTTCAAAATAATAATGGCCTTTCAGGTATTGTTTGGTTGCCAGCAAACAAATGGTTGGCATATTTCTCACTGTTTGGGTGCGCAGTGAAATAAGGGAAGATGTGAAGAACTTGAAAGTATCTTGTGTAGGTAGAGGGCTGATGGGTTATCTGGGAAATAAGGTAACATCGAACCAAATGATGCACACATCTCTTCTCTGTAGATATTTAGTCAATGGTTCATATGTTGTAAATTTTCCTGTTGTAAGGTCCTTCCCTTTTATCGCAGGGTTCTATATCAATAAGCATGTCCTTGCATCAGACCAGTTTCTGCTTCATCTGTTGTCATTTGACTTCAGGGGAGAAGGAAGGGGATGAAGTGCGCAGGAATTCTGATGTCATGGAAATTTTGAGAAAGACTAGGTTTCCACGGGTTCGTGGTGCTAGCGATTTTAAGTCACCTGAAACAATTCTTGACCACGAGTAAGTATTTTGCTTTCCAGAATACTAATGAAGAAACTGTGATATACCTGTCTGACAATGGCTTCTCCTCTAATATCGATCGCAGTCGTATAATATGGCTTGGAGATTTGAACTATCGGATTGCCTTGTCCTATTGTTCAGCAAAAGCTCTTGTTGAAATGCATAACTGGAAGCAACTGTTAGAAAAGGACCAGGTAATTATTCATTTCCATTTTCAGGGTTCTGATGCCATAGCTTAGCAAGATACAATGGAATTGATGAGTAAAATTTCTGAAAAAAGGGACCTTCTTATGTAGAAATTATGAAAACTAAAACCTGACTTTACTTCTAATGGACCAGCTTCGAATGCAACGAAGATATGGGCGAGTCTTCCAGGGTTGGAGGGAGGGAAGAATTTATTTTCCTCCCACATACAAGTATTCATTCAACTCAGATCGGTATGCTGGGGAGGGCATGCATTCCAAAGAAAAGAGGAGAACTCCTGCATGGTATGCTTTACATAATATACAGATAGAGTTGCTTAATTTCGCAGTAAATTCCTGCTTGCTGAGGATCTCACTGGTTTGACTTATTAATTGAAAGGTGTGATCGCATTCTCTGGTACGGTAATGGCCTCAGCCAGCTATCTTATGTTCGTGGAGAGTCTCGCTTCTCCGACCACAGACCAGTATACAGTATTTTCATGGCTGAGGTTGAGATTGCCCGCCAGAGGAAGAGAAACATGGGCTATTTCAGCTCTAGAATTGAAGTGGAAGAGCTGTTACCACATTCACGGAGCTACAGAGACATAAACTTTTACTGATCTGACTTACCAAGTTTTCAGCATGATTTAAGGTATGCATACTCTTTAACGTTGATGTAATTCAAAGTATAAAGAAACTTAAACGTTCTGGTTGCATTGGTCCATATATGTTTGCACTGCTTTAACTTGTTTACTTGTATCCCACCTTTATTTACTCTGTGTCACACGGTGCAGGTTAGGAGGTAACCGGAAGTACTATCTATGTATGGTTCAAGATTCAGTTCATTAGATAATCAAATGTGAGTTTGACTTAAAGTATTTAGCTTTTGACTCTTTGTGCTGATATGCGACATGCTTAGAGCCTAAGATATGACTGTCGGTAATGATGATATGGTCTGAAAACTAATGGCTTGTTTGTTTGGCACCCCTCCTCATGACAGATACTCGAGCAAGAATGTGCAAATACTAACTTACAGGTGCATTTCTCAGTTCTTTAGATATACTTTAGAACTATTGCAAACACTGAGTTGATTAACATTGTGTCCCGTTATTATTTCAGGATATCGGGCAATTTTGCGGGCAGCCATTGTGTCAAATGGAGAAGTAGCAGCCCATGTCACTAACTATACATCTGAGACCCCCATCTTTAGCCTTTTAGCTTCTCTGAACAAGACATTGCTTCCAGTTTCTCCTTTATTTATTTATTTTGTTTAGGTTGTCGATAAACACGATATATTGTTTAATTTCCCCCCTTTGGCTTTGTAAGCTTTGTGAACAAGCTAGTGTGTCCCATGCAAGTTGTGGAAGAATTATTGCAAAACATGATACCTGATCTTAGCTTTAGGACACAAGTGTTCCTAGGCTGAGGTAGGAATGATGGGTGTTTATAAGCTTGCGTTGTTACAATCATGTGTATACCTTCTTCGTTTTGCGCTTGATGAGTTATGTGTGGCATGCAATTGTTGCACTCATTGCTGGTGTGACAAAAAGATTGACACTCCATCATGCTCCCTCTGTAATTTGCCTCGAAACATAATTTTAGTCTACCCTTGTTTGTTAGTCGAATCAAATTTCATGCCTTCATTTTGATGCACTAAATACACCATGAAAACCCAACCCATAACCTCATCTCAAATGGCAATGGCACTAGGTCTGCTCCATAAAATAAGTTGGATCCACTGCATCTATATGGCTCTTGAAGTTTGGTGCTAAACCACAAATTGTTAATACAGCTCCTCCCTGGTCTGGTCTGTTGAACTCACTGGAAGATCAACTATTTGGCGTTTTTTTGGTTAGCAGCTGCACATGCGGTGATCTCTCCTCCCCAGGTTCATGCACCACATTTCCGGCATCCAGTACCTTTTTTTAACAGAAAAGAATGGAGAAATTCGTGCTGGCAATCTTGTTTCGTTCCACATTGCCTTTGGGCGATGTATGTCGGCAATGGATGCACATTTACAGTTACATCAAATCATCAGCAGGAGGGCATGCCTGCCTGATGCCAGTTGATCCAAGCAGTGGATCAGATCAAGGGCTTTGACTGTTTGCTTCAGAGTTCTGGAACTTCACTCTATCCTAGAAGAAATGCATATAGTATATATTTTCAATGCTGTGCTCTGTACTCTCCATGTGGAAGAAGTGTAAACTAATCAGTATCCGGTCAACCAAGAACTGTACCCCCTCTTAATTTCCCCCTCTCTGGTGTGATTTAGTCTCTCAAGATGCATGCGGTTCTGGAACATTGTTATTTTTGCAAATACTGTACTTTGAGAGTCCAGAATCTTGCATACAGAGTTACCAAGAGAAGAGGTGCAGAAAGCAAAAGAAACGTTGTTCCATTCCAAGCGCGCAAGTACAAAGATAAAGGTAAAGTGGGGGTGAAAGAGAAGATGCAGGAACGGTCACGTCCAGTAAATGGATTCAATTATCCAAGTACAAGCAAAGCACCTGCAACGAGCAGTCGCACAATGTTCTCACGGCACCTTCTGGTGCCTATGATGAGTGAGTCTGGTATGGGGCGTTGTCTCATCGTGTTTGGGCTTCATTGTCAGAATAAAATGATGTTTGTTTCAGAATAGTATAACATTTTACTAGTAATTCTGAAAAAGCAGAATAAATATATGGTATCTTGTGTTTCAGCGTGTACAGTTGATGTGGGTCTGCAACGAATGGCACCGGACTGTACTTGTTGTCTTTTAGTTAACGTAGAACGTCGCTCGCCCAACAAAGAGATGCCAAAGAAACTGTCCTGAAGAGCCAAGATATGTACTGTCAACAAAGCTGGGGATCAAAGGTCAAAAAAAAAAAAAAAAGCTGGGGATCACGGCCTGAACTGCGTCGCTGATATGTACCCTGGATTTGGCGTCCCAAATAAGAGCATGTAGAGCGCCGAACAGAGTGCTGTAGAAATTGTTGTGGCTTGGTGTTCGTCGGATTGATCAAAGAGAGGCTGACAGCTTGACCGGGAGAAGAGTAATAATTTGTTTGTGGGCTTTGCTAATTTAGTTGTTGCTGTGTTCAAAGTAGGGGCCAAATCAAGCACAAGAAAAGAAACAAAAATAATAGATTGCGGTGAGCGTGGATCGAACACGCGACCTTCAGATCTTCAGTCTGACGCTCTCCCAACTGAGCTATCCCCGCTTGATGTTGGAATATTGTACATATTGTTGTAATTGTAAAAGAATGGATCTAGATTTGTGGCGCCGGCTCCTGTCTCCAGCGATACGGCTCGTCCAACCAGGTTGATCCATGCACGCACCTTCATGGTCGCTAGCTACCCCAGGGACGAGAGTTGGGAGAGACGTAGCCCCTGCGAAACCCATACCGATGCGATGCCCCTCTGCTGCTTCTTGGCTCTCCATCTGCTGTGTGCACGGTCGTGTCCCAATTAAAGCCCCATGGATGGATTCGCGATTTCAGCTCGTGACTGGTGAGCCGGATGCCTCGGCCCTCGGCTGAGGACCCTCGGACGCCGTCGCCTACTACCCGGATATATAGCACTACTTTGCCCGTGCCACAGAGACAGAGTTCTTGGCAGGCAGCCGTTGATGAAACGACGAGGATATCTCAACGCAGTCACGATTATGTAGTTTGAGTTCGACACGTACATGTGTTTACACGCATGCGACAGGCCGGGGGACTGCAGCTAGCTTGCGATCCAAACGGACAGAGGGCATATATATGCATCCATATGCCGACCTTCACACACACCCCATAGGGTGGACTTTTCTGGTCTTCTTTTTTCCCCTTTGCTACAGTAGAATAGGCGGATAAGGAGGCGACTGAGGGGCGGCCGTTTCTGCGCCCGACCCGATCCCGGACCTTCGTCGCCGGCGACGCCGGATGAGGAGGGGATGGGTGAGGTGCTCGGTGTGCTCTGTATAGTAGGTGTAGAATCGAGTTTTTCGCTTTCCTGTTTTAGTTGTTGGATTTCTCGTCTGCTGTTCGGCGTTATGCCGTGGAGGAGTGGCTGGCCAGTGCTTCCGGACGGTTCTGGCTCGCCGGCGATGTTGATTCCTCCCGCCGTGGAGCTCTTGAGGATGGAGCCGAAGGCGGCGGAGGGAGTCCCAAGCGTTCCTCCTTCCAATAAGCTCGATGCGGGCGGTTCCCTTCCGGGCTCCCCTGTTGGCTTCCTGGATTGGGCGTTGGTCAGCTCGTCGCCTGCTTCGCTTCGCCGTCGTGGTGATGGATCAGCGGGGTGTGTGCGAGTGGATTCGCTGCTCACTGTCAGGTTGCAGGTTCCGGTTCCTGATAGTCTCAAATCTTCCCTGGCAAATTATATGGTATCCACCGGTGCTATTGCCTCTTCATTTGTGGATTTGGAGGAAGATGTTGGGCAGATGGAGGTGTCCAAGAAAGGGATCTGTGCGGCTGTTCTTCCACTGATTGAGGTGATCTACTATATGGGAGGTACTGGCCACAGCACAAAGAGCATCTCCATAGGTTTCCACTGGATGCATATTCATCTATCAAACTATTGCTGGTGGCATCCAATTTCATCCTGTGGCCTTCATGTTAGTGTGCCTACATGCCATACGTCTATGTTCCTGTCATCTAATGGGTATGTCAATTATGCCTCTTTGCTATTCGGGACAAGCCGGAGATGGGTGAGATCATCTCTGCAGCGGTTTCTCAGATTCAATAGCGAAGATCCACCTGACCTGGGCTCGGTGAAGCTTCCTCCACATCTACAGCTCAGGTTCATACCTCGTAATCTTGTGCCAATTCAATTGCTGGTTGAGCCGCTGGCTCTATGGTTGGTCAGGGTTCTTGAGGCCATCGAAAAGTATGACTGCAGGTTTCGCGAGTCCGAGTTCTCGACGGACCCCCTGATAGGCTCCTGTCGTGCTTTTCGGCATAATTGTCATGTTTTCCCTTTAGATCATCCGAGATGTATTTGTGATGTCTCTTTTTATCAGGATGTTTACTGTAATCACAAAGCTGTACTCTGCTCGTATCAATGGAAGTGATTGCATGCCCTTAGGGGCAACCTTTGTTCAAAAAAAAAAACACACACCCCATACCTCTATATAATATTACTACAATTAATGTACAGTATAATACCGTACGTGTACGTCCAAACTGTGGTTGCGGGCAGGGATTGCTACGGCACCGTCGAGCCATAACTGTACGCATGTGTAGTGTAGTACCGGCACCTTACAAGTGTGTACGCATTCATGCTACTATATACGTACTGTTGAAACTCGAGTGTATTTCTAACTTCTGGTGTTACCTCACTGCGTGGACTTGTACAGTAGCGTGCGTGCAGTGCAGCTCCAGATAGTTACTGTGTCGTCGCTGCACGTGCCCAGCTCGCATGGTCCTAAGTTTATTTCAACTCAACTTACTCCACGACCACGATATGCAGCTTTCTGCACCCGATAATGGCAGTTGATTTTGCTGCTAGACGTAGAAAAATCAACTTTCGGGAAATTGCCTAGAAAAGACCCCGTTTGTCTTAAAACACCGGAAGACCCCGGGAGCCAGAAGGGGGTCAGGAGAGGGGCCAAGAGGGGGGCCACACCACCCCCTGGCGCCCCTAGACCGCGCCACCTGGTGGTGTGGGCCACCCAAAGACCCCCTCAGGCTCCCCTTTCGACTACATATTGCCTTCAACCCTAAAACCCGAGGGGGTTCGTCATATTCCACAGAAACACAACAGAGCGCCGCCGCCACCACCCCGAACCTCGATTCGGGGATCAGAAGTTCCTGTTCTGTCACCCTACCGGGACGGGGAATTGGAGGAGATCATCACCATTGTCATCACCAACGTCTCTCCATCGACCATCCATGTTTCCCTCATCCATTTGTGAGTAATTCCCCCGCTGTAGGCTGAAGGGGATGGTAGGGATTGGATGAGATTGTTCATGTAATAATGCCGTGGTTGTTAGGGCATATTGTCTAGTATTCTCTATTAGTGCTATTGACATTGTTGCAACTTGTTATGCTTAATGCTTGTCACTTTGGTCCCGAGTGCCATGATCTCAGATCTGAACATGTTATTGAATCACGGTGATAATTATTGTTTTTTGATCATACCTGCGAGTTATTTACACATTTCGTTGTACGGAACCCGAGGCCCCGAAGTCATAGAAATTGGGACAACCGGAGAGGATGGCTGTGATGTGAGGATCACATGTGTTCATGGAGTGTTAATGCTTTGCTCCGGTGTTCTATTAAAAGGAGCACCCTAATTACCAGTAGTTCCCTTGAGGCCCCGCTGAAAACAGGCTGGTAGAACAAAAGATGTTGTGCAAGTTCTCATTGCGAGCACGTACGACTATTTACGGAACACATGTCTATGGTTACTTAGTGTTTGGATGCTTTATCTTATTTATCTGCAATGCCCATGTCTTGATTATTATATGAACTATCTTATCCATGCAACGCCCTTTCATATATCCCTATGCGTACAGTATTTAATCCCGCTGTTTACTTCAAACACTACTGTTGTTGTTTTCATTTCACTGATGCTATTATTTCATTACTGCGGCTACTATAAAACTGTTACTACTGATAAACCACTGCGAACAAGTCCACTTTCAGGTGCAGGTGAATTGATAACTCACTTGTTAAGGCTCACAAATATTCTTTGGCTCCCCTTGTGTCGAATCAATAAATTTGGGTTTTACTTCCCTCGAAAACTGTTGCGATTCCCTATACTTGTGGGTCATCAAGACTATTTTCTGGCGCCGTTGTCGGGGAGCATAGCTTTATTTGCGAGCTCACCGGAGAGTACTATTATCTACTGCCAATCATTCATCATGGGTAAGACTCGTGATGGAAAGTTTCCTATATTACAATCCACTACAAGAAGAGGTACAACTCTGAACAACTCTGTTGCTCTTGATTCTCCGTCTGTTATGAGTAAGCTGCTTACACCACCACATACACATGCTACACATGCTACTTCTGCTAAATCTAAAAATACTTCTGATACTTTTGATGATGCTTCTACTGTGCTTGATGAGAGTGGTTCTCTCGGTCCTTTCTTAGATGCTACTATTGCTAAAACTAAAAATATTGCAAACACTGAAACTCCTGATAAAAATATTGTTACTCTTCCTGTTTCACCTGAGCTTAGAGAGAATCCTAGTGGTGATTTTGATGATTCCTATATTGAACTTAATGATGATCTTATTGATGAAATACATGATATGAAGGATAGAGATGTTGTTATAAGTCTTATTGAAAGTCGTGCTGTTAAATATAAATTATCTCCTGATGCTAAGTTTGCCACTTCTCCCATTAATATTAGGGATAAGGATTATGATTTCTCTCTTGATTTATATTATATATCTATTGTTGAGAAAGAACCTTTTTGTGGTACTGAAAATGAAAGTGCTATGAAACATATGAATGAGCTCTCCTCTTTGAGTAGTTTATTCTCTGATGATCTTAAGAAACGTAGCTACTTTGTTGCTAAAATATTCCCTTTCTCATTAAAAGATGAAGCTAAAACTTGGTTTAATAATTTTTCTCCGGGATCTATTGATAGTCCTATTGGATTGGTTAATGTTTTGTTTCAGAAATATTTTCCTGCTAGTGCTCAACATGCTGCTTTACAAAATATATTTAATTTCAAGCAATTGGAAGGAGAGAAATCGCATGTATCTTGGGAAAGGTTCTGTTCTTTAGTTAGGGCTACACTTGGGCATAAGCTAGAAAATAATGAACTTCTTGATATATTCTATAATGGACTAACTGTTGAATCTAGGACATACCTGGATAGTTGTGCTAGTTGTGTTTTCAGGCAAAGAACTCTAGATGAAGCTGAGGAATTAATGGCTAAAATAAGCCAAAATCATGATGATTGGACTATGGTTGAGCCTGAGCCGACCCCTACTCTATTATCAACACCAACACCAACACCCAAGAAGAGGGGAATAAATTGAATTAAATGATGAAGTGATGAGAGAAGCCAAGAAATCTCTTAAAGAGAGGGGTATTAAATCTGAAGATGTGAAGAATCTTTCACCTATAGAAGAATTATGTGAGCCAATCCCTCACTCATCCACCATTGAGGTACACTCTCTCCAACATTTTCATAGTAGAGATATCCCTACAATAAACCTCCTGATCAATGTTTAGATGAATTTGATAATTATGTTATTAAGCAAGATAATTTTAATATGAGAGTGCAAAATGACCTAATGGAAAACTCTAAAGCTATTGATAATTTGCATGGTATTATAGAAAGAACCTCTAATGATGTTAAAATGCTTGTTAAACATTTTCAAATGGTTCAAACTCAAATTGATCAACTTGCTAAAGTGCAAAAAGATTTGCTAGTTAATGCTTCTAAAGAAAAACATGCTTATGAAATAAGAACTAGAAGTTGTATTGCTACACAAGATCCTTTATATCCTGAGGGACATCCTAAAAGAATTGAACAAGTTTCTCAGCAAACTAATAATAATGTTATTCATACTAAGAAGAAGAAACATAAAACTGCTGCCGAATCCTCTGAACTTGCTAAAGATCCTAATAGTATATCTATCTCTGATGCTGAAACTGAAAGTGGTAATGAAGAGAATAATGCTCCTGATAAAGAAGAAATTGAAGAGGAACCTGAAAAGCAAAATAAGAATACAACTTACTCTAAGGAAGATTTTATTGCTAATAAACATGGTAATGAGAGAGAACCTTGGGTACAAAAACCAATGCCTTTTCGTAATAAGAAACACAAATCTAAGGAAGAAGAACATTATTACAAGTTTTGTGAGTGGATGAAACCTTTGTTCTTGCAAATTCCTTTAACTGATGCTATTAAATTGCCTCATGCAAAATATATGAAAGATATTGTCTCTAACAAAAGGAAGATTCCTAATGAGGAAATCTCCACTATACTTGCTAATTACTCTTTTAATGGCAAGGTTCCTAAGAAGCTTGGAGATCCTGGTATACCAACTTTTCCTTGTTCTATTAAAAATAATTATGTTAGAACTGCTTTGTGTGATTTGGGAGCTGGAGTTGGTGTCATGCCTTTTACTCTCTATAAAAGACTCCTCCTAGAAAAATTGATACCAACTGATATATCTTTGCAAATGGCTAATAAATCTACTGCTATTCCTATGGGTATATGTGAGGATGTTCCTGTTCAAGTTGCTACTAATTGTCTCATATTAACTGACTTTGTTGTGTTGGAAATGCCTGAAGATGATAATATGTCTATTATTCTTGGGAGACCTTTTCTTAATAATGCAGGGGCTGTTATTGATTGCAATCAAGGAAAAGTTACTTTTAATGTTAATGATAAAGAGCACACTTTTTATTTTCCCAAGAAGATTGATAAGAAATATGGTCTAAATTCAATTGAAAATATTGAGACCATCAAGATTGGAGAATTTTATTGTCCCATTCCAATGCCACCAAAAGAATATGAAATAATTATGATTGGGACTATGTCTATCAAGGTTGAGGTAACATAATTATTTAGTGATTAGCAAAGCTTTGCTTCATATGAAAATTGTTCTGATAACAAGACTTGATCACCCATGTTAACAAAATGATTTTGAATGAAGAGGACAATGTTTTCACTATGTTTTCACCTTCCCCATTATGTTTTCACCATGTTTAATTCTGTTATCACATTGCTAATTGAGTACAATCATGTTTTCCACCATCCTTATGCATGTTTTCCTGATGTTTTCACCCTGATTACTAAGGTTATGCATGTTTCCACCACCCATACTTTTTTTTTCACCACTTCCACCTTTGTTTTCTTTGGATATTTTTCCATTAGAGTGTCATAGAACCTTTGTAGTTCTGGTTTTGGTTTTGTTTTACACCTTTTCACTTTCGTTTTCCTGGTTTTTATTAATTATTAAAATTCTGGAAATACCTCAAAAATAAAGTTTCTCGAAAAATTCTAGAAAAATTATAATAAATTTTTACGTAAAAAATGAGGCAGATAGCCGCCTGGGAGGCCCCTGGGGACCCACTAGTCAGGAACACCATGGGGTGGCGTTGCCAGCCCCCTGGTGGCGCCAACACATGGTGTGGGGCCCCCTAGCCCCCCACTAATTCTCTCCCCTTCCAAAGTCTTCTCTGTCACCCCCCAAACTGAAAAAAATTCCTGGAACCCGTGTTCTTGCTATTCTTCCTCTGGATTTTCGATCTCCTTCTTCAGTCCATCATTTGTGCTGAGATTTGGTGTGTTTGATCTCCGGTATGTGACTCCTCTGATGATCCAAGTAGAATTTTGTTTAGTGGAGTATTTCTTGAGTATTTTTGTACTGTAGGTGACAGCTTATGTGAGTTTGCATGCTTGATTTGAGTAGAAATAATGTATTTTTGATGCATGTTTAGCTCTCATATAAGTCCCTATGGTAGTTTCCACGTTATAGTTGCTTGAAATTAATTTTTGTGATGATTGTTGAAAAATTTCAGAGATGGAGCACAATGTTCATCAACTAAACCAGCGTGAGCTGGAGTTGCATGAGGTCATGCCCGTGCGCTGCGAAGAGAGAGTGTTCCCATCAATTTATCCGTGTCAAGAATTCATGAGGATTACGGGAATTTTGCAGGATTTCAACACTCTTGTGCACAATGCAGGCTTGGACCGTTTCATTGAGGATGAACCTATCCAACATGTGAAACTAACTATGTCTGTGGTGCAGGATTTTCTTTTTAAATGGTCCTCAACTAACCCAATGGTCCACTATAAAATTTACAATAAAGCTGTAAAGTTCACTTTCAGTGATTTTTGTGCAGCTATCAAGGTACCAGAGTGGGGTTCTTGTGAGAAGAGAAGAGGTCAGCCTAAACCACTGTTGGAATTATATGAGGAGATTTGCCAAGGCAGAAGCTTCATAGGGGAGAGAGTTAAAATTCGAGAAATTCAACTCCCTAGCATTCGATACATTGCCTATTTTATTTCTAAATGTGTGTTAGCTAGAAAAACTGCCAACAAGCTACCTGTCTATGATTTGGCGTTTATTGCAGCTGCATTAAGATGTGATAGGTCTTGTAACTTTGGCGCTTTAACTGCTTACCGTCTCTCGCTTAACCGTGAGAAGTGCGGAGTTTGTGGAGGTCTTATTGCCTCGCGCTTGCTAGCTTTGCATGGTTTGGATCCACACCCTCTAGACCTGCAGTTTCCTATAGAGAGGCTTGATCTTGTTTCAATGGTTCAACATAAGTTTTTTTCTACCCATGCTCACTTGCACAACTTATCTTTTTAAATAACTTTCTCCAAACAATCTAGGTGGAGAGTTACTAAAACTGTTAGGAAAGTACTTTTGCCTGCACCTCTTTTGTTTAATCTTAATAGCAGACAAGGATGGATGCTTTCTGAGAGTGAGCTGGACACATACCTTGCGCATTACCCCCATCAAGGGGAGGATGCCGACGAGGGGGACGATGGTGATCTCGTCCAGCCCTATGACACCACGGGTATCCCATACCAGCACCCCAGTTATGACTATGCGCCCGCTGCTTCATCTTCCTCTTGGGCGCCCGAGTACGACCACACGAGGGAAGACCCACCACAGTGGGGATATTTCCCGCGCCATGATTGATCTCCACTTAGGCCAAAATCCTAATCTTGGGGGAGGTATACCAACATCACACTCATTTATATATCATGTTCGATCGGTTCTTTGTATATCCATGTTTTCGTTTCTTTCGTTTGTTTTCGTTTTCTTTCGTTTTATTGTTCTGTTCTTGTTTTTCAAAACACAAAAATACCAAAAATATTTCTGTTGTTTCTCTTTGTTTGCTTCTTTAATTTCTTTATTTGGTTTTGCTTTCTTCTCTTGTTCGGTTTAGTATTCATAAATTCAAAAATATTTTGCTTTGTTTGCTTGTTTCTTTCTGTTCTTGTTTTAATTGAAAAACCAAAAAATATTTGTTGTTCTTCTTTGGTTTTGTAAAGTTTGCTGCAGAGTTCTACATTCGTCCCTGACTCCATTGGAGCTTGGTTTTCATTATATATTATTCGAGCCACAAGTGAAGAGCAATAATGATGATCTATGGCAATTCAAGTTGTGGTGAGAGGCTGGTATGAACTCTATTTGTCTTCAGTTTTTGTACATATACCCATCCATGTGAGCATGCTTAGTTTGTTCATATAAGATATATGTGATTTAATGGCTGCTTAATGAAAGTAAAGTATGGACACCTAGAGGGGGGAAGGGTGAATAGGTGCTACGACCAATTTTAATTTTTAACAAGGTTTAAGCTTAACTCAAAGGTAAATTCTCTAGATAGTGCAACTAATGGTGAATTTACCTATATGACAAGGCAAGCGATAAATACAACTAGGACAACACTTAAAACAATAAGTACTACAATAAATGCTACAAGTACGAGTAAGTAGAGAGTGAGGAACGAGGTAACCGATGGAAGCACACGGAGACACGATGTATTCCCGAGTTCCTCCTTGTTAAGGGAGTACGTCTCATTGGAGGGGTGTGAGATCGCCACGAAGGCCTACTCAACGCCACAAAGGCCTCACCCTATTATCCGATGAACTTCCGCCACAAAGGCCTAGTTCACCTCTCACTATTGAACCCCTTTGAGGCGGGGATCGAATCCTTTACAAACACTTGGGGCACACATCCACAACTTAATTGGGGGCTCCCAACTCTTCTTGAATCACCACTAGTAACAAGAAGCCTAGGTCCTCCACATGAGGAAACCCTAGGCAAAGATCTCTCAAGTGAATGAGAGGGAAATGGAAATCCGGTTGGTGAAGATGTAGATCTAGTGGTCCTCCTTCAATCCTCAAAGAATCAACAAGTTTGGGTGGAGGAGGAGGGAGATCTAGCTTGGTGGGTGAGCTCAATCAATGGAGGCTTCAATGCTGGTGGAGCTGACCCTTGGGGAAGAGAGAGAGGGGCTATTTATATCCCCCACTCAAACTAGCCATTTTTCTGCCCAAATTGCGACCAGCCCGGATTGCTCCGGAATTACCGGATCCCGGAATCATCCGGACTGATTCCGGATTGCAACAGAGAAATTCATGTTGGAGTTGGAATCATCCGGACTGAATCCGGATTGCAACAGAGAAAATCCCATTGCAGTCGGAATCGTCCGGACTGAATCCGGATCCCGGAATCACCCGGAATAATCCGAATTGCAACAGAGAAAATCACGTTGCAGTTGGACTCATCCGGACTGAATCCGGATTTCGGATTCCTCCGGAATAATCCGGATTGCACTTTGAAAACCCTTTTTCTGGCCCGGAAAAGTTCGTTGATCTTTGATTTCTTCACCATTTCTTTGACACCGCATACGTGCTGATTTAAGACCAAATCCTTTGACAAAGTAGCACATACGGTTAGTAACTTCTTCATGTTGTTAACAAACACACAAAACAGCGAGAATGCACTTTCAATCTCCCCCTTTTTGGTGTTTTATGACGACATAAAGATTTCATGGGGATAAATCAATATGAACTAAATAAATGGTGTTAAAAAAATAGACGGAGTTCTTCCTCGATGTGTGTCGTGAGGCACACACTTCATAGGCTTTGCTCCCCCTATGTTTTAGACACCAAGCCGTCTAAACAAGTTCATACAACATGCATAGATAATGATAGAGATAATAGCACACATGATATAGTAGCATAACCACAGGTAGGGTGACACAAATACGTCACAAGGTTCCACACAAATAATACGAAGTTTCAAACGAAAGAAACGAAATAAAGATACCGGAGCATAAGCCTATAAGATCGAAATCAAAAGGCAAAAGACTTGTGCCCCAACCCTTGCAAAGCCCGTGGAATCCTAATATGGGACTCCTTCTCCCCCTTTGGCATCAACACGCCAAAAAGGGAAAACGAGTCCAACTAACGCCCCAAGAAATCAAGCGTCATCTTCATCTTGCTCATCATCATCCTCATCTTCTTCTTCCTCCTCCGGTTCATGAGTACCACCACCACCAAGCCCAACAGCATCAAAGTCATCTTCAGCAGACCCTGACTCCGCATCATCACCCTCAACATCAGCAGGAGGCACACCAAAGTAGAAGTCATCGTCATGGATCTCAGGCATCTCAAAAGGCACATAGACAGTGGGCTCAAGATAAGGAGGATCATCAGGTAGAGGAATCCCAGCAGCTTTGCGGTCGGAGTTCTGAATGCGGCGGGTCTCCTTAGCCAACTCTCTCGCCTCATGAGCAATTGCCCTGGTGTCACTGCACATGTTGAACATAGCCTTGAAGAACTTGGCAATGCCACTGGGAGGACGCTGAGAGTCACTACCACCACTCGTGGAAGCAGAAGGAGTGGCCATAGGAGATTTGGACTTGGACCTTGAGTACTCCGGAATCTCCACTCCACGAATGAGAGAGGGAACCATCCTCTTGCCTTTGACCACGGGATAGGAATCCATGATCTCAACCCCTACCTTGTGATTGATGAAACTCTGAATCAGTGGACCATAGGCAGGCTTCCTCTTCTCACAGATCCCAAGGAAAACCTCACGGTATATGAAATCCATCACATCAATCTTCCTCTGGTTCTGAGGCCTAGTGATGAACATGAGGTTCACCATGTAAGCCCTGCTGGCTGATTTATCACCAGCCTTGATCATTATGGTGTTGCGGAAGATCTTGGACAGCAGATTGTAGTAGGGGTACATGGTGGAGTTGAAGGGCAGATTCTTGCCCTGAGCATCAGGAGGATAGCAGAATGCCAGTCTAGAGTTGTCAAACTCAGAATTTTCATGGATTTTGAAACCATGATTAGCATAAGTGAAGGTCCACCTGTATCCAAGAGCCTCATCCCACTCACCCAAATTACTAGTGATCTTCTGGTGCCCAGTCATCCAAGTCACAGTACGAGAGGCATCACCATGGGCATGGAAAGTGCAGTAGAACTGGGCTATCAAGTCAGGGCAATACTCACACTCAACATCCAGCAGAGGAATCAGACTCATTTTCATAAGGCAACCATGCACATGACGGAGATCACTGTATTTGTGCTGGTTATAGAAATCCATGTCAATCTGGGACTGCTTAGAGACAAGAGGCTGAGCCACGAAGTAGAACTCTTCCCAACACTTCAGTTGAAGGTTGGTCCAGAAACGAGGATCATCACAGGTAGAGTCACGAAAGCGGTATGGATTCTTCCTCTTGATATGCTTCCACTGAGGGATAGTGCAGCCTGCGAGGTCCAGTGTGGGAACCCTCTCCTCCTGATCATCACGGTTCCCAGTCCCATGAGCTGAGCGCCCCCTGACGGGACGCGAACCCCTTCCATCCAACTGCTTCCTCTTAGTACCCGGTTTAGAGCTGTCACCTGTGAATAGAGGACATAGGAACAACAGAAGATAAGTGCATATGCCAAACGGGAACAATAGGAACTCTAATGGTTTGAAACAGTGCAAATTCTCATAATTTCTGGCAGCATCCGGACAAATTCCGGAGGCCCGGAATTTTCCGTCTGAGCCCGGAAAAATCCGACCGGGTCGGATTGGTCCGGAAAGAATCCGGGTTCCTCAATCTGACTCGAGAAAATGCCCAAAAACTTGAAATTTTGACTTATAACTGTTCCAAACAATTAGGGGCACCATAGAGATGATCCTAGAGGTGTTCTAAGTGCGGGAAAACATGGGATTGGCACGAGATTTGAGATGGATCTAAGTCTAGATTGTGATGTGGTTAGACTAGATCTACGAATCCATGGCATCTAGGTAGAGATTGGCATGATGAAAAAGTTGATGGAACTTGGATCTAGATCAAACCCTAGGTGAGATTTCATCTAGAACCAAAAACAACCAACAAAAACGAAAAAGAAGAGATGCCAAACACAATACCTTCCATGGGGGAGTCCTTGACCAAAGGAGGGATCAAACGATCCTCCCTAGGGGCAACGGGGACGAAAACCGCAGATTTTGTTGGCTAGGGCACGAGAGGGGTGGAAAGAGTGGAAAGAAAACTACCTCCCGTGCGTGTGGGGGTATTTATAAGGAAAACTGTCTCGTCTGGAATGGCCCGGAAAAATCCGGCTGCCGGAATAGTCCGGACCAATCCGACCTACTCGGAATAATCCGGGCCAGGCCGGAATGAATCCGGGACAGACCAGAAAAAGGTCAAACCATTCCAGAAAAGACAGTTTTGACAGGCTAGGAAAGATGTGATGTTGTGTGGAGTAAGGCATATGCATAGATGAACATGAGAGAGGACAAATAGAGAAAAACACAAGGGGTTAGATTTCCTAGTCTTACTTATCGGGGAAAAAGCAAATAAGATCGAAATAGCAACGAGAAGTAGTATTCGGAAGGATAACACAATAAACCAAAAGATATCCAACTAAGAACCAACTCTTCAAAAGAGAAGAGGTTGGTGGCCTAAGCCACCATGTAAGAGTTCATGGTATGCAACCGCGAAGATATATCTTGGGGTCATTGCCAATACTCAACATTGAAGCTCACAATTCAACATTAGAAATAGAGAGATAACAATGAAATTTTTGCTTTGGGCAAAATGGGGGGAGGGAGATCCAATGTGTTAGGATAACACTCCCCCTATGTCCATGCCTACACCTAAGCTCAAACACATTTCATCTATAGGGGTGTGTGCAAGATCTTCAAGTCAAACTCCTTGAATCAATCACATTTAGTTCATTCCTCAAGAACAAGAACCTTGCATCATCAAGTGTCTTCGTGAAAATATCCGCAAGATTGTCCTTGGTGGGCACATAAGATAGTGCAATATCCCCTCTTGCCACATGGTCTCGGATGAAATGGTGGCGAATCTCAATGTGCTTCGTTCTTGTATGTTGCACCGGATTGTATGCAATTTTGATGGCACTTTCATTGTCACACAAAAGAGGCACCTTATCCAAATGAAATACATATTCCTTGAGAGTTTTCCTCATCCATAACAATTGAGTGCATGCACTTGCGGAGGCAACATACTCGGCTTCGGCGGTGGAGAGTGATATGCAATTTTGCTTCTTGGTGGACCAACTCACTAGGGACCTACCAAGAAATTGGCAAGCCCCGGAAGTAGACTTCCTATCATCTTGATCACCCGCCCAATCGGAATCCGTGTAGCCATTGAGAGAAAATTGTGCCCCCTTTGGGTACCACAAACCAAATCTTGGGGTATGAACCAAATAACAAAAGATCCTATGGACCACCATTAAATGGCTATCCTTAGGAGCCGCTTTATACCTTGCACACACACCTACACTCAAAACGATATCGGGCCTAGATGCACAAAGATAGAGCAAAGAACCAATCATAGAACGATACAACTTTTGATCCACATCCTTACTACCTTTTGGATAGGTGGCACTTGACTTGCATAGGAGATGTCTTGATCTTAGCATCTTGGAAATTAAACCTCTTGATCATATCTTGGGTATACTTGGCTTGAGAAATGAAGGTCCCACGAGCCAAATGCTTGATATCAAAGCCAAGGAAGAATTTAAGATCTCCTATCATAGACATCTCAAACCTGTCAGTCATAAGCTTAGAGAACTCATTATTGAAAGCTTGGTTAGTTGAGCCAAAGATGATATCGTCCACATATAGTTGGCATATGAAAAGCTCTCCCTTTACTCTCTTGGTGAAGAGAGTGGGGTCAATCTTCCCAACTTCGAAACCACGGTCATCTAACAACTCCCTAAGGTGCTCATACCAAGCACGAGGTGCTTGTTTGAGACCATAGAGAGCCTTTTCAAGTTTCTAAACGTGGTTAGGAAAGTTGAGATTCTCGAACCCTGGAGGTTGCTTAACATATACCTCCTCTTTTAGTGGACCATTCAAGAAAGCACTTTTCACATCCATTTGTTGCAATTTGAAATTATGAGAGGATGCATAAGCAAGGAGGATACGGATGGACTCAAGGCGAGCCACGGGTGCGTAGGTTTCATCAAAGTCAATGCCTTCAACTTGAGTGTAACCTTGAGCAACCAATCTAGCATTGTTCCTAATGACAATGCCATGCTCATCTTGCTCGTTCTTGAAAATCCACTTAGTGCCAATAACATTGTGGCAATCTTTGGGCTTCTCAACCAATCTCCATACTTTGTTGCGCTCAAAGTTACTGAGCTCATCATGCATAGCTTCAACCTAATCGGAGTCCTCAAGAGCTTCATACACTTTCTTAGGCTCCACCATAGACATATGAGATTGATGCTCACAAAAATGTGCCAATTGCCTTCTTGTGGATCTTCGAGCTTGAACATCCTCCAAGACCTTGTTGTCTTGGGCATCAATTTGCTTCAAAGCTCTTCTTATCCTTTTGACACGACGGGCTTCGATCTCCTCATTATTGCGAGGAGGGATCACTTGATCATTTGTGTCCCCATCTTGACCAACTTGGCCTTGATCATCATCATCATCAACAACAACAATATCTTCAACACTTGCTTCAACCTGAGGAGAGGATGAAGAGGATGTTTGATCTTGGCCTTGACCTTGACTCGCATTAGTGAGAGGAGTGGGTACAACTTGCGGAGTCACTTGGTCAATAAGAGGAGGGACTTGAACATGTTCTTGGTTAGGTGTAATATTTGGCTCCTTGGCTTGTTCTTCTATTGTAGAGGAGGGCTCCACTTGAGTAGAGCATAGTCCTTCTCGAGTCGCCATAAGGTGTCCCTCAATGGGGCGGAAAAATCCCACACCCATCCTTCCTATGGCTTCTTGAGGTATTTCAACATCTACATTAGAAACATGAAATTGCGCCACTTGGGAGCCATCATTTTCCTCGAAAGCCACACTACAAGATTCTATGACTATCCGTGAGGTTTTGTCAAAGACTCTATAAGTGTGGGATTCGGCACCGTAACCAACAAAAATACCCTCAATGGTTTTGGAATGAAATTTAGACAACCTAACACCCTTGATCAAATAAAAGCACTTACAACCGAATACACGGAAGTAGGAGACGTTGGGATTGTTGCCGGTGAGGATCTCATATGGGGTCTTGTCCAAGCCTTTGCGGATGTAGAGGCGGTTGGAGGAGTGGCATGTGGTGGATATGGCCTCGGCCCATAAATATTGGGGAGAAGATTACTCCGCCAACATGGTCCTTGCCATATCCAAGAGGGTGCGATTCTTCCTTTCGGCAACACCATTTTGTTGAGGAGTGTAAGTGGCGGAGTATTGATGACGAATTCCTTCTTCACTAAGGAATTCATTCAATGTATAGTTCATGAACTCCGAGCCATTATCACTCCTAATAGCCATGGTTTGCACATTGTGTTGACGTTGCACTTTGTTGGAAAAGTCGATGATGGCTTGTTGAGTTTCACTCTTGCACTTGAAGAAATAAACCCAAGTGTATCTTGAATAATCATCGACAATCACCAAGAAACACTTCTTGCCACCAAGCCTTGCCTCGGGCACGGCACCAAAGAGATCAACATGGAGAAGCTCCAAGATCCTCTTTGATGAGATAATAGTCTTGGCCTTGTGCACCTTGTCATGCATATTCCCTTCAACATACGACCTACAAACGCGATCCTTTGCAAATGAAACATTTTCTTTTAGTCCGACAATAAGGCCACCTTTGTGAAGACTTTGCAAAGTTCTCATGTTGACATGGGATAGGCGGCGATGCCACAACCATCCCAAGTCCGCCTTCCCGAAAAGACACATTGCTTGAGAGTTGGTTGACTTCGAAAAGTCCACCACGAACAACTCATTTTCAACATGTCCCACGTGAGCGACGTCAAGAGTCTTGCTCCTCAAAAGGACCACAATATCACCATCGAAAAAGACGAAAAAACCCATCTTTCCAAGAGAGCGGACGGAAAGTAAATTGTAACCAAGGGATTCGACAAGCATGACGTTCTCGATAGTTATATCGGGAGCCACCACAACCTTGCCAAATCCGGATACCTTAGACTTGGACGAGTCTCCATAAGTGTCGGTTTCTTGGATGTCATTTGGTGGCAACTCCGTCACAAGCTCTTTGCTTCCGGTCATATGATTAGTGCATCCACTATCGGAATCCATTTAGTCCCACCGGAAGCATAGTCCTGCAAGAGATCATTGACTAGAGTTAGGACCCGAGATGGATCCCTTCATATTAGCAACAAGGGTATTTGGAACCCAAATAGTATAGTCAACGAAACCCTCAATAGGACCAACATATTTAGCTTGCACAACACCATAATAATAACCATATAATAAATGGTGTGGATTGTTAGTTCCCGCGGATGTGCTACAAGTAGTGTTGTCCCTCATGACACTACTACTCGAGGCAATGTTGTTTGCTTGAGCGGGTGTACTAGGAGTAGTGTTGTCCCTAATGACAACACCACTCGAAGCACCATTGTTGGTCTTCTTCTTGTTCTTCTTGTTGGCTACATAGCCTAGACCTTGCTTTGCCCACTTGTTGCCTTGGTGCACTCAATTGTGGTCTAGAAATGACCGCATTAGAGTTAGGGGCAACTCGTTGTGGGGAAGAGGTCACAAACTTCACAACTTGAGGGCCTTTACCCTTGAGCCTTGCTAGCTCATCCTTCAACCTAGCATTTTCCTCAATAATATTTGCATGATCACAAGAAGAAGTAGAGGTGCTAGCATTGTTAGTTTGATTAAGTTGAGTTTGAAGTTGTTCATGCAACTCTTTGAGGGATGAGTGTTGGCTTTCCAAAGCCTTGTGAGCCTTGGTTAGCTTTTCAAACTCCTCGGTTAGTTTACCATGACCAACCCCAAACTCTACCTTATCCTTTTTAGCCTTTTTATATTTAGAAATAGCAAGATCACGTTCCTCAGTGATGTTTGAGACAAGTTCATTATGAGTCAATTCAATAGATTCAAGTTCATCCTCTAGAGAAACTCTACCATCATGCTCTTCCTCAAGAGTCATAGAGAGAGATGCAATTTCATCCGCATCCCTTCTCTCAATATCACCTTTCTTCTCAAGAGCATCTTGGGCCTCTCCCAATTGCCTCATGAGATACTCAACGTACTTCTTGGTATCCCCTTACATGTTAAACATAAAACGGTCCAAGGAGACCCTTTCTTCTTCTTTTCTAAGACTAGTAAGATGTTCAAGTTCACTAGGGGTCTTAGAGTTGGGGGAAGGTGATACCTCCGTGGCCTTAGCCATGAAGCACTTGGCATTATGTTGAGGAAGATCGTCATTGGGGGATTCAAAGAGGAATGAAGATGATGGAGTAGAAGCAATAGCTAGAGCGGCTACTTCACTTGTGGTTTCTTCTTCTTCATCACTCCCGGAATCATACTCCTCTTGAGTCAAGAGCACAAACTTGGTGGGAGACTTCTTGTTGAAAGGCTTATTCTTGAAGTGAGGTTTCTTGTACTCAACCTTGGACTTGTCCTTGCGAATGAGCCTGCCACTATGGAGCTCTCTATTCTCATAAGGGCACTCCACAACAAAGTGATGCTTATCTTGACAATTGAATCAAGACCTAACTTTTTGAGCCCCATCATTTCCATAGCGAGACCTTGTCTTCTCCTCAACAAATCTCTTGCCCTTGGGAGGATTGCTCCAAAACTTTTGCACGGTGAGAGAAATGAGATCCTTTAGAACGGGATCATAGTCTTGTTCCTTCAAAGGAGGCAACGCCTTTTCTCCTTCTTCTTCATTCTCAACCTCTCTTGACAACACCTTGGCCTTCAAAGCAACGGATGCTCCTTGGTGCATTCCAATGGCCCTAGCACGGTTGTCAAGCGCATTCTTGGTTTGCACTTTGTAGGAGCACATCTCTTGCATCACTTGAGTTGAGGTCATGGAGGAGAAATCATGTCTCCCTTGAATGCTCTTCATGTCCGCGCCCTCAAATGGCATTATGGCAATCATGTACTTCCTCTTGATCCAAGAATCATCAATGTACGTGGCGCCAACATTTGAGAAGGCGGTGGCAAGAGTCTTGAGTCTCCGGTACATGTCCACATGATCCTCTCCATCATGCATATAGAACCCTTCGGCCTCATTGGTGTGGAATCATATCTATTCCTTTGCATGCTTTCATTGCCCACAAACATGACGACAAGAGCGTCCCATGTTTCCTTGGCGGTGGAATATTGTTGAAGATGCGGCATGTGGTTAGGACCCACGGCTTGTTGAAGAATGGACAAGGCGGTGTAGTTGAGTTGGCAATCTACGGCTTCTCTTCTTGTTAAGTTCTTGGGATCAAATGGCTTGTATACATCACGAGTGATCCTCCAAAGATCTATACAAGAAGAGTTCAAGTGAGTCTCCATGTAATATTTCCATTCACGGAAAGAAAAAGCATCAATTTTAGGTGGGTCTCCCCTAGGGATTATATGAGGATGAGGGACGGGGGGATCGGGAGAATATCGTCCTTCAACGGCGTTATATCCTTCCTCTCCACCCGTGCCATTCTTAGTGGATTGTTCGACGGAAGCATTTTTAAGTGGATCACCATCTACCCCTTTCTTGGCGCCTTCCGAAGGAATTTCCGGAAGGGAGGATTCGACTACCTCCGGTCCTTTTGCTTTGAGGAGTTGTGCCATTAGTTCACGCAACTCATCAAATTTGGTGTCTATGGATGAGGTCAATGAAGTTCTCAAAGCATTGAGATCATCCATGGTCACCTTGCCAACGGACATTTCGGTATCTAAATCTTCTCCCATACTAAAACTCTTAGGCGGTTAAGCCCGATACAAGAGCCGAGGCTCTGATACCAATTGAAAGTAAAGTATGGGCACCTAGAGGGGGGGTGAATAGGTGCTACGACCAATTTTAATTTTTAACAAGGTTTAGGCTTAACTCAAAGCTAAATTCTCTAGATAGTGCAACTAATGGTGAATTTACCTATATGACAAGGCAAGCGATAAATGCAACTAGGACAACACTTAAAACAACAAGTACTACAATAAATGCTACAATTACGAGTAAGTAGAGAGTGAGGAACGAGGTAACCGATGGAAGAACACGGAGACACGATGTATTCCCGAGTTCCTCCTTGTTAAGGGAGTACGTCTCGTTGGAGGGGTGTGAGCTCGCCACGAAGGCCTACTCAACGCCACAAAGGCCTCACCCTATTCTCCGATGAACTTCCGCCACAAAGGCCTAGTTCACCTCTCACTATTGAACCCCTTTGAGGCGGGGATCGAATCCTTTACAAACACTTGGGGCACACACCCACAACTTAATTGGGGGCTCCCAACTCTTCTTGAATCACCACTAGTAACAAGAAGCCTAGGTTCTCCACATGAGGAAACCCTAGGCAAAGATCTCTCAAGTGAATGAGAGGGAAATGGAAATCCGGTTGGTGAAGATGTAGATCCGGTGGTCCTCCTTCAATCCTCAGAGAATCAACAAGTTTGGGTGGAGGAGGAGGGAGATCTAGCTTGGTGGGTGAGCTCAATCAATGGAGGCTTCAATGCTGGTGGAGCTGACCCTTGGGGAAGAAAGAGAGGGGCTATTTATAGCCCCCACTCAAACTAGTCGTTTTTCTGCCCAAACTGCGACCAACCCAGATTGCTCCGTAATTTTCCGGATCCCGGAATCATCCGGACTGATTCCGGATTGCAACAGATAAATTCACGTTGCAGTCGGAATCATCCGGACGGAATCCGTATTGCAACAGAGAAAATCCCGTTGCAGTCGGAATCGTCCGGACTGAATCCGGATCCCGGAATCACCCGGAATAATCCGGATTGCAACAGAGAAAATGATATAGGCTTGGCCTCTAGGATGGCCCGGTCTTCACGGATTGACGCACGAGAGGTGGGGAGATTGGGAAGAACGCGAAGAACGCACGAAGAACACGATGAACTCGCACACACAAAAGGGGAGATAACTCGTGAAGCCTACGAGGGATCGCAAAACCAAGTCAACAACACGCTAATTGGAACCGATTCCTCTCACCGGCCGGTCCACCGATCCAACAGAAGCCACAAGGGGAAGGTTGGCAAGAACTACTAGAGTCACAAGGTGAAAGAGTAGCTAATTGGAGAGATCTTGATACATTCCAATAGATGAATCTATGGAGTAGCCATGGATCCCATGGGGGAGGTTCTCCACATGGGAGGGGGAGCACAAAGCCCAATTCTATCTCAAGTCAACTCTATCCTATGAAGGAGGGGGAGGGGTCCTATATATAGTAGTAGGGGGTAGATAGAGGGATACAAGGGAATATTCCCTGTCTCTGCGCGCAGGCAGGTAAGTCGCAGGGGAGCCGGCCTGGGAGGCCGGGCCGGTCTGCAGGGGCGCCCGCCAGAGGGGCGCAGGGGAACCGGCCTAGGCCGAGTTGCCAGGCCGGACAGGTACCCGAGAGCGTCGGTCTGGGGAGCCGGCCAGGCCGGTTCTTCAGGCCGGCCTTCCTGGCCAGCTTCCTCTTCGTCTTCTCGCTTCTTCCTCCTCTTCCACGCGTACACCTTGGACGGCCTTGAGTCCTGGGATTCCTCGGCATCTCCCCTCGCATCCGTACTCGTTGACTCATACCTAGCAATGTACGGGGGGTAGATGGTCAAGTAGTATACCGTCCAAAGGGTACAAAATGGGTTATAGAAGAGGAATGGGTTCACCTTTTGAATCCATGGTGACTTTACATATGATGGAGTGTGAGACATGCCCAGTGGGATGGGTCGGGCTGCATCATCTCCCCCCACTTGAAAAAGATTCGTCCTCGACGCTAACTCGTCATCAACGTGTAGAGGAGGTAGATGGATTATCGTAGAAGTCGAAGTCACCATGTGGGCATTCTTGATGGAAAGGGTATGGCAGCTCTTCAATGTTCCTTTGGCCTTCATGTAATCTACCAAGCTCACAAGAAAGACAAAACAACACTCAAAGAGTAGCCAATTCTTGAATCTCATGGCATGGGTTTCTAAGTAGAGGGAAGGCACCTTAGCAAGATGTCGATGTGGTTGTCTTGTAAGATCCTCCGTCATAGAAAGGTGGTGATGTAGCCACGCATGCCATCTCATCCAAAGGTAGAACCTACAGACTGAAGACCAAGAAAACCATGTGTGTGCGAGATAGAGGAGCACATCATTGATGACATGTCCATTCATTTTCATAGCACCATTAGCACAACACAAATATATGGAATCCAGTGCATATGCAAGGTCAAGGTGCAAGCAATTCATGGAAACATCTCCAAAATATGAGAACACGAAATCTCCATGAAACTTTGAGGAGTTGCACACAAAGCATTGGAAATGGAAGTTTGTCAAAATCCTTGGTGCAATAAGAGGAGACATTGGCAAAAACACAAGATGAAGAATGTCCCAAACATTATCATCATGGGTGCAAGCAAAGCATAGGAAAGAGCAATTTGTCGACATTTTTGTTGCAACACCAATGGAAGGGAAACTAAAACACTCATGACAAGACATTCTCAAAATATCATTGTGGTTGCAAGCAAGCCATCGGAAAGAACGATTGTTCATCATACTTGTTGCAACACACAAATCATCTATATAAAAGATCAAGGAAGCCATTATTGTCACAAAGGAGAACAACATCACAAACATGTTTGCAAACAAACCAAAGGAAAGAGCAAATTTTCAACGTGTTTGAAGCAAAACATGAGAAAGGTATTAGAGCCGGGTTCGATCTGCAAGACAATTTTATTATGCTCTCAAGAGCTTGTTTTGTCAACTCATGTTCAATTGAGGTTGACAATAGCATGCGGGTACTCAAACACACAAAAGACCAAATGAATAAAATTTGTTTGTGGTAAATGAACACATCATCCATCATGACATGTCTCTTCATTCGTACATTACCAAAAACATCAAAATCAAATATGAAGTATGAAATGTGTGAGTGGTCAAAATGAAAGATGAATGGTTGAGCAAGCTCAACATGGAAAAACTCAATCTTCTCACAAGATAAATCTCCAAAAGTTGAGGATGCTATGGGGGCAAACTCATTTGAAAGCTTAGAACTATTATTGCAAACCTAGGATTCGAAAGAACAATTGTTCAACATTTTGGTTGCAACAATGGGAGAAAAATTTAAGCACTTGGGGCAAAACATGTCAATGGCAATATCATCACAAATAGCATCATACATAGCATGCAAGCAATCATCATCATATATGGGAGGGCCTTCTCTTCCTCCATCTTGTTGTAGGTCTTCATCTTGCCATGTGGGAGCCCTTGTGGTGGTGGAACTTGATGTAGATACCACATGATGCATACTTGTTGAGGGAGCCATGGTGGTCTTGGCCTTGCATGTGTGATCTTGTTTCTTGTGTCTCCGTCTTGAAGTAGCTAGACGCTTGGAGATCTTGTCGATGGAGGTCTTGAGATCTTGTAACCATTGAGAAGTAGCATGCTTGGACTTGTCGAATGTCGTATCCATGTTATGGAATAGATCATTCATGCCTTGCACATGTCTTGGCAATGTTGTGGTAGCACTTGAAGGAGACACCTTGTGACGTGCGCTCGCCGCCAACTTGTGTGTGGGGAAGTCATCGCGCACTTGGAGTGTTGGTGTAGATGTTCTCTTCTTGTGTCGTCGTCTTGTAGCTTGTGTGGGCGCAAACTTGGAGGTAGAAGTTTGTTGACGATGAAGCTTGCGGCGTTCCCGCGCTTCATGTGTGGGATGACTCCGAAAGTCATTTGGATGCCTTGGCTTCTTGGTCTTCTCGCTTGATGGGGCCTCGATGATGTCCTTCTTGTGGCGCCGTCTTGATGTGGAAGGATCCAATCTTGACGTTGCCAACTTGTCGGATTTCTTGTCGTTGCACCATCTTGAGGTTGAAGTGAGTTGTCTTGTGTTGGCCTTGGCATTCTCCTTGAAGTTCCTTGATCTTGAGAATGAACCATAGGACATATGATGTCTTGGCAATCGAAGCTTGGAGAGGAAGTTCTTGTAGGTGAGCTCGTCCTTGTCGGAGTCGAAGTAGTTGTAGAGCTCCATCTTGTCTCTCATGCTTGTGAAGTCATTGTCGGTGTAGTACTCCTCCATGTTTGTGGATGTGTTGTCGGTGTAGCACGGCTCCATTTCTTTATCCAAGCTTACGGTGTCATAGTTGTAGTAGTGGTTCATGTCGTTGGAGCTCATGGAGTCGAAGTTGTGGTGGTTGGTGTGGTGCTCCGCTATGTCGATGATGCTTGGGGAGGAATAGTCGGTGTAGAGCTCGACGTCGTGGTTGTAGTAGTGGTGGTGATCCACCATTTCATGCTCGTAGTAGTGGTCATCCACCATGTCGTGCTCGTAGGAGTGGTGGTCCATGTCTAGCTCGTTGTAGTCGTTGTCGTTGTTGTAGTCGTAGTGGTCCAGCATGTACTCGTCATGGTCATCATGGCCTCCATATGCTCCACTCTCGCTACACATGGTTACTCACAAGCACAAGTGTATATATAGAGTGTGAAGACCTAAGAGATCAAACCTCACCTTTTAGCAAGTATTGGAACTAGTGGACCATGCCAAGAGAAACCGATAACAAAAAGAATGAAGTGACTTGAGTTCGAAAGATCCAAAAACACGCTCCAAAACACACACGGCTTATGGGTGGATAGTTATGGAAAGTGGAAAGCTAATGGAACAACCGGAAACCAAGATATTGCAATGGCAAGTAGAGAACCACAATGATCACAAAGCAACAACAAGTTGATCTCCAAAAGGTATGAAAACGCACACACGGAGATAAATGGGACTAGTGCAACCAAAATGTGAGCTAAGGAACCAAATGATCCTAGCGAAGACTATAAAGCTCGTGTTGCACAAGTACAAGGAGAGCCGCTAGTTCGATTGCAAATTATTGGTGGGCTACAAGATTTGCACACAATGCACCACCTACGAGATGTTCATCGAGATTGCGTGCTTCCTACAAGTGGTATGGCAAGTGGTGGCTTCCTTTTTCTCTCTTATTCTCTCTCTTCTCTTCACTCTCTTTTCTCTTCTCTCTTTTGCCTTTTCACTTTTTGCTCACTCACTTTGTGCCAACAAATGAAACTATATGAATTAGCGCACACAACGGTCGCTCGGAAACTACACGGTACAAGTGTGCAAATCCCAAGCAATCAAATATGAACTAGACTCAATAGGTAAGGTAATCACAAGGTAAGTGTAACATCCCAAGTATGAAAACTACCCTATAGAATGTTTGATTTCCTGTTTAATTAATGTATTGCATCATGTCATCATATTGTTGCATTTGTTTCTGTTGTGTTGCATCTGTTATTCTTTGTTTTCACCATGAAAGTCAAACAATTTCAAATGCTTGTTTTCATACTTGTTCTGTTACAACTTTTGGAACCAAAATAACAAATAAAAACACCCCTTTTATTCTTTGTTTTTCACTTCTCAATTTGTTGCTTTAATCAAACCAATTATCAAATCAATTAATTAAATCATTAACTACTAAATCATTTTCCATTTCAAACCAAGTTTCAAATCAGCACTCTTTTGAAAACATAACAATTCACCACCTGTTTTTATTCTTAAAATCATATTTTAAACCTAGGGGTAACCCTATTTAAATTGTTGTTTCCAAATGGTGTTTTAATAATAAAAATTGGTTCTATTTGGTTTCCAACACAAGCTACCATTTTTAAAACCAAAATTTTGAAAACCAAGCATGCAATGTGGTTTCTATTTACCTAAAAGGCTTAACTAATTTTTTTCAAATTTTCCTATAGACAAAACCCTAACTCTTTCTTCCAAAAGCAAAGTTACAAAAAAAAAAAATAATAAAACAGAAATAGGAAAATAGAAAGGGAGAGAGAGAGAGAGAGCACAGCAGCCCATAACCAGCAGCCCACCACTTTCCTTCTTCCCCCCAAGCCCATCTCCTTGCTGGCCCGATACCCCCTCATATCGCTGTCTTCTTCCCCACGGTGACGTTGTCACCTGTACGAACTCTTCAGAACCATCCGATCGCCTCTCCCTCGCTCGATGAGCTTCCGTACAAGGTCTCACCCCCCCTTAAAATCACCACACCTCCCTCTGCTCGAACCCTAGAAACCCTAGGCCTCTTTCCCTACCATCGCCGCCGTCCTCCCTAGCTACCTCCTCTCTGCTCTCCACTGTCTGAACCGGCCTGAACCACCGAGACCACCTCCACCGTCCCATCGCCACAGCCACCTCGGGGCCCTTCTGGTGGAAGAAATGGAACCACGCCCTCGTGCTCGTCATGTTTGTTGAAGGCTGGGAGGCGGGAGGATGGCCGAGTCGACCGCGCCGTCGCGGGAGACCTCCTCCGTTCTGCCATCGTCGACTGAACGACGACAGCTACTGCTGCAGGTGAGCGTCGCCTTTCTTTTTGCCCTCGCCCCTGTTTCTCTGCACAAGCCCTTGCGCACACGAGCCCACGGCCCTGCACGCACCCGCACTGGCACAAGCACGGGCAGCGCCCAGCGCGCCGCGACGGGAGGCCCCGTCCGCCTCTGACCGGCGATTGATCGCTGAATATCTGGTTCAGTTCGTCAGGCAGATAACTGCCGGGGAGTACAGGTTAACTCCCACCCGTATCCTTACCTGACAAGGCACCGCACACAGCCCATTTGGTTCAGCCCTGTGCGCCCGAGCAGGAGCTCCAGGGATCGAATCCCGTGGATGGCATTTGCCTCCCCAATTTCTTTTCCCTGCGCGCAACCCCCGCGGGGCCCACTTGTCATGGGCCCTGGAGGCCACCTCACCTTTCCAACCTCGCCACGCTGTCCAGGCCCACCGGCAGTGACAGTGGGTAGAGACCAGCGTGGTAACAATATCTCCGCGAATTTCCTAAAAATCCTTAATTCATTTTAATAAAGAGAATTGAAACAAAAACTTCACAAGTTAATAACTTTATTTCTGTAATTCCTTTTAACACAAGTTCTATATGAATTCTGATCCAAATTTTCTGAACTTTCCAAATATCCAATTGGTGTACTGTTTTGAAATTTCAAAATGCATTTAAAACTCAAATTTAAATAATTCAAATGCAATTTGTAATAATCCATAAATAATTCATCCCAATTCCAAATAATGCAAATAAAATATGTTTTCCATACCATTTCATCTCACCTTTTCAAATATAATTTTTGTTTTCTGTTTTGAATAATTAAAATTGCCTAAACAATTTAAATCTTGTTTAATTCAATTAAAAATTGGTTAATATTGTTTAATTCATAAGTAAATAATCCAAAGTCCAATTTCAAAATGTGAAACATGTAATCCAACTAAAATTTGATAACCTTTTCAAATATAAACTTTGTTATTTGTTTTGAACATTTTAAATGGGTGAAAACAACAAATACTTGTGTGTCACCTTAATGCACCCAAAATTTCCCTAAGTTAATAATAAAATTCTAAATTGCTACACCCTATTCTAACTTGATTCTAATGTTGTTATTTTGCTGTTTTCCTGTTGCATGCATCATACTAAACCACTAACACCTGTTGATTAGTTGGAAAACAAACAATCTAACCAAATTCCATGGGCTTTTCATATGCAACTCAAAATTGCATATCTGTCCATTTAAATTGTGCTATCCTATCAACTAGTTTATTTTGTTGCATCTATTAACTTGTCATGCATCATATTTGATTGTGCACTATGCCATGATAATGATTGCTTATCTTTCTGCAATGTTTGTTTGCTTCTTCTCGGATAAACGACGACGTTGAGACCGATGATACTTACGACACCCCTTCTAAGGAGTTAGCTCAGTACCAGGCTACTGGGTTTGCAGGCAAGTTATCACTCACATGAACCATCGTGTTCCTTTCAACATTGATTACCGATACTTTCCGTTGTTCTTTTCTGCTAGCCTTAGTAGTAGTTGTTCTGTTACGAACCCATCACATGAATCCCTTAAACCTGATATTGCCTCATCTCCCTTCCTACAACCCATTGTTTGAGCCAGTGTCTTACTAGCATGCTTAGGTTGTTTTGCTCGAGTCTGTTACCCGTTACTTTCTGTTACTATATTTCATTATGTTCTGGGGGCTCGTTGTTTAATCAATCAATCATGCTAATGTTACTATTAATAATAAACTTGATGATAAGGCACCGGCAGGAGGCCCATGAGAGGTTTTGAAGCCTGCTAGTGTCGACCCTAATAGGAAAAGGGTCTTGTCTACTGATCCATGATGAGCGCACTACCCGCATTTGGGAAGCGAGTATGGGCGCCCCCCTCAACTTGACCTGATTCGCATCTCGTCCAAATCGCCTCATTTAGTTCGTGTGTTCTATTTGCCGCATGCATGTTTTTGCGAGCCCAGGCCAGGGTGGAACTTTTGTAGTCGGCATATAGGGGGACACGTTCTTAGAGTGCTATGAGGGTCCATTTTCTTCTGGGCTCGATTAGCCGTGCGCCCAAGGTGCTTTGGGCTTGATGCGAGGAATGGTTGGTTGTGTAGAGTACCCCGCTTGGTGGGTTTGATTCCCATCTGGCGGGTTATTCTTGAGTGTACGGCCAAATTGGTGCAACCCTGCAGGGATAATCTTCTCGAGAAGCCGTGTTTTCCGCGGTTATGGATTACTTGGTGAAAGTACTGGCTAACAAGTACTCAGGACAACTTAAACTAATGATTCACAACCTCACCCAAATGATTAACAACTTGACTAGTAATAGGCTTATTGACACAATAATTTGAACCATCATTATTACAACTGTGTGAGTTATCCTCGGATTGCTTCTTTGGATAAGGGGCGAGATCCAGGATGGGTTTGTTTGAAGTTATCTTTCAGTTGGTTACAATCCTCGATCTTATCTCCTTTCTGTTAGCCGGAAGTGGTAGAATCTCTGTAGTTGGTTAGCGCAGCCAGTTGCAGCATCTTTTACATCCCTTTCCTCCGTTGAACCCAAGGCATCTGTGCTTGGTGTTGACGGGTTACGCTTTGGTGAACTGTGAGTCTTGCTTGCCAGTACGTTGGTGTACTGACCCCTTTGGGGCTGTGGTTTACGCAGACGACGTTTCCGAGGATCTACATGGTGGCTACTACTTGGAGTATGGCGAGACTGCTGACGAGTAGATAGCGGACCCGGGCAGGATCCGAGACTTCGTGGATGGGCTCCGTCTGTTTGTTTCCGGCCTCTTAGGCCTATTTGGTTCTTGTCTGTACTCAGACATGTTGAATGCTTCCGCTGTATTGTAATGATGTATTGTTGGGGCATGTGCCCTCTGAATGATTGTATTTGCTATCTCTGCTCTAATGAGAGCCATTTGCAACTTATTTCAATCTTTTGTGTCGTAGAGATCTGTTGTGATATCACTTGTTAAACGCCGTTGACGTACCATGTGTGTATGGTTTGAAGTACGTCGACGGAAGTGCCTTTGATCTCTAGCGGATAGTTTACATCGACGATGGAATAGCAGGGCTTGTGTTGTCGCGCATAAGCGCAGGCCTACCAGGAAGCTGGGACGTGGGAGCAGTTATGCCCCATAATCCAAGCATCTGCTATCCAGTTCGTACGGTGAGTATCCCCTAGAAATCAGGGTGCGACAAATGGTATCAGAGCCTGTCTGCCTGTAGGATCCCTTTTTACTGGTCGCAGTTGAGTCTAGAAACTATTTTGTAGCTATATAGGACAAATGAAACGTGAGAGTAGGAATTCTGTTCTTTTATTTCTTTCCCCACCCACCCTCCCTTTTTCTGGTAAGGAAGTGCAACGTTGTTTTCCCTTCTCATCTAAACTTTCAAGTTAGGATTTCACGAATTCTGGTTTCTCTAGGATGGTTATATCTACTAGACCATAGGAATGGAGGTGGTTGTGACATGATTTATCATGTTGCCTACTCATGATTGAGAACGGAGGCGTGTAAGCCCCGGAAGCAAATCCTCTATTCCTTAAGCAGTAGATAATGATCCTCTAGAAGCCCGGATGGGTTTTTCCGTAGTACCTCAGGAGTTTTGGTCTCGTTTTTCCCGGTGTTGCTTCGTTATCCTGTTCTTCTCAACATCCTTTTCGTCCGTTGAAATCTTGTTGTTGTTTTCCACTTCAAATCTTCTACCGGCGTCTAATCAAAACTTCCTCGTAAACTCTTATCCAGTTAAAGTGTTATTTCATACCGGAGCATCATATTCCTTTGTGTCAAAAATCTTTTCCACAACATACAACCCAATTCTGGTTCCACTAAGAAATCAAAACTCTGTTCACTCCCCGGGATCTCAAATGTTGACTTCCAAGTTCAGTCATAGAAATCAAATTCTAAATGGGAGGCCACATATTCCTCGTTACTCTCATGTTGATGATCCTGGCATTGATGTTATTCTTGGTGTTGCATTGATGTCAATAACTCCGTTCCACCCTTATTACAGATAATCTACTCTCCAAATGAATCAAATTCTATCCAGCTATACATCCTCCATACAAAAACATCCCCCTTTACTTGAAAATGTTCCGGTGGTTTCCAAATTCCCTGACGTCTACCAAGAAGTTTCCGGACCTTCTCTTTTCTCAGTAGGAATCTCGGGGCGCGATTCCTTCAAGGGGGGGCGTTTTGTAACATCCCAAGTATGAAAACTACCCTATAGAATGTTTGATTTCCTGTTTAATTAATGTATTGCATCATGTCATCATATTGTTGCATTTGTTTCTGTTGTGTTGCATCTGTTATTCTTTGTTTTCACCATGAAAGTCAAACAATTTCAAATGCTTGTTTTCATACTTGTTCTGTTACAACTTTTGGAACCAAAATAACAAATAAAAACACCCCTTTTATTCTTTGTTTTTCACTTCTCAATTTGTTGCTTTAATCAAACCAATTATCAAATCAATTAATTAAATCATTAACTACTAAATCATTTTCCATTTCAAACCAAGTTTCAAATCAGCACTCTTTTGAAAACATAACAATTCACCACCTGTTTTTATTCTTAAAATCATATTTTAAACCTAGGGGTAACCCTATTTAAATTGTTGTTTCCAAATGGTGTTTTAATAATAAAAATTGGTTCTATTTGGTTTCCAACACAAGCTACCATTTTTAAAACCAAAATTTTGAAAACCAAGCATGCAATGTGGTTTCTATTTACCTAAAAGGCTTAACTAATTTTTTTCAAATTTTCCTATAGACAAAACCCTAACTCTTTCTTCCAAAAGCAAAGTTACAAAAAAAAAAAAAAAAAAACAGAAATAGGAAAATAGAAAGGGAGAGAGAGAGAGAGAGCACAGCAGCCCATAACCAGCAGCCCACCACTTTCCTTCTTCCCCCCAAGCCCATCTCCTTGCTGGCCCGATACCCCCTCATATCGCTGTCTTCTTCCCCACGGTGACGTTGTCACCTGTACGAACTCTTCAGAACCATCCGATCGCCTCTCCCTCGCTCGATGAGCTTCCGTACAAGGTCTCACCCCCCCTTAAAATCACCACACCTCCCTCTGCTCGAACCCTAGAAACCCTAGGCCTCTTTCCCTACCATCGCCGCCGTCCTCCCTAGCTACCTCCTCTCTGCTCTCCACTGTCTGAACCGGCCTGAACCACCGAGACCACCTCCACCGTCCCATCGCCACAGCCACCTCGGGGCCCTTCTGGTGGAAGAAATGGAACCACGCCCTCGTGCTCGTCATGTTTGTTGAAGGCTGGGAGGCGGGAGGATGGCCGAGTCGACCGCGCCGTCGCGGGAGACCTCCTCCGTTCTGCCATCGTCGACTGAACGACGACAGCTACTGCTGCAGGTGAGCGTCGCCTTTCTTTTTGCCCTCGCCCCTGTTTCTCTGCACAAGCCCTTGCGCACACGAGCCCACGGCCCTGCACGCACCCGCACTGGCACAAGCACGGGCAGCGCCCAGCGCGCCGCGACGGGAGGCCCCGTCCGCCTCTGACCGGCGATTGATCGCTGAATATCTGGTTCAGTTCGTCAGGCAGATAACTGCCGGGGAGTACAGGTTAACTCCCACCCGTATCCTTACCTGACAAGGCACCGCACACAGCCCATTTGGTTCAGCCCTGTGCGCCCGAGCAGGAGCTCCAGGGATCGAATCCCGTGGATGGCATTTGCCTCCCCAATTTCTTTTCCCTGCGCGCAACCCCCGCGGGGCCCACTTGTCATGGGCCCTGGAGGCCACCTCACCTTTCCAACCTCGCCACGCTGTCCAGGCCCACCGGCAGTGACAGTGGGTAGAGACCAGCGTGGTAACAATATCTCCGCGAATTTCCTAAAAATCCTTAATTCATTTTAATAAAGAGAATTGAAACAAAAACTTCACAAGTTAATAACTTTATTTCTGTAATTCCTTTTAACACAAGTTCTATATGAATTCTGATCCAAATTTTCTGAACTTTCCAAATATCCAATTGGTGTACTGTTTTGAAATTTCAAAATGCATTTAAAACTCAAATTTAAATAATTCAAATGCAATTTGTAATAATCCATAAATAATTCATCCCAATTCCAAATAATGCAAATAAAATATGTTTTCCATACCATTTCATCTCACCTTTTCAAATATAATTTTTGTTTTCTGTTTTGAATAATTAAAATTGCCTAAACAATTTAAATCTTGTTTAATTCAATTAAAAATTGGTTAATATTGTTTAATTCATAAGTAAATAATCCAAAGTCCAATTTCAAAATGTGAAACATGTAATCCAACTAAAATTTGATAACCTTTTCAAATATAAACTTTGTTATTTGTTTTGAACATTTTAAATGGGTGAAAACAACAAATACTTGTGTGTCACCTTAATGCACCCAAAATTTCCCTAAGTTAATAATAAAATTCTAAATTGCTACACCCTATTCTAACTTGATTCTAATGTTGTTATTTTGCTGTTTTCCTGTTGCATGCATCATACTAAACCACTAACACCTGTTGATTAGTTGGAAAACAAACAATCTAACCAAATTCCATGGGCTTTTCATATGCAACTCAAAATTGCATATCTGTCCATTTAAATTGTGCTATCCTATCAACTAGTTTATTTTGTTGCATCTATTAACTTGTCATGCATCATATTTGATTGTGCACTATGCCATGATAATGATTGCTTATCTTTCTGCAATGTTTGTTTGCTTCTTCTCGGATAAACGACGACGTTGAGACCGATGATACTTACGACACCCCTTCTAAGGAGTTAGCTCAGTACCAGGCTACTGGGTTTGCAGGCAAGTTATCACTCACATGAACCATCGTGTTCCTTTCAACATTGATTACCGATACTTTCCGTTGTTCTTTTCTGCTAGCCTTAGTAGTAGTTGTTCTGTTACGAACCCATCACATGAATCCCTTAAACCTGATATTGCCTCATCTCCCTTCCTACAACCCATTGTTTGAGCCAGTGTCTTACTAGCATGCTTAGGTTGTTTTGCTCGAGTCTGTTACTCGTTACTTTCTGTTACTATATTCTATTATGTTCTGGGGGCTCGTTGTTTAATCAATCAATCATGCTAATGTTACTATTAATAATAAACTTGATGATAAGGCACCGGCAGGAGGCCCATGAGAGGTTTTGAAGCCTGCTAGTGTCGACCCTAATAGGAAAAGGGTCTTGTCTACTGATCCATGATGAGCGCACTACCCGCATTTGGGAAGCGAGTATGGGCGCCCCCCTCAACTTGACCTGATTCGCATCTCGTCCAAATCGCCTCATTTAGTTCGTGTGTTCTATTTGCCGCATGCATGTTTTTGCGAGCCCAGGCCAGGGTGGAACTTTTGTAGTCGGCATATAGGGGGACACGTTCTTAGAGTGCTATGAGGGTCCATTTTCTTCTGGGCTCGATTAGCCGTGCGCCCAAGGTGCTTTGGGCTTGATGCGAGGAATGGTTGGTTGTGTAGAGTACCCCGCTTGGTGGGTTTGATTCCCATCTGGCGGGTTATTCTTGAGTGTACGGCCAAATTGGTGCAACCCTGCAGGGATAATCTTCTCGAGAAGCCGTGTTTTCCGCGGTTATGGATTACTTGGTGAAAGTACTGGCTAACAAGTACTCAGGACAACTTAAACTAATGATTCACAACCTCACCCAAATGATTAACAACTTGACTAGTAATAGGCTTATTGACACAATAATTTGAACCATCATTATTACAACTGTGTGAGTTATCCTCGGATTGCTTCTTTGGATAAGGGGCGAGATCCAGGATGGGTTTGTTTGAAGTTATCTTTCAGTTGGTTACAATCCTCGATCTTATCTCCTTTCTGTTAGCCGGAAGTGGTAGAATCTCTGTAGTTGGTTAGCGCAGCCAGTTGCAGCATCTTTTACATCCCTTTCCTCCGTTGAACCCAAGGCATCTGTGCTTGGTGTTGACGGGTTACGCTTTGGTGAACTGTGAGTCTTGCTTGCCAGTACGTTGGTGTACTGACCCCTTTGGGGCTGTGGTTTACGCAGACGACGTTTCCGAGGATCTACATGGTGGCTACTACTTGGAGTATGGCGAGACTGCTGACGAGTAGATAGCGGACCCGGGCAGGATCCGAGACTTCGTGGATGGGCTCCGTCTGTTTGTTTCCGGCCTCTTAGGCCTATTTGGTTCTTGTCTGTACTCAGACATGTTGAATGCTTCCGCTGTATTGTAATGATGTATTGTTGGGGCATGTGCCCTCTGAATGATTGTATTTGCTATCTCTGCTCTAATGAGAGCCATTTGCAACTTATTTCAATCTTTTGTGTCGTAGAGATCTGTTGTGATATCACTTGTTAAACGCCGTTGACGTACCATGTGTGTATGGTTTGAAGTACGTCGACGGAAGTGCCTTTGATCTCTAGCGGATAGTTTACATCGACGATGGAATAGCAGGGCTTGTGTTGTCGCGCATAAGCGCAGGCCTACCAGGAAGCTGGGACGTGGGAGCAGTTATGCCCCATAATCCAAGCATCTGCTATCCAGTTCGTACGGTGAGTATCCCCTAGAAATCAGGGTGCGACAGTAAGTTGGCTCACAAAGGAATGGCAAGAGGGAGAAGATTCGGGATGATTATACCTCTCTCCGACGATCTTCACCCTATAGGATGAAAAGTTTCGTGCTTGCTCACAAAATTAGGCTTCCATGGATCATGGATATCCTGAAATGGTGATGTAGATGATGTAATTTCCTACAAAACAAACTAAAGATCACTCAAAACGGAGTCCCGAGTCAAAAGTTATGGCCAAAACGGTGAAGGAACGCGACAGTTTTCTGGGAGGCCGGCCTGGCCGGGCTTTGAGGCTGGGGTGGAGGTCGGGACGCTCTGTTGGGGGTCCGGCCTGAGGGCCTTTGAGGCCGGCCTGGCCGGGTTTTGAGGCCGGGCTTCCGGGGGACGCGAATTTGACCCGATTTTGACCTTTTTGGGCGGAAAATGGCTCCAAAAATCACCAAATCGAAGGGAAAAACGATGAAATTAAGCGATGGGAACGCAAAGGAAGGAATATCAACAAGTTTAGCAATAGATCCACGGATCAAAACCTACCAAAACGCACTCAAATCACAGATCGGTCCAAAAGCAAATTGGGGCTATTTTTGGTGGAAATTTTCGAATTTAGGCAAAATCAAGAAATTTTTTGGGAGAAAGAGGGTGTCAAATCCATGGCAACCTTGCTGTTGATACCAGATGATATAGGCTTGGCCTCTAGGGTGGCCCGATCTTCACGGATTGACGCACGAGAGGTGGGGAGATTGGGAAGAACGTGAAGAACGCACGAAGAACACGATGAACTCACACACACAAAAGGGGAGATAACTCGTGAAGCCTACGAGGGATCGCAAAACCAAGTCAACAACACGCTAATTGGAACCGATTCCTCTCACCGGCCGGTCCACCGATCCAACAGAAGCCACAAGGGGAAGGTTGGCAAGAACTACTGGAGTCACAAGGTGAAAGAGTAGCTACTTGGAGAGATCTTGATACATTCCAATAAATGAATCTATGGAGTAGCCATGGATCCCATGGGGGAGGTTCTCCACATGGGAGGGGGAGCACAAAGCCCAATTCTATCTCAAGTCAACTCTATCCTATGAAGGAGGGGGAGGGGTCCTATATATAGTAGTAGGGGGTAGATAGAGGGATACAAGGGAATATTCCATGTCTCTGCGCGCATGCAGGTAAGTCGCAGGGGAGCCGGCCTGGGAGGCCGGGCCGGTCTGTAGGGGCGCCGGCCAGAGGGGCGCAAGGGAACCGGCCTAGGCCGAGTTGCCAGGCCGGACAGGTACCCGAGAGCGTCGGCCTGGGGAGCCGGCCAGGCCGGGTCTTCAGGCCGGCCTTCCTGGCCAGCTTCCTCTTCATCTTCTCGCTTCTTCCTCCTCTTCCACGCGTACACCTTGGACGGCCTTGAGTCCTAGGCTTCCTCGGCATCTCCCCTCGCATCCGTACTCGTTGACTCATACCTAGCAATGTACGGGGGTAGATGGTCAAGTATTATACCGTCCAAAGGGGTACAAAATGGGTTATAGAAGAGGAATGAGTTCACCTTTTGAACCCATGGTGACTTTACATATGATGGAGTGTGAGACACGCCCAGTGGGATGGGTCAGGCTGCATCAGAAAATCACGTTGCAGTCGGACTCATCCGTACTGAATCCGGATTCCGGATTCCTCCGGAATAATCCGGATTGCACTTTGAAAACCCTTTTTCTGGCCCGGAAAATTTCGTTGATCTTCGATTTCTTCACCATTTCTTTGACACCGTATACGTGCTGATTTAAAACCAAATCCTTTGACAAAGTAGCACATACGGTTAGTAACTTCTTCATGTTGTTAACAAACACACAAAACAGCGAGATATCGAGAATGCACTTTCACTTAATAGTTCGTGCTCTCTCATGTTTTGTTCCAATTTATTAATAGTAAATGACCTTTCGTATAAATATTTGTTCGCATTGTTCTATTCGTAGAAGGGTATGACATTGTGGTAGCCTCCTTTGACTGTCTCATTTGAATCGACTTGGCGCATGCTCACGCATGCTAAGACTGAAAACAAAAAGTCAATAAGCCTCGATGATTTATTTTGCCTCAGAGTTCTAGTATCAATTTTATGCCTTAGTTAATTTTGTTTTGTCGCAAGCATGATTATGATAGTTGTTTCTCTCTTGATTGTCGCTCACTGTCTATTGCTAACCTTCACCTGTACTGAGTATGATCTCTACTCGTGCATCCAACTCCCAAAAACCAAAGTTTGCCAAACGTGTCCACCATACCTAACTATATGTGGTATTTAACCGCCACTCCAAGTAAATTGCTCATGTGTTTCCTTTAAAATCTTCTAAAAATTATTCCTGTTTTGTGCCCCTGTTTTAGCTCATGATGACGTAAATAGAGAATCTTTATCTCACTTGTTGATTGGATTTCACACCCTGGACTAGTGGCTTCATCCGCTTATCCAGCTGATAGAAGAGCTGGCAGCGGGGTGCCCAACCCCAAATTAATACACACAAAATCTCTTCACTATTTTTGCCCCCGATTTAGTAAGCAAAAGAGAAAGAGGGATGACCTTCTACACTAGTTGCGTCCTTCAAATGGGAGCCACTATTGTGAAATCTAGTTGGCTTGTGACGTACTGTATTTTCTGTTTACCATTCGTTAACATAAGCATACACATATTTAAAAAATATTTTCAATACCTCTGTTTAATAAAATAAAAGCTCTAGCACATGAATGATCCATGCTTCCCTCTGCGAAGGGCGTTTCTTTTACTTTTATGTTGAGTCTTCACGTTCTCACTTTACGCACCTTCTTGAGAGCAATGGATGTTATTCTTAGTGTAACTAGATGATACCCCGCGCGTTGCCGCGGGCACAACTATACAACTATGATGACGTGAAGCAAGCACTTTACTTTTCATGTACTGAGATATATAACTAAAGTATTGGACTCCTAAAATATGTTGTCATTATATTCAGAAAGATTGCAGACAGAGCCTATGGCAATATACAGATCATATTAGAAAGCAATGCATGAGGCCGAAGTCGACAAACTCAAGGATAAACACAGGTGATAAATTAATCATGGGCAAAGTATGCAGGGAACACAACAACAATATACATTGATTTTTATTTTGTCCCGTTAGCCAAATTACAGGATTCCTAAACTCATCATGTCTCGTGAGCCTAACATGATTAAAAAGCACCTACAACCTTATTAAAAAGGCTCTCATGTATTAATTCAAAACAAAAAATCGGACACAACACATGTATTAAGTGCAATGTTGCTTGTCCAGTTGCTGTACGACAAATGAATCTGATGTTTTTTGTTAATTTTCCAATGCCATCCATAGGACACAAAACTCCTTCGCACAACCAGCAGACAAAAAATGTTGGACGCAGATCAAATCTCAATTCAAAATTATTTGCACAAAAAAAGCTCAATTCAAAATTAGTTGGTATGTTTTGTGATTCAAAACGGGAAAACAGTGCATATATTAGAATGTGAGTAAGAGAAGTCTCGCCACTAAAATCAGCTTATGAACCAAAAGACATATTCAACTCCCTTTGGTGATGTTATTTAGAAGATAGAAAAATAAGACATAGAAGTACATGCAAGAAAGTTTTTGGAATTTTATAATTTTTGCACAGTTTCATCTACTTGTGAAGCACTCGCCACATCAATTTAGTCTGCATATATATCATAATATTTTGGTAATTATGCAAGGTGACTTGCAATTCTTAGCTTCAAAACAAGGACAACACTAGCGAGAAGAAAGCAGCGGGCTTTGGAGGCGAACATGGCGCGAGCTCGACGTCCGTCCCTCTGCCTCCGGTGAACCGCCCAAGACCCTTCCGTCGATGGCGTGCACGGCGCCGATGCCCCCGCCGGCGGGGTCTGCGGGTCCTGCGCTGCCGGGACCCCCGGACTCCATCCGTGGGAGGCGTTGGGCCGACGTCGCCGACGAGGTGGACGCCATGGAGGAGGAGACGCGGGAGATCGCGCGGCGCTGCTCCCCGCCGGGACTGGCGACCCTGGGAGACTTCTTGGCGGTGGCGCGACGGTCCCCTGCCGGCTAGGAGGACTCCGGGAGGTCGGGCCCTCGGCGCGGCGAGCTCGACGACGGCGGGTCCTCTCTCCGGCGCGACGAAGTCCGCCCGGGAGCGTGCGCGTCCGATGGCGGCTGCTAGCGGGTTCCTGCGGGAACAGGCAGGTGCTGGCCTGGGGAGGGAGGCTGCGGTGGTGCCTTATCCCACGGCGGCTCCTTCTCCGGCGCCGGCGCCGGCGGCTCGCCTAGGTGCGAGGGACCTGCCCGAGACTGGGTCGCGCTCTGGATCTGGTTCGAGGGGATCTGAGGGTGGGCCGGATGCGGGATTGCTGGGCCGTGGGCCTGCGGAGGTCGGCCCACGTCCGAGTCCCATTCTGCCGTGGCGTAGCCAGGATAGGAGAGCGGAGGGTGGGCCTGCACTTGTGGGCTCGCGCCGCACGGCCTCGGGCCCAGGTACGCGGCCCGTGGCGTCCTGGCTTTGGATCCGACGGGGCACGCACGACCTGGGCCTAGGGTTCGCTGCCTCTCCACGCCAGATCGATAGGTTCCGCCACCAAGCTCGCACGGTTACGCCGCTTCCTCCCCCGCCGCCTCTCACGCGGACGTTCGCCGCCGTTGTAAGGAGCCCGATGAAGCGACGCCGTGAGCCCTCCCCGCAGCATGCTCGCCGGGGGCCTCACTCCCCTTCCCCTCCCCCTCCTGCGCGCGGTGCGTCGCCTCCACGGAACCAGCCCGTGAGCCGCTACCGGCCGCCGCCACGGCGATCGCCGCCCCCGGGACGCAGCTCCCCTGCCCGCAGGGTCTCTCCAGGCCGGCGGGAGGCGGAGGGCTGCGCACGTGGGGCTCCGCCCGTCGGGGCCCAGCGCCAGGGGGCCTTGCGCGGGTCTGGTTCCCCGCAGCGGGACAGCTCCTCGAGGAGAGATGGCTGGGGTGGGTCCCAGGGACAGCGCCTGGCTCCTACCGGCCCTGGATCCCCTGGTGCGCGTGCGAGAGAGCCGGAGCTGCGGGAGCATCTGCTCCAACGCCAAGGTGGCCCGAGGGAGGTTGGGAGGAGCACGTCTCAGGGCCATTGGCGCGATGGTACTCGAGGTCGCAATGCGGGTGGATTTGCGCGGGATGACCGTGGCGATGGTCGTGCGCGCTCTCCCCGCCGGGACTCTCGCGGAGCGGCTCTGGGGGGTCCGGTGGCTCCGCCCAAGAAGAAGAAAAAGAAGAAGAAGGCTAAGGGCAAGCGGAGCAGCGGGATAGTAGGGGAGGGTGGTGTGGTGTCGCCTAGGGATGTGTCGGAGGGGGAGATACCTAGGAGTCTCTCCCACGCCGATGCGCCCAGGGCAACGCCCCATCCTCTCCCACGGGTTCCGCTCACGCTACTTGGCCACGGAATCGACTCAGGATTCTACTACATCGACATGGGAGGCGTCAAGCTCTCCGCTCCTGAGTTCCTGGCCGTGGTGACGGTCCTCCCTGACCCGGAGCGCTCCCCGTCTGTGGTGATCTCGGCGGAGTCGATCCGTGCGGCGTTCCTGCTCCTCGAGCCGGAGGCCCCGTGGGTGGTGACGGCGCTCACGCCCACTGAGTTCGCTGTCGAGTTCCCCTCCCTAGGCCTGCTCAAGGCCCTGTCCTGGGGGGAATCGATTACGCTCTCTGGATGCAACATCAAGGTTTCCATCGAGCCATCCTCCATCGACCCGACCGCACTTTCTACTCTTGTCCCTGTTTGGATCCGGATCCATGGGATCCCCATGGAGGCGAAGACCATTCACATCATCGACCAGATTGCTCAGGCGGTGGGGCGCCTAGAGGAGGTGGATGAGACCTCTCTTCCAGGGCGCGGCCCTGTCCGCCTGCGTATGCTGGTCCCGGACGTCTCCAAGCTAGAGGGCTCTCTTCCACCGTTCTACTTCGATGGGGTGGACAAGCCTCTATCCGTGGAGGTTGAGCAGGTGGTCGACCAGCCCAGGATCTCTCCTCCACCCCCCCGTCGGTCGCCGTCACCCCACCACGACAGTTCCTCTGACGAGGAAGAGGACTCCTCGGGGGACGACTCTGACCAGGGGCCTAGGGACGGGGCTTCGTCCCCGGTGGTCGCGGCCCCTGCGCCTGGAGCCGCTCCACCTACTGGTGGGGTGTCTCAGGTGGCGGATGTGGTGCAGGCATCTTCGCCTGTGCCATCTCTGTCAGTTCCGGTTGCGCCTCCCTTGAGTGCACCGGCCAGACTGACCATGGTGGATGTTTCTCGTCAGGTCTCTCAGCTCTCTATGGGGACCTCGCTCGCTCAGTACGGCTCCAACCTAGGTGAGGGCCCGGGATCTCTCGATCTGGCTGGTCTTGTGGCGAGGGCTCTTCAGGATGAGCCCTCACCTAACTCTGGCGCAGAGGCGTCAGATTCTGGTGGGGCGAGCATGGAGGTTGCTGCATCGGACTCGCCGCGGTCCCCGGGGGTGGTCTGCTACACCCGCTCGCCAGGGACCCCTCCTACTCCACCTCAGGGGTCCCCAGCGCGCCTTCCTGCGACTCCTGTCCTGGACGCACGTCCCTAGGGTGCGGTCGTCCTCGCCACTCCCGCGCCAGGAGTCTCGACGCGCCGTAGTGCGCGCCTTGCGGGAGCCAGGACAGGGGTGGAGGTCATCGAGCCGACGATGACCGAGGTGGCGGCCCGCCGGAAGGCGGCTCGCTGCTTGGAGTCGGGTACGTCTCGACCTTCCTCATCTGGCCCCTCTGCTGATTCTCTGCCGTCTGGTTCTAGGTTTTCGGTCTTAGCCTCGGTTGAGGCCTCTCACCTGGAGCAGGTGGCTCTGGACTGTGGCGTGGTTTTCCGGGGCGAGCGTGGCCCCCGGTTAGAACAAATTGAGGCGATTAGAGCGAAGGAGATTTATGAGGGGGCTCTTGCGGCTGCTCGTGCTCGATCTGAGCGGGACAACCCAGGGCCCCAGGATCCCGCCGAACCTGGGCAAGCTGAACCTGGGTCCGACAGCGGAACCTCTCCTTTGCAGCGCAGCGTGGCCGTGGCCGTGGCCACCTCCCAACCTGGGAGGAAGCGGGGGCGACCACCGAAAGACGCGTCCAGGCCCTCGACCTCTGGTAGGGCCCGACAGGTCCCCCGTAAGGGGACACCCCCCGCCGGTTCCCAATGAGTGTCTCCCTCTTGGATTGGAATATGCGGGGGTTCGGGCAGGATGGCCGACGCCGGCAGCTAGTGGAGTACATTAGGGATGAGGATCCTGATATTGTGGGCATTCAAGAAACGATTCGCCAGGACTTCTCGATTGCCGAGCTTGACAGTCTGAGTCGCCATAAGTTTGCTTGGCAGTGGCTTCCGGCGTCAGGTCGGTCGGGCGAGATCCTTCTTGGAGCTAAGGAGGACACGTTTGAGGTAGAAGATATGGACCGCGGGGAGTTCTTTTTGAGCATGTTGCTCACCCAGAGACGGACTAACCTCAGTTGGGAGGTTATTATTGTCTATGGGCCCGCGGACCATCGGAGGTCCTCTGAGTTCTTAGAAGAACTTAGGGCGAAGGTGGAGCGCTGCACCGTTCCGGTTGTCGTGGCGGGGGATTTTAACCTGATCCGGTCCCCCCTCGATAAGAGTTCGTCCAATGTTGACTTTCCGAGGATGCGCATGTTCAACGATTTCATCGCTGACATGGCGTTCATCGAGATTGAACGGGTGGGCTCTAGGTTTACGTGGACTAATAACCAGGCGGATCCGGTCCGCTCGGTCCTGGACCGCGTCTTGGTCTCGGCGGAATGGGAAGCAGAGTTCCCTCTATGCACCCTTCGGGCCGTCACCAGAGTGGGGTCGGATCACTGCCCCCTGATTCTTTCCACCGGGGGGGTGGTCCCGCCGAGGCCGAACCGATTCCACTTTGAGGACTTCTGGCTGGATCAACCGGGCTTTGTGGAGACGGTAAGGCTAAAATGGCTCGCCGCGTCGGCCTCTCCCCCGCGTGTGTATAATGCGGTGGATGTCTGGCACTTTTGTGCTAAGAGTTCACGCCAATTCATGCGGGGGTGGGGGGCCAACCGAGGGGCGGAACTCCGACGGCACAAAGCCGCCCTACTTAACCAGATCCAACTACTGGACCAGGCCGCGGATGCAGACGGTCTGAATGCAGAGGGGTGGATCCAGAGGTACGCCCTGGAGACCTCCCTTATGGAGGTCTACAAAGGGGAGGAGGTATTCTGGCGTCAGCGTAGTCGGCAGAACTGGATCCTAAAAGGGGACTCCAATACTGCCTACTTTCACGCCATTGCTAATGGACATAGGTGGAGATGCTCTATCCCACTCCTATGGGCAGAAGATATCTTGTTGGAGGCGCCCGAAGACATCTCTGACCATATTTACTCCTTCTATAAGGGGTTATTCTCAGCTACCCCGCGGTCTGGGGTGGCATTGTCGACCCACCTGTGGTCCCAGGGGGCTATGGTCTCCTCGGCGGAGAATGAGCGGCTGCTGCTCCCGTTCCTCCGTGAGGAGGTTCGTGATGCGGTCATGGACATGCGCCTGGGCTCTGCTCCGGGCCCGGATGGTGTCCCGGTGTCCTTCTTTCAGAAGTTCTGGGAGACTATCAAGGCGGTTGTTATGCCTATGTTCCAGGAGTTCTATACTGGGACCCTAGTTATGGCATGCCTCAACTATGGCGTGATAACTCTGATTCCCAAAATTCCTGGGGCGACGGATATTCGACAGTTTAGACCCATCACGGTGATAAATGTTATCCAGAGGATCTTCTCGAAGGTGTGTGCTAGGCGTCTAGCCCCAGTGGCTGAAAGACTGACACACCCCTTCCAGTTTGCATTCCTTAAGGGACGGTTTATCCACGATGGAATTCTAGCCTTACACGAGATAGTCCACGAGGTTAAGGTGCGCCATCATAAAGGCGTGTTTCTGAAATTAGACTTTCAGAAAGCCTATGATCGCCTGGACTGGTCGTTTCTCCGTGAGGTCCTTCAACGGAGGGGCTTTGACGACCGGTTCATCTCGTGGATTATGCAACTCGTCATGAGTGGTAATACTGCGATTAACATTAATGGGGACATTGGTCCATACTTTAGACCCTCTTGTGGGGTGAGGCAGGGGGATCCTATATCCCCCATCCTCTTTGACCTTGCGGTGGATTCCCTGGCGGCTATCCTAGATAAGGCGAAGGTGGCCGGCCACATCTCCGGGGTGGTGGGCCACCTCATCCCGGGCGGGGGGGTCACCCACTTACAGTACGCGGATGATACCATGATTATGGTGGAAGGCTCGGGGTTGGATATCGTCAACCTCAAGTTCCTCCTCCTATGTTTTGAGGCTATGTCCGGCCTCAAGATTAACTTTGACAAAAGCGAGGTCATAGTCCTCGGTTATCCCCTAGAGGAGCAACAACGGATAGCAGACAACCTTAATTGCAAGTTGTCTGCCTTCCCGGTTACATATCTGGGGGTCCCGATGAGCGACTCTCGAATCCTCATTAGGGATCTGGAGCCACTCATCGGGAAGGTTAGACGGAAGGCGGAACCATGGTGCGGGCGCTGCACCTCCAAGGGGAGCAAGTCCGTGCTTATTGGATCCTGTCTTTCGAGTATCCCATCATATATGATGGGATTATACTCCCTGCCGGAAGGAGTTCACGTGGCCTTCGACAAGGAGCTCTCCCGGTTCTTTTGGCAGGATGGTAACGGGCGTAATAAATACCACATGGTTAAGTGGGCTGACATCTGTGCCCCCAAAGATTTGGGGGGCATAGGTATAGTCGCGTCCCGTAAGATGAATGTGGCGCTTCTCCTGAAATGGGTCTAGCGTATCCTGCGGGAGGAGGGGGGGCTTTGGCTACAGCTCATTAAAGCTAAGTACCTACAGGGGCGACCTCTCCTCGCCTGTGAGAGACAGGAGGGATCCCTCTTCTGGAGGTCTCTCGAGTCCCTTAAACAGGATATTAGGAAAGGGTTTCGGTTTTCCCTGGGGAATGGACGTTGCATTATGCTCTGGCTTGATCCGTGGCTTCGAGCGAGGCCACTTCGATTCGAATTCCCGAGACTCTTTGCGATCTGTGCGGACCCATCCTTAGTGGTGGCGACGGCATTTAGACAGGGGTCGTGGGATATAGCGTTTCATCGCACCTTTGGTCCGGCCGAGGCCGGGGAGTGGACGGAGTTAATGGGAGCACTTCCTACTACGGTGCCGGGGGGCCCGGACCAGGTGTCGTGGTCTTTGGACTCGTCCGGGTCTTTCACGGTTAAGTCGGCTTACCGCTCCCTGTTTTCTCAGCCCACGAGGCCGTGGGCCTCCCCCCTTCGGAAGGCCCCTCTCCCACTAAAGATTAAGATATTCGTCTGGCAGTTGCTACGGGATAGGCTACCCTCTGGAATTGAGGTGGCCAAACGTCGGGGACCCGGGGATGGCTTATGCCCTCTCTGCAGGACCCCTGAATCGAGTACACACATATTCTTTGTGTGTCCCGCTGCCCGGTTTTTGTGGAACTTTGTGCGAGAGGCCTTGGGGCCGGCATGGCTGGCCTCAGACCTTGCGGAGTTCCTGGAATCCCGGGCACACCATGCAGGAGGAGGCAGACGTCTCTTCTGGCTGGTGTTTGCGGCGATGGCATGGTCGTTATGGACAACCCGTGATAAGATGGTGATTGAGAAGATTTTCTTGAGGCGGGCTTCTGACTCAGTTTTCAAATTCTTGGCCTTCCTGCAGCAGTGGCGCCCGTTGTGTAGGCAGCGGGACTTGGCGCGGTTGGACGACTCCATCGACAGACTTCTCGCCGCCGCGTGTCGCCTCTCCGCTTCGGCGCCTCCCTGAGCCGTCTCTCTAGTGTGCGTGTGTGTGTTGTGTGTGGGTTTTCTTTTTCGTTGGGCTGTATTGTGCTGTGGCCCCAGCCTTGTGGGTGTGTTGTATCTGAGACTTTGTATACCCTTGTGGTCGGTTGTTTTATTTATAAAGCGCGGCGAAAGCCTATTTTGTGGCTTCAAAACAATAGTGTACCTAAACCAAGGCTGATATCAAATCTGCGTCATTAAAATATTGTAGTAAATGAAGTGTCTTAAATGATACTCCCTCTGATTCTAAAAAAAGTCTCGCGAGCTACTATAAGCTGTACATGGTTGGTTCATTTCCAGTGAAACTTTTTTAGGATCGAGAAGGGAGTAGTACTTTGCTCGTGCTAACTCAAATTGGTAGGATTCGTTTCTGTAAACAAATAAACAAAGCACATGATTACTTTGGTCTACACTTTAAATAGCATGCATGAAGCCCTCTACAGCCATAGAAGGACTGACATGTAGCAGAGAATATATTCATGATATCTAAAGGCTGAAATCCAGTATTATAAAACACACTTCACCAATATAGGTTTGGCTTTACCTTGGCTTGCATGTATGAGAACTACTAGATGACCCGTTGCGCCGATTGGCGCAAATAACGGATTTATGCTATAACTTTTTTCCATAAGAGAAGACTATCAGCTCAATGTCTCCCTTTGTTGCTATAATTTACCATTAAAAGGCATCATGCTAATTTGGAAACTCGCCATTGAGAACATATAAAAAGTCTTATTTATAATTATTGATGTTCAATGTCCTGCTGAATATACTTGATATATGTTTCTCACAAAATATATCAATACATTGATTTAGGGTGTGTTCTCAAGTATCATACATCATTTTCTACACCAAACATTAGGCTGATTTAGCCGAGGATAACTGGAAGTGTGTAACAAGCGCACAGTACAGCGTGTAGCAAGGAAACCTACACCTGAAGCAGACAACAACTGCACCAATGAAGCTCGCATATCAGCACAATTCTCTACAATAAAGTAGAAGACTATAATAAAGTAGAAGAAAAGAACCAAAACATAATAAAGCATATCGAGAGAAATAAAAGCCTTGTGGCAATGGTACATGCCGTGCATAGGAGATAAATTCAATTCCGTAATTTGTGCATTTGTTTGAGGATATTGTAGCAAAGACACACCCGACCACATGTAGACAGGAAGAAAAGGTATCACCGTAGCTTGACAATAATAGTACATAACTCATCGAGTAGTAGCGTGCATTAAGGCGGTGAGCTCGGCCCATTAGCTCGACAACATACTAAAGAAGACACACGCGTTGAGTACCAGCGTAAGTTGAGGTAGCAAGCACTCCTAAGATACCAATAAGCTATCCACTTGGCTCCATGAGCTGACCTCATACAATAACCATCTATGAAGAGAAGGCGGTAGTTAAACAAAGACGGGAACAAATAACAGAAAATTATCGTTGCTTACTGGAACGAAATAGAAGCAGTATCCACGAATAGAACAAATATGTAATACTTTATATAAAAACACATCCACGGACCAGCTACTACTTTTTCTTCTTCATTGCCGCACTGGCCTAATGTGGACCTCTTCTTCTGTGCGGTTGCTCTACGATGGTGGCCACATGGCCGCAGCTGGTGGATGAAATCATGTAATTAGTTCATGCATACCCATAAGGTTTTTGAAACATATTAGTACATGCCAAGAAAAACTGCTAGCCTCTTGCCAGCTAGACTGCAATCTAAAAGAATGAAATAATCAATAGTGTAAGTTACGACTAAAGTGAAACATTATAGATACGGTCATTTGCTTGGCTCCTAGACCAAGGCGCCAAATCAAGCAATAGGGAAACTTTTATGAGGTTCACTCAATAAATCTGTCATAGAATTCAACAATTCGACTTTCATATTAGCCTATAGTAAAATAAGGTTAAGAAATTAGCACCATCATTTGAAGGTTTGACAAGACTTGGTTTATCTAAACTTGCAATTTGAGGTGTTAATCCTAGTCTTAATTTCCTTTGTTTGATCAAAATGCACAGCAGAAAGGTTCGAACATCTTAAGAATCTGCCTTCCTCTGTTTGACCATGAATTGAAAGTGCTTCCAAAAGGTGGGTCAGATAAGCACGATTAAGTTAAATGTGAACACAAAAGGAACTGGTATTCTAGAGAAATACTGGTACCCTTAATGGTACTGTGTACTACTTATACCTCTAATTCCACTCTACAGGTAAAAATAGAGAAAACATAATTTACTAATCAGGACTGAGGATTGAGCTATAAAGGTTATAAAAATCTTATTTTAGCTTCAAAGAATGTCACCCTACGAAAATTAGAGAGAAAGCAACAAAATTTTGGCCTTTTGCAAACAAACATGCATGTAATCTGATGGCGATAGATAACTATATAGTAAGAAAGGTGTGCTACTGACAAGGGACTGAGTGAGAAAGCCGATGGGAAAAATAACATTAGGAAAAAAAACTATCTAGAAATAATTGCATGACCAAAAAAATCATAAAATCTGCAATTAAAACAAGTAGTATACTCTTGATCAATGCCCAAAATTTGCATACATCAATGTTGTTAGCAGAGATGCCCAATAAAATTCCAAGGTTTCGCTGCTAATTAACGATAGTTAGTTCAGAATTTAAATGATTCATAAGTTTCACTTCTAATTCCATGTGGTTGGCGAGATCAGTGGAATGAAGATGTTGATGCCATGATAACATCTATGAAATATGATTTAGCAACCGAAGAGTGAGCCAAAGGAATATTCTTACTTAATTTACTATCTCTTACTTAATAAGACAAAACAAAAAATATGTTAAGCAAAACCTATCGAAATAATGGTTAGCACAGTTACGGTGAATAGACACATAGAAGAGGATGTGAATGAAAATACCTGGATGACTCTTGAGATGGAGTACCGATGGCCCAACGATCTGGGAACAAACTCTAGATCAGTGAGTAGGACGAGGTGGTACACCAAGACAACGATCTGGCATAACCAGCTTCCACAAAGAAACAACGTATCATTGACCATTTCCCTTCTTCTATGTTGACAGTAAAAATAGTATTGATCAGCTGAATCACATTACCACAAATAATATGCTCACCAATAAACAAGAACTCATTTGTATGGTGTAAAATAAACACAATCAAGAAAAACACTTTTTTTGAAGAAAAAAAAATAGATGACTACATCATTTAGCGTAAATGCATTACACATACCCTTTAACTTTTCTATGTATGAACACATTTAAAGGAGTAAATTAAGATGCCTGCTACTGGTACAAGAAGCTGAAGTGTAGTCTGGAGAGAGGGGGGTTCAAATGCATGCGAATCAATGGTGAAATGCCTATAAAACAGTCTAATGATCTCTATAACGTAAGAACAACCGAGGGGCTTGAAGAACTCACCCCAGGGAAACAACCAGAGAAGAAGATAGACTTGGAGCTTGAGGGACTCACCTAAGAGCAACCAACAGAACCACTAAGAGTGCATCCTGGAGCAAAAACACCAAAGCCATATGAACAATTAGTACCATAAGTAAACTAATATACTATGATGCAGAAAATGGACCAATTTAAAAGCATATTTAACAAATTAAAACATAAAAAAGCATATCGACTTGGAACCATCGGACGAAGCTAAGCTTATCCACATTATGGTCATCACGATCGGAGGGCTGCTGGTCAAGAAAGTTTGGACCAAAAAAGGCACCATCATTCTGTTTTAAGCATGAGAAAGCCTGCGACAAAACACGAATAACAAATACAGACATTTCGTTCCCACCGTCAAACAATTATTTATCCATCCCCACCTCCGTTTGTTGTCGTGGTGTCACTCAATTGATAAAAAAATGCCAAGTGACCTCTCTTACATCCCTTGCCACCATCGCTTCCTCCAGTCATTAGAGCCTCGTGGTCTCGTCATGAGATCAGTGCCATGGGTCGACAGCCTTGGTCCCGGTCAACAATTCTGACAAGCCTCGCAACATATATATTCAATTCCCTAAAAAGTACAAACTGGTAAAATGAACAACAGCAATTTCCAATTGGCAAAGGGAGAATGACGTATTAACATAATAAAAAATTCCAAGCATTTAGAGCCAATTAAAGCTGTCATCTGAACATCCTTGGACCTGGAAGCATACAACAATTCCCACCTTTCTCTTTCTCTAGCTATAAAAAAACAAACCTGTAGTTATAAATAGAGGAGAGAAAATGTGTAGGTACCTTGCTACCTTGACGGGGAGGGATGCATGGTGGTGCTAGCTAGATACTTTGCAGAAGGAAACAACTCTACCGATATGGTAATCAACCAGAACAGCAACAACCAGACCCTCAATCAGAACAACAACATTGGTCCCTTCCTGTTCCACCAAGTGAACCTGCAGAAAAAAAAGAGATCTCAAAAGAATCAGCTGAGGTGTCTCAACTCTCAAGTTAAAGATGCACATTATGTGTAGTATGTAGAAGACCCAAGACCCATCAAGATAAGCTTGACATGAACTTTTTAAATTAAAATTTAGAATTCACCATGACGCAAAGTATAAAATAGCCACCATTTTTTGAGATGGCAAAGCCACAAAGGTTCCAAATAAAAAAATCAGGTATGTAGAGATTAGTAAACATACCTAGTGGAAATTGGTAAAATTATTAAATAAACATCTCCAATAGAAGATTTGTAAGCCATTCATGCTATATTCTGTTAATCAATCACTTTTCGGAGTTTCAAATCAGCTAGCTAAGTACACCTGATCTGCTTTCTAATATCCAGGGTAAAAAATATGGCGGTCTAGTGTAACTTCAGATATTCTCGTAGACAAAAAGGATCATAGAAACAAATCAGAAGTGTAGTTTAGAACATATACCTGAAAACCATGTCTTGCACCCATAAGAAAGGTAGCATAACAAAATTACCACTACAGTTCCACGATGCTGAAATCTAGGGCAGCGTTAGCGCCGTCACAGATGGGGACGCGCTGACGACCTGCGTTGCCGCTGCGCCGTTCCGTCGTCATTGTCCGCCACCGCCCCTCAAAAAGTTCCGTAAAGAGCTAGTGTGCTGAAAAGAGTATAAATTTCCATAGGTTAATAGAGAATGAGATAATCGTAAGCAAAAAATAGAAGGGCATTTAGCAAATCCTGCATGTGGAGCATACAAATTGGCCTAATTAAGGACATAATGCATAAGAATATCTATTCAAACGGCTGTAATCCAACTGGTACTATCATAATAACAAATGAAGGTGAATATACTGTCAAGATTTGAATCTACAGCAAGAACGACTACTATTCAACAACGTGAAAACCCTCAAAAGAGGATACCATAATGAAACACATATTTCAAATAGGAAATCAGCTGCATGCTTCCGCATACAATATATTCAGCCCAACACTGTCAATGCCAAATTTCCACCCCTGATTACCACAACATAGAGGAGACAGAAAACGCGCAGCAACTGACCGGACATTCTTCAAAAAGCCTTGAGCAGCTTGTGCTTCATGCGCGTGCTCCCTGTCGTCGTCGCTCGGGCGCTTCCGCGCTTGTAGCAGCCATCCCGTGCACAGTGCCAAGTGGGGAAGTTGGAGAAGACACTGCCCCGGATCTTGGTCCTTATCGTCTTGGCCGAGTCGAACGACCGAGCAGGCCGACGAGTGCGTCCTGGCGCAGACACAACCCTCCCGGCCGGCACCACGGCCGCCATCCGGCTCTGTCCACGCCGCCTCCTCCCCCGGGGGACGCGCTCGTACCACGCCTCCTCTTGCCCGCCATCTCGGACGTCCCGTCCGGATCCGTTTGGTCGAGGCGCAGAAGGGCTACACCCGCACTTGACCTGCACCAACAGAGCAGGGAGACGCGAGGTGATCCGGAGGAGGACCAGCAGGTGGAGACGAGGGCGAGGGGCGCTACGGAGGAGGGGTGGAGTAGCAGCAGCAGCAGAAGGTGGCGGCGGAGGTGCATGGTGAGGAGCGGGAGGACGCGGGGCGAGGAGGCGGGGTGGGGATTGATTCTAGGGCTCCTCTGCCCAGCAACTACCGTCCGCTGCGCACTTCCACCCGATCGAACGGCCCTGCTGCAACGAAACCTGGCTTGGAGCTGAACGATGGACGGCCAAGGACACGCCACGTGGCAGCTCGGCACGAGCTCGGTGGAACTCAGGAGAAGCCTCACAATCCTTAAGCTTTTATAGAAGTAATTCATCCTACCGTTATGGTCAGCACAAATCTGAAAAATAATTCAGAACGTGTAAAACTATAATCTCTTGACTGCAGTACCATAAACATATTTGCGCATATGCTTAAATACATGTAATAATGGGAATATCTGACGGAATATATCATAATGCAATTTTTTTTTGAATATAACTGCATAGTCTTAACATAGTAATATAGAGTACGTTTTTTGGAGTGCATTTTTGTACACACTGCATTATGCATAAGATCTGCGTGCGGAAATCAAAAGAAAGTGTGGTAAATTAGTGTAGCTACTCCAGATATTGTCCGGTCCTGTGTACCTAGGGCTGCAAAACCAACAGGTGATCCTGACCATGTCACAGTCGCCTGAGTAAATATGTGGCACAACTACGCATTGCTGAAATTGCAGAGGGCGTGAACCCCCGTACTGGGGGAGAAACAGTACCTGCGGAAGACGTGTTAGAGCGTAGGGGGGCCTTGCCTAGCGTGGCAGGCTCCATCGCCTGGAAGTATCCCTAGAATTGGCGGAGGTCACCGTTCATCACCGCGGCCCGCCCCTGCAGCGCGTCCTCCTACGCGGTGCCATGCGTGGCGAGGACGGCCGCCGTCTGGCCCAGCCCCTGCGCCGCTGAGAAAAGACGAAGAGCGGTCATGGCTTCATCTGCATGTTCGTTTAAATAGAAAGACGACGGAACGGATTAGCTCCCTGCCTTCATTAAGGATTGCAGTTGAACCGTGAGATGATGAACGAATCACCTCGGCAACATGTGCTCCATTGAATCTTGTTTTAAGTGGAAGGGAATCGTCGCGGAAAGGAAGATTAACTGAGAGGAGGAAGCATAAAAAGCCGTTAATAGGTGGGTCGAGTGTTTTTTTAGTTGATCGAGTGTTTTTCGGTGAAGAAGAATAAGTGTGGGCCGCTTCATTCCATCTTACGTGTGGGCTGGATGATGGGCTGAACGGTTGTGCTCTAGTCAGCAATAAAAAGAACCAGACGTGCAACGGAACAACGAAATTAAGGGAAAATAATAATCTGAAAAAAGAATAAACATGACGGAAATGCTGACATGGCAGCTTGCTGAGGTGGATAGGTTGCATGTTGAGAGAAATAGTTAGTGGGGATCAGCTATTTAGTTTATATAGATGTGTTTGTCCCAGAACACGGTTAATTTTCGTATAATTTTGATACTTGTATCTTTGATATATTTACTTCTAGTTTTCCCTTAAACTTCAGAGGTGCCCTGACATTTATGTTTTGCTCCACACATAAGGGCAAGCGAGATACCACTTTATCAAATCCTATTATGAATATTACAATCTTGCAAATAGTTATGCTTCATGTTGTTTATTATTAATATGTTGTTATCTCTTCATGGTTTGCATAGCTATTAAGTGACAGTATCTTGCATGTATCTTATCATGAGCATAATTAAGTATTTGATCATATAGTGAGTATATTTACATCATATGAAACAAATGTGTTCGTAAAAGTCTTTTATCGTACTCAGTTGTCACTGAATTGCTTGAGGACAAGCAATAATCTAAGCTTGGGGGAGTTGATACGTCGAAAACGTATCTCCTTTTCCGAACACGTTTCTTATTGTTTTCCTCTAAACTTGTGTGTTTTGAGTACAACTAACACGGACTAACGCTGTTTTCAGCAGAATTACCTTGGTGTCTCGTTTTTGTGCAGAGAAATCAACTTTCGGGAAATTGCCCAGAAAAGACCCCATTGGTCTTATAACACCAGAAGACCCCGGGAGCCAGAAGGGGGCCAGGAGAGGGGCTAGAGGGGGGCCACACCACCCCCTGGAGCGCCCCCCATAGGCCGCGCCACCTGGTGGTGTGGGCCACCCAAAGACCCCCTCGGGCTCCCCTTTCGACTACATATTGCCTTCAACCCTAAAACCCGAGGGGGTTCATCATATTCCACAGAAACACAACAGAGCGCCACCGCCACCCCGAACCTCGATTCGGGGATCAGAAGTTCCTGTTCAGGCACCCTGCCGGGACGGGGAATTGGAGGAGATAATCGCCATCGTCATCACCAACGCCTCTCCATCGACCATCCATGTTTCCGCCATCCATGTGTGAGTAATTCCCCCGCTGTAGGCTGAAGGAGATGGTAGGGATTGGATGAGATTGTTCATGTAATAATGTCGTGATTGTTAGGGCATAGTGCCTAGTATCCTCTATTAGTGCTATTGACATTGTTGCAACTTGTTATGCTTAATGCTTATCACTTTGGACCCGAGTGCCATGATCTCAGATCTGAACATGTTATTGAATCACGATGATAATTATTGTTTCTTAATCATACCTGCGAGTTGTTTACACATATCATTGTCCGGAACCCGAGGCCCCAAAGTGACAGAAATTGGGACAACTGGAGGGGATGGCTGTGATGTGAGGATCACATGTGTTCATGGAGTGTTAATGCTTTGCTTCGGTGTTCTATTAAAAGGAACACCTTAATTACGAGTAGTTCCCTTGAGGCCCCGCTTAAAACGGGCTGGTAGGACAAAAGATGTTGTGCAAGTTCTCATTGCGAGCACGTACGACTATTCACGGAACACATGTCTATGGTTACTTAGTGCTTGGATGCTTTATCTTATTTATCTGCAATGCCCATGTCTTGATTATTATATGAACTATCTTCTCCATGCAACACCCTTTCATCTATCCCTATGCCTATAGTATTTAATCCCGCTATTTACTTCAAACACTACTGCTGCTGTTTTCATTTCACTGCTGCTATTATTTTATTACTGCTACTACTATAAAACTGTTACTACTGATAAACCACTACGAAGAAGCCACTTTCAGGTGCAGGTGAATTGACAACTCACTTGTTAAGGCTCACAAATATTCTTTGGCTCCCCTTGTGTCGAATCAATAAATTTGGGTTTTACTTCCCTCGAAGACTGTTGCTATCCCCTATACTTGTGGGTCCTCAGTGTTCATAGCCCAAAAGGACAAGAACAATGAGAAGAAAGATGAGAGGGACAAAGAGAAGCAATGGGAGAGGGACTAGAACACCAAGAACTACTTCGATCTCCAAAAGAAGAAAGTCGAGATCGATGAGACGAATGCACGGTCTACAGCCGCAGAATTGTAGCTCGCGCCACAATCTCAGGAGGGCACGATCACGACGACCAACTTGAGCACCTTGACCCTCAAAGAAGAGGACCTGGATGGGAAAAAGAAGAGGTCCTAAAATGACAAATATAACAAAATATGGACTGCAAAAATATCAATCACACCCCATTGTAGCAAAAGAATGTTTCCATGTCGGCATACAACATCGCTGATAAGTTGCAAACGTATCTATAATTTTTTATGCTCCATGCTTGTTTTCGACCCAATACCTTTTGTTTCCACATGTTTTCTATTGTTTTCCTTTGTTTTCATTGACTAACCGTATTAACGAGATGCCCCAAGCCAGTTGTTTTCTGCTATCTATGTCAGAAACTTTTTAAAGAAATATTCTCGGAAAGGGCTGAAAATCCACAGAGATTATTTTTTCCTCGGAACAAAGACGGAGTCCAAAGAACAGCCGGAGTGGGGCCAGGGGCCCAAGGGGGTGACAGGCGCGACCTCACCCTAGGTCGCGCCTGATGGGCCCCTGGAGACCCTGGCCACCTGAGGCCGTGCCTGTCACTCCCCTGGCCACCGCCTCTCGTCGCATCTTCGCCTATAAATTTCCTTTAACCATAAAAACACCGAGGACGGAGTTATTTTCGACAAAACATACAGAGAGGCGCCATCATCTCGAATGTCTAATCTAGGGCTTTTCCAGCACTGTTCCGGCACCCTGCCAGAGAGGGGAATCTTCATCGGAGGCCTCTACATCGCCATGATTGCCTTCGAACAGATGCGTGAGTAGTTCATCTCGGGACAGCGGGTCCATGGCAGTAGTTATATGGTTGTTCTCTCCCCTATGGCTCCATGTTTAGAGTCTCGTGAGCCGCCTCACATGATCGAGACCACCGTTACGTAATTGTGCATGTTGTGTTTGCTGAGATCCGATGAACCATGAGATTATAATATATTTTGTTCATGTCAATCTTAGATGCTTCACTTATATTCGTGGAGAGTTTTAATATTGTCTTGCAATTCTCTCCGGTGTTTACGATTACCTTGGCCACATAGTTGTTTCCACCTCCATGCGAGGGTTTATATGCTAGATGGTAGGTTCATGCCTCCCTTACATCTGTGCTCGAGTGACAGAAACGTGACGGATGGGGGATGTACTGTTGTCTATGGACGAGGACCACTGCTTACATTATGTATTGTTCTTAATGCATTTTTTAGTTTTACACAAAGCAATCACTTCTGAAAGTGCATTTCGTTTCCCCATTGGTTTTGTGTGTTAGTTAATAATACTAAGTACATTATTTATCGAGGTGTTGAGTGTGAAGGTGTTATTTTCAACATCCGCATCGATTACCAAAAAGTGGTGACGTTAGATCACTGAGATTTGGGACAGAGAGCAGCCGGATATTTCTAACAGGAAATTTCCAGGGCAACCGGAATTTCCGGTTAGGAAGATCCCAGCCCATTTTTGAGACAAAGACTAGCCGGAAATTTTTGGAACAACCAGAATTTCCGGTTGTGGAAGTTCGTGCTAAAAATTGGTTAAGGACTGGAATTGAAGACACAGAGATGAACCCGAAATTTAAAAAAAGGAAAGAATCCACAAATATTTCTAACCGGATAGAAGCTCAGGACAGAAGCCAACCGTATTATTTGCTCCAACCGGAATTTCCGGTAGAAGTTAACCCAGTTCGAGTTCAGATCTGAAGAAGAGAAGCCAACCGGAATTCCCGGTATCAAATTCCTGCTCAAATGGCTCTATTTTGGGAGGGGGTATAAATACCCCTCCTCTTCCTCCTTTAGCTCCAGTTCGTCCATTGCATTAAAGTCCATTTATTTAGCTCACCAAATCTCCAATTACTCCTAATCCCTCCACCCAAACTTGTTGATCTTCGGAGGATTGAAGGAGAAGGCCCCGATCTACATATTCATCGAGCCGTTCTTCATTTCCCCTCATTCACTTGAGGGATTTGAGTCTAGGGTTTCCATTGTTTGGAGAACCTAGATCTCTTGCTACACTTGGTGATTCTTGGTGTTGGGAACCCCAATTTGGTTGTGGGTGTGTGCCCCCACGCTTGTTATAAAGGATTCGATTCCTGCCTCAAAGGGGATCAATAGTGGAAGGTGGACTTGGCCATTGTGGCGTTGTTCATCGGAGAATAGGGGTGAGGCATTTGTGGCGTTGAGTAGGCCTTTGTGGCGAAACTCACACCCCTATAACGAGACGTACTCCCTTAACAAGGAGGAACTCAGGAATACATCGCGTCTCCGCGTGCTTCCTATCGGTTACCTTGTTCCCTTCTCCTTTACTTGTTCTTGTATTGTGTTTATCTTTGTTCTTGTCGTATAGGTAAATTCACCATAGTTGCATTATCTAGAGAGTTTACCTTTGTGTCAAGCCTAATGTTGAAGAAAAATTAAGATTGGTCATAGAACCTATTCACCCCCCTCCTCTAGGTGCCCATACTATCCATTCAACTTTGTTGTTGTAACTTAATACCATAGAGATTTTCTGGATAACTTTCTTGAGGTGGACTTTTTTGATATGGATGCATTGTAAGGTCCGCCCCAGAACCACTGTTCAAGGAAACCTTCGATATGCATACATTCACGATCCAGATCACACCAGTCGTGAACAACATATCTAGTTGGTACACAGATACAATATCCATTACACGGTTGCATAAACACTTACAAAGGGGACATGGTCACATGAACAAGTCTACACGAATGCCACGCAGGGCAGACACACAACACACACAACGGAAGACTAACACACACCAACGTAGTAGAGCCCAAGTCACGCCTTAACCTACAGGCTGCTGACCGGGAGACGATCCTAGTTCGCAAAGCCATCAGCTCCGTACTCCTCCTCGTAGATCTCCTTCTGAGACTCCTTCTCAGTATCTGGCAAGTTGATACCAGGGACGAAACCAATATGAGTACATTTGAATGTACTCAGCAAGACATCCATTATGTAACTTACAAAAATGCAAGTATGTTTATATGGTGTAGTAGGTAGGCTATAAATAGGGTTCACTACCCATGATATATGAAAGATATATCATAGTTGATTTTGAAAAATTTCCGTATCTTCGTTGAAGAAGATACTTCAAAAGAAAATAATATAGTTTTCTTTCTCTTGTAGATATCACATGTACAAGAGGTTTTATAAACTCATTTTGTAAAAGAAGATTTTCTCTTTGCAAATTTTTTGTAAAACAACTTCTGGCTTTTCATCATCGGTACCTCCGCGGTACAAGATTTCCTCCTTTCAGAACTTCACAAGTCCAACACCTTTTTGAAAACTCCTTTTTGAAAATATTGACACAATACTAGCTACATGGCCATTCAACTGTCCATATCTGAGGACGCGGCTACTTCGAAATAGTTGTACTCTGCAGAGGTGCACACATCCACCAGATCCAGTACATCCGCCGTGAAATCAGATAACTGATCCTAACCATCCACTATGTTCAAGCTAGAATGCGTCTATCTCTTCAGTTGAGTATAATCTCCCCGGGACCAGGTCCCACCCTTCCTAGACAGGAGACTCAACTGTCGCACCCGGAGGAGAACTTAATCCCTCACTAGGTATGTCCCGTATCTTCCACCTAGCGACAATCGGTTCGAGGGATCGACGACCTTTATAGAAAATTGAGATAGAACACACACACTAACAAGAAAAAACTTCAAGTTAAGCCCCGTGCCCATGTTGGGGTAAAGTGGCAGTACGGTAAAGGTTGTCCGGCGAAGACTAGGTTATGTGTCATTTTTGTAAAACAGCATTTTCTCAAAAATGACCACTTCCACATTCGAATAAGGCTCAGCCTTTTCCCCGGGTTTTCCATAAAAAGCCTTTGTTTTTCAAAAGAATAATTTTAGGATGTCCACTTAGGGACTAATACTTGTGATGGTAATAAATACCATATGGTGGCTATGGGCTTGGTAACACCAAGTATCAACTACTGGCGTAGTAATAGTATATATAATAAATAGTAGTCACTCAAAACTAGTTTTTAGAAATCAAAGTTCTTGTAAAACTTTCAGAAGTAAAACATGCATGATATATAATGATAAGTGTATTATAACCGCAAGCATCAGGATGACTTGCCTTAAAACTCTTAGTGTCCCTGGCCTTGAAGTAGTTTGAACTTGACGCACAGCTTCACAACTGCTTCTTCTTCTTCTTCTTCTTCTTCTTCTTTGTTTTCTAGAATCGTAAAAGAATAAAAGACACACACTCAGAACAAAAGACCAACAAACTAAGCTAAACAACACATACATCAAACAAACTTATACTAGCGCAAACACTCCAAACGTCATCGAGAAATCTATCTCACATGACTCTCCGGGTATAAAACTATCGTCAGGCAACTATATGGTTGTGAACCATATCCCACATCTTACATACCATATATGGAGTGGGTGTTCCACACTCATAATAAGATATTCAAGAAGCTAAAATATAGCTTGTGGGTGCAAAAGGTGAGGTTACTAAAATCAGAACACTCAATCAAAGTAATACCCATGACAGTGGGTATTAACAACACACAAGCAAATCATCACCAAGCAAGTTTATGATTAAACTAATGACTAGATAACAAGAGGCTACTAAGTACAACAAAAAAACTAGCAGAACAATAGCATAAGTATAATACTCATGCTAAAGCAATCATTCAGGCAATTTCCAAACAGCAAGCAAACACACCACATATGAATATGCTAGTTGTAGACTATGCTTATGTCTACTTGAAGTTATGGAATCCATCAATCATGAAAATTTAAGCAAACAACCAGTAGATAAAATCAAAGATAACATGTCATAAAAATAACCTAAAACACAACCATCACTCAAGATAATACTCATATCAACTCATCATAAAAGCAGGATTGCATTTAGCATACTAGTATGGAAAGTTTTACATAGGCATGCTATAAGAAGTAATTGTATTATACAACTATATCACATGCAACTCAAGATGCCATGGAATAATAACAGAAGTATAAATTCCTAAATATGCTAGAATAAACCATACACTAAGATAACATCACTAGAGCAAAACCACAATTTCTAGTGGTGACACTAGCTCAACACTAGAGAAGCAAACAATGCTACAATGATTATTAACTCTAAGCAAGCAAGTCATGAACATAAATACACCTACTAACAGTACCCAAAATATATAGATGCTAGTAAGCAATACCATAAAATAATTATATGAAAACATCTATTAAGCCAACATAAACAAATTCTAGTGATGCATGCTTTTCTAATTAATTTAAATAGCAAGCAACCAAGGTATAAACTACACAACCAGTGGCTATGCACTCAGTTAAAAGTTAACTAAACCTTTTCCAAAATCCAAACACTCAATTAAAAATCATTCACAAATAATCTATCAATCATAAGGAATTTATCTTATTAGCAAACAATTTAATTTTAAGCAATCAATAGGGAAACATCTCTTAACATGATACCCCTAGGGGATATTATGCTAAAAAATGAATCACATCTAAACGTACTAGTATTTACAAAGAACAAATAATATTTTCACTTGCATAAGTGAAACAAACAATCTATTTTCCATGGTGGAAAAATGACAATCAACCATATGATAAAACATGTTAATTCACACGCATGTATGGTTGGGGATTTTCATCCTCAACCAAGATGCAATGGGACCAGTGGGTTATGGGCCCACTAATACCAATGCAAAAGAGGTACTAAGCCTCTGGTTACTCATGACAAAATTAGTATACAAGATAAATAACACAAGGCTATTTATTCTAGTGAAACAATACTAGTGCAAACAAATAACAAGACTTACACATGCTTTGCTATAAATTAACATGCAAGCTAACAGAGACAATAACACCAAAATAACAGTACCAAAATGGTACTGGATCCATCTTTAGCATAGCATAAACTTAGTCAATCAGGCACACAAAGATCTAGCTCACACAACAATTCCAAATAATAAAACTAGAAGATAACAATTGATATTCCTATTTTTATTTAACTTTTCCAAACATGCACACACATTCTAAGGTAGATGTAATGCAAGATACAATCTAATAACAAGTGATAACAACCCTATACATGCTAGGAAACAAGATTCAATCAACCACACATTTCATTTCAAACAAAACACACATACAAACAAAAAGAGAAAAGTGCTGTTTCTAGATCTGCTCACCAAAAATAACCTAGAGCTCCAAAAATTAATCTAAGCTAGATTACATAGATCTAGTCAATAGCAAATTCATCCAGTTAGATGTACTTAAAAAATCATTTTGAAACTCATTCTAAAAAATCTTAGAACAAGCACACTGGCCTTTTACAAAAATGGATGGCATTTCCATTTGGTAGCTCTCCTTGATGTGAGGCCAAGTCCCATGGATAGATATGTTCAAGAGCTATCCAAAACATTTTAGTTTTTCCATTTTAGTTATAGATTCAAAAAGTTATGTTCAAAACATTCTCATAGAATCTTTGTGGCAAAACAGTCAATGTGAGAAACCAATGGTCGAAAACTCAGATCTGCAATTTTGATGTGGTTAAGAATACATAATGTTAGGTCCCTGATTTTTGGTAGATTTTATTTTGCTTGTTTGGTATTTTTCACACGTCCAAAGTAAACATCCAAGTTTCTGTTAAAAACAAAAAGGAAAAACAAACAGAGCAACGCGTGCTGGTTCTCTGCGGCGCGGCCTAGCTAGGCGGCCAGGCGGCCCATCTGCGCTCAGCGCGCGCGAGCGGGCGCATGAATCGTCCATGTTCAAGCTTGGCCATGGATCAAAGATCCAACGGCGCGCGGTTGTCGTCATCCTCACCCTCTCTTCTCTCTCTGCCTCGAAACGGACAGGCGACGGGAGGGCTCGTGGAGGCTCACCGTGGGCTCGCAGAGGGGTGGCGCAGGCTCGGGGGAGTTGCTGGAGTTGAGGGGCGTCACGGGGCGCAGTCGTTGGCGTCGGACGCGGTCTCAGGCGGTGGCACGGCACAGGGCGCCCGCGGCGGCGAAGTCGACGGCGGCGGCTTCCCTGCAAGAGAACGACCACGGGAGGGAGTCAGGGAGGATCAGGGGGATGAGGGGAAGTGATCTAGGGCAGTGGGGAGGGAGGAGAAGGATCAGGTCGAGCAGAGCTACCTCAAGGCCGTGGTGGTCACCGACGGCGAGTTCACGGGCCCGGGGGCTTCCAGGGGCTAGGCAGGGCCAGATCTCGACTCGGGAGTGGTGTGGGAGAGTGTGGGGAGGGCAGTGGCGCAAGGGCTTGGCTCTGGATACTTGTACTCGAAGGCATGGGTAATAAAGGAAAAGGGAGGGCTCGGGTGCTATGCCAATGGATGGCATGAGGGCATTCTAGGGGGTTTTGGTCATTTCCTTTCGTGCTCTGGATGTCCAAGGCCAAGAACACATGGGGGCAAGTCCAATGCTGGCTCTTGGAGGCAAATGGAGGCAAGGGATAGGTCAAGGGGTCAAAGGTATGGGCCTCCATACCATTCCACATCACCTCTTCTCTCTGTTTTCCTTCATGTCCAAGGCTTCTAGAAGATAACCATGGCATCCTGGTTTGAGTTGGTACTGTGGTAAACACACTAGGCATGGTCACACTTCCAAATTGCAAAGAAACACAAAGAAATCAACTGATCAAAAGTGTATCTGTTACTGTTCACAAAATTCAGTAAATTTAGTTTAGACTTAGAAAAATTTCCATGTGTTGGAAACAGATAAAAATATCAAAAAGTTGGGGTTGTTTTCAAGGTTCAAATGAACCCCAAAATTTGTTTTCAAAGGGGGAACTTGTTAACAATGTTATAAACTTTCAGAAACATCTTTTGAAATAGTTTAAGGCCATGAAGACAATGTGGAAAAAGGTGTACTTTCTGTTTTTCTCTGTTTTCCAAAAATGCCTTTTCTGCCTTAATTTTATACCACAAAAACAACAAGCAAAAGATAACTTTTATTAATCCAAAAATAAATCTAAGCTTATGAATTTGTAGTACATATATCGAGGATCAATTAAATGTAAAGAAAACATAAAATAACATTTTATATCCTAGTGAAAACAAAGGTAGAAAACAGGTACTTGGCTATATTTTCAGAGATTGTTTTCTATAGAAAACTTTCATAAATCATTTTGAAAACTTGTTTTCTTGGATCCAGCAAAGTTAAAAGTTTGTTTTAAGATGAAACCAAGAATAATCCAAGTCTTGGAATAAATATCCACTCAAACCATATTAGGAAAACATCAGGGAAAAATATCAGGAAAATAATAGAATTTATTTTCAGGAAAAATTTGGTATTGGTTTTATCCAAGAAACAAAACTTGTGTTGCAAATATGATTGAGATCATAAACACATGTTAGTTAAAACAATCTTGTTGTTTAAAAAAAATTGTTGGCCCTAATTTTTGTCTTCTTAAGCACAGTACAAGAATCCAAAAACTGGGGTGTGACAGACCTTCCCCCCTTAAAATAATCTCGTCCCGAGATTCTTAGGCAAGCAAAAAGAGGGTATGGTCAAAACAACAATGTTAGATGATTTTGTTTTACAGAAACATGTGCTTGGTTGTTGGTAACATTAAGCACATGTGCTTCCCCCCTCTGATTAATCTTACCAAAATCCACCGGCCGTTGAGTTTTCTTTTCAAAGGTCTGGGTGCCATGTTCTAAACCTCGAACTTATTGTTCCTAAAAACCATCATATCAAACTAGGGGTTATTCTTTAGACAAAAGTACACTTGCTTTCATTCTGATAAGTTTACCTTACCACTATTTTTCCTGTGGGGCAAAGCTCTCTAATCACTAAATAGATCAATCAATGGGATATCCACCAATATTTATTTAGCATGAGCTTTCCATTGCTCACCTCCTAAAATCCAGGAAAATCCACTATCTTCCTCTTACTCTAATATAGTCAAGTCTCAAATCATTAGTTTCCCTCGAAGGTATTTTATCAAGATCATAATGCTAAGGCTAAAACATCAAACTCAATAAGCATATACCAACTTTGTACTACTTCTATAAATCCTTTCAAAATATCCAAACTCCTATCTCATGACCCAGGCAAAAATCAGTTTTCCCCAAACAATCTCGATAGAGCGTGACAAGCTCTGAGAATATATCATCGAGAATAATCATCTACTAAATCCAAGTTATATTGATTTTTCCTAAAATCCAAAACCATTTTTATATCCACCAATCTCTTCCTATAGAAAATCCAATATGCCTCCAACACATCTATAATCAAAATCAAATACCTATTTCAGTCCAACATAGTTTTCCTACTACCATCAACCTTTTTGCTAAAATCCAGCATAAGAATCACCTATGCAAACCATTATCCTCATCATTCCGACATCACCATCTATTCTCAATATATTAGCCCTAATCAATCCAATCTCCTTATATATCAAGTGTCTCCTAAAATCCAATAATTTCCACTAATCTTTCTAAACCTCAATCATTTCTTCAAGCTACAAATTTTAGTTACCGATAACTTCCAAAGCTTTGGGGTCCACAACTGGTTATCCCCGGATATTATATCATAATGCAACTAAAATCATGTGATCCTCAATCTTTCATTCCCAAGCTAAAGCTGAAAAGAGATTTCCTACCATGTCATACCCAGAATCTATTCCCTCCAAAAGGTATGATGGGGGGATGGTAACCCGGTATGTTCATGCCTAGGTGAAACCCGGCCCAAGGGAATCGCACAAGACCCGACCCAAGGTGAAAGAGTTTCTAGAAGGCCCAAGGAGGAGCGTAGGTCTTGTAACCCGTACCTTGAGGATCACGATTAGGAAACTTAGGGTTGTATGCGGTTCCGGGTAGGATTCCGGGTATGCCTTGTATAGGAAGCCAGAGAGCCGGGCGAGATATAAACCGGCACCTTGGCAGAGAAAGACAGAAGAGTTTCACCAGATATTCGAGTATCCTTGTAACACGAGAGCTGATAGTTGTAACCCTAGATCGGAGACTCAGCGACATTGAAGCCCGAGCTACTAGATCACCAGATAACATGATTTCCCCCGAGCTAAACCCTCTCCCAAACACCAGAGTCGATTTGCCCCAAAGTAAGTTACCCCAGGTAACGTCTGCCGTGATTATCCCAAAACAGTGGGTGCCCACAGTGGGGCCTACGTCCAAGGGTGTTTACATCACAGGAGAAGCTCAGGAAAACATGAAGAACCTCGTCATCGGCGAAATCATCACCAACCCTGAAGGAGAAAAGATGGTGGACGACTTTGGTTGGGGACCAGAGTCGGATCTGCTGGAAACCGGATCTATTGTTACGATCGGCCGGGTCAACGTCTTTGTCGGTATGGTACGTGCATCTAGTTCTGTTCCTGATAACATTGAATATGATTCTATGTAAGGAGAAGCAACCTGCGTTCAATCGGACGGAGAAGAATCGGTTGGGACAGCCGATCCAGAAGAAGAGCCAACCACGAAGAGGGAACAGCCGGAGGAGCCGGCATGGACCCCGCGTGCCCGGGTCGTAAGAGAACATGATACCGAGTCTATCCTGCACCTGCTTGAAGACCGGTACGAGGAAGATAGCTGTGATGAAGAGGAATACGAATCATCACCAGGCATCGCGCGCAGGGTCGCGGTCTATACAGCCCCTGCAATCAATCTTAATCAGGGGGATGTAACGACGGCCACGGCCGAAGCGGCGCGAGCGCTGGCCCAACAGCAGGCGCCGGTTGACGAAAACCCGGTTGTAGCCCGGGTCGACGGAGAGTCGGCTTCTGTGACCAGTCATACCGGAGAAAGTGAACGGCAAAGGAACATGTTTGGATTCACAGCAAACAGAACGCCGGGTGCGGGAACCTCGTGTCACGCCCCGGGATCGGGCACTATGCAGATTTCAGCATCCCCGCCAAAATCCACATAATAACCGATTCCAGGTTGCCACTTGTGATAACATTACAACAGTTCCCGAATAATCCACAACAACAACAGAAAAGATATATACAAGGGGACTCAAACGAGTCAAGGATACAACTGATACAATACAAAGATCCAAATAACAGCGGAAGAAACAACATAGCGTCTGACTACGGACAAGATACAAATTGGACTAAGAGTGCTGAAGATAACCGATGGCGTCCAATCCCTGCCCAAGCCAAGCCGGAGGGATTCCCAAGCTAACGTCGTCAGACTTCAAACCTGTTGACTGCAATGTGGAATATGCAGCCACAAAAGGGATTCGTGGGTCAGTACGGTTAAGTACTGGCAAGTGGATAAACCATACTCACAAGATACCAGCGTAACCAATCATCACAAGATACAAATACTTTGGGTGCAACGGAAAGGGAGGGATTATTGCAAAGGAGCGGCAGCGGGCTGCACTAACTAACTACAGAGACTCGCTACAACATCCGGCTAACAGAGGGGGATAAGATAGCGTATCAGAACCAACTACAACTACTCACCAAACAATACCCATCCAATGTTACCCCCTACTAAGGAAGCAACCCAAGGAAACTCACACGGTTGATTAAGGTGACATTCGTTTTTATGGTGGAGGTAATCTATATTACTAGTCAAGTTATCATCGTTAAGTGTAAGTTGTCTGAGTACTTGTTAGCCAGCACTTTCACCAAGTCATCCATAACCGCGGACAACACGGCTTCTCGAGAAGATTTAACCCTGCAGGGATGCACCAATTTAGCCGTACACGTAAGAATAACCCGCCAGACGGGGGATCAACCCACCAAGCGAGGTACTCAACACAACCCAACTCTTCTTCGCATCAAGCCCAAAGAACCCCGTGCAGTTGAGCGCACGGCTAATCAAGCCCCACGAAGAAAAGGGGACCCTCATAGCACTCTAAGAACGTGTCTCCCTAAATGCCGACTACAAAAGTTCCACCCTGGCGCCAAGGGTTCGCACCTGCATATGCATGCGGCAAATGGAAAACCCGAACTAAATGGGGTGATTTGGACGAGATGCGAATCGAATCAGAATTGCGGGGGGCGCCCATACTCGCTTCCCACATGCGGTTAATGCGCTCATCATGGATCAATGGACAAGACCCTTTTCCTAATTAGGGTCGACACTAGCAGACCTCAAAACCACGCCGGGCCTCCTGCCGGTGCCTTATCATCAAATTATTATTACCCAAAACATTAACATGTTGTTGATTGAATTGAAACCCAACTATCAAACTAAACAGGTGATAAGACAGACAACGAGACTTGAGCGCAAACAACACTAAGCATGCAACTACGACACAAGGCCAACAAGGTAAACAAACAACAGTTAATAGGAAGTGGGAGGAAGGCTATATCATGGCTGCAAGGTAAGCATATGATAGGATCGAGACACAAGCATCGAATCAAAAGGCTAGAATAAGAACAACGGAAAGAATCGGTAACAAGTGATGAAAGGCAGCCATTTGGCAGCAAGTGAGTATACTTGCCTGGAATCCAGCAAGTAGAGGTACATCCGAACTTGTCGTTGCTCACATCATCTCAACGTCCTATCCGCGAAGAAGCAACGAACCTCGAACAAACACCGGATGCAACAATTACTTCTACGGTAAAAGATCCAGCATGATCAAGATATGGATGCATGACAAGTTTAAGGATGCATCAAAGATAAACTAGTTGACATGGTAAACATATTTAAATGGGCCCATATGCAATTTGGATTGCATATGGAAAAGCCCATGAATTAATGTTGAATTAAATGATCTACAAATAGCCATCATGTGGAAGTTGATTAGAATGATGCATGGATGATGAAAACAATAAGAAAACAACAATAGTTTCAATTTGATATGTTGTTTACCAAGTTTGGAATTTTATTTATTAAGTTATGAAATTTGGCTTCTTAAGTGAGTTACACAAACATTTATTGTTTTCACCCATTTTAAAGGTTCAAAACAGATAACAAAATTTATATTTGGAAAGAACACAAAATTTTAGATGGAAAACATATTTCATTTGTTGAATTTGGATTTTTGATGAGCCAGTTATTAAATTGACAACTTTAAATGCAATAATTAAGAAATAGTTTTTTTCAGCAATTTAATTTATTCAAAATGGAAAACAAAGTTTATATTTGCAAAGTTCATGAAAAATGGGATGGAAAACATATTTTACATGTTGGAATTGGATTTGAATTGCCCAAGTTATGAATTTTGCAATTTAAAAGGTTTATTTAAAGCATTGAATTATTGCACCACTTTTAATTAGGAAAAACATTAAACAAAGTTGATGTTTGCAAAGTTTAGAGAATTTTGATTGGAAAACATATTTTACTTTTCAAATTTGGAGTTAAAATGAATTAGTTATGATTTATGCAATTAAATCAATTTAAATTGAGCCGGAAGCCCAACATCTAATTTAGGAGGTTCACGTTATTTATTTACCCATCAATATTAAGCGTTGAGTTAACATGGCGAGATAACATAAAGATGAGCTATGCAATTTTAAATGGAACCGGGACAATATTTAATTATCCCAACTCATTCCATATTTAATTATTAGGTGACATTACTATTACCCGCACCCACAAGATGCAATGCAACACATGAATGAGATGACATTTTAATTATAGTTGATATGTTATAGAAAATAGGGCATAGGTATAGGGGTTTGGGTTTGGGGTGCACACGTGTGGAGAGGATCTTTGTGTTCGACGCCGGAAAGAGGAGATCTTCGGGGCAACGCCGGTGTCTTCATGACGTGGAGGAAGTAGACGTTGTAGTGGAAGTAGTCGACGTAGGGGAAGTAGCCGTTCTCAAACCACATGATCATCGTCGTCGGAGTAGTCGTTCAACGTCCGAAATCGATGTAGTCGTAGTAGTCGTGGGCGAGCCGCAACATCGTTGTCTTCGAGGTTGGAGGTGATCGTGCCGCAACTCCGGACGATGAGAAAGTCATGGACGCGCACGAAGGCGGCCAACGCAAAGCGGACATGGCGAAGATCTTGGCGCATCGGTAGCCGTCTGTGTCATCGTAGTCGTTCGGGCGCCGTTTCTGTTGGGTCGTTGGAGATCTTGTCGACGCGGTACGGTTCGGTGGGCATCTCGGTCACAAGGACACGGGCACGAAGGCCTCAGCCACACCACACCGAGCATGTGCATGAACAAGTGCCTCGTGATGTTGGAGTTGAGGTAGTGGAGATGAGTGTCAACGCCGGGGTTGTAGTCGTGCACTGTCGTCCCGCCCGCGTCGACGAAGTTGCAGCAGCGGCACCACCGCAGAGACGTCGGCACAAGGAGCATCTCATCATAGGCGCATTACCTGCGACGAGCCACAACAACGGTACCTGGCCATCGCACCACCACACATCCTCGCCGCACATCACCAAGAGAACCTGAAGACGCGGCTGCCCGCCCACCAGTACCATCCGAGGCCGTCGTCGTCCACCCGCAGCCGCCAAGCAGCCACCATCGCCCATTGGACGCTGCAGCCATAGTTCGCCTCCGAGCGGCGCGCTGTCCAGGATCTTGGCCCCTACCACGGCTGATGAGGAGGATCTCACGGGTGGTGCCCAAGCCACCATCTTCCACCCGCTGTGCGCGCGACCGGCCACCATCGCCCAACAGTCGTGAGGGGCCACACAGCAGCTGGCCACCAGCCGCTCTGCACGGACGAGTGCGGCGCCGTGGGAGCAGCGCGACCATCGTGGCTTCACCATGCTCTGCACCACCAGCCGCCGATGCAGTGGGAACGAGGAAGAGAAGCGGGAGGGGATTTGGGGAGGAGAGACGCGGGCGGCGACGGAGCCGGCCAACAGCGGCCGAAAACGCTGTGGCGGCGCCTCCCGCGCGTGAGAAAGAGGGACAGAAACGAAGGGGATTGGGGGAGTGGGGCGGATAGAGGAGGGGGGCAGGGAGCCGGAAGTGCGGAGGGGAACCGGGGGCGGCCGGAGAGGATGGGGCGGAGCTCGAGAGGGGCGCGGCCAGGTCATCGCCGGCGGGTGCGGGTGGAGGCGGAGGTGGGAGACGGGGTCGCGGCCGAGGACAGAGGGGATGGCGGGGGAGCATGGCCTCCTGGCCGGGAAGGGAGGCGAGCTGGGCTCGATTGAGTGAGAGGGAGCGGCCGGAGGGGCGTCGGTGTGCAGGGAGGGGACGAGCGCGCGGGGCGCTGGGTCGAGCGACGGGAGGTAGGGGACGAGGGGATCGAGCGCTGCTCGCTCTCTCCCGTGCGTGCGTGCGTTGCGTGCTGTGAGGGAGTGGAGGGGCCCGATTGCGAAAAGGAAAAGGGGGCGGGGGCGGCTGCAAAACTGCCAAGGGGAGATCGGTGGGAGCTAGGGTTTCCTAGGGTTCGGCCTGGTGGCCTCCGGTTGGGCCTTTGGGCCTTGCCGGTTGGCTGCCTCCCCAACCAAAACATTTTTTTTGTGTGTGTGTTATTATTTTTCAGATTCGGAAATTGTTTTGGCATTAATAAAAAAATAGATTTAGGCATCAAATGTATTGCAGGAGATTTTAGAAAAACAAGACTCGATGGATTTTAATTTGTTTGCAAGTTTTGAATGAATGGTGATGCATGATGGTATGATGTGAATAAGGAAAACAAACAAGATCTAATGGAAGAAAACCCCGGGTGTTACACCTCGGCTCCGCGAAATCCGGCCCTGTTCAACAATAACCTAATCTTGGATCCCACAGTGTTAGCGACGGTGATAACCCCAGAAAACGCGGCGGCACGTGCCCGAGATCTGGATGTGGCCCGCCGCGCATTGGATCAACAAAGGAGAGATATCGAAGCCGAGAAACAAGGGATGGCCGCACGCCAGCGCGAGTTGGAACAACTGGAGAATCGCCTTCAAACTCAGTCGACCAGGATTTACAAACAGAGGCACCAGACGAGATTACCGGCCACCGGCGGGAATTTACAGTCAGGTACATTATTCGTTACTCCTCAGGATCAACCAATCCCGATGGTGAATCAAGAAACCGGATATCGAGCTGCAACCCTGGGAGGACAGCCGGCAAACGTGCAGGCCGGGTTACCCATGTTGCAAACTGGGATCGCTGTTGGCAATACCGCACCACCACCACCACCACCACCGCGATTTCATACTCCACAGGGTCACTTCATCAATCCCATGGATAACGTGTACGCCGCGACTCTAGCGCTCGACCGTATCCCACTGGGAGAGACGCCTCGAGAAATCGAAACTCGGCAGGCCATAGAGATGCTACGCACCGCAGTGGCTCAGCAGGCAAATTACTCGGATCATAGAAGTGGTTTGCATGGGACACCGTATGTCAGCCGGAAACCCGGGAATACCGGGTATATTCAGTCAAGCTCGGCAAGGCGGAGGGCAGAGCAGCAGCAAATGCCGCCTCCTCCCCATAGACCGGCAACGCCTGCCGCATCAGCAGCGCAAGCCATTGTAGATAGTTCTCGAGACAGGCGTGCAGCGGCCGGGTCTGCGGTACGAGGGCCGGTAGCGGTTGCACCCCCCGCCGCACCAGCTGCAGGATCGCACGTTTCCCGAGTAAGGCCGGTACTGGCAAACCTCGTCGGACCTAAGTGTTTATCGGATGCCATCAGGGCTGAGCCCTACCAGGATAAATTCAAGGAGCCGGGTAAAGTGGTTAATTATGAGCCGACCATGGACCCAGAAACCTGGTTGAGTAGTTACGAGATGGCTATGTCAATTCGCAACACATCCGAGAATCTCCAAGCTAAGTTTATGTATCTCATGATGTCCGAAGGAGCAGCAAAGTTGTGGTTCAATAACCTGCCTGAAAGATCCATCAATTCATGGAGTGAGCTGAAAGATGCCTTTATCAAAAAAATTCATGGGACGTGCCGAAAGCTATTCACGATTGACGATTTAGAGCGATGCGTCCAGAAGAAGAGAGAGTCGGCGCGCAGCTAGGTGCGCCGGGTTATGGAAATTCTCCACTCTTCCACGGATATCCAGCCAAAAGATACATTGCAAGCTATGGCAAAAACGTGCAAATACTTACCCTTGGTGCAAAAGTTGACACGCATGAAATCTAGTCGGCACGCCTCGGAGGTTACAATGGGAGAATTGATGGACGCTTGCAATAAGCACGCTGCTACAGACACAACAGAGGAGGATGTTGATGACAAAAAAGCGAAAGCCAACAATGGTAGACCCGGCAATGGGGCTGCACCGGGTAATAACGGAGGAAATAATGGAAATAACTAGCACAAGCGCCCATACGAAGGAAATTCCGAGTTTGTTGCTAATACAGAAGCCAGGTTTGCAAGACCCAGGGCAGAGGAAAATTTCAACGGAGGAAACTACCAAGGACCACCGAGACCGGCTAACCATATAGAGGCCTTCAAGATGCCCTGTCCGCGTCATAGCAGGAATGGCAGGCCGGCTAATCATTCATTGGAGCAGTGCGTAGACTTACAGAGGTGGAAGAATGAGAAAATACATAAAGCCCTGCGAGGTGCAGGCCGGGGAGGAGGACCGGGTCCGGGTGGAAACCCGGGCAACGGGCCACCCCCCGCTGGCAACGCAGGAGGTGGCAATCCGGGTAATAATCAAGGAGGCGATGGGGGTTTCCAGGCCAACCCAAAGCAGTTAGGACAATACCACGTTCACACTACCGGGACTTCCAACGGAGATAGAAAGATACTTAAAAGGGCCGTAAACTCGGTTTCTTCAGGTGTTTCGAGATATTTGAGATGGTCAGAACAAGAAGTAACATGGAGCAGAAGGGATCATCCAGAAACGATAGAACATCCGGGTGTGTTAGCTTTGGTGGTTGCGCCACAGGTCAATGGTTACGAGCTGAAAAAGGTTTTGATGGATGGTGGAAGCAGCATTAATATCTTGTATTGGGAAACCTTCCTACGCATGGGGCTCAAGGAGTCTCAGCTACAGAAAAGTTCCACAGTTTTCCATGGAATTGTGCCGGGTCACTCGACGTGTCCCGAGGGAAAGATAACACTAGAAGTCGCTTTTGGAGAATCCAAGGACAATTTCCGAGTGGAATGGCTCACATTTGAGGTGGTAAAATTGCGCAGTCCTTATCACGCGCTGTTCGGAAGGCCGACTTACGCTAAGTTCATGGCCAGGCCATGTTATGTGTATTTACAGCTAAAGATCCCGGGTCCCAAGCAGACCATTACTATACATGGGAACCGGGCTGTGGCAGCGGAATGTGATGAAGGAGATGCGGCAATGGCAGAACAGGCTTGCAGGAAGGAAGAGCTCAAGTATTACCGGTCTCAAGTAGACCCGGAAGATATAACTGCTTTGAAAAGGCCGAATACGGAGGACGAGAGAGCAAAGTTTAAAGCGGCCCAGGATACCAAGATGGTGGCTTTTGTCGAGGGTGATCCCTCCAAACAATTTTCCATAGGTTCTAACCTAGACAACAAGCAGGAAGAAGCACTTATCGATATGCCGGGTATCCCGACCGAGTTAGCTGAGCACAGTTTGCATGTTGATCCCAGGTCCCGGCCTGTGAAGCAGGGTCTGAGAAAAAATGAATGAGGAAAGGAGAAAGGCTATAGGAGCGGAGATAGCTCGGCTGCTCGCAGCCGGCTTTATTATGGAAGTTTTTCACCCGGAAGGGTTGGCAAATCTGGTTCTAGTGCTCAAAAAGAACAACGAGTGGAGGATGTGCATAGACTATACAAGTCTCAACAAGCATTGCCCAAAGGATCCATTTTCCCTTCCGAGAATAGACCAGATCATTGATGCAGTCGCAGGTTGTGACTTATTATGTTTCCTGGATGCTTATTCCGGGTATCATCAAATAAAGCTCAAAAGAGAGGATTGGGAGAAAACTTCGTTCATAACCCCCTTTGGTGCTTTTTGTTATAAGACCATGACCTTTGGGCTGAAAAATGCAGGCGCAACGTATCAGCGGTGCAAACAGAAGTGTTTTGAGGATCAAATTGGACGCAACGTTCATGCTTATGTGGATGATGTGGTGATTAAAACAAGGAAAGCTGACACTTTTATAGATGACCTAAAGGAGACCTTCAAGAACTTGAGGAGATACCAGATGAAGCTTAACCCAACTAAGTGCGTGTTCGGGGTGCCGACAGGAAAGTTACTCGGCTTTATCGTTTCTGAGAGAGGAATTGAGGCAAAACCAGAAAAAATCAAGGCCATCCAGAGCCTGAAAAAGCCGGAAGGCCTGAAGCATGTTCAGAAACTCACGGGATGTGTGGCAGCACTGAGCCGGTTTATATCTAGGCTTGGAGAAAAAGAAATACCTCTATACCGACTCTTGAGGAAAACCGACAAATTCGTGTGGGACCAAGAGACGGACGAGGCATTTGAAGATCTGAAAAAGCAGTTATCTAAGGCACCGATCCTGGCAGCACCGAGTCCCAAAGAGACCATGTTATTATACATCGCGGCCGGGCCTTGGGCGGTTAGCACAGTGGTTGTGGTTGAGCGCAAGGAGGGTGGGAAAGATCACCCGGTACAGAGGCCGGTTTACTATGTGAGTGAGGTCTTATCAGAAGCAAAGCAGCGTTACCCGCATTGGCAAAAGCTAGTTTTTGGGGTCTTCATGGCCAGCCGGAAATTGAAGCCATATTTTCAGGAACACCCCATAACGGTGGTTAGCTCCATACCCATGGAAGATATTATCAGAAATTCAGATGCGACAGGTAGAATAGCCAAGTGGGCCATTGAGATAGGAGATTATCACATCAACTACGAGCCTCGGTCTGCAATCAAGTCCCAGGCCTTGGCTGATTTTATCAACGATTGGACTCACACAAGCATGCCCACAATGATGCCAAGTTCCGAGTCTTGGGTGATGCACTTTGATGGTTCTAAGCAATACGAGGGATCAGGAGCCGGGGTGGTACTTACATCACCTAAGGGAGATAAGTTGATTTATGTGTTGCAAATTCACTTTGATTGCTCCAATAATGTGGCCGAGTATGAGGCCCTATTACACGGACTACGAGTAGCAAAGGAGATGAATATCAGGCGAATAAGGTGCTATGGAGACTCGGATCTTGTGGTACAGCAGGTCTCTGGAACCTGGGATAGAAAGGATGCAACCATGGCAGCATATCGCAGAGAGGTAGACAGGGTGGCCGGGTCTTTTTCCGGGTATGAGGTGGAACACATTGATAGGCGAAAGAACGAGGCAACAGATGCACTCGCAAGACTCGGTTCGCGCCGAGAGCCGGTCCCGCCTAATGTTTTTCTGGACGAGTTATGGCGGCCTTCCGTCCAAACCGAGTCTGAAGAAGACGTGGCCAACCAAGACCCGGATTTGGAGCTCGTAGCCGCTGTACGCGTTATTCCCGAGTGGACAGAACCATTTCTGGCCTACCTGTCACAGGGCGAGTTACCACCACAGGAAGTTTTAGCCAGGCAAATTCTGAGACGAGCGAAGGGTTATTCTATCATCAATGGCGAGTTGTATAAGAGAAGTGCTGCAGGAGTCTTTTTGCGCTGTGTAACACCAGAGGAGGGCCGACAGATTTGAAGGGAGATCCATGAAGGTGATTGTGGGCATCATGCCTCCACAAGGTCCCTTATGGCTAAAGCATATCGATACGGTTTCTTCTGGCTCACGGCTTTGGCGGACGCGGAGCGCTTGGTGGCAAGGTGTGATGGATGTCAAAGGTATGCTCGCCAAACCCATGTGTCAGCTATGGAGTTGCGAACAATCCCGCTAACCTGGCCGTTTTCAGTTTGGGTTATGGATATGGTAGGCTCCTTTTACATGTCGCCTTGTAAAAAGACTCATCTTTTGGTGGCTATTGATAAGTTTACTAAGTGGGTTGAAGTTATGCCAGTCACCAATTGTGAAGCAGTCACAGCAGTCAAGTTCCTGAAAAGGATCATCTATCGGTTTGGATACCCTCATAGCATAATAACAGACAATGGAACCAACATGTCCCTAGGTGAGATGGAGAAATTTTGTGGAAACAATGGCATCCGCCTTGACGTAGCCTCTGTAGCCCATCCACAAGCTAATGGACAGGTGGAGAGGGCAAATCAGGAGTTGCTTCGTGGGTTGAAACCACGACTACGAGTCCCGTGCCTTAGAGCTGCTGTGTAACACCTGTGGTGTTACCTGTTTGTTTTGTTTGCATCATATGCATCACATTGCATTGCACCATGTTTGCATCACAACTGCAAATTTCAAAACAGTTTAAACTTTCACCCTTGCTCAAAAATTTCCAATTTGCAAACTAAACCACTCCTTGTTCTTCAATAGTTTGAAAATTGTTTAATCCAATTGCTTGTTAATAACTTCCCCCCTCTTGTTAAAACCCTAGTGGCTAACTCAAAAGTTTAAACCAAATCATTCATTGAATTGTTGGGTTTAATCAAACAACTATTTTCAATTAATTAATTAAATCACCTCCATCTTCTAATCAAATGCCTCAACCATAACCACTTTTGAATTCATAACTTAACAAGCCAATCAACTAATTTTCAATCAAATTAAATCTTAGGGGTAACCCTATTTAAAAGCATGTTTTTATAATGGTTTATTAATATTGAAAATCCTCTAAATTGGTTTCAAATACAAACTTTATTTTAAATATCAAAATTTTGAAATCAAATCTTGGAATGTGGTTTCTAATTATCTAACAAGCTTAACCAAATTTTTCTGTAATTTTTATTAACTAAAACCTTAACAGTTTTATTCCAAAACTGTTTCAGCAAAAAAAAAAAAAAACAGGAGAAATAAATAAAACGAGCTAAGCAGCGCAGCGCGCAGCACCTAACCTAGGCCCAGCCCACCTATTGCCACTAACGCGCGCGCAACTGGCCCCGTACCGCTTCGCTGCGCCGAGATTCGTGCCGCTCTCCTGTTCTTCTTCGTCACCCGGTACGGCAAGCCATCGAGCGGAGCCACCGCAACCCCGCGGCGACTCCGGCGGCCGCACCGCGCCTCCGCGCCTCTATAAAGCCCCAGATGCCCTGCACCTATCCCTAACCACCTAGGGTTCCTCCTCCCCCCTCGAATCCGCCGCCGTCTGTCTCCTTTTCCTCTCTGCCACCGCGAGCTTACCGGAGGGACCTCTCTCTGAATCTCCTCCGATCATCGCCGCCTCACAGCACCACCTCCCCTCCTAGACACCAAAACGAAGCCGCCACCTCGTCATCTATCTGTTGGACACCCGTGCGCGCTCGGAGGCGCACGGAATCGACGCCGCCATCGTCGACCTCGCCTCCGGCCACCGCGGCGAGATCTCTGAACCTTGGCTCGTCGACGACGAAGGAGGCCACCGTCGACCACGCTGAGCGCGGGAACAAGACCGGCGCTTCATCCTCGACCACCTGGACATCCACGCGGGCACGGAGCACCTCCAGAACGGCGCCGCCGTCCAAGTCGCTGCCGCTCGCCGTCGAGGTGGTCGTCTTCGAGCCTCTGCACGGCGACAGACGTCGGTGAGCAGCCACCATACCCACTCCTCCCTCTCTGCATCACATCCACCCTCTGCGCACGCTCCCGTGCATGGTTCGCATCCATCCACGCCGCAGCGAGCGCTGCTGTGTACCTCAACGCCGGCGATCACTGAACATATCGTTCTGTCAGTCGAGGTTGCGATTCTTCGTCAGTTAACTATCAGTAACGTGGAACTGAACGTTAACCTGAAACCAACCCCTCTTCTGTCAAACTCTGAATCGCAGCGCAGCTGGTCTCGCTATCTCTGAACCTTGCGCAGGTTGCGGGTTCGAGCCCCGCAACGCGCCACCTTTTTTTTGGTCTTTTGCTTCAGCGCGCCAGGCCCACCGTCAGCCTCCCCTGTGGCCACGCAAGCGTGTGCGCCACGCTGGCCTCGCAGGCCCACAGGGCAGTGCCTGTGGGTACGCTTCCAGTGCGTATAAAACGGAATAAAAAGAAATCTGTTTTAATTTTCTTTTAAATAACAGAATAAAGCAATAAACTTTGAAATTCAATAACTTTTAATCTGTTAATCCAACAACTAAAAGTTATATATGTTTTCTGTTCAGAATCTAACAAACTTGCCAAATAACTTATTTGTGTTCTGTTTTGAATTTTCAAAATGCATTTTAAATTCAAATTCAAATGATTCAAATGCCATTTATAATAATTCATAACTAATTCATACCATTTCCAATTAATGCAAATAAAATATGTTTTTCACACCTTTTTGAATGTTCTATTCAAATATAAATTTTGATTTCTGTTTTGAATAATTAAAATTGCCTAAACAATTTAAAACTTGTTTAATTCAATTAAAACTTGTTCAATATTGTTTAATTCATAAATAATTAATCCAAAGTCCAATTTCAAAATGTGAAACATGTAATCCAACTAAAATTTGATAACCTTTTCAAATATCAACTTTGTTATTTGTTTTGATCACTTTAACTTGATGATAACAACCACTACTTGTTTAACATCATTAAGTAACAATAACTTCCAAACTTATTAATGTTTTCTAAACTTGTTAACCATCCTTCCACTTGCATTTAATATTGTTATCTTCTTGTTCTTCATCATGCATGCATCATTCTAACTCACTTACACATGATGCTTAGTGTTAGAACAACTAATTCAACTATAAGGCATGGGTTTGCCATATGCAATCTTTGCATATGGAATCCATTTAAACTTGTGTATCATATCCACTAGTTTACGTTGGTGCATCTATTAACCTTGTCATGCATCCATATCTTGATCATGCTGGATCTTTTGCCGTAGTAGTAATTGTTGCATTCCGGTGTTTGTTCGAGGTTCATTGCTTCTTCCCGGATAGGACGTTGAGATGATGTGAGCAACGACAAGTTCTGCTACCTTGCGGGATCTCAGGCAAGTATACTCACTTGCATGCCATATGGCTGCCTTTCATCACTTGTTATCGATTCTTTCCGTTGATTCTTTTCTGCTAGCCTTAGTGGTAGTTGTTCCTGTTACGAACCCATCACATGAATCCCTTAACCTTGATATTGCCTCACCTCCATACCTACAGCCTTTGTTTGTGCCTGTTCTTATCTAGCATGCTTAGGTTGTTCTGCTCGAGTCTGTTACCCGTTACTTTCTGTTATTACTTCATTATGTTCTGGGGGCTCGATGTTAATCAATCAAACCTGTTAATTGCTAATGGTAATAATAATAATAATTTGATGATAAGGCACCGGCGGGAGGCCCAGGGTGGTTTTGAGGCCCGCTAGTGTCGACCCCCTAATTAGGAAAAGGGTCTTGTCTACTGATCCATGATGAGCGCACTACCCGCATTTGGGGAGTATGGGCTCCCCCTCAGTTTGACTCGATTCGCATCTCGTCCAAATCGCCGTACTAGTTCGGGCTTTCCATTTGCTGCATGCATGATCTTGCGAGCCCTTGGTACCCGGGTGGAACTTTCGTAGTCGGCATTTAGGGCGGCGTGGTCTTCCAGTGCTATGAGGGTCCCCTTTTCTTCGTGGGGCTCGATTAGCCGCGCACGCACAGCACGCGGTGCTTTGGGCTTGATGCGAAGAAAGGTTGGATGGTGTTGAGTGCCCCGCTTGGTGGGAGGCATCCCATCTGGCGGGATATTCATGAGTGCGGTTGCTATGGTGCACCCCTGCAGGGTAAATCTTCTCGAGAAGCCGTGTTTTCCGCGGTTATGGATTACTTGGTGAAAGTACTGGCTAACAAGTACTCAGGACAACTTCAACATAATGATCAATCATGTTTCACCCAATGATTAATAACTTGACTAGTAATAGGTTATTCACACAATAACTTGACTCATCTTTAATACCACGGTGTGAGTTATCCTCGGATTGCTTCTTTGGATAAGGGGCGAGATCCAGGATGGGTTTGTTTGAAGTTATCTTTCAGTTGGTTACTATCACTCGATCTTATCTCCTTTTCTGTTAGTCAGAAGTAATAGAAACTCTGTAGTTGGTTAGTGCAGCCTGTTGTCGCTTATTTGCAATAACCCCTTCCTCTCCGTTGATCCTAAAGTATTTGTATCTTGTGATGACTGGCTACGCCGGTAACTTGTGAGTATGGGTTTTATCCCCCTTGCCAGTACTTAACCGTACTGACCCACGAATCTCTTTCGTGGCTGCAAATTCCAACTTGCAGTCAACAGGTTTGAAGTCTGACGACGTTAGCTTGGGAATCCCTCCGGCTTGGCCTGGGCAGGGATTGGACGCCTTCGGTTATCTTCAGGACTCTTAGTCCAATTTGTATCTTGTCCGTAGCCGGACGTTTGTTTCTTCCGCTGTTATTTGGATCTTTGTAATGTATCAGTTGTATCCCTGGCTCGTTGAGTCATTTTGTAGCTATCTGTTTCTGTTGTAATTGTGGATTATTCGTGAACTATTGTAATGTTATCATAAATGGCAACCTGGAATCGGTTACTATGTGGATTTTGGCGGGAATGCTGAAATCTGCATAGTGCCCGATCTCGGGGCGTCACATGCTGGAGCATAGGTTGAGGAATTACCATCAGTGGTTTGGGGAATTAACACTACACCTAACAGATCTACCCAGATGACTCCGTTTTTTATGGTTTATGGTGCAGAGGCAGTCCTGCCGAGTGATATTATTCATGACTCGCCCCGAGTGGCGGCTTATGTTGAGGTGGAGAACGAGAAGACCCGGCAGGATGCCGTGGACATGTTAGAAGAGCAGAGAGAGCAAGCCTTGGAGAGATCAGCTATATATCAACACGATTTGAGGCGATACCACAGTCGGCGAGTCAAAACCCGGGTCTTCCAGGAAGGAGACCTGGTTCTACGCCTAGTACAGTCAAAGGAAGGAAAGCACAAGTTATCTCCACCATGGGAAGGCCCTTTCGTCATCAGCCGGAATTTGCACAATGGATCATACTACTTGATAGATGCAAGGGAAGAGTCGGATACTGTTAATGATACCGCACATACCACTTCATCTATGCAAGAGCGGGAAAGACCATGGAACGTGGCTCAGCTACATCCCTACTACACTTAGCATAGGCTAGGTTTACAAGTTGAATTACACGATGTAACAGGCAGCAGGTTTCAGACGCACTCTTTTCCTATCCAGGGTACCTAAGTGGACTGGAGGGTTTTTAATGAGGCGGCTTGCTGGCCTAACTTTTCTCATATCAATAAAGAGATGGTTAAATTATGATATTACTTTCTTTTTTTATTTTCTGTTAGTTTGTTCTTAATTTTTATGTTTTACTTTATTTCATATCAGGTAAGTATTTATTGTTTAGTCATGATGCACTAGGTTTAAAATTTTCATACATTACATACATAGGCCTTGGGGGCTGATTGCTTGAATAGCACAGCTATAATCTCAAGACCCGGCCATGATGCCATTAAGTTATGAGGGCCGATTACTTGCAATAAGTACGGTTACAATCTTATAACTGGACAATAGAGCCAAACTTTCTTGATTTCTCTTGTTTAAGCTTGATGTGACTCGCAATAATGTGGCATATCTTGCTAACGTGTAATCACAATCAGTCATGATGCCCATTGGGACTTGCCTGACCCTGTTTTTATACAGTTATAGCAGCACTGAATATCCACGCGAAAGCCGGCTTACAACAAAGAGGATCAAAAGGGTCATCCAAACCACAAGTTCTGCGGAGTAAAAGGCTACAGCTGGAAACTCACAATGTATTAAGCATAGCTTCAAAATTTATATGGGTAGATATATACTTTGGGCCCTGGCAAAAACGGGTAGCTTTTTCTTAAAAACTACAAATCCATAGACTCGGAAATTTGGGTCTTGGGGACTTGGGAATTTGAGAAAAGTAACAAACTGTTTAGCTATTGAGCTTGAAACCCAAAAAACCGAGTCTTGGGGACTTGGGGACTTGTGAATTTGAGAAAAGCAACAATCCGTTTAGCCATCAAGCTTGAAACCCAAAAATCCGAGTCTTGGGAACTTGGGGACTTGGGTGCTTGAAAAGCAAAAAGTTCACAGTCAAAAACCCTGAGACCCGGAAACCGAGTCTCATGGATGGGGAAAACGAGAAAATATCAGAAAAGCGGCAAAAAGCTTAAGACTGGAGAAAGCATATCAAGGTGGATGGCCAAAAGGGCCATCAAAGCCATTAAACTTTAAACGTATTACAAACCGAGGAAATTGTATAAAAAATGCATAGGCGCACTATTAAACAAATAATTGTATCAGGCATATTACAACCATGCCTATTGGCCGAATAAGTGTTTGAGGGCGAGAAATGATAAAAACTTCACTCGGCATCCATAGCCGAGTCTTCAGCAGCAGCCTTGGTAGCCGGGTCTTCGACGTTCTCCTCCGTGTTCTTCCCTGCCTCTATGTCCAGGTCAGTTGCGGCATCAACACGAGATGGAGGAGGAACAGCCGGAGTAGACGTGGATGGCGCAGTGTCGGCCTCGGCCTTCCTCTTGGCAGCCTCCTCCTTCCACCGGGCTAGCATGTCAAAGGGCTTCGGGAGAGCAGACGGGACCGGCTTGTCTTCAGCATTGTACGGTGGGGTGAGCCTGTTCACATCCAGCTTATCGGCTATCAGGCTTGCCGAGTGACGTACCTGAGCGTGGATAGACTTTTAGTCCTTAGCCGAGAATCTTGAGCCGTCATTGTTAAACTCGGGGAACCCATTCACGAGCGTTGTCGGCTCAAGCCTAGGAAAATAGGCTTTGGCCAAGGCAAGGCCGCGTGTTACCCCAACCCGGCATGCTGAGCGCTTCCAGTGATCGATCCAAGCAAGGACCATGGAGTACGCGTCAAGCATGTGGGAAACACCGCCATAACCACCAGGCCACCTTATGGCCTCAAGGGTCCACTTGGTGCCCTCAGAAAATTGCCGGATCACGGCCTTCAGGGTCTTCAACTTCTCTATGTCATCTTCATCATCAACTTTGTCACCCGGACCTGCAGAGTAAAAGGAAAAGTAAAGTGGTAAGATCCGAGTCATAGATCATATTAAGTGAGAAATCCGAGTCTTAGTCAGGAAGTTAAGTTCTTTTACCAAGTAAGGAGCGGTAAGTGTCAGCAACAGAGGCTGATAGTTTCTTCAGTAAGTCCTCAGCTTGGTGGAGCTTTCTCTTGTATTTCTTGCAGTCTTTGGAAAGATCCTTCACCTCGACTGTAACATCCCAAGTATGAAAAACAACCCTTAGAATGTTTGATTCATGTTAATTTCTGTTTTGCATCATGGCATCTTAATCATTGCATTTGTTTTTCTTTGTTTTCCATCTGTTTTCCCTTGTTTTCCATTTGAATTTTCAAATCAAATTTCAAATCTTTGTTCATACTTGTTCTGTTACAATTTTCAAATAAAAATATTCAAATAAAAACAGCTATTTGTTTCCATTAAAATAGAAAGCTCAAACTATTAACTTGTTCCTTTTAATAATTCACTTAATTCAATTTCATTCAAAATTCAATTAATTTTCCAAACAGCAACATTTTTGAAATTTATGAAAATTACAAAACACTCAAATCATTTGTTTCAAATAAACTTGAAATCAAAAACTTTAAATTGCTTAGGTTACAATTATTCATTTAATAACAAATTCACTTAAATTCAATTAAAATTACTAACAGCAGCTAATAACATTTGTGCTGTTGCAATAACAAACTATAAAAAATTAACACAAAAATTTAAAACCCCAAACTCCTATTCTTTTTCTTCCTTTTCTTTTCCTGCAAAAAAAAACAGTTCAGTAAAAAAATAAAAAGGAAAACGCACAGAGGGGGAGGCAGGCCAGTGGGCTGAGCCCAGCCCACCAGCACGGCCTGGTACCCCCCCTCGTCACCTACCTCCGTACGGCGCACGATGCGCCTGTCCACGTCGGCGATGCAGAGCAGCAGACGGCCAGCAGCAGCTCCACCTCCCCTTTATATCCCTTGCCCGTGCCCTCCACCCTCTGCCCTAGCTCCTCCACTTCTTTCTCCCTCACGCCGCCGCCATTCTTCCTCCTTCCTCCCACCTCTCCTCTGCTTCTCTGTCGCTGCACCGCGCCACCGTACTGTATTTCCGGCGATCACCGCGCCCCCGATGGCTCTCTGCTCTGGCTAGCCACGGGAATGCACTCCCCGTAGCGCCCTCTTCCTCCACGACATTTCCGCTGTGGCTAGAAGCTCGCGGATCGCCGCCGCCGTCCACCGCGCTGTCGCCGTCGACCACCACCGAGCCTCTGCATCGACGACAGGGTTGGTGAGCACCGTGTCCTCCCCTTTCCCCTCTGCCTCCTCGACACCAGCACGCGCACGTGCACCTCCCGCACACCCACGAGCTCTCACCGCAGCAGCAGCAGCAGGTTCTTGCCGCCGGTGACCACCGTCGCCTCGCTGTGGTTCAGTTAACTGAAACCAAATTTCAGTTTCGTCAGTCTTATGCGCTAACTGAACCACAAAAGCAAGCGCTCCTCCTATCTGACAAAAACTCGATGACAGCGCAGTGGCAGCATCCCTGCGCGCGCGCTCACGAGGTCCAGGGTTCGATCCCTACCTCCGGGATTAAATCCCACACTTTTTCGCCCGCGCTAGCTGACAGGTAGGGGCCCCTGTCAGCGACTGTGCGTCCACGCGCGCGCACACACACCGCCACCTAGGCGCCACGGTGGCCAGGGCCCGCTGGCAGTGGCCCAGACTGGGTCACCGCGGGGTGGAATTCGTTCTGCCCCATTTTCTTTTTTAATTTAAGTCCCTGTTTTTACAGAATAGTCCCTGTTTTCAAATTACAAATATCTTTTGAATTTCAACTTCAAATAATATAAATAAAGTATGTATTCTGTACCAAATTTAATTCTCTACCTGTTTAAAACCTTTGTTTTCTGTTTTGAACATTTCAAATTGTTTCAAAATTCAAATTCAAACAACTCATTACAAATTTGGTTAAATTCATAACTATTTCAAATTTAATTTAAATGGCACATATAAAATATGTTTTCCATGCTAAATTAAACCACCTTTCCAAATATAAACTTTGTTTCATGTTTTGAATAATTAAAATTGGTTAAATAATTTAAACCTTGTTTAAATCATTTAAAATTGTTAAATTCATAACTTGGTCAAATTAAATTCCTTTTGAACATATAAAATATGTTTTCAAACCAGAAAAGTGTAAACTTTTCAAATATGAATTTTATTAAATGTTTTGAAAAAATAAAAATTCAAATAAATTTAAACTTGAATTAAATTCATTTAAATCTTGTTTAAACTTGTTTAATTCATGATTAATTCATTCTAATTCCTTTTTCAACAAATGAAACATGTATTCCACCTAAAATTTTGTGTTCTTTCCAAATATGAACTTTGTTGTTTATTTTGAACAATTAAAATTGGTGAAAACAACAAATGCTTGTGTAAGTCCTTAAAGAAGCAAATTTTCATAACTTAATAAATAAAATTCCAAACTTGGTAAACTTCATTTCAAATTGAAGCTATTGTTGTTTTCTTTCTGTTTTCCTCATCCATGCATCATGCTAATCCATTTTCACATGTTGGTTATTTGTAGATCATATAATCAAACCTTAATTCATGGGCTTTCCATATGCAATCCAAATTGCATATGGGTCCATTTAATTATGTTACCATGTCAACTAGCTTACCTTTGATGCATCAATTAAATTGGCATGCATCATCCCATGATTGTGCATTATGCCATGTTATTGATTGTTTGTCTCTCTGTGTTGTTTGTTTGGTTCTTCTCGAATAGACGACGACGTTGAGACAGACGAGGTTTACGACACTACTTCTGAGGAGTTAGCTCAGTACCAGGCTGCTGAGTTTGCAGGCAAGTATTCACTCACCTGAACCATTGTGTCCTTCCACACTGGATACCGATACTTTCTGTTGTCTATTCTACTAGCCTTATGAATCGTTGCTTGTGTTCCGATCCTATCACATGTTATCCTTTAACCCTGATATAGCCTCACCTCCACACCTATACCCCATTGCTTGTTGCATGTGTCTTACTAGCATGCTTAGGGTTGTTTATGCTCGAGTCTGTTGTCCGTTATTTCTGTTACCATATTTATTATGTTCTGGGGCTCGATGTTTAAACAACAATCATGTTAATGTTATGGGTAATAATAATTTGATGATAAGGCACCGGCAGGAGGCCCGGCGTGGTTTTGAGGCCTGCTAGTGTCGACCCTAATTAGGAAAAGGGTCTTGTCTACTGATCCATGATGAGCGCACTAACCGCATGTGGGAAGCGTGTATGGGCGCCCCCCTCAGTTTGATTCGATTCGCATCTCGTCCAAATCACCTCATTTAGTTCGGGTTTTCCATTTGCCGCACGCATATGCAGGTACGAACCCGAGGCCAGGGTGGAAACTTTTGTAGTCGGCATTTAGGGAGACACGTTCTTAGAGTGATATGAGGGTCCCCTTTTCTTCGTGGGGCTTGATTAGCCGTGCGCTCAATTGCACGGGGTTCTTTGGGCTTGATGCGAAGAAGAGTTGAGTTGTGTTGAGTGCCTCGCTTGGTGGGTTTGATTCCCGTCTGGCGGGATATTCTTACGTGTACGGCCAAATTGGTGCACCCCTGCAGGGATAAATCTTCTCGAGAAGCCGTGTTGTCCGCGGTTATGGATGACTTGGAGAAAGTACTGGCTAACAAGTACTCAGAACAACTTACACCTAACTAATGATAACTTGACTAGTAATAGTCTTATTGACACAATAACTTGAACCATCATTAATCCAACTGTGTGAGTTATCCTCGGATTGCTTCTTTGGATAAGGGGCGAGATCCAGGATGGGTTTGTTTGAGGTTAGTTATAGTTGGTTCCGATACGCTATCTTATCCCTCACTTTTAGCCGGAAGTTGTAGCGTGTTTCTGTAGTTGGTTAGAGCAGCCTACTGCCGCACTTTTGTATCACCTATTCTTCCGTTGAACCCAAAGCATCTGTACTTGGTGTTGCCGGGTACACCTTGGTATCTTGTGAGTCTTGCTTGCCAGTACTTGTCTGTACTGACCCCTTTGGGGCTGTGGTTTCCGCAGACTACGTTTCCGAGGATCCCCATGGTGGCTACTACGTGGAGTATGACGAGGCTGCTGACGAGTAGATAGCGGACCCGGGCAGGATCCGAGACGAGGCTGCTGACGAGTGTATGGGCTCCGTCTTTTCGTTTCCGGCCTCTTAGGCCTATTTGGATCTTGTCTGTACTCAGACACTTTGGATGCTTCCGCTGTGTTGTAATGATGAATTGTTGGGACATGTGTCCTCTGGATGATTGTATTTGCTATCTCTGCTCTAGTGGGAGCCATTTGCAACTTATTTCAATCTTTTGTGTCTTAGAGATATGTTGTGATATCAGTTGTTCTAATGCCGTTGACGTACCATGTGTGTATGTTATGAAGTACGCCAACGGAAGTTTCCTGATTTCTATGGGATGGTTTACGCAGACGATGGATAGTAAAGAATGGTTGTCACACGTTTACGTGTTGGCCTGCTCATATTGAGATGCGGGTGCCGGTATGCCCCGTAAGCCATTAGTTCTACTGTTTAGCGGACTGTGAGTATCCTCTAGAAGTCCGGGTGCGACAAATGGTATCAGAGCCTGTCTGCCTGTAGGATCCCTTTTACTGGTCGCAGTTGAGTCTAGAAACTATTTTGTAGCTATATAGGAAAAATGAAATGTGAGAGTAGGAATTCTGTTCTTTTATTTCTTTCCCACCCACCCTCCCTTTTCTGGTAAGGAAGTGCAACGTTGTTTTCTCTCCTCACCTAAACTTTCAAGTTAGGATTTCACGTATTCTGGTTTCTCTAGGATAGTTATATCTACTAGACCATAGGAATGGAGGTGGTTGTGACATGATTTATCATGTTGCCTACTCATGATTGAGAACGGATGCGTGTAAGCCCCGGAAGCAGATCCTCTATTCCTTAAGCAGTAGATATTTATCCTTTAGAAGCCTGGATGGGGTTTTCCGTAGTACCTCAGGAGTTTTTGGTCTCGTGTTTCCCGAATGTTGCTTCGATATCCTGTTCTTCTCAACATCCTTTTCGTCCGTTGAAACCTTGTTGTTGCTTGCCACTTCAGTTCTTCTACCGGCATCTAATCAAAACTTCCCTGATCATCTGCAGATAGATCTCAGGTTCTACCCGCAGGTGGTTCGTATGACTCGTTGCGAGAGCACTGCCAGTTATCTGGAGATGCTGAGAGACATGGTCACTTTTTTGGGGTTCCGTTGGGCACCAGAGTACCAGGTCTACGAGCAGCAGCGAGAGTTTGACCAGACCTACTACCAGGATATCGTCTACATTCTGTCAGATGATGGCATGAGCGTAGTCCACCGCTACGAGGCAGTAGGTTCCACAGTGGACATGGCTGTGCAGCAGGCAGTTTATGTGAGTCTCACCGTCCTTCGTGCTGACTACTGGGGATTTGACGATTCTATCTATCGCCACATCCCCCGTGGTTTCATCACTTCGGAGGGAGCTCACTTCACTCTCTACGACAACTTGGATGTCTACGAGCATGATAACTCCAGGCTGGACACCACCGCTCAGTTTGTGAGGCATAGTGACGCAGTTGCCAGCACACTATCTCAGGAGTTGGTTTCAGTCAGAGAGCAGCTCTACCTTGCTTTGACTCGTCTGGCGACTTACACCACAGACTTTGTTGGAGATGAGCACTTTGCACGTTTCGATCAGCCAGTTGGTCGTCGTCTGCCAGATGCTGGAGGTTACGAGCCGATCAGAGGTCCACTACTTAACCTCGGTGCTGGTTACACTGGGATTCCACGCTTTGGAGCACAGGGAGTCGATGCTATGTACTTCACCACACCTAGAGTCGCTCTCAGACCACGTCAGATCTATGTGGATCGTCGTTCTACCTACTTTCGTGGGCGTGCTCCTCACCGTACCTCTCGCCGTACTCCTAGTCGCCGTCCTGCGTGATGAGCATGGGAGTACCGATGTATCCATTCTTAACTATGTTTAGTTATCCTTTGGCATTCGGACCATTTCTGGTGTGTTGGATATTCTGATGTATTTGAACATGTGATGATGTACCTGTTGGTTATCTATTCATGCGTCGGAATAATCTCTCTTTTGGTTTCCAAGTCTATCCTTTTCTATTGTTGTGCTAAAATGCATTTCCATTTAGGATGCCGCCAACAAGGAACAACCCGCCTGAGCCACCGCCAATCACGGAGCTGTTGACTCAGATGACCCAAGTCATGGCACAGATGGCCCAGTTTCAGACTAATTAGCACAACAACCAGACGGCTCCTTGAGTCAGCATCAAGGAGTTCCTCAGTCTGGGTCCGAGAGCTTTCGTGGCCACACGCGAGCCTCTGGACTCTGATGACTGGATCCGTGAGATAGCTAAGGCTCTGGAGATTGCTCACGTTGGTGAGGAAGACAAGGTCAAGTATGCCTCCTATCTGCTGAAGGGTCAGGCAGCTACTTGGTGGGAAAACTACCAGGCCATGAGAGCTGGTTTTCCAATCACCTGGAATTGTTTCAAGGAAGCCTTCCTGAAGCACCACATTCGAGATGGTCTCATGGAAAGGATGCGTGAAGAGTTTTGCTCACTCAAGCAGGGCAAGTTGGACGTCATCGGCTATCAGAGTGAGTTCAATCGCCTCGCTCGTTACGCTGGTGAGTAGGTGTCCACTGAAGCTAAGAAGATGGCAAGGTTCCGCAGAGGTTTTAACCCGGAACTCAAGTATGCCCTCACAAACGTCAAGGCCAACAACTTCGAGGATCTCGTTAACACCGCGCTCAATGAAGAAAATGGGCGCAAGGCGTTCGAGGAGTCTCGCAAGCACTCGCGTGAGGGTGGTTCCTCCTCCAACATGACCACCCCTCCGCAGAAGCGCCGCATCTGGGTGCCAAATGGTGCTGTCACTCGGGCTCCATACGCCCAAGATTCTCCAGGCTTCGCTCCCCGCCCACCCAACCCTGCCCAGATGCATGATCAGAGGGCTTCGATGGGGCAGCCAAGGCCAGGGCCTCCTCGTGTCGTCACTTGCTACAAGTGCAAGCAGACGGGGCACTACGCTGACAAGTGCACGCAGAGGCAGCTACCTCCACCACCACCTCGTCCCAACACAAACCAGGCAATGGTGCGCGCTCCCCCGCCTAAGGCCTTCAACTCCAACAACAGGCCTGTCGGGAGGACCGCAAGGGTGAATCATGTCAAGATCGACAAACCTGAGGAAGCTCCTGACGTCGTTCTCGATATATTACCCGTAAACTCTTTTCCAGCTAAAGTGTTGTTTGATACCGGAGCATCGTATTCTTTTGTGTCAAAGATTTTTGCCACAACAAACAACCTAATGGTGGTTCCACTAAGCAATCAAATCACTGTTCACTCCCCGGGATCTCAAATGTTGACTTCCAAGATAAGTAAGGACAATCAAATCCTAATTGGAGGCCACATATTCCTTGCTTCACTCATGTTGCTGGGAAGTTCTGACATTGATGTCATTCTTGGTATGGATTGGCTGAAAGCTAATAAAGCAAGGATTGACTGTGCTCAAAAGTCAATAACTTTGTTCCACCCTTCTGGCCAGATAGTCTATTCTCCAAATGAATCAAGTCCCATTCAGCTGTGCAATCTCGATGCAAAACCTCTTCCTTCACTTGAAAATGTTCCGGTGGTTTGCGAATTCCCTGACGTCTTTCCAGAAGAATTGCCAGGGATGCCTCCGGACAGAGCAGTTGAGTTCGTGATCGAGCTTGAACCAGGTACTGCTCCAATCTCTAAGCATCCATACAAGATAGCTCCTCCTGAACTGAAACTGTTAAAGGAGCAAATCGATATGTACATGGAAAAAGATTACATTCAACCTAGTTCCTCGGCTTGGGGTTGCCCAACTCTGTTCGTTGCGAAGAAGGATCACACAAAGAGACTCGTTGTTGACTATCGTCCTCTTAACGAGAAAACCATCAAAAACAAGTATCCAATTCCTCGTATTGATGATCTTTTTGATCAACTTGCTGGAGCCTCAATATTCTCCAAGTTGGACTTGAGAATGGGTTACCATCAAATAAAGATCAGAAAAGAGGATATTCCAAAAACAACTTTCACCACTCGCTACGGTCTATATGAATACACCGTCATGTCTTTTGGTCTCACCAATGCACCGGCGACATTCTCTGGACTCATGAATTCTGTCTTCCATGAATACCTCGACAAGTTTGTTGTGGTATATCTCGATGACATTCTTGTCTACTCAAAATCCGAGGAAGAGCATGAAGAACATCTTCGTCTCACTCTCATGAAGCTTCGCGAGCATCGTCTTTATGCCAAGTTCTCCAAATGTGAGTTTTGGATTTCAGAAGTTTCTTACCTTGGTCATGTCATCTTAGCCAAGGGCATAGCCTTTGATCCAGAAAAGGTTAAAGCAATTGTTGATTGGAAACCTCCAAAGACGGTGAAGCAAGTAAGAAGTTTTCTTGGCTTGGCTAGCTATTGCCGTCGTTTCGTCCAAAACTTCTCCAAGATTGCCAAACCTCTCACTGACCTCACAAAGAAGGACAAGAAGTTCGTTTGGTCTCCACAATGTGATGAAAGTTTCAATCTCCTGAAGACTAAACTCACTTCTACACCAGTTCTGGTTGGCCCAGATCCTTCCAAACCTTTCCAGATATTTTGTGACGCTTCTCTCCAAGGTCTAGGTGTAGTTCTTATGCAAGAACGTCAAGTTGTGGCTTATGCTTCACGTCAGTTGAACGCACATGAGCTCAATTATCCCACTCATGACCTTGAACTTGCAGCAGTTGTGTTTGCCCTCAAGAAATGGAGACAATACTTGTTGGGTAATCGCACTGAAATCTTTTCCGATCATAAGAGTCTGAAGTATATCTTCACTCAACCAGATCTAAACCTCAGGCAAAGGAGATGGATTGAAAAGATCAAAGACTTTGATCTTACCATTTCTTACACTCCAGGCAAGGCTAATGTTATGGCCGATGCTCTCAGTCGCAAGTCGTATTGCCACAATCTCATGATCATGGAAACCCAACCTCCTCTTCATGAAGAATTCCAAAAGCTGAACCATGGGCTTGTTCCTCAAGGCTATCTTGCAAACTTGACAGCCAGTCCAACTCTCGAGGACAAGATTCGTTCTGAACAACTTCGTGATGCTGAAATCAAGAAGATGGTAGAACACATCAAACAAGGCAAGGAGAAATTTAAGTCCTTCTCAATTGATGACAAGGGAACGGTGTTCTTTGAAGGATGCATTGCAGTTCCTCAAGTTCAAAGTCTCAAAGATGTCATTCTCAAGGAGGCTCATGAAACTCCTCTCTCCATACACCCTGGAAGTACAAAGATGTATCAGGATCTCAAGACACTGTATTGGTGGCCTGGCATGAAACGTGAAATTGCTCAATACGTTTCTGAATGCGACGTTTGTCAACGTGTTAATCCAGTTCATCAGAAAACAGCCGGTCTTCTCCAACCTCTGAAAATCCCTGAGTGGAAGTGGGACATGATTGAAATGGACTTCGTCACGGGTTTCCCAAAGTCCAAGAAGGGCAACGATGCAATCTTCGTTGTCATTGATCGTCTCACTAAAGTAGCTCACTTCTTTGCTGTCAAAGAAACAATCTTAGCTAGCCAGTTAGCAGAGCTCTACACAGCAAAGATTGTTCCTCTTCATGGTGTTCCATTGGAAATAAGCTCAGACCGTGGAAGCATATTCACTTCTCATTTCTGGAAAAGATTTCAAGAAGCATTGGGCACCAAACTTCTGTTCAGCACAGCCTATCACCCTCAGTCTCAAGGGCAAGTCGAAAGAGTCTATCAGATTCTCGAGGATATGCTCCGAGCATGTGGTATCTCTTTTGGCATGAAATGGGAGGAATGTCTTCCATATGCTGAATTCTCCTACAACAACAGCTTCCAGGCAAGCCTAGGCATGGCACCATTTGAGGCTCTCTATGGCCGCAGATGCAGGAGTCCAATCAATTGGTCTGGACCTGGTGAACGTTCACTCTTAGGCCCTGACATTGTTAAGGAAGCCGAAGAGAAAGTTCGTATCATTCGTGACAATCTCAAGATTGCTCAGTCTCGTCAGAAAAGCTACTATGACAGCAAGCACAGGGATATGGTTTATGCACCTGGTGACAAAGCATATCTCCGTGTAACTCCCCTCAGAGGCACTCATCGTTTTGGTGTGAAAGCAAAGCTTGCACCAAGATACATTGGTCCTTTTAACATTCTCTCAAGGCGTGCGGAAAATGCCTATCGTCTTGAACTTCCAGAAAAGCTATCCAAGGTGCACGATGTGTTTCACGTGTCACAGCTCAAGAGGTGTTTCAAAGATCCAGATCGTGCAGTTGATCATGATTCCATTGAACTGCAAGAAGATCTCTCTTATGAGGAGCACCCTGTTCGAATTCTCGATGAGACCGAGCGTAAGACTCGCAACAAGAGCACCAAGTTCTTGAAAGTGCAGTGGTCTCATCATTCCGATAAAGAGGCAACGTGGGAGACCGAAGAGGATCTTCGCAAGAAGTATCCAGACCTTTTCTCTTCTCACTAGGAATCTCGGGGCGCGATTCCTTCAAGGGGGGGGGGGGCGTTTTGTAACATCCCAAGTATGAAAAACAACCCTTAGAATGTTTGATTCATGTTAATTTATGTTTTGCATCATGGCATCTTAATCATTGCATTTGTTTTTCTTTGTTTTCCATCTGTTTTCCCTTGTTTTCCATTTGAATTTTCAAATCAAATTTCAAATCTTTGTTCATACTTGTTCTGTTACAATTTTCAAATAAAAATATTCAAATAAAAACAGCTATTTGTTTCCATTAAAATAGAAAGCTCAAACTATTAACTTGTTCCTTTTAATAATTCACTTAATTCAATTTCATTCAAAATTCAATTAATTTTCCAAACAGCAACCATTTTTGAAATTTATGAAAATTACAAAACACTCAAATCATTTGTTTCAAATAAACTTGAAATCAAAAACTTTAAATTGCTTAGGTTACAATTATTCATTTAATAACAAATTCACTTAAATTCAATTAAAATTACTGACAACAGCTAAGTTCAAATTTTGAAAAAACAAAAGTTGCACATTTGTGCTGTTGCAATAACAAACTATAAAAAATTAACACAAAAATTTAAAACCCCAAACACCTATTCTTTTTCTTCCTTTTCTTTTCCTGCAAAAAAAAAAACAGTTTAGTAAAAAAATAAAAAGGAAAACGCACAGAGGGGGAGGCAGGCCAGTGGGCTGAGCCCAGCCCACCAGCACGGCCTGGTACCCCCCCTCGTCACCTACCTCCGTACGGCGCACGATGCGCCTGTCCACGTCGGCGATGCAGAGCAGCAGACAGCCAGCAGCAGCTCCACCTCCCCTTTATATCCCTTGCCCGTGCCCTCCACCCTCTGCCCTAGCTCCTCCACTTCTTTCTCCCTCACGCCGCCGCCATTCTTCCTCCTTCCTCCCACCTCTGCTCTGCTTCTCTGTCGCTGCACCGCGCCACCGTACTGTATCTCCGGCGATCACCGCGCCCCCGATGGCTCTCTGCTCTGGCTAGCCACGGGAATGCACTCCCCGTAGCGCCCTCTTCCTCCTCGACATTTCCGCTGTGGCTAGAAGCTCGCGGATCGCCGCCGCCGTCCACCGCGCTGTCGCCGTCGACCACCACCGAGCCTCTGCATCGACGACAGGGTTGGTGAGCACCGTGTCCTCCCCTTTCCCCTCTGCCTCCTCGACACCAGCACGCGCACGTGCACCTCCCGCACACCCACGAGCTCTCACCGCAGCAGCAGCAGCAGGTTCTTGCCGCCAGTGACCACCGTCGCCTCGCTGTGGATCAGTTAACTGAAACCAAATTTCAGTTTCGTCAGTCTTATGCGCTAACTGAACCACAAAAGCAAGCGCACCTCCTATCTGACAAAAACTCGACCACAGCGCAGTGGCAGCAGCCCTGCGCGCGTGCTCACGAGGTCCAGGGTTCGATCCCTGCCTCCGGGATTAAATCCCACACTTTTTCGCCCGCGCTAGCTGACAGGTAGGGCCCCCTGTCAGCGACCGTGCGTCCACGCGCGCGCACACACACCGCCACCTAGGCGCCGCGGTGGCCAGGGCCCGCTGGCAGTGGCCCAGACTGGGTCACCGCGGGGTGGAATTCGTTCTGCCCCCATTTTCTTTTTTAATTTAAGTCCCCGTTTTTACAGAATAGTCCCTGTTTTCAAATTACAAATATCTTTTGAATTTCAACTTCAAATAATATAAATAAAATATGTATTCTGTACCAAATTTAATTCTCTACCTGTTTAAAACCTTTGTTTTCTGTTTTGAACATTTCAAATTGTTTCAAAATTCAAATTCAAACAACTCATTACAAATTTGGTTAAATTCATAACTATTTCAAATTTAATTTAAATGGCACATATAAAATATGTTTTCCCTGCTAAATTAAACCACCTTTCCAAATATAAACTTTGTTTCATGTTTTGAATAATTAAAATTGGTTAAATAATTTAAACCTTGTTTAAATCATTTAAAATTGCTAAATTTATAACTTGGTCAAATTAAATTCCTTTTGAACATATAAAATATGTTTTCAAACCAGAAAAGTGCAAACTTTTCAAATATGAATTTTATTAAATGTTTTGAAAAAATAAAAATTCAAATAAATTCAAACTTGAATTAAATTCATTTAAATCTTGTTTAAACTTATTTAATTCATGATTAATTCATTCTAATTCCTTTTTCAACAAATGAAACATGTATTCCACCTAAAATTTTGTGTTCTTTCCAAATATGAACTTTGTTGTTTATTTTGAAAAATTAAAATTGGTGAAAACAACAAATGATTGTGTAACTCCTTTAAGAAGCAAATTTTCATAACTTAATAAATAAAATTCTAAACTTGGTAAACTTCATTTCAAATTGAAGCTATTGTTGTTTTCTTTCTGTTTTCCTCATCCATGCATCATGCTAATCCATTTTCACATGTTGGTTATTTGTAGATCATATAATCCAACCTTAATTCATGGGCTTTCCATATGCAATCCAAATTGCATATGGGTCCATTTAATTATGTTACCATGTCAACTAGATTACCTTTGATGCATCAATTAAATTGGCATGCATCATCCCATGATTGTGCATTATGCCATGTTATTGATTGTTTGTCTCTCTGCGTTGTTTGTTTGCTTCTTCTCGAATAGACGACGACGTTGAGACAGACGAGGTTTACGACACTACTTCTGAGGAGTTAGCTCAGTACCAGGCTGCTGAGTTTGCAGGAAAGTATTCACTCACCTGAACCATTGTGTCCTTCCACACTGGATACCGATTCTTTCCATTGTCTATTCTGCTAGCCTTATGAATCGTTGCTTGTGTTCCGATCCTATCACATGTTATCCTTTAACCCTGATATAGCCTCACCTCCACACCTATACCCCATTGATTGTTGCCTGTGTCTTACTAGCATGCTTAGGGTTGTTTATGCTCGAGTCTGCTGTCCGTTATTTCTGTTACCATATTTATTATGTTCTGGGGCTCGATGTTTAAATAACAATCATGTTAATGTTATGGGTAATAATAATTTGATGATAAGGCACCGGCAGGAGGCCCGGCGTGGTTTTGAGGCCTGCTAGTGTCGACCCTAATTAGGAAAAGGGTCTTGACTACTGATCCATGATGAGCGCACTAACCGCATGTGGGAAGCGTGTATGGGCGCCCCCCTCAGTTTGATTCGATTCGCATCTCGTCCAAATCCCCTCATTTAGTTCGGGTTTTCCATTTGCCACACGCATATGCAGGTACGAACCCGAGGCCAGGGTGGAAACTTTTGTAGTCGGCATTTAGGGAGACACGTTCTTAGAGTGCTATGAGGGTCCCCTTTTCTTCGTGGGGCTTGATTAGCCGTGCGCTCAATTGCACGGGGTTCTTTGGGCTTGATGCGAAGAAGAGTTGAGTTGTGTTGAGTGCCTCGCTTGGTGGGTTTGATTCCCGTCTGGCGGGATATTCTTACGTGTACGGCCAAATTGGTGCACCCCTGCAGGGATAAATCTTCTCGAGAAGCCGTGTTGTCCGCGGTTATGGATGACTTGGAGAAAGTACTGGCTAACAAGTACTCAGAACAACTTACACCTAACTAATGATAACTTGACTAGTAATAGTCTTATTGACACAATAACTTGAACCATCATTAATCCAACTGTGTGAGTTATCCTCGGATTGCTTCTTTGGATAAGGGGCGAGATCCAGGATGGGTTTGTTTGAGGTTAGTTATAGTTGGTTCCGATACGCTATCTTATCCCTCTCTTTTAGCCGGAAGTTGTAGCGTGTTTGTGTAGTTGGTTAGAGCAGCCTGCTGCCGCACTTTTGTATCACCTATTCTTCCGTTGAACCCAAAGCATCTGTACTTGGTGTTGCCGGGTACACCTTGGTATCTTGTGAGTCTTGCTTGCCAGTACTTGTCTGTACTGACCCCTTTGGGGCTGTGGTTTCCGCAGACTACGTTTCCGAGGATCCCCATGGTGGCTACTACGTGGAGTATGACGAGGCTGCTGACGAGTAGATAGCAGACCCGGGCAGGATCCGAGACATCGTGGATGGGCTCCGTCTTTTCGTTTCCGGCCTCTTAGGCCTATTTGGATCTTGTCTGTACTCAGACACTTTGGATGCTTCCGCTGTGTTGTAATGATGAATTGTTGGGACATGTGTCCTCTGGATGATTGTATTTGCTATCTCTGCTCTAGTGAGAGCCATTTGCAACTTATTTCAATCTTTTGTGTCTTAGAGATATGTTGTGATATCAGTTGTTCTAATGCCGTTGACGTACCATGTGTGTATGTTATGAAGTACGCCAACGGAAGTGTCCTGATTTCTATGGGATGGTTTACGCAGACGATGGATAGTAGAGAATGGTTGTCACACGTTTACGTGTTGGCCTGCTCATATTGAGATGCGGGTGCCGGTATGCCCCGTAAGCCATTAGTTCTACTGTTTAGCGGACTGTGAGTATCCTCTAGAAGTCCGGGTGCGACATCGACCTCCAGCTCCTCTCGCAGTTTGGTCTCGACTCGGAGGAGTTCGTTGGTTTTCGCCAAGATCTCCTCCGACCGGGTCACATAAGCCTGAAAAATAAGACAAGGATACGTTAGTCGGTTACAGTGTAAAAGCCGAGTATGGATGGACATATAGCTATGGAAGTGCCGAGTAAACTATGTATTGTTCACCCGGAACTTGGGGACTAGATGAGTATGCAAATAATATAAGTAGATTTACCTGATGCTCAGAAGCTAGGGACTCGAGGATGTCTCTCTCATTGGTTTTCAGGGAGAAAATCTCATCTAGCATCCCTTCGAAGTCAAGGCCACTCAAATTTGGCATGCAGGAGCATGGGTTCTGGTTACCCGATGGCGGGGTCCTTTCCTGTTTCAGTGGGTTGACTCTGGTTGCCTGAGTGTTGGGAGCAGGGACACCCCTCTGTGATCCCAGAAACTCGACATCATCATCGGCCGGCTGATGTGTTGGCAGGGGAAACTCGGCCTCCTGGTCAACAGGGTTGTCCAGCTGTTCTTCTCCTTCTTCACCACCAGCTGTGGGCTCCACAACGTTTTCCGGGTTTTCCATAGCCGGGTTATCGATGTTCATATCTTCAGGGTCACTAAGTGTAACCTTGGCCCTGAGAAAGAAAAAGAACCAGTTAGTAGATAATAATCGAAAGACGTGGAAAATAGTAGTGTATTGACTAGCAAGGAAAATGAATTACCCGGTATTCACGAAGAAATCCGGTGGGAGATCATTGCTGGACCCAGAAGATGCTGACAAAGAATCGGAAAGTGAGACCCTAAGTTGTCCGGCTAATGGGTGATTCAGAGAAGGATATCTTCGAGGAATATGGGATGTACGAGTTTGGGAAGTACCGGCTCGGCGAGCGCGTGATGAAGGGATACCCGGGTGAAGAGGATCGTCACCCGGGGAATTCCGGGTTACCCTTCGTTTGGTCGGGGAAGGTTCCTTCAAGTATGATGAATTGGTTAGACGCTGGTTAACTTCGCACATATTGGCATATGAGTACGGCTTGGAGGTCATGGTGGAATAGGGCACCTTGAAAACAACACTCCGGGTCTTCCTTTTCACCCCAATCTCTGCCTCCGGCTCAGCCTCACTCTCTTCCGACTGGGTGTCTTTCTTGTCCTCTAGCTCTGGTAAATAAGGAGCATTGTCGGAAAAGGAGAAAATTTGGTCTAAAAATTTAACGAGGTAAGTGTAAATATAAGACCCGGTTTTACCTTCATCACTATCAGCCGGCTCCTCGTCCTCCTCCGAGTTTTCCGAAGGGGGAGGGGCTACTATCTTCCAGAACTCATCGTCTTCCTGTGTAAGAAATACAGAGATAAAGGTTAGTATATATGCATAGGAGATATCAGTCGGGTAAAGTGATTAAGCCGGTTCTTACTGGAGGAGCCGGGTTAGAGCGAGTGAAGGGGTTAAGCCCGGATATGTTCTTGATAACATCAAGTTTCTTACCTAAGAAGGTCTTCATGATCTTGTTCATATCAGCAGCCGAGTAAGTTTTCTCCGAGTATCGGAGAGAATCGGTGACATGCCCAGAATAGTCGCACATGAGTTTGGACCGGGTGCTGTTAGGCTGGATCCGGCAGCTAACCCAGGTCTTTATTAGATTAAGCCCAATAAGACCTTGGGCAGAAAGCACAGCGAGCTTATGAAGAAGAGGCTGGATAGATTGCCTATCGGCTTCGGGTGCGAAAGAGTTCAGATTATCGGACAAGGAAAGAGTGTCATCAGAGAAACCCGGCAATGGCTTCTCGCTGGGTAAAGAGGTGTCTTGGCAGTAGAAGTAGGTTTTCTGCCAGTGTTTTACATGTGTGTGGAGGCTAAGAGTCGGCATCAGAGAGTTTTTACGTCTCTGAATTGAGACTCCTCCACAAACTAGGAGGGTCCCGTCACCGCTCTCCCGGCAGGGTTTGCATTGAAAGAGTTCAAGAAATAAGGCTAAGTTGGAAGGAATGCATAAATAAGCTTCACAGAGGACTATGAAGTGGCAGATGTTAAGCATAGAGTTCGGGCCGATATCAAATACCCGGAGTTTGTAGTGATCCAGGAGTTCCCGGAAGAAAGGGTGACCCGGGGGGCGGAAACCCCGGATCACGTGCTCGACGAAGACCACCACTTCATCCAGGCTTGGTGAAGGCCGGGTCTCTTCGCCGGGTATCCTCCAGTGGATCTCTGACCGGGTGGGCAAGACACCCGACTCGGCCAGCTCGTCAAGCTTGGCCTTCGTGACAGTCGATTTCGCCCAATTGGCGGAAATCGACTGACCCAGCTTTTGCTTTCCGGCCCGGTTTTTGCCCTTTGACTTGGCGCTAGTCTTAGGAGCCATGGAGTATAGATCTAAAAGGAGGTAAAATGCAAGTGGGTGAGTATTGAGAAACTTGAAGAGCGCGGCTATCCGATATAACAAGAAGAGGAAAAAGCAAAACAACTAGGTACTTGATCTAGAAATTGGATCTAGCCAAGAACAAACGGTGAAAAAAAAATATGAGATTGCAAATCGCAAAGGTGTGCTAAACGTTTGCAAGAGGTATAGAAATGGATTTAGCTAAATGCAAGCCGTGGAAAAACGTGAGATTAGGGGTTGCAAAGGTATGCTTAGCTGATGACTCCCAAGTGCAGGAGATCAATTGTAGTACCTTTCGATAAGTATTTGAGTGTCGAACCCACGAGGAGCTGAAGGTAAGCTATCTGTTCTCTAAATCCCTATAACCCTCTTATATGGCTGTTTATGCAAAGCAATAAGTTTGACTAAAAGGAACTAACTAATTAAAAGCAAGTGACGTGGATTGTGGTTTGTCTAGTAACTAGTGAAGCAAGTTTAAAATGCAAGTTTCTAAGCAAGTTTCACAAGTAGCAAGCAGCAAATATCTCAAGTATCTCAAGGGAGCAAGTGTTCTAGCAATAAGTGTTTCGTTCGTGTGGTTGTCACAATTAGTGAAGCACATGTTTTAGTCTTAGTTGTTTCTTCTAGGAAGGAGCCATGAATAGGTATAGTCAAGTAAATGATCTCCAACCCCTTATGATGGATCATGTGGCCAAGTAAATGACTGCACAAGATTGATTAAGACATAAAGTCCCACCATAGCCTTACGTTCTAAGGTCCCCTATATATATCCCCCAATAACTTAACTTTGTGGCTCGGTCTCAGGTTACTGTCACTCCCAAGTCACCACCACTCCATTATGCTACCGGTGATCAACTTACATGTATTCCCCAACATATGCGTGCACTCATATATTTTACATAAAGACAATCATAGAAGATAACAAACTTGTATGCAACCAATCAACGAACTATTTCACCATTGCCAAGAACAATTCACTACTCAAACATAGACTGGTAGACACAATACATCAAGGGAATATAGTATTGCATCATACATCGTGTTTGCCAAGAGATTACAGTGGAGAGATGGAGCTGATCTTGCTGTAGATGTTGATGATGAACACGCCGGAGGGGGGTGGAGCCCTCCGGGGGTGATCCCGGCGGCGTTTCCCCCCTCCGATCTTCTCCGGCGGCAGCCTTCTGTCTCTCTGTTTCGTGGTTTCGTCTCTCGGCGCCGCCTCCTCCTCGAAAAGGCCAGGTTACCCTTTATATAGTCGTTTTTAGGTCACGAGACACTCGAGAGAAGAAAGATCGACGGCATCGGAGCCACGGGGGCAAAAAGGGGGCCTCTCACGCGGCCAAGTAATCTGGCCGCGTGGAGGGTCCTCTTTGCCACCTGGTTGGCCTTTTGGCCCTCTACTTTGGCCCATGGTCTTCGTCTCGAAAATTCTGAAGCGTGCTCTTTGGCCTTGCCCTTTTTGGAGTCCCGAAGCTCCCGGAAAGTCTGAAACACTAAAAAGTATGTTTTCTAGAAAAACAGGGTTAGAACCAAAAGAAGGGGGATTGTTTAGAAAATCCCCCAAATCATTATAAAACATGAATATAAGTTGCTAATATGTAGGAAAAACAAGTAATAACATGCAAAGTTCATGTATGCATTTTACATGCATCAACATCCCAAAGCTTAACCCATGCTCGTCCTCGAGTATGAAGGTGATAAAACTAACATGGACTTTGCATATTGAAACAATCATGGGATATCAAGGAGGATTATTCATGCTACATATAATCAAATGATTAATACTAGAAATGAGTAGCAATATACAATTCATGTTGTAAGAAATATCAAATATGCAAGCAAAGATGCTTCATGAAAGTTCACAAAGTGGATAATGAAATAAAAGCACTATGGACCAAATGCATACACAAAATGAAAAATAAAATCCTATATTGGTCAAAGAATAGCATAATGGAAAATAGAAAGTATGGTGTACACTTTGGAGAAAATTGAGTAGAGGTAAAACATGATCAAGTCTTATTTAGCCTCTAAATTATTCAACTAAAATTACTAATTGAAATGTGGTATCCATTGATCTAGGACTCTCATTGCCCCTTTATCACTAGCATCTTAAATGGTGAATGTTGAAGTAATGTGAATGACAAGGTGGTTGAAAGCCTCATGCCCCGTGAGTGTGAAAACCTACTCCATGATTACTCAACTTAAGATTCCTAATAAGCTTTGTACAATCATAATAAGTATTAATGACATCATAGAGAACCGCAAAGAGGTACCTCTTTCCCCATGACATGGAAACAAGCCCATGTCACAATGACAAGACAAACAAATGGAGTAGCCTCATCATCCTTTTTTTTCATTCACTATTATGCATAGCTTTTTATTTTATTGTAGGATGTGTTGTAGAGTCACTCAAGCTGTAAGTAAATTTCCACCATGATAAAGCATGGCTTGGGTTAGCGGCCCAATGCGTTTCTCTAGTCATATAGATACTTACTCATCAAAACTTACTATTCCTCTAATTCATTTCGGCATGGCAGGAGTCCAAAAATAAAAGTACATGATATCAACTAAATGTAAATTTTTGTGCAATGTTGAAAGATTTCCGGTGATACACGTTTATTGCTAGCTCCCAACCACACACTTGTCAAACACAAAACTTGTGGATCCCATTATTGGGTCATGTTTATTAGATGCATAAAAAGTAAAGTGTGCCTTCAAAAGTTCACGAGAGTCCTATACCAAGTTCAACCCATGACAATTAATAAAGTGAATATCTTAATTTAGAACATAAATAACACAATAACATGGTGAACATACTCGGAATAGCAATGAAGCTAATGGGAAGATATGGTGGACTCACTGGAAATACTTGGCTAAGGAGTGTTTGAAACAAGTTTTTACTTGTTGGAATTTTAAATTTTTGGCTAGCAAGAGGGAGATAGTTGATAGCCTACTATGCATGCATATGTCCATAGAACTACTAATTTCATGACAAACTAAATAAACCAGCAATTAACATCAAGGACATGAATAAGAGATAGCTCAAGACAACATTATTGCAAATTTCTACACAGAAAAAGCCTATAAATCATGCAAACATATGTAGCTCTTCAAATCAACCATGGCATCCCTATTACAAGTCATAATACTAGCATCCAGTACATTCCAACCCTAACTCCAGTAGCTCAATCTCATATAAAATGATGGGTGTGGTATTATCAAAACAAAAATAAAAACAAAAACTAGACGCTTCAAGTCTCTACGATAAATGCTTTGTTTAGAAAAACAGAAAGTAGACATGTGCTAACCAAAAGAGTGTAGCTCCAGTGGGGTGTTCATCACATCCCCAAGCTTATGGCTTTCACCATTCTTGGATGTCTTGAGGCGCAGCTCCTCTATTCCCTGTGAAAAAACTTCACAAAACATGTTTCTCCCATTCTTTTTCTGTGGGGTGAGATTAGTAAGGACAAACAAATCACATGCTTGCTGTGCAAAATTACAAATAAAATGCTCCAGTAGATAGACAATAAGGTTCATTATGTTGTATGTTCACTCTCTTGCTTTAAAGAATCATGGAAATTCGATTCCCAAGCCCAAAGAGTGCATAAAACAGAAGAAGGCAGAATCTGTCCAGAAAAGCAACAGCAGCAAAACGAACGTTTTTCCCTAAGCTAGACTCATCAAAAAATTAAGACAATTGTTTTGCTTACAGAGGACGAAAAGTTGCAGAACATACTAAAAAATTAGCTCAATCCGACATACCAATAAAAAACGTAAAATCATACGGTGAGCAGACTCGTGCTGAAACAGAAATTTCATGCACTAGGATAGCAACTTATAAGTCCAAATGGGTTTGACTTGACTCTTTATTGAAAACTCCAGAATTAAAACAAAAAAAAAACTAATCTCTTGAGACATCAAGAGGACACTAGGAAAATCCAAACAAAAACAACCGGGTTGCCTCCCGTAAAGCGCTTTCTTTATAGCCATATAGCTAGGCTTTACTTACTTAACATCATGATGGTTGGAGTGAGGTGGCTCGGCATCCCCAAGCTTGGATTCTTGTACTTATTTGATACATGTAGGGTGAGCCCAGGGGTGCATCCCCAAGCTTGATTGGTTGTCCCTCTTGATCTTTGTTCATCTCACTCAACTCTTCCTCCTGAAAAATTCTTCTTACACAAATCTCAACATAAAACTTGATTAGAGGGGTTAGTGCCTCCATAAATAAAATCCACATAGGTACAGAAAACACACATCATGAGTTTATTCTAAATATTAACTAATGTTACTACAGTTGTGCATTGCTCCTTGATCAAAAGAACCACACAAAACACAAGTAATGAGAGCAGTGCAAAATAAAGACATAATCTGGCAAAAACTGAACAGCCCGTAAAGAGTGAATTTTTATAGGCACTTAAGTTGCTCAAATCAGAAAACTTAAAACTAATGAAATATGTAGTGATAACTAAATATTGATGTCGTAAATTACCAGGTCAAAATTCCACTTCTGTGATTTTAAGCATTTTTCGCAGTGAAGTTCAGGAATCTGTTTTCTTGACAGCTAATTACTATTGTTTAATCCTATCTCTCATATAAGATTATTCTTGCCATTTAAGATGAGAAATAAGATAGAAATGTGATGTTACAGTAGTGAACTAATATTTTTTTATTGTTTTTAGCTTTGGAAAAAGTTTTAATGATAGAGACTTTATAATGGTTTCATTGGCATGAACAACATATGTTCAAGGTCGACCCCAACTTCTCCATTACTCATCCTTCTCATTTACTTTCCCAAATTTTTTATAAAATGAAAATCTTAAACTAAATGATACATAACAGTAGGTAAAGGCATTTTACATGTTGTAAAGACATAAATGTGTGCTCAAACCGAATAGGAAATTAAAGCATAAGGAACACACCAAAAAATATTAAACAATTTATTTTTAAGTCTAACCCATTTCCTATGCATAGGCATTTTGTAATGAAACAAATAAAAGAAGCACATAATAGCAAGCATAGAAAGGTAGATCAAGTGCAACTTCAATACTTTCAGCATAAAGAGGGGAAACTTAATATTGTTGAAATATGTGTAACCATGTTTCCCTCTCTCATAATAATTTTCAGTAGCATCATGAATAGATTCAACAATATGAATATCACATAAAACATTCTTATCATGAGCCACATGCATAAAATAATCACTACTCTCCACATAAGTAAAATCCTCATTAGTGATAGTGGGAGTTAAACATTCATAATTTTCATTGCAATCATCATATATAGGAGGCATATTATCATCAAAGTGAATTTTCTCCTCCAAGCTTGGGGAACTAGAAATATCATGCTCATCAAAACCAACTTCCCCAAGCTTAAAACTTTCCATAGAATCAGCAAGTATATTATTTTTATCCTCAATAGTAGGGAGACTAAAAATATCATATTCATCAAGACAAACTTCCCCAAGCTCAAGGTTTTCCTTAGCAATAAATGTGTTCAAAGAATTAGTACTACCACAAATATGATTGTTGTGCAAATAATTTTTCAATTTCTCCTCAAACACTTCATGTCCTAACTCAAGGTAGATATTATACAGTTCTAAAAGTGTTTGGTTGTTTTCCATTTTTTTTTTTGTGTTTTAGGTTTATATGTTAGTATGCAATGCAAACAAGAATAAAAGCTTAGCACAACGCTCCCCGGCAACGGCGCCAGAAAAGTGCTTGATGACTCCCAAGTGCAGGAGATCAATTGTAGTACCTTTCGATAAGTATTTGAGTGTCGAACCCACGAGGAGCTGAAGGTAAGCTATCTATTCTCTAAAGCCCTATAACCCTCTTATATGGCTGTTTATGCAAAGCAATAAGTTTGACTAAAAGGAACTAACTAATTAAAAGCAAGTGACGTGGAGTGTGGTTTGTCTAGTAACTAGTGAAGCAAGTTTAAAATGCAAGTTTCTAAGCAAGTTTCACAAGTAGCAAGCAGCAAATATCTCAAGTATCTCAAGGGAGCAAGTTTTCTAGCAATAAGTGTTTCGTTCGTGTGGTTGTCACAATTAGTGAAGCACATGTTTTAGTCTTAGTTGTTTCTTCTAGGAAGGAGCCATGAATAGGTATAGTCAAGTAAATGATCTACAACCCCTTATGATGGATCATGTGGCCAAGTAAATGACTTCACAAGATTGATTAAGACATAAAGTCCCACCATAGCCTTATGTTCTAAGGTCCCCTATATATATCCCCCAATAACTTAACTTTGTGGCTCGGTCTCAGGTTACTGTCACTCTCAAGTCACCACCACTCCATTATGCTACCGGTGATCACCTTACATGCATTCCCCAACATATGCGTGCACTCATATATTGTACATAAAGACAATCATAGAAGATAACAAACTTGTATGCAACCAATCAACGAACTATTTCACCATTGCCAAGAACAATTCACTACTCAAACATAGACGGGGAGACACAATACATCAAAGGAATATAGTATTGCATCATACATCGTGTTTGCCAAGATATTACAGTGGAGAGATGGAGCTTATCTTGCTGTAGATGTTGATGATGAACACGCCGGAGGGGGGTGGAGCCCTCCGGGGGTGATCCCGGCGGCGTTTCCCCCCTCCGATCTTCTCCGGCGGCAGCCTTCTGTCTCTCTGTTTCGTGGTTTCGTCTCTCGGCGCCGCCTCCTCCTCGAAAAGGCCAGGTTACCCTTTATATAGTCGTTTTTAGGTCACGAGACACTCGAGAGAAGAAAGATCGACGACATCGGAGCCACGGGGGCAAAAGGGGGGCCTCTCACGCGGCCAAGGAATATGGCCGCGTGGAGGGTCCTCTTTGCCACCTGGTTGGCCTTCTGGCCCTCTACTTTGGCCCATGGTCTTCGTCTCGAAAATACTAAACCGTGATCTTTGGCCTTGCCCTTTTTGGAGTCCCGAAGCTCTCGGAAAGTCTGAAACACTAAAAAGTACGTTTTCTGGAAAAACAGGGTTAGAACCAAAAGAAGGGGGATTGTTTAGAAAATCCCCCAAATCATTATAAAACATGAATATAAGTTGCTAATATGTAGGAAAAACAAGTAATAACATGCAAAGTTCATGTACGCATTTTACATGCATCATTAGCTAATAGAGAGATAGTGGATAACTAGTGGGTGAGATTCGATCCAAAGTATTCGCGTGAAATTGAAGAAAGGGAATCTAGATCTAAGGGACTTACCGGACGGATTATTGGAAGAGATGCGCGGCGGCGGCGATGTGCTAGCAGCGGCGGCGTCTCGAGATCTCCGGCGGCGCAAATGGGGCTTGCTCGCGGTCGTTGACGGCGGCGTCTGACGGCGTCCTTGTGGGCCTCGGGAGAAAAATGATCCGGCCCGGGTATTTGGGGGATAAGTATCAAGATACCCGTTGCGAGATATCCGGATCGAGATTAAGATAGATTATGGGCGTGATATTCGGATTAACTGATAGCGGTACGGAGGCTGGGTCTTGTCACATTTCCTCGGAGTGTTGACATGGGAAATGGTGCCTTGGCTCGGGAAAAGGCCGGGTTATTATATGGACCGCCTAAAGAGCGGGCCTAGCTACAATCAAAAGCATTCTAACCCGGTATATTATGTATTTGAATATTTATTGTTTTGCAGGGAATAACGTGCGCTTCATGGTTGATCCTGAGAAGCACAAGCTATTCTGGGGACTACTGATGGGGGGATGGTAACCTGGTATGTTCATGCCTAGGTGAAACCCGGCCCAAGGGAATCGCACAAGACCCGGCCCAAGGTGAAAGAGTTTCTAGAAGGCCCAAGGAGGAGCGTAGGTCTTGTAACCCGTACCTTGAGGATCACGATTAGGAAACTTAGGGTTGTATGCGGTTCCGGGTAGGATTCCGGGTATGCCTTGTATAGGAAGCCAGAGAGCCGGGTGAGATATAAACCGGCACCTTGGCAGAGAAAGACAGAAGAGTTTCACTAGATATTCGAGTATCCTTGTAACACGAGAGCTGATAGTTGTAACCCTAGATCGGAGACTCGGCGACATTGCAGCCCGAGCTACTAGATCACCAGATAACATGATTTCCCCCGAGCTAAACCCTCTCCCAAACACTAGAGTCGATTTGCCCCAAAGTAACTTACCCCAGGTAACGTCTGTCGTGATTATCCCACGATAAGGTACACGAGAGATCTTATTGTCTAGTAAAAATCATAGTTTATCCATCTAATATTTTTTTCCAACCTTTCACTTTCTTTAAAACAGCTATAGATCACCCTAGGGCACATTTCTCTTTGGTTTTGGAAAAGTTGGTCACAAATTTTTATATGGGTGATACCAACTCTGTAAGGTACCAACTCCGTAAGTTACTATATAAGGTATTTAACTAAAATTAAATGGGGTTATGTTACCAACTCTGTAAGGTATTAAAAATTTGACGAGGTTATGTTAATATCGTTAATTTTTTTAAAGGTACTTTTTCTAATTCCGACGTGACACTTCTGGTGTTCTGTTTATGACGGATTCCTTAGGATACTAAGCCAAACACAACTATGGGTTCACAGGTTTGGTTTGAAAACGTACCATGAACTATGGCATGAGTTGCATATGCTTCTGCAACATCATCTTGGTCTCGAGGTCCACTCATCAGATTCTTGCGTTTCTTCTGGGATGCACCTTGGGCTTCTTGGTTCTCCTCAGGGGAAGCTAGATCATAATTCCTTTGGAGGCAATCACGAGCATAATGTCTGTCCTTTCCACAGATAAAGCATACCGTGGTTTTAGGCCCGACATGCACACGCCTCCTGGGAGGTTGTGGCATCACAGGTAAGGTACTGCGAGTCACACATGAACTGGTTTCTCCTGGCGTCACTATCTTCCTTTTCCTACTCTCTTCAGCAAGCTGGCGCTGCTGCTCTCTCAGAAGATTAGCATAATGTCTGAGTCAGGCTCTCAAGGACAACACGGTTGGCTTCACGTTCTACACGAGTGGCTTCACGGTCTACACGAGCGGCTTCACGGTCTTCCATGATCATAGCCAAAAGCTGGGCAACCGTCGGCTCCAGTGGTGGAGGCAACTTGCTGGCCATGCTGAAGAAAATAATGGTGTTGTTTTTTTGAAAACTTCTGAAACATAACGGCTCATAACGGACATGAGAACGGTAGATAACACAACAATCAAGCAAGCATCTAAGAGGCAAACATAGTCACAATCAAAGACTAACATACGCATGAGACATAGTCTCAACAAGCATAATACAAACCTAGGTTTCACAAAACAAAAGCATACGGCTTACCACACATCTAGCACACACATAGCTCTTAACAGAGTTCACACAACACAATCAAACAAGCGCTTTGAGTGGAAGCAACACAACTCCTAACATCCTGCGGCAATCCTAAGTGCTCGAGGAAGTGCGTAGCTGTTCCTCCAAGTGCTAGAAGTGACGAGAAAACACAAAGTCTTTGGTGACAACTATGGGCTTGTTAAGTGATCTCTAGGGTCGACGGTACTAGCAAAGGAGCACAAATTGTACAGACCACCCACCAGGACAATTCTCGTCCGTTATGGTGAGTCTGAGCTCCCTTCAACTCAGGCAATGGGCGACCGATAAGGGGAGTCATCTTGATCAAATCCTCCTCAAAGCGGCGGTAGCAAGGTGCATGCGTACCTAACCGGAAGGATTCGGTGAAGACAACTGCCATCTATACAAAATGTTTAGGTATAGTTTAAGTTGGGTAATAGTGTGCAAAATTTTAGGATGCTCAATTGTAACTTAGTGTAAGTAGAGTTTTCAAAAATCACAGAGGGGGTGGAGTATAGAATCTTTTGGAAAATAGTCATCTTAGTGACCTGGTTTTATTAACTTTAATTTTCAGAGTACTAGCTAACGTCCATGCTAACTAAGGTCTCCTAAGGTCAGGATAGCTCTGATACCAACTCTGTAAGGTCCGCCCCAGAACCACTGTTCGAGGACACCTTCGATATGCATACATTCACGATCCCAGATCACAATAGTCGTGAACAACATATCAAGTTGGTACATAGATACAATATCCATTACACGGTTGCATAAACACTTACAAAGGGGACATGGTCACATGACCAAGTCTACATGAATGCCACGTAGGGCAGACATACAACACACACAACGGAAGACTAACACATACCAACGTAGTAGAGCCCAAGTCACGCCTTAACCTACAGGCTGCTGACCGGGAGACGATCCTAGTTCGCAAAGCCATCAGCTCCGTACTCCTCCTCGTAGATCTCCTTCTGAAACTCCTTCTCAATATCTGGCAAGTTGATACCAGGGACGAAACCAATATGAGTACATTTGAATGTACTCAGCAAGACATCCACTATGTAACTTACAAAAATGCAAGTATGTTTATATGGTGTAGTAGGTATGCTATAAATAGGGTTCACTACCCATGATATATGAAAGATATATCATAGTTGATTTTGAAAAATCTCCGTATCTTCGTTGAAGAAGATACTTCAAAAGAAAATATTATAGTTTTCTTTCTCTTGTAGATATCACATGTACAAGAGGTTTTATAAACATATTTTGTAAAAGAAGATTTTCTCTTTGCAAAACTTTTTGTAAAACAACTTCTGGCTTTTCATCATCGGTACCTCCGCGGTACAAGATTTCCTCCTTTCAGAACTTCACAAGTCCAACACCTTTTTGAAAACATTGACACAATACTAGCTACATGGCCATTCAACTATCCATATCCGAGGACGCGGCTACTTCGAAATACTTGTACTCTACAGAGGTGTACACATCCACCAGATCCAGTACATCCGCCGTGAACAACCACGGATTGTAACAACAGTATGTAAACATCAGATAACTGATCCTAACCATCCACTATGTTCAAGCTAGAATGCGTCTATCTCTTCAGTTGAGTATAATCTCCCCGGCACCAGGTCCCACCCTGTCTAGACAGGAGACTCAACTATCGCACCCGGAGGAGAACTTAATCCCTCACTGGGTATGTCCCGTATCTTCCACCTAGCGACAATCGGTTCGAGGGCTCGACGACCCTTATAGCAAATTGAGATAGAACACACACTAACAAGAACAAACTTCAAGTTAAGCCACGTGCCCATGTTGGGGTAAAGTGGCAGTACGGTAAAGGTTGTCCAGCGAAGACTAGGTTATGTGTCATTTTTGTAAAACACCATTTTCTCAAAAATGACCACTTCCACATTCCTCCGGTGAATAAGGCTCAGCCTTTTCTCCGGGTTTTCCATAAAAAGCCTTTGTTTTTCAAAAGCATAATTTTAGGATGTCCACTTAGGGACTAATACGTTGATGGTAATAAATACCATATGGTGGCTATGGGCTTGGTAACACCAAGTATCAACTAGTGGCGTAGTAATAGTATATATAATAAATAGTAGTCACTCAAAAATATTTTTTGGAAATCAAATATTTTGTAAAACTTTTAGAAGTAAAACATGCATTATAGATAATGATAATTGTATTATAACCGCAAGCATCAGGATGGCTTGCCTTAAAACTCTTAGTGTCCCTGGCCTTGAAGTAGTTTGAACTTGACGCACAGCTTCACAACTGCTGCTTCTTCTTTGTTTTCTAACGTCGTAAAAGAATAAAAGACACACACTCAGAACAAAAGACCAACAAACTAAGATAAACAACACATACAGCAAGCAAACTTATACTAGCGCAAACACTCCAAATGTTATCGAGAAATCTATCTCACATAACTCTCCGGGTATAAAACTATCGCCATGCAACTATATGGTTGAGAACCATATCCCACATCTTACATACCATATATGGAGTGGGTGTTACACTCTCATAATAAGATATTCAAGAAGCTAAAAATATAGCTTGTGGGTGCAAAAGGTGAGGTTACTAAAATCAGAACACTGAATCAAAGTAATACCCATGACAGTGGGTATTAACAACACACAAGCAAATCATCACCAAGCAAGTTCATGATTAAACTAATGACTAGATAACAATAGGCTACTAAGTACAAAAAAAAACACTATCAAAACAATAGCATAAGTATAATACTCATGCAAAAGCAATCATTCAGGCAATTTCCAAACAACAAGCAAACACACCACAGATGAATATGCTAGTTATAGACTATGCTTATGTCTACTTGAAGTTATGGAATCCATCAATCATGAAAATTTAAGCAAACAACCAGTAGCTAAAACCAAATATAACATGTCATAAAAATAACCTAAAACACAACCATCACTCAAGATAATACTCCTATCAAATCATCATAAAAGCAGGATTGCATTTAGCATACTAGTATGGAAAATTTTACATAGGCATGCTATAAGAAGTAATTGTATTATACAACTATATCACATGAAACTCAAGATGTCATGGAATAATAACAGAAGTAATAACTTCCTAAATATGCTAGAATAAATCATACACTCATAGAATAAAAGATAACATCACTAGAGCAAAACCACAATTTCTAGTGGTGACACTAGCTCAACACTAGAGAAGCAAACAATGCTACAACGATGCTTAACTCTAAGCAAGAAAGTCATGAACATAAATACACCTACTAACAGTACCCAAACTATACACATGCTAGTAAGCAATACCATAAAATAATTCTATGAAAACATCTATTAAGCCAGCATAAACAAATTCTAGTGATGCATGCTTTTCTAATTAATTTAAATAGCAAGCAACCAAGGTATAAACTACACAACCAGTAGCTATGAACTCAATGAAAAGTTAACTAAACCTTTTCAAAAATCCAAACACTCAATTAAAAAGCATTCACAAATAATCTATCAATCACAAGGAATTTATCTTATTAGCAAACAATTTAATTTTAAGCAATCAGTAGGGAAACATCTCTTAACATGATACCCCTAGGGGATATTATGCTAACAAATGAATCACATCTAAACATACTAGTATTTACAAAGAAGAAATAATCTTTTCACTTGCATAAGTGAAACAAACAATCTATTTTCCATGGTGGAAAAATAACAATCAACCATATGATAAAACATGTTATTTTCACACCCATGTATGGTTGGGGATTTTCATCCTCAACCAAGATGCAATGGGACCACTGGGTTATGCGACCACTAATAACAAGGCAAAAGAGGTACTAAGCCTCTGGTTACTCATGAGAAAATTAGTATACAAGATAAATAACACAAGGCTATTTATTCTAGTGAAACAATACTAGTGCAAACAAATAACAAGACTTACATATGCTTTGCTATAAATTAACATGCAAGATAACAGAGACAATAACACCAAAATAACGGTACCAAAATGGTACTGGATCCATATCTTGCATAGCATAAACTTAGTCAATCAAGCACACAAAGATCTAGCTCACACAACAATTCCAAATAATAAAACTAGAAAATAACAATTGCTATTCCTATTTTTATTTAACTTTTCCAAACATGCACACACTTTCTAAGGTAGATGTACTGCAAGATACAATCTAATAAAAAGTAATAACAACCCTATACATGCTAGGAAACAAGATTCAATCAACCACACATTTCGTTTCAAACAAAACACACATACCAACAAAAACAGAAAAGTGTTGTTTCTAGATCTTCTCACCAAACATAACCTAGAGCTCCAAAAATTAATCTAATCTAGGATAACATAGATCTAGTGTCGCACCCGGACTTCTAGAGGATACTCACAGCCCGCTAAACAGTAGATCAATGGCTTACGGGGCATACCGGCACCCGCATCTCAATATGAGCAGGCCAACACGTAAACGTGTGACAACCATTCTCTACTATCCATCGTCTGCGTAAACCATCCCATAGAAATCCGACTACTTCCATTGACGTCCTTCATAACATACACACATGGTACGTCAACGGCATTTGAACAAGTGATATCACAACAAATCTCTAAGACATAAAGAAATAGAAATAAGTTGCAAATAGCTCTCACTAGAGCAGAGATAGCAAATACAATCATCCAGAGGACACATGTCCCAACAAGTCATCTTTACATCACAGCGGAAGCATCCAAAGTGTCTGAGTACAGACAAGATCCAAAAAGGCCTAAGAGGCCGGAAACAAAAAGACGGAGCCCATCCACGATGTCTCGGATCCTGCCCGGGTCCGCTATCTACTCGTCAGCAGCCTCGTCATACTCCACGTAGTAGCCACCATGGGGATCCTCGGAAACGTAGTCTGCGGAAACCACAGCCCCAAAGGGGTCAGTACAAACAAGTACTGGCAAGCAAGACTCACAAGATACCAAAGTGTACCCGGCAACACCAAGTACAGATGCTTTGGGTTCAATGGAAGAATAAGTGATACAAAAGTACAGCAGCAGGCTGCTCTAACCAACTACAGAAACACGCTACAACTTCCGGCTAAAAGAAAGGGATAAGATAGCGTATCGGAACCAACTATCACTAATCTCAAACAAACCCATTCTGGATCTCGCCCCTTATCCAAAGAAGCAATCCGAGGATAACTCACACAGTTGGATTACTGAAGGTTCGAGTTATTGTGTCAATAATCCTATTACTAGGCAACTTATTATCGATTAAGTGTAAGTTGTCTAATCCTTGTTAGCCAGCCCTATCACCAAGTCATCCATAACCGCGGACAACACGGCTTCTCGAGAAGATTTAACCCTGCAGGAGTGCACCAATTTGGCCGTACACGTAAGAATACCCCGCCAGACGGGGATCAAACCCACCAAGCGAAGCACTCAACACAACCCAACTCTTCTTCGCATCAAGCCCAAAGAACCACGTGCTGTGCGTGCGCGGCTAATCGAGCCCCCACGAAGAAAAGGGGGACCCTCATAGCACTGGAAGACCACGCCGCCCTAAATGCCGACTACAAAAGTTCCACCCTGGCCTCGGGTTCGTACCTGCATATGCGTGCATCAAATGGAAAGCCCGAACTAAGTGTGGCGATTTGGACGAGATGCGAATCGAATCAGAGTTACGGGGGGCTCCCATACACGCTTCCCACATGCGGTTAGCGCGCTTAACATGGATCCAGAGGACAAGAACTTTTCCTGAGTTCGACACTAGCAGGCCTCAAAACCATACCCGGCCTCCTGCCGGTGCCTTATCATCAAATTAGTATTACCTCATACATTAACAGGTTGTTGTTTAACATCGAGCCCCCAGAACATAATAAATATGGTAAAAGAAATAACGGACAACAGACTCGAGCATAAACAACCCTAAGCATGCTAGTAAGACACAGGCAAAAAGCAATGGTGTTATAGGTGTGGAGGTGAGGCTATATCAGGGTTACAGGATAACATGTGATAGGATCGAACACAAGCAACGAATCTTAAGGCTAACAGAATAGACAACGGAAAGTATCGATATCCAGTGTGGAAAGGACACAATGGTTCATGTGAGTGAATACTTGCCTGCAAACTCAGTAGCCTGGTACTGGGCTAACTCCTCAGAAGTAGTGTCGTAAACCTCGCCTGTCTCAGCGTCGTCGTCTATTCGGGAAGAAGCAAACAAACAACGCAGAGAGACAAACAATCAATAACATGGCATAATGCACAATCATGGGATGATGCATGACAATTTAATTGGTGCATCAAAGATAAGCTAGTTGACATGGTAACATAATTAAATGGACCCATATGCAATTTGGATTGCATATGGAAAGCCCATGAATTAAGGTTGGATTAAATGATCTACAATTACCATCATGTGAAAGTGGATTAACATGATGCATGGATGGGGAAAACAATGAGAAAACAACAATAGATTCAATTTGAAAAGGTGTTTACCAAGTTTGAAATTTTATTTATTAAGTTATGAAATTTTGGCTTCTCAAAGGAGTTACACAAGCATTTTTTGTTTTCACCAATTTTAATTGTTCAAAATAAATAACAAAGTTCATATTTGGAAAGAACACAAAATTTTAGTTGGAATACATGTTTCATTTGTTGAAAAAGGAATTAGAATGAATTAATTATGAATTAAACAAGTTTAAACAAGATTTAAATGAATTTAATTCAAGTATTAAAATTATTTGAATTTTTATTTGTTCAAACCATTTAATAAAATTCATATTTGGAAAGTTTATACTTTTCTGGTTTGAAAACATATTTTATATGTTCAAAAAGAATTTAATTTGACCAAGTTATGAATTTAGCAATTTTAAATGATTTAAACAAGGTTTAAATTATTTAACCAATTTAAAGTATTCAAAACAGGTAACAAAGTTTATATTTGGAAAGGTGGTTCAATTTTGCATGGAAAACATATTTTATATGTGACATTTGAATTAAATTTGAAATAGTTATGAATTTAACCAAATTTGAAATGAGTTGTTTGAATTTGAATTTCGAAAACATTTGAAATGTTCAAAACAGTAAACAAATGATTTAAACATGTAGAGAATTAAATTTGGTACAGAATACATATTTTATTTATTTAATTTGGATTTGAAATACAAAAGTTATTTGAATTTGAAATTGCAGGGGCTATTTTGTGAATTAAATAGTTACAGATTTGTTACAGGGGCCTAGATGCGAAAATAAACTTCAGAATAGGCCCCTGGGACTTTTTATACGCATCAGAGCGGCCCCTGGGTCACTGGCAGTGGGCCAGTGCCCAGCTGTGCGCCTGCGTGGCGCGCGTGTGTGTGCTGCATGGCAACCACGGTCGATGGCAGGTGGGCCTGCGTGGACAGCGTGGCAAGGGAGCAAAAAGGGCGGATTTAATCCGCGAGGCGAGGGATCGAACCCTCGCCCTCGGGTGCGCGTGCGCAGCGCTCTGGCCAGTTGGGCTGCTGCAAGTGTTTGTGACAGTTTAGGGGGCTTGGGGGGTATGAGGTTCAGTTCCGTGGTGTTAACTGAAACTGCAAGTTTCAGTTAGCTGAAACTGCACCGAGGGGACGGTGGTCGCCGGCGGCGAGCTGCTGCTGCTCGTGGTTGCTGCTCGTGTGCGTTGTGCTGTGAGCGTGCGGATGAAACGTGACAGCAGAGAGGGAAAGAAAGAGGTGGTGCTCACCGGGGGAAACAGAGGGAGGAGGAGGTGCTCGAGAGGGGACAGTCGACGACGGCGGCGACAGGCGAGGGGGGTGGAGATGGCGGCGGCGATCCGGTGGCTCTCAGCCACAGCGGCGTTGACGAGGAGGAAGCGGACGGAGCGGGGAACTCGTTCCCGTGGCTAACCAGGCCGTATGGCGTCCATGGCGCCGATGATCACCGGAATTCAGTTGCGGTGGTGGTGCGGTGGAGGTGCAGAGAGATGCAGAGGAGGGAGGAGGAAGAAATAGGCGACAGCGGCGAGAGGGAGAAAGGAGGAGGAGGTTAGGGCACGGGGGTGGAGCTCGGTGCATGGATATAAGGAGGAGGGGGTGCTCGCTGGCCGTCCCCTGCTCGGCCTGTCGACGTGGGCACCTCCGATGGGCGCCGTACAGAGGTAAGGGACGAGGGGGTACGCAGGCCGTGGCTGGTGGGCTGGGCTCAGCCCACTGGCCTGCCCTCTCCCCTCACTGTTATATTTTTTTGTTTTTCTGTTTTTACTGATTCTGTTTTTTTTTTGCAGAGAAAGAAAAAGGAAGAAAAAGGAGAGAAAAATTGAGGGGTTTTTGGTGTTTTAAAAATTTTGGGATAAATGTTTATAAGTTATTTATTGTAACAGCACAAATGTGCAAACTTTTGTTTTTCAAAAATTTCAAATTGTGTTGCTGTTTGTATTTTAATTGAATTTGAGTGAATTTAATATTAATTAAATTATTGAAAAGAAGCAATTTAAATAGCTTGAACTTTCTAGTTTATTGGAAACAAATTGATGTTTTGATTTGAAATTTTCATTTGAAAATTGTAACAGAACAAGTATGAACAAGGATTTTGAAAATTGGTTTGAAATTCAAATGGAAAAACAAGGGAAAACAAATGGAAAACAAATGCATTGCTTATGATGCCATGATGCAAAACATAAATTAACAAAAATAAAACATACTAAAGGTGTTTTTCATACTTGGGATGTTACATCTAGTCAATAGCAAATTCATACAGTTGGATTTACTTCAAAAAATCATTTTTAAACTCATTCTAAAAATCTTAGAATAGCACACTGGCCTTTTACCAAAATTGATCGCATTTCCATTTGGTAGCTCTCCTTGATGTGAGGCCAAGTCCCAAGGATAGATCTGTTCAAGGGCTATCCCAAAAAAATTTAGTTTGTCCATTTTAGTTATAGATTCAAAAAGTTATGTTCAAAACATGCTCATAGACTCTCTGTGGCAAAACAGTCAATGTGAGAAACAAATGGACCAAAACTCAGATCTGCAATTGTTATGTGGTTAAGAATACATAATGTTAGGTTCCTGATTTTTGGTAGATTTTATTTTGCTTGTTTTCTCAAGTCGAAGGTGTTGATTTTGGTGAAACCTTTACCCCGTAGCTTGTATTGAATCTATTCGCATCTTACTTTCTTATGCATCTCATCATAATTTCAAGCTACAACAAATGGATGTTAAGAGTGCTTTCCTAAATGGTCCCATTAACGAGTTAGTATATGTCAAGCAACCTCCGGGTTACGAGGATCCCAACCACCCCGATTATGTCTACAAACTCGATAAGGCGCTCTATGGACTTAAACAAGCTCCACGTGCGTGGTACGAGCACCTTAAAGAGTTTCTAGTGGATCGTGGGTTTAATGTTGGTTTAATCGATCCCACCCTCTTTACCAAGATGGTTGGAGGTGACTTGTTCATATGCCAACTCTATGTGGATGACATCATTTTTGGGTCTACTAACACTTTGTTCAATGAAGAGTTTTGCAAGCTTATGACCAATAGGTTTGAGATGTCTATGATGGGAGAATTGGAGTACTTCCTTGGCTTTCAAGTGAATCAATATCATGAAGGAACCTTCATCAAACAAGCCAAGTACACTTAATACATGCTCAAGAGATTAAATATGCATGATGCCAAGCCTATGAAGACTCCCATGTCCACAACCCTTGACTTGAAACCCGACCCTAATGGTAAAGAGGTAGATAAAAATGTATAATGTTCCATGATTGGCTCTTTGCTTTACCTTTGTGCATCCAGACCGGATATCATGTATAGCGTAGGTAAATGTGCAAGGTTTCAAGCCTCTCTGAGGCAAACTCATTTGGAAGCGGTCAAACGAATCTTTCGATATTTAGTTCATACCCCAAATTTTGGTATTTGGTATCGCAAGGGTTCAACTTTTCAGCTCATTGGTATTCGGATGCGGATTATGGGAGAGAAGACGGATAGGAAGTCGACATCCGGGGGTTGCCATTTCCTTGGTCGCTCCTTGGTGTGTTGGTCTTCGAAGAAGCAAAACTGCATTGTCCTCTCCACCACCGAGGCCGAGTACATTTATGTGACAAGTTGTTGTGCCCAATTTCTTTGTATGAGGCAAACCTTGAAGGATTATGTATTTATTTTGACAAGGTGCCTCTTCTTTGTGACAATGAGAGTGCTATCAAGATCACCTACAACCCCGTTCTTCACTCCAAGACGAAGCACATTGAGATCCGTCATCATTTTATTCAGGACCATGTTGAGAAGGGTGATATTGATCTCTCATATGTATCAACCAAGGATCAACTTGCGGATATTTTCACGAAGGACCTTGATGAACCATGATTTCAAGCTTTGAGGAATGAACTAAATGTCATAGATTCATCCAACCTCACATGAAACCTTGAATAAGTACATTCACTATAAGTGTTATTAGGTTTGGATGTAGGCATGGACATAGGGGGAGCGTCACTCAACTCATGAGTGCACCCTCCTCTTATTATGGGGATATCAATTCTTCATTGCATATCTAGTCATTTTGTGACTTATTGTGCTTAATTGTGAGTAGTACTCTTGGACCCAAGATACATCTTCGTGGTGCCAAAGTACACACTCAAACACGGTGGCCATGACCACCAACCTCCTACTCAAGGAGTTGGTTTTATTTTGGCTCTTTCACGCGCATACTACTTGCTATGTGTTGTTGGGAACCCCAAGAGGAGGGTGTGATGAGCACAGCGGTAGGAGTTTTCCTCTTAGTTAAGAACTAGGGTTATCAATCCAGTAGGAGAAAGAGAATCTTCGGAAGGTTGATGCCACTAACGGTGGTGCTGGCGCTTCACCGGTGTCAGCAACAACGTGGAACCTGCACACAACGCAACCAAAATATTTTGCCCCGACGGTACAGTGAGGTTGTCAATCTCACCGGTCTTGCTGAAAACAAAGATTAGACGTATATTGTGGAAAATAGTGTATGCTTGCAGTAAGTAAAGAAAGCAGGAAAATGTTGTGCTTTGTTTAACAGTGTGGAAAAATGGACCGGGGTTCATAGTTTCACTAGTGGTGTCTCTCCATAAAAGATAGCATGTTGGGTGAACAAATTACAGCTGGGCAATTGACAAATAAAGGTTGCACCGTAGTGCACAATATGACATGAAGATTACTATGATATTTAGTGCGGGCATTACAACAAGATACATAGACCGATATCCATCTGCATCTATGACTAATAATCCACCCTCAGGTTATCATCTGAACCCCCTTATGTATTAAGTTGCAAGCAACAGATGATTGCATTAAACAAAGTGTGTAATGTAAGCAATGATTATACACGCGGGCACTCTCACCACAGTTTTCTCCCTAATGGCAACATCACATCCTCCCCCTTCATGTTCTGTCACTCGAGCAAGGCAACAAGGAGGCATGAACCCACTATCAAGCATAAATACTCCCGCTTGGAGTCACTAGGAACTACTTGGCCAGAGCAACCACTAGAACCGGAAATCATGCAAGATCACAAATAGCATATGCAAATAAATACTATAATCAACTTGGCATCATGTCAATATTCATCGGATCCCATCAAACACAACATATAGAATTACATAAGATCAATCTCGATCATAATAGGCAGCTCACGAGATCTAAACATGGAGGCATATGAGGAGGAGACAACCATCTAGCTACAGCTATGAACCCGTAATCCAGGGATGAACTACTCACGCATCACTCCGGAGGCAGGCATGGTGATGTAGAAGCCTCCGGTGATGATTTCCTCTCTGGCAGGGTGCCGGAAAACAGCTTCAGAACCTTCCTGATCTAGGGTTGACGGTGACGGAGGCTGCGGAACTTTTTCAGCGATTTTGATCAGGTGCTTAGGGTTTTCCATCCGGGGGGCTTAAATAGGCAAAAGGGCAAAGGCGATGGAGCTCCAGGGGCCCCACACCCATAAGTGGCGCGACGAGGGGGGACCCGCGCCACCCGTATGGTGTGGCCCCCCTGTTGCCCCTCTTTGACTCCTCTTCAGTGTTCTGGATGCTTCCGGGGAAACTAGGAACTTCGGGCTTTGTGGGGTCTGATTCTGAGAATTTTTGCAGAACAACTTTTCTGAAACCAAAAACAGCAGAAAATAGGGAACTGGCACTTGGCATCTTGTTAATAGGTTAGTCCCGGAAAACGTATAAAAATGCTATAAATAAGGGCGAAAACAATTAGCAATTGGCAAAATATGATCATGGAGCATCGGAAATTAGGGATACATTTATGACGTATCAAGCATCCCCAAGCTTAGTTCCTACTCGTTCTCGAGTAGGTAAACGATAAAACAATAATTTCTGAGGTGACATGCTACTAACATAAACTTGATCAGTCTAATGTAAAAGCATATGCACGCTGAGATCATAAAACTTGAAACACAGGCATGATAAATAAAACTTTAATAATAAAGCATAGCAATTACTTTGCATCACGAAGAGTAACTCAAATAAAGGATCATGAATAATAATGCAAAGAAAGGTAGACGTTTGTTTTAGGTATAGAGCAAGCATGGCAACGTGTTATTTTGATAGTCTTTAAGAGTGGGACAAAACATAAATGCCAGGACACCTTCAAAGTTCAAGAGGAAGACTAGAACAAATAATTTAAGAATAAATGATATCACATCATGAAGTAATTATTGATGCTCATGGGACAAATGCACATAGAACTCAGAATGGCAAAAATGCTCTCTCAAGTGTGCATAAAGTTAGAAAATGGAGACTCAACATTAAAGTAAAAGAAAGGCCCTTCGTAGAGGGAAGCAGGGATCACTCATGTGCTAGAGCTTTTATTTTATTAAACAGAGGTATTAAAAGTTTGACACTCCTCCCGTCCATATTTCACAAACCATGGCTAACTGAATCCTCGGGTGCCTGCCAACAATCACATACCGTTGAGGAGTGTCTATATTTTGGGAGATGTATGCTAATGTCAACGATTGGTAAACAGAAAATACAGTACGTCACAAGCCAAATGGATTCACAAGAGCGGCTCCCATGGTGAAGGACGCAACTGGTATAGAAGGTCATCCCTATTTCTCTTTTGTTTACACAATTATGCTTTGACTGATAAATCAGGGGCAAAAATAGTGAAGAGAATTTGTTTGCATTAATTTGGGGCTGGGCACCCCGCTGCCAGCTCTTCTGTCATTTGGATAAGCGGATGAAGCCACTAGTCCAGGGTGTGAAATCCAATCAACAAGTGAGATAAAGATTCTCCATTTACGTCCTCATGAGCAAAATCAAGAACATAAAGCAGGAGTAATTTTGAAGGTTTTAAAGGTAAAACATGAGCAATTTACTTTGGAATGGCATTTAAATACCACATGTAGGTAGGTATGGTGTACACAATGGGAAAAACTTTGGTTTAAGGGACTTTGGATGCACGAGTAGAGCTCATACTCAGTACAGGTGGAGGCTAGCAAAAGACTGGGAGCGACAAATCAAGAGAGCATAAGAGCCATAATCATGCATAGCGACATAAGCATCATTAATTAAAACATAAGCAGTATCAAAAGTTCAAGAACTAAGTGGTCATGGAGGCTATTCGTGACTGGTTTGTAGTCATAAACATGGTGTGAGCATGCGCCAAGTCAACCAAATAAATCATTCAAAAGAAAATACCATATATTGTTGCTTTACTATGACAAGAACAACTCATGAATCTTTCAATACATATTAAACACTCTCAGCTATTTGAGGCTAATCATGCTACCCAATAACCACAAGGATTTAAAACTAAAATAACATTTAGTATGGCATGAAAAAGTTCTAGCCACAGTCTATACAAGCTTCAACTAGTACTGTTATAAATTCTACTTCAAGCAGCAATTTTCTTTCTCCCAACAAGCACCATACAAAACATGCTTTAACAAAAATAATCTTTATGACAAAGCAAGAAAACATGAGAGTATTGAAATAATACTACTAAAACTAATAGCTCTGATAAGAGATGCATGCAAAACAGCAGCTGAATAAATGCAGCAGCTAAACAGACTCTAAGAATACAACGTATTCTCATGAAAAAGCGGAGCGTGTCACTCTCCAATAAAATAATGCCGGGGTCCAACCAAGCTTATTGAAAAAGTAAAAACAAACTAAAAGCAAAAAAACAAAAACAAACTGAAAACAAAAATAAAAGACGCTCCAAGTAAACCACATAAGATGCGACCGAATAAAAATATAGTTTCACTAGAAGTGACATGATAATTTGTTGATGAAGAAGGGGATGCCTTGGGCATCCCCAAGCTTAGACGCTTGATTCTTCTTGGAATTTTCTTGGATGTACCACCGGGCATCCCCAAGCTTAGGCTTTTCACTCTTCTTGATAACATTATATCATCCTCTTCTCTTGACCCTTGAAAACTTCCTTCACATCAAAATTCTCACAATCTTCATTAGAAACGTTAGCGCAATTGAAATAATAAATTGACATGGTTAAGTTTCAAAAAACATTAAAACACTCAAAACCACATTAGAGACTGTCACAACTTATTTCAAAACTCTTTTTCTTAAAAGAACACCAAAAGAAAGAGATAAAGATGCAAATGTGATAAATGGCAGAAATCTGTCAAAACAGAACAGCAGGTAAAGATCGATTTTTTCAAAAATCTTAGGTTGCTCAAATAAAAAAAGTGATCTTCTGAGAAAAGTTTCTATATAACTCAGTATTAAGCACAAAAAATCTCAGGTCATTTTGAATTTTCTGTGATTTTTAACGGAATTAACTGTGGACAGCAGAAATCTGTTTGCTACGCAGAAATCGGAAATATAGTGTCAACTTTCCACTAGAAGATTTACTTGGATCAACAAAAACACAAAATAAAAGATACATCGGGGTTTCTAAGGAAATAGAAAACACCCAGGTGCAAAGCACACCAAATAAAACGAAAGAAATCTGAATGAAAACAGAGAAATAAAACGGGTTGTCTCCCGGTAGCGCTTTTCTTTAACGCCTTTCAGCTAGGCCTAAAAGAAACTCAGGTATTTTCAAGTGAAGAAGAATCAACATCATATTTTTCTCTAATAATAGAGTCAAAGGGTAGCTTCATCTTATTTCTAGGAAAGTTTTCCAAACCTTTCTTGAGGGGAAATTGATATTTAATATTCCCCTCTTTCATGTCAATAATAGCACCACCATTTCGAAGAAAAGGTCTTCCCAAAACAATAGGACAAGAAGAATTGCATTCAATGTTCATAACAACAAAATCAACAAGCGCAAGGTTATTATTAACCATAATAAGAATATCATCAATTCTACCAAGAGATTTCTTCTTAGCATTATCAGCAAGATGAACATCCAAATAAAAGTGTTCCAATGGTGGTAAATCAAGCATATTATAAAGCTTTTGAGGCATAATAGAGATACTAGCACCAAGATCACACAAAACATTTCAATCAAATCATTTAATTTTATCTTAATTATAGGCTCCCAACCATCATCTAATTTCCTAGGGATAGATGTCTCAAGTTTCAACTTTTCTTCCCTAACTTTCATGAGAGCATTGGTAATATGTTTAGTAAATGCCATATTCATGGCACTAGCATTGGGACTTCTACTAAGCTTTTGTAGAAACATAATAACTTTAGAGATACTGCAATCATCAAAATCAATATTATTATCATCAAAAGTAATGGAACCATTATCTCCTACATCTTTAAAAATTTCAGCACTTTTATCAGAAGCACTTTCAACAGTTTGATGCAATTTAGCACGTTTCACCAAAGGAGTATGGACTTTATTAACACCAAATACTTTACCGTTGATAGTAGGGGGTCTACTAGCACTTGGAACTTCAGTTTTACTAGTGGTTGTGATAGTGCAAACTCTAGCAATATTATTCTTTTTAGCCAATTCATCCTCTCTTTCCCACCTAGCACGTAATTCAGCCATCAATCTAACATTATTGTCTATTTGAGCTTGGATGGCATTCAAAGCTTTATTTTGTTTAACATCTTGTGGAAAAACCTTCAGTTATAGAAAATCAAGATCGATAGCAAGGCTATCTACTTTAGAGGCAAGAACATCTATTTTACCAAGCTTTTCCTCAACAGATTTATTAAAAGCAGTTTGTGTGCTAATAAATTCTCTAAGCATGTTTTCAAGATGAGAGGTAGAGCTTTTATTACTATTGTAGGAGTTTCCATAAGAATTACCATAACCATTATTAGGAGGATACGGTTTATAATTGTTTCGACCAAAATTATTTCTATAAGCATTGTTGTTAAAATTATTATTTCTAATAAATTTTTACATCAACATGCTCTTCTTGAGCAACCAAATAGGCTAAAGGAACATTATTTGGATCAACTTGAGCTTTACCATTAACAAGCATAGACATAATAGCATCAAGCCTTTCACTGAAAGAGGAGGTTTCCTCAACAGAATTTAACTTCTTACCTTGTGGAGCTCTCTTAGTGTGCCACTCTGAATAATTTATCATCATATCATCAATAAGCTTTGTTGCATTTCCCAAAGTGACGGACATAAAGGTACCTCCAACAGCTGAATCCAATAGGTTCCTTGAGGAGAAATTCAGTCATGCATAAAAGGTTTGTATAATCATCCAAGTAGTCTGTCCATGAGTGGGACAATTCTTCACCATAGTTCTCATTCTTTCCCAAGCTTTAGAAACATGTTCATTATCAAATTGCTTAAAATTCATTATGTCACTTCTCAGAGATGTAATCTTAGCTAGAGGATAATATTTTCCAATGAAAGCATCTTTACACTTAGTCCATGAATCAATACTATTCCTAGGCAAAGATAGCAACCATTCTTTAGCTCTTCTTCTCAAAGAGAAAGGTGTCGTGGTGGTATCACGGCAGACGCCATGGGATGGCTTAAGGTTGGGGCCGATGGACGCTGGAGGTGCTCGGGGAGGGATCACACGGCGAGTAGCCGCGTGTGGGATGTAACAAACACTGCAAACAACATGATCTTACCCAGGTTCAGGGCCCTCGTGTGGAGGTAACACCCCTACTCCTGCCTTTCTCTCTTTATGTGTGTTACCGAGTAGCCACAGTACAAATCAGGCCTTCAACCGAGTAGCCACTCTTCTCTCTAGTTCTCTCTGTGTTAAGTGAAGCAATCCAGAGTGTCGACCCTCGCACAGGAGGAGGAAGGGCACCTTATATACTGGTGCCCAGCCGAATAGAAAAAGACTATAAGGTACGGTTGATGGGACAAGCACACTGCAGAACAGAGCAAGCCTCCGGGTTCTCGCTGACGCTGGCGCCGTAAGTCGTCGCGCCGTTCGGAGATGGGACCTGTCCACCCTTGTCAGTGAGATAGGGTAGGCCCCTAGCCCTGTCCTGTCCCCTCTGTCAGTGACAGGACTTGACAGGCGCCTACCACACTGTAGCCACGCCGTAGCGCGGATAATCACGCGCTCCGTAAGTTGAACCGCACGTCGTACGGATATAGGATACGCGGGATCCTTTGTCAGAACGGCTCCATTGACTTCTGGCCCGAGTAGGAAACCACTCCCTCTACTCGGACCAACTCCTCTACTCGGAGGAACATAACTTCCTTGATTCTTCCTTCTGGCCATTGGTGGGTACGACCGGATAGCAGCCTACTGGGTAGCAAGTACCGGGTAGCCAGCTTACTCGGTCAAACATCGCCTTTGACCTTGCCTTTAGCACCTGCCTTACCCCTACTCGGGGGTAACCCCCCGACATTAGTCCCCGAAGCTGGTAGAGTCCTGCGAACTTGTTCACTGGGCCCTGCCAGATAAAAAACAAACCTTGTCTCTGTAACTGGAAAGGGGCCGAGTAGCACCTCCGTGTAGCACTTAACTCTTGCTTGAATCTCTACTTCTCCGAGTAGCAACACCCTTCTTTGGTGATGCCGAGTGAAATGACTTAGCGAAATCTCGAAACACAATCCCGCCGAAACGGTGCGAATCCACCTCTGCGTGTCGCTACGGGGCACGTGTCACACCCCCGTACCCCCGACGCCTCGGTGCCTGGAATAACGCAGGCCACGCGCCAATAACTGCACCTCGGGCCCACTATCCTGTTAAGTCACTTCAACCGCACTCAAGTGCCCACGATCTCGACGTGGGATTAACCGCGCCCGTTACGCGCGCAATATGCGCTGTGTGCGTTTCTAACGGTTGCGCAACCCACGCCGCACGATCTCCGCGCACGATCAATCCACGATTAACTCACCAGTAACTGCAACTCGAGGGAGAGAGATAAATACCCCCTCGACGCTCCTCTTTCCTCTTTCCTGCTCTTTCCCATCTCCTGCCCCTTCGTCTCTCCGCCGCCGTCGAGCACACCGCCACCGCAACCGCTTGCCGCGCCGCTGCTCCACGCGCCACCGGAGAGACGGAGAGAGATCCATGTGCCTCCAAACTCCGATTCGCATCTCCCACTAGTGCCTCCGCTTCCAATTTCTCCCGCGCATCTCCGTCGCCATGGCTGCTCACGGAGATGATGATGCCGCCGCCCGCTCCAGTTGGGAAGGCTCTGAGGTCACTGTCGAGGATTGCCAGTGGCTCGTGAATACGCGCCGCGTGCCTCCCGGCGTGATGTGCCGCCATCCAGGTACTGAGATTGTTCCTAAGCCTGAGAAGGATGAGTATGTCGTTTTCCTTGCGCACTTCAAGCGCGGCGTCGGCCTTCCGATTTCCGATTTCTTTTTCAAATTCCTCAACCACTTTGGCCTTCAGCCACACCATCTTCCACCCAACTCTCTCATCATGCTCTCCACCCACGCCGTGGTGTGCGAAGCCTTTCTGGGCGTGTACCCAACTATCCACACATGGGCACGGTACTTCTTTCTCCGCAAACAGAGTATCCCCAATCCGGGTAAGACAGACAGCGCCCGCTCCATGACCCAAACGGGATGCGCTATGATGCTGCAGCGCTCCACTGGCAGCCATCCACGAGCTAAGGGATTGGAATCTGCGCGCAAGTGGCAGCGCAACTTCCTCTACGTGAAGAATGTCGCCACTGAAGACGGGAAGCCGATCCAGGACCGGATAGGCCTTCCCAAGTTCAAGAACGCCCTGCCAACTCAGCAGAATTGGGGCTACCACCCGAAGACCACAGTCGAGGACGTCATCCAGGTTGAGCGACGCCTGGCCGAGTTGCGCGAGGAGGGGCTTCGCCAGGATGATCCAATTGCATGCTGGATTTCACGCCGAGTACTCCCGCTCCAGCGCCGCTCGCACAAGATGTGCTATGTGACATCCCACTTAAATTGGTCGGATGGAACCAATCTTTGTAGCTGTGCAATCACCTCGTCAACTGAGAGCGAACATCCTGATACCGATAACTTACTAAGCCTTGCCGAATCAATTTTTGGCCTATATGTCGCAGTTGGCACCGCCTCATAAAACATTAACCCCTCGATAAGAAAGCCATGCGTAATAACTTGTTGTTTGGCTACGGAAAGAAGATGACATTACTCCGGGCAAGACCAGAGCCCCCACAATATTCGCATACCTCTATAGGGTAGTCCACACTTAAGTGTCCTTGGACTCCACATTGAAAACATTTGGCTTTGTCATTCTTCTTAGCCTTCTTTGCAGCCAAGTCATCACCATCCGCAACGGAAAACTGTACAGGGGAATTTGCATCGTCGATCTGCACCATCTGAATGCTCGGTGCACTCCCCGCATGGATTGGCTATGCCAACACCCGTTGCGCAGCCGCACGGTGCGCAGCTCCTGTCACCGGTAGAGGGACCAGCACATTAGTAGGTGCAGCAACAGAAACGGCCGCAGCCATAGGAACATGTTGAACCACTGGCTGCACACTACCGGACACCGACGCACCCCCGGGCGCCGGCCCGTGAACTGATGCCGCGTGCACACCCGGCACTCCTTGAGCACGCAATGCCTCGGTTACCTGGCGCACCACCGCGGCCACAGTATCCTTGCAAAATCCACCCAGACCGGCAGAACTCGCAGCGGGTATCACCGGGCTGCGGCTCCTCCCTCTGCCGTGGTGATTAACATGTGATCGGCCACGATAAAACCCTCTACTGCCATTGTTATGATGGAAATTGTTGCGGGGACGATCAGCAGCACCATTCCCTTGTCCATATTGTCCATTGATGAAACCAGAACCGACATTGAATCCACCAAAGGGAGCTCCATTACTAAACCCACCATCGCCATGGCACGGTTGATAATCTCCCTGCCCCGCCGTTTCGCTCGGTCCCCCTTGCTGAAAGTTGTTGAGACCGAATCCTCCTCGCCCTGGAGCGCCACCCCGGTTCGAAGGAGCACCATTGCCGCGTGCAGGCCCCCTGCCATCGCCGTAGAATCGTCGTCCGCCTTGATGCGCCATAGCAGGGAGAAGCGGCGCCGTTTGCGTCGATGCTCCGTGCCCTAGACGAGCGCCACGAGGTCGCTGTGGCCAGATAATGTGATGCCCATCCCACCCTCCACATTCCTATGCGAGGATGATGGTAGACCGTGGCTTACGGTATGCCGGAAGGGTGGAAGAAGGCAGTACCATCTCTCCGGCGAGACGTCGCCGGCAAGATCGGAGGCTAGCGTGATCTGCGGATCGAGTTTTTTCAATTCGTACGTGACTTATTCCAAAGGCCAAACGGGCCGCCCAGTCCATATCAATCTATGCAGCTTTCTGCATTCCAAGGAAATTTCGTGCAAGGTTCTATATCAAAAGCTTATCTAGAGAGGTTTAGTGGGAGGCTGCTTGAAGGGCACGCTTATTACTTGCATTATGTAGATATCAAACAAGTAAGAGATGCTTTTCGCGCCGTGGATCACTCTTTTGAGATATGGATCACAAAATGGACATGAATATTTTGGGATAGCTGCTATCCCTGAGAGCGTGTCTCGATATTCATGCAAGATCAAGTCATTCCTAAGTCTGCTTAAAAATGCAAACGATAAGACAGTATCTTGTAGGCGATTAATTGTTGATTTACTTCCTTTAAAGTGGTATATTTATTCTTGTTGTTATATACTCCCTCCGTCCCAAAATAATTGTCTCAAAGTTTGATAAAAGTGGATGTATCTAACACTAAAATATGTCTAGATACATCAATTTTTGTCCAACTTTGAGACAATTAATATGAGACGGAGGGAGTAGGTTTTTTTAATACAGGTTGTTTTTTTAGAAGTACGGTGTTTGATTAGGGATTTCTTTGTGTGTTTGCAGATGTGATTGGTAGGGATAGGTGTATGTCCGGTTGTCACCATTGATGTCAAAGGACGTCTGACTTCCAAGTGAACACTTCATCTTACTGATACACAGACCGATTCTTTTACCTTTCTTATCATACTAGGAAGACATGCTAGGAAGACACGGTATTTTCATCTACATAAACTTTTCACTTGACACTAAACGGCAAGAGTGGATTTATGGAGTGAAAATGTTGAAGTTGTTGACTCGGAAAAGTTGACCGACTCAACTCTAGAGCCCGTGGTTGCCTTGGTTGTGGGTTGCAGCTATATGAAACAAGACCGTAACATACTTCCTTCACATTATCTTGTATGCATTTCTTTTCTTCTGATTTTGGGCTACCATTTATATAGTTTATCACTACTGTAACAATGGTTGAGGTTTCTGCTAACAATGGATCCCAAGTTTGTATCAATGCCTCACATTTCTGAAATTGTAGAACTATGTGATAGGTTTTTTCTATCTTCTTTGTGTACAAGTTTCTGGTTATGGTAATTAGGAACTATGATTTTGTATGGAGCCGTAGAGTTCATTGTTAGGTGGCCTCGTGTGTGAAAACGTGGAGTATGATTTTTTATGGAACCGCAGAGTTTAGTCTATAAGTAGGTAGTCTCATGTGTGTGTGTGTTCTATGCCTTGATACCATGTGCACGATGTTTTATTTCTTCTGCATGTTATGTCCAAAATTATGTGAAAAGTTTACATCGATGCAGTTTGCTAGCTGATATGCTTTATTCGGTTGGTGGTGATATGCTCTTTGCTGTGTGAAGCCAACGGCTCAGGTTTTTGTGTGCTATCCAGCATGGAATTTGTTTTCCTTTCTATTCATTTTACATACGGATGGTTTTTAAGGCGTTTAAGAGAAATTGTGCGTGATATCTATGCTGAAAACACGTCCTGCATATTGCCCAGCCATGTAATTGATAGAAACATCCAAAGGACCATCTAGCATAAGCTTGAGCCACAGAGAGAAAAGAGATGATCATACCTTGATTTGTAGATGAGGAGGCCATTTTTTTTGCTTGGCCTTGATTAGTTCCTGCTCAATAGATACCACCAGTACCTTGATCTTGATCTTGATCTATAGAGGATCCTTCCTGGTGCTCCTGAACTGGCTTGATCAGTAGCCTTGAGTTTCAGGGAGTGGAGAAGAGGAAGCTACGAGAGCAGTAGCAGCTCTCATCATCATCACTCTCACATCCCTCTCTCTTTTCTTTTAATAGTACAGTGCACCAGGGGGACCCACCTTCTTGACCTTAGTGTGCTAATGTTCCTGATCAGAACATGTTGAATGTGAACATGTTGACCTCAACGATCAACATCCCAACATTCTCCCCCTTGATCGTAAAACTTTAAACTTTGTAAGTTCACTTTTCAACAAGGTAATGCATTAAGACGAAAAGATTTCAATGGCTAAAAGAGATGCCACTGAACCTTAGTAACTATAACACATCACCTCTTATTGAAAAGAAACTCCTTAAACTTTATGAGCTCCATAAACTTTATTCTCATCATACATTACATTAATTTACATAATACTTTACATAAACATCATAAACATTACAGACTCATCCTTTTTATGAAAAAGTACACCAAGACAATAGATTACATTAATTGGCTATGGTTCCCATCTAATCTCGGAATGAGCCTTTCAGGGAGATGGTGTTTCATTGGTCCCAACATTACCAGGATCAAAAGCTTTCAACCAAACCCATGCCGGCAACATGCTCTTTGAAAACACTGGGTGGTAAGCCTTTCGTGAGCGGATCCGCTAACATCAACCTAGTACTTATGTACTTGACGTCAATTGTCTGATCCTGGATTCTATCTTTCACAACATGATACTTTATATCAATATGTTTGGCAGCACCACTTGATTTGTTGTTACTCGAATAGATTACTGCGGGTTGATTATCGTAGTAAAGAGTGAGTGGCTTGGAAATGCTATCAATCACTCCGAGTCCCGGGATAAAATTCTTCAGCCATACTGCCTGCCCGGTAGCCTCATAACATGCCACAAATTCTGCCTGCATTGTTGACGATGCAGTGACAGTCTGTTTGGAGCTTTTCCATGAGATGGCTCCTTTTGCGAGGGTGAAAATATATCCTGAAGTGGATTTCTTAGTGTCAACACACCCCGTAAAATCAGCATCTGAATAACCAACCACTTCGAGGTTATCAGATTTCTTATAAGTGAGCATGAGGCCTTTAGTTCCTTGCAAATAACGCAAGACCTTTTTAGCAGCCTTCGAGTGATCCAAACCTGGATTAGACTGATATCTGTCAAGCATCCCGGTCACGAATGCTAAATCAAGGCGAGTGCACACTTGTGCATACATAATGCTTCCAACAATGGATGCATAAGGAATTGACTTCATCTGCGCAGATTCATAATCATTTCTAGGACACTGAAAAGTCCCAAATTTATCGCCCTTAACAATAGGAGCAGGCGAGGCTGAGCACTTATACATGTTGTACTTTTTCAGTACCTTCTCAATATATGCTCTCTGACATAGCCCCAAGATCCCTCTGGATCTATCTCGGTGAATTTCAATTCCTAAGACATAAGCTGCTTCACCGAGATCCTTCATATCAAAACTGGAGGATAGAAACCTCTTAGTTTCCAGCAACATGTTTTTATCACTGCTGGCTAGAAGTATGTCATCAACATACAGTATCAGGTAGACAAACTTACTCCCCCTGAACTTAACATAAACACAATTGTCCACTTTATTCTCTTCAAAACCAAATTTCTTTATGACTTGATCAAACTTAAAATACCACTGTCGTGATGCTTGCTTCAATCCATAGATGGATTTCTTAAGATGACATCCCAAATGTTCTTTTCCTTCCACAACAAAACCTTCCGGTTGTGCCATGAGAACATCCTCATATAAGTCTCCATTTAGGAATGCTGTTTTAACATCCATCTGATGCAGCTCTAAATCATAATGAGCTACAAGTGCCATCATAATTCTGAAGGAATCTTTAGAAGAGACAGGTGAAAAGGTCTCATTATAATCAGTCCCTTCTCTTTGAGTAAATCCTTTTGCCACCAATCCTGCCTTGAACCTTTCGATATCACCCTTGGAGTTACGTTTGGTCTTATAGACCCATTTACATCCAACAACGTTAGCTCCTTTAGGGATTTCTACTAAGTCCCATACTTCATTAGTGCTCATGGACTTCACTTCATCTTTCATAGCATTAATCCATTCAGACAAAAAATCACTTTGCATGGCTTCTTTAAATGAGATAGGATCATTATTCAACATTGATTCATTCATATCCTCACTCATATAGGTGACATAATCATCAGGAATAGAAGACTTCCTAGTCCGTTGTGACCTTCTGAAAGGTTCATTATTTGGCACTTCATCAATAATTTGAGGCTGCTGAACGTCTTCAACAATAACATCATCAGGTGTGACATCTGAAATAGCAACAGGACTTTCAGCAGGAGTTGCTCTAATATCCCTCTCAACAGGAGGTGCAACTTCAGTAGACACCGGAAAAACTTGTTCTTGAATTATTGGAACTGGGAAAAATTCCCGGCTTTCTTCCAATATTATTTCCCAAGGTGGCATACTCCCCCTCATCATTTCATTTTCCAAGAACACAGCGTGTCTTGTTTCAACAAACTTTGTTGCTTTATTTGGACAATAGAACTGATATGCTTTAGATTTGTTAGGATAACCAATAAAATGGCAACTGACTGTCTTGGGGTCTAACTTTCCCATAACTGGATTAAAAATCCTTGCTTCAGCAGGACAGCCCCATACATGAAAATAATTCACAGTCGGTTTTCTCCCAGTCCATAATTCATACGGTGTTTTAGGCACCGATTTACTGGGAACCCTGTTAAGGATATGTGCCGCTGTCTTAAGGGCTTCCATCCATAAATTTACCGGCAGAGTGGAGTGGCTCAACATACTCCGCACCATATCCATGAGAGTGCGGTTTCTTCTTTCAGCCACCCTATTTTGCTGGGGTTCGCCCGGTGCTGAGTATTGGGCCATAATACCATTTTCCTGTAAGAATTTTGCAAACGGTCCAGGAATTTGGCCATAAGAAGTGTGGCTGCCGTAGTATTCACCACCACGATCAGATCTCACAATCTTAATCTTTTTATCACATTTATTTTCAACCTCAGCTTTGAAAATCTTAAACTTGTCCAATGCCTCTGATCTTTCCTTAATGGGATAAATATATCCATAACGGGAGAAGTCATCGGTGAATGTAATAAATGAATTAAAACCATCCACCGTCTTCACATTAAACGGGCCACATATATCCGTATGGATTATTTCCAAAACTCCCGTGCTTCGGTTTGCACCTTTCTTAATTTTCTTGGCATATTTTCCTTTGATGCAATCAATACAATGATCGATATCTACATCCGTAAAATCAAGGGAAGGAAGAACTTGATCTTTAATGAGATGCTCAATTCTCCCCCTCGAAATGTGGCCTAAACGATTGTTCCATAATTTAGAAGAAGTCTCATTATCATTATGCTTGCGTTTGGTACTGACATTCATATTTGAGGTAGAACCCACATTATTTATATCATCACAAAGGGAAATAACATAAAGCTTATCTTGCCGGAAGGCAAGACCAACATTATTATTGTCATACATAATTATACAACGCTTGTTCCCAAAGTGACATTCATAAGCATCATCATCTAGACATGAAACGGAAATTAAATTCCGTTTCATCGAGGGTACATATGAAACATTATTCAACCTTAGCTTAAAGCCGTTATGGAGCGTAAGAGTAAGATCTCCAAGTGCCTCAGCATCAGTCTCAACACCATTAGCAACTCTAATGGTTCTTTCCCCTCTTTTTAGGGTCCTCCTCATATTGAATCCCTGCAACGAATTTGCAATATGAATTGTTGCTCCTGAATCAATCCACCATGTATTGGTGGCATAATTAACATAAAGGGATTCCTCAACAAAAGTAATAACATCAGTACCTCTATCTTGAAGCCATTTCTTAAAGGAAAAACAATTCTTTCGAATATGCCCAAGTTTTCCACAATGGCGACAAGCATTAGGATCTTTTGCTTCTCCATCAGTCTCCTTTTCAGGCTTCTTTTGGTGAGAGACATTTGAAGATTGGCCTTTATATTTAAACTGATTAGGCTTAGGCTTCATATATTCATTCACAAACTTCTTATACCTCTTCTTTTGTGAATGCTTGACCTGATTAATGTGGTCAATTCTTTCAGCCTTAAGCCTTTCTTCTTCTTGCACACATCGCGTCATCATTTCATCAATCTCCCATTTCACATCCATTGCATTATAGTTGATCATAAATGGAGAGAATTTAGGAGGCAAAGATGACATAATAAAATGGACAAGGAAACCATTAGAAATTTCCATCTCCATAGTCTTAAGTTTGGCAGCCATGTTGCATTTCTTCATAATATGCTCTCGAAGGCTTCCAGTGGGATCATATTTTTCATCAATCAGCCTTCTAATAAGACTTGTTGCATAAACTTTAGAAGACCCTTTGAACTGATGTTCAATTTTCGCAAAGTACCCTTTAGCTGTCTCACAGTCAGGAAGGGCTCCCCTCATACTCTGTGTAATGGAGCCCTTTATCATCATAAGGCACTTGCGATTAGAGTCATCCCACTTAGTCTTGATAACTTCATATTCCTTCTTGAGGCCCTCATAATTTTCAACATTTTCCTTAGGTGCCTCAGGAGGATCATTAAGGAGAGCATAATTAATATTCAGTAAGGCCATCGTTATTTCAAGCTTCTCCTTCCATGTAGCATAGTTGCTACCATTAACTTGTTCTATGCCATTAAGCATCCCAGTAATATGAGAGACATTAGGTGCTGTAAAAAGAATTCAAAGAATTGCCTTAGTAAGCAGCATTATCATTATCAAACTTTATTGATCAAATTCAAATCAGCTTTGGCCAGAAATGAATATGAACAACAAAATTTTGTGAACAGATATTCGTCAATTAGCTTTGGCCAAATTGACAAATAAAAGCCACACATTAATAATCCTCATCATTAATTTTTCTTTCATTAACCTGGTTCACATCAGCTTTGGCCAGAAGTGAAACAGGCTAATAAAAGATCTTTGTGGTTTAAATGCCCGTCAATCAACTTTGGTCAGAATGACCAAGCATAAAACCACACTTTATTTGAGGATTCATTAAACTTTATTTCGCAGCGGAAAACATCATGACATGATCATCATAATAAATATCATAATAAAGCATGACTAATAAATTTAACATGCTAATGCATTTAAAACAGCTAAGAATAAAACATAACAGCTAATAACAGAAATAAAACATAACTAATATGAAAAACAAGCCCAAAACATTAATTTGGCCGAAACTGGGCCAAAAACGGCCCAGTGCAGTCCACAGAACTAGGCCCTGAATGTCCCCTTTTTTTCAGCCCGTAAAAAGAGAAAACATTTATTCGGCCAGAATTGGGCTAAAATTAGCCCAGCCCGGTCCGCTCCCTCTGATTCATGTTGGGATTTCGCCCACTTAACACCCCGGGCCCTTACTGGGCTGTGGCCCAGTCCATCGCGCCAGGGGAAACACGAGCCGTTGGATATGGATCCAACGGACAGGGTCGCGTGCGCGTGTGGGACAAAACCCACCGCGTCGCCGCCGGCTGTCCCCGTTTCTCCCGTAACCCTAATCCCTTCCTCACCTCCTCCTCTGCTCCCGCGGCGACGGCGAAACAGAGAACGGCGACGGCGACGAGCACCGCACGGCCGGAGGGAGAGAGAGAACGGCGTCGTCCAGGCCCCTTCGCCGGAGCTGCGTGCGGCTTTGGCTAGCGCGCACCTCCGTCGAGCGGCGCTGGGCGGCGCCCTGTGCAGAGCCACGGCGCGCGAGTGGGCGTCCCCGCATCGGCGTCGACGGCCAGCACCAGACCGGTACCGCAGCAGCCTCCCATGGCGACGAACACGCGCGGGAGAAGCCACCACGGCCCGGTTCGGCGGACGGTGAGGTCTGCTGGGGCCGAGCCCGAGCTTCCTCACCAACATAAGAAGGTGGCTCCGCCGCCGCTGTGGCCAGCAGCGACAACGAGGCCCTTTAGGTAAGCATCCACCATCTTTATCCCGACTTAGGGTTAGGATCTCCTCAAGTTGGAAGAAAAACATCAAATTTGGGGATTTCATATGAACTAGGGTTCCGGAATTTGGGGATTTTTTACAGTGGCTTAAATCCCCTTTAACCACTTGCTTAATCCGAACCAAAACCATCATTCCAGAGGGGATTTCATTAAGAAACTCAGACCTAGGGCTTGATAAATAGGGATTTCGTTTAGAATATGCACTCAAGCACAAATCCCCCAACATTATCAGCTTTAAATCAAAGACCCTAGGTCCTCTGTTAGCATCTTTAGGGCTTGAGCAAAAAAGGAAACAGGGCACAACTATAACCAGGGTCTAGACCTTAAACTTTAGCAAGAAAACCTAATAGATCAAGCATGATCTTGAGCTTAATGGGCTCAATCTTGCAGCTAGAGGATCTGATACCAATGATAGAAACATCCAAAGGACCATCTAGCATAAGCTTGAGCCACAGAGAGAAAAGAGATGATCATACCTTGATCTGTAGATGAGGAGGCCATTCTTTTTGCTTGGCCTTGATTAGTTCCTGCTCAATAGATACCACCAGTACCTTGATCTTGATCTATAGAGGATCCTTCCTGGTGCTCCTGAACTGGCTTGATCAGTAGCCTTGAGTTTCAGGGAGTGGAGAAGAGGAAGCTACGAGAGCAGTAGCAGCTCTCATCGTTATCACTCTCACATCCCTCTCTCTTTTCTTTTAATAGTACAATGCACCAGGGGGACCCACCATGTTGACCTTAGTGTGCTAATGTTTCTGATCAGAACATGTTGAATGTGAACATGTTGACCTCAACGATCAACATCCCAACAGCAATAACGCTGGGCAGTCGGCCCAGCGAAGCGCGTATATCCGTCTAGTACTCAACATCATTTTTTATCTAGGAAGGGTGGCGTGGAATGCTTGTTAGAGCCGAGCAAGCAGAAGTTAACAAGATTGTGCATCAATCTGTACTTGAGATGTTCGCTTGCTTGCACCAGAGACATAAACTGAATCGGGAATGATCTTGACCGAAAAATCCGACGCGCGAGTTTAGCAATCGACAAGAGATGCAATGATATTTATTCGAGTCGCAGAAACAAGGAATCAAGTGTAGATAATCTCATGTCGATGTCACGATATACAATACAAATAAATGGAAGCAGTACGGGCATGGAGCACCCCAATTCAATCCACAAACCCAATCTGAATCTCAAACGGAATCACTAGTGGCTGAGAAGAAGAAGAAACACGGCGTGGATCTGTGAAATAAGATCACATGCCGGATACGGCGTAGACCGCGGCCACGATGAAGGTGGCGATGATGCCGACCGAGCCCTGGAGCGACGCGGCGCCGTTCCCCATGTCCGTTGTCGGTGTCGTCTTGGACCCTGCGTAACACGCCCGTCAGTGCACCGTACGCAAACAGTATCGAATCAGTATGTTTGAGTAATTATTACCTGCTCCGGCCGAGGGCGAGGCTGGCGTGGTCCCGGACGGCGGCGACGTGGTCGGGGCGGAAGCGCAGTTGCTGACCGGCGGCGTCTTGACGTTGCAGGCGTCGGGGAGGCCGAGCGCGCGGGTCTTGTTGACGTTGTCGATGCCGAGCGCGGCGGGGTCGCTGTTGAGCGCGACGCAGAGGCACTCCGGCTTGGAGCTGACGACGGAGGAGAGCGCCGAGCAGCAGGACTTGGACGGCGCCGTCTCGTTGCCCGTGATGTAGTCGAGGCACGGCGCCATGGCAATGAGCGTCTGCGTGCACCCGCTCGTCGACGACTGCGCCGACGCGCCGCCGACCAGGATCGCGGCGACGAGCGCTGCCGCGGCCACGATGGATACCGCCCTCGGACCCATTTCCTGCTCTGCTTTCTTTGACAACACCGTCGGTTGCTGCTCGTCTTCTCTCGAGATGCTTGTGGTATGCGCTTGGTTTGCTTGTGTTGTCGGGATCGGTGAAGGTTTTATAGGCGGTGGAGGGAGGGAGGTGGCAGTGGCAGCCGCTAGCAGGAGGAAGACGTACGACTAGACGAGGGTGGTTTAGGTTTGGTGAGCTGAAATTTTCCTACCCTTGGAATGGAAAATAGTTTCCGTGCAGGAGTTGTTAACGGTTCAGGGCTATTCAGCGACGCAATCTCAAAGTTTCAGTTCCTGGGACCGTAGCTGTTGATGTTTTGGCGTGTTTGAAGAGATTAGCAACGGTATTCGTGTGACCGCATCATGTTTTTTCTATGATTCACAAGTACAGTACTCGTGTAACAACCGGTGTGCAACGGGGACGGAAATTTGGATCTTTATTCTTGAATGAATTCGTTGAAAAAGAACTGCTTCTAGAAAACCACGAGCCGTGACGATCAACTAGTACTTTGAATTTTAGGCTTTTGGAGCCTCCAGGAACACCGGAATGGATCTTCTTTCCGGTTTCTGGGAAATTCAAGAAGAAAAACGTCGGAATGAAATGTCGTGTTTTTCTTTTTTTTACTGTGGAAGCATTTGACTCATCATGCTTTCGGTTAGGCTTCTGTCTTGGTAAAATATCTAAATAATCTTCTTTATTCGCTACAGCTGCATGCAAAACTGCTAAGAGTCAAAAGTTGTTAAGCAGTAGTGGGTTAGTTGCTTTGGGGTGGTATTATTAGCTTCTTCTTGTGCACGCGTTGCTATGTGCAACAACCCCGTGTCTTTTCTTCTCGACTTGTTGTATCTATGACTCACTGGAGCTGTGTTTTTTTGGTTTGCTAAATACAGTTATCTGGTTGAAAACCTGTTAAATACGGCAGCCGTCAAGATAGGCGTTAAAAGCTAGAATTCGCCTTTTCTTTTTAAAATGGTCATAGCGTGGGGGATTCCCCGCCTGAATTTCATGGAAGTTGGTCAAAGAACCGGTGTCTGTTACAAAGTGTTGAAATAGGCCATCTCCTACGCGCCGACCCACTTGATCCGACTGCGTCTGATTTTATCTCAAGGGGTCTTAAACATGGCCCAATGCGCCGACCCATTTTGCTCGCGGACACGTTCTACGTCGGAGGCGCGTCCGCTCGTACCCATTCCCCGACCAAGTTTTGGACGGGAATGTGTCTACACAGAAGCAAACGGATGACGCGTTGCGTCCGGTTAACACTCGCCCTCCCGCCTCCCGAGCGCACTTGGAAGTGTCCTAGTAGCCCCTCGCCTAGCTCCCTCGGCCATATTAAATTCGCACGTGTGGACAGTGATCTCACTCCACCGCCCCCACTATGTTCTCCCGCCGCCAATGGACAAACCTGCGCAGCCACCACCGTCGTCGCCAATGGGGCTCAACTCCGCCTGCAAGATGAAGAACGATGGCGAGGCCGGATCGTCCTCCGAGCGGCGTGCGCGCCTTTCCCTCCCTCCCCTCCTCATGCGGCCCCAGGGTGCATGGTGGTGGCGACCCACGAGTGCCACTACGCCCCCGCCCCCATGGTGAAGGAGGAGGTGGACGGCCCCGACAAGGACGAGCTGGCCCTCCAGCAGGGCATCGAGTAGTCCCTTCTGTCCAAGGAGGCAAAGTGGGAGGGCAGGGCGTGATGCTCTACGAATCCTTCGCCGAGGCCGAGCGGAAGGCCGAGCAGGAGCGGGGGGTGTAGTTCAGCGTCCATGGTATGACTACATGGGTAGGAGCCAGAGAAATGCCTTCTCCCCGCTGAGATCTACAGGGAGCATTAGGTCTGGGTTGGCCTAGAGGAGGCCCCAGCGCCGCAATCAGAGGAGCAGGTGCAGCCGCCGCCGTCACCTGCCCGTATCTCACCGGCGCACCTGTGGAAGTCATCGGGTTACATCTAGTTAGACTAGGGCTAGGCCACCACATGCATGGCCATTAGTATTTTTTCTATTTTCTTTTATTTTTATTACGTAAAAAGGACTTTTATGGTATGTCCCATATATATGTATGCAATATGGCCTTATATAAAAAATCAAATGGGTCATGCGCGTTGGGTGCACTATGTTGGGTGGCGGACATGCCCAGATTTTTTGTGTCTGTCCCGCAACCCAAACAGACAAAAGCGGATTTTTTTGTCCAAATGGATCATAGCCTTGAAGATGGCTATAGGGAAGCGTAAGAAAAAATGCAGGGGACTATGATGGTATCTTTGACTTGACCTGCCCTAATTGCAGGCCACGCATCGAACAACATGGGGAAGACAACCATTGCCTTAGTTCTCCTCATTAAGGAAAAGTTTTTTCTGAGACACGAGGTTGATGGAGCATCCGAGTTGCAGGCGATGAAGTTCCTCTGCTTCCATATGTGCTAGCAGCACAAAATCCTGAATATGAGACATTCACAATGGGGAGGACGAATAGCGTGTCACGTAACACGAGATCCTTGACCCCCACACTAGTGATTGTCGGCGTGATCACACACCTGCTGGGGAATCCCTAGCAGAAGGTATGATCTAGCGCGGTAGCAAATTACGCTCAATTAGAAACCAAGCTTATCAATTCAGTTGGACTTCAAAGACGATCAATTAGTTTGTTTGTTGTCTGACACTTAAACAAACGTGAACCTGCACACAGAGTATAAACTCCCTTCGTCCCCAGCTATCCAGGAAGGTTGTGAAGGTTCCCGTCTTGCTGAAAATAAAAGTATTAAACGTATGGTGTGATTGCAGATGAAAAGTAAAACTAAATGATGACTCACAAGTGTAGGGGATCGCAATAGTCTGCGAAGATAAACATAGCCCAATTTATTGATTCGACACAATGGGAGTCAAAGAATATTTATAAGTCTTAACAACCGAGTTGCCAATTCAGCTGCAATTGAAAAGTATCTTGCTTCACACATTTTATTAGTAGTAACGGTGATATAATGGCAGCAGTAGTTTAATAGTAACAGTAGCAATAAAACAGTAGTAGAAATTATAACAGCGGATGTTTCTAAAATAGTAGTAGCAGCAAAACAGCAAATTCAGGATCAGGAGTAAAGTTGTTTTTCATGGAATGTTTCTGAAGAAGCTTCTTAATAGTTTCAGGATCAGGAGAAGTTTTATGACTCATATATTTACTCATCAAGTGTATAAGTATCCTCTAAAAAATTACTTTTATCATTATTAAGATTAGGTCGTTCAGGTGTAGACAACAATTTATAAAAAAATTCAGCATGTTCAATTTCTTTAGCTCTAGATTTTTGTGTGTCTAAAAAGGAACCTAGAGAACCAGCAATATAAAGCACAGTAGAAGCATCATCAAATTCATCAGACATAGTATCAAACTCAGCAATAATAGCACATGAAGCATGCGATCGAGTAACAAGCTTACTTAAAACAGAAGGTGAATCAAGAGCAACAACGATGTTAAGAGTTGTACCTTTTGATGGAGGGGTTAACCTCTTGGGTGGCCCGATCTTCACGAATTGACCAAGAACACGAAGAACGAACGATGAACACGAGAGGAGAATCGTGGGGGAAAACAAAGGGGAGATAACTAGCAAGAACTGAAGAACCCAAATCTCCCGTCAACTAAGCCGCAACGGCCGCCTACGGAACAATCGATCCAACCAAACTCACCTTATCGGAAACCGCTTCACACCCGTGGCTGGTCCACCACGCCAATAGAACCTCAAGGGTCAGTTGAGGAAGATTGGGAAGTCCCTAACTGAATCCCATGGGGAAAGGATAGGAAACCCGATGAATCTTGATACGATCCTAAATACACATCATAGGAGTAGCCTTGATACAATCCTAGGTACAAATCATAGGAGTAGCCTCACAAGAGGGGTACAAGAGCAAAGCTCAAATGTCTAAATTCATCTCTAACCCTAGATCTAGTCCAAGAGGTCCCTTATATAGACAAGGGGGTAGGTGAGGGGAGAAAAGGGAGTTTTCCCCTTTTACACACAGGGTAGCCGTCCTGGCCGAGCTGAGGCCGGCCTGGAGGCTGGAGCCTTTTGTTGGGTCGTCGGCCTTGCGCTTAGGAAACCCGGTCTAGGCCGGGCTGGGAGGCCGGGCTGGAGGCCGGGCCGCTCTGTATGGTCGCCGGCCTAGGACGCACGGAAGCCGGCCTAGGCCGGCCTGGAGGCCGGGTTTCCTGGGGAAGCTCCTTTTTTCCTTCTCTTCTTCTTCCTTGGGGCCATCTTCTTGGTTATCCTTTCTAGCATCTTGGGCACCATCTTGGGCCTGTTCTTGAGCTTCTTGGGCATCATCTTGGGGCTCCATTATGGGATCAAACCTAGGCACGTATATGGTATTTCCATGAGGTAGCGCACCATTCACCAAGACACCGAAGGCATATAGAGAGAGGAGTGAGTTCACCTTGTCTTCTATCGATGTAGGGCTTGGTGGAATGGGGTGTGATGCATCATATCCCCCCTTGTAAAAGAGTTGTCCTCGACTCTTGATCCGGCCTTTCGCGTGTGTCACCATGAGAGGGAGACGAAAAGTTGATGACAAAGATGTCATTGAAGTTGATCCGCTTTGTGCATCATAACAACTTAAATCAACTTAAAACAAGCATGCAAGCTCAAAAATACAGTCACCTAGTGTAGCCAAATACTCAAGAAACACAACACCAATAAAAAAATCTACAAATACAAACGGAGGAGTCACATACCGGAGAAGAAATGTATCAAATTTTAGCAAAAATGGTGGGCTAAATGAGGAGATCAAAGAAATCCGAGGAAGAACAGCAAGAACACGAAATTTTCCTAGAGGCGAATTTTTTTCTTGGCAAAGAAAAAGAATGGGAAGGCAGGAACTCAAGTAGGGGGCCCTAGGGCCCCCATATGACCCCTTAGCGCGGCCTAGGGGGTGGCCGCGCCTGCTGCCCCCTGGGTGACAGGTGGGTCCCACTGGGTTGGCCCAGGTGCCACTTTGGCCCCCCTTTTATGCATAAAAATTTAATATGAATTTTCTAGAATTATTAGCGAAACTTTATTTTTGGGCAATTCCAAAATTTCAATGAATGATTATAACGTAGAAAAATGTTTAAAAAATGATGGAAAAGAAAGAAAAAACTAATTCTACAGAAGTTCTAAGACAAGCTACAATGCAAATGACAAGAGGAAACAGGGTGAAAACATGAGAAAACAAGGAGGGGCACGATGAAAACATGTGGAAACAAGATGGAAAAGGTGGAAAACAAAGTCAAAACCTGCGCAAATGTGGAGAAAATAGGAGAAAACAAGCGGGAAACATATGAAAACATAAGAAAACAAAGTGAAAACATAGTTTCATTTAAATTAATTTGTTAACAAGGTTGATCAAGTCTTTTCGCAAAACCAATTTTATATGAAGTAAAACTTTGCACTTCACTACAACAATCATGTTACCTCAATTTTAATACATATGGTCCCAGTCATAATAGTTTCATATTCTTTTTCTGGCACTAGAATAGGACAATAGAATTCTCCAATCTTGATGGTCTCAATATTTTCAGTTGAATTTAGACCAAATTTCTTGTCAATCTTCTTTGGAAAATAAATTGTATGTTCTTTATCATTGACATTGAAAGGGACCTTCCATTTATTACAATTACTAACAACCCCTGCAGCATTAAGAAGTCTTCCAAGAATAATAGACATATTTTCATCCTCGGGCATTTCCAGCACAACAAAGTGAGTTAAAATTAAACAATTAGTAACTTGGATAGGCACATCCTTGCAAATACCAATAGGAATAGCAGTATATTTGTCAGCCATTTGCAAAGAGATATCAGTTAGAATTAATTTATCTAAATATAATTTGTTATCAATAGAGACAGAGAGGCATAACACTAACTCCAGCACCAAGATCACATAAACCAGTTCTCACATAATTATTTTTGATAGAGCAAGGAATGGTAGGAAGACCTGGGTCTCCCAGCTTCTTAGGAATTTTACCATTGAAGGAATAATTAGCAAGCATAGTGTAAATTTCCTCATTAGGAACTTTCCTCTTATTAGTAACAATATATTTCATATACTTGGAATAAGGAGGCAACTTAATAGCATCAGTCAAAAGAATTTAAAATAAGAGAGGTTTCATCAACTCACAAAATTTATTATAATGTTATTCTTCTTTACCTTTGAGAGACTTACTAGGAAAAGGCATAGGTTTTGTACCCAAGGTTCTCTTTCTTTACCATGCTTCCTACTAGTAAAATCTTCTTTATCATACTTTTTTGTAGGAGGGTTTTCAAGTTCTACTTCACTTTCTTCCTTATTAGGAGCATCATTCTTATCATTATCATTATCATGCTCATTACCAATTTTAGTTTCAGCATCAGAAATAGATATACCGTTAGGATCTTTATCAGATTATTTGTTAGCATCATTACTATTAGCCTTAGCCTCTCTAATTCTTTTATGTTTCTTCTTCTTTTTTTCTTTTAAGGAGAGCTAACAACATTTTAGTCTAGCATTTGAAAATCTTGTTCAAACCTTTTTGGGTGTCCCTCAGGATAAAGAGGATCCTGAGTGAAAGCACCACCTCTACTTTTAACACTACAAGCTTGTTCTTTAATTTGACCAGGCATTTTAGCAAATAAATCATTTTTCATTTTACTAAGTTTCTCTAATTGAGTATGAATCATTTCAAAGTGTTTAACAAGACCTTTAAGATCATTAATAGTTCTTCCTAAAGTGGCATGCAATTTCCTTATACAAAGAGAATTTTCATTCAATTGATTTTGCACTTGTGCGTTAAAATGGGTTTGTTTAATAATGAAATCATCAAATTCACCTAAGCATTCTTCAGGAGGTTTATCATAAGGAATATCACTAGCACTAAATTTATAAAGAGAATGTACCTGTACCATAGGAGGGTATGTGGTAGGCTAACATAGCGTTTCAATTGGAGGCAGATTCTTCACATCTTTAGATGCAATACCCTTTTCTTTAATAGATTTCTTAGCTTCTTGCATGTCCTTAGGATTGAGGAAAAGAACTCATCTCTTCTTGGGTGTAAGCAATGGTCTAGGTTCAGGAATATCCCATCATGGTTCTTGGCTATATTACCCAATAATTCTTCAGCTTCATCTACAGTTATTTCACTGAAAATACAACCAGCACAACTATCCAGGTATGTCCTAGATTTAGTGGTTAGTCCATTATAAAATGTATCAATAAGCTCATTCTTCGGTATGCTATGATCAGGACTACCCTTGAGGGAAGCAAAAGACCTCCCCCAAGCTTTAGGAAGTTTCTCATCCTCCAATATCTTGAAGTTAAAAATCTTTTGTAAAGCAGCATGTTGCATATGAACAGGAAAATATTTCTCGCAAAATAGACGAGTTAAGTATTGAGGAGTATCAATGCAAGCATAAGGAAAATTATCATACCACAATTTAGCATCCCCTTTTAATGAGAAAGGGAGCAACTTAACAACATAATAACCTCTTATCAAATTTTCATCAGAAAACATGCCAATCTCAAACAATTTAGTCACGTGGGATACGACATCATTATTTTCTTTACCATCAAATGGTTCAGTTTTAACCATAGGAATAAGTGAAATATCAATAGAGAAACCAAACTTCTCATCTTTAATGTCCGTAGGAGATTTAGCAAATTCCGGATCAGGAGTAAAATTGTTTTTGATGGAATGTTTCTCAGGCAGCTTATGAAAAGTCTCAGGATCAAGAGGAGTTTCATGACTCATATAATATTTAAAGAACTCATCATCAAGTGTATAAGTATCTCCTAAATGATCACTCTTATCATTATTAATGTCAGGTCGTTCAGGTGTAGACAACAGTTTGTAAAAAAAATCACCGTGTTCAATTTCTTTAGCTCCAACAATTTGAGTGTCTAAAAAGAAATCTAGAGAATCAGAAGTATCAAACACAGTAGAAGCATCATCAAATTCATCACACATAGTATCATACTGAGCATTAATAGCACACGAAGCATTGATGGCTAACGTTGGTAAACCCCAAGAGAAAGGTTGTGAAGAGTCCAGCGACAAGTTTTCCCTCAGACAAGAAAGCAAGATTGAATCGACCAATAGGAGGACAAGCAATTTCTGAAGGTTGATGCGGTTCATGTGGTAGGGCGCACTACCGGTTCAGCAGCAACGTGGAACCTACACAACACAATCAATTCACTTTGCCCCAACGAAGCAGTGAGGTTCTCAATATCACCGGTTTTTCTAAACACAAAGAGGTTAAACGTATGGTGTGGAAAACAGTATGAGAACAATATGAAAATAGTAGTAGCAGTGTGAAAACAGTGGAAGCAATATGAAAACAGTGGAAGCAGTGGTTGTATTATCAGTATGAGAAATGGACCAGGGTCCACGGTTCACTAGAGGTGTCTCTCCATAAAAGATAGCTAACATGCATGGCGAACAAATTACAGCTGGGCAACTGATAGATAATGAAAAATGCATGACATGACGATTACTATGAGATTCATGCGGGCATTACAACAAGATACATAGACCGTCATCCAACTGCGTCTATGCCTAATAATCTACCCTCATAATATCATCGGAACAAACGTTGGGTATTAAGTTGCAAGCAACAGTTTATCGCAGTAAGCAAAGTGTGTAATGTAATAAAAGTAAACATCGTTATTTTATCCCTAATGGCAACAACACATCCTCCATCCGTCAGGTTTCTGCCACTCGAGCACAGATGCAAAGGAGGCATGCACCCACTATCAAGCATATATACTCCCTCTTGGAGTCACTAGTATCTACTTGGCCAGATCATCTACTAACAACGGAGAGCATGCAAGATCATAAATAACATACACATGAATACAACATGATAGATTGATAATCAAGATACATAGCATTCAATAATCATCGGATCCCAGCAAACACAACATGTAGCATTACAATAACATGATCTCGATCATGTAGGGGAGCTCACAAGATCTAAACACGAGGCATAAAGAGGAGAGGACAACCATCTAGCTATTGTGATGGACCCGTAGTCCAAGGATGAACTACTCACGCATCACTCCGGAGGCGGGCATGGTGGTGTAGAGCCCTCCGGTGATGATTTTCCCTCCCGACAGGGTGCCGGGGAGAACTCCAGAACCCTCCCGATCTCGGGTTGACGATGACGGCGGCCTCGTGTGTTTTTCTTGGAAAAGAGGTATATTTTTAGGGTTCACGCATCGGGGAGAATATATAGGCTAAAGGGCGATGGCGGTGGGTTCCCGAGGGGCCCACACCACCTCCAGGCGTGGCCAGGGGCGTGCCGCCCTATGGTGTGGCCCCCCTCTGGGCCTATTCGGGACTCCGTGGAACCTTCAGGAATTCTAAGACTTCCGGGCTTTGAATTTTCCAATTCCGAGAATATTTCCGGAACAACTTTTTCTGAAACTAAAAACAGCAGAAAATAGGAGCTTGCTCCGTGGCATCTTGTCAATAGGTTAGTCCCCGAAAATCGATAAAAATGACATAAAGTGTAAGGAAAAAAATGTATAATATGGCATGAAAACAACATGGAACATCAGAAATTAAGGATACGTTTATGACGTATCAACATCCCCAAGCTTAGTTCCTACTCGTCATCGAGTAAGTAAATGATAAAAACAAATAATTTCTGAGGGGATATGCTACCAACATAAACTTGATCATCTAATTTATAAAAGCATAAGCATAGCTGATATCATAGAACTTTAACACAAGCATGATAGATATAATTCTAACAATGAAACATATCAATCACTTTGCATCATGAAAAGTAACACAAATAAAAGATCATAAATAATAATGCACTTGAAAGTTATACGTTTGTTTCAAGCATAGAGATAACATAGCAAAGTGATATTTCGCTTGTCCTTAAGAGTGGGGCAAAACATAAATGGCAGGACACCTTCAAAGTTCAAGTGGAAGACTATAACAAATAATTTGAGAACAAATAATAACACATCATGAATGAATTAATAATGTTTCTGGGACAAATGCACATTAAACTCAGAATGACAACTATGCTCTCTCAACTGGGCAAAAAGTTAGAAGATACATACTCAACATAAAAGTAAAAGAAAGGCCCTTCGCAGAGGGAAGCAGGGACCACTCATGTGCTAGAGATTTTTATTTTAGTAAACATAGGTATTGAAAATATTTTTTAGAGAGGTGTATGCTTATGTCAACGAATGGTAGACAGAAAATACAGTACGTCACGAGCCAACTAGATTTCACAAGAGCGGCTCCCGTAGAAGGACGCATCTGGGTAGAAGGTCATCCCTCCTTATATTTTGTTTACGCAATTATGCTTTGACTGATAAATCAAGGGAAAAAATAGTGAAGAGAATTTGTTGTATTAATTTGGGGCTAGGCACCCCGCTGCCAGCTCTTCTATCAATTGGATAAGCGGATAAAGCCACTAGTCCAGAGTGTGAAAGTCCAATCAACAAGTAAGATAAAGATTCTCTATTTACGTCCTCATGAGATAAAACAAGAGCACAACACATGAGTAGTTTTTGAAGGTTTTAAAGGTAACACGTGAGCAATTTACTTTGGAGTGGCAGTTAAATAACACATATAGGTAGGTATGATGGACACATTTGGCAAACTTTAGTTTTTGGGAGTTGGATGCACTAGTAGAGCTCATACTCAGTACAGGTGTAGGCTAGCAAAAGACTGGGAGCGACAAATATGTTTGATGAATTTTTGTACCAATATTCATTAAACTTGAAAGTAAGCATAGTTGTTTTCCATGCCATATGGATCCCACACGATACAAAATATTTCACAAAGAATATATAGACAATATTGGACTCATTTTATAGAGTTCATCATCCACGTCACAATGGTAGAAACACATCATAGTTTTGATGAATTATTGAAGAAATACAAATGTATGAAACGCATACCTAGAGATGAGCTAGCTAGCTTTTCAATCATTTGAGCACCGACCGATCGTGAGCATGCATGCAGCTTGTTCTAATTGAGAACGCGCTACTCTGGTCTATGACATGTAGGTCCCACAAGGTGTAAATATTTTGTGAAAGATACATATGTGATATTGAACTCATTTTTGTAGAGTTCATCGTCCACATCATAGTGGCGCAAACAGATTGTAATTTCGAAAAACCATTGAAGAAATACAAATGTTTGAAACATGAACGTGGGGCAAGCAAGCTATTCACGCTTTCGATCATCGATCGATCAGCTAGGTGCATGCATGGTACGTACCTTGGCCTTTGCAATTAGATTAGCACACGTTGTTACTTAACATGCAAGCCCACACATCACATAGAGGCACAATGTTTAGCTGCTAGAAGTCTCCTGAAAACACAAAGGTGATCAAAACAGACTTGCTTGATTCATTTATATTGCCTACAAAAGAAACGCGCCGACGACGCATGAAGAGATAAACCCGTTTCCATTTTGAACGGCTTCCGTGTAGGTCAAGATGAGGGCCGGCAACCGCCTATATAATCGGCAGATACACATCCTCGGAGGAGGCACATACGCACACAGCAGGAGGGCTGTGGTGCTCAATGATGGCACACATCTTGCACTCATTAGGATACCCCAAGAGGAGGGTGTGATGAGCACATTGGTAGGATTTTTTCCCTTAGTTAAGAACCAAGGTTATCAATCCATTTTGAGAAACATGACCTTTGGAAGGTTGATGCCACTGACGGTGGTGATAGATCATCGGTGTCGGCAACAACGTGGAACCTGCACACAACACAACCAAAATACTTTGTCCCAACGGTACAGTGAGGTTGTCAATCTCGCCGGTCCTGCTAAAAACAAAGATTAGATGTATAGTGTGGAAAATGGTGTATGCTTGCACTAAGTAAAGAAAGCAGTAAATTGTGGTGGTTTGTTTAACAGTGTAAGAAAATGGACCGGGGTTCATAGGTTCACTAGTGGTGTCCCTCCATAAAATATAGCATGCTGGGTGAATAAATTACAGCTCGGCAATTGACAAATAAAGGTTGCACCGTAGTGCACATTCATGACATGATGACTACTATGATATTTAGTGCGGGCATTACAACAATATACGTAGACCGTAATCCAACTACGTATATGACTAATAATCCACCCTCAGGTTATTATCCGAACCCCCTTAGTTATTAAGTTGCAAGCAACAGATAACTGCATTAAACAATGTGTGTAATGTAAGCAATGATTGTACACGCGGGCACTCTCACCGCTGTTTTCTCCCTAGTGGCAATAGCACATCCTCCCGTCACGTTTCTGTCACTCGAGCACAGGAGAAAAGGAGGCATGAACCCACTATCGAGAATAAATACTCCCTCTTGGAGTCACTAGCAACTACTTGGCCAGAGCAACCACTAGCAACAGAAACCATGCAACATCACAAATAGCATATGCAACAAAGACTATAATCAACTTGGCATAAGTTTAATTCTCATCGGAGAAAACATGTAGTAATTGGCATAATATTATCATGGAGCATCAGAAAGTATAGATACGTTGGAGACGTATCAAGCATCCCCAAGCTTAGTTCCTACTCGTCCTCGAGTAGGTAAACGATAAAACAATAATTTCTGAGGTGACATGCTATTAACATAATCTTGATCATAAAAATGTAAATGCATATGCAAGATGTGATCATAGAACTTCAAACACAAACATGATAACTTTAATAATAAAGCAAAGCAACCACTTTTCATCATGAAGAGTATCTCAAATAAAGGATCATGAGTAATAATGCAAAGAAAGATAAACGTTTGTTTCAGGTATAGAGAAAGCATGGCAAAGTGATATTTCGCTAGTCCTTAAGAGTGGGGCAAAACATAAATGTCAGGACACCTTCAAAGTTTATGAGGAAGACTAGAGCAAATAATTTAAGAACAAATAATATCACATCATGAAGCAATTACTGATGTTTATGGGACAATGCACATAGAACTCAGAATGGCAAAAATACTCTCTCAGCTGTGCATAAAGTTAGAAGATGGAGACTCAACATAAAAGTAAAAGAAAGGCCCTTCGCGGAGGGAAGCAGGGATCACTCATGTGCTAGAGCTTTTTATTTTATTAAACAAAGGTATTAAAAGTTTGACACTCCCCCATCCAACTTTCACAAACCATGGCTAACCGAATCCTCGGGTGCCTGCCAACAATCACATACCATGGAGGAGTGTCTATATTTTGGGAGATGTATGCTAATGTCAACGAATGGTAAACATAAAATACAGTACGTCACAAGCCAATTGGATTCACAAGAGCAGCTCCCATGTGAAGGACGCATCTGGGTAGAAGGTCATCCCTCTTTGTTTTTTGTTTACACAATTATGCTTTGACTGATAAATCAGGGGCAAAAATAGTGAAGAGATTTTGTGTGTATTGATTTGGGGCTGGGTACCCCGCTGCCAGCTCTTCTATCATTTGGTTAAGCGGATGAAGCCACTAGTCCAGGGTGTGAAATCTAATCAACAAGTGAGATAAAGATTCTCTATTGACGTCCTCATGAGCAAAAACAGGAACATAAAGCAGGAGTAATTTTGAAGGTTTTAAAGGTAACACATGAGCAATTTACTTGGAGTGGCAGTTAAATACCACATGTAGGTAGGTATGGTGGACACAATGGGAAAACTTTGATTTAGGGGAGTTGGATGCACGAGTAGAGCTCATACTCAGTACAAGTGGAGGCTAGCAAAAGACTGGGAGCGACAAATCAAGAGAGCATAAGAGCCATAATCATGCATAGCGACATAAACATCATTAATTAAAGCATAAGCGGTATCATAGTTCAAAAACTAAGTGGTCATGGAGGCTATTTGTGACTGGTTCATAGTCATAAACATGGTGTGAGCATGCGCCAAGTCAACCAAATAAAACATTCGAAAGAGAATACCATAAATTTATGCTTCCTTATGACAAGAACAACTCATGAATCTTTCAATGACATATTAAACACTCTCAGCTATTTGAGGCTATTCATGCTACTCAACATCACAAGGCTTTAGAACTAAAATAACATTTAGCATGGCATGAAAAAGTTCTAGCAACGGCCTATACGAGTTTCTACTTGCACTGTTATAAATTCTACTTTAAGCATCCGTTTTCTTTCTCCCAACAAGCTCCATACAAGATATGTTTTAACAAAAATACTCTTTATGATACAACAAGCAAACATGAGAGTACTCACATAACACTACTAAAACTAACAGCTCTTATAAGAGATGCATGCAAAACAGGAGGTAAATAAATGCAGCAGCCAGACAGAGATTAAGAATAAAAAGTATTCCCATGAAAAAGCGGAGTGTGCCACTCTCCAATAAAAGAATGATGGGGTACAACCAAGCTTATTGCAAAAATAAAAACAAACTGGAAGCAAAAACAAAAGACGCTCCAAGTAAAGCACATAAGATGTGACCGAATAAAAATATAGTTTCACTAGAAGTGACCTGATAATTTGTCGATCAAGAAGGGGATGCCTTGGGCATGCCCAAGCTTAGACGCTTGAGTCTTCTTGGAATTTTCTGGGATGTACCACCGAGACATCCCCAAGCTTAGGATTTTCACTCTTCTTGATCACATCATATCATCCTCTTCTCTTGACCTTGAAAACTTCCTTCACACCAAACTTCTCACAATCTTCATTAGCAACGTTAGTGCAATCGAAATAATAAATTCACATGGTTCAGTTTCAACACATGTCTAACACTCAATAACACATTAGAAACTTTCACAACTTCTTTTAAAACTATTTTTCTCAAAAGAACACCAAAAGAAAGCGATAAAGATGCGAATGCAATTGTTGGCAGAAATCTGTCAAAACAGGGCAGCAGGTAAATATGATTTTTTCCGAAAATCTTCTGTTGCTCAAATAAAAAAGGGATCAACTAAGAAAAGTTGCGTATACAGCCCAAGATTACGCACAAAAAACTCAGGTCATTTTAAATTTTCTGTGATTTTATACGGAATAAACAGTGGACAGCAGAAATCCGTTTCCTGCGCAGAAATCCGAAATATAGCCTCAACTTTCCACTAGAGGATTTACTTGGCTCAACAAAAACACAAAATAAAATATATAGTGGGGTTTCTAAGGGAATAGACAACACCCATGTGAAAAGCACACAAAAGAAAACAGGGAAAACGGATTGAAAACAGCGAAATAAAACGGGTTGTCTCCCGGTAACGCTTTTCTTTAACGCCTTTCAGCTAGGCATAGAAAGCAACTCAAGTATTTTCAAGTCAGGCATTCAAACCAAGATTTGGCAATTCTTTAATAATGCATTGTATTTTATCTAAGTGAGTTTCAGAGGCTCCTCTCTTAGTACTTTTAGGCTTACTATCTTCATCAAATAAATTCTCAGGAACAATCCAATCAAAATTCTTTTCTTGGGCTTCGTACAGTGCCACCAATTTAAAGGGGATTGGTATTTTATCCTTGTTTTCATTATTAGATTCAGTTTCTTTCTAGAGCACCAACAATGTCTACACATGAGCCAAGCATATTGAAATGATCAAAGACTTTTCTAGCTTCTATAGCAAAATCTCCAAATTCTTTAAGCATAGTTTCTAAGATGAAGTTTCTTTTCTCAACATCTTCAATATTATTCAAGTTGAGGAACATATGTTGTATTATGGGATGGATGTTGACAAACCTAGCTTCTAGCATGTGAACTAAAGAAGTTTCAGCAGTCTCGTAATTGGGAGCAAGTTCTACTACGGATATTTCCTCAAAGTTATCATGCTTACTAACATGATCAAAGAATTCTTTGATAGTGTTCTTTCCAAGTATAGAACCACTTCCTACCAGCAAATCTTTCAAGGTAAACTTAGGGAACAACATGATGAAAAATAACAACTAGTATAAGAACTTTTTTCTTCTGTTTTTGTTAAAGAGAAGCAAAACAAGACAAAAATAAAAACAAGACAATAAGTAAAATAAAGAGGTTGAGAGTGAGAGACTCCCCTTGCCAGAAGACTTCTTCCTCCCCGGCAGCGGCGCCAGAAAAAGTCCTTGATGGTGCAGATCTTGTACTCATTGGGATACCCCAAGAGGAGGGTGTGATGAGCACAGCGGTAGGAGTTTTCCCCTTAGTTAATAACAAAGGTTATCAATTTAGTAGGAGAAAGAGGACCTTCGGAAGGTTGATGCCACTGACGGTGGTGATGGCTCACCGGTGTCAACAACAACGTGGAACCTGCACACAACACAACAAGAATACTTTGTCCCAACGGTACAGTGAGGTTGTCAATCTCACCGGTCTTGCTGAAAACAAAGATTAGACGTATAGTGTGGAAAATGGTGTATACTTGCAGTAAGTAAAGAAAGTAGGAAATTGTGGTGGTTTATTTAACAGTGTAAGAAAATGGACCGGGGTTCATAGGTTCACTAGTGGTGTCCCTCCATAAAAGATAGCATGCTGGGTGAATAAATTACAGTTGGGCAATTGACAAATAAAGGTTGAACCGTAGTGCACATTCATGACATGATGACTACTATGATATTTAGTGCGGGCATTACAACAATATACATAGACTGTAATCCAACTGCATCTATGACTAATAATCCACCCTCAGGTTATCATCCGAACCCCCTTAGGTATTAAGTTGCAAGCAACAGATAACTGCATTAAAAAATGTGTGTAATGTAAGCAATGATTGTACACGCGGGCACTCTCACCGCTGTTTTCCCCCTAGTGGCAACAACACATCCTCCCCATCACGTTTCTGTCACTCGAGCACAGGCGAAAAGGAGGCATTAACCAACTATCGAGCATAAATACTCCCTCTTGGAGTCACTAGCAACTAATTGGCCAGAGCAACCACTAGCAATGGAAAGCATGCAGATCAGAAATAGCATATGCAAGAAAGACTATAATCAACTTGACATAATTTCAATATTCATCGGATCCCAACAAACACAACACATAGAGTTACATACGATCATGTTAGGCAGCTCACGAGATCTAAACATGGAGGCATATGAGGAGGTGACAACCATCTAGCTACTGCTATGGACCCGTAGTCCAAGGATGAACTACTCACGCATCACTCTAGAGGCAGGCATGGCGATGAAGAGGCCTCCGGTGATGATTTCCTGTCCGGCAGGGTGCCGGAGACAGCTTCTGAACCCCCCTGATCTAGGGTTGACGGTGACGGCGGCTGCGGAACTTTTCAGGGAGTTTGATCAGGTGCATAGGTTTTTCCATCCGGGGGGAATAAATAGGAGAAAGGGCAGAGACGGTGGAGCCCTGGGGGGCCCACGCCAACCCTTGGCGCGGCCTAGGGGGCGCCACCCCATGGTGTGGGCCCCCTGGTGCCCCTCTTCGTCTCCTCTTTGGTCTTCTGGATGCTTCTGGGGAAAATAGGCACTTCGGGCTTTGTGGGGTCCAATTCCGAGAATATTTCCAGAAAAACTTTTCTGAAATAAAAAAGGCAGAAAACAGGGAACAAGCACTTGGCATCTTGTTAATAGCTTAGTCCCGAAAAACATGTAAAAATGACATAAACAAGGGAGAAAACATGTAGTAATTGGCATAATATTATCATGGAGCATCAGAAATTATAGATACGTTGGAGACGTATCACTCAACACAGAAGAAATACGGCCACGTCAGGACACACGTAACCTGGAGGTAAAGGACATGCAACACCGACGTCCTTCCCCGTGTGACTTGTAACCAGAGAACACCTGCATGGAGGAGCGGGACCTTATTGCCTCCTTGCTCCGTGACACGCACACATCAAACCACCACGCCACAAATATATCTCGCTTGAAAGCCAACACGCCGCCATGGCCTTTGTTCGTGTTGCTGCTTGATCGGAATGTTCGTCGGTTTTGAGGGTAAGTTGCAAGATTCGATCCTAAGGTGCATGTCCCCGTTCCTTCTCATGCAATCTACCACCATGGAAACCGCCTCATCGAGGCCGTCCACGTGGAGCATCCGATCATGGTTGTGACCGTCTCATCAACATCGGCCATGCGGAAGCGACCGTGTATCTCCACAACCATGGCACGACCATCCCATCAACGTCGGCCTGATGGTGTATTGTAGTACTTTCGATAAATATATAACATCCCTGATTTTTGGAAAGTCCAAAAATCACTAAAAATTGAAACTTTTTGTTTTCATGTTATGCAAGTCACCAAAAACCAAATGAGATGCAAGAAACAAAACAAAACAATGCATGTTCTAATGTTTTGGAAATGAAAATCCAATATACCTCTATTCCATAAACCCTAAAGTCATTTCAAAATAAATATTTCTACATAAATAAAATATTTCTGCTTAAGCTAACCCTTACACCAAAAACATGTTTTCAACCCAATTATGATCTTTAAAATATTTTTTGATATATAAAAACTAGAGAATTGTTATCTCTAATATTTTCTTCTTGTCTTTAAAAAGGGTTTCACTATTATTGATAACCCCCAAATAGATATAAGTTGGATCCTTGTTTTCCAAGTGTTATGTCAATCAACAAGATAATATAGTGCTATAGAAATAAATTATTTATGAAAAGAAGTAATATACTTTGAGAAAACAATGTTTTCATTTGGGAAAACCTTTCTGCTTTTACTAAACCCCATTTCCAAATTTATTAAATAATTCTCTATGTTTGAAATATAAAAAAGGATACTGATTGTGGTTTCACTAATATGTTGAAAATATACAATATAAAAGTTCCTAAAAGGGTCTTAGGAAACAATAGTTTAACCATAGAAAATATTTCTAAAAATTGTTTTAATCATATAAAAATTAATGTTTTCTATTTAAGTGACTATCATTGTTTCTTCATATTTTAAAATCATAAAATATGAAAACCATTAAATATGATTTTCTAAAATGTTATTTTTATCACATTGATGTCTCTGATATTTTATTCAACCAATAATTTGCATTTATATAATTGATATTTTTAAATGGCATTAATAGGCTATTAGTGAAATCATTTTTATTTCAAAATATAAAATAGCAAAACAAGTGTAAATGATTTTCAAAAATGATATTTGACTTATATAATGTCTCTTTATTTTTATAAAACCCTCTCAAAATTAAATTCGATTTTCTATTAAAAATGCTATTAAGTCACTTTTTAATGAATTATTCAAATTTCATAATTCAAAAATGTAATATGTTGAAAAGTTTATAAAAATGGTATTGTTAGAAAGTATTTCAAATATTATGAATTTAGAATTTTGTTCCATGTTGATTTGATTATTTAAACAGAAGATATAAATTAAATAAGAAAACAGAAATAAAAAGAAAAAGAAAAAGGGGTGATGACGTCATGATGACGTCATCGTCATCAAGCTCCTGCGTTCCTCTTCCTTACCGAAACTGAAGAAATCAATTCCATTCATTCGTGCGTTTCTTCGTCCCATTAATTTCCCCGAGCCCAGCACGTTAAAGCCCCCTCCCTCCTCTCCATTTCCCCTCTGGATTCCCCCTCTCTCTCGCCACCACCACAGAGGAATAGCTCGCCGGAGTTCCCTTCCTCCGTTGGCATACTTCATCGATTCCGGCCACCGTAGCCCCTTCCCTCCGCCCTCTCTTGCCCTCCTCTCCTCCCTAGGCCTCAGCGCATCTCCTCATATGCTCTTTGACCTTTTTTGCGCAGGGAATCGAGCACGCCGTGCGCATCTGCGCGTCGCCGGAGCCCGCGTTGCCTCCGTTCATGGTTTGTCGCCGTCTGGAGAATTCAGCGCCTCCTCCGTCACCTCCTTGTACTTCCTCGTCGTTCTCCGCTCCTCGTAGTGGTCTCCGTTGTGCTCGGAGATCACCGGAAGCTCGTCGTCATCGAAACCCGACCGCTGCGCCGCCGTCCTCGCCATTTCCGGCGACCTACGCCGGCAAGGTATCAACCCTAGACCCCAACACCGTTGGATCTATTTTTAACGCATAGGATTAGATCAACTTAGTGAACCGTTACGCAGCCGTTGGATCTGGATCTGACGCCCCAGATTCAATCACTTATCCACGTCATCGTACAGTCAGCAGGCCACATCAGATCCCAGTCAGCACAAGCATCCAATCAGGATCAGCCACGTAGCCCAGCCTTTAATTCGAATTATTCTCCTGGTAGAATATTTGGCAGATTTGCAGAAAAGCCCCTACAACTTCAAACCATCATATCTTTTCAACCGCTTAGCCAAATTTAGCAATCTTAGACTTTTTGAAAAGCCCTTGACATCTAGAAACTTTTAGCACTAGCCAAATTCAAATTTAACAAACCTAAAATTGTTCAATTTCAAATATGCTTGTTTGGTGAATTTTGGCATAATTCAAAATCTACAAATCCAAAAATTGTAAATAAAATATATTTGGAAACCTTAGGATGTTTACTTTCATATCCCCTGTCCCAAAATAATTGCTGATCAAATTAAAATTGAATTTAGAATTAATTGGAGTATTTGAGTAATTTTGACATAGATATATTTCTGTAAATAATTTCAGTATAGTTCCTTTTGCAAAATTGCTCCATTTGGTAAGCTTGAACCAGAGACATCATTTCCCAACCATTTTGGTCATCCTTGGACCATGTCCATGTGTTTTTGACCAAAAACCCAACCTAGTGCTTCATCCATCTTTACCATGTCTTAGGATTTGTTTTCAACTGTTATTATTTGATGTTATGTCCATTTGGAGCCAAGCCATGTCCTTAGAATGTGCCAATCACATATAGTACCAAGTAGTGAACTTTAGTTTTCTATCTTCTCCACTTCCCCATTCTTGCTTCAAGAATTCACCAAGTCAACAAAATGGAGATCAAGATTCAAGCACAAGAATAAAACTTCAATATCAACCTGGTGGCAACATGAAGAGCTACAAGGAAGATCAATGAAGAAGTTTTGAAGATAAGACTTAGACTCCACAACAAATAGAAGCAACTCAAGAAGTACAAGTGTGAAGAAATTCAGAAGAAAACATCCCCCTCTCTCTTTCTATCTTTCTTCTTATATTCTTTCCAATTGACTTAGTGGTATTTGTGTCCATCCCATACCCAAACCAATTAGTGAATTAAAGCCCTGAAGAATTTATCAAGACCAAGAGAAGAATCCATCCAAGGAACAAGACTACAATAGAAGCATGAAGATGATCTTCAAGAAGGCAATCACATGAGGTCTAGAAGCAATCCATACAAGTTGAAGAATAACAAGTTACTTTTGTCCAACCATTGACCCAAATGGAAAACCCAAGACTTAGTAATATTTTCCCTTTGATGATGAAGTTAGTAGACCTACCCTAACCACAATGGAAAATACTAACATAATCACTCAAATATTTTTGAAGGTGAATATGACCAAGTGTTTGCACGTATTACTTTAGTTGAAGAAGTAATATGTTTATTCTAAGTGAACTCTTGGAACTTCCTCGACAAGTATGGTTATAATAAAGTTTGATCACTACAAACTCAACCTAGTCCTTCCCAAGTAAACCATTGGAATTTCCTTAACAAGAATGAGACCACTAGAGAATGAATCTTTCAACTCAAACCTAGACCTTGTCCTAACCAACTTGGTTAAGCCCCTTTTGATATGTTAGTTGCTAAGTATGTTTTCTACACTTGTATGTATGTTTGTTAGGATGCTTGTTTATTTGGTTTTGTGTTTTCAATGAATAGATTGTGCGGAGAGTAACGATCTTTTGTGAAGAGAGTGTGATATCTTCACCAAACTTCAACAAGGCAAGTAACACATCATCAACTACCCATTATTTTCTATATGCATTAGTTGATTTTGAGTAGTATGCATGATAGGGATTTTTAATAAGTTATATTATGCTATGCTATTATCCTAGTAGTGTGTAGCCATCCCTTATACCTTGTTATTTTGATTCCTTGGTACTTATTTAGATGCTTAGCCATGCTAAAAATTTTTTTTTACTAGATGTTGAGGAAAAATTCTAAGTATAACTAATGAATGAACCACCTGGGTGGAAGTGGTAAGACTGGTTTATGTTGAGTGTTGCCTCAGGGCCCTTGTTTAAGGGTTATTCCACTTGAGGTTGTCACTTGAGGATGGCCACCCAGGAACAAAGAGATTACTATGTCCTTCTAAGTTTAGTAGCTTCCCGTGCAGCCTTTAGTCATATGGGCTCTGTCTTGATCAATTAAGTTGAATGAACTCACTAGGCTTACTAGCAGATGTAGCATAATTATAGGTGGAACGGGTAAGCCAAACGATGGTGGAATTTCTTCTGAAAGATCTCGTCTCAATCTTCTCCTTTCCTTAATGCACTCAGGGTGTATAGGATGTTTGGGCTGATCTGAGTCTGAAGGTGAAAGTGCACAAACTCTGTAGAGTCAACAAACTAAGATCTTAGTCGTGTCCCCGGTTATGGACAACTATGAGCAGCTGGACAAGGAATCACGGAAGAATCTCATCACCATTTTCAATAAGTAAAATTTTGACCAAGTGAACAGTAGTTATGGTGCTTGGATCTTAATCCAATGTTGCCACCCTTTGAAAAGAAAAGTTTGTTTTACAAAAGTGATAGGAGAAAACTGGCTTTATGCAAACTTAGCCAAAACTCCACTCAGCCAAATGAGCATGTAGTATTAGTCTTGCCATTTATATCCACCATAGTGTTACTTGCCAATACATTAAATTGTATTGACTCCCTTGTGGCTGCATATTCCATATTGCAGATGTTTCTGAAGACGAGTGAGGATTTCGTTTAGGATCTCGAGACTATCGCCAACATGTTTTGCCTGTGGCACATGAAGAAGATGGGCTCAATGTTGTACTATGTTTTCCGCTGTTTTTCCTTGTTTTCTGCTAGTCTTCTAAGACTATGCAAGTTGTAATCCTATTTTGTAAGACTGGATCATGCGTTGTAATAGAATTTGATGCATTTGCATGATATTTCATTTTGTACTGTGGTGCTAGCAATTGATCCAGGGACTAGCACAATAACACAGGTATTACATCTTTATTAAAAGTTGGGATGCTACAAAATGGTATCAGAGCATTGTGTTGCCTGTAGAATTCGAGACCCTTAGGTTTGGAAGCCATTTTTGATCATGTTATTATCTCCTTAGAGTATTTTGGATCCTAGCGGCATAGTGAGATGAAGCGGCCCGGACAACTTTACGTGTCCACGGACACGAGACCGTTCCCTGATTGGCTAGCGGGTGCCTGTATCTCTCACTATAGTGAATATCCAATTTGCAACAAGTTGTTAATAACACATTGATCACCCTAGAATTGAAAACTTGCTATGTTCAAACTTTCTAGAAACAAAACAACTATCTTATTTCTTCTCATATCCTCTCATCTACTATTCACCTTCAAAACTTTCTAGATGAAGTACTTCTTGAATACCATCAAGACAGGAATGTTGATGACCATACCAAGAAGTGCAAGAAGTATTTTCACCACCTGAAGACCTACATTCAAGATTTTGGAAGAAACTTGAAGGAAAACATAGACTTCACAACAATCAAGAACACCTCAAGACATGGAGAGAAGAAATGGGAAGAACTCAAGAAGATATAGATGAGGCCACCACTCTAGTTACTTTGTTAGATTAACGTTAACGTGTTAGAGTATTGATCATTCCAATGAGTATGGTATGACAATATTAGTGTTTTGTAAAAACCATGTTGTTTGGTGTGGTGAATGTGTTGCTATATGTTTGTTATGTGTTGTTTGCAAGATGAGTTTCCTTGATCTAATGTGTTGGGGTAGGAATCTCTTTAGTCTCTTTCTAATCTCTACTCATTCATGCTAAGCCAAACCAAAACCCATACCCATTTACCAACCATAGAGATCTACCATATGAAGTGCAACAACAAAACTTCACCCAAGAATGTCAATGTTTTCAAGATGTTGATCTTTTGTGTGAACGAACAATCACATCCATGATCAATGCCAACTACACCATAAGGAGCAGCAATCCAATCAACAAGTGAAGAAAGACAAGTGAACCCCAAGTTGCATGAGCTATGAAGATCTCAGAGCCAACTACACCAGGAGAATAAGAGATGAAGAAAACGACAACAATTCAGATAGTGTTTTATAAGAGTTTTACGCAACCCACTAGTTGAGAAACGATAGTTAGCTCAAGTTTGTCTTACAGATTTGAAAACTTTCTGTTAGACAAGTGAGATGACCTAGTGTTATTAAACAAGATTCACCAATCCAAATACATGGTAATGATTGAGTGCAACATGGATTGGCCCCCATGGTGACTACTCATATTATTTACTTTTTGTATGAGGAATGTTAAATATGAGTGACATACCTATTAGAGAGACGACGATGTTAAACCTGAACCATAGAATGGTAGATTACAATAATGACCCTATGTTAGTGTTGTTGAAACGTACTATTTTCGGTGAGTATCAAGCTAACCTTGGAGCTATCAAGCAATGGAAGTTTTCCTACCATGAGAGTTTCCTTAGAAATAGCATGGTGTTTGCCTTCAAGGATGACAACAACAGGATGAAACATTTCCAAGGACATCAAAAGACCAAGTTGAGAGGAACCCAAAGACCTTTGTTTGACCCAAAGAGTGACCCCTCAGTGTCAAAGGTAGTTCAACATACCTATGTTGGTCTACACCTCTACCACAAAGGAAAGATCTACTCAAGCTAATCTAGAATCCATCTACACTCCAATCTAATGAAATTAGACTACCCACAAAAGATTTCTTTTAAGGGTGGTAGCCCACCCAGTTATCCTGGAACCCAGTTACCCAAACCTAATCTTTCTTTCTTGCCTTCCCAAATCTCGGGACGGGATTTCTTTTAAGGGTGGTAGTCTGTAACATCCCTGATTTTTGGAAAGTCCAAAAATCACTAAAAATTGAAACTTTTTGTTTTCATGTTATGCAAGTCACCAAAAACCAAATGAGATGCAAGAAACAAAAGAAAACAATGCATGTTCTAATGTTTTGGAAATGAAAATCCAATATACCTCTATTCCATAAACCCTAAAGTCATTTCAAAATAAATATTTCTACATAAATAAAATATTTCTTCTTAAGCTAACCCTTCCACCAAAAACATGTTTTCAACCCAATTATGATCTTTAAAATATTTTTTGATATATAAAAACTAGAGAATTGTTATCTCTAATATTTTCTTCTTGTCTTTAAAAAGGGTTTCACTATTATTGATAACCCCCAAATAGATATAAGTTGGATCCTTGTTTTCCAAGTGTTATGTCAATCAACAAGATAATATAGTGCTATAGAAATAAATTATTTATGAAAACAAGTAATATACTTTGAGAAAACAATGTTTTCATTTGGGAAAACCTTTCTGCTTTTACTAAACCCCATTTCCAAATTTTTAAATAATTCTCTAGGTTTGAAATATAAAAAAAAGGATACTGATTGTGGTTTCACTAATATGTTGAAAATATACAATATAAAAGTTCCTAAAAGGGTCTTAGGAAACAATAGTTGAACCATAGAAAATATTTCTAAAAATTGTTTTAATCATATAAAAATTAATGTTTTCTATTTAAGTGACTATCATTGTTTCTTCATATTTTAAAATCATAAAAATATGAAAACCATTAAATATGATTTTGTAAAATGTTATTTTTATCACATTGATGTCTCTGATATTTTATTCAACCAATAATTTGCATTTATATAATTGATATTTTTAGATGGCATTAATAGGCTATTAGTGAAATCATTTTTATTTCAAAATATAAAATAGCAAAACAAGTGTAAATGATTTTCAAAAATGATATTTTACTTATATAATGTCTCTTTATTTTTACAAAACCCTTTCTCAAAATTAAATTTGATTTTCTATTAAAAATGCTATTAAGTCACTTTTTAATGAATTATTCAAATTTCATAATTCAAAAATGTAATATGTTGAAAAGTTTATAAAAATGGTATTGTTAGAAAGTATTTCAAATATTATGAATTTAGAATTTTGTTCCATGTTGATTTGATTATCTAAACAGAAGATATAAATTAAATAAGAAAACAGAAATAAAAAGAAAAAGAAAAAGGGGTGATGACGTCATGATGACGTCATCGTCATCAAGCTCCTGCTTTCCTCTTTCTTACCGAAACTGAAGAAATCAATTCCATTGATTCGTGCGTTTCTTCGTCCCATTAATTTCCCCGAGCCCAGCACGTTAAAGCCCCCTCCCTCCTCTCCATTTCCCCTCTGGATTCCCCCTCTCTCTCGCCACCACCACAGAGGAATAGCTCGCCGGAGTTCCCTTCCTCCGTTGGCATACTTCATCGATTCCGGCCACCGTAGCCCCTTCCCTCCGCCCTCTCTTGCCCTCCTCTCCTCCCCAGGCCTCAGCGCATCTCCTCATATGCTCTTTGACCTTTTTTGCGCAGGGAATCGAGGACGCCGTGCGCATCTGCGCGTCGCCGGAGCCCGCGTTGCCTCCGTTCATGGTTTGTCGCCGTCTGGAGAATCCAGCGCCTCCTCCGTCACCTCCTTGTACTTCCTCGTCGTTCTCCGCTCCTCGTAGTGGTCTCCGTTGTGCTCGGAGATCACCGGAAGCTCGTCGTCGTCGAAACCCGACCGCTGCGCCGCCGTCCTCGCCATTTCCGGCGACCTACGCCGGCAAGGTATCAACCCTAGACCCCAGCACCGTTGGATCTATTTTTAACGCATAGGATTAGATCAACTTAGTGAACCGTTACGCAGCCGTTGGATCTGGATCTGATGCCCCAGATTCAATCACTTATCCACGTCATCGTACAGTCAGCAGGCCACATCAGATCCCAGTCAGCACAAGCATCCAATCAGGATCAGCCACGTGGCCCAGCCTTTAATTCGAATTATTCTCCTGGTAGAATTTTTGGCAGATTTGCAGAAAAGCCCCTGCAACTTCAAACCATCATATATTTTCAACCGCTTAGCCAAATTTAGCAATCTTAGACTTTTTGAAAAGCCCTTGACATCTAGAAACTTTTAGCACTAGCCAAATTCAAATTTAACAAACCTAAAATTGTTCAATTTCAAATATGCTTGTTTGGTGAATTTTGGCATAATTCAAAATCTACAAATCCAAAAATTGTAAATAAAATATATTTGGAAACCTTAGGATGTGTACTTTCATATCCCCTGTCCCAAAATAATTGTTGATCAATTTAAAATTGAATTTAGAATTAATTGGAGTATTTGAGTAATTTTGACATAGATTTATTTCTGTAAATAATTTCAATATAGTTCCTTTTGCAAAATTGCTCCATTTGGTAACCTTGAACAAGAGACATCATTTCCCAACCATTTTGGTCATCCTTGGACCATGGCCATGTGTTTTTGACCAAAAACCCAACCTAGTGCTTCATCCATCTTTACCATGTCTTAGGATTTGTTTTCAACTGTTATTATTTGATGTTATGTCCATTTGGAGCCAAGCCATGTCCTTAGAATGTGCCAATCACATATAGTACCAAGTAGTGAACTTTAGTTTTCTATCTTCTCCACTTCCCCATTCTTGCTTCAAGAATTCACCAAGTCAACAAAATGGAGATCAAGATTCAAGCACAAGAATAAAACTTCAATATCAACCTGGTGGCAACATGAAGAGCTACAAGGAAGATCAATGAAGAAGTTTTGAAGATAAGACTTAGACTCCACAACAAATAGAAGCAACTCAAGAAGTACAAGTGTGAAGAAATTCAGAAGAAAACATCCCCCTCTCTCTTTCTATCTTTCTTCTTATATTCTTTCCAATTGACTTAGTGGTATTTGTGTCCATCCCATACCCAAACCAATTAGTGAATTAAAGCCCTGAAGAATTTATCAAGACCAAGAGAAGAATCCATCCAAGGAACAAGACTACAATAGAAGCATGAAGATGATCTTCAAGAAGGCAATCACATGAGGTCTAGAAGCAATCCATACAAGTTGAAGAATAACAAGTTACTTTTGTCCAACCATTGACCCAAATGGAAAACCCAAGACTTAGTAATATTTTCCCTTTGATGATGAAGTTAGTAGACCTACCCTAACCACAATGGAAAATACTAACATAATCACTCAAATATTTTTGAAGGTGAATATGACCAAGTGTTTGCACGTATTACTTTAGTTGAAGAAGTAATATGTTTATTCTAAGTGAACTCTTGGAACTTCCTCGACAAGTATGGTTATAATAAAGTTTGATCACTACAAACTCAACCTAGTCCTTCCCAAGTAAACCATTGGAATTTCCTTAACAAGAATGAGACCACTAGAGAATGAATCTTTCAACTCAAACCTAGACCTTGTCCTAACCAACTTGGTTAAGCCCCTTTTGATATGTTAGTTGCTAAGTATGTTTTCTACACTTGTATGTATGTTTGTTAGGATGCTTGTTTATTTGGTTTTGTGTTTTCAATGAATAGATTGTGCGGAGAGTAACGATCTTTTGTGAAGAGAGTGTGATATCTTCACCAAACTTCAACAAGGCAAGTAACACATCATCAACTACCCATTATTTTCTATATGCATTAGTTGATTTTGAGTAGTATGCATGATAGGGATTTTTAATAAGTTATATTATGCTATGCTATTATCCTAGTAGTGTGTAGCCATCCCTTATACCTTGTTATTTTGATTCCTTGGTACTTATTTAGATGCTTAGCCATGCTACAATTTTTTTTTACTAGATGTTGAGGAAAAATTCTAAGTATAACTAATGAATGAACCACCTGGGTGGAAGTGGTAAGACTGGTTTATGTTGAGTGTTGCCTCAGGGCCCTTGTTTAAGGGTTATTCCACTTGAGGTTGTCACTTGAGGATGGCCACCCAGGAACAAAGAGAATACTATGTCCTTCTAAGTTTAGTAGCTTCCCGTGCAGCCTTTAGTCATATGGGCTCTGTCTTGATCAATTAAGTTGAATGAACTCACTAGGCTTACCGGCAGATGTAGCATAATTATAGGTGGAACGGGTAAGCCAAACGGAGGTGGAATTTCTTCTGAAAGATCTCGTCTCAATCTTCTCCTTTCCTTAATGCACTCAGGGTGTATAGGATGTTTGGGCTGATCTGAGTCTGAAGGTGAAAGTGCACAAACTCTGCAGAGTCAACAAACTAAGATCTTAGCCGTGTCCCCGGTTATGGACAACTATGAGCAGCTGGACAAGGAATGACGGAAGAATCTCATCACCATTTTCAATAAGTAAAATTTTGACCAAGTGAACAGTAGTTATGGTGCTTGGATCTTAATCCAATGTTGCCACCCTTTGAAAAGAAAAGTTTGTTTTACAAAAGTGATAGGAGAAAACTGGCTTTATGCAAACTTAGCCAAACCTCCACTCAGCCAAATGAGCATGTAGTATTAGTCTTGCCATTTATATCCAACATAGTGTTACTTGCCAATACATTAAATTGTATTGACTCACTTGTGGCTGCATATTCCATATTGCAGATGTTTCTGAAGACGAGTGAGGATTTCGTTTAGGATCTCGAGACTATCGCCAACATGTTTTGCCTGTGGCACATGAAGAAGATGGGCTCAATGTTGTACTATGTTTTCCGCTGTTTTTCCTTGTTTTCTGCTAGTCTTCTAAGACTATGCAAGTTGTAATCCTATTTTGTAAGACTGGATCATGCGTTGTAATAGAATTTGATGCATTTGCATGATATTTCATTTTGTACCGTGGTGCTAGCAATTGATCCAGGGACTAGCACAATAACACAGGTATTCCATCTTTATTAAAAGTTGGGATGCTACAAAATAAGAGTGTCAAACCCATCGAGGAGCAGAAGGTGTTGACAAGCAGTTTCGATGAAGGAATAACTGTAAATACTGAAAGATAGATTCGTAGGGGTTTTTGACATTGCAGATAAATAAAGTGCGAGTAAATAAAATGCAGTAATAATAATTGCAGCAAGTGGCCCAATCCTTTCTTCAACAAAGGACAAGCCGGTGTGTTTACTTATGATTAACAAACGTTCTCGAGGACACACGAGAGGTTTCTGTCAAGTGCTTTTGTTCCATGCCGCTGAATAATCTTTAGTGTTTTGATAAGTGTTGTGTGGGTGAACCTATACTAATGTACCGTCCCATCCAAGACTAAAACATACTTGTGATTATACCCATTGCAAGCATCCACAACTACAAGAAAGTAATTAAGAAATAAATCTAACCACATCTTTAAACTCCGGGATCCCACACTCCCTCGTGCAATGGTTTCCTAACGGGGGTTTAGGTTTCTGTCACTCCGGCAATCCCACAATTAGTAGCCAAATACACGATGCATTCCCCTAGGCCCATAAATGGTGAAGTATCATGTAGTCGACGTTCACATGACACCACTAGAAGAATGACACCACAACTTAAATAACAAACCATTAAATATTACTCAACATTACTTCACTACTAACAACTTGACTTCTCCCATGTTCTCAAGAACAACACATAATACTCACAAAACATCATATGGATCATGATCAGATGTGATATAATGGTGATTAACAATCTGTACATAAAACTAATCCAATGGTTTCACTCAATAGCATCAACTACAAGTAGTAATAAACACCGGGAAAGTTTCCCCTATGAAATAGACAAGATGCAACCCTAGATGTTACAACGGAACGAGTGTAGCTGAGGGTGATGATGGTGGAGATGATGATGATGATGATCCCGATGAAGTCCAGCTCGATGACGGTGACGATGGCGATGATTTCCCCCCCTCCAGGAAGGAATTTTCCCAACAGATTTCTCCCTGCCGGAGAGCTTTTCTCTCTCTGTTGTTTTCTTACCCGCAGAGGCGGCGGAAAGACTCCTCGATGATTCTCTGTGTCTTAGGGTTCCCGGGGGATGAAGTACGTCAAAGGGGAAAGCCAGAGGTGGGCCAGGGCCTCCTCACCACCCCCAGGCGCCGCTAGAGGTGGGCCCGCGCCTGGGCATGGTGAGGGCCCTTGGTGGCCCTCCTCCGGCTCCCTTTTTGGCTTCCTCCGTCTTCGGCTGAAATAGGAACTTTCCGATGATTTCCGGGGTGCTCCGATCTTCGCGAATATGGTATCCTGACGCTCCATTTCCATCAGAATTCTGACTCTGGGGTTCAACTCTCCAATTATTGGAAAACATGCAAAATAGGTGAAATAACATAAGTATCATGCTTGAATATGAAATATATCAATGAATAACAGCAAATAATGATATAAAATAGTGATGCAAAATGGACGTATCAACTCCCTCCAAGCTTAGACCTCGCTTGTTCCCAAGCGAAACTGAAGTCAGTAAACATAACCACATGTTTATGGAGTGAAGAGTCGATAAATAAAATACGGACAAGAAGCATCATATTTATCTATGCACCAATCATTATAGACATCAACTTCCTCTCATATAACTTAACTTTAAACGAGCAATGGGAGTCACAAACAAATATGCAAAAGAGAGAATCAAAATTGGTGATGGCAAACTTCGTTCTTGGTCAGAGAACATTTAATGATATCATACTTATCTTAGGTGAAGTCTTCATAACAAGGCTTATATTGAAGATCTTAACATGTTTAATTATAACAATCCTTTTACAGTGATTCATAGATTTCAAAGTAATATTCATTCAGATAATAAAGCATGTGCTAAACAAAGAAGGATAGAAAACATGATTGAATAAATCAACATATAGATGGTGAGATCACAACAACTCAAATGCTTGCTGGAGACAGAAAGGAATGGGTTTACTCACTCAACATAGAAGTAAAGGAGAGGCCCTTCGCAGAGGGAAGCATGGATCACTCATGTGCTAGAGCTTTTATTTTGTAAAACAGAGGTATAAAATTGTTGACACTCCTCCCAACTTTTCTTACACAAACCATGGCTAACCGAATCCTCGGGTGCCTGCCAACAATCACAAACCATGGAGGAGTGTCTAATTTTGAGAGAGGTGTATGTTTATGTCAACGAATGGCAAACAGAAAATACAGTACGTCACAAGCCAACTAGACTTCACAAGAGAGGCTCCCATTGAAGGACGCAACTGGTATAGAAGGTCATCCCTCTTTCTCTTTTGTTTACACAATTATGCTTTGACTGATAAATCAGTGGCAAAAGGAGTGAAGAGAATTTGTATTATTATTTTGGGCTGGGAACCGCGCTGCCAGCTCTTGTAGCATTTGGATAAGCGGATGAAGCCACTAGTCCAGGGTGTGAAATCCAATCAACAAGTGAGATAAAGATTCTCTATTTGCGTCCTCGTGAGCTAAAACAAGAACACAAAACATGGATAATTTTGAAGGTTTAAAGGTAGAACACAAGCAATTTACTTGGAGTGGCGGTGAAATACCACATGTAGGAAGGTATGGTGGACACAAATGGCAAGGTTTTGGGGCTAAAGTTTTGGATGCACGAGAAGCATTCCCTCTCAGTACATGGTTTTTGGCTAGCAAGGCTGGGTAGCAAGCATAAGAGTTGAGGGAAAAAAACCAAATATACATATGATGAAACCAATCATGCAACCTTCATCGTAAACACAAGCGATCTTAACTTGTGAATACTAAGTTTATGAGCTAATAGGAAAATTCCTCTTTCTTATACTAGCATCTCAAAATATTATTTCTTTTGACCCAAGCTAAGTTTGCCAAAACCAACTAGATTAACTTGAATATCTCGAGAGCGACACCAAATACTAACAACAAGCTCAACCATATGACAGTAATCAAAAACAAAAATAAGGTGTACAGAAAGTAAATGATGAAACTTCTCATTAATATTTCAAACCGGCAACTCACACCAACGGATACAACGATAACCAACTAAGGAGAGACACTTCCATACTGCAAACCATACTATATGATAACTTCTCTACTCATGATATGACTCTACTGAAAAAGTAAAAAGATGAAAGATAATGATGTGATACCGCGACACTCCCCCAAGCTTGGAACAAACCGAGGGGATGCCAAAACCAATGATGATCTATTTATTCGGCGGTGATAAAGGTGGAATCATTTGGAGAGGAGTCATAAAGCCTTTGATGACACGACGAAGCTCAATGTTTTCCGCCTCCAGAATTGCTACCTCGGCCTTGAGAATACGATATTGTTTGGAGAATTTGTAAGGACCCCAGACCGGCAGTCTGAAACCCTACGTATGCATACATTCACGATCCCAGAAAGATCAGTCGTGAACAACATACACAGTTGGCACACAGAAATACATCATCCATTACACGAATACATAAAGGTATTACACAAATGATCACATGATCAAGTCTAGCACAACTGCCAAAAGGGCAGGCACTTAACAAACACAGCGGAAGGCAAATAAAACACAACGTAGTTGAGCCCAAGTCACGCCTTAACCTACAGGCTGCTGACCCGGAGACGATCCTAGTTCGCAAAGCCGTCAACTCCGTACTTCTCTTCATGGATATCCTTTGGAGGCTCCTTCTCAAAGTCTGGCAAGTAGATACCAGGGGCGAAACCATAATGAGTACATTTGAATGTACTCAGCAAGACATCCATCATGTCACTTACCAACATGCAAGTATGCTTATATGGTGGAATAGGTAGGCTATAAATAGGGTTCACTATCAATGGTGTTCATATATGATGACACCACAGTTGCAGTCAGGTTAATCTGTATCTTCGTTGAAGAAGATACTTCAGAATAAAATAATATAGTTTTATTTCTCTTGTAGATATCACATGTACAAGAGGTTTGGTAAAGTTTTGTTTAAAGAATATTTTCTCTTTGCAAAACTTCTTGGAATCAGTTTCCAGAATTCTTGCCTAGAGTAGAAAAGGTTTTCTTTGCAAAACATTTTGTTTTGTATATCAGCCTCTGGCTTTTCATCATCGACGATACCTCCACGGTATCAATTTCCATTCCTTTCCGAACTTCACAAGTTCAACACTTCCTTTCCAAAGATTTCCCTTTCAAAAACTTCCTTTTTGAAAACATTGACACAATGCTAGCTACATGGCCATTCAACTGTCCATATCCGAGGACGCGGCTTCTTCGAAAAAGTTATACTCTGCAGAGGTGTACACATCCACCAGATCCAGTACACCTCCCGTGAAACAACCACGGACTGTAACAACAGTATGTAAACATCAGGTATCTGATCATAACCATCCACTATGTTCAAGCTAGAATATGCCTATCTCTCAGTTTTAATCTCCTCGGCACCATGTCGCACATCGCCATGACAGGAGACTCAACCGATGCAACCGGAGGGAAAATTAATCCCACACTTTATATGCCTCAACATTGGGAGTTTTGACGACATTCGGTTCGAGGGTACGACGTCCCTTATAGCGATTGAGATAGCACACACTAATAAGAACAAACTTCAAGTTAAGCCCCGTGCCCATGTTGGGGTAGGGTGGCAGTACGGTAAAGGTTGTCCGGCGAAGACTAGGTTATGTGTCATTTTTGAAAACACCACTTTCTCAAAAATGACCACTTCCACATTCCTCCGGAGAACAAGGATCCGCCTTTTCTCCGGGGTTTTCCGTAAAGCCTTTGTTTTGTAGAATCACAATTTTAGGGTGTCCACTTAGGGACTAGTATATTTGATGGTAATAAATACCATAGGGTGGCTTATGGGCTTGGTATTACCAAGTTTAACTAATGGCATGATAGTAACCTATAATATAGTATAGTAGTAATTTCCACCTCAAAAATAGTTTTGATAATCAAGTTTTTTTGTAAAACTTCAGAGGTAAAACATGCATGATATATAATGGTAAGTATTGTATCAGCAAGCAATCAGGATGCTTGCCTGGTAACTCTTGTGTCCCTGGTTGTTGGAGTGACTGGAACTTGAAACAGAGCTTCCCGACACTTCCTTCCTCTTCGTTTTTCTAACGTCGTAAAAAGAGAATAAAGGACACACATTCAGAACCAAACAAGACAAACAAGGCTACAAGTAATACATACAACAAGCAATCAAGAAGTACCACCCAAGTTCTCAATTTTTCCCTTAAGAAAAATTGGCATAAAAACTATAGTTGAAAAGTCTGCTTTTTTCCTAGTGTTTATGTGTGGCCAATTCAATGATTTTTAGTTAAGAACACCATGGACCAGTGGGGTAAAGCACATGTTACTAGACAGTAGGGTGTCACATAAAACACATTTTGATGTCTAAGAATTCCCACAACAATCTCTATGGCTAGCACACATAATTTGCTAAATTACTCAAGTGGTGAAATAAGCTCATGACAACAAGTCAAACCTATTTTTCCACCATGAGGCAAACATACCAGTGGGTGTCCCACTATTAAATATGCTCACCAAGAGTTTAATAAGCCTCTGGTCACTTTTATAAAAGTGCTCCAAACAAACAATCTAGCATCCAAAAACTCCTACTCATACTAGTAGAAAATTTAGGAAAAATACTAGACTAGTTTAGGCTACACTAGTTAATTTTATGCACAAGTGTGCAAGCTAGCAGAGGCAAAATACTCCTCTAACCAGTACCATAAATTCTACTGGATTCCACAAAATAACATAAAAAACATAGCTAGGAAACAAGGAAAAACTATGCTTAAAATGCTACACATGTGAGGAGATTAATTCCTAGTCATCCAAGTGTTATTCATGCTTTTATGCTACTTAAGAGGAAACCTATCAGAGGTGAAAACCCTAAGATAATAATACCACAAGGACATTCCATCCTCTGGTTTCCACACCAAAGATTCATATTTTTCCCTAGGGGAAAACAAGACAAAAAGCATACATGAATATCCTAGTGTGAAATCTAGTCCTTAAGCATTTCTATTTTAAACCTATTTCAAAAACAAGCACCAAGTATCTAGAGGTTCTATAACCAAAATAACAGTACCTAAATGGTACTGGTTTCATGAGAATTAATCTAGCAATAAGCCTAAAAAGCATTTTAAAGATCTACTCAAAACATATATAAAAGAAACACATCTAGTGTGGGGGAAAAATGTTTCCACCAAAAATGCAATGAAACCAGTGGGTGCTCCACTAGCATATCAAAGCATTAAGAGGTCACAATGCCTCTGGTCCACTTGCTAAAAATTTAACAAAATACTAAACAAGCTTCTAGTGCAATAACAATACTAGCAGAAAATAATAGGGTGCTTAAATAAGCAAGGCACTGCTACTCATGTTATTGTTTTCACACAAGTGAAAACTTTAGGGGTCAAGTACTCATAACAAACTTATCAAAATGCTACTGGACCTATGGATACAACCCAAAAATATGTGGTCACAAAACCACAAATGATTATGTCAAAATTCCACACATGAGGGAATTTTTTCATAACCATTCTCATAGTAATGATTAAGCTAATAATGCTTTTCTACCACTTCCAATGCAAGATAGCAGAGGTGATACTAACAAAATATAAGTATCAAAAGGGTGCTGTATCTAATATTCTCAACACAACAATCCAAGTGTTTGCACATAATTTATCACTCAAAAATACTATGCAAAATATTAACTAGAGATAAACATATGATATTAATATAAATCATAATTCTTCTCCACTCAAGTCCACACATTCTAACATGCTAAAATAGTTAAGTAACACTTAGAAAACAAGTTCACACAACTTTTACATGCTAGAAAACAATAATGCAACACAAAAATATAATCACAACAATTTAAATAGCTAAAATGCCAAAATGGCAGAAACAAGCATTTTAAGGTTCTGTCCACCAAATTTTCTAGGATGCTCTAAAAATTAAACCCTTATAGGTTTGGATAGCCCTAAACATATACAAGACCATCCAATTGAGTTTGCATCAAAAATCATTTTTAATAATTTTATAAAAATCACCAAAGTGCTCTCTGGTGTTTTACCAAATTGCATGCCATTTCAAAAATACAATTAATTTGGAAACGAGGTTAAATGCTCCTGTTAGGAAATTTCAAGGGATTTCCAATGCAATTGGCCTCACTTCATTCTGAGTTGTAAAATAAAAATGGTGCTCATTTTGGTGTTTCTGGTACCTGTTGCTAAATCATTTTTCATTTCAAATCCATTCATCCAAAAGTAGATCTACAAGTTGTAGATGGTTTAGATTTTGTTTATGCACCACTGTGATTTTTGGCTTGGTCAAAATCATCTTTTAGGTTGCCTTTTTGGCTCAAAAGTAAACAGGTAGTCTCTCTGCAAAAATAAGATGGAAAAATACACTTGTTGGGCCAGATCTGTTTTTGGGCCGGCCAGATCTATCCTTACCGCGAGCAAACCTAGCCTGAGTCGCTGACTCGCGGGCCAGGGCGCCACGTGCGCAGCCACGCGGCACAGCGAGGTCCCACGGGCCAGTTTGACATTCTAAGCGCGCGGTCCAGGCAGCTGCGTCAGCGTGACGCAGCAACGACGTCATCGCCGGCGGGATTTTCTCCGGCGAGCTCGAATCTGTCGCGCCTGTGCACCATTTTGCATAAATAAAACGTCTACGAGTTCGTCTCGACGCGGGCGAGCTAACTGGGGCACTCTCGTTTCCTGGAAACAACCGGAGGGAGGCCGGCGACGGGAGGCGCACGGCGGCCGGAAACTCGCGCGGCTCGGCGGCGATTTTGGGGGAGAAGGAGAGGGGAAAAGGGCCGGGGGGACTCCCCTGCTTACCCTAGACACTCGGGAGGGCTCGGTGACGGAGGAGTGAGCTCGAGGCGGCCGGAATTGGTCGCCGGAGTCCCGTCGAGGCCGAAGAGGAACGGGATGGCGCGGCCACCTCGGTTCGCTTTGGCCCGATTCCTTTTGCACGGAGCACCACCACGACACGGCGAAGCTAATGGCGCCAACGGCTGCCGGCGGCGAGGTCCACAGCGGCCGAATCGACGGCGGCCATGTACGGGTTAGGGTTAGGTTTAGATATTTTTCTTTTTTTTTTCCGAGAGAGAGAGGGTAGCTCGAGGGAGAGAGAGGGAGGGGGCAGGTAGAGCACATGGGAGGGGTTTTTATCTACTTAGAAGCCTTCTACTCGAAGCTAAGGAGCATGGGCTCCCATGGCGTCATCTACAGGAAGAAGAAGGACAAGTGTGACTCGGATAACATTTTAGTCCCTGGAAAAATTACAAGTAGGTCCTTTGCTCTCTGAAAATGGTTGTTTTCACTAGGCAAACAAAGTTTAAATTTGAAATCCTTTTGCCCAAAATTCTAATTAGTTAAGATACACAACATATATGAAAATTGGCTCAATTGGGGAAACTTTATAATTCAAAGTTGTTCAAATTTGAATTCTTACAAAAATGGACATTGAATTTATTAGACTACTTAGGAGCTTCCAAAAATGATAATTTTTGGCACACATTCCTTATTTGATGTGTTCCTTATGTGGTAGAAAATTCAAGTCATTTTGAGTTACTTCATAGAACAAACTTGTTCAAATTTCAAAAAGGTGCTGTCAAGAAAACAGGGGTTTTTGGCAACTTAAATTATTCAAAAACTTGTGCCCTTTTGGTTTTCATCCTTATTTATGATATAGAGCATGTGATATTTATTTCATGGCATTTGGAAAAAGCTTGTAGAACAAACTTGTTCAAAATCCCAAATGTTGCTGTGGAGAAAATTCATGTTTTCAGGGCTTTAATGGATTCAATTCTTGGTCTCCTCTTGTGTGTGTTCCTTATTTGATATAAGGAAGCAATGGTATGAATTTCAAATCATTTGAGGAAAGTTTCCAATAGTAACTTGTTTCAGTTTTCTGTTTCTAGAAATATTGGAATTTCTATTTAATAAGACACTTGGCTTTTCTTTAACAATGCTTTGCCAAAATATTTATGTGACTAGAGATAGCAAGTCAATGCTCTCCAATACCTTTGTTTTTAAGCTTGCAAGGTTGGAAAAACATTTGATAATATTTTGGTGAAGCATTTAAGAATGCCTCTTTTTCTGATAATCCTTTATGGAAATTTATTAAGTGTTTCACCTTTCTTAATTTGGGTCTTGGAATAATATTCAACAAGTATGAGATTCATAAGATGTTTTTGGAAAGCTCTTTGATCAATATTTACCTTAGAAAATATTGCCAAAGTCATTGGAACAATATGTTGAATATTTTTATCATTGGAACAATATGTTGAATATTTTTAGTTTACTGCTTTGCTATCCTTTTAAGTTTGCAAGTTTATATAATTAGTTTGTTTAGTTGCACTTAAACAACCACAAACAAACACAACCAAGGTTTATTAGTAAAGCAATTAGCAAAACAACTGTGTTAACAGGTATTCCAAAATTGGGATGTGACAGGTCTTCCCCCCTTAAAAAGAATCTCGTCCCCGAGATTCACAAGCGAGGACTAAGGGAGGGCCAACAAACACAAAGTTAGTGTTGGAGTGCAGGTGCTTCCCCCCTTTGACTTTTCTTGGGAGGTGGGGTACATCCCTAAATTAGCAAATTTACTTTAAAAATTTCTCTAGCTATCACTTTACTCAACCACCAAATTTTAAAATTTTCTGATAACATCACTACTGCCAACTAGTTCCTTTTAGTGCAGAACTACCTGGAAATGTACCATCAATTATTTACATGAGTTCCTAGCTATATCCCACATATTACATACCACCTATGGGGTGGTGTACCACTCTCATAACAAGGTATATAATAAGCTAAAAATATAGCTTGTGGGTGCAAAGGTTAGGTTGCTAAGGTAAAACAAACAGACAGAACAATACTCATGGAAGTGGTTATTACTCACCACAAGCAACTATCACTTAAAGTGGTCATGATTTTAGTTGGATGTTTTAGATTCTTAAGATACTCTTAAGCACAATCATTACACAAGTATAAACTCATGCTAAGGTAAAACATTTACAACATCCAATAAGCAAGCAAACAACACCACAGATGAATAGACTATTTATTCACTAGGTTATTGTTTATTAGAGGTTTTGGAATCCATCAATCATGAACAATTAGCAAACAACCAGTAGCTAAAAACCCATGAATACAATCATAAAGATACTCTAAAACACCATCTTTACACAAGGTAAAACTCCTATTACACAGGCATAAAAAAAAAGGTCTGCACAAATAACACACTAGTATGAAAAATCTACACCAGCATGCTATACGAGATAATCATATCCTATAACCATAGAACATGAAACTAAATAATTCATGGCATGATAACAGAAGTAATAACTTCCTAAACATGCTATATCAACACATAAACTTATAAAATAAAAAGAGGGTACTACTAGAGCAACAATCACCATTTTCTAGTGGTGAAACTAGTTTCGCTCTAAAGAAGCAAACAATGCTATCATGATGTTTAAACTTAAACAAGCAAGTCATGAATATAAATGTACCTAATAACAGTACATAAAACTTACTCATGTTAGTAAGCACAAACACCAAAACAATCCCATGATACAACTATTAAACATGCAGAAATTTCTTCTAGCAATTTCTGTTTTCTTTAACCAATTACTAGCAAACAAGCAAGGTATAACTCACACAACCAGTAGCTATGAAATTAATGAAAAGTTATCTAAACCTTTTCAAAAATCCATACACTCAATTTAAAATTATCCACAAACAATCTACCAATCAAGAGGAATTTATTTTATTTGCGAACAATTTAATTTCAGCACACGATAGTGAAACATTTCTTAACATGATACCCCTAAGGAATATTATGCTAACAAAAGGATCACACCTAAACATATTAGTATTTACTAATAAGAAATAAACTTCTCACTTGCATAAGTGAAAACAAACAATTAGATTTTCCATGGTGGAAAATAGAAAACAATCACATAGTGAAACATGCTATTTTCACACATGTGTATGGTTGGGGATTTTTATCCTCAAGCCAAAATGCAATAGGACCAGTGGGCTATGGCCTACTAATACCAAGTAAAAATAGGTACTAAGCCTCTGATTACTCATGAAAAACTTTGCATACCAGATAAAAATATAAGGCTATTTAATCTAGTGAAGCAATACTTAGTGCATACTGATAGTAATGCTTACATATGCTTTACTATTAAGAGACATGCAAGCTAACATAGGTACAAGCATAAAAATAACAGTACCTAAATGGTACTGGACTCAAAGAAACATTGCACAAAAATCTACTAAGAAAGTATACACGGATCTAGCTCTCACAATACTTCCAGATAAATAAACTAGAAGGTGACAAATGTTATTTCATTTTTATTCGAGTTTTCAATCATGCACACACTTTCTAGGGTAGATTTATTGTAAGAAAACAATATAATAACAAGTCCTAACAACTCCATATAAGTTAGGAAGCAAGATTTAATAAAACACAAATTTATTTCAATCAAGAGCACACAAAGAAACAAAAACAGGAAAACTGTTGTTTTCCTAGATCTATCATATCCATTCCATCGTTTACTTTATTTCTAAACCTCGAATTTCATAGTACCTACAACGTCTATTAAGATTTAGTTTCCAAAGTAGATACACCCGATATCCTATTGACTAGTAAACGAATAGTTCATCCTCTTATTTTCTCGTGACTTCTCCTTTTTACCAACTAGATTAAAAAGTGTCGTAAGTCACTTAATTCCTTGGTTTAGAAAGAGTTGTCAGTAGTTTGCATGCTTTGGTTAGGTGTCAACCTAATATTAGACCAAGCATGTTAGTCTTGTTAGCTTTCTATTTAATCATGTTTGTCTGACAAGATACGACTAGCGTCATCGTACGTCGAATATTGAATTGTGCTCTTTTGATTGGCTTTTTAGGGGGTTGCGCATCATGGCATGTAAAAACTTATTTTGCATTTTTCTCCAGAGGAGGGAGGTATATAACTTTTAAAAGGGGATTTCTCTTGTTTGGTCCTTTAAAAGGGAACATAAAAAGAATGCGACATTTAGCCAACATGGTAAAAAGAGTCTTTTGCAAACAGACAAACATAGAGGTTTTGGTCAGTATTGGTTGGTTTTCTTCACGCCTGTTCTTCTTTGAGGATTGTCGTTGTTGGAGCTTTATTTGTTGGAGTGCATCACTGGTAGCAACGCTATCAGTTCGTGTGGCTTGATGGTCCTCTAATATTAGGTCCAATGGTGCTTTCATTAATGGTGGTGGTTCACGACGGGTCGCATTATTAAGCGAAAACAAGTATAAGTCTAAGCAACAAATTCTTGTTTTTGAATACTATACAAACATTTTTGCTTGCAAAAATTTAACACGAGGCGATTCAAAAACAAGAGCGGGGCAATCACAAATTTGCAAAACTTGAGCACTCCGCAAACATATAGAAGCCTAGATGAATCAAAATCTACACCACACAATAGCACAAAGTCCTACGGACACACATAAGCAAGCCATAACACACAAGCAAGGCTCCATTGGAGCTACGTCGGGGGAGACGACTCATGGAGTTATCGCTAAATTACTCCAAACTAGACTAATCCAAAATCCTAGAAGTGGCTGAAGAACTATATCTACTTCTGACCATCATCACTGTAGAGCTAGGTAATTATTTTGGTCTTCTCGGGACATCGGCAAGTATACAAGTTTCTGGATAGAAACAAGATAATAGAAGTAAAGTTTTGATAAAACTTTATGCAACAATCTGTTTTTGAAACTCCAACTATTTTCTGGACAGAAAACTTCAAAGACGAGAGAGGTTTCAAAAACAGAGCGGAGCAGTTGCAAACAAGTAAGAAATAGACTCTTAACCGAGAGACATACCAACTCTATAAGGACCGCCCTTCGAACCACTGTTCAAGGACGCCCTTGATATGCATTTAGAATCTTTTGAAAAGATATAAAGGAGGGAAAATATACTAAAATTCCCTTAGATAAAAATAATTTAGATAGTAAATAGGTTTTTTACTCCAAAATACTTTTCTTTCCTATCTGACGTCCATGCTAACTAAGGTCTCCTAAGGTCAGGATGGCTCTGATACCAACTCTGTAAGGACCCCAGACCGGCAGTCTGAAACCCTACGTATGCATACATTCACGATCCCAGAAAGATCAGTCGTGAACAACATACACAGTTGGCACACAGAAATACATCATCCATTACACGAATACATAAAGGTATTACACAAATGATCACATGATCAAGTCTAGCACAACTGCCAAAAGGGCAGGCACTTAACAAACACAGCGGAAGGCAAATAAAACACAACGTAGTTGAGCCCAAGTCACGCCTTAACCTACAGGCTGCTGACCCGGAGACGATCCTAGTTCGCAAAGCCGTCAACTCCGTACTTCTCTTCATGGATATCCTTTGGAGGCTCCTTCTCAAAGTCTGGCAAGTAGATACCAGGGGCGAAACCATAATGAGTACATTTGAATGTACTCAGCAAGACATCCATCATGTCACTTACCAACATGCAAGTATGCTTATATGGTGGAATAGGTAGGCTATAAATAGGGTTCACTATCAATGGTGTTCATATATGATGACACCACAGTTGCAGTCAGGTTAATCTGTATCTTCGTTGAAGAAGATACTTCAGAATAAAATAATATAGTTTTATTTCTCTTGTAGATATCACATGTACAAGAGGTTTGGTAAAGTTTTGTTTAAAGAATATTTTCTCTTTGCAAAACTTCTTGGAATCAGTTTCCAGAATTCTTGCCTAGAGTAGAAAAGGTTTTCTTTGCAAAACATTTTGTTTTGTATATCAGCCTCTGGCTTTTCATCATCGACGATACCTCCACGGTATCAATTTCCATTCCTTTCCGAACTTCACAAGTTCAACACTTCCTTTCCAAAGATTTCCCTTTCAAAAACTTCCTTTTTGAAAACATTGACACAATGCTAGCTACATGGCCATTCAACTGTCCATATCCGAGGACGCGGCTTCTTCGAAAAAGTTATACTCTGCAGAGGTGTACACATCCACCAGATCCAGTACACCTCCCGTGAAACAACCACGGACTGTAACAACAGTATGTAAACATCAGGTATCTGATCATAACCATCCACTATGTTCAAGCTAGAATATGCCTATCTCTCAGTTTTAATCTCCTCGGCACCATGTCGCACATCGCCATGACAGGAGACTCAACCGATGCAACCGGAGGGAAAATTAATCCCACACTTTATATGCCTCAACATTGGGAGTTTTGACGACATTCGGTTCGAGGGTACGACGTCCCTTATAGCGATTGAGATAGCACACACTAATAAGAACAAACTTCAAGTTAAGCCCCGTGCCCATGTTGGGGTAGGGTGGCAGTACGGTAAAGGTTGTCCGGCGAAGACTAGGTTATGTGTCATTTTTGAAAACACCACTTTCTCAAAAATGACCACTTCCACATTCCTCCGGAGAACAAGGATCCGCCTTTTCTCCGGGGTTTTCCGTAAAGCCTTTGTTTTGTAGAATCACAATTTTAGGGTGTCCACTTAGGGACTAGTATATTTGATGGTAATAAATACCATAGGGTGGCTTATGGGCTTGGTATTACCAAGTTTAACTAATGGCATGATAGTAACCTATAATATAGTATAGTAGTAATTTCCACCTCAAAAATAGTTTTGATAATCAAGTTTTTTTGTAAAACTTCAGAGGTAAAACATGCATGATATATAATGGTAAGTATTGTATCAGCAAGCAATCAGGATGCTTGCCTGGTAACTCTTGTGTCCCTGGTTGTTGGAGTGACTGGAACTTGAAACAGAGCTCCCCGACACTTCCTTCCTCTTCGTTTTTCTAACGTCGTAAAAAGAGAATAAAGGACACACATTCAGAACCAAACAAGACAAACAAGGCTACAAGTAATACATACAACAAGCAATCAAGAAGTACCACCCAAGTTCTCAATTTTTCCCTTAAGAAAAATTGGCATAAAAACTATAGTTGAAAAGTCTGCTTTTTTCCTAGTGTTTATGTGTGGCCAATTCAATGATTTTTAGTTAAGAACACCATGGACCAGTGGGGTAAAGCACATGTTACTAGACAGTAGGGTGTCACATAAAACACATTTTGATGTCTAAGAATTCCCACAACAATCTCTATGGCTAGCACACATAATTTGCTAAATTACTCAAGTGGTGAAATAAGCTCATGACAACAAGTCAAACCTATTTTTCCACCATGAGGCAAACATACCAGTGGGTGTCCCACTATTAAATATGCTCACCAAGAGTTTAATAAGCCTCTGGTCACTTTTATAAAAGTGCTCCAAACAAACAATCTAGCATCCAAAAACTCCTACTCATACTAGTAGAAAATTTAGGAAAAATACTAGACTAGTTTAGGCTACACTAGTTAATTTTATGCACAAGTGTGCAAGCTAGCAGAGGCAAAATACTCCTCTAACCAGTACCATAAATTCTACTGGATTCCACAAAATAACATAAAAAACATAGCTAGGAAACAAGGAAAAACTATGCTTAAAATGCTACACATGTGAGGAGATTAATTCCTAGTCATCCAAGTGTTATTCATGCTTTTATGCTACTTAAGAGGAAACCTATCAGAGGTGAAAACCCTAAGATAATAATACCACAAGGACATTCCATCCTCTGGTTTCCACACCAAAGATTCATATTTTTCCCTAGGGGAAAACAAGACAAAAAGCATACATGAATATCCTAGTGTGAAATCTAGTCCTTAAGCATTTCTATTTTAAACCTATTTCAAAAACAAGCACCAAGTATCTAGAGGTTCTATAACCAAAATAACAGTACCTAAATGGTACTGGTTTCATGAGAATTAATCTAGCAATAAGCCTAAAAAGCATTTTAAAGATCTACTCAAAACATATATAAAAGAAACACATCTAGTGTGGGGGAAAAATGTTTCCACCAAAAATGCAATGAAACCAGTGGGTGCTCCACTAGCATATCAAAGCATTAAGAGGTCACAATGCCTCTGGTCCACTTGCTAAAAATTTAACAAAATACTAAACAAGCTTCTAGTGCAATAACAATACTAGCAGAAAATAATAGGGTGCTTAAATAAGCAAGGCACTGCTACTCATGTTATTGTTTTCACACAAGTGAAAACTTTAGGGGTCAAGTACTCATAACAAACTTATCAAAATGCTACTGGACCTATGGATACAACCCAAAAATATGTGGTCACAAAACCACAAATGATTATGTCAAAATTCCACACATGAGGGAATTTTTTCATAACCATTCTCATAGTAATGATTAAGCTAATAATGCTTTTCTACCACTTCCAATGCAAGATAGCAGAGGTGATACTAACAAAATATAAGTATCAAAAGGGTGCTGTATCTAATATTCTCAACACAACAATCCAAGTGTTTGCACATAATTTATCACTCAAAAATACTATGCAAAATATTAACTAGAGATAAACATATGATATTAATATAAATCATAATTCTTCTCCACTCAAGTCCACACATTCTAACATGCTAAAATAGTTAAGTAACACTTAGAAAACAAGTTCACACAACTTTTACATGCTAGAAAACAATAATGCAACACAAAAATATAATCACAACAATTTAAATAGCTAAAATGCCAAAATGGCAGAAACAAGCATTTTAAGGTTCTGTCCACCAAATTTTCTAGGATGCTCTAAAAATTAAACCCTTATAGGTTTGGATAGCCCTAAACATATACAAGACCATCCAATTGAGTTTGCATCAAAAATCATTTTTAATAATTTTATAAAAATCACCAAAGTGCTCTCTGGTGTTTTACCAAATTGCATGCCATTTCAAAAATACAATTAATTTGGAAACGAGGTTAAATGCTCCTGTTAGGAAATTTCAAGGGCTTTCCAATGCAATTGGCCTCACTTCATTCTGAGTTGTAAAATAAAAATGGTGCTCATTTTGGTGTTTCTGGTACCTGTTGCTAAATCATTTTTCATTTCAAATCCATTCATCCAAAAGTAGATCTACAAGTTGTAGATGGTTTAGATTTTGTTTATGCACCACTGTGATTTTTGGCTTGGTCAAAATCATCTTTTAGGTTGCCTTTTTGGCTCAAAAGTAAACAGGTAGTCTCTCTGCAAAAATAAGATGGAAAAATACACTTGTTGGGCCAGATCTGTTTTTGGGCCGGCCAGATCTATCCTTACCGCGAGCAAACCTAGCCTGAGTCGCTGACTCGCGGGCCAGGGCGCCACGTGCGCAGCCACGCGGCACAGCGAGGTCCCACGGGCCAGTTTGACATTCTAAGCGCGCGGTCCAGGCAGCTGCGTCAGCGTGACGCAGCAACGACGTCATCGCCGGCGGGATTTTCTCCGGCGAGCTCGAATCTGTCGCGCCTGTGCACCATTTTGCATAAATAAAACGTCTACGAGTTCGTCTCGACGCGGGCGAGCTAACTGGGGCACTCTCGTTTCCTGGAAACAACCGGAGGGAGGCCGGCGACGGGAGGCGCACGGCGGCCGGAAACTCGCGCGGCTCGGCGGCGATTTTGGGGGAGAAGGAGAGGGGAAAAGGGTCGGGGGGACTCCCCTGCTTACCCTAGACACTCGGGAGGGCTCGGTGACGGAGGAGTGAGCTCGAGGCGGCCGGAATTGGTCGCCGGAGTCCCGTCGAGGCCGAAGAGGAACGGGATGGCGCGGCCACCTCGGTTCGCTTTGGCCCGATTCCTTTTGCACGGAGCACCACCACGACACGGCGAAGCTAATGGCGCCAACGGCTGCCGGCGGCGAGGTCCACAGCGGCCGAATCGACGGCGGCCATGTACGGGTTAGGGTTAGGTTTAGATATTTTTCTTTTTTTTTTCCGAGAGAGAGAGGGTAGCTCGAGGGAGAGAGAGGGAGGGGGCAGGTAGAGCACATGGGAGGGGTTTTTATCTACTTAGAAGCCTTCTACTCGAAGCTAAGGAGCATGGGCTCCCATGGCGTCATCTACAGGAAGAAGAAGGACAAGTGTGACTCGGATAACATTTTAGTCCCTGGAAAAATTACAAGTAGGTCCTTTGCTCTCTGAAAATGGTTGTTTTCACTAGGCAAACAAAGTTTAAATTTGAAATCCTTTTGCCCAAAATTCTAATTAGTTAAGATACACAACATATATGAAAATTGGCTCAATTGGGGAAACTTTATAATTCAAAGTTGTTCAAATTTGAATTCTTACAAAAATGGACATTGAATTTATTAGACTACTTAGGAGCTTCCAAAAATGATAATTTTTGGCACACATTCCTTATTTGATGTGTTCCTTATGTGGTAGAAAATTCAAGTCATTTTGAGTTACTTCATAGAACAAACTTGTTCAAATTTCAAAAAGGTGCTGTCAAGAAAACAGGGGTTTTTGGCAACTTAAATTATTCAAAAACTTGTGCCCTTTTGGTTTTCATCCTTATTTATGATATAGAGCATGTGATATTTATTTCATGGCATTTGGAAAAAGCTTGTAGAACAAACTTGTTCAAAATCCCAAATGTTGCTGTGGAGAAAATTCATGTTTTCAGGGCTTTAATGGATTCAATTCTTGGTCTCCTCTTGTGTGTGTTCCTTATTTGATATAAGGAAGCAATGGTATGAATTTCAAATCATTTGAGGAAAGTTTCCAATAGTAACTTGTTTCAGTTTTCTGTTTCTAGAAATATTGGAATTTCTATTTAATAAGACACTTGGCTTTTCTTTAACAATGCTTTGCCAAAATATTTATGTGACTAGAGATAGCAAGTCAATGCTCTCCAATACCTTTGTTTTTAAGCTTGCAAGGTTGGAAAAACATTTGATAATATTTTGGTGAAGCATTTAAGAATGCCTCTTTTTCTGATAATCCTTTATGGAAATTTATTAAGTGTTTCACCTTTCTTAATTTGGGTCTTGGAATAATATTCAACAAGTATGAGATTCATAAGATGTTTTTGGAAAGCTCTTTGATCAATATTTACCTTAGAAAATATTGCCAAAGTCATTGGAACAATATGTTGAATATTTTTATCATTGGAACAATATGTTGAATATTTTTAGTTTACTGCTTTGCTATCCTTTTAAGTTTGCAAGTTTATATAATTAGTTTGTTTAGTTGCACTTAAACAACCACAAACAAACACAACCAAGGTTTATTAGTAAAGCAATTAGCAAAACAACTGTGTTAACAGGTATTCCAAAATTGGGATGTGACAGAATTCATCGGCGACCCGGTGTGCTTTAGCTAACATAGGAAATATGTTGGGGTCTTGATCCCGAGGCACGGCCCCCTGCACATTATGAGAGTAGCGATGCTGAGGGTTAATGGATCCCACAAAGGTGGGGTTGCTCGTTGGCGCTGGTGCAGCCCTCCAGATCTCTTCCCTCAAGTTGTTAAACATGTCTTCTTTCCTTGCATCTATCTCTTCTTCCGTCGCCCACCCCGCGAAAGCACCCTCGTTGATGTCTTGCTGGATTTGTCGAAGACGACGTGCAACGTAGTCCTCAATGCTAGAGCCGAAGGAGGACGCCTTGACCTAGAAACTCCAAAATCCTGACAGGAAAATATCTCGAAACAAAAACACGACGAGAAAACGATATACGGACCTCGGGGGGTCCGAGGGATTATATAGCAAAAAGTTTTACAACGAAAGGAAGGTACTGGGTGAAAACGGGTCGGAGATGGACTCCGAGGCATCCTCACGATAGCCAGGCACGGCGAGGGGTAGGCCCGCGCCTAGGCATGGTGAGGAGCCTCCCGGCTCCATCTCCGCCTCGTTTCCGGCTCATAATTTTTCATATTTTCCAAAAACAGTAAAAATAAAAGTTGGAAGATGTTTCGCGGATGTTTTCTTACCAAAACCGATACCTCTTCGAAAACTGACTCTACAGTTTCTGAAATATGCTTCCTAATAAATTCCTCTGAGATCATGGCTCGAATACAATCAACATTTTAATTATAAGGATCTCCAGAAATATAATGCTTGAGTCTTTGGCCATTCACCACTTGTGAAGTGTTGTCTTCAAGGGAAACAATTTTAATTTCCCCCGATGGATATACCTCTTCTATAACAAAAGGTCCTTCCCATCTCGAGAGTAATTTTCCTCCAAAAAATCTGAGACGAGACCTATACAATAGCACTTTCTCACCAACACGAAACTCTATTTTAATAATTCTCTGATCGTGCCACCTTTTAACTTTCTCTTTAAAGAGCTTAGCATTTTCATATGCTTCACTCCTCCATTCATCTAAAGAACTTAAGTCAAGCAACCTTTTCTCACCAGCAAGTTTAAAATCTCAATTTAGGTCTCTCACTGCCCAATAAGATTTGTGTTCTAATTCTAGGGGCAACTGACAAGCTTTTCCATAAATAATTTTATAAGGAGACATGCCCATGGGATTTTTATAAGCAGTTCTATAAGCCCACAAAGCATCATTTAATTTTCTAGCCCAATTTTTTCTAGACTTGTTAACAGTCTTTTGCAAGATAGATTTGATTTATCTATTTGATAATCATACTTTCCCACTAGTTTGAGGATGATAGGGTGAGGAAATTCCTGATTAACATCATATTTAGCAAGAGTCTTTCTAAAACCACCATGAATAAAATGAGAACCCCCATCAGTCATAAGATATCTAGGCACACCAAACCTACGGAAAATAATGTCTTTAAGCATTTTTAATGTGGTTTCACCATTAGAACTTTTAGTAGGTATTGCTTCTACCCATTTAGTAACATAATCAACAGCAACAAGAATATGAGTGTAGCCTTGTGAAGGAGGGAAAGGACCCATAAAGCCAAAACCCCAACAATCAAACGGTTCAATAGCAAGAGAATAATTCATAGGCATTTCATTACGTCTAGAAATATTTCCAACCCTTTGACATTGATCACAAGATAAAATAAACTTTCTTGCATCTTTAAAGAGAGTAGGCCAATAAAAACCTGATTGTAGAACCTTATGTGCAGTTCTATCTCCAGCGTGATGTCCTCCATAAGCACTACTATGACATTTTCTCAATATCTCTCGTTGTTCATTTTCAGGAACACATCTTCGCATAATACCATCAACACCTTCTTTATATAAGTGTGGGTCATCCCAAAAATAATGCCTCAAATCATAGAAGAATTTTCTTCTTTGCTGAGTTGTAAAGGTAGGAGGCAAATAACAATAAAGTTAGCATAATCAGCATACCATGGACTCTCTTGAGAGCTCAGTTTTATTGCAGCCAACTATTCATTAGGAAAACTATCATTAACAGGAATAGGATCACCAGAGATATTTTCTAATCTAGAGAAATTATCAGCAACGGGATTTTCATCACCCTTCCTATCCACAATATGTAAATAGAACTCTTGTAAGAGAAGCACCCATCTAATAAGCCTAGTGTAACACCCGGGGGATTTTCCCCCAACTAGAACTGTTTGCTTTTCTTTCTCATGGCATTGCATCACATGCATCATTTGCACCTTTGCTTGCAAACCAAATTCAAAAAACAAAACAAAAAATTCAAACCAATTTAAATTTTCAAACAATACACCTTTGTTTTCAAATCAAATTGTTTCCATAAAAAATTGATTTGAAATTAAAAATTGGCTTGGTTAATAAAATTCCTTTTATTAAAACCCTATTTTGAATTTCAAGTTCAAATTCAAAGTTTAACAAAATTTTGAATTTTGGTAAAACAAAAGTGGGTGCACTTGGGCATTCAATATGCTCAATGCAATAAAATGGTTTTCAAAAATTTTACAAAACCCTAAAACCCTTTTCTTTCTCCCTTATCCCTTTGCTACAAAAAAAAAAATAAAAGAAAGAAAAAGGATAAAATCACCAGTGGGGAGGCAGGCCAAAGTGGCCCACCTACCACCCACGGCCCAACCAACCAGCCCACCCGTGGCTTCTTCCACCTCCGTACGGCATGACGCACGCATGGGAGGGAAAAGGCAGCAGCGCACCGCATCCCCTCTCCCACCTGCTCCCCCTCCCCTATACCTACCCCTCTCCTCCTCCCAAACCCTAGCTCCCTTCTCCCTCTTCCTCCTTGCCCGCCGCCATCTCCCTTCTTCTTCCTCCTCTAATTTTTCCCTCCTCTCTGTTCTGAACCGGAGGAACAACGCCTCCATGGCCGGCAGCTTGGAGGCCATGGCGCCATCGCCGTGGTCGTCGCCTCGACATCCGGAGGCCGGGAATGGAACCCCGGTGCCCCCTCCTTCTTTTCTCTGAAGAAACCGAGGCCGGAGGGCGACTCCATCGGCCACGTCGTCGCCGTTTTTCTTCTCGGCGAGCTACTGTGCCATGTCCGTCTCCGTCAGGCCGAGGGCCTCCCCGAGCTGCCGCCTCGTCTCCGAGCCTCCAGGTGAGCGCCTCCGCCCTCGGGCCTCCTCTTCCCCGTCCTTCCCTCTTGCTCTGAGCGCCGACCGTCGAGCCGCGCTGCTGGTCGCCGTCGATCGCCGGCTCCGTTCGGTCACCATCGCAAGCAGTAGCTTCTGTTCGTCAGTTTCGTCAGAAAGTTCAGAGCCCGCACCTGTTACCTCTTATTTTGTCAGATCCATCTTGTATCACAAAACGCACAACAGCCCAGTGGCCCGAGCCTCGCGCGCGCCCGCTGTGGTCGCGGGTTCGAATCCCCGTCCGGCCGAAAAGCCACCCCTTTTCTTGTCCATTTTCTTTTATTCTCGAAAATCCAGAAAGACAGAACTAAATCTTTATTTGTAAAATCAATAACAAATTAAAAAATGCTCCAATTTCAATGATTCAAATTTCTATGGATTCAGCATCTTGTGCTCCTTCTGTTAGTAACAAAGTTGCAACATGTTTCTGTAATAAATTTTGCACTAAATAATTAAATACAGAAATGGCTATTAAAATTTGAAACTTTGTAAATTCATAACTTGAGTTCTGTTCACCCAAATTGAGCAAACTTGGGCTCTAAAATTTTGTCTTAACAAACTCTACACAGTGGTATTTTATTTGGTCACAATTGAATTAAATTTGAACATGTTTCCTTCTGTTTACTAAAAAGGGCAGAATAAAAATGCTTATGGAAAAATGCATAATAAATTCAATAATGATCCAAAAATTATGTTTAATAGCTCAAAATGTTCATTGAAACATTTTTATACATGTTTTCAACCTTTTCAATACAATTTGTTTACTGTTTTTCCTAATTAAAAGTGGTGCAATAATTCAATGCTTTAATTACACCTTTTAAATTGCAAAATTCATAACTTGGGCAATTCAAATCCAATTCCAACATGTAAAATATGTTTTCCATGCAAAATTGAATAAGCTTTCCAAATATAAACTTTGTTTTCTATTTTGAATAATTTAAATTGCTGAAAACAACTATTTCTTAATTAAGGCATTTAAAATTGTCAATTTAATAACTTGCTCATCTAAAATCCAAATTCAACAAATGAAATATGTATTCCATCTAAAATTTTGTGTTCTTTCCAAATATAAATTTTGTTATCTGTTTTGAACATTTAAAATTGGGGAAAACAACAAATGTTTGTTTAAATCATTTAAAATGCCAAAGTTCATAACTTAATAAATAAAATTCCAAACTTGGTAAACAACATATCAAACTGAAGCTATTGTTGTTTTCTTATTGTTTTCATCATCCATGCATCATTCTAATCAACTTTCACATGATGGTTATTTGTAGATCATTTAATTCAACATTAATTCATGGGCTTTTCCATATGCAATCCAAATTGCATATGGGCCCATTTAAATATGTTTACCATGTCAATTGGTTTACTTTGATGCATCAATTAATTGTCATGCATATAAAATAGGATCATGCTGGATCTTTTGCCGTAGTAGTAATTGTTGCATCCGGTGTTTGTTCTAGTTCGTTGCTTCTTCGCGGATAGGACGCTGAGATGATGTGAGCAACGACAAGTTCTGCGGATGTACCTCTACTTGCTGGATCTCAGGCAAGTATACTCACTTGCTACCTATGGCTGCCTTTCATCACTTGTTACCGATTCTTTCCGTTGCCTTTATTCTAGCCTTATGATTCGATGCTTGTGTCTCGATCCTATCATATGTTTACCTTGCAACCATGATATAGCCTTCCTTCCACTTCCTATTAACTGTTGTTTGTTTACCTTGTTGGCCCTCGTGTCGTAGTTGCATGCTTAGTGTTGTTTGCGCTCAAGTCTTGCTGTCCGTCTTATCACCTGTTTAGTTTGATAGTTGGGTTTCAACTTAATCAACAACCTGTTAATGTTTTGGGTAATAATAATTTGATGATAAGGCACCGGCAGGAGGCCCGGCGTGGTTTTGAGGCCTGCTAGTGTCAACCTTAATTAGGAAAAGGGTCTTGTCCTCCGATCCATGATGAGCGTGCTAACCGCATGTGGGAAGCGAGTATGGGCGCCCCCCGCAATTCTGATTCGATTCGCATATCGTCCAAATCGCCTCATTTAGTTCAGGTTTTCCATTTGCCGCATGCATATGCAGGTGCGAACCCTTGGCGCCAGGGTGGAACTTTTGTAGTCGGCATTTAGGGAGACACGTTCTTAGAGTGCTATGAGGGTCCCCTTTTCTTCGTGGGGCTTGATTAGCCGTGCGCTCAATTGCACGGGGTTCTTTGGGCTTGATGCGAAGAAGAGTTGGGTTGTGTTGAGTGGCCTGCTTGGTGGGTTTGCTCCCCGCCTGGCGGGTCATTCTTACGTGTACGGCCAAATTGGTGCATCCCTGCAGGGTTAAATCTTCTCGAGAAGCCGTGTTGTCCGCGGTTATGGATGACTTGGTGAAAGTGCTGGCTAACAAGTACTCAGACAACTTACACCTAACGATGATAACTTGACTAGTAAAATAGATTACCTCCACCATAAAAATGAATGTCACCTTAATCAACCATGTGAGTTTCCTTGGGTTGCTTCCTTAGTAGGGGGTAACACTGGACGGGTATTGTTTGGTGAGTAGTTATAGTTGGTTTTGTCGTGCTATCTTATCCCTTTCTTTTAGTCGAATGTTGTAGTGCGTCTCTGTAGTTAGTTAGTGCAGCCCGCTGCCGCTTCTTTGCAATAATACCTTCCTTTCCGTTGTACCCAAACTATTTGTATCTTGTGATGATTGGTTACGCTGGTATCTTGTGAGTATGGGTTATCCACTTGCCAGTACTTAATCGTACTGACCCACGAATCCATTTCGTGGCTGCATATTCCACATTGCAGTCAACAGGTTTGAAGTCTGACGACGTTAGCTTGGGAATCCCTCCGGCTTGGCCTGGGCAGGGATTGGACGCCATCGGTTATCTTCAGGACTCTTAGTCCAATTTGTATCTTGTCCGTAGTCGGACACTATGTTGAGTTCTTTCGCTGTTATTTGGATCTTTGTATTGTATCAGTTGTATACTTGACTCGTTTGAGTCGTCTTGTATATATCTTTTCTGTTGTTGTTGTTGTGGATTATTCGTGAACTGTTGTAATGTTATCACAAGTGGCAACCTGAAATCGGTTATTGTGTGGATTTCGGCGGAAATGCTGAAATCTGCATAGTGCCCGATCCCGGGGCGTCACACCTAGGCTTAGCATCTTTGTTTTTCATAAGGTACTTAATAGCAGCATGATCAGTAACTTTAGAATCAACAATATACTGCCTAAATTTATCACAAGAAAAAACTACAACTAGGAACTCTTTCTTAGTGGTAGCATAATTCTTTTGAGCAACATCAAGAGTTTTAGTAGCATAATGAATGACATTTAACTTCTTATCTACCCGTTGTCCAAGAATAGCACCTACAGCATAATCACTAGCATCACACATGATTTCAAAGGGTAAATTCCAATCAGAGGGTTGAACAATAGGGCCAGATATTAAAGCCTTCTTTAAAATTTCAAAAGCTTCTTTACAATATTCATCAAAAACAAAAGGTACATCTTTTTGAAGAATATTAGTAAGAGGCTTTGATATTTTAGAGAAATCTTTAATAAACCTTCTACAGAAACCAGCATGACCAAGAATACTACGAATACCTTTGACATCCCTGGACAGGGCATTTTCTCAATAGCTTCAACTTTAGCTCTATCAACTTCAATACCTCTTTCAGAAATTGTATGGCCCAGAACAATTCCTTCATTAACCATAAAATGGCATTTCTCCCAGTTAAGAACAAGATTAGTCTCCTGACTTCTCTGCAAAACTTTATCAATATTCTGCAAACAATTATCAAAAGAAGTTCCATAGACGGAGAAATCGTCCATGAATACTTCCACAATTTCTTCACAAAAACATGAAAGATAGCAGCCATGCATCTTTGAAAAGTAGCAGGAGCATTACATAAACCAAAAGGCATACGTCTATAAGCATAAGTTCGGTAAGGGCAAGTGGAAGTTGTTTTCTCTTGATCAGGCTTCCTAACAGCAATTTGAGAGAACCTAGAATAACCATCAAGAAATCAAAAGTGAGTTTTCTTTGATAACCTCTCTAACATTTGATCAGTAAAAGGAAAAGGATAATGATCTTTCTTTGTAACTTTGTTAACTTTCCTAAAATCAATACACATCCTATAACCAACCACTACTCTTTGAGGAATAAGCTCATTATTTTCATTTGGCACAACAGTCATCCCTCCTTTCTTAGGGACACAATGCACATGACTAACCCATCTACTATCAGCAATAGGATAAATAATACCAACATCAAGGAGTTTTAATACCTCATTTCTCACCAGATCCTTTATCTTAGGATTTAAACGGCGTTGATGTTCAACAACTGGATTTGCATCCGGTTCAATATTAATAGCATGCTGACATATAGTAGGAGAAATCCCCTTCAAATCATCAAGAGTATAACCAATAGCACCTCTATGTTTCCTTAGTATTCCCAATAATCTCTCCTCTTCTTTACCAGAAAGTTTAGAACTAATAATAACATGATATAATTTATTATCATCATTGTGAGCATATTTAAGATTGTCAGGCAAAGGCTTTAAATCAAAAACATGATCCTCCTTGGGTGGTAATGTGGTACCCAAGTCTTCCACTGGTAAATTATGTTTCAGCATTGCTGGCTGATGTAGGAAAATCTCGTCAATTTCATTTCTTTCTTCCATAAAGACATCACTTTTGTGGTCTTCCATGTATTGCTGCAAAGGATTGTTAGGAGCAAGAGCAATAGCAGCCAATTGTTCAACTCTATAATTCTCATTAGGTAATTCAGCTTCATAAGGTGCTTTAGCAAATTTGGAGAAATTAAATTCATAATTCTCTCCATCAAACTTTGTAAGGATTTTCTCCTTTTTACAATCTATAACAGCACCACAAGTGTTTAAGAAAGGTCTACCAAATATAATAGGACAAGTATCACTAGCAGAAGTGCCTAGTACTAGAAAATCAGCAGGATATTTAGTTTTACCATATCAGACCTCCACATCTCTAACAATACCAATCGGAGAAATAGTTTCCCTATTAGCAAGTTGAATAATCACACCAATGTCTTAAAGTTCACAAGAACCGATTTCATGCATGATTTCTTCATAAAGCTCATAAGTAATAGCACTAGAACTAGCACCAATATCACACAAACCATAATAGCAATGATCACCTATCCTAACAGATAGCACGACAACACTAGGTTTCCTAGATTTACTAGGATGAGAGACAATATTAGAAGCATCTTCAAAAAATATAATGTGTCCCTCTTCTAGATTTTTAGAAACAAGGTCCTTTACTATTGCTAATGTAGGTTCTACAGTTATCTATTCTTCGGGTTCTGCAGGTTTCCTTGCACTTTTATTAACCACACTAGCTAACATAGAATGTTTTTTACCTTAGCAGGGAAAGGCATTTTCACAATATAAGGTTCAGGCACAATAGAATCAACGGTATGAACTTCTATATCTCTAGCAGGAACACAATTAACAATATCTTTATAAGGTGCATGGTACTTATCCCATTCCTTTTTGGGAATATCAATATAAGAAGCAAAAGCCTTATATAAGTTTGCAACAACTTGAGAATCAAGACCATAAACAATACTAACATTATGAAAATCATCGGATCACATAAATGTTTTAATGCATTCATAATCATAATTTATACCTGACTTTCTACCTTTGTCATTCTCCCATCCTTCAGTGTTTTCTTGAATACGGTCAAGAAGATCCCATTTAGCTTCATCTTCATACGTGTAAACGATCCAGAACAAGAAACATCCAATAAATCCTTATCATGAAGAGAAAGCCTTGCATAGAAATTATTAATAACAATATTACTGGGGAGCTCATGAATGGGGCATTTGAGCATTAGTAACTTCAATCTCCCCCATGCTTGGGAAATACTCTCTCCGTCATGAGGCCAAAAATTATATATATAATTCCAATCTATATGAATTTCACTGGGAGGATAGAATTTAGAATAAAAGAGATGCACAATTTCCTCCCATCCAATAGTCTGGCTATTTTTCAGCAGTTTGAACCATTCAGCGGCTCGGCCTGTCAATGATATAGAGAATAATTTCCTCTTCACTTGGCCTATTGTAATACCTGCACGCTTGAACAACTCGCATAATTCATGTAAAAAGAGCAAATGATCACCAGGATGGACAGTTCCATCACCTGAATAGCAGTTATTCATAACATGTTTAACAATCTTTATATGTATTTATAAGGATCCAAATCATCAGGAGGTGGGTCACTTAGTACCCTAGCAGTGGCAGCAGTGCCTGCAAATAAGGACTCAAAAGGAGATCCAAACATCGTGTAATAAAGCAGTAGACAGTAATAAAAACAACACTTACAGCAGAAGCTTCCTTTATCAATTCCACTTCCCAATAGCACTTCACTCCCCGGCAACGGCGCAAGAAAATAGTCTTGATGACCCACAAGTATAGGGGGTGTATCGTAGTACTTTCGACAAATAAGAGTGTCGAACCCAACGAGGAGCAGAAGGTGTTGACAAGCAGTTTCGATGAAGGAATAACTGTAAATACTGAAAGATAGATTTGTAGGGGTTTTGGATATTGCAGATAAATAAAGTGCGAGTAAATAAAATGCAGTAATAATAATTGCAGCAAGTGGCCCAATCCTTTCTTCAGCAAAGGACAAGCCAGTGGGTTTACTTATGATTAACAAACGTTCTCGAGGACACACGGGAGGTTTCTGTCAAGTGCTTTTGTTCCATGCCGCTGAATAATCTTGAGTGTTTTGATAATGTTGTGTGAGTGAACCTATGCTAATGTACCATCCCATCCAAGACTAATACATACTTGTTATTATACCCCTTGCAAGCATCCGCAACTACAATAAAGTAATTAAGAAATAAATAAATCTAACCACAACTTTAAACTTCGGGATCCTACGCTCCCTCGTGCAATGGTTTCCTAACGGGGGTTTAGGTTTCTGTCACTTTGGCAAACCCAGAATCAGTAGCCAAATACATGATGCATTCCCCTAGGCCCATAAATGGTGAAGTATCATGTAGTCGACGTTCACATGACACCACTAGAAGAATAACACCACAATTTAAATATCAAACCATTAAATATTACTCAACATTACTTCACTACTAACAACTTGACTTCTCCCATGTCCTCAAGAATAACACGAACTACTCACAAGACATCATATGGATCATGATCAGAGGTGATATAATGGTGATTAACAATCTGGAGATAAACCTAATCCAATGATTTCACTCAATAGCATCAACTACAAGTAGTAATCAACACGGGGAAAGTTTCCCCTATGAAATAGACAAGATGCAACCCTAGATGTTACAGAAGAAAGAAGTGGAGCTAAGGGTGATGATGGTGGAGATGATGATGATGATGACGATGATGATCCCGATGAAGTCCAGCTCGATGACGGTGATGATGGCGATGATTTCCCCCCTCCGGTAAGGAATTTCCTCTGCAGATTTCTCCCTGCCGGCGAGCTTTTCTTTCTCTGTTGTTTTCCGTCCCGCATAGGTGGCAGAAAGACTCCTCGATGATTCTCTGTGTCTTAGGGTTCCCGTGGCATGAAGTACGTCGAAGGGGCAAGCCGGAGGTGGGCCAGGGCCTCCTCACCACCCAAGGCGCGGCCAGAGGTGGGCCCGCGCGTGGGCATGGTGAGGGCCCTTGGTGGCCCTCCCCCGGCTCCCCTTTTGGCTTCCTCCGTCTTCGAGTGAAATAGGAACATTCCGATGATTTCCGGGGTGCTCCGATCTTCGCGAATATGGTATCCCGACGCTCCGTTTTCCAGCAGAATTCTCACTCCGGGGTTCAACTCTCCAATTATTGGAAAACATGCAAAATAGGTGAAATAACATAAGTATCATGCTCCAATATGAAATATGTGAATGAATAACAGTAAATTATGATATAAAATAGTGATGCAAAATGGACGTATCACGGCCATGCGGAAGTAACTCTTAATCTTTACAACCATGATGTTGACGACTTCATCAACGTCGTTCACGTGGAGCATCCGATCATGGTAGCGACCACCTCATCAACGTCGTCCATGCGGAAGCGACCGTGTATCTCCACAACCATGGCACGACCGCCCCATCAACGTCGGCAATGCGGAAGTAACTTTGAATCTTTACAACCATGATGTTGACGGCTTCATCAACGTCGTTCACGTGGAGCACCCGATCATGGTAGCGACCGCCTCATCAACGTCGGCCATGCGGAAGCGACCGTGCATCTTCACCACCATGGAATGACCGCCTCATCAACGTCTTCCATGTGGAATTAACTTTGGATAAAAAACATGGTGTCGACTGCATCATCGACGTCGCCCATGTGCAATCTACGACCGTGGCAACAACATGCTCAGCAACGTCGCCCATGCGCAATCTACCAACATGGTGTCGACCGCATCATCAACGTCGCCCGTGTGCAATCTATGACCATGGCAACAACATGCTCATTAACGTCGCCCATGCGCAATCTACAAACATGGTGTCGACCACCTCATCAACGTCGCCCATGCGCAATCTACAAACAGGGTGTTGACCGCTTCATCAACGTCGCCCATGTGTAATCTATGTTCATGGTTTCGACCGCCTCATCAACGTCGGCCATGTGGAGTAGAGGACCACCCTCACAAAAGTTCATCGTCCGACTGTTTCATCTATGTCGGCGGTATACAACCTCGTTCTTTACAAAAGAGTGTGTGATTACAATAAAAGAGTAAATACACGCTTCATCTATTGTCTAGCTCGAATCTACATCCTAATTCTTACGTGACTATGGTCGAATTCATCATACCCATTTTATGTCTAGTGCCGACGAGGCTAGACGAAATTATCGCCGAGTAACGGCAAGGTTTGATTACTATGTCATTAACACGTCCCATTTTTGGGTGAGATGGACACACCGTTGCTGGGCACCGACGAGGCAAAAGCAACACATACACACGTCCAATCCGATAGAATCAGGGTCTTGGTTGGGTACCGACGAGACAAAAGCTACCCTTTTCATCTAGTCTCACTCTTGATTGTTCGTGTGAAAATACCATACGTGATTGAATCTTGGCGGAACAAAGCCACTCTTTTTCCCATTATCATCTCAAACGACGATGACTACGACGCAACTTAATCAGACGTTTTCCATAGGCTCGACCTATGGATGTAATTAACCGGACGCTTTGCATTGGCGCAGGGAATCAGCGGACTACACGCAATCACTTCAGTCAGATCTCCTTAATCATAGCCGTAGGAGGAAAAATAGGCAAACTCCCACGGGAGCATGTACTCGTACTTTGTATTCAATACAATGATCAATAAAGTTACAGAGTTCCCATATACTGTTGTGTGTTTACCATTATATTTTTCTTGTTTTGTTTCCGTCGAGCGAAATTTCGTCAAACAAAAATGGCACGCCCAGTGGAACCTGATTCTCCTCCCATCTTTGTTGCGCTCCGATCATCGTCTAATATTATTATGTGTGTGCATGGATGCGCTAGTTTCATGTTCATAAGTACCTAGCGATAGATATTCTAAAGTACTCTGTCAAATGTTGAAAGGTAAAGGAAATGATGCACGTACTGTTGAATAATTAGGCATAATTTCCACTATTAATTACAGAATATAAATCATGACAAAAACAGCTATTAACATGTGGAACTCGAACATACTAGATGCAGTAGACAACATGAATAATAGCAACACGATCTCTCTAAACATGTAAACAGTAGACATGTTAAACAGACAGATCAGGACATAGATTCCGTACCGATCGTTTGTAGTAACGTTGTTGATGACAACGTTGGCGATGACGGCTCGGAGTAGACGACGCTTGAGGCGATGGTACGCATCACCGCCTGACTTGTTGGGCAGACGAGCCGTCGTGGAAGCTGCGAGCAGTCGCGCGAAGTGTTTCCTAAAAACCTAATTCGCCCTCTCCCGTACAGGATCACAAAGGCGACTGGTTCCGGAGACCTGCTCTCCCGTTCGCCGGTGGACACCAGCGCTCGGGATGGAGTACACTACGGTGGCGGCGCAATGAACGAGGTGTGGCAAACCTAGATTGGTTTCGGTCTGTGTACAGCGCCCACGGTGCGCGTCTTTTATAGTGCGGTTCGGAAAACCCTAACGTGTGCGACGTGGGAGGCCCACGACGCACGTCGACCCGAACCGCCTCAGCTGTGACGCGTCCGTCACGACTACGAAATCAGTTTTCCAAAACAGTAAAATAAAGATAAGTATTGTCTTGGCTCGAGGCTCGATTCACGAAACGCGATCGCGACGTGTCGAGTCGAGACGAGCGAGCGGCGGCGGAGGAGGAGGAGGAGTGCGCGAGAGGCTCTCTTGTTCTCACTCACATACAATCTCTACAACACTCCACCTTATAAGGTGGTGTGCAACTCCTCCAACTTCCAGTGTGGCACTAAACTTCCCACCCCCACCACTCACTTGTACACATGGGCCATTTTGAGATTTCAGCATTTGCTATTGGGCTTGCACATAATGGGCCCAATATTTCAGCAACCCCCCACCAGATCTCAAATGCCCATTTGAAGATTTGCCAATCCTCGCTACTTGTTTATATACTAGTGTTTCAGCAGAGACTGTTAAGTTGAACTTCGGCCTAGAGCCTTAAGCTACATCTATCAGCAACTTGAACAATGGACTATGCCTTGAATTGCAAGTTTTGTGCCAATAGACTTTACCCAAAGTCTTAACTAGTACCTGGCTGCCAGTAGCCTACCCCGCGGGTGGAGCATATGCGTCGTACTCCGTGGTCTATTCAAGAGTTTACTAGATATCACCCAAATCTCATAGACTGCGACGTTTACAGTCGGACTCACATAGGTGTGTTCTTTCAAGAATGCTATGTAGGACAACATCTTTGCTATAAATAGCCAACATAAACACATTAAGGCATGTTGCCAACCTGTCTTACAGCTTTTTGAGAGTTATGCATCATCACTTAGAGAGGGTTTACCAAATACTCTCTTCAGTCAAACCACTAGCTTGTTCTTCCTAGGTCCTAATTCACGGGATCTCCGATCACATAGGTTGGGTTACCACTATGGTGTAACGCTCACGGGTCTCATACCCATCTCCCACGATGCACTATCTATCACATTACGTGATAGTCCCTTCGTAAAGGGATCTGCCAGGTTTTTGTCTGTTTGAATATACATAACAGTAATTACTCCGGAGTTTCTCAATTTCCTGACAGACTTCAAACGTCTTTTGACGTGTCTTGGTGACTTCACATTATCCTTAGAACTGGTCACCTTGGCAATCACCGTTTGATTGTCACAGTTCATGAGGATAGCCGGTAATGGTTTCTCAACCACCGGCAAGTCCATCAAGAGCTCACGCAGCCATTCTGCCTCAACAGTGGCTGTATCTAAAGCAGTAAGTTCTGCTTCCATGGTTGACCTCGTCAATATGGACTGTTTACAAGACCTCCATGACACCGCGCCACCTCCAATAAGAAATGCATATCCACTTATGGCATAGAGCTCATCTACATCTGAGATCCAGTTGGAGTCACTATATCCCTCAAGCACAGCAGGGTGCCCTGAATAATGAATCCCATAGCTCATAGTACCATTCAGATAGCGCATGACCCTTTCAAGTGCATGCCAATGATCATTACCCGGGTTTGACATGAACCTGCTCAATTTGCTCACAGCAAAAGAGATGTCAGGCCTTGTCGCGCTCACAAGGTACATGAGTGAACCAATTATTTGAGAGTATCTCAATTGATCTTTCGTAATTATCTTGTTCTTTCGAAGTGTCACACTAGGATCATAAGGTGTTGGAGAAGGCTTGCTATCAATAAAGCCAAAACGGCTCAAGATCTTCTCAACATAGTGTGATTGCGTCAACGTAATCTCACTCTCATCCTTAATAAGCTTAATGTTCAGAATTACATCAGCTTCTCCCAGATCTTTCATATCAAAACACTTTGATAGAAAATACTTGACCTCATTGATCACAATTATGCTTGTACCAAAAATCAGTATGCCGTCAATGTACAAGCATAATATAACACTATCGCCCCCACCATGGCGATAGTATACACACTTGTCAGCCTCATTAATGAAAAAACCCGCAGAAGTTAAAGTTTTATCGATCTTCTCATGCCATTGCTTAGGTTGCTCGTTTCAGTCCATACAAAGATTTTAACAATTTGCACACCTTTCTCTCTTCACCTTTTACCACAAACCCATCAGGCTGATCCATATAAATTTCCTCTTCCAACTCTCCGTTAAGGAAAGATGTAATTATGTCCATTTGATGAACGATAAGACCATAAGAGGCAACCAGGGAAAGTAGTACACGAATGGTGGTCAGTCTAGCAACAGGTGAATAGGTGTCAAAATAATTTTCGCCTTCTCGCTGAGTGTAGCCCTTGGCTACAAGCCGTGCCTTGTACTTCTCAATAGTACCATCAGGCCTTAGCTTCTTCTTGAACACCCACTTACAGCCCACAGGCTTACAACCATCAGGTAGTTTAGATAACTCCCACGTCCCATTAGAAAGAATGGAGTCTATCTCGTTATGGACAGCTTCTTTCCAGTCATCTGCATCTGGAGATGCAAATGCCTCTGCAATAGACGTATGAGTATTGTCCACAAGGTACACAATTAAATCATCACCAAAGGATTTTTCAATCCTCTGTCTCTTACTCCGTTTAGGAGCTTCATTGTCATCCTTCTCAAGGACGTTCTCATCATGTGGTTGTTCAGTATGATCACTAGATGTACTAGATTCCGGAATTAATTCAGAAGAAAATTTAGCAAAGCTATGCATATCTTCAATAGGAAACATATTCTCAAAAAATGCTGCATCGCAAGATTCTATAATAGTATCAACATGCATATCAAGTACCTTGGATTTAACCACTAGAAATCTATAACCAATGCTACGCTGAGCATAACCTAGAAAGATACAATCCACTGTTTTCGGTCCGAGTTTGCGTTTCTTTGGAATTGGAACATTGACTTTTGTCAAGCATCCCCAAGTACGCAAATAGAAAAGTGATGGTTTTCTCCCAACCCACTCCTCATAAGGGGTTTTATCTTTATTCTTGTTAGGAACTTTATTCATGACATGACACGAAGACAACAGAGCCTCCCCCCACCATGCCTTAGATAAACCAGCAGTGTCCAACATGGCGTTCACCAAGTCGGTCAGCGTGCGATTTTTCCTCTCAGCAATTCCGTTTGATTGTGGCGAATAGGGATGCGTCCTCTCGTGAATAATACCGTGTTCCTCACAAAATTCATCAAATACTTTAGAGAAATACTCTCCACCACGATCCGACCTAAAACGCTTGATCTTTCTCTCTAATTGATTTTCAACTTCGGCCTTATAGATTTTAAAGTAGTCTAAAGCCTCATCTTTAGTTTGCAACAAATAAACATAGCAGGATCTAGTAGCATCATCAATGAGTGTCATGAAATATCTCTTTCCACCTTTTGTCAACACACCATTCATCTCGCATAGATCAGAATGTATGAGTTCTAAAGGTGCCAAGTGTATCTCCTCGGCTGTCGTGTGAGGCTTCCGAGGTTGCTTAGATTGCACACAATTATGGCACTTAGAACCTTTGGCAATGGTGAAATTCGGAATTAAACTTAAACTGGATAGCCGAGACAGTAAACCAAAATTAACATGACATAAACGAGACTGCCAAACACTAGCATCTGAATCAACATTGCCACAAATATGGTTTACTGACTTATTGCAAAAATCGGAAAGAGAAAAGCGGAACAAGCCTCCGCACTCATAGCCATTACCAATAAATTGTCCAAATCTCGACACAACTACTTTATTGGACTCAAACACTACTTTAAACCCATCTCTGCAATGAAGGGAGCCGCTGACGAGATTCTTATTCATAGAAGGGACATGCTGCACGTTCCTCAGCTGCACGATCTTCCCCGAAGTAAACTTCAGATCTACCGTGCCAACACCACGAACAGAAGCATGTGACCCATTCCCCATTAGGACGGAAGAATCCCGTGCGACCTGATAAGAAGTGAACATAGAGATGTCAGCACACACATGAACATTAGCACCCGTATCAATCCACCAACATGGAGATTGAAAAACTGAAAGTACCATCGGTATATTACCGTACCCATCAGTGTTGCTAGCGGTCACCACGTTGACATTCTTGGAGCCTTTCTTCCCTTTCTTGTCTGCACGGTCTGGGCAGTCAACAGAAAAGTGGCCGAGCGCTCCACACGTAAAGCAATCGAGCCCAGCTTTGTTCAGCACCTTCTTCTTCTTATTATTCTTAAAGGCAGTAGTGTTCACAGGACCATTGAACTGGGGCTTATAGTTCCCTTTGTTCTTGTTGTTATTCTTGACGTGATGATTTTTCTGCACCATATTGACGCTAGACTGCAAATCACCACCTCTCTCAGTTGTGTCTTTTGCCCGAGCTTTCTCCTCAACATCAAGAGACGCTATCAGGTTTTTAACCGATATCTCTTGTCTCTTATGTTTGAGAGATGTGGCAAAATTCCTCCATGAAGAAGGCAGCTTTGCAATAATGCATTCAGCCACAAACTTATCAGGAATCACACACTTGAGCAGATCAAGCTCCTTCGCAATGCACTGTATCTCATGAGCCTGTTCGACTACAGAACGGTTATTCACCATCTTGTAGTCGTTAAAGCTCTACATGATATACAGCTCACTGCCAGCATCGGACGCACCGAATTTAGTATTCAGTGCATCCCAGAGCTCCTTAGCGTCTTCGATGTGCATATACACGTCCAGGACACTCAGAATACAGCCTCTGAAATTATTATTGGCTTCCTTGAACTTATTCTGAACCTCGTCATAAGCTCCTTCAGGAAGGCCATTCATAATAATGTCCCACACTCTCATGGACTGGAGCCACATTTGGCTTCTCAGTTGTCATCTCTTAAAGGTGGTACCATTGAACCTTTCTGGTTTCATTGAATCACTTAAGTGGGCCATAGTCAGTTCAGGAAATTGCCTACAATTAGGTTTTTGATTGTTGAATAATTAGGCATAATTTCCACTATTAATTCCAGAATATAAATCATGACAAAAGCAGCTATTAACATGTGGAACTCGAACATACTAGATGCAGTAGAAAATATGAATAATAGCAACACGATTTCTCTAAACATGTAAACAGTAGACATGTTAAACAGACAGATCAGGACACAGATTCCGTACCGATCATTTGTAGTAACGTTGTTGATGACAACGTTGGCGATGACGGGTCGGAGTAGACGACGCTTGAGGCGACGGTACGCAGCACCGCCTGACTTGTTGGGCAGACGAGCCGTCGTGGAAGCAGCGAGCAGTCGCGCGAAGCGCTTCCCAAAAACCTAATTCTCCCTCTCCCGTACAGGATCACAAAGGCGACTGGTTCCGGAGACCTGCTCTCCCGTTCGCCGGTGGACGCCGGCGCTCGGGATGGAGTAGACTGCGGTGGCGGCACAAGGAACGAGGTGTGGCAAATCAAGATTGGTTTCGGTCTGTGTACAGTGCCCACGGTGCGCGTCTTTTATAGTGCGGTTCGGAAAACCCTAACGTGCTACGAAATCAGTTTTCCAAAACAGGAAAATAAAGATAAGTATCGGCTCGAGGCTCGATTCACGAAACGCGATCGCGACATGTCGTGTTGTCGTGTCGAGACGAGCGACGGAGGAGGAGGAGTGCGCGAGAGGCCCTCTTGTTCTCACTCACATACAATCCCTACAACATTCCACCTTATAAGGTGGTGTGCAACTCCTCCAACTTCCAATGTGGGACTAAACTTCCAACTCCCACCACTCACTTGTACACATGGGCCATTTTAAGATTTCAGCATTTGCTATTGGGCTTGCACATAATGGGCCCAATATTTCAGCACGTACTCTAGCAACATCATGAGTACTTGTGAAATCAAAAGATGCTTCGGCCATGTAGGGATTTGTCCCTACGTATCTTTGCATGGCATACTCGGACGGGCGGTGTTGCTTGTTAATAAAAATTGATCAAGATTGTCTTGATTTTGCTGGTAAAAGAAAAGGTTTTAGCCGTGATGTTTTGGAGGTAAAGCACGATTCACCAACATGCACCGCTAGCACTCCATGGTTGCGTCGACAATGACAATGTTGTTCAGGAACCCGCTATGTTATCCATTGATATCTGTTCAATAGCCTATCATAAAAAGGTGAAATTAATTACGTGTTGACTGCGCACAGTATATTCAACTATTCCTTTGAAAAGTATCTGGCGGTGGAGTTGATGCATAAGCTCCTTCGTTGAGAAAGAAAATACGTGCATGCATGGTCTATGCACGTAGTACAGCTCTACACCTTTTGCATAAGATAAATGCATGCGTGCATGGCAGGCAGATGCTTTAAAAAAAATCGTGTACCATGCACCCTGGAGAAAAAGAAACGAAATGATCTCGTTGGTTTTGTCGTCCAAAGTATTTCATGTGATGGTGAAAAAAAAAGGGAGACAATAGCTCTTGCGCACGTGCGTGTGGGAAGATTTCTTGCGCTTCAAAAAATAATATGTTTAGCCTTTATAAATATCTTGGTTAGTATCATACGGCAATATATGGATTCCCTTTTGTAGGTGACTTTTTCCTTAGGATCATCATTGAGCAAGCGATGAGGCATGTCCCAGCTTTGACTCTCATCTAGTTTGGATCGATATCTCCCATGGCTATCATCAAGTATGGAGGAAAAAAATTTACTTCCAGCAGACGTAGGATTGCAAATTCCATATGTGCTGCTGAAACAGAGAAAGCATGTTGCACCGAGTTTACTTTGCCGACCAAGGGAAATAATAAGATTAAGCTCCTAGAGGGTCTCGACATGGCTGCCTACCACCTGTTTTGGTCCGTCCGCAATGCTCAATCCGTCAAATATGTTAAGGAGTATTAGTATAGGTCTAGGAGTCCAATCCGTATTAGTCTAGATTCCTTATTTCCCAAGTCATGTGTAATATATATATGCCCATTGGGCTATAAATATAGACAAGTTGCCTATTCATAACATGGTATTAGAGCCCAGATTTTAGGGTTTCTTTTTCCCCGCACGCGCAACTCTTGCAAACCACAATCTTTTTTTTGTGTCTGTGTCTCCGTTCTTCCCAATGGACGGTTCCTTATCTGTGCCATGTTGGTCTCACGCTCGCCAGCGCTCCTCCATGGACTACGGCTCTTCGTTTGCTGGCCGCCGCCCTCAAGCAGTTCCGTCGGGTCGTGCGGGAGGTGCTCGCTCGATCTGGTCTGTCCGTCGGCACCTGCACTTTCGCCGGCCGGCCGCCACTCTCCCAGGGCGTTCCCGCCTGCCTCATCCATGGGCCACCTCTATTCCGTCTCTACTACCCAGCAGGTCGTGTTGCTGCCCCGCCGGGTGCTGCCCTCTGTCGCCGATCCCCGGTCTCAAGTCTCCTGTCTCCTACGTTTGCGTGCCACTTCACGCGTTCATCACCGTTGAATCGCTGCAGCCGATTGGTTCTCCTGCTCCGTGCATGGTTCTCCGTTTGTTGCAGATCTCTCTCATGGACACTGTCCCGCATGTGGTCTGCTCTGTCTCTGCACGGGTGCAGCTGTCTGCTAGCTACTCCGTGCTCCGTTTGCCCCATGCTTGGCTTGCTACTTCACGATGCTTCCTCCTAGCAGTCTACTTGATGTTCAATTGATTGAGGCGATGGTTTGCTCAGATTTCTTACTTGAAAATTTTAGTAGATTCGGATCTGTTCGTGAAAAACAAAGTATCATATGTTCTTGTTAGTCTGGCACCGTCTCTCTTCCTCACTCTTAGGTGATTTTCGATGGTGTCCGTTCCAACTCTGTCTTGCATATGTGCCTTTCATTGGTGCTATGTTTTTCCGCTGCGTCTACCAGTCTGTTGTTTCTTTTTGTGTTTCTTATGACATGAGAGTCCACCATACTTTTATTTGTGCCTCCTATTCTCGGTCCTTTTGTGGCCTTTCTCGGTCCTTTTGTGTCCTCCCGTTCTTCGTCCTTTTGTGGCCTCCTATTCTCGGTCCTGGTCCTTTCTATAGGATTTTTGTGGCCTCATTTTCTTGGTCCTACTCCTTTCTATGTGATTTTTGTGGCCTCCTTTTGCATTGTCATGGATCTACGCACATTGTTTCGCCGTTGGACTTCTTATGCCGTGGGCTTCTTGTGCTATGATCGTTTGTGACATGTTCATCTCTTGATCGAATATTGGTCTCTGTCGGTCTCATTGTTTGATCGACTCTATTCGCTCTTCGCTCTGACTTGACTCTACAGGTTTTGAAGACTCTTCATGCTACGAGATACTTTCAAGACGCGGATTCTGGATTACCATTTTCTTTTCTAGTGTACACTTCTTCAAATGCAATGCTATTGCATACGCTTTGCATTTGAGGGGGGGTGTTAAGGAGTATTAGTATAGGTCTATGAGTCCAATCTGTATTAGTCTAGATCCCTTATTCCTCAAGTCATGTGTAATATATATATGCCCATTGCTCTATCAATATAGACAAGTTGCCTATTCATTAAAAAATATACTAATGCCCTTCGTAACTATCGTTGAAGGCTTAGTAATCTAATGAACCTACATGCTCAGTTGAGCGATGATATTCCTAAACCATATACATCATCACTTCATGATGATGAGTCTTTAGACCTGGTAAGTGAGCCTTACGTTCTTTAATCGGCCGAGTGTATTGCAAGGCCACATGGAATGAAAGAACTCGTCAGATAAGCAGTCATGAACTAGGTTTCGACTCGCACTTTGAAGCGTGTCCTTGCCTTCGTAGGATATGGTTGTTCCATTGGTAATAAGCTAAACTACTTCAATCCGTCCGTCCCAATGTCGTCATTTACTGCCAGAAATGAAGAAGTGAAAATAAGTACAATGTACTATCCAATGAGGCCCCGGTGCCTCGCTCTAATGTTGCGCAGCGCCGATTGCGGCAGTTCCAAAATAAGCCGAGAACGTTGCAATAATAAATACATGGCCGTGAGCCACCTTCACAAACTGGGGGCACGCCAAGAAACCATACACCCATGCAATACCCCAATTTCCTTCCCATAATGTCGACGGGCCAAGATTTCAAGCTCGTCTTCTTAATTCTCAAGCACATGAGTCATTGTTGCAAAGTGAAGCTACACACCATGTTCCCAGTTATCGCCCACGACATGATCGTGGAACATGGGCACCACGACGTAGATCCCCGTCTGTCCCGACTCGTGGTTATCATCGTGAGAATAGTGCAAGTGCACCACAAACAAGTATAAGCAGGGGGCATAATATGCCACCTCCATTTTAACGCGTAAAGAAACCCATTAAGGTTGTATCTTCCATGATTCCACCATCGACGACCGAATAAATGGATCCACACCACTTATTTCAACAACATATGTTCCACCAAAATAGCATCATTTGCTATTCATACTCCTCACAAGTCACATGTAGCATGATCTTTCACCCTAACACGTTCTTCATTGCAAGTCATTTTCTACAATGTACATTCTATGAGATTTGCACTGTTACATTATTTAAATATCATGTGGCATGAGATGTACCAAGACATGTTGCATCCTCTTTGAGGGGTGACATATTGCACGCTATAATATTCCACATTCTACTTGTTGTGGATTTCCCCCCAATATTCATTGATTCATCATGTGGCAGATCAATTGGGCTACAATTAAAATATCTCTTTGGTGGCATATACTTGTGCCATATTACTTCAAAAAATAAAAAAGAAGTGAAAATAAGTTCTAGGTACTATCCAATGAGGCTCCGACGCCTAACCGCAACTCCAAAAGCAGTGCAGGAACAATTCCATGGCCGTGAGCCACCTTAACAAATTGGGGGCATGTAAAGGCACCATGCATCTATGAAATATCCTCTATTTTCATCCCATGATGGAAATGGGACAATATTTAAAGCTCGTGAAAGCAAGTCACAAGCACCCGAGTAATCGTTGCAGGGTGATTTAGATGCCATGTTCCTAGTCATCGCCCACAACATGATAGTAGAACATGGGCACCTCGTAGGTGATCCCCGCCTACCCAGACTCTTCGACATAGGAAAACAAACTCTTTTCGAAACTAGCGGTAGCGCCAAGAGTGGCGACCAATGTCCCTGAGAAAGGAGCAAAATACTCATGGTTAAGAATAATACAAGTGCACCACGAACAAGTATAAACAGGGGGAAAATATGCCGCCTCCATTTCAACGTGTGCACCATCCCGTTGAGTTTGTACCTTCCTCGACTCCACCATCGATTACTAGATGAACTACTCCACTACCTCTTCAATTTTCTTATGAAACAAAATATGCCCACATTATATCAAGTCATGCATACTAAGTGTATGCTTCATTTCCCTCAATGAGACCGCTGAGATAAAACTGGAACTGCAATTTTCATATGAGCATCGAAGTCTGTACTTTAAGTTGGACTGGTGACGTGAGATTACATACAATTTTCAAACGATCACTTCGGCAAGTCCTCACGTGCAAGCACATGCATGTTCAAGAATAAATTTAGATTGATTACCAAGTTCATGTTTCAAACTACTCTCTCACAGTCTTGGATTATTCAACACATGCTTAGGGGCATGGTCATGAAAAATATGGTGCATAAAAAAGGACAGTGGTCCATCGTCAAAAATATGCTTTGTGCCAATGTCATTGATCAACCGTGGCATGTATGGCTGAAAGAATGAAACACATATGAAGTTATTTATGTTGTATATGTTCTTATCAATAGGGAATCATGCCTTGACCACCATTCGGTAGTCTGAGCTTATACCCTCCTAATTCATATGAAATATGGCTAAGTTTTTGTTGATTGACATGGACGACCTAGCTGGAAATACAATGTACATCACATTGTATCCAAATCCTGTGGAGAGGACATCTCACCATTCTCTGGTAATAAGGTGTTTCTAGAATATTCAAGATGGTATTCTGCGAATAATAAATGATCTATATTGCGGTAATAATGAACGTTCTGATCCCTCGGAGGATATCAGCCTTCTTCAAGTATTCACAATCTTCTGTGCCTAGTACATGCGTATTAAAGAATCTTGGTGCGTTCCAAACTTCCCCTGCAAAGATGGGTCGACTATCATTAATCCATCGTGTGCAAGGTGACTGAATTATCTTAGCCAAGGTATAGGCGTGATTTATCATCTTGTGTACTGATACACCAGGCCTTCACATATTATTGGTGACAATGTAATGCGCTTGCGAGATGACATATATCTGTGTTGTGCTCCTGGCCTATTTTGAGCATGACAAACAATCTTAGGCAACAACTTGATAATTCTTTTCTGTGGAGTCGGACAATCCTCCTTGTAAAAAGATGCTCTTTATCCTGAAATCCAGCAAAAGTCCCGGGCTCCGGTTCTGTAACAATTTCCCGAACTCTCCTGAGAGACAAGCATCCAGCGACTCGAGTCGGTTCTGTAACAATTTTCCGAACTTGCCTGAGAGTCAAGCATTCAGCGAATTGATTCATAATGCGTCTCACTGTACCAAACTTTCAACCTCGGGCATGGAAGTTTCTTTCTCAATGTCAAAAAAAAAATTGAAGTCCTCATTCGAGAGTAGCACTTCTTTATCTGACTCTTTTGGCCTCTCTTTGGCTGGATTACTATATATATGTAGGAATTATAGCCAGACTATGATCGTCGCCATCATAAAAAAAAGCAAGGTACATATGGTTTAAAATAGAAAAAAATATCAAAAAAATTGTGTTGCTCTACCTTGCGATTCATTTTGCCTAAATGCTAAGGCGACACGTCCTTGAGTAACAATAGATTTTTCATCTTATTTATATACCTCGGTGTCTACTTAAATGCTGCTGTGGCACAAGAATTTGTGAAGAACACATGTATCCTTAGAGCATTTGTATATAGTGTCGTGGACACAATCATAGAGCTCTTGTCGACAACATAAACGTACATTGTATCCAATGGCTCCCCATCGGGTGTCGAGCTCCCCAATAAGAAATTATTTACCGTTGAAATTGAGTTCTAGCAAGAACTATATTCTGAAGGAATCTCTCATGAAGAGATAGATCCTGACGACGAATCAAAACGGCGAGCTGATACAGGCTTAATTTTCAAAACTCCTCAAGGGGAAACCATAGTCCATTCTTTATCCCATCTAAAAGAAGCTCTTATTTCTTACCTTCTACTAGCACTCTCCATGCACGTGCACAACAGACTTGTATATGGCGATTCTCATCTCATCGTTCGCCCAAGTCAATAATATATATGAGGTATGAAAGCTAGATTTGTCCCATATCACACGCCAACTCTAATCCCCATGAATAAATTTGAACACATCCAGTTATTGCATGTTCCACGAAGAAAAATGTTTCTTCGGACATATTAGCTAACCCACAGTAGCATTAGCGCTCCCCCAAGGGGAGACTGCTCAAGTGAAAATAGAGGAAATGTGGTTCCTTCCATCTGTACTATCAATAGTCCCGCGATAGTATGAAGTGCACCTTGTTGTTGCCAATATTAGCGGCGACGACGATTGGCGCAAGTCATTCCTTAATCATTTTAATCTTGGCATACTCCCAAGTGAAGCAGTGAAAATGCGTAGGTTGGATCGACACGTGCTTTCTTACATAGTTAAAGCAAGACATCATGCTTTTGGGCAAGAGATGTTTCTACCATGTGTATTAAGAAGCGAAGCAGATCAAGTTTTGCAAGAGTTCGATCATGGTGTGTGCAGTGGACATAAAAAGTGGACCGAAAATGTACCATAGCATAAATCTATGTGGATATTATTGGCCCGAGGTCACAAAAGACTGCCTTAGGGTGACAAGGTGATGCCATAGTTTCCAAATTCATGGCATTCTAAAACATCAACTACTAGCCCCTCTACACCAGACTGTACCTGCATGTCTGTTTGATGCATGGGGTATATCATTGGTCCATTCGAGCCTCCATCATCTAAGGGGCACAAGTTCATACTTGCCACGACAGACTATTTCTCTAGGCGGGCAGAAGCGGTATCACTAAGAGGAGTGAAAACAGACAATGTTATAATGTTTCTGCAGTGCTATATTATTTTTCGCTTTTGAGTCCTACATCGTATTACCTCGGATAATGCAAAGGCTTTGAAGTCACATAAAATGTCCAGATTCATGGCAAATTATGAAAATTAAGTGGAATTACTCCACCGGATATTATCCACAAGCCAATGGGTTTATTGAAGCATTTAATAAGACCCTTGGACAAATATTGAAAAAGACAATACACAAACATCACCGTGACCGACATGAATGTCTCTATGAAGTTCTCTGAGTGTATCGTGTTACAGTCCGCGCACCAACTCAAGTCACGCCATACACCTTATTTCTATGAGGGCGATGCTTGTCTCCCTCTAGAGGTGGAGCTTCCATCTCTAAAAGTGGTCATCCACGATGTGATTACCCAAGATGAGCAAATCCGGCTACGATTTCAGCAGCTGGATCCCTTGGAAGAAGATAGACTTAGTGCACTCCAAGATTTAGAACTATATCATCAAAATATGGTGTGTGCATATTATAATCCTATGAAACCTCGGGTTTTCCGTAAGGGAGAACTTGTTCTTATACTTAGACTCCCCACCGTGATAAAAGGCAACTCTAAAGGAAATTTTGAGCCTAAAGGGAAGGGCCATTTTTCATCGAACACATGTACGACGGCGGTGCTTATCAGTTGATGTAATACCTGGGGTGTTACCTGTTTGTTTTGCTTGCATCATATGCATCACATTGCATTGCACCATGTTTGCATCACAACTGAAAATTCAAAACAATTTAAACTTTCACCCCCTGCTCAAATTTTCCAATTTCAAAATTTCAAACTAAACCACTCAATTGTTTTTCACTGGTTGAATCTGTTTTGATCAACTTGCTTGTTAATAAAATGTTCCCTGTTATTAAAACCCTAGTGGCTAATTCAAAAATTCAAATCAAATCACTCATTTAAATTGTTGGTTTTAATCAAACCATTAATTCAATCAATTAATTAAATCACCTTCAAATTCATATCAAATATTTTCAAACAAAACCAATTTGAAACTATAAAAATAATAACCAAAACTTTCTCTCATTACTTGTTTTCCAATTAATTCCTTTGGGTTCACCTTATTAAAAGGTTGATCTCATTAATCATTTCAAATCTTCAAAAATCATCTAAATTGATTTATTTTCCAAACAGCAGGTAACAATTTGAAATTTCAAAAACTAACTTGCCAACTGATAGGTTTTGAGCTGACAAGTCCCCATGATTTTTCTCAAAATTTTTAAAGCCTAAAACCCTAACATCTCCTTCCAATTTCTCTTGCTACAAAAAAAAACAGAAAATAAAAATAAAAATAAAGTGAGCAGCAGCTAACTAGCGCGCGGCAGCTAACCCTAGCGTGGCCCAGCCCAACTAACCTACCCCCCTGGCCCGGTAACGGTTCGCTCAGCAGCCCCCCGTCGTCTTCAGCTGTACGGCGTGCCATCCGTGCCGCCACGGCAGCACAGTGGCAGCTCGACGGCGATCCGCCACCCCTAGCCCCCTACAAGTAGTCCTAGGCCCCCTGGCGCCAACCCTAGACCTAGACCTACTCCCTCCTCCTTCGGGATCGCCGCCAAGCCCTCTCCCTCACGGCCGATCCCCTCCTCTGTCAGCTCACCGGAGAACCACCGATCTTCCTCTGAATCTCCGTCCACCACCGCCGCCTCGCACCTCCACTCCCCTAGCTAAACCCAGAAATGGAATCGCCACCAACTCCACTTTCTTTTCGACACCCGCACGCGCTCGGTGAACCACGGACACGCCGCCGCCGTCTGCTACCTCGCCTCCGGCCACCGATGGCGCCCCTCTGAACATTTGCTCGCCGACGTCGCAGCCTTCCTCCTCGTCGTGATCCAGCTGCTGTATTTCACCCGCCTCTTCTTCCTCTACCGATTCGACACCGGAGGGAGCCCGGACAGCAGCCAGGACGACGCCGCCGTCCTCGTCTCCGCCGCGGTCATCGTCACGCCGTCGTCAGCAGCCTCTGCAACCTCGACCAATTCCGCGGTGAGCCACCGTGACCGTATATTCCCTCTTCCTCTCCGTTGCATCCGCGTGCACTGCACACGTTTCCTTGCATCACCAGCAGCAACCACGCACGCACAGCACGGCGGCAGATCGTCGCCGGCGACGTCGTTCTGTCAGCAAGGTTCAGTTAGCGCGCGTTCAGTTTCAGTTATCTGCAGATCTGAACTTCATCCTCGCTGCGCACCTGTTACTGATAACAAACGAGCAGCAGCGCATTTGGTTCAGTATTGCGCGTACGAACGAGAGGTTCCAGGATCGAGTCCTGGCCTCGCAGGGGAGAAAATCCCACCTTTTTTGCTCCCCTCGCTGACAGGGAGGGCCCCCTGTCAGCCTCTCCCGTGCCACGCAGGCACGCGCAGGCCCAGGGCCCACCTGGCAGCGCCCTGGGGTGTGTTTCTGTGCGTATAAAACGATTTTGAACATTTCTGTAATCAAAAACTAGTCCTCTATTTTAACAGATTAGTCTCTGAAAGTGTTTTGCTTATAACTTTTATTTTATAACTCTAAAAACTGCAAATAAAATATGCACACTAATCTAAATTCAATTGTCTATCTTTTGGTAACATTTGTTCACTGTTTTGAAATTTCAAAATGCCATTTAAATTTGAATCCAAATAATTCAAATGCCAAATTTCTAAAATCAATAACTAATTCATTACTAATCCAAATAATGCAAATAAAATATGTTTTCCATACCATTTCAACTCATCTTTCCAAATATAACTTTTGTTTCCTGTTTTGAAATTTCAAAATGCATTTAAAACTCAGATTTGAATAATTCAAATGTAATTTGCAATAATTCATAAATAATTCATACCAATTCCAATTAAGACAAATAAAATATGTTTTTCATACCATTTTGAATATCCTATTCAAATATAAAACTTGTTTCATTGTTTGAATAATTTAAATTGCCTAAATAATTTAATACTTGTTTAATTCATTTAAATTTGATAAAATCATAACTTGCTCAAAATAAAATAATGTTGAACATGCAAAATATGTTTTCAAACCATCAAAGTGTGAAGTTTTCAAATGTGAGTTTGAAATTATGTTTTGAACAAATAAAACTTCAATTAAATTCAAGCTTGTTTCAAATTCATTTAAGACTTATTTAATATTGTTTAATTCATAATTAAATTATCCTAATTCCAATTTCAATATTTGAAACATGTAATCCAACTAGAATTTGATGTTCTTTTCAAATATAAACTTTGTTATTTTTTTTGAACACTTTAACTTGATGAAAACAACAATTGCTTGTGTGACATGTCTAAGTAACCAAAAATTTCTAAACTTAATAAATAGTTTCCAAACTTGTTTTATTCCTTTTCCTTTGCATCTATTATTGCTACTTTGTTGTTATTTTGTTGTTACCATCATGCATGCATCATGCTAACAACTTTCACATAATAATTAAATTGAAAATCATTTGTTTCCACTTAATTCAATGGACCTTTTCATATGCAACTCAAATTGCATATGGGTCCATTTAAATTTGTTTATCTTGTCAACTAGTTTATTCGATGCATCTTTAAACCTGTCATGCATCCATATCGTGATCATGCTGGATCTTTTGCCGTAGTAGTAATTGTTGCATCCGGTGTTTGTTCGAGGTTCGTTGCTTCTTCCCGGATAGGACGTTGAGATGATGTGAGCAACGACAAGTTCTGCTACCTTGCGGGATCTCAGGCAAGTATACTCACTTGCTGCCAAATGGCTGCCTTTCATCACTTGTTACCGATACTTTCCGTTGTTCTTTTCTGCTAGCCTTAGTAGTAGTTGTTTCTGTTACGAACCTATCACATGAATCCTTTAACCCTGATAATGCCTCACCTCCACTCCTACAACCATTGCTTGTGCCAGTGTCTTACTAGCATGCTTAGGTTGTTTTGCTCGAGTCTGTTACCCGTTACTTTCTGTTATTACTTCATTATGTTCTGGGGGCTCGATGCTTAATCAATCAATCATGCTAATGTTATTGTTAAATAATAATTTGATGATAAGGCACCGGCAGGAGGCCCTTTGTGGTTTTGAGGCCTGCTAGTGTCGACCCTAATAGGAAAAGGGTCTTGTCTACTGATCCATGATGAGCGCACTACCCGCATGTGGGAAGCGAGTATGGGCGCCCCCCTCAATTTGACTCGATTCGCATCTCGTCCAAATCGCCTCATTTAGTTCGGGTTTTCCATTTGCTGCATGCATGATCTTGCGAGCCCTTGGATCCCGGGTGGAACTTTCGTAGTCGGCATATAGGGGGACACGGTCTTAGAGTGCTATGAGGGTCCCTTTTCTTCGGGGCTCGATTAGCCGTGCGCCCAAGGTTCTTTGGGCTTGATGCGAAGAAGAGTTGAGTTGTGTAGAGTACCTCGCTTGGTGGGTTAGCTCCCCATCTGGCGGGTTATTCTTGCGTGTACGGCTAAATTGGTGCAACCCTGCAGGGATAATCTTCTCGAGAAGCCGTGTTTTCCGCGGTTATGGATTACTTGGTGAAAGTACTGGCTAACAAGTACTCAGGACAACTTAAACCTAATGATTAACAATCTTTCACCCAATGATTAACAACTTGACTAGTAATAGGCTTATTGACACAATAATCTGAACCATCATTAATCCAACTGTGTGAGTTATCCTCGGATTGCTTCTTCGGATAAGGGGCGAGATCCAGGATGGGTTTGTTTGAAGTTATCTTTCAGTTGGCTTACTATACTCGATCTTATCTTCTTTCTGTTAGCCGGAAGTTGTAGTATCTCTCTGTAGTTGGTTAGTGCAGCCTGCTGTCGCTTATTTGCAATAACCCCTTCCTTTCCGTTGATCCCAAAGTATTTGTATCTTGTGATGACTGGCTACGCCGGTATCTTGTGAGTATGGTTTATCCACTTGCCAGTACTTAACCGTACTGACCCACGAATCTCTTTCGTGGCTGCATATTCAATATTGCAGTCAACAGGTTTGAAGTCTGACGACGTTAGCTTGGGAATCCCTCCGGCTTGGCCTGGGCAGGGATTGGACGCTCTCGGTTATCTTCAGGACTCTTAGTCCAATTTGGATCTTGTCCGTAGACGGACGATATGTTGTTTCTTCCGCTGTTATTTTGGATCTTTGTAATGTATCAGTTGTATCCCTGGCTCGTCTGAGTCATCTTGTATCTATCTGTTTCTGTTGTAATTATGGAATATTCGTGAACTATTGTAATGTTATCACAAGTGGCAACCTGGGATCGGTTATTATGTGGATTTTGGCGGGAATGCTGAAATCTGCATAGTGCCCGATCTCGGGGCGTCACAAATGGTATCAGAGCCTTGGTTCCGATTCCCGAGATTGTTTCGATACGAATGGTTATCGAAGCAACGGGTCCGCAAAGCCTGTAGGATAACCTCGCTAACGGTCGTTGTTTCTAGAGTGTCGAAAACTATTTCTGCTAAACTATTTTGGAAAACCTCTCAATAGGATTCTTGTTTTTCTCCTTATCCCTATTCTATTTCCCTCCCATCTTATTTGTTTGGAGTCTTCCCCCCTTGTCTATCTTTCAAAGTGTTAGGATCCTACGTGGGTGGACGTTTTCTGAGCCCTTAACCCAATAGGTTCGATCATCGGAAGGTTCCTGGTGGAAGAACATCGTCATCAGCCCGAGCAAGAATCTCTTGTTAGTGGTGTCGAGGAGATCAACTGGAAGCCTGAAGAATCGATAGTCGAACTTCTTTCCCCTCCCGGGTTAGCAGGTGGATTGCGAGGGCGCAATCCCTTGTTAGTGGTGTCGTCTGTAACACCTGGGGTGTTACCTGTTTGTTTTGCTTGCATCATATGCATCACATTGCATTGCACCATGTTTGCATCACAACTGAAAATTCAAAACAATTTAAACTTTCACCCCCTGCTCAAAATTTCCAATTTCAAAATTTCAAACTAAACCACTCAATTGTTTTTCACTGGTTGAATCTGTTTTGATCAACTTGCTTGTTAATAAAATGTTCCCTGTTATTAAAACCCTAGTGGCTAATTCAAAAATTCAAATCAAATCACTCATTTAAATTGTTGGTTTTAATCAAACCATTAATTCAATCAATTAATTAAATCACCTTCAAATTCATATCAAATATTTTCAAACAAAACCAATTTGAAACTATAAAAATAATAACCAAAACTTTCTCTCATTACTTGTTTTCCAATTAATTCCTTTGGGTCACATTATTAAAAGGTTGATCTCATTAATCATTTCAAATCTTCAAAAATCATCTAAATTGATTTATTTTCCAAACAGCAGGTAACAATTTGAAATTTCAAAAACTAACTTGCCAACTGATAGGTTTTGAGCTGACAAGTCCCCAAGATTTTTCTCAAAATTTTTAAAGCCTAAAACCCTAACATCTCCTTCCAATTTCTCTTGCTACAAAAAAAACAGAAAAGAAAAATAAAAATAAAGTGAGCAGCAGCTAACTAGCGCACGGCAGCTAACCCTAGCGTGGCCCAGCCCAACTAACCTACCCCCTGGCCCGGTAACGGTTCGCTCAGCAGCCCCCCGTCGTCTTCAGCTGTACGGCGTGCCATCCGTGCCGCCACGGCAGCACAGTGGCAGCTCGACGGTGATCCGCCACCCCTAGCCCCCTACAAGTAGTCCTAGGCCCCCTGGCGCCAACCCTAGACCTAGACCTACTCCCTCCTCCTTCAGGATCGCCGCCAAGCCCTCTCCCTCACGGCCGATCCCCTCCTCTGTCAGCTCACCGTAGAACCACCGATCTTCCTCTGAATCTCCGTCCACCACCGCCGCCTCGCACCTCCACTCCCCTAGCTAAACCCAGAAATGGAATCGCCACCAACTCCACTTTCTTTTCGACACCCGCACGCGCTCGGTGAACCACGGACACGCCGCCGCCGTCTGCTACCTCGCCTCCGGCCACCGATGGCGCCCCTCTGAACATTTGCTCGCCAACGTCGCAGCCTTCCTCCTCGTCGTGATCCAGCTGCTGTATTTCACCCGCCTCTTCTTCCTCTACCGATTCGACGCCGGAGGGAGCCCGGACAGCAGCCAGGACGACGCCGCCGTCCTCGTCTCCGCCGCGGTCATCGTCACGCCGTCGTCAGCAGCCTCTGCAACCTCGACCAATTCCGCGGTGAGCCACCGTGACCGTATATTCCCCTCTTCCTCTCCGTTGCATCCGCGTGCACTGCACACGTCTCCCTGCATCACCAGCAGCAACCACGCACGCACAGCACGGCGGCAGATCGTCGCCGGCGACGTCGTTCTGTCAGCAAGGTTCAGTTAGCGCGCGTTCAGTTTCAGTTATCTGCAGATCTGAACTTCATCCTCGCTGCGCACCTGTTACTGATAACAAACGAGCAGCAGCGCATTTGGTTCAGTATTGCGCGTACGAACGAGAGGTTCCAGGATCGAGTCCTGGCCTCGCAGGGGAGAAAATCCCACCTTTTTTTGCTCCCCTCGCTGACAGGGAGGGCCCCCTGTCAGCCTCTCCCGTGCCACGCAGGCACGCGCAGGCCCAGGGCCCACCTGGCAGCGCCCTGGGTACGTTTCTGTGTGTAGAAAATGTTTTTTCCAAAATTCTGTTTTAAACCTAGGTCCAATAAATTGCAGATTGGTCCCTGGACATAAAATGCCAATAACTTTAGTTTTATAATTCCAAATTACAAAAATAAAATATGTGCACTGGTCTAAATTCAAATCTCTATCTTTTGGTATCAATTGTTTTCTGTTTTGAATTTTCAAAATGCAATTTAAATTTGAATTCAAATAATTCAATTGTAATTTGCAACAATTCATAAATAATTCATACTATTTCCAAATAAGGCAAATAAAATATGTTTTCCATACCATTTTGAATAACCTTTTCAAATATAAATTTTGCTTCATGGTTTGAATAATTTAAATTGCCCAAATAATTTAATCCTTGTTTAATTCATTTAAATTTGATAAAATCATAACTTGCTCAAACTAAAATAATTTTGAACATGCAAAATATGTTTTCAAACCATCAAAGTGTGAACTTTTCAAATGTGAGTTTGAAATTATGTTTTGAACAAATAAAACTTCAATTAAATTCAAGCTTGTTTTAAATTCATTTAAAACTTGTTTAATATTGTTTAATTCATAATTAAATTATCCTAATTCCAATTCCAATATTTGAAACATGTAGTCCAACTAAAATTTGATGTTCTTTTCAAATATAACTTGTTATTTGTTTTGAACACTTTAATTTGATGAAAACAACAATTGCTTGTGTGACATGTCTAAGTAACCAAAAATTTCTAAACTTAATAAATAGTTTCCAAACTTGTTTATTCCTTTCCTTTGCATCTATTATTGCTACTTTGTTGTTATTTTGTTGTTACCATCATGCATGCATCATGCTAACAACTTTCACATAATAATTAATTGAAAATCATTTGTTTCCACTTAAGTCAATGGACCTTTTCATATGCAATCCAATTGCATATGGGTCCATTTAAATTTGTTTATCATGTCAACTAGTTTATTCTGATGCATCTTTAAACCTGTCATGCATCCATATCTTGATCATGCTGGATCTTTTGCCGTAGTAGTAATTGTTGCATCCGGTATTTGTTCGAGGTTCGTTGCTTCTTCCCGGATAGGACGTTGAGATGATGTGAGCAACGACAAGTTCTGCTACCTTGCGGGATCTCAGGCAAGTATACTCACTTGCTGCCAAATGGCTGCCTTTCATCACTTGTTACCGATACTTTCCGTTGTTCTTTTCTGCTAGCCTTAGTAGTAGTTGTTTCTGTTACGAACCTATCACCTGAATCCTTTAAACCTGATAATGCCTCATCTCCCTTCCTACAACCCATTGTTTGAGCCAGTGTCTTACTAGCATGCTTAGGTTGTTTTGCTCGAGTCTGTTACCCGTTACTTTCTGTTATTATTTCATTATGTTCTGGGGGCCCGATGTTTAATCAATCAATCAATCATGCTACTGTTATTGTTAAATAATAATTTGATGATAAGGCACCGGCAGGAGGCCCTTGTGGTTTTGAGGCCTGCTAGTGTCGACCCTAATAGGAAAAGGGTCTTGTCTACTGATCCATGATGAGCGCACTACCCGCACGTGGGAAGCGAGTATGGGCGCCCCCCTCAATTTGACTCGATTCGCATCTCGTCCAAATCGCCTCATTTAGTTCGGGCTTTCCATTTGCTGCATGCATGATCTTGCGAGCCCTTGGATCCCGGGTGGAACTTTCGTAGTCGGCATATAGGGGGACACGGTCTTAGAGTGCTATGAGGGTCCCTTTTCTTCGGGGCTCGATTAGCCGTGCGCCCAAGGTTCTTTGGGCTTGATGCGAAGAAGAGTTGAGTTGTGTAGAGTACCTCGCTTGGTGGGTTAGCTCCCCATCTGGCGGGTTATTCTTGCGTGTACGGCTAAATTGGTGCAACCCTGCAGGGATAATCTTCTCGAGAAGCCGTGTTTTCCGCGGTTATGGATTACTTGGTGAAAGTACTGGCTAACAAGTACTCAGGACAACTTAAACCTAATCATTAACAATCTTTCACCCCATGATTAACAACTTGACTAGTAATAGGCTTATTGACACAATAATCTGAACCATCATTAATCCAACTGTGTGAGTTATCCTCGGATTGCTTCTTTGGATAAGCGGCGAGATCCAGGATGGGTTTGTTTTGGATTTACTTTCGGTTGGTTACTATACTCGATCTTATCTTCTTTCTGTTAGCCGGAAGTTGTAGTATCTCTCTGTAGTTGGTTAGTGCAGCCTGCTGTCGCTTATTTGCAATAATCCCTTCCTTTCCGTTGATCCCAAAGTATTTGTATCTTGTGATGACTGGCTACGCTGGTATCTTGTGAGTATGGTTTATCCACTTGCCAGTACTTAACCGTACTGACCCACGAATCTCTTTCGTGGCTGCATATTCAATATTGCAGTCAACAGGTTTGAAGTCTGACGACGTTAGCTTGGGAATCCCTCCGGCTTGGCCTGGGCAGGGATTGGACGCTCTCGGTTATCTTCAGGACTCTTAGTCCAATTTGGATCTTGTCCGTAGACGGACGATATGTTGTTTCTTCCGCTGTTATTTTGGATCTTTGTAATGTATCAGTTGTATCCCTGGCTCGTCTGAGTCATCTTGTATCTATCTGTTTCTGTTGTAATTGTGGAATATTCGTGAACTATTGTAATGTTATCACAAGTGGCAACCTGGGATCGGTTATTATGTGGATTTTGGCGGGAATGCTGAAATCTGCATAGTGCCCGATCTCGGGGCGTCACAGTTGATCAATCAACACATGGAACGTCCAAGGCCACCTACCAATGGGAGGTTCCTAAAAAATATATTAAGTTGTCATATTTTTCGCATGCTCTTGTTTCTTTTGTTTTTTTGTTTACTCCTTAAAAACGTTTTTGGCATTTTATCAAACAATGGACTATGAAGTACCACATTAAACGGCTTTTCCTAATCACACCAAGCTTGTGACTAATGATTCGGCTGCCTTATCACTTGTCTGGCGGAAGCACGGTGTATCTCGTGGTAAGTGGAGCGACACCTATACCCACGACACACTGCACACCGTATGCACGCTATGAGAGGCAATAGAGAAGACTACTTGGGTGACTTCTGAGTAATGAGGTCCCACACTCTAATGCTTCTGGATGTGTCTAAGTTCCCGGAGACTCCTCACCCTAGGGAAGACCCTAGGAAAAGATCACGAAAGGCTGCCCAACTCAACAGAAGTTGGACTTGGTGTGTAGCCACTTGGCAACCCTGGGACGTGCCACCAAAAGCTCCACATAATATGTCTGAGGGTTTTAGTCCACCAAGGTGGATGGCTGCCTCTCAAGTTCTCAACGTGGTTCCCTGAGGAAACGTCAACAATCGCCAAGCGAACTCAAGCAATCAAGAAAAACAAATGAAGCAAGCTCCGAGCAAAGTTCAGGAGGGAAAATGATCACATGAATCAAGTGAAAAATTAGTGTCCATGCAAGCAATACTCATGAGAGAAAAACTCCAAAGAAAGCAAGTCCATATGTCCCCGAGAACAAGGGAACCACCGGAAAGAAGGCGGTTGGGAGTCATTCACCACCCCTCCTCAAAGGCATGACAAAATTTTACAAGCCATGGTCCTAAAACCGTCTACCCCAAGTCATCCTGATGAGGACATCCCTAGTACATTGGCACTTAAACAAGATGAAGTGAGACTTGGATATGACAAGGTCAAGGACCAAGCTATTACAACAACAGGTAAATTCACTCCTTATTGATTATGATGTTTGTGATAATGAGAATTTTATACTGCCTAAGTCTATGCATTTAAGTATGATCAGGGTTATTGATAACACAAGCATGATGGTGGGAAACAACCAAGAGGAGCTGGAAAACAACATGGAGATGCTGGAAAACAAGACTACAAGTGGTGAAAACAAGTGTACCATGGTGAAAACAAACATACAAGGTGGTCAAAACAAGAGTACCATGGTGAAAACAATCATACAAGGTGGTGAAAACAATCATACAAGTGTGGAAAACAACTACTAGCTTGTTATTCCACACTAAGCAAGAATGATAACAAGAGGAGGGCGCCCCATTGAAGACCAATGCGCCATAGTAAAGTCCTAGTTATTTTAGGCATGGCTTGTATGCCATATTTGGCCGAATCCCCTAATGTGGTCGGTTTGTATCCTCTCTTAGAGTCCAAGTTGGAGTCCTAGCCCAAGTGGGAGTCCAAGTAGGATTCCTAGTCCCAGGAGGAGTTGGTGCTTGCGCAAGCCCGTTGTGGCCGCACCCCTTCCCCTTAAATAGCTACCACCTGCGTGTGGAAGAGTAGATCCAGTTTAAACCAAAGAAAACTCTAGCCTCTAGATTGTATTGCTGCTAAGCATTCATCTTGAAGTTTACCATTGCAAAGTTGCGTGATATCTTGTTATTACATTGGAAATAGGGGGATACAGAACCACTTGTGATCTTTGATTACTTGTGCAAGAGTGTATAGTTGAGAATATCCAAAGGGCTTGATTGTTGTTGCATTGGCAAGAGGGGTCATCCAAGTGAGAGGTCTCAGTGTAGCACTAGTTATCACAAAATCCAGAAAATTACCACAAAAGAGTCTCAGGTTTACTCGGTGAGCAAAGTTATCCTTAGTTTGGTTGTTTTTATTTCCTATCTAGAAAAAGCCATGCACAAATATTAGGTTTAGATTTTTCCAAAGCCTAGATCAACACCAAATTGCTACTCTAATTGTTTTTTATTGTTGATTTGCGTATCTGTTTTTCTGTTTTTAACTTTTCATCTATTAGGGTTAGGGTTCATCTAGTTCTTATTTTCGATTTCTATATCGAAAATTCCAACAACAAAAAAATAGTTGCTGCCGTGTGTTCTACCTCTCGGGAAACATGACCTACAACTTGCCTTGGCGAGTTGATTTTGTTCTCGAATTGTTGCTTGTTGTGCGAAAATTCCATCACAAAACCATCGGGTTCTAGCCAGAATCGGATTCTAATCCGTTTCTGCCGCGACACAGTTTTTGCCACATCTCTGCCGCGCCTTTTTTCCTTGTGCTGCTCGGACTCCTTACCGCGCTCGTTACCCAGCTTACCAAACAGCGCATTTATAACGTGTTTCGCTTACCACGCGCACCCTCGCTCCTACCCGCGCTCGGACTCCGTCTCTGCTGTGGCACCAAAACGCCTAAAAGTGTTGCCGCCACTTGCGCGCTCCTAGCCATGATAGGATTGCGCGCGTGCTTACAAAACCACTTGCGCAACCACCCGCAACACTCACCCGCGGCACACCCGCAACACACACGCTCTCTGCCGTGGCAGCAAAAATGCGCAGTTTCTCTGTCGTGAGCTGTTTTCTCTCGTTTTTCTTAGTTTTTATTTTGTTTTTCTCTTGTTTATCTTTCGGTTTCTGTGCTGATCTTTGATAAGCCCTAGACACAGCCATTCTACAGCAAATTTAAGGTACCCAAAACCCAAAGACTAGCTGTTTTATTGCTCTACAGGCTGCTCAATTTGATCAAATTTATGTCCACTTTTCTGTTTTCCATTAATTGTTGCTCCTAGTTGATTCAAAGGCCATTGAAGAAAAATCAAAAAAAAAAATAGAGAAAGGAGAAAAAAGTACTAAAAAAAAGAAAGAAAGAAAAATCAAAAAGAGGCCGAGACATACTATCGCTAGTGGAAGCTTATCATCTTGGATATTTTTGTGGACATTTGAGCAATCTTGTGCCTGTTTTCATAGAGTATTTGCTAGTGTCTTTCTACTGCTTGCAATATCTCTTCCATATAATTGCTAAGCCACATTTGTCTCCCAGAGTGAGTGTGTTCCTTTAGTGTTTTTCATCACATTAGACAATGCATTGGAGTTGTTAGGATTCCCAACCAAGCCCCACCAAATACCCTGTTTGCATTGTGATACTTGATAGCATGGTTATTCTGTTCTCACACTTAGCACATTTATCATTGCTCCTTGTTGGTAAGTCAATCCTATTCACTTTGGAACAGTAAGTGAAGCCTTCTTTTCTTGGTTTTGAGTGAGTTGTGAGAGGCACCATAACCCATTGATATTTTTGTACTAACAAATTAATCATGAGTTCTTCTAGTGATGTTGATGTGCAGGCAAGAAAGAAACCGGATGAGGTGCTCAAGTGGAATGAATATGAAGCTTTGAGAGATACATTATACAAAAGAATTACTGCTGAGGTGGATAGAACTGATGATTCTTTGAGAGAGGAGTTGAGGAACATGGACCTCAAAATTGAAGTTGCAGCCACACAAGAATCTTTTGATTCTATGCAATAAACTTTAAACTTTGACAAGGCAAATTGCAAATTTGGAAACTCTTGTGGAACAACAACAACAAATACCTCAAGCTAATGCTCCTATATATGATGGGAGAGGCAATGTCATTGGAGGCCATGGAGGTTATGCAAGGAGAGTTCCTATGGAAAACAATAGAGAGGATGATGGCTTGGGAAAACCAAAATTCTCTATTCCTAATCTTGCTTGGGATTCTAAGGATGTGGAAGAATACTTGATGTGGGAGCTAAAAATTGAGAAGCTATGGAGATTACATGAGTATCCCGAGGAGAGGAAGGTTAAGCTTGCATCTTCTAGTTTTGATGGCTATGCTCTCTTGTGTTGGCATGGCATTACAAGTTTGAGGGAAGATGAAGAACCAAAAGTTACTACATGGGGATAGATGAAGCAATTGCTAAGAGCAACATTTGTTCCATGAAACTATATTAGAACTCTCTATGAAAAGCTACAACAATTGAAGCAAGGTACAAAATTTGTGGATGCTTATTACAAAGAGATGGAATTGATCCTCCAAAGGGCTTGGGTTAGAGAAGAGCCAGAGAAAACAATGGAAAGGGTTTTGTCAGGATTGCAATTCAAAATCAAGAGCATTGTGAGGCATGTGCAATATAACAATATGAGTGAATTGTTGCGTCAATCAAGAGAAGCTGAGAAGAGATTGAATGAGGAAGTACAATTGAGTTCTAGAAGGAGTTTCCCATTTCAAAAATCTGTTTCTCGTCACCTACACCTCAAGTTGCTGCAACCCGTGGGAATACAAGTGCTAAACCCGAGACAAGCATCCATATTGCAAAGAAAACAACATCACCAGCTTTGTCTTCTAGTGGTTCTACACCTACACCACGAAATAGAGACATGACATGCCATACATGTGGAGAAAAGGCACTTTAAGAGAGATTTACCCAACAAGAAAATAATGATTATCAATGCTGATGATGAGTATGAGACTGGAGATGATGCTGATCCTAATGAGGAGGATACATATGATCATGATGGTCATGTTGATGCTTATGCTACAAATTATCCAACTATTGTTTGTACACAAGCTTTGAGTGTGGTTCCTAGTGATGAGAGCCAAAGATGCAATCTATTTCAAACCAAAGCAATTGTTGGTCCTGAAATGGCTTGCAAAGTGATCATTCATGGAGGGAGTTGCAGAAATTCAGCAAGCAAGTATTTATATGCATAGCTTAGATTGAGATATGTTCCACACCCACACCCATATTATATTCAATGGTTGAGTGACAAACAAGAAATCAGGGTATGCAAAATGGTGAGAATGGAATTTCGGATTGGACCATACAAAGATACAATTGAGTGTGATGTGGTTCCTATGAAAGTTTGTCATCTATTGTTTGGAAGACCATGGCAATTCGATAGGAAGGTGATACACAACCTACCACCAAACTCTTCCTCCAAGTTCTCCAGCACTATAACACCCAACCCCACAACCTGCCACCAAACTCTATTTTATATTTAGCCGGGTTCCAGGCCCTCTTCGAAGGGTATCTAGGATTAGCACCTAGGCTAGATTTCTGGCAGTATTGCTTCGGGGTTAAGCGAAACCCCTCAGAGGGCGCACTCCCGACTTGCGGGACCATATCATTCACCGTGTGTAGATTCAGGGAGGATTGGTTCCCCCAGATCAAAACATCGGAATCCGTCAAGTTCTCGATGGGTTCCTTTTTCTACCACCAAGACATACCGTTTCCTGGAAAGGAAATGAGGATTCCACCTTTCACCAACTGCGCTGCCACTCCCCAGGATAGTTGGGCAGAGGATGCAGTTCAAACCCTGCCGGATGATTTGATGAAAATCAAACGGCGCATCACAAAACTCGTATCATCCAAACCTCCTCTTACTGGAACCGACACTGTCTTGTGTTGGTTCGGAAGACGTATCCAGCCTCTGGCGTATCGAACTCGGCTTCTGTGTGAATACAAAGGCCCGGAAGATACCATGAGGGGGACAAACAAGGCATTCTCAAAGAGGGACTTCAAAAACCGGGTTAATCATTTGGTCGCCACACGCGAGCAATATGAAGAAAGCCGAGAGATGTACCATGGAGGCAACCCCGTCCCAAAGGTAATACTTTTTCTTCTTTGGGCAATTTCTCGGATTTTTATTTTTCTCGGGTTTCTTGACTGAGTCGGATATTGTTCTTTTTCCATGGTTTGCCGACCTTACCGACAAAGATCTTGCAACTGATGCCGAACTGGGCGCAGTGCGTGCCAAGTTTTCTGGTGGTCGGAAACGCAAAATGTCATCAACTGCTGAAGCGGTAGTGGAACTTGACGGAATTCTCGTCGCTACTTCCAGGTAATCATCTGGGTTTCCGTTTTTCTCTACTTTTGGTCGCATAAGTTATTTTACTTTCTCGAAAAACTAATTTCCCGGAATTTTCCTTTACTTCCTTTCCTTTTCAGCCTTGCTCCTACTTCTCTGAAGCCAAAGAAATTGAAGAGACATAAGGTAGCTACTGGCAAGGAGGTGCATCCATCCCCAGCTGCAGCTCCTGATACCCCAGCTGCTCCAGGAGGAGAAAACCAATCTGCAAGGGAGGAAGAGTATCCCCTGCCGACCAGCCAGCCCATTGCATCCGAGATGGATGCGAGGGAAACGGCGGTGCCGGAAATGGGTGACCCTTCTCGTACAACTGAGGAGGAACCCATTCCAACTTTTGACAAAGATTTTAAGGTAAAGGAACAACCGTTTGACGAACGCGGATACATTCGTTCGTGGGCTACCAAGTTCTTTGCTCCAGCACCTCTGATCCGTCCTTGGCCGCATGGCGGGCTTGTTGTAAGGAATAACTTCGTGTTTTCACCTCGGTGGGTCATCCAGGACGACCTTTGCCATGTTGGAATTCTTTTTGCCGACTACGCAAAAGAATTCAATGAAAACTTGGCAAACCTGACCAAGATGAGCCAGGTAATATCTCTAGCCCCCAAGCAATAAGTAAAAAATGTATACTTTTATCTTAATGCTTTTTTCATTGTTATGCCTGTTTTTAACTTAAGCATTTTTTTGTCTCTTTTCCGTGTTTCAGCAAACTGCTGGAAACAACAACTCGGAAGTTTTCAACAAACTTACCATCAAGAACAAGGAGGTGAAAACCCTTCTTTCGATTCTTGAGGATAAGGAGGCGGAACTGGCATCCACTCAGCAAAAGCTGAGCGAATCAGCAGGTAAAAATTTCTCTGCTTGCAGTTGTGATTTTTCTAAGTAGTTTTCCGAGTTACTAACTCTTCCTTTACTTGCTTTTCAGCTTCTTTGGCGAAAGACAAACAATTTGCTGAAGATGCCGGCAATGCCGAAAACCTCCGCCGCGAGAACCTGGATCTTCACAAGCTAACTGTGAAGCTCCAGAAGAACCTGGAGGCCAGCCAACTAGCTGTTGGCATTGCCGAGTCTAAGGCCTCCAGTCAGGCCGGGAAGGATAAGGCCACCATCCGGGATCTGGAGAATGCCTTGAACCAGCGCCTTGAAGAAGGCACCAAATGGACCGTATTCTCGGTAAGTTACTTTGACTTTTACCGGATTTTCCTTGTTTTCTCTTCTCCTGTTTTTTCTAACACTTGTGTGTTGATTGAAACAGAAGGTAGCCCCCAGCTTACCCGGATTGAAAGAATCCGGGCTTTCGGGAAGGTCTTCACCGCGATCAAGGCTGCGGGAGTGCTACTTATCAACAAGTACGTTCCCGAGAAATCTGGGGAGCTCTCGGAAGTTAAAAAAACTTCCGGAAGCTATTGTGGAGGTGGCGAACCGCAAGGAGTCCCTGCTCCGTTCTGCGGCTCGCGGTGGTGCACGCATGGCCCTTGGGCTCATGCGCATGCACTACCCTACTGCCAAATCTTGGCGTGTGGCGTCCGACATCCCTCAGGGATACACGGAAACTCAAAGGGCCAGCATCTTTGATGAAATCACAGGTCACGCCACCAAGATTACCACCATGGTGAACATCTCCACCTTCTACCCCGAAGAAGCAATCCCGGCAACTCTAGAGGAATCCAACATCGAGGAAGAGTCGGATGCGTGAAGAAGCTGCCTGGTCCTGAGTAGGAGATGGGAAAAATAGAAGCATTATTGTTCTTACAATGTAAACCTTATTGTAATGCTTTCTATTCCTTTGTATAAACAAGTACTCCACTTTTGCAGTTTAAGTATTAAGTCTTTGCAAGTTTTCCGGGTTTTTATTCCTTTATCTTCTAAGTTCTCTGGCTTATATGTCTTAACTGTCCTTAGTGTTTGAAATGGCTCGATAGTACTTAATCTTCATGCCAAGTGACTGGGTACAACCGATCAGTCGAAACTCGGAAACATGGAACATACTAAAGGCATTTTTACTTACTAGCTCCAGTGACCCAACATAAAAACAATCAGATAATACTTAGAGAAAAAAGTAAGTAATTTTGTATGAAACTTAGGCACGCAGGCACAATCTGGGTTTCCTTAAGCCTCCTTAGGCTGAAAATCATTCAGTTTTTTTAACTCCGAGCACGCAGGCACAATTCGGGTTAGCATTGAGTATTTTGAAAGATCATTGGGAAATAGATAAGGCGGACTTATGCTTTGTATGAAAACTGATAAATAGTAATGCATGAATTCTGACAACTTTATTTCATGATCTCAAAGATGTTTACATAGAAATTGAACTAAGTGTAGAAGGGACGTAACTGCTAGATGCTCCAGGGCCTTTTTGTATCTCCTAGCTCAATATCTATCTTTCTTTTTATTTTGCGATTCGGACGCTTGGGGTCATCTTCCGTGTCTCGAATATCTACAAGATAATAAGATCCATTTTTCATAGCCTTGCTAATGACAAATGGTCCCTCCCAGACTGGGGCTAACTTGTGCTTCCTTTCTTGCACCAATCTTAGCACTAGGTCACCTTCTTTAAAAGATCGATGCCTAATTTTCTGACTATGGTAGCATCTCAATCCTTGCTGATAAATGGCGGATCTTTGAAGCACAAGGTCTCGTTCTTCTTCTAAAAGATCGACGACATCCTGTCGAGCACATTCGGCATCAGAGTCATCGTAAGCCTGCACTCTTGGGCTATCATGGAGCATGTCCGTTGGAAGCATTGCGTCTGCGCCATTAACCAGAAAAAACGGGGTTTGCCGTGTTGATCTATTTGGCGTCGTTCGAATACTCCAAAGCACGGAAGGTAATTCTTCTACCCATGCTCCAGCTGCTCTATGAAGAGGAGATTCGAGTCTTGGGCGTATTTCTTGCAGAATTGAGCTATTCATTCTTTCAACCTGCCCATTGGATTGTGGGTGAGCCACGGACGCAAGGTCTAGGCGTATTCCCTTTTGTCGGCAATATTTTGCTAACTGTCCAATAGAGAAATTTGTCCCGTTGTCGGTGATTATACTGTGTGGAATGCCATATCTCATGACTACGTCAATGATGAAGTTTCTGGCGGTCACACCGTCAAGTTTTTTGATGGGTTTTGCCTCCACCCACTTGGTATACTTATCTACTGCAACGAGTAGATGTGTGAGTCTGCCTTGCAGTTTTGAATGATCCCATCATATCTAGCCCCCAGACCGCAAATGGCCATGTGATTGGGATAGTTTTGAGTGCTTGGGCTGGCATATTTGTCTGCTTGGCGTAATACTGACATCCGACACATGTCTTTACTATGTGTTCGGTATTTGTCTTGGCTGTTAGCTAGAAAAAGCCTACACGGAATGCTTTCTTAACTATGCTTTTTTATTGAGCATGATGTCCGCAATCTCCTGCATGGATTTCTTGCAGTATTTCTCGGCTTTCTTCTGGCGAAATACATCGCTGAAAGATTCCGGTAGTGCCGCGTTTATACAGGCAACCATTGATTACCGTGTATCCTTTGCATCAACGTTTTATTTATCTTTACAAGACCTCGTCTGCTCCATCCGGGTACTCTGATCTACTAAGAAGTTTAAATATGGAATTGTCCAATCCGGGTTAACGAGCAGGACTTCAATTGACTCGGACACAAGAGGATAATCCACATCTCCACCTTTTATCGACGATTTATGCAAATGTTGGACAAACACACCTGGTGGTAGAGTTTTCACTCTTTCCGAGCTCATGCGGGCTAATGCATCCGCGTTCCAATTTTCTTCCCTTTTGACGTGAAGTACTTCAAATCCTGGGAAGCAAATAGCAAACTCGTCCACCGTTCTCCGATATTCAGCCATGATGGGGCTTTTGGCGTCCCATGTTTGGTTGAGCTGATGTTGTACCAAATCTGAGTCGCGATAGCATAATATGCGCTTGACGCCTATTTCTTTTGCAATTTGCAAGCCATGAAGCAAATCTTCGTATTCTGCCACATTATTGTTGGCGTTGAAGTGTATTTGTAATACATACTCCATAGTATCTCCCTTTGGGTAATTTAGCACTACACCAGCTCCAGCGCCTTCCTTCATCTTGGATCCATCAAAGTGCATAACCCAGTATTCCGACTCCGGCATTGGTGTGTTTTCCAATGCTTCTGTCCAATCAGCGATGAAATCTGCCAACGCCTGGGATTTAATTGCCGTCCGGGGTTGGTACTTAATGTCGAACGCAGCCAGATCGATGCCCCATTTGGCTACTCGGCCTGTTGCGTCCGCATTGTTGATTATATCCCCTAGTGGTGATTTACATACCACTGTTATGGAATGTCCTTGGAAATAATGGCAGAGTTTTCGAGACGCGAAAAACACGCCATATGCCAGCTTTTGATAGTGTGGGTACCTTTTTTGGAATCGGAAAAAACTTCGCTTATATAATATACTGGATATTGATCTGGTATGCTTTGCTCTTCTTTATGCCTTTCCACAACTATCACAGCGCTAATAACCCTGTTTGTTGCTGTGAGATACAGTAACATGGGTTCTTCGTCTTTTGGTGATGCCAAAATCGGAGCTTTCATCAAGGTTTCTTTTGGCTGGTTTAATGCTTTGTCCGCCTCTTCTGTCCACTCAAATTTGTTGGATTTCTTAAACAATTTGTATAATGGCAGAGCTTTGTCTCCTAGCCGGCTTATAAACCTGCTGACGGCGGCTGCAGAACCCGTCAACCTTTGTACATCTTTTAAGCATGTAGGCCTTGTGATGTTTAAGGTTGCCTTGATCTTTTCCGGGTTTACTTCTATTCCTCTGTGAGAAACGATAAAACCCAGAAGTTTTCCTGAGGGAACCCCGAATACGCACTTTAATGGATTCAACTTCATTTTGTAAGTGCGCAAATTTTTGAAGGTTTCTCGCAAATCTTCAAGGAGTGTGTCTTTTTCCTTGGAAACGACGGCAATATCGTCCACGTAAATGTGAACGTTTTTTCCAATCTGACTATGCAAACATCCTTGCATGCAACGTTGGTAAGTTGCACCTGCGTTCTTCAGGCCAAAAGGCATGATTATGTAATAGTATGTTCCATACGGGGTTATGAAGGAAGTTTTGATTTGATCATCTTTCCTCATACGTATTTGATGGTACCCGGAATAAGCATCCAAAAAGCATAAAAGCTCAGAGCCAGCAGTGGCATCTATTATTTGATCGATTCGCGGTAATGCGAACCTATCTTTTGGACACAATTTGTTCAGGCCGGTGTAATCTATACACATCCTAAGAACAGTACTATCTTTCTTCGGGACTAATACTGGGTTCGCAGACCATTTAGTATGTATAACTTCCCGGATAAAATCAGCTGCTAATAGCCGAATGATTTCCTTGCCAATAGCCTTCCGTCTTCTTCCGTCAAATCGACGGAGGCCTTGTTTGACGGGTTTAGATCCTGGAATCACCTTGAGTTGATGCTCAGCAAGTTCCCTGGGTACACCTGGCATGTCCGCAGGACACCAGGCAAAAATATCCCAGTTCTCACAGAGGAACTCGATGAGCGCTATTTCCTATTTGTCGGTCATCCCTGTCCCCACTATGACAAATTTTGTCGGATCTTTGGGGTCTAGGATAACCTGCCTTGTATTCTCGGAAGCTTTGAAACCATCTGCTGGCTTCCGGCTTTCTTTTCCTGCCGGCATTTCTGTCGGCGATACTTCTTTTGCCAGCTCTTTCAATACCTCCTTTGCTATCACTTTTTCTGCACAAAGGGTGTTTCCTTTTTCCAGCTCGTTTGACAATTTGAAGTCTCCTGATATGGTGATTACTCCTCCTTTTGGCCCTGGCATCTTCAGCTTGTTATAAATATAACATGATCTTGCCATGAATTTGGCGAAATCTGGACGTCCGAGAATTGCGTGGTATACGCTCTCGAACGGCACGACCTCGAAAGAGATTTTTTCCTGTCGAAAGTGCTCTTTTTCTCCAAAGGTTACGTCTAGGGAAATTTCTCCTAGGGATTGTGCTTGTCTGCCAGGAATGATGCCGTGGAAACGTATGTTGCTATGATTGAGCTGGGTCTCGGAGATTTGCAGATGCTTCAGTGTATCCATGTACATTATGTTAATGCTGGGTCCTCCATCCATCAGCACTCTTTTTAGCCTAGTGTTTTGAACAATAGGGATTACAATTAGAGCTTGTGTGCCGGGTTCAGGGATATTTCCGGGATGATCAGACTGATCCCAGGTAATTGGTATATTCGAGTACTTCAAGAATTTGGGGGTTGGTGGAACAACCGCGTTTATTTCTCGAAGTGTTCTCTTTGCCACTTTTGCCGAGGGAGTTGCGAGGAAGGTTAAATTGCATTCTCAATTGACTCTCGGGAACTTTGGTTCGCCTTTTCGCTGTTGTTCCTGGATTTTTTCGTCAGTATCCGGTTCACTGTCTTCTTTTTCAGCTTCTGGCTTTTGCTTGGAGAATTTCCTCTTGGATTTCTTCCCCTTGTTCCCGGATCCTGCACTGCCTTTCATATTCTTATTGAGACGGCATTGTGCGTTAGTATGGGTGGGTTTCCCAAATTGCGAATGGTGGACACAGTTCTCCGACTTAATATTTTCCCACTCTTCCTTTGTGTAGGAGATAGGTTCTGTGTTTCTTCCTTTCCATTTGCTTCCATTATCCTTTCCAAAGGCTAGGTTAACTTCTTTGGGCTTTGGATGTGTTTCTAGAGTAGCTTTTTTCTCAGAACGAGACATCTTTTTGGCCTGAGCCAAAGCGTCGATATTTCACCTCTCGCTCAGATGACATCTTCGGCCACTGCATGCTCATTTGCGGTTGTAAGCATAGATCCGAGATCTTTGTGCTGCTTTGAACCAACCATGAACGGTACGAGGCCGGGTTTTAAGCCATTGGCGAAAGCATGCATTGCTTGTACGTCACTTACTCCAGAGCAGCTGTTCTTCATTGCAGTACATCTTGAGATAAAGTCCACGTATGGTTCATCTTCAAACTGGGTACAGCGGTTTAGCTGGTTGACGCTGTTGGGGCATTTATAAGTTCCCCGAAAATGTTGAGTAAAAACTCTAGCCATATCATCTTAGCTATCTACGGTTCTTGACGGAAACCCGTTAATCCAATCTCTGGCTCCTTCCAGTAACATTAGGGGGAGGAATTTTACTGCCTCTAAATCTGTCCCTTTATTGATCTGGACGGCTGTATAATAGTCCGAGAGCCAGGTATCCGGGTTTGTACTGCCGGTATATTTTTGATATGTTGGACCAACTTTGGCAAAGCCATAATGTAGAGTTATCCTTCGGATCCTATCAGTGAAACACTTAGGTCCAAAGTATCAATCATCTCTTTCCGCCTTATCGGCGTGTGCAGAATATCTACCGGCTGAATGGATAGAAGGGGATCTGCTCCTTTCTGGCCCATTGTTGCGCGAATGCGCTCTTTCGGCATTATCCCGGTTTCGTTTGTTATCATGCCCTTTGGAATGAGGCGGAGTTCTGCTCCTTGGCCTTTCCTTATTCCTAGAGGGAGTACGGGATCTCTCACGCCTGTGAGGGATATCGTATCTTCCGGCTTTTTCAGCAGGGGGTCTCAGAGGCGGCATTGCTTTTCCGTCCTTCCGGTTCTGTTCTTCCCGATCATGGGGGTTGACTTCACCTTTTGGTGGATGGGGTCCTGTTCTGGACGCTGCATCCTTGGTATCGGGAATTTTCTTGTCATTTTCCGGATCTCCTTTCTTCTCTTTTGAATTGCCTGAATCTCCAGGTTCTCCAGGTCCAGGTGCACCAGCGGCGCATGTGGTTGTTTTACATAGGGCTGAGTCGTCATGCAACTTCCCTGATCTTGCATGCCCTTGCTGTTGTTGTTGCAATGCTTTTCCTAAGAAGGAATACACCCCTTGGATTTTTTCGTCATTGGAGTACAGATCATCATTGAGGATGGCGAATGTTGCTTCCGCGTTTTCTGCTGCGGTTTTGTATATAGGTTCGCCCCTGGCATTGATGCCGTTTACTTGCTTATTCCAGGCAGGGTTGTGAAACCGTTCCTTTGGCTGCAATACTTCCAGTCTTACAATTCTGGGTAACCGTGTAGGTTTTATGCCAGATCTATTCTTTCTCTCGTACTCCTCAATTTCTTCCTGGTTCAACTTAATGTCAGCCTATTTTTGTAGGAGATTTTCCATAGTTTTTAATAGATGTTTTTGTTGCCTTTGGAGAGCTTGTCTCCTGGCTTCCAGAACTTCAGGGGGTTCGTGGGGTCCCACTGGTATTTGGAGTAAATCATGTTCGTCATGTTCTAACATTGTGGAACAGGGATTTCCTTCGTTTTCTTCTCCGCAGACTTGACTCCGCTTCCTCCTCCTACCTCCAGGTTTTTGTTGGCGGGATCCACTAGTTTTTTCTTCCGGAGTTTGTACTAGAGTTTCTTGGCAGCCTTGTTTCTTTTCTTGGAAGATGGAGGTTTTTTACCAGATTCCTCTTCTGTCAATTCCTTGACATCAGGGTAAATCGGACTGGTTTCACCGTCCTCTCTTTCCTCATCTGGCGGAGGTGTTTGAAGGTCTTCCTGACTTTCGGCATCCGTGTTTTTAGCCGGTTTTTCCATAAGCACTTCATGGAATCCCTCTTGAAAAGATTTGACCTTTCTTTCGAAAGCATCTTCATATTCGTCTTCGGAATCGAGTTGGTCAGATCCGGGTTCCGATTCCAATCTCGCCTCAATGGCGGCTAGGACGGAACCGGCTTCCGAGTTCGTCGTTGTATCAACGGGTGTCGGATCTTCCACATCTACTGTGGGATTGTTTTCTTCTGCCTTTTCCACGGGATTGTTTTCGTCCGTGTTTTCGGCGATCTCGGTTTGCACCATACCAATAAAGTGCGATCTCGTTGCAGGCATCTCTGAAGAGGCAGCAATTTGAGCAGGATATTGGCGATTGGAGCAAAATCTGGCATCATAGTTTTCTTCAACTGGGTATAGGGCGGGTGGGATAAATCTACTTCCACCACAGAATCCCATTGCTTCTGCAGTTAATCCGGTAAAGATGTTTGCAGATCCAATCGGTAAAACGCAGGCACTTACCAGATGATTCCGTGCTGGCATGTACGATCCGTTGTCGAGGAAGCGCCTGATGACTCCCAAGTGCAGGAGATCAATTGTAGTACCTTTCGATAAGTATTTGAGTGTCGAACCCACGAGGAGCTGAAGGTAAGCTATCTATTCTCTAAAGCCCTATAACCCTCTTATATGGTTGTTTATGCAAAGCAATAGGTTTGACTAAAAGGAACTAACTAATTAAAAGCAAGTGACGTGGAGTGTGGTTTGTCTAGTAACTAGTGAAGCAAGTTTAAAATGCAAGTTTCTAAGCAAGTTTCACAAGTAGCAAGCAGCAAATATCTCAAGTATCTCAAGGGAGCAAGTGTTCTAGCAATAGGTGTTTCGTTCATGTGGTTGTCACAATTAGTGAAGCACATGTTTTAGTCTTAGTTGTTTCTTCTAGGAAGGAGCCATGAATAGGTATAGTCAAGTAAATGATCTACAACCCCTTATGATGGATCTTGTGGCCAAGTAAATGACTGCACAAGATTGATTAAGACATAAAGTCCCACCATAGCCTTACGTTCTAAGTTCCCCTATACATATCCCCCAATAACTTAACTTTGTGGCTCGGTCTCAGGTTACTGTCACTCCCAAGTCACCACCACTCCATTATGCTACCGGTGATCACCTTACATGCATTCCCCAACATATGTGTGCACTCATATATTGTACATAAAGACAATCATAGAAGATAACAAACTTGTATGCAACCAATCAACGAACTATTTCACCATTGCCAAGAACAATTCACTACTCAAACATAGACGGGGAGACACAATACATCAAGGGAATGTAGTATTGCATCATACATCGTGTTTGCCAAGAGATTACAGTGGAGAGATGGAGCTGATCTTGCTGTAGATGTTGATGATGAACACGCCGGAGGGGGTGGAGCCCTCCGGGGGTGATCCCGGCGGCGTTCCCCCCCCCTCCGATCTTCTCCGGCGGCAGCCTTCTATCTCTCTGTTTTGTGGTTTCGTCTCTCGGCGCCGCCCCCTCCTCGAAAAGGCAAGGGGACCCTTTATATAGTCGTTTTTAGGTCACGAGACACTCGGGAGAAGAAAGATCGACGGCATCGGAGCCACGGGGGCAAAAAGGGGGGCCTCTCACGCGGCCAAGGAATCTGGCCGCGTGGAGGGTCCTCTTTGCCACCTGGTTGGCCTTTTGGCCGATGGTCTTCGTCTCGAAAATTCTGAACCGTGCTCTTTGGCCTTGCCCTTTTTGGAGTCCCGAAGCTCCCGGAAAGTCTGAAACACTAAAAAGTACGTTTTTTGGAAAAACAGGGTTAGAACCAAAAGAAGGAGGATTGTTTAGAAAATCCCCCAAATCATTATAAAACATGAATATAAGTTGCTAATATGTAGGAAAAACATGTAATAACATGCAAAGTTCATGTATGCATTTTACATGCATCAACATCCCCAAGCTTAACCCATGCTCGTCCTCGAGTATGAAGGTGATAAAACTAACATGGACTTTGCATATTGAAACAATCATGGGATATCGAGGAGGATTATTCATGCTACATATAATCAAATGATTAATACTAGAAATGAGTAGCAATATAAAATTCATGTTGTAAGAAATATCAAATATGCAAGCAAAGATGCGTCATGAAAGTTCACAAAGTGTATAATGAAATAAAAGCACTATGGACCAAATGCATACACAAAATGAAAAATAAAATCCTATATTGGTCAAAGAATATCATAATGGAAAATAGAAAATATGGTGGACACATTGGAGAAAATTGAGTAGAGGTAAAACATGATCAAGTCTTATTTAGCCTCTAAATTATTCAACTAAAATTACTAATTGAAATGTGGTATCCATTGATCTAGGACTCTCATTGCCCCTTTATCACTAGCATCTTAAATGGTGAATGTTGAAGTAATGTGAATGACAAGGTGGTTGAAAGCCTCATGCCCCGTGAGTGTGAAAACCTACTCCATGATTACTCAACTTAAGATTCCTAATAAGATTTGTACAATCATAATAAGTATTAATGACATCATAGAGAACCGGAAAGAGGTACCTCTTGCCCCATGACATGGAAACAAGCCCATGTCACAATGACAAGACAAACAAACGGAGTAGACTCATCATCCTTTTTATTTTCATTCACTATTATGCATAGCTTCTTATTTTATTGTAGGATGTGTTGTAGAGTCACTCAAGCTGTAAGTAAATTTCCACCATGATAAAGCATGGCTTGGGTTAGCGGCCCAATGCGTTTCTCTAGTCATATAGATACTTACTCATCAAAACTTACTATTCCTCTATTTCATTTCGGCATGGCAGGAGTCCAAAAACAAAAGTACATGATATCAACCAAATGTAAATTTTTGTGCAATGTTGAAAGCTTTCCGGTGATACACGTTTATATCTAGCTCCCAACCACACACTTTTCAAACGCAAAACTTGTGGCTCCCATTATTGGGTCATGTTTATTAGATGCATAAAAAGTAAAGTGTGCCTTCAAAAGTTCGTGAGAGTCCTATCCCAAGTTCAACCCATGACAATTAATAAAGTGAATATCTTAATTTAGAACATAAATAACACAACAACATGGTGAACATACTCGGAATAGCAATGAATCTAATGGGAAGATATGGTGGACTCACTAGAAATACTTGGCTAAGGAGTGTTGGAAACAAGTTTTTACTTGTTGGAATTTTTAAATTTTTGGCTAGCAAGAGGGAGATAGTTGACCAGCTACTATGCATGCATATGTCCATAGAACTACTCATTTCATGACAAACTAAATAAACCAGCAATTAACATCAAGGACATGAATAAGAGATGGCTCAAGACAACATTATTGCAAATTTCTACACATAAAAATCCTATAAATCATGCAAACATATGTAGCTCTTCAAATCAACCATGGCATCCCTATTCCAAGTCATAATAATAGAATCCAATACATTCCAACCCCAAACTCCAGTATCTCAATCTCATATAAAATGATGGGTGTGGTCTTATCAAAACAAAAATAAATAAAAAACTAGATGCTTCAAGTCTCTACGATAAATGCTTTGCTTAGAAAAACAGAAAGTAGACGTGTGATAACCAAAAGAGTGTAGCTCCAGTGGGTGTTCATCACATCCCCAAGCTCATGTCTTTCACCATTCTTGGATGTCTTGAGGCGCAGCTCCTCTATTCCCTGTGAAAAAACTTCACAAAACATGTTTCTCCCATTCTTTTTCTGTGGGGTGAGATTAGCAAGGACAAACAAATCACATGTTTGCTGTGCAAAATTTCAAATCAAATGCTCCAGTAGATAGACAATAAGATTCATTATGTTGTATGTTCACTCTCTTCCTTGAAAGAATCATGGAAATTCGATTCCCAAGCCCAAAGAGTGCATAAAACAAAAGAAGGCAGAATCTGTCCAGAAAAGCAACCGCAGCAAAACGAACGTTTTTCCCTAAGCTATACTCGTCAAAAAATTAAGCCAATTTTTGTGCTTACAGAGGACGAACAGTTGAAGAACATACTAAAAAATTAGCTCAATCCGACCTACCAATAAAAAACGTAAAATCATACGGTGAGCAGACTCGTGCTAAAACAGAAATTTCATGCATTAGGATAGCAACTTATAAGTCCAAATGGGTTTGACTTGACTCTATTAAAAACTCCAGAATTAAAAAAAAACTAATCTCTTGAGATAGAAAGAGGACACTAGGAAAATCCAAACAAAAACAACCGGGTTGCCTCCCGTAAAGCGCTTTCTTTATAGCCATATAGCTAGGCTTTACTTACTTAACATCATGATGGTTGGAGTGAGGTGGCTCGGCATCCCCAAGCTTGGATTCTTGTACTTATTTGATACATGTAGGGTGAGCCCAGGGGTACATCCCCAAGCCTTATTGGTTGTCCCTCTTGATTTTTGTTCATCTCACTCAACTCTTCCTCCTGAAAAATTCTTCTTACACAAATCTCAACATAAAACTTGATTAGAGGGGTTAGTGCCTCCATAAATAAAATCCACATAGGTACAGCAAAGACACATCATGAGTTGATTCCAAATATTAACTACTGTTACTACAGTTGTGCATTGCTCCTTGATCAAAAGAACCACACAAAACACAAGTAATGAGAGCAATGCAAAATAAAGACATAATCTGCCAAAAACTGAACAGCCCGTAAAGAGTGAATTTTTAGAGGCACTTAAGTTGCTCAAATCATAAAACTTAAAACTAATGAAATATGTATTGATAACTAAATATTGCTTTCGTAAATTACCAGGTCAAAATTCCACTTATGTGATTTTAAACATTTTTCGCAGTGAAGTTCAGGAATCTGTTTTCTTGACAGCTAATTACTATTGTTTAATCCTATCTCTCATATAAGATTATTCTTGCCATTTAAGATGAGAAATAAGACAGAAATGTGATGTTACAGTAGCGAACTAATATTTTTATTGTTTTTAGCTCTGGAAAAAGTTTTAATGATAGAGACTTTGCAATGGTTTCATTGGCATGAACAACACATGTTCAAGGTCGACCCCAACTTCTCCATTACTCATCCTTCTCATTTACTTTGCCCGATTTTTTATAAAAAGAAAATCTTAAACTAAATGATACATAACAGTAGGTAAAGGCATTTTACATGTTGTAAAGACATAAATGTATGCTCAAACCGAATAGGAAATTAAAGCATAAGTAACACACCAAAAAAAATATTAAACAATTTATTTTTAAGTCTAACCCATTTCCTATGCATTGGCATTTTGTAATGAAACAAATAAAAGAAGCACATAATAGCAAGCATAGAAAGGTAGATCAAGTGCAACTTCAATACTTTCAGCATAAAGAGGGGAAACTTAATATTGTTGAAATATGTGTAACCATGTTTCCCTCTCTCATAATAATTTTCAGTGGCATCATGAATAGATTCAACAATATGAATATCACATAAAACATTCTTATCATGAGCCACATGCATAAAAGAATCACTACTCTCCACATAAGTAAAATCCTCATTAGTGATAGTGGGAGTTAAACATTCATAATTTTCATTGCAATCATCATATATAGGAGGCATAGTATCATCAAAGTGAATTTTCTCCTCCAAGCTTGGGGAACTAGAAATATCATGCTCATCAAAACCAACTTCCCCAAGCTTAAAACTTTCCATAGAATCAGCAAGTATATCATTTTTATCCTCAATAGTAGGGGGACTAAAAATATCATATTCATCAAGACAAACTTCCCCAAGCTCAAGGTTTTCCTTAGCAATAAAGGTGTTCAAAATTAGTACTACCACAAATATGATTGTTGTGCAAATAATTTTTCAATTTCTCCTCAAACACTTCATGTCCTAAGTCAAGATAGATATTATACAGTTCTAAAATTGTTCGGTTGTTTTCCATTTTATAATTTTTTTTTGTGTTTTAGGTTTATATGTTAGTATGCAATGCAAACAAGAATAAAAGCTTAGCACAACGCTCCCCGGCAACGGCGCCAGAAAAGTGCTTGATTACTCCCAAGTGCAGGAGATCAATTATAGTACCTTTCGATAAGTATTTGAGTGTCGAACCCACGAGGAGCTGAAGGTAAGCTATCTATTCTCTAAAGCCCTATAACCCTCTTATATGGTTGTTTATGCAAAGAAATAGGTTTGACTAAAAGGAATTAACTAATTAAAAGCAAGTGACGTGGAGTGTGGTTTGTCTAGTAACTAGTGAAGAAAGTTTAAAATGCAAGTTTCTAAGCAAGTTTCACAAGTAGCAAGCAGCAAATATCTCAAGTATCTCAAGGGAGCAAGTGTTCTAGCAATAGGTGTTTCGTTCGTGTGGTTGTCACAATTAGTGAAGCACATGTTTTAGTCTTAGTTGTTTCTTCTAGGAAGGAGCCATGAATAGGTATAGTCAAGTAAATGATCTACAACCCCTTATGATGGATCATGTGGCCAAGTAAATGACTGCACAAGATTGATTAAGACATAAAGTCCCACCATAGTCTTATGTTCTAAGGTCCCCTATATATATCCTTCAATAACTTAACTTTGTGGCTCGGTCTCAGGTTACGGTCACTCCCAAGTCACCACCACTCCATTATGCTACCGGTGATCACCTTACATGAATTCCCCAACATATGCGTGCACTCATATATTGTACATAAAGACAATCATAGAAGATAACAAACTTGTATGCAACCAATCAACGAACTATTTCACCATTGCCAAGAACAATTCACTACTCAAACATAGACGGGGAGACACAATACATCAAGGGAATATAGTATTGCATCATACATCGTGTTTGCCAAGAGATTACAGTGGAGAGATGGATTTGATCTTGCTGTAGATGTTGATGATGAACATGCCGGAGGGGGGTGGAGCCCTTCGGGGGTGATCCCGGCGGCGTTTCCCCCCTCCGATCTTCTCCGGTGGCAGCCTTCTGTCTCTCTGTTTCGTGGTTTCGTCTCTCGGCGCCGCCCCCTCCTCGAAAAGGCCAGGGACCCTTTATATAGTCATTTTTAGGTCACGAGACACTCAGGAGAAGAAATATCGACGGCATCGGAGCCACGGGGGCAAAAAGGGGGCCTCTCACGCGGCCAAGGAATCTGGCCGCGTGGAGGGTCCTCTTTGCCACCTGGTTGGCCTTTTGGCCCTCTACTTTGGCCCATGGTCTTCGTCTCAAAAATTCTGAACCGTGCTCTTTGGCCTTGCCCTTTTTGGAGTCCCGAAGCTCCCGGAAAGTCTGAAACACTAAAAAGTACGTTTTCTGGAAAAAACAGGGTTAGAACCAAAAGAAGTGGGATTGTTTAGAAAATTCCCCAAATCATTATAAAACATGAATATAAGTTGCTAATATGTAGGAAAAACAAGTAATAACATGCAAAGTTCATGTATGCATTTTACATGCATCAGTGCCCGACGTCGTTGTCGAATTCCAAGCTTCCGACAGTTATGGTACTGCCGATTCCGCCGAATATCCCCGATCGAAACATAACGCCAACGTCACTGGCCCCACGGTGGGCTCCAACTATCGAGACATCGTAGTAGGGTTCATAGACGGGGGTGCCATGAGGCCTACGGGTAAAGACGTGGGGAGAACATTGTAGTATGACGACCAGGGACACCGAAGTTTAACCAGGCTCGATACATCGCAACTAGGCGGCGTTCCTACTCCTGCAATCTCACTAAATCAGGGCTGAAGCCTGAAGTATACAGAGTACAATGTGAGTTTAGGGTTTGCTAACTCGATGAGGATCAACTTCTCAGCGAGTTAGCTTCTAGCTAGTTCTCTGTCTTCTTTCTTCTCTCCCGTCCGGCTTTATATAGATAGCCGGGTTTGGGCTTACAGAAAGGAAACCTAGAAGACTACGGTAAGTTCTAACTTGGAAGGCAAGAATCCGCCTTCTACTCCAAGCCGCACCACGTGGGCTGTGGTCCGCGTTCTTCTAGAATCCGACTTCTGCGCGTCAGCTTACTGGGCCGCCTAACGGACTATGATCCATTATCAATCAGGCCACCCTGGTAATCCGGATCTTTAGAACAATGCCGGATATACCCCTAATCGGTATATATCCGACACACTCCTTATTGATTATGATGTTTGTGATAATGAGAATTTTATACTGCCTAAGTCTACGCATTTATGTATGATCAGGGTTATTGATAACACAAGCATGATGTTGGAAGACAACCAAGAGGAGCTGGAAAACAACATGGAGATGCTGGAAAACAAGACTACAAGTGGTGAAAACAAGTGTACCATGGTGAAACCAAACATACAAGGTGGTGAACACAAGAGTACCATGGTGAAAACAATCATACAAGGTGGTGAAAACAATCATACAAGTGTGGAAACAACTACTAGCTTGTTATTTCACACTAAGCAAGAATGATAACAAGAGGAGGGCGCCCCATTGAAGACCAATGTGCCATAGTAAAGTCCTAATTATTTTAGGCATGGCTTGTACGCCATATTTGGCCAAATCCCCTAATGTGGTCGGTTTGAATCCTCTCTTAGAGTCCAAGTAGGAGTCCTAGCCCAAGTGGGAGTCCAAGTAGGAGTCCTAGTCCTAGGAGGAGTTGGTTCTTGCGCAAGCCCCCTTGTGGCCGCACCCCTTCCCCTTAAATAGCTACCACATGTGTGTGGAAGAGTAGATCCAGTTTAAACCAAAGAAAACCCTAGCCTCTAGATTGTATTGTTGCTAAACATTCATCTTCAAGTTTACCATTGCAAAGTTGCGTGATATCTTGTTATTCCATTGGGAATAGGGGGATACAGGACCACTTGTGATCTTTGATTACTTGTGCAAGAGTGTATAGTTGAGAATATCCAAAGGGCTTGATTGTTGTTGCATTGGCAAGAGGGGTCATCCAAGTGAGAGGTCTCAGTGTAGCACTAGTTATCACAAAATCCAGAAAATTACCACAAAACGAGAGAGAGCTCATTGAGAAGATCGGGCTACCCCATATTACATCCTCGCCCATGTTTTCCGGGTTCTTGAGGCATGGAAGGGAGCCTCATTGCACCGATGGGCTAGGGTACGATTCTCTGTTGCCTCTCGGGATCATCCGAAGCACATCACCCTCATTCACACACATACACACATGAAACGAAAGGTTATTGAATCATAATCGTCATGGTTCTTCGATGGTTCAAAAGGATTGAGTCCTTCAGCAACCTTTTCTGATGTCACACTCATAGCTAGTGTCTAGAGGAAAAGCTAAAATCCCCAATAAAAATATATTTGTTTTGTAGTTCATGGTTTTGTTTCTTCCGTATTTGTTAATTCTTCTCATGATCCATGTCGTTTCTTCATAAGCCTTGTGCAATTACTTCTATGCTGAAGCAACACCATCTGGCGCGTGTGAGGCGTCATCATTTATCACCAACGACTTCCAGACTACACCAACATATGTATCGTTGATGGGAGCATTTTCCCTCTAATAATCATACCAATGACACTGGGGGACCATTATCGCCTAGTGCTTCTACATTGTCGATGATATTCCGACACTCCAACTATTGGGAGCAGCAAGGTGTGCCAGTGCGGCCAGTGCTAAGCTGTGAAACCCCTCGAGTATGATGGCTTGCATCGTCCGTTTTACCGATCACATGAAACTCGGGAAACAATTTATGGGAGCAGTACGGCACGCCAGTACGGTAAGTGTCGACCTGTGAAACCCTTCGAGTCTGATAGCTAGCACCAATCATCATTTTATGGTTGCATCTTACTTGATGAATTATTCCTTACAATGCCTACGCCATCGCTGGCATCATATTGTATCTGGTCGCGATGGGAATAAATAAAGGCACGATTTTCATATGGTATGAGTATTTCGTCATATTCCTTTGTAACAGTATTCGCCCTAACGAGTGTTATTGAATAATTGCATGGACATGCGCTATTAAAACATAAGAAACTACAAATAAATGTTGAGTACTCTATTGGCCGGCACCAAATACATGGTCGCGATAGAGTAGAACGGAAATACTATCCCTTAAAAAGAATGGCATGATCTATTCGCCATATTTTGTCATACAACATTCCGAATCTCATTGGTTCCTGCTAAAGAAGTGACACGAGTATTTCGCCAGGTCTCGTTCTTGTTGCTTCGTGCACGAACTAAAAATTGGTCACAGTGCATTTACAATATCCAGCGGTTGTTTTTTTCTCTCCATTGGCTGGCAATATACACTTGCTCATAATGGAGTAAACAGAAAGTACTTATCGTATGCCTTCACGGACATGCAATGCAATACGATTGCTCTAATAAAGCCTCATGGCTTTGATCTTCTTTTTTTCTCTTTCGCCAAGTCTAGTACCCGCTGCTTCGCCGTACGCACAATACTTGGCGGGGGGATTTGTTTGATGAATTTTTATACCAATATTCATTAAACTTGAAAATAAGCATAGTTCTTTTCCATGCCATATGGATCCCACACTATACAAAATATTTCACAAAGAATATATAGACAATATTGGACTCATTTTATAGAGTTCATTATCCACGTCACAATGGTAGAAACAGATCACAGTTTTGATGAACTATTGAAGAAATACAAATGTTTGAAACGCATACCTGGAGATGAGCTAGCTAGCTTTTCAATCATTTGAGCACCGACCGATCGTGAGCATGCATGCAGCTTGTTCTAATTGAGAACGTGTTGGTCTGGTCTATGACATGTAGGTCCCACAAGGTGTAAATATTTTCTGAAAGATGCATATGTGACATTGAACTCATTTTGTAGAGTTCATCATCCACATCACAGTGGCGCAAACAAACTGTAATTTCGACAAACCATTAAAGAAATACAAATGTTTGAAGCATGAACGCTGGGCAAGCTAGCTATTCACGCTTTTGATCATCAATCGATCAGCTAGGTGCATGTATGGTACGTACCTTCGCCTTTGTAATTAGATTAGCACACGTTGTTACTTAACATGCAGGCCCACGTCACATAGAGCATAATGTTTAGCTGCTAGAAGTCTCCTGAAAACACAGAGGTGATCAAAACAGACTTGCTTGATTCGTTTCTATAGTCTGCGAAAAAACGAGCCGACGAAGCGTGAAGAGATAAACTTGTTTCTGTTTTGAACGGCTGCCGGTCAAGATGAGGGCCGACAGCCGCCTATATAAATCAGTAGATACACATCCTCGGAGGAGGCACATACGCACACGCGCACACGGCAGGTGGGCTGCGGTGCTCAACAGAGAAGAAATACGGCCACGTCATGACGCACGTAACCTGGAGGCAGAGGACATGCAACACCGACGTCCTTCCTCGCGTGACTTGTAACCAGAGAACACCTGCACGGAGGAGCGGGACCTCATTGCCGCCTTGCTCCGTGACGCGCACACATCAAACCACGACGCCACAAATATATCTCGCTAGAAAGCCAACACGCCGCCAAGGGCTTTGTTCGTGTCGCTGCTTCATCGGAATGTTGGTCGGTTTTGAGGGTAAGTTGCAAGATTCGATCTTAAGGTGCATGTCCTCGTTCCTTCTCCTGCAATCTACCACCATGGCAACCGCCTCATCAAGGTCGTCCATGTGGAGCATCCGATCATGGTTGCGACCGTCTCATCAACGTCGGTCATGCGGAAGCGACCGTGTATCTCCACAACCATGGCACGACCATCGCATCAACGTCGGTCATGCGGAAGCGACCGTGTATCTCCACAACCATGGCACGACCATCCCATCAACGTCGGCCATGCGGAAGTAAATCTTAATCTTTACAACCATGATGTTGACGGCTTCATCAACGTCGTTCACGTGGAGCATCCGATCATGGTAGCGACCGCCTCATCAACGTCGGCCATGCGGAAGCGACCGTGCATCTTCACCACCATAGAACGGCCGTCTCATCAACGTCGTCCATGTGGAATTAACTTTGGATATACAAACATGGTGTCGACCGTTTCACCGACGTCGCCCGTGTGCAATCTACGACCATGGCAATGACATGCTCATTAACGTCGCCGTGCGCAATCTACCAACATGGTGTCGACCGCTTCATCAATGTCGCCCGTGTGCAATCTACGACCATGGCAACGACATGCTCATTAACGTCGTCCATGCGCAATCTACAAACATGGTGTCGACCACCTCATCAACGTCGCCCATGCGCAATCTACAAACAGGGTGTTGACCGCTTCATCAACGTCGTCCATGTGTAATCTATGTTCACGGTTTCGACCGCCTCATCAACGTCGGCCATGTGGTGTAGAGGACCACCCTCACAAAAGTTCATCGCCCGACTGTTTCATCTATGTCGGCGGTATACAACCTCGTTCTTTACAAAAGAGTGTGTGATTACAATAAAAGAGTAAAGACACGCTTCATCTATTGTCTAGCTCGAATCTACATCCTAATGCTTATGTGACTATGGTCGAATTCATCATACCCGTTTTATGTCTAGTGCCGACGAGGCTAGACGAAATTATCGCCGAGTAACGGCAAGGTTTTGTTACTATGTCAATAACACGTCCCATTTTTGGGTGAGATGGACACGCCGTTGCTGGGCACCGACGAGGCAAAAGCAACACATACACACGTCTAATCCGATAGAATCAGGGTCTTGGTTAGGTACCGACGAGACAAAAGCTACCCTTTTTATCTAGTCTCACTCTTGATTGTTCGTGTGGAAATACCATACGTGATTGAATCTTGGCGGAACAAAGCCAATCTCTTTCCCATTATCATCTCAAACGATGACGACTACGACGCAACTTAATCAGAGCTTTTCCATAGGCTCGACCTATGGATGTAATTTACCGAACGCTTTGCAAAGGCGCAGGGAATCAGCGGACTACACACAATCACTTCAGTCACATCTCCTTAATCATAGTCGTAGGAGGCAAAATAAGCAAACTCCCACGGGAGCATGTACTTGTACTTTGCATTCAATACAATGATCAATAAAGTTACAGAGTTTCCATATACTATTGTGTGTTTGCCATTATATATTTCTTGTTTTGTTTCTGTCGAGCGAGTGTTCATCGAACAAAATCAAGAGAGCAATAATGACCATAATCATGCATAGCGACAAAAACATAATTAATCAAAGCATAAGTGGTACTACAAGTTCAAAAACTAAATGATCATAGAGGCTATAAGTGACTGGTTTTTAGTCATAAGCATGGTGTGAGCATGCGCCAAGTAAACCAAATAAAACATTCAAAGGAGAACACCACAAATTTATGCTTCAATATGACAAGAACAACTCATGATTATTTCTAAGACACATTAAACACTCTCAGATATTTGAGACAAGTCATGCTACAGAATAACTATTAGGCTTTAGAATTAAAATAACATCTAGCATGACATGAAAAAGTCTAGCCACAGTTTATACAACCTTCTATTTGCACCGTTATAAGCACGAAAACTGTGCTACTGCTTTCCAACACCAAGCATTTTATACTAAACAAAAACTCTCCAAGAGTTACAGCAATAAAACAAGATATTACTAACACAACTCTACTAAAACTAACAACTCTGAATAAGAGATGCAAGAAAAATAGGAGCTAAAAAGGAAAAAAGCAGCACCTAGAAGAAAAACTAAGAATACGAGCATAACAAGTATTCAAACAAAAAAAAGAGGAGCCTGTCTCTCTCCCACACAAAGAATTCTAGGTTCCAACTATATTATTCAAGTAAGGAAAACAAAAGAAAACAAAGGAAAACAAAAGAAAAACAAACATACGCTCCAAGTAAATTTCATATGATGTGACCGAATAAAAATATAGCTTCACTAGAAGTGACCTGATAAATTGTTGATGAAGAAGGGGATGCCTTGGGCATCCCCAATCTTAGATGTTTGAGTCTTCTTAGAATTAGCTAGGATGAACCACGGGGGCATCCCCAAGCTTTGACCTTGCACTCTTCTTGATCACATTATATCCTCCTCTTCTCTTGACCCTTGAAAACTTCCCTCACACCACACTCAAAGTAATTCGCATTAGAGGGCTAGTGCAACAATAAAAAATACATAGGTTCTTGATACGTCGAAAACGTATCTCCTTTTCCGAACACTTTTCTTATTGTTTTCCTCTAAACTTGTGTGTTTTGGATACAACTAACGCGGACTAACTCTGTTTTCAGCAGAATTACTTTGGTGTTTTGTTTTTATGCAGAAAAATCAACTTTCGGGAAAAAGCCCAGAAAAGAGCCCATTGATGTTTTCACCCCGGAAGACCCCGGGAGCCATAGGGTGGACACACCCCTTGGCGCGGGTCCCCCTGGCCGCGCCAGCATAGGGTGTGGGCCCCCCGGGACCCCCCTCGGACTCCCCTTTCGACTACAAGTAGCCTCCAACCCTAAAACCCGAGGGGGTTCGTCATATTCCCCAGAAACACAACAGAGCGCCGCCGCCGTCCCGAACCTCGATTCGGGGATCAGAAGTTCCTGTTCTGGCACCCTGCCGGGACGGGGAAGTGGAGGAGATCATCGCCATCGTCATCACCAACGCGTCTCCATCGACCATCCATGTTTCCCCCATCCATGTGTGAGTAATTCCCCGCTGTAGGCTGAAGGGGATGGTAGGGATTGGATGAGATCGGTCATGTAATAATGTCGTGATTGTTAGGGCATAGTGCCTAGTGTCCTCTATTAGTGCTATTGACATTGTTGCAACTTGTTATGCTTAATGCTTCCCACTTTTGGCCCGAGTGCCATGATCTCAGATCTGAACATGTTATTGAATCACGATGATAATTATTGTTTCTTGATCATACCTGCAAGTTTTTTACACATATCGTTGTCCGGAACCCGAGGCCCCAAAGTGATAGAAATTGGGACAACCGGAGGGGATGGCTGCGATGTGAGGATCACATGTGTTCACAGAGTGTTAATGTTTTGCTCCGGTGTTCTATTAAAAGGAACACCTTAACTACCAGTAGTTCCCTTGAGTCCCCGCTGAAAACGGACTGGTAGGACAAAAGATGTTGTGCAAGTTCTCATTGCGAGCACGTATGACTATTTACGGAACACATGCCTATGGTTACTTAATGCTTGGATGCTTTATCATATTTATCTGCAATGCCCCTTACATGGTCATTATTAGAACTTTCTTATCCATGCAACGCCCGTTCATCCATCCCTATGCCTACAGTATTTAATCCCGCTGTTTACTTCAATCACTACTGCTGCTGTTTTCATACTACTGTTGTTATTATTTCACTGCTGCTGCTACTATAAAACTGTTACTACTGATAAACCACTGCGAACAAAAGTACTTTCAGGTGCAGGTTAATTGACAACTCAGTTGTTAAGGCTCACAAATATTCTTTGGCTCCCCTTGTGTGAATCAATAAATTTGGGTTTTACTTCCCTCGAAGACTGTTGCGATCCCCCATACTTGTGTGTCATCAAGACTATTTTCTGGCGCCGTTGCCGGGGAGCATAACTTTATTTGCGAGCTCACCGGAGAGTATTATTATCTACTGCTATCATTCATCATGGGTAAGTATTGTGATGGAAGGTTTCCTATATTACCATCCACTACAAGAAGAGGTACAACTCTGAACACCTATGTTGCTCTTGATTCACCGTTTGTTATGAGTAAGCTGCTTACACCACCACATGCTACACATGCTACTTCTGCTGAATCTGAAAATGCTTCTGATAATTTTGATGATTCTTCTATTGTTCTTGATGAGAGTGGTTCTCTCGGTCCTTTCTTAGATGCTACTATTGATAAAGCTAAAAATATTGCAAACACTGAAACTCCTGATAAAAACCCTGTTACTCTTGCTTTTTCACCTGAGTTTAGAGAGAACCCTAGTGATGATTTAGATGATGCCTATATTGAACCGAGTGATGATCTTATTGATGAAATACATGCTATGAAGGATAAAGATGTTGCTATACGTCTTATGGAAAGTCGTGCTGTTAAATATAAATTATCTTCTGATGTTAAGTTTGCCACTTCTCCTATTTATATTAGGGACAAGGATTATGATTTCTCTCTTTATTTATCTTATATATCTGTTTTTGAGAAAGAACCTTTTTGTGGAACTGAAAATTAAAGTGCTATGAAACATATGAATGAGCTCTCCTCTTTGAGTAGTTTATTCTCTGATGATCTTAAGAAACGTAGCTACTTTGTTGGTAAAATATTCCCTTTCTCATTAAAGGATGAAGTTAAAACTTGGTTTAACAATTTGTCTCTTGGATCTATTGATAGTCCTATTGGTTTGGTTAATGCTTTCTTTTAGAAATATTTTCCTGCTAGTGCTCAACATGCTACTTTACAAAATATATTTAATTGCAAGCAATTGGAAGAAGAGAAATTGCTTGTATCTTGGGCAAGGTTCTGTTCTTTAGTTAGAGCTACACCTGGGCATAAGCTAGAAGATAATAAACTTCTTGATATATTCTATAATGGACTAACTGTTGAATCTTGGACATACCTGGATAGTTGTGCTGGTTGTGTTTTCAGGCAAAGAACTCCAGAAGAAGCCAAGGAATTAATGGCTAAAATAAGCCAAAATCATGATGATTGGACTATGGTTGAGCCTGAGCCGACCCCTACTCCAGTACCTACACCAACACCAACACCCAAGAAGAGGGGAATGATTGAATTAAATGATGAAGTGATGAGAGAAGCCAAGAAATCTCTTAAAGAGAGGGGTATTAAATCTGAAGATGTGAAGAATCTTCCACCTATAGAAGAATTATGTAAGCCAATCCCTCACTCACCATCCATTGAGGTACACTCTCTCCAATTTTGATAGTAGAGATATTCCCTATAGAAAACCTCCTGATCAATGCTTAGATGAATTTGATAATTATGTCATTAAGCAAGATAATTTTAATATGAGAGTGCAGAACCACCTTATGGAAAACTCTAAAGCTATTAATGATTTGCATGGTATTATAGAAAGAACCTCTAATGATGTTAAAATGCTTGTTAAACATTTTCAAATGGTTCAAACTCAAATAGATCAACTTGCTAAAGTGCAAAAAGATTTGATAGTTAATGCTTCTAAAGAAAAACATGCTTATGAAATAAGAACTAGAAGTGGTATTGCTACACAAGATCTTTTATATCCTGAGGGACATCCTAAAAGAATTGAACAAGATTCTCCACAAACTAATAATGATGTTATTCATACTAAGAAGAAAAAGAAGAAGAAAAATAAAACTGTTGTATAATCCTCGGAACTTGCTAAAGATCCTAATAGTATATCTATCTTTTATGCTGAAAATGAAAGTGGTAATGAAAAGAATGATGCTTCTGATAAAGAAGAACCTGTAGCTGAACCTGAAAAGCAAACTAAAATTGCAAAGTATACTAAGGAAGATTTCATTGCTAATAAACATGGTAATGAGAGAGAACATTGCGTACAAAAACCAATGCCTTTCCCTGGTAAGAAACACAAATCTAAGGAAGAAGAACACTATAACAAGTTTTGTGAATGGATGAAATCTTTGTTCTTGCAAATTCCTTTAATTAATGCTATTAAATTGCCTCCTTATGCAAAATATATGAAAGATATTGTCTCTAACAAAAGGAAGATTCCTAATGAGGAAATTTCCACTATGCTTGCTAATTACTCTTTTAATGGCAAGGTTCCTAAGAAGCTTAGAGACCCTGGTATACCTACTATTCCCTGTTCTATTAAAAATAATTATGTTAGAACTGCTTTGTGTGATCTCGGAGCTGGAGTTAGTGTCATGACTTTTACTCTCTATAAAAGACTCCTCCTAGAAAAATTGATACCAAATGATATATCTTTGCAAATGTCTGATAAGTCTAGTGCTATTCCTGTGGGTATATGTGAGAATGTTCATGTTCAAGTTGCAAATAATTGTCTGATATTAACTGACTTTGTTGTGTTGGAAATGCCTGAAGATGATAATATGTTTATTATTCTTGGAAGACCTTTTCTTAATACCGCAGGGGATGTTATTGATTGCAATCAAGGCAAGGTTACTTTTAATGTTAATGATAAAGAGCACACTATTTATTTTCCCAAGAAGATTGATAGAAAATATGGTCTAAATTCCATTGAAAATGTTGAGACCATCAAGATTGGAGAATTTTATTGTCCTATTCCAAATCCACCAAAATAATATGAAATTATTAGGATTGGGACTATGCCTATCAAGGTCGAGGTAACATGAGTATTTAGTGAGAAACAAAGTTTTGTTTCATATAAAATTATTTTGGTAGCAAGACTTGATCAACCTTGTTATCAAAATGATTTTAAATGAAATGGCAATGTTTTCACTATGTTTTCACCTTCCCCATTATGTTTTCACCATGTTTACTTCTGTTATCACATTATTACTTGAGTGCAATCATGTTTTCCACCATCCTTATGCATGTTTTGCTGATGTTTTCACCTTGTTTACTGAAGTTATGCATGTTTTCACGACCCATACTTTTGTTTTCACAACTACCACCTTTGTTTTCTTTGGTTATTCTTTCATTGGAATGTCTTAGATCCTCTGTAGTTCTAGTTTTGGTTTATTTTCACGTTTTCACTTTCGTTTTCCCGGTTTTTATTAATTATTAAAATTCTAGAAATACCTCAAAAATAAAGTTTCTCGAAAAATTCCAGAAAAATTATAATATTTTTTTACGTAAAAAATGAGGCAGAAAGGCACCTGGGAGACCCCATGGGGACCCACCAGGCAGGCACACTCCAGTATGGCATGGCCTGCCCCTGGTGGCGCTACCCATGGTGTGGGGCCTCCTGGCCTTCCACTTACTCTCTCCACTGTCAAAATCTTCTCTCTCACCCCCAAAGCTGAAAAGATTTCCTGGATCCCGTGTCCTTGGTGTTCTTCCTCTGGATTTTGGATCTCCTTCTTCAGCCCATCATTTGTGCTGATTTTTGGTGTGTTTGATCTCCGATATGTGACTCCTCCGATGATCCAACTAGAATTTTATTTAGTGAAGTATTTCTTGAGTATTTTGGTACTGTAGGTGACAGCTTATGTGAGTTTGCATGCTTGATTTGAGTAGAAATAACATAGTTTTGATGTATGTTTTGCTCTCATATAAGTCCCTATGGTAGTTTCGACCTTATAGTTGCTTGAAATTAATTTTTGTGATGATTGTTGAAAAATTTCAGAGATGGAGCACAATGTTTATCAACTGAACCAGCATGAGTTGGAGGTGCATGAGGTCATGCTCCTGCACCGTGAAGAGAGGGTGTTCCCATCTATCTATCCGTGTCAGGAATTTATGCAAGTTACATGAATTCTGCAGGATTCTAACACTCTAGTGCATAATGCAGGTTTAGAGCGTTTCATTGACGATGAGCCCATCCAATATGTGAAACTAACTATGTCTATGTTGCAGGATTTTCGTTTTAAATGGTCTCCAACTAACCCAATGGTCCACTATAAGATTTATAATAAAGCTGTGAGCCAGCCTTTTAGTGTTTTCTGTGCAGCTATTAAGGTACCTGAGCGGGGGTCTTGTGAGAAAATAATTGGGCAGCCCAAACCACTACTAGATTTATATGGAGAGATTTGCCAAGGCATAAGCTTCACGGGAGGAAGTGGTAAAATTCGTGAAAATCAACTCCCTAGCATTCGATACTTTGCATACTTCATTTCTAAATGTGTATTAGCTAGGAAAACTTGGTGTTTATGATTTGGTGTTTATTGCTGCTGCTTTGAGACACGATAGGTCTTAAAATTTTGGCGCTTTGATTGCTTACCGTCTCTCACATAACTGTGAGAAGGGCGGAGTTTGTGGAGGTCTTATTTCCTCGCGCTTGTTAGCTTTGCATGGTTTGGAGCCACACCATCCAGACTATCAGTTTCATGTAGAGAGGCTTAATCTTGTTTCCATGGTTCAACATAAGTTTCTTTCCACTCATGCTCACTTACATAATTTATCTTTTGAATTAAATTTCTCCAAACGATCCAGGTGGAGAGTTTTTAAAACTGTTAGAGAAGTACTTTTGCATGCACCTCTTTTGTTTGATCTTAATAACAGGCAAGGATGGGAGCTTCCTGGGAGTGAGCTGGATACATACCTTGAGCATCTCCCCCAGCAAGGGGAGGACACCGGAGAGGGGGACGATGATGATTTCGTCCAGCCCTATGACGCCACGGGGATTCCATATCAGCACCCCGGTTATGACTATGCACCGGCTACTTCATCTTCTTCTTATGCGCCCGAGTACGACCACACGAGGGATGACCCACCGCGGTGGGGATATTTCCCGCACTTTGATTGATCTCCACTTAGGACAAAATCCTAAGCTTGGGGGGAGGTATATCGACCTCACACTCATTTATATATCATGTTCGGTCAGTTCTTTGTATATCCATGTTTATTATTTCTTTTGTTTTCTTTCGCTTCTTTCGCTCGTTTTCGTTTCTTTCACTTCTTTTGTTTTTATTGTTTTGTTTTTGCTTTCCAAAACAAAAAAAGACCAAACATATTTCAGTTGTTTCTCTGTATTTGTTTCTTTAGTTGTTTTGTTTTATTTTTTAGTTGCGTTTTAATATTCAAAACCCAAAAATATTTTCTTTTGTTTGCTGTTTGCTTTCTTTTGTTCTTGTCTCATTTTGAAAACCCAAAAAGATTTTTGATTTGTTTGCTTGTTCTCTTTTTGTTCGTGCTTTAATTGAAAAACCCAAAAATATTTGTTGTTCTTCTTTGGTTTTGTAAAGTTTGTTGCAGAGTTCAACAGTCGTCCGTGATTCCATTGGAGCTTGATTTTCATTATATATTATTCGAGCCACAAGTGAAGAGCAATAATGACGATCTACGACAATTCAAGTGTGGTGAGAGGCTGGTATGCATTCTATGTGCTTTCATTTTTGTACATATATCCATCTATGTGAGCATTCTTAGTTTATTCATATAAGATATATGTGACTTAATGGCTGCTTAATAGTTCATGCTCTCTCATGTTTTGTTCCAATTTATTAGTAGTAAATGACTTGTCATATAAACATTTGTTCGCATTGTTCTATTCATAGAAGGGTATGATAATGTGGTAGCCTCCTCTGACTGTTCCATTTGAATCGACTTGGCACATGCTCATGCATGCTAAGACTGAAAACAAAAAGTCAATAAGCCTCGATGATTTATTTTGCCTCAGAGTTCTAGTATCAATTTTATGCTTCAGTTAATTTTACTTTGTCGCAAACATGATTATGATAGTTGTTGCTCTCTTGATTGTCGCTCCCTGTCTATTTTCTAGCCTCCACCTGTACTAAGTATGAGCTCTACTCGTGCATCCAAACTCCCTTAAACCAAATTTTGCCAAATGTGTCCACCATACCTACCTATATGAGGTATTTAACCGCCACTCCAAGTAAATTGCTCCTGTGCTACCTTTAAAACCTGCTAAAAATTATTCCTGTTTTGTGCCCCTGTTTTAGCTCATGAGGACGTAAATAGAGAATCTTTATCTCACTTGTTGATTGGATATCACACCCTGGACTAGTGGATTCATCCTCTTATCCAAATGATAGAAGAGCTGGCAGCGGGGTGCCCAGCCCCAAATTAATACACACAAAGTCTCTTCACTCTTGTTTCCCCTGATTTATCAGTCAAAGCATAATTCTGTAAACAAAAGAGAAAGAGGGATGACCTTCTATCCAGATGCGTCCTTCACATGGGAGCCTCTCTTGTGAATCCAATTGACTTGTGACATACTGTATTGTCTGTTTACCATTCGTTGACATAAGCATACACCTCTCTAAAAATGTTTTCAATACCTCTGTTTAATAAAATAAAAAGCTCTAGCACATGAGTGATCCATGCTTCCCTCTGCGAAGGGCCTTTCTTTTACTTTTATGTTGAGTCTCCGCCATATTCTGTGATCACTTTCTTGAGAGCATAGTTATCATTCTTAGTATAATGTGTTTGTCCCAAAGCACGGTTGATTGTGGTATATTCTTGATACTTGCATCTTTGATATCTTTACTTCTAGTCTTCCCTTGAACTTCAGAGGTTCCCTGGCATTTATGTTTTTCCCCACATTTAAGGGCAAGAGAGATACCACTTTGTCAGATCCTATTATGAATATTTCAATCTTGCAAATAGTTATGCTTCATGTTGTTTATTATTAATATGTTGTTATCTCTTCATGGTTTGCATAGCTATTAAGTGTCAGTATCTTGCATGTATCTTATCATGAGCATAATTAAGGATTTGATCACATAGTGAATATATTTACATCATATGAAAGAAATGTGTTCGTAAAAGTCTTTTATCGCACTCAGTTGTCACTGAATTGCTTGAGGACAAGCAACAAGCTAAGCTTGGGGGGAGTTGATACGTCGAAAACGTATCTCCTTTTCCGAACACTTTTCTTATTGTTTTCCTCTAAACTTGTGTGTTTTGGATACAACTAACACGGAATAACGCTGTTTTCAGCGGAATTACTTTGGTGTCTCATTTTTATGCAGAAAAATCAACTTTCGCGAAAATGCCCAGAAAAGAGCCCATTGATGTTTTCACCCCGGAAGACCCCGGGAGCCAGAAGGGGGCCAGGAGAGGGGCCAGAGGGTGGCCACACCCCTGGTCGCGCCAGCATAGGGTGTGGCCCCCCCAGGACCCGCTCGGACTCCCCTTTCGACTACAAGTAGCTTCCAACCCTAAAACCCGAGGGGGTTCTTCATATTCCACAGAAACACAACAGAGCGCCGCTGTCGTCCCGAACCTCGATTCGGGGATCAGAAGTTCCTGTTTTGGCACCCTGCCGGGATAGGGAAGTGGAGGAGATCATCGCCATCGTCATCACCAACACCTCTCCATCGACCATCCATGCTTCCCCCATCCATGTGTGAGTAATTCCCCGCTGTAGGCTGAAGGGGATGGTAGGGATTGGATGAGATCGTTCATGTAATAATGTCGTGATTGTTAGGGCAAAGTGCCTAGTGTCCTCTATTAGTGCTGTTGACATTGTTGCAACTTGTTATGCTTAATGCTTACCACTTTGGGCCCGAGTTCCATGATTTCATATCTGAACATGTTATTGAATCACGATGATAATTATTGTTTGTTGATCCTACCTGCAACTTGGTTATATGTATCGTTGTCCGGAACCCGAGGCCCCAAAGTGACAGAAATTGGGACAACCGGAGGGGATGGATGCAATGTGAGGATCACATGTGTTCACGGAGTGTTAATGCTTTTCTCCGGTGTTCTATTAAAAGAAACACCTCAATTACCTACAGTATTTAATCCCGCTGTTCACTTCAATCACTATTGCTGCTGTTTTCATACTACAGCTGCTGTTTTTATACTACTGCTATTATTATTTCACTGCTGCTGCTACTATAAAATTGTTACTACCGATAAACCACTGCGAACAAAAGTACTTTCAGGTGCAGGTGAATTGACAACTCACTTGTTAAGGCTCACAAATATTCTTTGGCTCCCCTTGTGTCGAATCAATAAATTTGGGTTTTACTTCACTCGAAGACTGTTGGGATCCCCTATACTTGTGAGTCATCAGTTCTGCATGGGCACAAGTTTTTTTTGATACTTTTAAACATTAGCTATATCCACTGATGTTTGGTGAAGCAATGAAATCCACTTGACATAGTAAAAGAGCAAATGCAAGAAAAATGGCAGAATCTGCCAAAACCAGAACAGTCTGTAAAGACGAATTTTTTCAGGGCTCTTATGTTTCTCAGATCGAAAAACATAAAGAAATAAAAAGTTTCGGAATTAGCTTAGGAGTAAGCACAAAGAGTTTCAGGTCATTTTGATCTTTCTGGAATTTATACAATTTTTTACGGTGGACAGCAGAAATCTGCTTCCTGCGCAGAAATCTAAAACCAACTCCAACTTTCGCTTGAAACTTTACTTGGCACAACTAATGCATGCAAATAAAGATACAAACGGGTTTCTAAAGAATTATAAAACCCCTTGAATCAAAGAAACAGATAAAAACAAAGCAAAAATAAAACCATGGGTTATCTCCCAAGAAGTGCTTTTCTTCAACGCATTTTAGCTAGGCCTAGAAAAATAGAATCAAGTGTTTTCAAGTGAAGAAGCATCCAAATTGTAATTTGTTCGAATAATAGAATCAAAAGGCAACTTCATTCTATTTCTAGGAAAGTGTTCCATACGTTTCTTTAGTGGGAATTGATATTTAATATTTCCCTCTTTCATATCAATAACAACACCAACAGTTCTAAGAAAAGGTCTTCCCAAAACAATTGGACAAGAAGCATTGCATTCAATATTCATGACAACAAAGTTAACGGGGACAAGGTTATTATTAACCATGATAATAACATCATCAACTCTCCCCAAAGGTTTCTTTCTAACATTATCAATAAGACGAATATCCAAATAACAGTGCTCCAAAGGTGGCAAATCAAGAATATCATAAAGTTTCTTAGGGATAACAGAGATACTAGCACCAAGATTACATAGAGAACTACAATCAAAATCATTCACTTTCATTTTTATGATGGGTTCCCAACCATCATCTAACTTCCTAGGGAGAGAGGCTTCACACCTTAATTCATCCTCTCTAATTTGCATGAGAGCATTTGTAATATGCTTTGTGAAAGCCATATTCATAGTACCAGCATTAGGACAACTAGCATGATTTTGTAAGAACTTAATCACTTCAGTTATGTTGCAATCATCAAAGTCAAGATCATTGTTATCAAAGGTAATGGGACCATCGTCTCCCATGTTTCTAAAAATTTCAGCACTTTTATGAGGAACATTTTTAGCAGTTTCAAGCAGTTTTGCATTTTTAATAGCATAAGTGGGAGTATTCCCAACACCAATTACTTTAACATTGATAGTAGAAGGTTTAATAGCATGAGAAGGTTCAGTTTTACTAGTGGTGTTAATGGTGCAAACATTAGCTATATTATTCTTTCTAGCTATTTCATCTTCTCTTTCCCATCTAGCATGCAACTCAGCTAACATCCTAACATTTTCATCAATTCAAATTTGAATGCCATTCAAAGTTTTGCTTTGTTTAACATCATGAGGCATTACCTTTAGGTTAAGAAAATCAACATCAAGAGCAAGGCTATCAACTTTAGAAGCAAGGACATCAATTTTTTCAAACTTTTCCTCAACAGATTTAGTAAAAGCAGTTTGTGTACTAATAAAATTCTTGAGCATGTTTTCAAGATCAGAGGGTACACTTTTATTGTTGTTGTAGGAATTATCATAAGAATTAACATAACCATTATTATTATTGGGAGGATATGGCCTATAATTATTGCTACCAAAATTATTCCTATAAGCATTGTTGTTGAAATTATTATTTTTAATGAAGTTCACATCAACATGCTCTTCTTGAGCAACCAAAGAGGCTAAATGAACATTGTTTGGATCAATTGGAGCATGGCCATTCACAAGCATAGACATAATAGCATCAAGTCTATCACTCAAAGAGAATTTTCTTTACTTTTCTAGCTCTCTCGGTGTGCTATTCAGAATAATTTACCATCATATCACCAAGAACCTTTGTTGCTGCCCCCAAAGTCATGGACATAAAGGTTCCTCCATCAGCTGAATCCAGAAGGTTTCTTGAAGAAAAACTCAGACCTGCATAAAAGGTTTGGATGATCATCCAAGTAGTCAGTCCATGAGTGGGACAATTCTTTACTAAAGATTTAATTCTTTCCCAAGCTTTAGCAACATGCTCATTATCAAGTTGCTTAAGATTCATAATGCTACTTCTTAAATATATAATCTTAGCAGGAGGATAATATTTTCCAATGAAAGCATATATACATTTAGTCCAAGAATAAATACTATTTCTAGGCAAAGATAGCAACCATTCTTTAGCTCTTCCTCTCAAAGAGAAAGGAAATAATTTTAGTTTAATAATAGCCCCATCTGCATATTTATATTTTTGCATCTCACATAGTTCAACAAAATTATTAAGATGGGCAGCAGCATCATCAATACTAACACTAGAAAATTGCTCTCTCGTAACAAGGTTTAACAGGGCAGGCTTTATCTCATAAAGATCAGCAGTAGGAGCAGGTGGAGCAATAGGTGTGCTAATGAAATCATTTTTGTTGGTGCTAGTAAAGTCACACAACTTAGTGTTCTCAGGGGTAGTCATTTTAGCAAGACTAAAAGCAGGATAAAAGTAACAGCTAGAATACGAACTAATTTTTTTGTGTTTTTGATAAAGAGAAGAAAACAAGACAAAATAAAATAAACTAAGCAAAACTAAAACAAAGTAAAGAGATTGGAAGTGAGAGACCCCCTTCCAGAAATTATCTTCCTCCCCGGCAACGGCGCTAGAAAACTTGTTGATGGCTGACGTTGGTAAACCCCAAGATAAAGGTTGTGAAGAGTGCAACGGAAAGTTTTCCCTCAAAAAAGAAACCAAGGTTGAATCGACTAGTAGGAGGACAAGCAATTTCTGAAGGTTGATGCGGTTGGTGTGGTAGGGCGCACTACCGTTTCAGCAGCAACGTGGAACCTACACAACACAATCAATTCACTTTTCCCAACGAAGAAGTGAGGTTGTCAATCTCACCGGTTTTGTTGAACACAAAGAGGTTAAACGTATGGTGTGGAAAACAGTATGAGAACAATATCAAAACAGCAGTAGCAGTGTGAAAACAGTGGAATCAGTGTGAAAACAGTGGAAGAAGTGGTTCTATTATCAGTATTATGAGAAAATGGACCGGGGTCCACAGTTCACTAGAGGTATCTCTCCATAAAAGATAGCTAACCTGCGTGGTGAACAAATTACAGTTGGGCAATTGATAGATAATGAAACATGCATGACATGATGATTACTATGAGATTCATGCGGGCATTACAACAAGATACATAGACCATTATCCAACTACGTCTATGACTAATAATCCACCCTCCGAATATCATCCGAACAAACGTTGGGTATTAAGTTGCAAGCAACAAATAATCGCAGTAAGCAAAGTGTGTAATGTAAACAATGTAAACAAAATAATCATCATTGTTTTCTCCCTAATGGAAACAGCACATCCTCCATCTGTCACGTTTTTTTCACTCGAGCACAGATGCAAAGGAGGCATGAATCCCACTATCGAGCATAAATACTCCCTCTTGGAGTCACTAACATCTACTTGGCCAGAGCATCTACTAACAACGGAGCTCATGCAAGATCATAAATAACATACACATGAATACAACATGATAGATTGATAATTAAGAGACATATCATTCAATAATCATCGGATCCCAGCAAACACAACATGAACATTACAATAAGATGATCTCGATCATGTAGGGCAGCTCACGAGATCTAAACAAGAGGCATAAAGAGGAGAGAACAACAATCTAGCTACTGCTATGGACCCGTAGTCCAAGGATGAACTACTAACGCATCACTCCGGTAGGCGGGCATGGTGGTGTAGAGCCCTTCGGTGATGATTTTCCCTCTCGGTAGGGTGCCGGGGAGAACTCTAGAACCCTCCCGATCTCGGGTTGACGATGAAGGCGGCCTCGGGTGTTTTTCATCGAAAAGCGGTATATTTTTAGGGTTCACGCATCGGAGAGAATATATAGTCGAAAGGGCGATGGCGGTGGGTGACCGAGGGGCCCACACCACCCCCAGGCGCGGCTAGGGGGCGCCGCCTTATGGTGTGGCCCCCTGGTGGACCCCCTCCGAGCCTCTTCGGGACTCCGTGGAACCTTCAGGAATTCTAAGACTTCTGGGCTTCAAATTTTCCAATTCCGAGAATATTTTTAGAACAACTTTTCTGAAACTAAAAACAGCAGAAAACAGGAACTAGTTGTGTGGCATCTTGTCAATAGATTAGTCCCCGGAAATCGATAAAAACGACATAAAGTGTTAGTAAAACATGTAGCATATTGCATGAAAACAACATGGAACTTCAGAAATTAAGGATACGTTTATGACGTATCAAGCATGCGATCGAGTAAAAACTTACTTAAAACATAAGGTGAATCAAGAGCAACATCGGTGTTCAGAGTTGTACCTTTCCTTGTGGTGAAATGTAACATCGGAACCTTAGGATCAGTAGTCTTTCCCATGATGGATAATAAATTGCAGCGAACAATATAATTCTCAAGTGAGCTTACAAATAAAGTTATGCTCCCTGACAACAGCGCTAGAAAATAGTCTTGATGACCCACAAGTGTAGGAGATCGCAACAGTCTTCGAGGGTAAACATAGCCCAATTTATTGATTCGACACAATGGGAGCCAAAGAATATTTATAAGCTTTAGCAACTGAGTTGTCAATTCTGCTACACCTGAAAAGTGTCTTGCTTCACACAATTTATTAGTAGTAACGGTGATATAATGGCAGCAGTAGTTTAATAGTAACAGTAGCAGTAAAACATCAGTAGCAATGGTAACAACAAATGTAAACGAAGTAAGTAGCAGTGCTAAAAACACCATAGGCATAGGGATGGATGTACGAGCGTTGCATGAATGAGATTAACCATGTAATATAGGTAACAAAGGGCATCACAAATATATAAGAGAGAGAGAGAGTATCCAAGTCACAAACTATCATAGGCATGTTTCTCGGAAATTGTCGTACGTGCTTGCAATAAGAACTTGCACGACATCTTTTGTCCTACCATCCAATTGATGCGGGGCCAAAAAGGAAGTAATGGTAATTAAAGTACTTGTTCTACCAAGCACCAGAGCAAAGCATTAACATATGGTGGAAACATGTAATCCTAGAACTAGAGTTCATCCCTTCCGATATCACGACCTGTCACCTCTGGGTCTCGGGTTCCAAACAATAATAAGTGTATACAACTAGTAGATACAATCCAAAACAAAAATTATACTCATGAAAACATAACACGTTCATATCTAAAATCATGGCACTCGGGCCCTTAGTGACAAGCATTAAGCACTCCAAGTTGCAACAACGATAATAAACAACAATAGTGGATACTAGACATCAAGCCCTAACAATCTCGTGATCTATTACATAACTAATCTCATGCAATCCCTACCATCCCCTCTTCCTACAACAGAGAATTACTCTCACATCGAAGGGGGACTCATGGATGGTTGATGGAGAGGTGTTGGCAACGATGATGGCGACGATCCCCCTCCAATTCCCGTCTCGTCGGGGTGCCAGAACAGGAACTTCTGTCTCACGAACTAGGGTTTCGAGTGTCAGCGGAGCTGCGGTTCGTATTCGGGAAAATACTTCGGGTCTTCTCCGTTTCCGGGACGAAGGAGTATATATACCAAAGGGGGCCATGAGGGGTGGTCCCAGGTCCCCAGGCCCCCCAGGCGCTGCTAGGGGGCCGCGGCTGGCACCCCCCTGAGGGCCTAGTGTGTAACATCCCAGTGTTTGGGAGGTTATGAGGATCTAAATTTAATATGTGCATTTGTAGAGCATGCATCTAAAAGTACGGGAAATTTTGGCGCGAAAGTTTAAACACAGCAAAGTGACCAAAGTTTCACTTGACATGATGAAATAGGTCTAGTTCATCTAGTAAGGAGTACATTTGGAATGATCTTTATAACAAGTATATTAAGAAACCAAATCACTTGATAAGACAAACCATAATTGGTTATGATAAAAAACAAACTATCAATAACCCGAACCAGAAGTCTATAAGTGACTTGGGATAATTCGTTAGGTAATTACAACCAAAGAGGGGTGAGTATCCAAATCTCATAACTGATAATCATACTTTTAGAAATAAGTAATACACAACTTAACTATCATATCAACAGAGATGTTATCACCTATAAAACAACAACTTCCTAAGTTATCAATTCATTTCCACAACATCTCTATAAATCATCTCATAACTATTAGGTGAACCATCACAAGTACATACCAAATAATCAATAGAACACTACTGATACAAACCAGTGTTAACTCAAAAACCACAAGTGGAAAATGATATAATAATTGTATTAACATATTTATCGAATATGTACATATCTCATCAATCATAAAAGAAGTATCTACAAGAAGAAATAAAGCTTCTTCAACTAATGATAAACCTTGATCATTACATATGATAATCCCAAATCTCTATATCTGTATTATGAATAACAAAGTTAATAAAGTGATGAATATAAAGTAGATCATGACACCTGGGCGAACAAATAACAACTATGACAAAATTCATTAAACCTCAATAACTTTCACATGCTCATTGCTTCAATCATCTTATACAAGTGAACATATGAAATCTCAACACCTCAATGAACCATTTGATCAACTCAATATTAAGTCATCATTTCCATAGGCATTTCACACCTCTATTCAAATCTATCTTCAACAAATAAATTATCTTTGGATACAAGTATTGAGTAACAACAAGTTATAACCTCTATTAGAGGAATTGGATTGAAAGTTAAATAAAAACCAATCTTGTATGAGAAAAGTATCAACCTTATGGGAAGCAAAACAAGAGATGTATGGAATGATAATAAAAGCATGAATCAAATCATAATCTAGATCTTGTTAGTTTGGCTAGACCAATGTATCTTGTTTCCTCAATCTCCTCCAAGATATTCTGCAAGAGAAGAAACACAAGACAAGAGGAATTACCGCATGAAGATCTCCAAGAAGATTATTTAGAGTGTGCTTGAAGTGCTACTCTAATCTTCTATAAGAGTACTTGGAAACTCTTATATCTTGATAGGATCTTATTAAACCTCTTGAAATAGTATGATATTCCAATGTTAGTGCTATATAGAAGTAGTTTGGTAACAAGACTAATTACCTTGTTAACAGATCACTTTTGTATACTCAAACACTTGAGTGTCTTACACAAACAAACAGAAGATTGAATAACCTGGTACATCTCATCCTATAGTATATGAGTTGTAATTTGGAGGCAAGACTAGCTACCTTGTTAACAAATTCTTCTTGTATGCACATGGTAACTTGATGCCATTAAATAAACTCACATTCTTTTATAATCCTCTAAGTAAAATCCTTGCTTGGAGTTACTGGTTGTTTTCACCACAAGAGTGAGATAATTGATGATGGAATCCCAGAGAGGATCTTACTGGCAAGTGACAAATGTGATAACAAAGGATTAGTGGCAACTAGAGAGAGGAACCTCAAGGAACAGAAGACCACAAGAAGCAACACTGCCTCAGTAAGGGAATATAAGGAATTATTTAGTGAAGCATCAGGTGATATTAGAAGATCTTTAACTTCGATGCCTTGTCAAGCCCATCAGAAATGAGGACTCATAGTAATATCTTAAATGGAAATAATTATCAAGAATGAATTAATAACAAGCAATTGCATCCACATATGCTGATATGTGGAGGTAGATGAAAACAAGCTTAATACCTTGTTTTCCAGATCCTTTTCATACACAAGACTAATAGATAACAACAAAGATTCATCTGTAGGTAACCATGTAAATGATTACATGTTCTTAAACCAACATGGGATAACATCCATATTGGAACTTATGGGAAACAAGCAAATAAAATCCCAAAACCACTCATGCTCTCCACTTCATCAAGTACTAAAAAAACAATAAACATGGCTACACCCACTTAAGTAAAATGTCAACCAAACTTTCTAAGAATTTCAAATATGAACATAACAAAGTCACAAAAAGGAAAGCAAGTCCATTTGATATCCAACAACATTTGGGATGTCATAGAATAACATTCCCTATTTGTTGATTTTGTTACTATGCATAAAAAATCAAACACTATAAAGTAGTTTTCCAATTGTTTCCTAAATGACTTATACCTAAAAATTCTCAATGGAAAACATACCATTATATCCATAACATGTTAGTGGTGTTGTTTTCATGACATAGCATACACAAAGTAAATTTTAATTCATATGAATTTTCAATAGAGAGAAAATAAGAAAAACCACTTAATCTAGCACCTAAATAAAAAAATATATAAATATTCTTCAAATTCACCAAAATAAAACATGGTGAGATGTAAATTTTGATAAGGAGTTCAAATATAATTTTTACTAATTTTTCTGTTCACAAAAAGGCCCTGAAAACAAGAGATTCTTCTCAGTTTTAAAGACAGAGGGACTTATTTGTAAATTTCGGAAATTCCAGGGGGTTATAGAAAACGGACATTTCTTTTCTTTCTTTCTTCTTCAACCTCTGGCCAGAAGGCCAGAGGCGTGTGACCGCCTCCGACATCGCCGGGCCACCTTCTCCTCGCCGCCGTTCTGGGGTATAAAAGCGAGGGAGCCGTCCGCATCTGCTCCTCTCTATCTCAGTTCCCCTCTCTCTCGTTCTCTCTGTGGAAAACAAGCAAAAAACCCTAACCCTAACCGTACGGACCTCTGCTCGTCGCCGTCGTCTCCGTCCACGGCGAGCCTCCCCGATACCATCATCGGATGCGCCGGGATCCTCTCTACCAACACGCTGAGTCTAGCAAGTCGGGAAGATCGGAGTACGGAGAATTTCGTCGTTCTTTTCTTCTCTGCCGCCGGTCGCCGCGGAAGCGCACCGTCGCTCTGGAGCTCCTCGTGACCAATCAACGACACCAGCTCCTTCCTGGTGAGTTACCGCACCTCGTGGTGCCTTCGCTTTGGAGTTTCGTCTACAAAATCGTCGGATCGCCGGAGCCCGTGCCCCTCCGCCGCGCCATTGCTCGCCGCCGGCGAAGCCGTGACCTTATGGTCGAATCGCCGCTACCGTATGGTTGCCCGCGAACCCCTCTACCTAGTAGTGTACCCCAATTGAACCAATTCGCGAGAAATCACCCGATTTCTCACGGGATAGGGCCTCTGTGGCCATTGCTGACCTCAAGGTGACGTCAGCATGACGTCGTAAAGAATTTTCTTTTCTGTTTCTTTTATTTTTATTTAAAATCCGAATATGACAGGTGGGACCCACCTGTCAATTTAAATATTGGCAGAAAATTAATAAACCCTATTAATTCAATAACTTTTAATCTAATAATCAGAAAAATATAAATAAAATATAGAATTGTTTAGAAAAATATAATCTAAATGATTATCAACTTTTTAAAAGTATTTGATAAATTTTAAAAATTAATATTTTCTTTAATTAAATTAAATCATTTAAAATTGTGAAAAATAGGAAATAATTCATAAAATCAGAAAAATATAAGTTATATACCAAAATGCTTCAAATAATTCCTTATTTGACACTCTCTTAAAATCATGTTCCTTATTTGACACTAGAGAACATTTTGTTCCCTATATGACCTCTAGTCTTAATTTCTTTCCCTATATAACACTCTAGTGTATTTTGTACATATGAAAAGACCTTTTTACCCCCTATATACATAATGTGACCACAAATATCTACAAGATAATAGACGTGGACCAAGAAATCTGTCATGTATCATCTAGCTACGTACGGTGCATCTATTGCTTTTTTTCTGGATCGATCCATCCATTAAAGTTAGCTAGCATCCATTCGTTCATTTGCAGTAATAAAAGCTTGTAGAATGGCCGGTTCCAGAAATTAAAGCTATCTAGCATCCATTGAGGAATGATGTGGTGGCTGAAACCTAGATATGCTCACTTAGTATTAATCATCGTGACTGAACTAGTGTGCGTACCTAGCCAGGTTACGGCCGGAATGTATGCTACGCATGGAATCGAATCAAGCAGGCCTTGATTTGTACTAGTAGTAGTAGGATGTTGATCGCACAGACCATGCACGTGTGGACATGCCATTGAATCGTACGCAGCCTCCTCTCATGATCGCGCGTACTAGTAGGCGTGCACGTCAAACCAGATCGCGAACCTCTGTCACCGCTCGCTGCTGAAGGTGTGGGTAGGCTTCTGCACTGGAGAGTGATCTAAGTCACCTCGATCCCTAAGCAGGAAAAAATTATCTTGGGATGAGGACGCAATTAAACAAACTTCAAATTCATAAATCTAGCGCAACATCTGACTCGGAGAACAGCGGAGAAGGCCAGATTTTATAGGGGCCAGATTTTCCACATGGGTAAAATGGTCTTTTCACGGGTACAAAATGTACTAGAGTGTCATATAAGGGAAGAAATTAAGACCAGAGGTCATATAGGGAAGAAAATTTTCTCCGGTGTCAAATAAGGAACATGATTTTAAGAGAGTGTCAAATAAGGAATTCTCTCTATATGATGTTTACAAAGTCCTTTGACCAAGTTTTTATGTGTGCAATGTATTGCCTAATCATTTAATTCACTTAAAATTAATAAAATAATAATTTATTCAAATATTTTCAGAAAACATCGAATGATATATCAAATTAAAGAGGAAAGCATTTCCAATTCAAAAATGACAAACATAAAACATTTTGTTCAACTTATTAAATTTTTCCAAAAGGTATAATTGAATTCTGTAATATTCCATTATAATGAGAAATAACTGCCATAACATTATTTCCTTATTAATAAAAATCCTCATGTTTTCACACCTACTAAACCTATAATCACAAGTAATTAGCAAGTTTTGTGATGATAGAGTACTGGCATTAGTTCATCGTTTTCAAATAAAAACTTTTTCATTAACTCTACACCTGTGAAAATAAAATAAAATGTGTTTATTACTTTGTCAATAGTTGTTCTCCATGCACTAATGTCTTATTGCCTAAACAAGTAAGAAACACCTCTATACAAACATGATAACAATTATTTTCTAAGTAAAAGTGAAACACATGTAAGTCTAAAAGAACTAATAACCGCATCACCACAAGTGACGAAACATTTCACCTAAAACCTGTGTGATCAAGATATCGTAACAAACGTGGCTTACACTTGTAAGCTGGGGTATTTTCCAGGGTGTTACGCGAAGCATCTCATGACTATGCATGTATCATCTTGCCAATGTTTTCTGTAGTCCTTACCGGGACTACTTTGCTATCTTTCAGATGTCGGGATTTCCTACGAGACCCTTGAACCCGAAGACAGGAATTATTATGGTTATTTCCATCTCAGGCAAGTTCATCACTTGCTCATATCCTTTGAAGTACCTCATAACAAACTATTTGCAAAAATCCTATCGTATTACCACTTGTCCTCAAAAGAATGCATGATCCTATTTTTATAATAGTATGACTAATTGAATGACTACCCGAGTGGTAGTGTTCTGTTTGGTGGGCGGATGGAACCATGGTAAGATGAATAGGTCAAAGGAAGGTTCCATCTGCAAGGGAACGTATTACCTAGGATTAATCACAACTGCCGTCAGGATTCTTGCGCCGTAAATTCGCGTTAACCATGGGTCTTCTATGGGGGGAGTAAGTCAGTCGTGATACTTTTCTCGTTCGCATGTCAACGGGCTGCCAGAGACGTACGATGTAGGTTCTGCAGGACTACATGCACATGGGTGGGATCCCTTAATTCCCACGGACTCTGCGGGTCTATGATGGTCTGCCAGGGGCGCGTAGATATCCATCGTGAGGGGTGGAATCAGGCGTCCAACCTGCTGGCAGAAATGGGTGGGCATGCGTTGTGCGGAGAAGCACGGTTTGGCTTGGACCAACAACCCGGCCCCACACCTGAGTGGGAGTGGACAGGATCTCGAGCCTGGTTGTACAACATGGTCTTGGTCGTCCATGGGTAAAGTAACGCACCTCTGCAGAGTGTAAAAGGATGTGACATGTTACCCCTTATTCCGGGAAGGAGCTGCGAACGCCGCAGGAAAGGTAACTCCATGAAAGTTCTAGTCCTGTGAAGATCTGGCGGGCATAGTCTTCAGAATTAAAAGCAACCTCTTGAAGAAAGATTTACAAAAACCTTGCATTAGCTTATGACTCTTTTGAGTCTAAAGCTGTAGTTAGTGCATCAAACTACCCACTATATATCATGAGCTTGCTGAGTAACGCTCGTTACTCATTCGTTCCCGTTTGACCCCCTCCTTAGAGTAGAAGCCTATGGAAGTCGTCATCGTGAAGCCATCGTTACCTCATGAAGCTAGGTGGAGTCTTGTACTACTTAGCTAGTAAAGCATCGTCATCAACAACGCTGGTGGAGGAGAAGCTATCAAGGTGTAGGTGGAGTCCATTCTTGGATTTAGCTGTTACAAGCCATAGATTAGGGCTGGCATCAGCCGTAGTAGATTTAGTTCTAAGCTAGAGTTCTTCTCTAGCTTGGAGCTTCGAATTGTTCTTCTGATGTTTAATTTGCTGAGATCTTATTTGATCTCAAAGAGATTATCGAGATTTTGTAATGAAGTTTGTATCCTATAGTTTTGCCTGGACCCGCTGTGTTTCTGTTGTACTACTCTGAGGGATGTAATAATCACGGATAAGTCCTTCTGTGAGTATTATGTCATCGACTTGCGCACTACACATGCAGTGGTGTGCTGGGTCACCACAGATGGTATCAGAGCGAAGCGACCTTAGGTCTAAAACCTTTTAGGAGATCTGTAGGTTGGTAAAGATTATAGGAAGCCATCTCATCTAAACCACACTTCCTACAACTATGATGATCATCCACTTGAGAATGATACGATCATACTTGTATAGAATCTTCTTACTCAACTTGAGTAAAGATACTTATCTATTTTCTTAATACCTAGGTATGAATAGTTAGAGGTCTACCATGTGTTAGTGTTATTGAGAAAAAGAGTGTTCTGACATAGTCAGAAATGATTAAGTCACATATATGATTACCCCATTCTAGGAACTTATAGGATGGAGTAGAACATGGTATAGCGTAAGCATAGGAGTCATTAAGTAGGGATATTTCAGAATCATGAAGAGTCAATAGACCATGGTAACTATGGGGTAAATACCATACCCTCAGTTATCAAGTCTAGAGGTGAATCATGGTAGTATGGTATAGTGTAGAATTAGGATAAATCATAAGCATTGATGGAAGCTACATTAATGCTCCGAAGGCGTGATCAACAACATGAAGGATCAACAGATGCCACGAGAAGCCTATCATAGTGAAGATTAAGTGATTTAGTTGTCATGGTACTTAGTTCTATTTGGAAACAAGTTAAAGAACAACTACCATAGGCTCATTTTGTCTTGGTGTATTCCATTTGCAGTAAGGCATGCAATTGGAGTAATTACCGAGGCAAAGAGTGGTTGTGTAGTATAGGATTAAAGGGTACTATATATCATACTTGTAGTGTATAGCATTTAAGAGTCTTGGTACTTGAGATGTTTTACTCTAAGTATCTTTACCTCACAGGCTTTTGATGCATGAGTGATAACTGCATTTGGGATTTATTGGATCTTATTTGGATCTTTGATTGACTAGATCTGTACATAAAGATTGAACTTGATGTGCAAATGCATGTGCAAACAGTGAGTTCTATCTTGATGTTACTGGTCTAGAGGGTATAGGATTAGTATGAGAGCGTTCTGAGTTATCAGCAGTTGGAAACAATAACAAAAGCTCTCGAAGACTAGGAAGTCAAGAAGGCAGCAGACAATGAAGCCACTGATGTGAATGGACCACATTCCACATCTGGTTTGGAGTTGATAAAATATTTCATCAACACATGGAGATATACCACAAGTGATACTGAGAAAATCACATGATTGGCTAAATCCGAGAAGGAAATATGTAAAAGATCAGTAAGTCAACTCATAGAGTCACCCTGTAGAAGTCAAAACCCAAAGATATAGAAGGACCATAGGAAGTAACCAGTGGAACAGGTTATAGTCACCTATAGGAAAGAGTTAAAAACTCGAGGAAACTCAAAGATATTTTTACTAATAATTTAGTCTAAATCAATGTACACTATGTTGTACAAGTTTATTTGAGTAGTATTCCTCTTGAGACCATTATATTCAACCAAATTGAAATCTAACCATAGACAATATCCAGTGTACAGGAAGAATCATATTGGGTATTCATCACCTGGTGGATATACCAAAGGTTCTTCAGAAAGTTCTGAGAGGTAGGAACCACACCTATTCATCGGAGAATTAAAATGGGTATCCACTATATGGTGGAAATACCATGTGTTCTTTGTAAGACCATTAGGAAGGCCTAGTAACAAAACAAAGTTGTCATAGCAACAGGATAAGTATTAGATCATTACGAGAGACAGTGGAAGGTGAACAATCCAGACAAGAGGCTACACATGCCAAGGTCAACACAAAAAACAGATGTGAAGATTCAACGGTCTACAGAAATTCTCTCAACCTATCATTACGTGAGAGAGGTTGAACTTCGGGACGAAGTTCTTGTTAAGGGGGAGATACTGTAACATCCCAGTGTTTGGGAGGTTATGAGGATCTAAATTTAATATGTGCATTTGTAGAGCATGCATCTAAAAGTACGGGAAATTTTGGCGCGAAAGTTTAAACACAGCAAAGTGACCAAAGTTTCACTTGACATGATGAAATAGGTCTAGTTCATCTAGTAAGGAGTGCATTTGGAATGATCTTTATAACAAGTATCTTAAGAAACCAAATCACTTGATAAGACAAACCATAATTGGTTATGATCAAAAACAAACTATCAATAACCTGAACCACAAGTCTATAAGTGACTTGGGATAATTCGTTAGGTAATTACAACCAAAGAGGGGTGAGTATCCAAATCTCATAACTGATAATCATACTTTTAGAAATAAGTAATACACAACTTAACTATCATATCAACAGAGATGTTATCACCTATAAAACAACAACTTCCTAAGTTATCAATTCATTTCCACAACATCTCTATAAATCATCTCATAACTATTAGGTGAACCATCACAAGTACATACCAAATAATCAATAGAACACTACTGATACAAACCAGTGTTAACTCAAAAACCACAAGTGGAAAATGATATAATAATTGTATTAACATATTTATCGAATATGTACATATCTCATCAATCATAAAAGAAGTATCTACAAGAAGAAATAAAGCTTCTTCAACTAATGATAAACCTTGATCATTACATATGATCATCCCAAATCTCTATATCTGTATTATGAATGACAAAGTTAATGAAGTGATGAATATAAAGTAGATCATGACACCTGGGAGAACAAGTAACAACTATGACAAAATTCATTAAACCTCAATAACTTTCACATGCTCATTGCTTCGATCATCTTATACAAGTGAACATATGAAATCTCAACACCTCAATGAACCATTTTATCAACTCAATATTAAGTCATCATTTCCATAGGCATTTCACACCTATATTCAAATCTATCTTCAACAAATAAATTATCTTTGGATGCAAGTATTGAGTAACAACAAGTTATAACCTCTATTAGAGGAATTGGATTGAAAGTTAAATAAAAACCAATCTTGTATGAGAAAAGTATCAACCTTATGGGAAGCAAAACAAGAGATGTATGGAATGATAATAAAAGCATGAATCAAATCATAATCTAGATCTTGTTAGTTTGGCTAGACCAATGTATCTTGTTTCCTCAATCTCCTCCAAGATATTCTGCAAGAGAAGAAACACAAGACAAGAGGAATTACCGCATGAAGATCTCCAAGAAGATTATTTAGAGTGTGCTTGAAGTGCTACTCTAATCTTCTATAAGAGTACTTGGAAACTCTTATATCTTGATAGGATCTTATTAAACCTCTTGAAATAGTATGATATTCCAATGTTAGTGCTATATAGAAGTAGTTTGGTAACAAGACTAATTACCTTGTTAACAGATCACTTTTGTATACTCAAACACTTGAGTGTCTTACACAAACAAACAGAAGATTGAATAACCTGGTACATCTCATCCTATAGTATATGAGTTGTAATTTGGAGGCAAGACTAGCTACCAAATTCTTCTTGTATGCACATGGTAACTTGATGCCATTAAATAAACTCACATTCTTTTATAATCCTCTAAGTAAAATCCTTGCTTGGAGTTACTGGCTGTTTTCACCACAAGAGTGAGATAATTGATGATGGAATCCCAGAGAGGATCTTACTGGCAAGTGACAAATGTGATAACAAAGGATTAGTGGCAACTAGAGAGAGGAACCTCAAGCAACAGAAGACCACAAGAAGCAACACTGCCTCAGTAAGGGAATATAAGGAATTATTTAGTGAAGCATCAGGTGATATTAGAAGATCTTTAACTTCGATGCCTTGTCAAGCCCATCAGAAATGAGGACTCATAGTAATATCTTAAATGGAAATAATTATCAAGAATGAATTAATAACAAGCAATTGCATCCACATATGCTGATATGTGGAGGTAGATGAAAACAAGCTTAATACCTTGTTTTCCAGATCCTTTTCATACACAAGACTAATAGATAACAACAAAGATTCATCTGTAGGTAACCATGTAAATGAAAACATGTTCTTAAACCAACATGGGATAACATCCATATTGGAACTTATGGGAAACAAGCAAATAAAATCCCAAAACCACTCATGCTCTCCACTTCATCAAGTACTAAAAAAACAATAAACATGGCTACACCCACTTAAGTAAAATGTCAACCAAACTTTCTAAGAGTTTCAAATATGAACATAACAAAGTCACAAAATGAAAGCAAGTCCATTTGATATCCAGCAACATTTGGGATGTCATAGAATAACATTCCCTATTTGTTGATTTTGTTACTATGCATAAAAAATCAAACACTATAAAGTAGTTTTTACCAATTGTTTCCTAAATGACTTATACCTAAAAATTCTCAATGGAAAACATACCATTATATCCATAACATGTTAGTGGTGTTGTTTTCATGACATAGCATACACAAAGTAAATTTTAATTCATATGAAATTTCAATAGAGAGAAAATAACAAAAACCACTTAATCTAGCACCTAAATAAAAAAAATATAAATATTCTTCAAATTCACCAAAATAAAACATGGTGAGATGTAAATTTTGATAAGGAGTTCAAATATAATTTTTACTAATTTTTCTGTTCACAAAAAGGCCCTGAAAACAAGAGATTCTTCTCAGTTTTAAAGGCAGAGGGACTTATTTGTAAATTTCGGAAATTCCAGGGGGTTATCGAAAATGGACATTTCTTTTCTTTCTTTCTTCTTCAACCTCTGGCCAGAAGGCCAGAGGCGTGTGACCGCCTCCAACATCACCGGGCCACCTCCTCCTCGCCGCTGTTCTGGGGTATAAAAGCGAGGGAGCCGTCCGCATCTGCTCCTCTCTCTCTCAGTTCCCCTCTCTCTCGTTCTCTCTGTGGAAAACAAGCAAAAAACCCTAACCCTAACCGTACGGACCTCTGCTCGTCGCCGTCGTCTCCGTCCACGGCGAGCCTCCCCGATACCATCATCGGATGCGCCGGGATCCTCTCTACCAACACGCTGAGTCTAGCAAGTCGGGAAGATCGGAGTACGGAGAATTTCGTCGTTCCTTTCTTCTCTGCCGCCGGTCGCCGCGGAAGCGCACCATCGCTCTGGAGCTCCTCGTGACCAATCAACGACACCAGCACCTTCCTGGTGAGTTACCGCACCTCGTGGTGCCTTCGCTTTGGAGTTTCGTCTACAAAATCGTCGGATCGCCGGAGCCCGTGCCCCTCCGCCGCGCCATTGCTCGCCGCCGGCGAAGCCGTGAGCTTAATACCTTGTTTTCCAGATCCTTTTCATACACAAGACTAATAGATAACAACAAAGATTCATCTGTAGGTAACCATGTAAATGATTACATGTTCTTAAACCAACATGGGATAACATCCATATTGGAACTTATGGGAAACAAGCAAATAAAATCCCAAAACCACTCATGCTCTCCACTTCATCAAGTACTAAAAAAACAATAAACATGGCTACACCCACTTAAGTAAAATATCAACCAAACTTTCTAAGAGTTTCAAATATGAACATAACAAAGTCACAAAAAGGAAAGCAAGTCCATTTGATATCCAACAACATTTGGGATGTCATAGAATAACATTCCCTATTTGTTGATTTTGTTACTATGCATAGAAAATCAAACACTATAAAGTAGTTTTACCAATTGTTTCCTAAATGACTTATACCTAAAAATTCTCAATGGAAAACATACCATTATATCCATAACATGTTAGTGGTGTTGTTTTCATGACATAGCATACACAAAGTAAATTTTAATTCATATGAAATTTCAATAGAGAGAAAATAACAAAAACCACTTAATCTAGCACCTAAATAAAAAAAATATAAATATTCTTCAAATTCACCAAAATAAAACATGGTGAGATGTAAATTTTGATAAGGAGTTCAAATATAATTTTTACTAATTTTTCTGTTCACAAAAAGGCCCTGAAAACAAGAGATTCTTCTCAGTTTTAAAGACAGAGGGACTTATTTGTAAATTTCGGAAATTCCAGGGGGTTATCGAAAATGGAAATTTCTTTTCTTTCTTTCTTCTTCAACATCTGGCCAGAAGGCCAGAGGCGTGTGACCGCCTCCGACATCGCCGGGCCACCTCCTCCTCGCCGCCGTTCTGGGGTATAAAAGCGAGGGAGCCGTCTGCATCTGCTCCTCTCTCTCTCAGTTCCCCTCTCTCTCGTTCTCTCTGTGGAAAACAAGCAAAAAACCCTAACCCTAACCGTACGGACCTCTGCTCGTCGCCGTCGTCTCCGTCCACGGCGAGCCTCCCCGATACCATCATCGGATGCGCCGGGATCCTCTCTACCAACACGCTGAGTCTAGCAAGTCGAGAAGATCGGAGTACGGAGAATTTCGTCGTTCCTTTCTTCTCTGCCGCCGGTCGCCGCGGAAGCGCACCATCGCTCTGGAGCTCCTCGTGACCAATCAACGACACCAGCACCTTCCTGGTGAGTTACCGCACCTCGTGGTGCCTTCGCTTTGGAGTTTCGTCTACAAAATCGTCGGATCGCCAGAGCCCGTGCCCCTCCGCCGCGCCATTGCTCGCCGCCGGCGAAGCCGTGACCTTATGGTCGAATCGCCACTACCGTATGGTTGCCCGCGAACCCCTCTACCTAGTAGTGTACCCCAATTGAACCAATTCGCGAGAAACCACCCGATTTCTCACGGGATAGGGCCTCTGTGGCCATTGCTGACCTCAAGCTGACGTCAGCATGACGTCGTAAAGAATTTTCTTTTCTGTTTCTTTTATTTTTATTTAAAATCCGAATATGACAGGTGGGACCCACCTGTCAATTTAAATATTGGCGGAAAATTAATAAACCCTATTAATTCAATAACTTTTAATCTAATAATCAGAAAAATATAAATAAAATATAGAATTGTTTAGAAAAATATAATCTAAATGATTATCAACTTTTTAAAAGTATTTGATAAAGTTTAAAAATTAATATTTTCTTTAATTAAATTAAATCATTTAAAATTGTGAAAAATAGGAAATAATTCATAAAATCAGAAAAAATATAAGTTATATACCAAAATGCTTCAAATGATAAATGCAACTCATATATGATGTTTACAAAGTCCTTTGACCAAGTTTTTATGTGTGCAATGTATTGCCTAATCATTTAATTCACTTAAAATTATTAAAATAATAATTTATTCAAATATTTTCAGAAAACATCGAATGATATATCAAATTAAAGAGGAAAGCATTTCCAATTCAAAAATGACAAACATAAAACATTTTGTTCAACTTATTAAATTTTTCCAAAAGGTATAATTGAATTCTGTAATATTCCATTATAATGAGAAATAACTGCCATAACATTATTTCCTTATTAATAAAAATCCTCATGTTTTCACACCTACTAAACCTATCATCACAAGTAATTAGCAAGTTTTGTGATGATAGAGTAGTGGCATTAGTTCATCGTTTTCAAATAGACACTTTTTCATTAACTCTACACCTGTAAAAATAAAATAAAATGTGTTTATTACTTTGTCAATAGTTGTTCTCCATGGACTAATGTCTTATTGCCTAAACAAGTAAGAAACACCTCTATACAAACATGATAACAATTATTTTCTAAGTAAAAGTGAAACCCATGTAAGTCTAAAAGAACTAATAACCGCATCACCACAAGTGATGAAACATTTCACCTAAAACCTGTGTGATCAAGATATCGTAACAAACGTGGCTTACACTTGTAAGCTGGGGTATTTTCCAGGGTGTTACGCGAAGCATCTCATGACTATGCATGTATCATCTTGCCAATGTTTTCTGTAGTCCTTACCGGGACTACTTTGCTATCTTTCAGATGTCGGGATTTCCTACGAGACCCTTGAACCCGAAGACAGGAATTATTATGGTTATTTCAATCTCAGGCAAGTTCATCACTTGCTCATATCCTTTGCAGTACCTCATAACAAACTATTTGCAAAAATCCTATCATATTACCACTTGTCCTCAAAAGAATGCATGATCCTATTTTTTTATAATAGTATGACTAATTGAATGACTACCCGAGTGGTAGTGTTCTGTTTGGTGGGCGGATGGAACCATGGTAAGATGAATAGGTCAAAGGAAGGTTCCATCTGCAAGGGAACGTATTACCTAGGATTAATAACAACTGTCGTCAGGATTCTTGCGCCGTAAATTCGCGTTAACCATGGGTCTTCTATGGGGGGAGTAAGTCAGCCGTGATACTTTTCTCGTTCGCATGTCAACGGGTTGCCAGAGACGTACGTTGTAGGTTCTGCGGGACTACATGCACATGGGTGGAATCCCTTAATTCCCACGGACTCTGCGGGTCTATGATGGTCTGCCAGGGGCGCGTAGATATCCATCGTGAGGGGTGGAATCAGGCGTCCAACCTGCTGGCAGAAATGGGTGGGCATGCGTTGTGCGGAGAAGCACGGTTTGGCTTGGACCAACAACCGGGCCCCACACCTGAGTGGGAGTGGACAGGATCTCGAGCCTGGTTGTGCAACATGGTCTTGGTCGTCCATGGGTAAAATAACGCACCTCTGCAGAGTGTAAAAGGATGTGACATGTTACCCCTTGTTCCGGGAAGGAGCTGCGAACGCCGCAGGAAAGGTAACTCCATGAAAGTTCTAGTCCTGTGAAGATCTGGCGGGCATAGTCTTCAGAATTAAAAGCAACCTCTTGAAGAAAGATTTACAAAAACCTTGCATTAGCTTATGACTCTTTTGAGTCTAAAGCTGTAGTTAGTGCATCAAACTACCCACTATATATCATGAGCTTGCTGAGTAACGCTCGTTACTCATTCGTTCCCGTTTGACCCCCTGCTTAGAGTTGAAGCCTATGGAAGTCGTCATCGTGAAGCCATCATTACCTCATGAAGCTAGGTGGAGTCTTGTACTACTTAGCTAGTAAAGCATCGTCATCAACAACGCTGGTGGAGGAGAAGCTATCAAGGTGTAGGTGGAGTCCATTCTTGGATTTAGCTGTTACAAGCCATAGATTAGGGCTGGCATCAGCCGTAGTAGATTTAGTTCTAAGCTAGAGTTCTTCTCCAGCTTGGAGCTTCGAATTGTTCTTCTGATGTTTAATTTGCTGAGATCTTCTTTGATCTCAAAGAGATTCTCGAGATTTTGTAATGAAGTTTGTATCCTATAGTTTTGCCTGGACCCGCTGTGTTTCTGTTGTACTACTCTGAGGGATGTAATAATCACGGATAAGTCCTTCTGTGAGTATTATGTCATCGACTTGCGCACTACACATGCAGTGGTGTGCTGGGTCACCACATAGTGGCCCTCCTCCAGGCTCCAGCCGTCCTTCAGACTTCGGGAGTCTTCTGGGGGAAAATAATTTTCTGCCATTTTCTGAGGAAATTGATTTTCTACACAAAACTAAACACCAAAGCTTATTTCGCTGAAAACAATGTTAGTCCGTGTTAGTTTGATCCAAATCGTGCAAATGGGAATAACAAGAACAATGGTTGGAAAAGTATATATGTTTGCAATGTATCACGAAACATCGGCTAAGTGATGATGAAAAGCAATTAAACGAGGTTGTGATCAATGTAAAGAATGGACCGAGGACCATAATTTCACTAGTGGTTCCGCTCCATAAAGCAATACACATGTTGGGTAAAAAAATTATACCTAGGCAACTGAAAAATCATGAGGGCATAACAATGCTATTATGACAAGATATAGTTCACGGTTTCTAATCATGCAGGCATTACGTCGTGACATATAGACCTCTATCCAGTATGCATCTATATCTAATAGTCCACCTAAATAAAGTTGTCGAGCAAATCACTCTGGTATTAAGTTGCGAGCAACAGACAATTGCATTAAGATCAATACTTAATGTAAGCAATAATTCTCATCATACAAACAAGAACATTGTTGCTCTCTCCTTAGTGGCAACATCACATCCTTCCCCATGCACGTTTCTGTCACTCGAACCTAGGAAACAATGAGGCATGGACCCACTGTCTAGCATAAAGCTACCGCTTGGAAATGCATACAACAACTTGGCCAAATAAGCAATACACATCGGAGAGTGTGCAAGAATACATTAAAACACTAACATGATATAAGTGAAACTCAAATAAAATACATGAACATACTGATAATAATTTCATGATTCATCGGATACCAGCAAACATAAATATATAAATTACATTAAAACGATCTTGATCGTGTTAGGAAGCTCACAAGACCATGGCATGATAGTACAAAGAGAAGGGTTCGTCATCTAGTTACTGCTATGGACCCGTAGTCCAAGAATGAACTACTCAAGCATCACCGGGGAGGCAGACATGGTGATGAAGAAGTCTCCAGAGACGATTTCCCCCTCCGACAGGGTGCCGGAATGGGACTCCAGAAGCCCTAGATTGGACTTTCTAGGCGACGACGCCTCTATACCCGTTTCGTGGAAAGTTTTCCTCCCTCTAGGGTTTTGGGGCAAAAGAAAATTTATAGGAAAAGAGGCAGTGTAACATCCCAAGTATGAAAATACCCCTAGAATGTTTGTTTTCCTGTTTAATTAAAGTATTGCATCATGTCATCATGTTGATCTACTTGTTTGCATTGTTTACTATTTGTTTTGCATCTGTTCTTAATTGTTTTCACATTTGAAATTCAACTTATTTCCAAACATTATTTCATACTTGCTCTGTTACAACCTTTTAAATAAAAATCTCAAATAAAAACAACCCACTTGTTTTCATATTATTCCATATTGATCAACTAATAAAATGGTGCTTTTTATTTCAATTAATTAATTCCAATGTGGTTTCAAATTCAAAGCAAATCATCAACAGCACCTAATTTGAAAGTTATAAACGTACCAAACAAATCATAATCACAATTGTTCTATTTAGTCAATAGGGGTCACCCTAATAAAAACCTTGTTTTCAATATTAATTCATTAATTAACAAATTCTTCAAATTCAAACCATTTTGCAAAACAGCAACTAACTTTGATTTTTTTCAAAAAACCAAGTTGGCATTTGGTAGATGTTGAGCTAACAATCCCACATGAATTTTCCCTAAATTTTTAAAACTCAAAACCCTATCAATTGCTTCCATTTTCTATTTGCTACAAAAAAAAACAGAAAAGCAGAAAATAGAAAAAAAAAAAGAAAAACAGCGCGCAGCAACTAGCCTAGCACCGCCAGCCCACCCTCCTAGCGCGACCCAGCCCGCTAGCACCGCGCGTACCGGTTCGACGATCTAACCCGTCGTCCTCCTCGTGTACGGCGCGCATCCGCGCGTGCCACGGCGGCACGGCGTCGCCTCCGACGGCCAGGAGACCACCTAGCCCCCTATAAGACCCCTAGGGCAGCGCGCCGCAAGCCCTAGAACCCTAGACCACTGTTTCCCTCGAGGCCGCCGCCGTTACCCTCTCATCTCGCCGCGTTCCTTCCCCTCTGTCCGCTCGCCGGAGAAATTTCTCTGAACCCGCCATGGCCACGTCCACCTAGCCGCGCCTCCCACCTTCCTAGCTGTCGGAATCGAAACACCACCTTCCCCTCCTCCGTTTAAACACCCTAGCTACATCGGAGACCCGCGGAATCGACGCCGCCATCGTCGACATCGCCTCCGGCCACCGTGGCGCCATTTCTGAACAATTGCTCGCCGTCGTCGCTGTCATACCTCTCGTCGTGATCCAGCTGCGGGAATCGCTCCGCCACTTCTTCCTCAACCTTGTGGACACCCGCACGAGCCCAGAGGTCTTCTGTAGCAGCGCCGCCGTCCACGCCGCTGTCGCCTCACCGTCGAGTTTTCCCCACGGCAACCTCCCGGTGAGTAGTCTTGGTCCTCCTCCTTCCTCTCTGTGCGCACGCGTCCGTGCACGCAACACCACCACCCCAGCACAGCACATCGAGCGCATCAACGCGACGGTGATCGCCGCCGGTGAGTTCTTCTCTGTCGAGTTGCAGCGAGCGCGAGTTTCAGTTAAATTCAGATAGCGTTTCTGAACCTTAACCTTGTTGCAAAGGTGTTACTGACAACGAACTGAAAACAGCGCAGCGGTAGCAGGCAGTGCAGCGCAAGGGCAGGTCCAGGGATTGAGCCCTGGCTCCCGCACGGGATAAAAATCCCATCTTTTTTTCCACCACAGCGCTGACAGGGAGGGCCCCCTGTCAGCCACTCACTAGCCACGCAAGCCCACAGTGCCCTGGGCCCCCCTGGCAGTGCCTAGGGTAGGGTACCGTGCGGTGTAAAATGTTTTTTTGAACCTTTCTATTTTTAAATCAAGGTCCTTTTATTTAACAGATTGGTCCCTGGTTTTAAAAACCTAATAACTTTAGTTTTATAACTCTAATTAATCAAAATAAAATATGTGTGCTGATCTAAATTTAATTATCTACCTATTGGTATCATTTGTTTCCTGTTTTGAATTTTCAAAATGCAATTCAAATTTGAATTCAAATAATTCAATTGTAATTTGCAACAATTTATAAATAATTCATACTAATTCCAAATAATGCAAATAAAATATGTTTTCCATGCTATTTCAAATAACCTTTTCAGATATAAATTTTGTTTCATGGTTTGAATAATTTAAATTGCCTAAATACTTTAGTCCTTGTTTAATTCATTTAAATTTTGCTAAAATCTTAACTTGCTCAAAATAAATTATTTTTGAACATGCAAAATATGTTTTCAAATTAGAAAAGTATGAACTTTTAAAATATGAATTTGAATTTATGTTTTGAATAAATAAAAATTCAAATAATATTCAAACTTGTTTTAAATTCAATTAAAACTTGTTTAATATTGTTTAAGTCATAATAAATTCATCTTAACTCCTTTTTCAAAATTTGAAACATGTAATCCAACTAAAATTTGGTATTCTTTTCAAATATGAATTTTTTTATTTGTTTTGAACACTTTAAATTGATGAAAACAACAACTGCTTGTGTGACATGTTTAAGTAACCCAAAATTTCCACATTTAATAAATAATTTCCAAACTTGTTAAATTCCTTTTTCACTTGCATCTATTGTTGTTATTTTGTTGTTATCATCATGCATGCATCATGCTAAGCAAACTTTCACATGGTAATAAATTGTAGATCAATTGTTTCCACTTAATTCATGGACCTTTTCATATGCAACTCAAAATTGCATATGGGTCCATTTAAATTGTGTTACCATGTCACTTAGTTTATTTTGATGCCTCTATCAAATTGACATGCATCATCCCATGATTGTGCACTATGCCATGAAATTGATTGTTTATATTTCTGCCTTGTTTGTTTGCTTCTTCTCGAATAGACGACGACGTTGAGACAGACGATCTTTACAGCACCCCTTCTGAGGATCTAGCTCAGTACCCGGCTGCTGAGTTTGCAGGCAAGTTATCACTCACATGAACCATTGTGTTCCTTTCAACATTGGTTACCGATACTTTCCGTTGTCTATTTCTGCTAGCCTTAGTGGTAGTTGTTTCTGTTACGAACCTATCACATGAATCCCTTAACCCTGATATTGCCTCACCACCACTCCTACAACCCCATTGATTGAGCCAGTGTCTTACTAGCATGCTTAGGTTGTTTTGCTCGAGTCTGTTACCCGTTACTTTCAGTTACTATATCTTTATTATGTTCTGGGGGCTCGATGTTTAATCAATCAATCATGCTAATGTTATTGTTAATAATAATTCGATGATAAGGCACCGGCAGGAGGCCCTGTGTGGTTTTGAGGCCTGCTAGTGTCGACCCTAATAGGAAAAGGGTCTTGTCTACTGATCCATGATGAGCGCACTACCCGCATGTGGGAAGCGAGTATGGGCGCCCCCCTCAATTTGATTCGATTCGCATCTCGTCCAAATCGCCTCATTTAGTTCGTGTTTTCCATTTGCCGCATGCATGTTTTTGCGAGCCCAGCGCAGGGTGGAACTTTCGTAGTCGGCATATAGGGGGACACGTTCTTAGAGTGCTATGAGGGTCCATTTTCTTATGGGCTCGATTAGCCGTGCGCCCAAGGTGCTTTGGGCTTGATGCGGAGAAGAGTTGAGTTGTGTTGAGTGCCCCGCTTGGTGGAAGGGCCTTTCCATCTGGCGGGTTATTCATACGTGTACGGACAAATTGGTGCAACCCTGCAGGGATAATCTTCTCGAGAAGCCGTGTTTTCCGCGGTTATGGTTAACTTGGTGAAAGTACTGGCTAACAAGTACTCAGGACAACTTAAACCTAATGATTCACAATCTCACACCCAATGATTAACAACTTGACTAGTAATAAGATTATTGACACAACAACTTGATTCATCTTTAATCCAACGGTGTGAGTTATCCTCGGATTGCTTCTTTGGATAAGGGGCGAGATCCAGGATGGGTTTGTTTGAAGTTATCTTCCAGTTGGTTACAATACTCGATCTTATCTCCTTTCTGTTAGCCGGAAGTGGTAGAATCTCTGTAGTTGGTTAGTGCAGCCAGTTGCAGCATCTTTCATATCCCCTCTCTTCCGTTGCACCCAAGGCATCTGTGCTTGGTGTTGACGGGTTACACTTTGGTGAACTGTGAGTCTTGCTTGTCGGTACGTCTATGTACTGACCCCTTTGGGGCTGTGGTTTCCTCAGACTACGCTTACGAGGATCCAGGTGACGGCTACTACGTGGAGTTTGACGAGGCTGCTGACGAGTAGGTAGCGGACCCGGGCAGGATCCGAGACTACGTGGATGGGCTCCGTCTTTATTTCAGTTTCCGGCTTCTTAAGCCTATTGGTATTTGTCTGTACTCAGACCCCTTTGAATGCTTCCGCTGAGATGTAATGATGTTATGTTGGGACATGTGTCCTCTGGATGATTGTATTTGCTATCTCTGCTCTAGTGAGAGCTATTTGCAACTTATTTCAATCTTTTGTGTCTTAGAGATATGTTGTGCTATCATTCTGTTACAAACCGTTGACGTACCATGTGTGTATGGTATGAAGTACGTCAATGGTAGTGTCCTGATTTCTATGGAATGGTTTACGTCGACGCTGAACAGATAGGGGTTGGTTGTCACACATACGTGTGTTGGCCTACTCGTAAGAGGACGCGGGTGCCGGTAAGCCCCGTAATCCAATCTACTACTGTTCAACGGAACGGCGAGTATCCTTTAGAAGTCTGGGTGCGACAAATGGTATCAGAGCCTGTCTGCCTGTATGATCCCTTTTTACTGGTCGCAGTTGAGTCTAGAAACTATTTTGTAGCTATATAGGAAAAATGAAACGTGAGAGTAGGAATTCTACCATTTTTCTTCTTTCCCCACCCACCCACCCTTTTCTGGTAAGGAAGTGCAACGTTGTTTTCTCTTCTCACCTAAACTTTCAAGTTAGGATTTCACGTGTTTTGGGTTCTGCGTAGTACCTCAGGAGTTTTTGGTCTCGTGTTTCCCGATGTTGCTTCAATATCCTGTTCTTTTCAACATCCTTTTCATCCGTTGAACCTTGTTGTTGCTTTCCACTTCAGTTCTCTACCGGCGTCTAATCAAAACCTCCCAAATCATCTGCAGATGGATCTCAGGTTCTACCCGCAGGTGGTTCGGATGACTCGTTGCGATAGCACTGCCTGTTATCCGGAGATGCTGAGAGACATGGTCACGTATCTGGGGTTCCATTGGGCACCAGAGTACCAGGTCTACGAGCAGCAGCGAGAGTTTGACCAGACCTACTACCAGGCTATCGTCTACATTCTGTCAGATGATGGCATGAGCGTTGTCCACCGCTACGAGGCAGTAGGTTCCATAGTGGATATGGCCGTGCAGCAGGCAGCTTACGTGAGTCTCACCGTCCTTCGTGCTGACTACTGGGGGTTTGACGATTCTATCTATCGCCGCATCCCCCGTGGTTACATCACTTCAGCGGGAGCTCACTTCACTCTCTATGACAACCTGGATGTCTACGAGCATGATAACACCAGGCTGCACACCACCGCTCAGTTTGTGAGGCACAGTGACGATGTTGCCACCACACTTTCTCAGGAGTTGGCCTCAGTCAGGGAGCAGCTCTACCTTGCTTTGACTCGTCTGGCGACGTACACCACAGACCTTGTTGGAGATGAGCGCTTTGCACGTTTCGATCAGCCAGTTGGTCGTCGGTTACCAGATGCTGGAGGTTACGAGCCGATCAGAGGTCCACTCCTCAACCTCGGAGCTGGTTACACTGGGATTCCACGCTTTGGAGCACAGGGAGACGACGCTTTCTACTTCACCACACCGAGAGTTGCTCTCAGAGCAGTCCCGATCTACGTGGATCGTCGTTCTACCTACTTCCGTGGGATTCCTCCTCACCGTATCTCTCGTCGTACTACTCACCGTCGTCCTGCGTGATGAGCATGGGAGTACCGATGTATCCATTCCTAGCTATGTTTAGTTATCCTTTGGCTTTCGAACCATGTATTGGTGTGTTGGATATTCTGATGTATTTGAACATGTGATGATGTACCTGTTGGTTATCTATTCATGCGTCGGAATAATCTATCTTTCGGTTACCAAGTCTATCCTTTTCTGTTATTGTGCTAAAATGCATGTCTATTCAGGATGCCGCCAACAAGGAGCAACCCGCCTGAACCACCTCCGCTCACGGAGCTGTTGACTCAGATGACTCAGGTCGTGGCTCAGATGGCCTAGATCCAGGCTAACCAGCACAACAACCAGAATGCTCCACGGGTCAGGAGTTCCTCAGTATGGGTCCGAGAGCTTTCGTGGCAACACGTGAGCCTCTGGATGCTGATGACTGGATCAGGGAGATGGCCAGGGCTCTGGACATTGCTCACGTTGCTGAGGAGGACAAAGTCAAGTATGCCACCTACCTACTGAAGGGTCAGGCAGCTACCTGGTGGGAGAACTACCAGACCATGATAGCTGGCTATCCTATCACCTGGGGATGTTTCAAGGATGCCTTCCTGAAGCACCACATCCCAGATGGTCTCATGGAAAGGATGCGTGAGGAATTTTGCTCTCTCAAGCAGGGCAAGCTGGACGTCATTGGCTATCCTTACGAGTTCAATCGTCTCGCTCGATACGCTGGTGATGAGGTGTCCACTGAGGCTAAGAAGATGGCAAGGTTCCGCCGAGGTTTTAACCCGGAACTGAAGTACGCTCTCACCAACATCAAGTGCAAGGACTTCGAGGAGCTCGTGAACACCGCGCTCAATGAGGAAAATGGGCGCAAGGCGTTCGAGGAGTCCCGCAAGCACTCGCGTGAGGGTGGTTCCTCCTCCAACATGACCACCCCTCCGCAGAAGCGCCGCATCTGGGTGCCAAATGCTGCTGTCACTCGGGCTCCATATGCCCAAGCTTCTCCAGGCTTTGCTACCCGCCCACCCAACCCAGCTCAGATGCAGAGTCAGAGGGTTCCAATGGGGCAGCCAAGGCCAGGTCCTCCTCGTGTCGTCACTTGCTACAAGTGCAAGGAGACTGGACACTATGCTGATAAGTGCACTCAGAGGCAGCTACCTCCACCTCCTCGCCCCAACACCAACCAGGCAATGGTTCGTGCTCCCCCGGCTAAAGCCTTCAACTCCAACAACAGGCCTGTCGGGAGGACCGCGAGGGTGAATCATATCAAGGCCGACAAAGCTGAGGAAGCTGCTGACGTCGTTCTCGGTATATTACCCGTAAACTCTTTTCCAGCTAAAGTGTTGTTTGATACCGGAGCATCGCATTCTTTTGTGTCAAAGATCTTTGCAAAAGCATACAACCTAGTTCTGGTTCCGCTAAGCAATCAAATGACTGTTCACTCTCCGGGACCGCAAATGTTGACTTCCAAGATAAGTATGGACAATCAGATCCTAATTGGAGGTCGCATATTCCTTGCTTCACTCATGTTACTGGGAAATTCTGACATTGATGTCATTCTGGGTATGGATTGGTTGAAGACCCACGAAGCTAAAATTGACTGTGCTCAAAAGTCAATAACTCTCTCTCACCCTTCTGGCCAGATAGTCTATTCTCCATATGGATCAAGTTCTGTTCAGCTGTTCAACCTTGATGCAAAACCTCTTCCTGCAATTGAAAATGTTCCGGTGGTTTGTGAATTCCCTGACGTCTTTCCAGAAGAGTTGCCAGGGATGCCTCCGGACAGAGTAGTTGAGTTCGTGATCGAGCTTGAACCAGGTACTGCTCCAATCTCTAAGCATCCATACAAGATAGCTCCTCCTGAACTGAAATTGTTGAAGGAGCAAATCGATATGTACATGGAGAAAGGTTACATTCAACCTAGTTCCTCCGCTTGGGGTTGCCCAACTCTGTTTGTTGCCAAGAAGGATCAAACAAAAAGACTCGTGGTTGACTATCGTCCTCTCAACGAGAAAACCATCAAAAACAAGTATCCAATTCCTCGTATCGATGATCTTTTTGATCAACTTGCTGGAGCCTCAATATTCTCAAAGTTGGACTTGAGGATGGGTTACCATCAGATAAAGATCAGAAAGGAAGATATTCCTAAAACAGCCTTCACCACTCGGTACGGTTTATATGAATACACCGTCATGTCCTTTGGTCTCACCAATGCACCGGCGACGTTCTCAAGACTCATGAATTCTGTCTTCCATGAATACCTCGACAAGTTCGTTGTGGTATATCTTGATGACATCCTAGTCTACTCAAAATCCGAGGAAGAGCATGGAGAACAACTTCGTCTCACTCTCATGAAACTTCGCGAGCATCGTCTATATGCCAAGTTCTCCAAATGTGAGTTCTGGATTCCAGAAGTTGCTTACCTTGGTCATATCATCTCTGCCAAAGGCGTAGCCATTGACCCGGAAAAGGTTAAGGCAATTGTTGATTGGAAACCTCCTAAGACGGTGAAGCAAGTCAGAAGTTTTCTTGGCTTGGCTAGCTATTGCCGTCGTTTCGTCCAAAACTTTTCCAAGATTGCCAAACCTCTCACTGATCTCACAAAGAAGGACAAGAAGTTCGTTTGGTCTCCACAATGTGATGAAAGTTTCAATCTCCTCAAGACTAAACTCACTTCCACACCTGTTCTGGTTGGCCCAGATACTACCAAACCTTTCCAGATATTCTGCGATGCATCTCTCCAAGGTCTAGGTGCAGTTCTTATGCAAGAACGTCAAGTTGTGGCTTATGCTTCACGTCAGTTGAATGCACATGAGCAAAACTATCCCACACATGACCTAGAACTTGCAGCAGTTGTGTTTGCCCTCAAGAAATGGAGACAATACTTGTTGGGTAACAAAACTGAAATCTTTTCCGATCATAAGAGTCTGAAATACATCTTCACTCAACCAGATCTAAACCTCAGGCAAAGGAGATGGATTGAAAAGATTAAAGACTTTGATCTCACCATTTCTTACACTCCAGGCAAGGCTAATGTTATGGCCGATGCTCTCAGTCGCAAGTCCTATTGCAATAATCTCATGATCATGGAAAGCCAACCTCCACTTCATGAAGAATTCCAGAAGCTAAACTGTCGCACCCCGGTTTCTAGAGGATACTCATCGCACGAACTGGAAGTCAGGTGCTTGGATTATGGGGCATACCTGCTCCCACGTCCCAGCTTCCTGGTAGGCCTGCGCTTATGCGCGACAACACAAGCCCTGCTCCCACCGTCGAAGTAAACTATCCGCTAGGAACCTAAGGCACTACTGTCGACGTACTTCATATTCAAGCACGCACTGTACGTCAACAGCTTTGAACGAAATGATAGCACAAACTGTCTCTAAGACACAAAAGAATGAAATAAGTTTGCAAATAGCCTTCACTAAGGCAGAGATAGCAAAACACTCATCCAGAGGACACATGTCCCAACATATCATCCATTACATCAGCGGAAGCAATCAAATGGGTCTGAGTACAGACAAACCCAAGGCTTAAGAAGCCGGAGAAAATAACGAAAAACGAAGCCCATCCACGTAGGTCCTGGATCCTGCCCGGGGTCCAGCCAACTACTCGTCTGCAGTGTCGTCGAACTCCACAAAGTAGCCATCCTGGTGATCATCGTAGCCGTAGTCGTACTCTGCGTAAACCACAGCCCCAACGGGGTCAGTACATTTGATGTACTGGCAAGCAAGACTCACACTTCATCAAGGAGTTACTCGTCAACACAAGCTTTGATGCTTGGGATCAACGGGAGGAGGTAGGTATTATAAAAGCTGCAGCGGGCTGCTCTAACCAACTACAGAAAATACTACTTGTGTCCGGCTAATAGAAAAGATAAGATCGAGGAATTGTAACCAACTGAAAGATAACTTCAAACAAACCCATCCTGGATCTCGCCCCTTATCCGAAGAAGCAATCCGAGGATAACTCACACGGTTGGATTAAAGGTGAATCAAGTTATTGTGTGAAGAAACCTATTACTAGTCAAGTTATTAATCATTGGGTGTAATATGGTTAATCATTAGGTTCAAGTTGTCCTGAGTACTTGTTAGCCAGTACTTTCACCAAGTAGTCCATAACCGCGGAAAACACGGCTTCTCGAGAAGATTTATCCCTGCAGGTGTCGGATATATACCGAATAGGGGTATAGAAGATGGTAGACAAAAGAGCTGGACTACCAGGGTGGCCTGCAAGGTAATGGACTTAGGTCCATTGGGCGGCCCAGTAGTCCGACGCGTAGAAGCCGGATTCTAGAAGAACCCGGATCACGGCCCGCGTGATCTGGCTTGGAGGAGAAGACGGATTCCTTACTTTCCAAGTTACAAGTTAAACGTAGTCTTCTAGGTTTCTGGTTCTGTAAGCCCTAATCCGGCTATTATATAAAGCCGGACGGGAGATAAGTTCAATAAGTTCCTTTAGTCCAAGGTTCTAGGTTCTAGCTTAAGCCTTGCGCAACTCGCCGGGAAGTTCATCCTCGTCGAGTAGCTAGATCTATTCCCTTACATTGTAACCTTATTATACGGGCTTTAGTCCCTCATAGTGAGAAGTGCAGGAGTAGGTACGCCGTACTGTCGCGACGTACCGAACCTGGGTAAATCCCGTGTTCTGTGTTTACTACGCTATCCCGTTACCCCACGTCTCTACCGTAGTCTCATGGCACCCCAGTCTATGAAAACTACTACGATGTCTCGACAGTTGGCGCCCACCGTGGGGCAAACGACGTCAGGCGTGAAGTTCCGATCTGGGATTTTAGGCGGAATCGGAAGATCGATCACTGTCGGAAGCTTGGAATTCGACAACGACGTCGGGCGCTTCCTCGACAACGGATCCTACATCCCGGCGCAAAACCATCTGGTAAGTGCCTGCGTTTTACCGATTGGATCTGCAAATATCTTTATCGGATTAACCGCGGAAGCAATGGGGTTTTGCGGTGAAAGCAATTATCTCCCACCCGCCCTATACCCAGTCGAAGACGACTATGATGCCGGATTTTGCTCAGATCGCCGACAAAACAGTGATACCCACTTTATCGGCATGGTGCAATCCGAGATCGCCGAAAACACGGATGACGGAAATCCCGTGCAAGAGGCAGACAACAATACACCCGTCCCAGAGACGGAAGAACCAATACCCGTCACAGAGACGGAAGATCCGACATCTGTCAACCAGACGATGAACTCGGAAACAGAGTCCGTGCTTGCCGCCATTGAGGCGAGACTGGAGTCGGAAACCGGATCGGATAACTTTTCCGAAGACGAAGATGACGATGCCTTCGTACGAAAAGTTAAATCCTTTCAAGAGGGATTCCATGAAGTGCTAATGGCAAAACCAGCCGATACAACGGGTGCCGATAGCCAGGAAAGCCCTAAAACCCCTCCGCCAGCAGAGGAGAGGGAAGACGGAGAAACTTCTCCGATATTTCCTAGTGTCAAGGAGATGACAGAGGATGAACCTGTCAAAAAACCTCCCTCTTCCAAGAAAAAGCACCGTGCTTCTAAAAAACTCCAGTACAAACTCCAGAAGAAAAAGTCAGCTGATCTCGCTGATGAAAACCTGGAAGTTGGAGATGTTAGTGGCACAAAGCCTACGGAAAAGAAATCTAAGGAAATCACTGCTCCGCCAATGACAGAACTGGAAGAGCAGGAACTATTACAAACTCCAGTGGGACCCAATGAACCCCCTGAGATGCTGGAAGCCAGGAGACAAGCTTTCCAACGGCAACAGCAACAACTGCTTAGATCTCGGCAACACCTCCAACAAACCCATAATGACATCAAAATTATGAAGGAGGAAATTGAGGAGTACGAGAGAAAGCACAGATCTGTCTTAAAACCTACAAGGTTACCCGGAATTACAAAACCGGAAGAACTGCCGCCGAAAGAAAGGTTCTATAACCCATCTTGGCAAAAGCAGTTAAACGGCAAAGATGCTAAGGGCGAACCAATATACAAAACCGCAGCTGAAAATGCGGAAGCAGCGTTCGCCATCTTGAACAATGATCTGTACTCCAACGGGGAAAAACTCCAAGGGGTGTATGCCTTCCTAGGAAAAGCATTACAGCAGCAACAGCGAGGACAAGAGCGATCTGGGAGGCTGCGTGATAATTCCGCCCTCTGCAAAACTGTTACTTGCGCTGCTGGAGCACCTGGGCCGGAAGAACCCGGAGATTCGGATAAAAAAGAGGATCCGAGAAAAGACAAGAAAAACCCCGACAACCGGGACGCAGCGTCTAGAACCGGACCTCATCTCCCGAAAGATGGATATAAACCACACGATCGGGAAGACAAACACCGGAACGACGGCAAAATAATGCCACCTCCGAGAAACCCAGCTGAAAAAGCTGGAAGATACGATACACCTCACAGGCGTGAAAGATCTCGGACACCGCCCAAAGATAAGGAAAGATACAGGAGCAGGACTCCACCTAATCCCAGAGGGCGTGACAACGGAAGAGATAGAGATAACCTCGGAAAAACGCGTCCGCGTAACAATGGGAAAGAAAGGAGTAGATCCCCTTCTGTCCATTCAGCCGGGAGATATTCTGCGCATATTGACAGAGCAGAAAAGGATGATCTATACTTTGGTCCTAAGTGTTTCACTGACAGGATCCGAAGGATAACCCTGCATTCTGGCTTTGCCAAAGTTGGTCCAACCTACCAAAAATATACCGGCAGTACAAACCCGGATACCTGGCTTTCAGATTATTACACAGCCGTCCAGATCAACAACGGGACAGACCTGGAAGCTGTCAAGTTTCTTCCCCTAATGTTGCTAGACGGAGCCAGAGATTGGATTAATGGTTTACCATCAAGAACTGTCGACAGTTGGGATGATATGGCGAGAGTATTTACTCAGCATTTTCGAGGAACGTACAAACGCCCAAATAGCATCAATCAGCTAAACCGTTGCACCCAATTTGAAGACGAACCATACGTGGATTTCATCTCCAGATGGACTGCAATGAAGAATAGTTGCTCTGGGGTAACTGACGTACAAGCAATGCATGCTTTCGTCAATGGCCTAAAACCCGGACTTGTACCGTTCATGGTTGGCTCCAAAAAGCACAAAGATCTCGGATCTATGCTTACAACCGCTAATGAGCATGCTGCAGCCGAAGACGATATCAGAGCAAGAGGAGGCAATATTGAGTCACTGATACTGGCCAAGAAAACACCTCGTTCTGATAAAAAAGGAACCCCGGAGTCAACAACAAAGCCCAAGGAGGTTAACTTAGCCTTTGGAGGAGAAAAAGGGAACAAGTGGAAAGGCCGCAGTCCGGATCCCATCAATTACACTCCTGAGGAATGGGAGAGAATTAAGTCGGAACCCTGCGTCCACCACTCTCAATTTGGGAAGCCAACCCACACGAACGCGCAATGCCGGCTAAACAAGCATATGAAAGGCAATGCAGGATCCGGAAATAAAGGGAAGGGCTCCAAGAGGAAACCTGCCAAACAAAAGCCAGAAGCTGAAAAAGAAGACAGTGAATCGGACACTGATGATAAAATCCAGGAACAACAGCGAAAAGGCGAACCCAAATTTCCGAGAGTTGACGGAGAAGCAATGCTAACTTTCCTAGCAACCCCGTCAGCAAAGGTGGCCAAAAGGACACTTCGAGAAATAAACGCGGTTGTTCCTGCAACCCCAAAATTCTTGAAGTATTCCAACACACCGATAATCTGGGATCAGTCTGATCATCCCGGAAATATCCCTGAACCCGGCACACAAGCTCTCGTTGTAAGCCCTATTGTTCAAAACACTAGGCTAAGAAGAGTGCTGATGGACGGAGGATCCAGCATCAATATAATGTACCTGGATACACTGAAGCACTTGAAGATATCCGAGTCCCAGCTCAATTACAGCAATATACGCTTCCATGGCATCGTCCCTGGCAGGCAAGCACGGTCCCTAGGAGAAATTTCCCTAGATGTCACCTTCGGAGATAAAGATCACTTCCGGCAGGAAAAAGTATCCTTCGAAGTTGTGCCGTTCGAGAGCGTGTATCACGCAATACTCGGACGTCCAGCTTTCGCCACGTTTATGGCAAGATCTTGCTATATCTACAACAAGCTGAAGATGCCAGGACCCAAAGGAGGAGTAATCACCATTGCCGGTGATTTCAAGCTGGCAAACGAGTTGGAGAAGCAAAACGCCCTTTGCGCTCAAAGAGTTATAGCTCAGGAAGAATTAAAGGAGTTAGCCAAGGAGGTATCGCCGAAAGAAATGCCGGCAGGAAAAGAAACTCGGAAGCCAACAGATAGCTTCAAGGCATCCGAGAATACAAGACAGGTAATCCTAGACCCCAAAGATCCGACAAAATTCGTCGTTGTAGGGACTGGGATGACTGACAAATAGGAAGGCAAGCTCATCAAGTTCCTCCGTGAGAACTGGGACATTTTTGCTTGGTGTCCAGCTGACATGCCAGGCGTACCCAGGGAACTTGCTGAGCACCAACTCAAGGTTATTCCCGGATCAAAACCCGTCAAACAAGGTCTCCGTCGATTTGACGGGAGAAGACGGAAGGCTATTGGCAAGGAAATTATCCGGCTTTTAGCAGCGGATTTCATCAAGGAGGTAATCCATACTGACTGGTCCGCAAATCCGGTATTAGTACCGAAGAAAGACACAACTGCACTCAGAATGTGTATAGATTACACAGGATTGAACAAGTTATGTCCGAAAGATAGGTTTGCGCTGCCGCGAATCGATCAAATAATAGATGCCACTGCAGGCTCTGAGCTTTTATGCTTTTTGGATGCATACTCCGGGTACCACCAAATACGCATGAAAAAGGAAGATCAAATCAAGACTTCTTTTATAACCCCGTACGGGACGTATTACTACGTAACCATGCCTTTTGGCCTGAAGAACGCAGGTGCAACATACCAGCGTTGCATGCAACGTTGTTTGCATAGTCAGATTGGAAAAAACGTCCATGTTTACGTGGACGATATTGCTGTCGTAACCAGGGAAAAAGATACACTCCTTGAGGATTTGCGAGAAACGTTCGAAAACTTGCGCACTTACAAGATGAAGTTGAATCCATCTAAGTGCGTATTCGGGGTTCCCTCAGGAAAACTTCTAGGTTTCATCGTTTCTCACAGAGGAATAGAAGTGAACCCGGAAAAGATCAAGGCAATCTTGAATATCTCAAAGCCTACATGTGTAAAAGATGTCCAAAGATTGACGGGTTCCGCTGCAGCCGTCAGCAGATTCATTAGTCGGCTGGGGGATAAAGCCTTGCCACTATACAAACTGTTAAAGAAATCCGACAAGTTTGAGTGGACAGAAGAGGCCGACGCAGCGTTAACCCAGTTAAAAGAAACCTTGATGAACGCCCCCATCTTGGCATCTCCCAAAGATGAAGAACCCATGTTGTTATACCTCACGGCTACTAGTCGGGTTATCAGTGCGGTAATCGTTGTGGAACGGGCAAAAGAAGAGCAAAGCATACCAGATCAACATCCGGTATACTACATAAGCGAAGTTTTTTCTGAATCCAAACAAAGATACCCGCACTATCAGAAACTGGCATATGGCGTATTTTTCGCATCCAGAAAGCTGCGCCATTACTTCCAAGGACATTCCATAACAGTGGTATGTAAAGCACCACTAGGAGATATTATAAACAATGCGGAGGCAACCGGCCGAGTAGCTAAATGGGGCATCGAGCTGGCAGCCTTCGACATTAAGTATCAGCCAAGAACGGCAATAAAATCCCAGGTTTTGGCAGATTTCGTCGCCGACTGGACAGAAGCAATGGAAAATACACCGATGCCAGAGTCCGAGTACTGGATCATGCACTTTGACGGATCTAAGATGAAAGAAGGAGCTGGAGCCGGCGTAGTCCTAAAATCTCCCAAGGGAGACACAATGGAGTACGTATTGCAAATACACTTCAACGCCAGTAATAATGTGGCAGAATACGAAGCTTTGCTTCATGGCTTGCGTATTGCAAAAGAAATAGGGGTAAAGCGCATCTTGTGTTACGGAGACTCGGATTTGGTACAGCATCAGCTCAACCAAACCTGGGACGCGAAAAGCCCCATAATGGCCGAATATCGGAGAACGGTGGATGAGTTTGCCATCTGTTTCTTCGGGTTCGAAGTCCTTCACATAAAAAGGGAGGAAAACTGGAACGCGGATGCGTTAGCCCGCATGGGATCAGAGAGAGTAACAACTTTACCACCAGGGGTATTCGTCCAGCATTTGCACGAACCATCCATCAAAGGTGGAGACGTCGATTACCCTTTAGCATCTGAAACAATTGAAGTCATGTTCGTTAAACCGGATTGGACAATCCCGTACCTAAACTTCTTAGTCAATCAGAAGTACCCGGAAGGAGCAGATGAAGTCCTGCAAAGGCAAATACAACGTCGATGCAAAGGATATGTAGTAATCAACGACCACTTATACAAACGCAGTGCTTCTGGAGTTTTTCTGCGGTGTATTTCACCAGAGGAAGGAAGAGAAATATTGCAAGAAATCCATGCCGGCGATTGCGGACATCATGCTCAATCAAAAAGCATAGTCAAAAAAGCATTCCGCGCAGGGTTTTTCTGGCTAACAGCCAAGACAGACGCCGAACGCATAGTAAATACATGCGAAGGATGTCAATATTATGCTAAGCAGACCAATTTGCCGGCCCAAGCATTAAAAACTATCCCTATCACTTGGCCGTTCGCGGTCTGGGGGCTAGACATGATGGGACCGTTCAAAACTGCAAGAGGTGGACTTACACATCTACTTGTAGCAGTAGATAAGTACACAAAATGGGTGGAGGCTAAACCCATCAAAAAGCTGGATGGCGTAACTGCCAGAAATTTCATTATTGATTTAGTAATGAGGTATGGCGTCCCACACAGCATAATAACTGATAACGGGACAAATTTCTCCATTGGGGAGTTGGCAAAATACTGCCAACAAACGGGAATTCGCTTGGATCTTGCATCTGTGGCGCACCCGCAATCTAATGGACAGGTTGAAAGAATGAACAGCTCAATCCTGCAAGGAATACGCCCAAGACTCGAAACTCCTCTTCATAGAGCAGCCGGAGCATGGGTAGAAGAACTACCTTCCGTGTTATGGAGTATTCGAACGACGCCAAACAGGTCAACCGAGCAAACCCCGTTCTTCCTAGTTTATGGTGCGGAAGCCATGCTCCCAACGGACATGATCCATGATAGTCCAAGAGTGCAAAATTTTGATGACTCAGATGCCGAAGAAGCACGACAGGATGCTGTCGATCTCCTAGAAGAGGAAAGAGAACTTGTGCTTCAAAGATCCGCCATCTACCAGCAAGGTTTACGACGTTATCATAGTCGGAAAATCAGGCATCGCTCTTTTAAAGAAGGCGACTTGGTGCTGAGATTAGTGCAGCAAAGAAAGCACAAATTGGCCCCAGTATGGGAAGGACCATTTGTCATCAGTAAAGCCATGAAGAATGGATCATATTATCTTGTCGACATTCGAGATACGGAGGATGATCCCAAAAAGCCGAATCGCAAAAGAAAGAGAAAAATAGATGCTGAACTAGGAGAGACAAATAGGCCTTGGAGTATCCAGCAATTACGTCCCTTCTACACTTAGTTCAATTTCTATGTAAACATCTTTGAGATCATGAAATAAAGTTATCGGAATTCATATTCATTATAAGTACAAAATATTTCCGCTTTTTCTATTTCCCAATGATCTTACAAATACTCAATGTTGACCCGAATTGTGCCTGCGTGCTCGGTGTTTAAAAGCTGAATGATTCGACCTGTTAAAGGTTAAAGGAAACTCGGATTGTGCCTGCGTGCCCAAGTTTCAGAACAGTTCCTTATTTTCTCTAAGTCTTATCTGATCGTGCGTATGCTGGGTTACTGGAACTAGTTAGTAAAAATGCCTTTAGCATGATTCATGTTTTCGAGTTTCAAAACTGCTTGGTTCGTCCCCAGTTACTCGGCATAACGATTCATAAGTGCTATTTGAGTCATTTCAAACACTAAGAACAGTTAAAGCATGTATACCAGATTACTTAGAAGATAAAGGAGCAGCCAAACCCGGAAAAACTTTGCAAGAAGTTTTCGCAAAAGGCGGAGTTCTTGTTTCGACAAATGACATAGAAGTATTACAATATGAGTTACATTGTAAAAAAGCTACTATACGCATCCATCATCCAGGTTAAAGTGCGCCCCCTTTTAAATTTCTGAGTCTTCATCACTGCCATCATTCTCGGGGGCTGCGGGCACCTCTTCTTCCGGATAAGTAATGGAGATATTTACCATGGAAGCAATCTGTGTGGCATGGCCTTCAACTTCTTTAAAGATTGCATTCATTTGTGCTTCTGAACATTCTTGAGGAATACCGGATGCTACTCGCCAGGATTTTGCATCAGGGTAGTGTAAGCGCATGAGGCCAAGTGCCATTCGCGCACCACCCCGTGCGGCAGAGCGAAGGAAAGATTCCTTCGAATTTGCTACTTCCATAATGCCATCCGGAAGTCGGTAAACTTCTGAGAATTGTATACTGCTGGTAGGCAGGAATTTATTAAGTAAATGCATCCCTGCATTTCTGATTGAATTCCATATCTTCCCAAAGGCCCGGATCTTTTCCGTCCGAGAAATCCCTGGAAAATTTCCTGCTTTTTGACAAAAGGCAAAGATTAGATAATATAAGAATATGACATGAAAGTATTGGTAAAAGAAGTCAACTTACCAAGAACCGCGTCAATTTCATCACTTTCTTTCATACGAGGAAATAGCATACTTTCTAAATCATTGATAATGGATTTATCCTCTGCTGCCTGCAAAGAAGCCTTGGATTGCGCAATCCCAAGGGCTAGATTACTGGCTTCCAGTTCTTCTCGAACTTTTGAAAGTTCTCTTTGAAGGTTGGAGTTTTCTTCACGAAGTTGAGAAAAATAAGCAGCGTTCGCTGTAAGTTTCTTGGCTTTGGTTAAAGCAGCTGGAAAGCAGGGACAAAATAATCCGACATTACGGTAAGGTTTAGAAAAAACTTTCCAGCAAAAGTCAACAAACACGAAGAAAAATACCGGTGGCTTTGGATAATTGCTTTTGAGTCGACGCCAGTTCGTTGCTCTTTGACTCAATAGCAGATTGAAGTGTTTTTACTTCTTTGCTTTTGAGGCTAAGTTTTTTCAAAACTTCCACGTTTATGGCATCTGCGGAATGCTGAAACATGGAAATGAAAGCCAGATGCTTAAGTTTGAACAAGCATACAAAGAATCATTAAGAGGAATTTAGATTTTCAACTTAATGCTTGGGGGCTAGAGGTATTACCTGGCTCATTTCTCGCAAATCAGTTAAGGTCTCCTTGAATTCTCGGGCATATTCCATGAAAAGAATTCCTACGTGGTGAAGGCCATCGTGTATGACCTGCCGGGGCGAGAATGCGATATTGTTGCGGATAACTAATCCATTTTGCGGCCAAGGGCGAACCAGAGGCGCAGGAGCAAAAAACTTCTTAGCTTCCGGACGAATATATCCGAGTTCGTCGAAAAGTTCTTCTTTCACTCGGATATCATCTGGAGCAGGAATGGATTCGTTTCTGACGGGTGATTGAAGATTTCCGCCCATCGGCATATTCGTTTTCCCCTTTTTTCCTGCAGCTGCAGAAGGGAATTCTTCTTTGATGGTAGTTTGCCTCTTGCGCTTTTGGGTGTTGTAAAACTCGGCGTACAATTGGCTGATTTCAGCATCAGAAGCAAGATCATCTTCTCCAAGTTCGTCAAACTAGGAAAGAATCAGCAGTATGTTAAAGATAAAGAGAGAAGATAATCTGAGGAAACTCAGTAACAAGGGAAGAGAAGTACCTTAGGAACCAGATTTTCCGCATGATATATGGCTAGACTCTCTTCAACCTGGCTATTAGCGGCAACTATCTGATGAAGGCGTTCGACAAAATCCTTCTTGCTAAAGGATCTATCAGTGCCTCTCATGCTATCTTCCGGTCCCGTGTACTCACAAAGAAGTCGGGAACGAAGGGATAAAGGTTGTACGCGACGCCCAAACCAGCATAACACGATATCCTTCCAAACCAAAGGTGGTTGAGAAGAAGAAAGTTTGGCGATGCGACGCTTTATTTTCATCAGGCTTTCAGGCAAATCCTCTGTTATTTCAAGTGTCCAATTTTCATGAGGAGTGGCAGCAGAATTAACGAAGGGAGGAAGTCCGGTTTCTTTGTTGGGGAACGGAATGTCTTGATGATAAAAGAAAGAACCTAGCCAAGATTGGTCAGGTTTCGGCATTCTTATCCTGGGGTACCATTCTTCCCTAAAGTTTCTAAGGATAAAAGATATGGTACCGCAGATGGGTGAGACACCGTTTGTGATATTGTGTTTTACCTCGAAACAATAATGCCAGAAGTCTAAATTGGGAGTTATTCCAAGATACCCTTCGAAAAGAGCTTGGAAACTAGCTAATTGGAGGATGGAATTTGGAGAGATATTGTGGGGTTGGACACCATAGAAATTGAGGACGTCTAGGAAAAAGGCGGAAGGAGGGAAACCCATACCTCTCGTGATATGAGAAGTGAGGAGGACGCGTTCACCTTCCTTTGGCTTGGGCTCTGGCTCATTCTTCGAGATCCGCCATTTGCCTTTAACTATTAAACCGTCCCTTGACATCCGACGAAGGAGGACGAGTGAAGTATCACTCTGATTCCAAATTCCGACAAATTCTGCTTCTTCGTCAGATCCGGCGGAGAAGCGCTCAGTGCCACGAGAGTGAGTCTTGACCTCCGCCGTTTCCCATGTGAACGGCGGGGATGTTGTCGTGCTTGGACCCGCTACGTCCGCGGCGGCGAAAGCGTTTCCCCCGCCCGCCGCGGATGCCGTGGTTCTTTCCGGCCCGCCGCCGGCATGCTTGGGCGACCCCAGCTGTGGATCCAGGTCGCCCAAAGGCTCGTTGATGGAGGCACGGGCCGATGAGGACGACGGAGAGGCCATCGTTTTCGGCGGTGACGGAGCGCTCCGGCGTGCAAAGGGCTCGTCGGGGTAAGGATTCGTTCTAAGCTCTCGTGCTCGCGTTTGCGTCAATGGCGTGGGCAGAAGGAGTGAGGAAAGATTTTCGGAGAGGAAGGAGACGGCTATTTATAGCCTGAAAACCCTCTAGATACGCGCCAAACGGCTCTTTTGACCGTTGGATGTTTGACGCGTGTCGCTCGCCGGAAAATCCGGGAAACGGAACGACAGAGGAATGATGGCTATCTCCTCGTTTCTCGTGAGAATCTGTCAGAGATACGTTGCAGGGTTTCCCGCGTGAAACCAAGCGGCGCTTGCGTCAGCATGATTAAAGCGCTGATGTCACGTGTTCCTTTTCCGCGAAGGATCGCGAGAAGAAAAGCCGGATTTTCATAGTTCCGAGTTTTATGTTACCATCCCCTTTGAAAGGAAAGAAGAAAGAATCAAGACTGCTGAATCAAGTTTCCCGGACAAAATGTATTTGACGAAAGGCGGAGTTTCAGAGTTTTGATCCTTCCTGGGGGCTACTGTCGGATATATACCGAATAGGGGTATAGAAGATGGTAGACAAAAGAGCTGGACTACCAGGGTGGCCTGCAAGGTAATGGACTTAGGTCCATTGGGCGGCCCAGTAGTCCGACGCGTAGAAGCCGGATTCTAGAAGAACCCGGATCACGGCCCGCGTGATCTGGCTTGGAGGAGAAGACGGATTCCTTACTTTCCAAGTTACAAGTTAAACGTAGTCTTCTAGGTTTCTGGTTCTGTAAGCCCTAATCCGGCTATTATATAAAGCCGGACGGGAGATAAGTTCAATAAGTTCCTTTAGTCCAAGGTTCTAGGTTCTAGCTTAAGCCTTGCGCAACTCGCCGGGAAGTTCATCCTCGTCGAGTAGCTAGATCTATTCCCTTACATTGTAACCTTATTATACGGGCTTTAGTCCCTCATAGTGAGAAGTGCAGGAGTAGGTACGCCGTACTGTCGCGACGTACCGAACCTGGGTAAATCCCGTGTTCTGTGTTTACTACGCTATCCCGTTACCCCACGTCTCTACCGTAGTCTCATGGCACCCCAGTCTATGAAAACTACTACGATGTCTCGACAGCAGGGGTGCACCATAGTAACCGTACACGTAAGAATATCCCGCCAGGTGGGAATCAAACCCACCCAGCGAGACACTCAACACAACCAACTGTTCTTCGCATCAAGCCCAAAGCACCGCGTGTTGTGCATGCGCGGCTAATCGAGCCCCCCGAAGAAAAGGAGGACCCTCATAGCACTGGAAGACCACGCCTCCCTAAATGCCGACTACAAAAGTTCCACCCTGGCCTCGGGTTCGTACCTGCATATGATGCAGCAAATGGAAAACCCGAACTAGTACGGCGATTTGGACGAGATGCGAATCGAGTCAAGTTGAGGGGGGCGCCCATACTCGCTTCCCACATGCGGGTAGTGCGCTCATCATGGATCAGTAGACAAGACCCTTTTCCTATTAGGGTCGACACTAGCAGGCCTCAAAACCACAAAGGGCCTCCTGCCGGTGCCTTATCATCAAGTTATTATTAATAGCAGCATTGACAGGATTGATTGATTAACATTCGAGCCCTCGGAACGGTAACAGATAATAATAGCACGATAATAAAAGAAGTAACCGACAACAGGCTCGAGCAAAAGCAACCCTAAGCATGCTAGATAAGAACAGGCACAAACAAAGGCTGTGGGTATGGAGGTGAGGCAATATCATTGGTTCAGGGAATCATGTGATGGGTTCGGAGAATAGCAACGATACATAGGGCTAGCAATAGTAGACAAAAGGATAGTATCGACAACAAGTGTGGAAGAGAACTCGATGATTCATGTGAGTGATAACTTGCCTGGCAGCTCAGTCTCGTACTGGGCTAGGTCCTGAGTAGTGGTGTCGTAAGGCTCGTCGGTACCAACGTCGTCGTCTAACCGAGAAGAAGCAAACAACAACGAAGGCAGACGGCAATCAATACATGGCATAGGTGCACAAACATGGGATGATGCATGTCATGTTCAATAGATGCACCAAAGTAAACTACTTGATATGAAACACAAGTTTAAATGATTCCATATGCAAAGGTTGCATATGGAAGCCCATGCTTTAGAGTTGAATTAATTGTTCTATCACTAAGCATCATGTGTAAGTGACTTAGTATGATGCATGCATGATGAAGAACAAGAATATAACAAGTTTTAAATGCAATTAGAATGATAGTTAACCATTTTAGAAAACATTAATAAGTTTGGAAAAAATATTGTTACTTAATGGTGTTGAACAAGTAATTGTTGTTTTCATCAAGTTAAAGTGTGCAAAACAAATAACAAAGTTGATATTTGAAAAGGTTATCAAATTTTAGTTGGATTACATGTTTCACATTTTGAAATTGGACTTTGGATTAATTAATTATGAATTAAACAATATTAAACAATTTTTAATTGCATTAATCAAGATTTAAATTGTTTAGGCAATTTAAATTATTCAAACCAGAAAACAAAATTTATATTTGGAAAGGACATGAAAAATTTATTGGAAAACATATTTAGTTTGTGGAATTTGGAATTTTTATGAACAAGTTATGAATTTTGCAAGTTTAAGTGAATTTGACAAGTTTTCAAATTTTGCACCAATTTAAAATATTCAAAACAGTAAACAAATTTTATATTTGGATAGAGCATTTAATTTTGGACAGAAAACATATTTAAAAAGTGAAAATTGGAGTTAAAATGAATTTGTTATGCATTTTAGAATTATAGGGTGCAATCTGCCATTTTAATGCCTCTAGGGACTTAGGAAAAAAAAAATCCAGGGGCTAGAAATAAGGGCCAGGGGCTTAGTGGTGATTTGCTAAATATTCCAGTACCAAACCATTGTAAAAAATAAAACTTGGTTTTATTTGGGAGAGAGGGGACTTGATCCCTCCACCTCCTGGTTGATGCAAGGAACCCAACCACTAGGCTAGTGCGGTTTTTGTTGGTGGGACTGCACCTCTGAACAGGTTAAGGTGTTGGTACTGGCTGTACCGAATTAAAACAGAAAAGAGCAGGAAAAGAGTGGGGCTGGGAATCGAACCCGCAACCTCTGGCTTCACTGCGCGCGCATCAAACCAGTGGGGCTTCGCTGCGGTTGTTGATTGGATGAGGTGCTGGTTGGTTTTGGAGCTTGCAAACGCTGTGTTAACTGAACCTGCAAGCACACGATCCATCAGATCGTTACTGTCTCATGAACGAACAGAGCACCAAGGCGATCTTCGGGCAAGAAATTGATGACCAATCCGCAGGAGAAAAGAGAGGGGATGAGCGGGAATGGAAGGGTTGCCTCACCCTCTACGCAGGGGCGGGCTCGGCGCGGCCGATGGGTGGCGGAGGCGGCGGCACCGTGCGCCGGCGGCCGGTGGCCGTGGCACCAGCAGAGGAGGGAGTTCTCCCTCGATGGTGGCGGCGGCTGGGGAATAGGAGGGAGGAGATACGACCTAGGGTTAGGGTTTAGCTCGGGAGGGGAGAGGAGGAGATAAATAGGAGGGGGGAGGACCATCGAGTGGTGGAGGGAGGGGCTCCTGTCGCTGTCCTCCATTGCGTCACCTCCTGTACGGAGGTAGAAGAGGGGGGTATCGGGCCAACACAGGTGGGCTGGGCCTTCTCCCCCACCTGGTTGAAACGTTTTGCTCTTTTTTTTTTTTTTGTATTATGAGATGTGCTGTTTTTTTTTGTAGCAAATGCTTTTGGAAGAAATAAATAGGTTTTAACTTAGATAAAATTTTGGAAAAAATTTGGGTAAGCTTCTTAGGTGAAAAGAAACCATTTGGTATTTTTGGTTTTCAAAATTTCAAATGTTTGATTGCTGTTTCAAAATTGAACCAAATTAAGTGAAAATTGCCATATTATTTATTATTGGAAAAACAAGGCAAAATCAATAGGGTTTCCCCTAGGGTTTAGAATGTTTTTGAAGAATACCAAGTTGTGATAACTTCATGGATTCAAAGGATTGATGATTTGAGAATTGTTTTGAGTTTGGGAAAGACTTGGAAATAATTGATTAAATTGAGCAATTGATTTTAGCAACAACTTAAAAGGTGAATTATAATGAGTTGCTTGAAAACAAAAGAGGTTTTTAGTTTGCACTTCTTTATTTGAAAGGTTGTAACAGACAAGTGTGAAAACAGAAGTTGATAACAAGTTTAAATTTCATATGAAAACAATGCAAACAGAAATAAATATGAGGATGATGATATGATGCATTGCTTAAATAAAAACAACAAGTAAAACAACTAAGGGTTTTCATACTTGGATGTTACAAAACGCCCCCCCTTGAAGGAATCGCGCCCCGAGATTCCCTACTGAGAAATGAACAGGTCCGGATACTTCTTGCGAAGATCCTCTTCGGTCTCCCACGTTGCCTCTTTATCAGAATGATGCGACCATTGGACTTTCAAGAACTTGGTGCTCTTGTTGCGAGTCTTACACTCGGTCTCATCGAGAATACGAACAGGGTGCTCCTCATAAGATAGATCATCTTGCAGTTCGATAGAATCATGATCAACTGCACGATCTGGATCTTTGAAACACTTCTTGAGTTGTGACACGTGGAACACATCGTGCACCTTGGATAGTTTTTCTGGAAGTTCAAGACGATAAGCATTCTCTGCACGTCTTGAGAGGATGTTGAAAGGGCCAATGTATCTTGGTGCAAGCTTTCCTTTCACACCGAAACGATGAGTGCCTCTGAGGGGAGTTACACGGAGATATGCCTTATCACCAGGTGCATAGACCATATCCCTGTGTTTGCTATCATAATAGCTCTTCTGACGAGATTGAGCAATCCTGAGATTGAGCAATCCTGAGATTGTCACGAATGATACGAACTTTCTCCTCGGCTTCCTTAACAATGTCAGGGCCTAAAAGTGAACGTTCACCAGCTCCAGACCAATTGATTGGACTCCTGCATCTGCGACCATACAGTGCCTCAAATGGTGCCATGCCTAGGCTTGCCTGGTAGCTGTTGTTGTAGGAGAATTCAGCATATGGAAGGCAATCCTCCCATTTCATGCCAAAGGAGAGACCACATGCTCTGAGCATATCCTCGAGAATCTGATTGACTCTTTCGACTTGCCCCTGAGACTGAGGGTGGTAAGCTGTGCTGAACAGAAGTTTGGTGCCCAATGCTTCTTGAAAGCTTTTCCAGAAATGAGAAGTGAAAATACTTCCACGGTCTGAGCTTATTTCCAATGGAACACCATGAAGGGGAACAATCTTTGCTGTGTAGAGCTCTGCTAACTGGCTAGCTGAGATAGTTTCCTTTACAGCATAGAAGTGAGCAACCTTAGTGAGACGATCAATAACAACGAAGATTGCATCGTTGCCCTTCTTGGACTTTGGAAACCCAGTAACGAAGTCCATTTCAATCATGTCCCACTTCCACTCAGGAATTTTCAGAGGTTGGAGTAGACCTGCTGTCTTCTGATGGACTGCCTTAACACGGTGACAAACGTCGCATTCAGAAACGTATTGAGCAATTTCACGTTTCATGCCAGACCACCAATACAGAGTCTTGAGATCCTGGTACATCTTTGTACTTCCAGGGTGAATGGATAGGGGAGTTTCATGAGCCTCCTTGAGAATGATATCCTTGAGACTTTGAACCTGAGGAACTGCAATGCGTCCTTCAAAGAACACAGTTCCTTTGTCATCAATAGAGAAGGACTTGAACTTATCACTGCCCTCTTTGATTTGCTCTACCATCTTCTTGATTTCATTATCACGAAGTTGTTCAGAACGAATCTTGTCCTCGAGAGTTGGACTGGCTGTCAAGCTAGCAAGATAGCCTTGAGGAACAAGACCAAGGTTCAGCTTCTGGAATTCTTCATGAAGTGGAGGTTGGCTTTCCATGATCATGAGATTATTGCAATAGTATTTGCGACTGAGAGCATCGGCCATAACATTAGCCTTGCCTGGAGTGTAAGAAATGGTGAGATCAAAGTCTTTAATCTTCTCAATCCATCTCCTTTGCCTGAGGTTTAGATCTGGCTGAGTGAAGATGTATTTCAGACTCTTGTGATCGGAAAAGATTTCAGTTTTGTTACCCAACAAGTATTGTCTCCATTTCTTGAGGGCAAACACAACTGCTGCAAGTTCAAGATCATGAGTGGGATAGTTTTGTTCATGTGGGTTCAACTGACGTGAAGCATAAGCGACAACTTGACGTTCTTGCATAAGAACTGCACCTAGACCTTGAAGAGATGCATCGCAGAATATCTGGAAAGGTTTGGTAGTGTCGGGGCCAACTAGAACAGGTGTGGAAGTGAGTTTAGTCTTCAGGAGGTTGAAACTCTCATCACATTGTGGAGTCCAAACGAACTTTTTGTCCTTCTTTGTGAGATCAGTGAGAGGTTTGGCAATCTTGGAAAAGTTTTGGACGAAACGTCGGCAATAGCTAGCCAAGCCAAGAAAGCTTCTAACTTGCTTCACCGTCTTAGGGGGTTTCCAATCAACAATTGCCTTAACCTTTTCAGGATCAATGGCAATGCCTTTGGCAGAGATGATATGACCAAGATATGCAACTTCTGGAATCCAGAACTCACATTTGGAATACTTGGCATATAGACGATGCTCGCGGAGTTTCATGAGAGTGAGACGAAGATGTTCTCCATGCTCTTCCTCGGATTTGGAGTAGACTAGAATATCGTCAAGATATACCACAACGAACTTGTCGAGGTATTCATGGAAGACAGAATTCATGAGTCTTGAGAACGTTGCCGGTGCATTGGTGAGACCAAAGGACATGACGGTGTATTCATATAGACCGTACCGAGTGGTGAAAGCTGTCTTAGGAATATCTTCCTTTCTGATCTTTATCTGATGGTACCCCATCCTCAAGTCCAACTTTGAGAATATTGAGGCTCCAGCAAGTTGATCAAAAAGATCATCGATACGAGGAAGTGGATACTTGTTCTTGATGGTTTTCTCGTTGAGAGGACGATAGTCAACCACGAGTCTTTTAGTTTGATCCTTCTTGGCAACAAACAGAGTTGGGCAACCCCAAGCGGAGGAACTAGGCTGAATGAAACCTTTGTCCATGTACATATCGATTTGCTCCTTCAACAATTTCAGTTCAGGAGGAGCTATCTTATATGGATGCTTAGAGATTGGAGCAGTACCTGGCTCAAGCTCGATCACGAACTCAACTGCTCTGTCCGGAGGCATCCCTGGCAACTCTTCTGGAAAGACGTCAGGGAATTCACAAACCACCGGAACATTTTCAATTGCAGGAAGGGGTTTGGCATCGAGGCTGAACAGCTGAACAGAACTTGATCCATATGGAGAATAGACTATCTGGCCTGAAGTGTGGGAGAGAGTTATTGACTTTTGAGCACAGTCAATCGTAGCTTTATTGGCCTTCAACCAATCCATGCCAAGGATGACATCAATGTCAGAATTTCCAAGCAGGATGAGGGAAGCAAGGAATATGTGACCTCCAATTAAGATCTGATTCTCATGACTGATCTTGGAAGTTTGCATAGTTGCTCCAGGAGAGTTTACTACTAGCGGGGAACCCAAACCAACAAAAGGTAGTTTAACTGCTGTAGCAAAGATCTTTGACACGAACGAATGCGATGCTCCGGTATCAAACAACACTTTAGCTGGGTTAGAGTTTACGGGTAATGTACCGAGAACAACGTCGGCAGATTCCTCAGCTGTGTCAACCTTGACGTGGTTCACCCTTGCGGTCCTCCCAACAGGCCTGTTGTTGGCGTTGAAGGCCTAATGCGGAGGAGCGCGGACCATCGCCTGGTTGGTGTTGGGGCGAGGTGGTGGAGAAGGCAGCATCCTCTGAGTGCACTTATCAGCGTAGTGCCCAGTCTCCTTGCACTTGAAGCAAGTGACGACACGCGGAGGATCTGGCCTTGGCTGCGCCATTGCAAACCTCTGCCCATGCATCTGAGCTGGGTTGGGTGGGCGGGGACCAAAGCCTGGAGAAGTTTGGGCATTTGGAGCCCTAGTGACAGCACTGTTTGGCACCCAGATGCGGCGCTTCTGCGGAGGGGTGGTCATGTTGGAGGAGGAACCACCCTCACGCGAGTGCTTGCGCGACTCTTCGAACGCCTTGCGCCCATTCTCCTCATTGAGCGCGGTGTTCACGAGCTCGACGAAGTCCTTGCACTTGATGTTTGTGAGAGCGTACTTCAGTTCCGGGTTAAAACCTCGGCGGAACCTTGCCATCTTCTTGGTCTCAGTAGACACCTCGTCTCCAGCATACCGAGCGAGGCGATTGAACTCGTTCTGGTAGCCGATGACGTCGAGCTTGCCCTGCTTCAGCGAGCAAAACTCTTCACGCATCCTCTCCATGAGACCATCGGGGATGTGGTACTTCAGGAAGGCATCCTTGAAGCAACCCCAAGTGATAGGATAGCCAGCTCTCATGGCCTGGTAGTTCTCCCACCACGAGGCTGCCTGACCCTTCAGTAGGTAAGCAGCATAGTTGACCTTGTCCTCTTCCGCAACATGAGCAATCTCCAGGGATCTTGCTACGTCACGGATCCAGTCATCAGCATCCAGCGGCTCGCGTGTTGCCACGAAAGCCTTGGGACCCACACTGAGGAAGTCCTTGATGGTGACCCTTGGAGCAGTCTGGTGGTGGTTGTTCTGGTGGTTCTGAACCTGGACCATCTGAGCCATGACCTGAGTCATCTGAGTCAAGAGCTCAGCGATCGGCGGTGGCTCAGGCGTGTTCCTTGTTGGAGGCATCCTGAACAGAAATGCATTTTAGCACAACAATAGGAAGGAATAAACTTAGCAACCGAAAGAGAGATTATTCCGACGCATGACTAGATAACCAACAGGTACATCATGAGTTCAAATACATCAGAATATCCAACAGACCAATACATGGTTCGAAAACGAAAGGATAAACTAGACACAGCTAGTAATGGATACAACGGTACTCCCATGCTCATCACGCAGGACGGCGGTGAGTAGTACGACGAGAGATACGGTGAGGAGGAACCCCACGGAAGTAGGTATCACGACGATCCATGTAGATAGGAACTGCTCTGAGAGCAACTCTCGGTGTGGTGAAGTAGAAAGCGTCGTGTCCCTGTGCTCCATAGCGGGGAATCCCTGTGTAACCAGCTCCGAGGTCGAGAAGTGGGCCTCTGATCGGCTCGTAACCTCCAGCATCTGGCAGAGGAAAACCCAGTGTCTGCTGGAAACGTGCAAAGCGCTCGTCTCCAACGAAGTCTGTGGTGTACGTCGCCAGACGAGTGAGAGCAAGGTGGAGCTGCTCCCTGACTGAGGCTAACTCCTGAGAAAGTGCGGAAGCAACGGCGTCACTGTGCCACACGAACTGGGCAGTGGTCTACAGCCTGGAGCTATCAGTCTCGTAGGTATCCAGGTCGCGGTGGACAGTGAAGTGAACTCCCGCTGCCGTGATGTAACCACGGGGGGATGTGACGAAAACTGGACTTATCAAAGCCCCAGTAGTCAGCACGGAGGACGGTGAGGCTCACATACGCTGCCTGCTGCACTGCCATATCCACTGTGGACCCTACTGCCTCGTACTGGTGTGCAATGCTCCTGCCATCATCCGACAGAATGTAGACGATAGCCCGGTAGCAAGTCTGGTCAAACTCTCGCTGGTGCTCGTAGACCTGGTACTCTGGCGCCCAACGGAACCCCAGATAGGTAACCATGTCTCTCAGCATCTCCGGAAAACCGGCGGTGCTCTCACAGCGAGTCATGCGAACCACCTGCGGGTAGTAGCTGAGACCCATCTGCAGATGATTGGGAAAGGTTTTGATTAGACTCCGGTAGAAGAAAAAGGATGTGGAAAAATAACAACAAGGTTTGAACGGACGAAAGGTTCTTCGGAAGAACATGATAACGAAGCAACATCGGGAAAACGAGACCAAAAGTCCTGAGGTACTAAGGAGAACCCAAAACACGTGAAATCCTAACTTGAAAGTTTAGGTGAGAACAGAAAACAACGTTGCACTTCCTTACCAGAAAAGGGTGGGTGGGTGGGGAAAGAAGAAAAATGGCAGAATTCCTACTCTCACGTTTCATTTTTCCTATATAGCTACAAAATAGTTTCTAGACTCAACTGCGACCAGTAAAAAGGGATCCTACAGGCAGACAGGCTCTGATACCATTTGTCGCACCCCGGTTTCTAGAGGATACTCATCGCACGAACTGGAAGTCAGGTGCTTGGATTATGGGGCATACCTGCTCCCACATCCCAGCTTCCTGGTAGGCCTGCGCTTATGCGCGACAACACAAGCCCTGCTCCCACCGTCGAAGTAAACTATCCGCTAGGAACCTAAGGCACTACTGTCGACGTACTTCATATTCAAGCACGCACTGTACGTCAACAGCTTTGAACGAAATGATAGCACAAACTGTCTCTAAGACACAAAAGAATGAAATAAGTTTGCAAATAGCCTTCAGTACGGCAGAGATAGCAAAACACTCATCCAGAGGACACATGTCCCAACATATCATCCATTACATCAGCGGAAGCAATCAAATGGGTCTGAGTACAGACAAACCCAAGGCTTAAGAAGCCGGAGAAAATAACGAAAAACGAAGCCCATCCACGTAGGTCCTGGATCCTGCCCGGGGTCCAGCCAACTACTCGTCTGCAGTGTCGTCGAACTCCACAAAGTAGCCATCCTGGTGATCATCGTAGCCGTAGTCGTACTCTGCGTAAACCACAGCCCCAACGGGGTCAGTACATTTGGTGTACTGGCAAGCAAGACTCACACTTCATCAAGGAGTTACTCGTCAACACAAGCTTTGATGCTTGGGATCAACGGGAGGAGGTAGGTATTATAAAAGCTGCAGCGGGCTGCTCTAACCAACTACAGAAAATACTACTTGTGTCCGGCTAATAGAAAAGATAAGATCGAGGAATTGTAACCAACTGAAAGATAACTTCAAACAAACCCATCCTGGATCTCGCCCCTTATCCGAAGAAGCAATCCGAGGATAACTCACACGGTTGGATTAAAGGTGAATCAAGTTATTGTGTGAAGAAACCTATTACTAGTCAAGTTATTAATCATTGGGTGTAATATGGTTAATCATTAGGTTCAAGTTGTCCTGAGTACTTGTTAGCCATTACTTTCACCAAGTAGTCCATAACCGCGGAAAACACGGCTTCTCGAGAAGATTTATCCCTGCAGGGGTGCACCATAGTAACCGTACACGTAAGAATATCCCGCCAGGTGGGAATCAAACCCACCCAGCGAGACACTCAACACAACCAACTGTTCTTCGCATCAAGCCCAAAGCACCGCGTGCTGTGCGTGCGCGGCTAATCGAGCCCCCCGAAGAAAAGGAGGACCCTCATAGCACTGGAAGACCACGCCGCCCTAAATGCCGACTACAAAAGTTCCACCCTGGCCTCGGGTTCGTACCTGCATATGATGCAGCAAATGGAAAACCCGAACTAGTACGGCGATTTGGACGAGATGCGAATCGAGTCAAGTTGAGGGGGGCGCCCATACTCGCTTCCCACATGCGGGTAGTGCGCTCATCATGGATCAGTAGACAAGACCCTTTTCCTATTAGGGTCGACACTAGCAGGCCTCAAAACCACAAAGGGCCTCCTGCCGGTGCCTTATCATCAAGTTATTATTAATAGCAGCATTGACAGGATTGATTGATTAACATTCGAGCCCTCGGAACGGTAACAGATAATAATAGCACGATAATAAAAGAAGTAACCGACAACAGGCTCGAGCAAAAGCAACCCTAAGCATGCTAGATAAGAACAGGCACAAACAAAGGCTGTGGGTATGGAGGTGAGGCAATATCATTGGTTCAGGGAATCATGTGATGGGTTCGGAGAATAGCAACGATACATAGGGCTAGCAATAGTAGACAAAAGGATAGTATCGACAACAAGTGTGGAAGAGAACTCGATGATTCATGTGAGTGATAACTTGCCTGGCAGCTCAGTCTCGTACTGGGCTAGGTCCTGAGTAGTGGTGTCGTAAGGCTCGTCGGTACCAACGTCGTCGTCTAACCGAGAAGAAGCAAACAACAACGAAGGCAGACGGCAATCAATACATGGCATAGGTGCACAAACATGGGATGATGCATGTCATGTTCAATAGATGCACCAAAGTAAACTACTTGATATGAAACACAAGTTTAAATGATTCCATATGCAAAGGTTGCATATGGAAGCCCATGCTTTAGAGTTGAATTAATTGTTCTATCACTAAGCATCATGTGTAAGTGACTTAGTATGATGCATGCATGATGAAGAACAAGAATATAACAAGTTTTAAATGCAATTAGAATGATAGTTAACCATTTTAGAAAACATTAATAAGTTTGGAAAAAATATTGTTACTTAATGGTGTTGAACAAGTAATTGTTGTTTTCATCAAGTTAAAGTGTGCAAAACAAATAACAAAGTTGATATTTGAAAAGGTTATCAAATTTTAGTTGGATTACATGTTTCACATTTTGAAATTGGACTTTGGATTAATTAATTATGAATTAAACAATATTAAACAATTTTTAATTGCATTAATCAAGATTTAAATTGTTTAGGCAATTTAAATTATTCAAACCAGAAAACAAAATTTATATTTGGAAAGGACATGAAAAATTGATTGGAAAACATATTTAGTTTGTGGAATTTGGAATTTTTATGAACAAGTTATGAATTTTGCAAGTTTAAGTGAATTTGACAAGTTTTCAAATTTTGCACCAATTTAAAATATTCAAAACAGTAAACAAATTTTATATTTGGATAGAGCATTTAATTTTGGACAGAAAACATATTTAAAAAGTGAAAATTGGAGTTAAAATGAATTTGTTATGCATTTTAGAATTATAGGGTGCAATCTGCCATTTTAATGCCTCTAGGGACTTAGGAAAAAAAATTTCCAGGGGCTAGAAATAAGGGCCAGGGGCTTAGTGGTGATTTGCTAAATATTCCAGTACCAAACCATTGTAAAAAATAAAACTTGGTTTTATTTGGGAGAGAGGGGACTTGATCCCTCCACCTCCTGGTTGATGCAAGGAACCCAACCACTAGGCTAGTGTGGTTTTTGTTGGTGGGACTGCACCTCTGAACAGGTTAAGGTGTTGGTACTGGCTGTACCGAATTAAAACAGAAAAGAGCAGGAAAAGAGTGGGGCTGGGAATCGAACCCGCAACCTCTGGCTTCACTGCGCGCGCATCAAACCAGTGGGGCTTCGCTGCGGTTGTTGATTGGATGAGGTTCTGGTTGGTTTTGGAGCTTGCAAACGCTGTGTTAACTGAACCTGCAAGCACACGATCCATCAGATCGTTACTGTCTCATGAACGAACAGAGCACCAAGGCGATCTTCGGGCAAGAAATTGATGACCAATCCGCAGGAGAAAAGAGAGGGGATGAGCGGGAATGGAAGGGTTGCCTCACCCTCTACGCAGGGGCGGGCTCGGCGCGGCCGATGGGTGGCGGAGGCGGCGGCACCGTGCGCCGGCGGCCGGTGGCCGTGGCACCAGCAGAGGAGGGAGTTCTCCCTCGATGGTGGCGGCGGCTGGGGAATAGGAGGGAGGAGATACGACCTAGGGTTAGGGTTTAGCTCGGGAGGGGAGAGGAGGAGATAAATAGGAGGGGGGAGGACCATCGAGTGGTGGAGGGAGGGGCTCCTGTCGCTGTCCTCCATTGCGTCACCTCCTGTACGGAGGTAGAAGAGGGGGGTATCGGGCCAACACAGGTGGGCTGGGCCTTCTCCCCCACCTGGTTGAAACGTTTTGCTCTTCTTTTTTTTTTGTATTATGAGATGTGCTGGTTTTTTTTGTAGCAAATGCTTTTGGAAGAAATAAATAGGTTTTAACTTAGATAAAATTTTGGAAAAAATTTGGGTAAGCTTCTTAGGTGAAAAGAAACCATTTGGTATTTTTGGTTTTCAAAATTTCAAATGTTTGATTGCTGTTTCAAAATTGAACCAAATTAAGTGAAAATTGCCATATTATTTATTATTGGAAAAACAAGGCAAAATCAATAGGGTTTCCCCTAGGGTTTAGAATGTTTTTGAAGAATACCAAGTTGTGATAACTTCATGGATTCAAAGGATTGATGATTTGAGAATTGTTTTGAGTTTGGGAAAGACTTGGAAATAATTGATTAAATTGAGCAATTGATTTTAGCAACAACTTAAAAGGTGAATTATAATGAGTTGCTTGAAAACAAAAGAGGTTTTTAGTTTGCACTTCTTTATTTGAAAGGTTGTAACAGACAAGTGTGAAAACAGAAGTTGATAACAAGTTTAAATTTCATATGAAAACAATGCAAACAGAAATAAATATGAGGATGATGATATGATGCATTGCTTAAATAAAAACAACAAGTAAAACAACTAAGGGTTTTCATACTTGGATGTTACATAAACCTTGGTCTTGTTCCTCAAGGCTACCTTGCTAGCTTGACAGCCAGTCCAACTCTCGAGGACAAGATTCGTTCTGAACAACTTCGTGATGCTGAGATCAAGAAGATGGTAGAACACATCAAACAAGGCAAGGAGAAATTTAAGTCCTTCTCAATTGATGACAAGGGAACTGTGTTCTTCGAAGGACGCATTGCAGTTCCTCAGATTCAAAGTCTCAAAGATGTCATTCTCAAGGAGGCTCATGAAACTCCTCTCTCCATCCACCCTGGAAGTACAAAGATGTACCAGGATCTTAAGACTCTATATTGGTGGCCTGGCATGAAACGTGAAATTGCTCAATACGTTTCTGAATGCGACGTTTGTCAACGTGTTAAGGCAGTCCATCAGAAAACAGCAGGTCTACTCCAACCTCTGAAAATTCCTAAGTGGAAGTGGGACATGATTGAAATGGACTTCGTCACTGGGTTTCCAAAGTCCAAGAAGGGCAACGATGCAATCTTCGTTGTTATTGATCGTCTCACTAAAGTAGCTCACTTCTTTGCTGTCAAGGAAACTATCTCAGCTAGCCAGTTAGCAGAGCTCTACACAGCAAAGGTTGTTCCTCTTCATGGTGTTCCATTGGAAATAAGCTCAGACCGTGGAAGTATCTTCACTTCCCATTTCTGGAAGAGTTTTCAAGAAGCATTGGGCACAAAACTTCTGTTCAGCACAGCTTATCACCCTCAGTCTCAAGGGCAAGTCGAAAGAGTCAATCAGATTCTCGAGGATATGCTCAGAGCATGTGGTATCTCCTTTGGCATGAAATGGGAGGATTGCCTTCCATATGCTGAATTCTCCTACAACAACAGCTACCAGGCAAGCCTAGGCATGGCACCATTTGAAGCACTCTATGGCCGTAGATGCAGGAGTCCAATGAATTGGTCTGGAGCTGGTGAACGTTCACTCTTAGGCCCTGACATTGTTAAGGAAGCCGAGGAGAAAGTTCGCATCATTCGTGACAATCTCAAGATTGCTCAGTCTCGTCAGAAGAGCTATTATGACAGCAAGCACAGGGATATGGTCTATGCACCTGGTGACAAGGCATATCTCCGTATAACTCCCCTCAGAGGCACTCATCTTTTTGGTGTGAAAGGAAAGCTTGCACCAAGATACATCGGTCCTTTCAACATTCTCTCAAGGCGGGCAGAAAATGCTTATCGTCTTGAACTTCCAGAAAAACTATCCAAGGTGCACGATGTGTTCCACGTGTCACAGCTCAAGAAGTGTTTCAAAGATCCAGATCGTGCAGTTGATCATGATTCCATTGAACTGCAAGATGATATATCTTATGAGGAGCACCCTGTTCGTATTCTCGATGAGACCGAGCGTAAGACTCGCAACAAGAGCACCAAGTTCTTGAAAGTGCAGTGGTCTCATCATTCCGATAAAGAGGCAACGTGGGAGACCGAAGAGGATCTTCTCAAGAAGTATCCGTACCTTTTCGTTTCTCAGTAAGGAATCTCGGGGCGCGATTCCTTCAAGGGGGGCGTTTTGTAACATCCCAAGTATGAAAATACCCCTAGAATGTTTGTTTTCCTGTTTAATTAAAGTATTGCATCATGTCATCATGTTGATCTACTTGTTTGCATTGTTTACTATTTGTTTTGCATCTGTTCTTAATTGTTTTCACATTTGAAATTCAACTTATTTCCAAACATTATTTCATACTTGCTCTGTTACAACCTTTTAAATAAAAATCTCAAATAAAAACAACCCACTTGTTTTCATATTATTCCATATTGATCAACTAATAAAATGGTGCTTTTTATTTCAATTAATTAATTCCAATGTGGTTTCAAATTCAAAGCAAATCATCAACATCACCTAATTTGAAAGTTATAAAAGTACCAAACAAATCATAATCACAATTGTTCTATTTAGTCAATAGGGGTCACCCTAATAAAAACCTTGTTTTCAGTATTAATTCATTAATTAACAAATTCTTCAAATTCAAACCATTTTGCAAAACAGCAACTAACTTTGAATTTTTTCAAAAAACCAAGTTGGCATTTGGTAGATGTTGAGCTAACAATCCCACATGAATTTTCCTAAATTTTTAAAACTCAAAACCCTATCAATTGCTTCCATTTTCTATTTGCTACAAAAAAAAACAGAAAAGCAGAAAATAGAAAAAAAAAGAAAAACAGCGCGCAGCAACTAGCCTAGCACCGCCAGCCCACCCTCCTAGCGCGGCCCAGCCCGCTAGCACCGCGCGTACCGGTTCGACGATCTAACCCGTCGTCCTCCTCGTGTACGGCGCGCATCCGCGCGTGCCACGGCGGCACGGCGTCGCCTCCGACGGCCAGGAGACCACCTAGCCCCCTATAAGACCCCTAGGGCAGCGCGCCGCAAGCCCTAGAACCCTAGACCACTGTTTCCCTCGAGGCCGCCGCCGTTACCCTCTCATCTCGCCGCGTTCCTTCCCCTCTGTCCGCTCGCCGGAGAAATTTCTCTGAACCCGCCATGGCCACGTCCACCTCGCCGCGCCTCCCACCTTCCTAGCTGTCGGAATCGAAACACCACCTTCCCCTCCTCCGTTTAAACACCCTAGCTACATCGGAGACCCGCGGAATCGACGCCGCCATCGTCGACATCGCCTCCGGCCACCGTGGCGCCATTTCTGAACAATTGCTTGCTGTCGTCGCTGTCATACCTCTCGTCGTGATCCAGCTGCGGGAATCGCTCCGCCACTTCTTCCTCAACCTTCTGGACACCCGCACGAGCCCGGATGTCTTCTGTAGCAGCGCCGCCGTCCACGCCGCTGTCGCCTCGCCGTCGAGTTTTCCCCACGGCAACCTCCCGGTGAGCAGTCTTGGTCCTCCTCCTTCCTCTCTGTGCGCACGCGTCCGTGCACGCAACACCACCACCCCAGCACAGCACATCGAGCACATCAACGCGACGGCGATCGCCGCCGGTGAGTTCTTCTCTGTCGAGTTGCAGCGAGCGCGAGTTTCAGTTAAATTCAGATAGCGTTTCTGAACCTTAACCTTGTTGCGAAGGTGTTACTGACAACGAACTGAAAACAGCGCAGCGGTAGCAGGCAGTGCAGCGCAAGGGCAGGTCCAGGGATGGAGCCCTGGCTCCCGCACGGGATAAAAATCCCATCTTTTTTTCCACCACAGCGCTGACAGGGAGGGCCCCCTGTCAGCCACTCACTAGCCACGCAAGCCCACAGTGCCCTGGGGCCCCCTGGCAGTGCCTACGGTAGGGTACCGTGCGGTGTAAAATGTTTTTTGAACCTTTCTGTTTTTAAATCAAGGTCCTTTTATTTAACAGATTGGTCCCTGGTTTTAAAAACCTAATAACTTTAGTTTTATAACTCCAATTAATCAAAATAAAATATGTGTGATGATCTAAATTTAATTATCTACCTATTGGTATCATTTGTTTCCTGTTTTGAATTTTCAAAATGCAATTCAAATTTGAATTCAAATAATTCAATTGTAATTTGCAACAATTCATAAATAATTCATACTAATTCCAAATAATGCAAATAAAATATGTTTTCCATGCTATTTCAAATAACCTTTTCAGATATAAATTTTGTTTCATGGTTTGAATAATTTAAATTGCCTAAATACTTTAGTCCTTGTTTAATTCATTTAAATTTTGCTAAAATCTTAACTTGCTCAAAATAAATTATTTTTGAACATGCAAAATATGTTTTTAAATTAGAAAAGTATGAAATTTTCAAATATGAATTTGAATTTATGTTTTGAATAAATAAAAATTCAAATAATATTCAAACTTGTTTTAAATTCAATTAAAACTTGTTTAATATTGTTTAAGTCATAATAAATTCATCTTAACTCCTTTTTCAAAATTTGAAACATGTAATCCAACTAAAATTTGGTATTCTTTTCAAATATGAATTTTTCTATTTGTTTTGAACACTTTAAATTGATGAAAACAACAACTGCTTGTGTGACATGTTTAAGTAACCCAAAATTTCCAAATTTAATAAATAATTTCCAAACTTGTTAAATTCCTTTTTCACTTGCATCTATTGTTGTTATTTTGTTGTTATCATCATGCATGCATCATGCTAAGCAAACTTTCACATGGTAATAAATTGTAGATCAATTGTTTCCACTTAATTCATGGACCTTTTCATATGCAACTCAAAATTGCATATGGGTCCATTTAAATTGTGTTACCATGTCACTTAGTTTATTTTGATGCCTCTATCAAATTGACATGCATCATCCCATGATTGTGCACTATGCCATGAAATTGATTGTTTATATTTGTGCCTTGTTTGTTTGCTTCTTCTCGAATAGACGACGACGTTGAGACAGACGATCTTTACAGCACCCCTTCTGAGGATCTAGCTCAGTACCCGGCTGCTGAGTTTGCAGGCAAGTTATCACTCACATGAACCATTGTGTTCCTTTCAACATTGGTTACCGATACTTTCCGTTGTCTATTTCTGCTAGCCTTAGTGGTAGTTGTTTCTGTTACGAACCTATCACATGAATCCCTTAACCCTGATATTGCCTCACCACCACTCCTACAACCCCATTGATTGAGCCAGTGTCTTACTAGCATGCTTAGGTTGTTTTGCTCGAGTCTGTTACCCGTTACTTTCAGTTACTATATCTTTATTATGTTCTGGGGGCTCGATGTTTAATCAATCAATCATGCTAATGTTATTGTTAATAATAATTCGATGATAAGGCACCGGCATGAGGCCCTGTGTGGTTTTGAGGCCTGCTAGTGTCGACCCTAATAGGAAAAGGGTCTTGTCTACTGATCCATGATGAGCGCACTACCCGCATGTGGGAAGCGAGTATGGGCGCCCCCCTCAATTTGATTCGATTCGCATCTCGTCCAAATCGCCTCATTTAGTTCGTGTTTTCCATTTGCCGCATGCATGTTTTTGCGAGCCCAACGCAGGGTGGAACTTTCGTAGTCGGCATATAGGGGGACACGTTCTTAGAGTGCTATGAGGGTCCATTTTCTTCTGGGCTCGATTAGCCGTGCGCCCAAGGTGCTTTGGGCTTGATGCGGAGAAGAGTTGAGTTGTGTTGAGTGCCCCGCTTGGTGGAAGGGCCTTTCCATCTGGCGGGTTATTCATACGTGTACGGCCAAATTGGTGCAACCCTGCAGGGATAATCTTCTCGAGAAGCCGTGTTTTCCGCGGTTATGGTTAACTTGGTGAAAGTACTGGCTAACAAGTACTCAGGACAACTTAAACCTAATTATTCACAATCTCACACCCAATGATTAACAACTTGACTAGTAATAAGATTATTGACACAACAACTTGATTCATCTTTAATCCAACGGTGTGAGTTATCCTCGGATTGCTTCTTTGGATAAGGAGCGAGATCCAGGATGGGTTTGTTTGAAGTTATCTTCCAGTTGGTTACAATACTCGATCTTATCTCCTTTCTGTTAGCCGGAAGTGGTAGAATCTCTGTAGTTGGTTAGTGCAGCCAGTTGCAGCATCTTTCATATCCCCTCTCTTCCGTTGCACCCAAGGCATCTGTGCTTGGTGTTGACGGGTTACACTTTGGTGAACTGTGAGTCTTGCTTGCCGGTACGTCTATGTACTGACCCCTTTGGGGTTGTGGTTTCCGCAGACTACGCTTACGAGGATCCAGGTGACGGCTACTACGTGGAGTTTGACGAGGCTGCTGACGAGTAGGTAGCGGACCCGGGCAGGATCCGAGACTACGTGGATGGGCTCCGTCTTTATTTCAGTTTCCGGCTTCTTAAGCCTATTGGGATTTGTCTGTACTCACACCCCTTTGAATGCTTCCGCTGAGATGTAATGATGTTATGTTGGGACATGTGTCCTCTGGATGATTGTATTTGCTATCTCTGCTCTAGTGAGAGCTATTTGCAACTTATTTCAATCTTTTGTGTCTTAGAGATATGTTGTGCTATCATTCTGTTACAAACCGTTGACGTACCATGTGTGTATGGTATGAAGTACGTCAATGGTAGTGTCCTGATTTCTATGGGATGGTTTACGTCGACGCTGAACAGATAGGGGTTGGTTGTCACACATACGTGTGTTGGCCTACTCGTAAGAGGACGCGGGTGCCGGTAAGCCCCGTAATCCAATCTACTACTGTTCAACGGAACGGCGAGTATCCTTTAGAAGTCTGGGTGCGACAGGCAGTGCCGGGGGGAGGCCCATAGTCACGAGGAGATGGGTGGCGCGCCCCCCTTAGGCCGCGCCCTTGGGTTGCCTGGTGGCGTGGTCCTCACCTCTGGTGCTCCCTTTCGGGCTCCATTTTCGTTCTGAGTAAAAAATGACATCTGTGGATTTCACTACTTTTCGTGGATATTTTATATACAAATTTTCTGAAACAAAAAAGACAACAGAAAACAGGAACTGGCTCTAGGCACTGGGTTAATAGGTTAGTCCAGAAAACATCCTAAAATACTGTAAAAATATCTTAAAAGCATGTGGCAATCATAAGGAACAAGCATGGAGCAATAAAAAAAAATGATTGATATGTTTTAGACGTATCAACATCCCCGAGCTTAATTCCTTCTTATCCTCGAGTAGGTAAATGAAAACAATGATAATTTTTTAGGTGACATGTTTCCAAGACAAACTTGATCATTCAATGTAAAGCATGTTGAGCTAAGATCAAAACTTTAACAAAAACATGATAGATGTTATAAGAATAATGACACTTAGCAACTAAGTTTCCTCATGAAAAGATTACTAAGGACTGAAAACAAATAATATGGCATTAAAAACAACAACAAGGTTATAGTGATAATAATAAAAGCATGGTAGAGTAGTATCCCGCTTGTCCTTCATGAAATAGCAAAACATAAATGGTAGGACACCTCCAAAGTTCAAGTGGTGAATAGATACAAAAACCTTAGAACGAGTAATAACACACTCATACCTCAATCAATAATATTTGCTATTTGACGCCCTGGGATGGTGGTCTCTAATCACAAATATTTCACACTCCTTCCCCCCCCCCCACCCACGCCGTGGGATGGGCACGCTGGCGTGGGGACGCTCGACGTTGTTGTTGCCGCCTGTGGTGGCTGTGGCCGCTGCGCCTCCTCGCGTGTGTCCACCATGTTGGAGGAACTAGCAAACAAATCACAAACTCTGGCGCATCAAATGTGGGAGAGTGGTTTGTTTGGTCCATATGACTCAACTCTTGAAAACTAGATTCAAAGAGGGGGTGAATGTGAGACGCTCGGGAAGCTCAGATGCTTGGCGAGGAGACGAGCAAGGCGCATGACATAGAGAGACACCGAGGTTTACCTAGGACCGGCCCCTCTCGCGAGGTAAAGACCTACTCCTGCTTGTACGGTTGCGTCGTTTGGAGAGAGAGAGAGTTACGGTGGCTAGGGTGCTTTAGATGCGAACTCTTTGCTCGGTGGCTGGGGTGCCCTTCTTATAGTCACGATAGCTTCTCGTTCCCGCTCATTAGGCAGGAAAAGGAACCACGAGGCGACAAGGGAAGGACAACCCAAAGCCCTAAGCTACGGGTGGACATAGTCCATCGTTGATTAAAGTGTTGGTCTACAGCATACCGTGGGGTCTTCACGATGATCTCAGGGATGATGCTCACAGAGGAGAACGTCATGGTCTTCTTGCACCGAAGAGGAAAGTCTCGAACGGCGCCCAAGTCACGAAATGGGAAGCTTTGCCGCCTGCGCCTTCTGGCTCTGTTGCCTCCTTCGTCATCCGTTTTGTCACCCGCGCAGGCGCGCTTTGTCTCTGTGGGAGGGCAAAGACATGTGTCCTCCTATCAAAGCGTCATGGATGGAACAGAGCATTGTCTCCTCGTGAAGACGTCTGGCCTCCTCGCGGAGATGTGTCGATGAATATTCCTATCGGAGGCCCGCAAGGCGGAGACACGGTTGCCCCATTTTGCTAAGTACCAAGGCCGAGATTTTCCTCGCGAGGGTCGATTCCTCACGAGGCCGTTGCTTGCATAGGGTCTTGCTTGATACAACTCTTATTGACTGGATCCCACAGATCTTGACCGGGTCTTGGCATTCGGGTCTAGGTACCTGGTATTGGTATCCATTACCCAATAGTAACTATAGCTAGTAGGCAGGTCCATATGCATTGCTCATCACGTGCATAGTCCAGGCAAAAATTATCGAATGAACTCAAGCGTGAGAATTTTGATTCTTGCTATGAAAATTATATGAGCAAACATAAACTTCGTAATAATTGACGGATGCGTACATCAATCATTCGATTCATTAGCTTGGGGGTTTGTGGTGCATTCACGGTTATTGCTTCCGTAAACATAGTACTCCCTCCGATCCATATTAATAGGTGCTGAAGTGGATGTATCTAGCAATAAAACATGTCTAAATACATCCACTTCAGCACCTATTAATATGGATCGGAGGGAGTAGCTAAATAGTTCGGTTTTCCGTGATTTTTTCCATTTCTCTGTGTAAATAGCCTAATATGGCGTTCACATCAATACCATATCTCTTTTCCAAAAAGAGAAAAAGAAATCAACTTCGATGAGTAACTGCGCCTTGTCACCTTGATGCTCTCATAATATTAGAATTAATACTAAAAAGTGTTGGGAACTAAACAAATAAACACGTACAAACAAATAGAGCAACTGGAGACAGTTTTTACGGATTGGAGGTAGTACCACAAATGCGTACCAAAGATCAATGCTCTGTTCAGTGTTCACAACCCAAAGAATATCAGATTACGTACACAACTCAACAAATACTACAGTAATACCCATAACTCTCCAACTAAACAAGCATCAAAACACCCGCTGTAATACTAATACTCAGTAACAGTGCTCGCTGAGCTCAACTCTGATCCGATCAACCCAGCATGGCCCCAACGACGGCAAGCATCACGGACACACCAGCGCTGGCCCTCCAGGCCGAGCTGGGCACCACCTGCGGTCTCGTCTGCCCCTGGCCCTGGCTGCTCGGTGGCGGCGTCACGGTGGGCTCTGCCGTCGGAGCGGGCAACTCCGGTGCCATTGGCGCTGTAAATTTGTCAGAACGCATGACGTGTTTCATCAGTGAGAATCAATGGACGAGCATATATACAGAAGGTTAATTAAGGCAAAGGAGATTCTTACGCAGCGGGGGCATGGCAGGAGAGACTGCGACGGGGCCTGGAGCCGGGAGCTGAGCCGACGTATCTGCAGATCAAAGTTTTACATTGTTCAGTTCTACTATTAAGAACGCGCATGACACTGTTCGTCGGGGCGCCGAGAAATTCCCGGATTTTGGGACGGCGTTGAATTGAAGGCGGCACCTTTGCATTGAAGCGGGACGGACATGGAGTTACAGGCCTTGGGCAGCGTGACGGCGAGTGTACGGTTGATGGGCAGGCCGAACGGCACGTTGCCGGTGAGGATGAGGCAGGCGCAGCTGGTGCTTGCGTTCACCAGCGCCGCGAAGGACTGGCAGCAGTCCGCCGTGGGCGACGACCCTCCGCCGTTGTTGCTGTTGGTGATGTAGCCCAGGCACGGCGTGAAGCTTGTCACCATGGACGCCGCGCAGGACGTCGCAACAGCCTGCCCGGACACCGGCGCGGCCAGAGCCAGCAGCACGGTCGCGGCCACGGCCAACATCCTCAGGTCCATGCTGATCACCTGTCTGGCACGGCACGTCTCACGACTTTGCACAAGCACGCACGATTTTTGGGAGGGAAGAAGAGGGCGGATGGATCGGTGAGTCTGGAATGCATCGTTGCTGCGTGCGTTTATATAGTGTTGGAATTGGTGACATGTGGTAGAAATTGGTGTCATGTTGGTTCATCTGAGGTTGGTTTGTGGCAGTGTACCTACCATAACTAATCTTTCCTACATATAATCTTCTTTCCTGTGTGTTGACGTGTTGGGACTTGGGAGTTGGGGGCGTATACCCTCTAAAAAAAAGAGTTGGGGGCGTAGGGTACGGTAGTCACCCGATGACTATACAATTGCCACGAGGCGACTTATGTTTTGTACTTCAGCTTTTTGGAGGACGGGTTTCATGGAGACTGTTTTCTGAAAAGAAAAAAATGATATTTTAATTTTCACATACTCAAATAACATTGCATTCCACTTCTTCTTTAATGATGAATTCCCAAATATTCTACCTCCATGAGTTTCATATGCTATTTACCTTATCACCCAACATAAAAGTTGAGTAGTTGTATTTTCCTCAACAACAAAAACATGATCTAGCTATAGCCATGTCACAATCCCAGAGACCAAAACATTTGGTGACGAACCCTTCCTACCGGGTGATCAAACACCTCAGCACTTTGGAAAGAAGAGCTAATAAAAGGATGATTGCTAGTTATGGTTGTTACACTGGTACAGCTACCCTCTGCTCTCATCTGCCAGCATCACACACACCCACGGTATTATAATCACACGCAGTTAACGAACGATCCATTCCAACCTCACCAATCCGCAATCTTCCCTCGAAAAACACGAGTACCCACACGTGAGGTGATAGGCCGAGATCGATGGAACCCAAGCAGCTCGCCCTTGCCGCGGCCGCGCTCGTGCTGCTGGCCCTGTTCTCGCCGGCCCCGGTGTCCGGGCAGGCGTGCACGACGTCGCTCATCACCAGCTTCACGCCGTGCCTCGGCTACCTCACCAACAGCACCAACGGTGGGGGGTCGTTGCCGACGGCCGACTGCTGCCGGTCCCTGGGGGCGGTTGTGAACACGAGCACGAGCTGCGCCTGCCTCATCCTCACCGGCAACGTCCCGCTCGGCCTGCCGATCAATCGGACACTCGCCGTCACGCTGCCCAAGGCCTGCAACTCCATGTCAGTCCCGCTTCAGTGCAAAGGTGACCTCTTCAGTCCAACTCCGTTCCAGAACATGGACATGAATTTCTTGTTTTTTCTGAAAGAGTCGACAACTGTAAAACCGTACTAAGCTGAAACTTGGTCTGCAGATACGTCGGCGCAACTCCCAGCTCCGGGCCCTGCCGCGGTCTCTCCTGTCATGCCCCCGCTGCGTAAGAACCTCGTCTCGCTTAATGAGCCTTGCGTACATACTCGTTTCTGTCGTCATTAATTTCTCATTCATCAAGCCTTGTGGATTCTGTCAAATTTGCAGCGCCAATGACGCCGGAGTTGCCGGCTCCCACGGCGGAGCCCACAGTGACGGCACCGAGCAGCCAGGGGCAGACGAGGCCGGAGGTGGTGCCCAACTCTGCATGGAGGGGCAGCGCTGGTGTGTCCCTCTTGTTCGCTGCCGTTGGAGCCATGCTGGTTTGAGCTGAGGAAATGAGGATGCACTATATGTTGTACAGCTCCGTCACGGATTAATCGTTTTGAATTTGTCAAAATATGGATGCACAAAAATACGTCTAGATATATCTATATTTTGATAAATCCATCCCAATTAATATGAGACAGAGGGAGTAATTAGTTTTGATTATGTACTCTTTTTATGCGCTTGTTTAGCAATAGAGATGTAAAGATAAGGATATTATATTTGTATATGGATACCCATATTAAGTTTTGTATATACGTATGTTTGTATATGGATACCCATATGTATAGACCAAATGATAAAGAGAGTGCACTCTCTATTTGCCATGTTTTAGAAATCACCTTCCACGTAGTGAAAGTGCGTTTGCATTTGGATCTCTCTTAGGTTTTGGAGTTGATAACAACACTAGTAAGTATCTACCAGTGCGACTAAGTTATTTCAGGAAATACCATCTCGACGCAAAAAGGGAAGAGTGTTCAAAGACAATCTCACCAAAACCAACTTAGTCCAGCGGTAGTACCGCTCTGCCCAGCAAGCGGTAGTACCGCGCCAAGTACCGCCAGATAGTAGTATATTTGTGATTGAGTTGGTTGAGGTGTAAAGCCTCTCCCATCGGTAGTACCGCTACCGACAGCGGTAGTACCGCTTCTTCGAGGACGCGGTAGTACCGCTGCCAGTACCGGTCAAAGTACCGCCAGAGGGATTTTGCTCACGGTAACGTTTATGGAACTAGAGCGGTAGGGTCCTAGTACTACCGCCGGCCACTTCGATTTAATTCGAATAGGTGGCCAGCGGTAGTACCGGTTGGCACTAGCGGTAGTACCGCTGCCGGAAGTACCACGATACTTCCGCGATAGTATTGTCTGCACCCTGTGTCTCGGACGATGCAGTACCGCACTTGTTACCAGGTGGCGGTAGTACCGCTGGCCTCAGCGGTAGTACCGCCAGGCACGAAAAATGGTCAAACGGCTAGTTTGGGGAGGGGGGCTATAAATACCCCATCCCCTTCTTCTCCAAAGTGTTGCTCGAACTAGCATTGAAGACAAGCATTTATTGAGCCTCCAAAAGCTAGATTTCTCACAATCCCTCCACCCAAACTCGTTGATACTTGGAGTATTGAAGGAGAATACCCCGATCTACATCTTCACCGTGCCGATCTTCATTCCCCCCTCATACTCAGGGATCTAGTATAGGGTTTCCTTGTGGAGAACCTAGACTCTATTGCTACACTTGTTGGTGATTTGTGATTGTTGAGAGCACCCAATTTGGTTGTGGGTGTGTGCCCCAAACTTGTTTGTAAAGTACTTTATTCCCGCCTCAAATGGGATCAATAGTGGAAGGTGGACTAGGCCTTTGTGGCGGGGTTCATCGGAGAATAGGGTGAGACCTTTGTGGCGTTGAGTAGGCCTTCGTGGCGAGCTCACACCCCTCCAACGAGACGAACTCTCTTAACAAGGAGGAACTCGGGAATACATCACGTCTCCGTGTGCTTCATATCGGTTACCTCGTTCCCTTCCTCCTTTACTTGTGCTTGCACCGTGTTTGTTGTTTACCTTGTCATATAGGTAAATTCACCGTAATTGCATTCTCTAGAGAATTTACCTTTATGTCAAGCCTAAACTCGAGAAAAAAATTAAAATTGGTCGTAGCACCTATTCACCCCCCCTCTAGGTGCCCATACATTACTTTCAATTGGTATTAGAGCCTCGGCTCTTTTATCGGGCTTAACCGCCTAAGAGTTAAGTATGGTAAATGAAACGGAGACCGCCGGTTCCGTGGTGCAAGTCTCTATTGATGATCTCAATGAGTTGAAAAATTCATTGACCTCATCCATGGAGAACAAAATCGATGAATTGCGACAACTCGTGTTGCAACTCATGAAAGCCAAGGAACCGGAAGTCTCTACTTCACCTCCTCCGGACAAAGTTCCGGATGGCACCGAGAAAGGGGATAATGGTGATCCATCTTAAAATGCTTCCGCTAACAACTCCACCGATAAGGGTACGGAAGAATATGGAGAATATCAATCTATCAAAGGATATTATTCTCCCGATCCTCCCGTCCCACATCCTCATATAATTTCTAGGGGAGATCCACCTAAAATTGATGCTTTTTTGTTTTCGTGAATGGAAATATTACATGGAAACTCACTTGAACTCTTCTTGTATAGAGCTTTGAAGGGTCACTCGTGATGGATACAAGCCTCGTGACCCCAAGAACTTGACAAGAACAGAAGCCGTAGATTGCCAACTCAACTACACCGCCTTGTCCATTCTTCAAGTGATGCACCTAACCAAGAATAAGTTGAAGACTCTCCTCTTATTGATCAAGTTACTACGCAAGATGCAACAACTCCTATCAAACATGCTAGTCAAGATCAAGGCCAAGATCAACCATCCTCATCCTCCTCTCCTCAAGTTGAAGCTAGTTTTAAAGAAGTTGTTGTTGATGATGATGATGATCAAGGCCAAGTTGGTCAAGACGGGGACCCAAATGATCAAGATGATCAAGTGATTCCTCCTCGCAATAATGAGAAAATCGAAGCCCGTCGTGCTAGAAGGATAAGAAGAGCTTTGAAGCAAATTGATTCTCAAAACAACAAAGTTTTGGAAGATGTTCAATCTCGGAGATCAACAAGAAGGCAATTGGCACATTTTAGTGAGCATCAAGCTCACATATCTATGGTGGAACCAAAGAAAGTGTTTGAATATCTTGAGGACTCCGATTGGGTTGAAGCTATGTATGACGAGCTCAATAACTTTGAGCGCAATAAAGTTTGGAAGCTAGTTGAGAAGCCCAAAGATTGTCACAATGTTATTGGCACTAAGTGGATATTCAAGAAAAAGCAAGATGAGCATGGCATTGTCATAAGGAACAAGGCAAGATTGGTGGCTCAAGGCTACACTCAAGTGGAAGGCATTGAATTTGATGAGACCTATGCTCCCGTGGCTCGCCTTGAGTCCATCTGTATCCTCCTTGCATATTCATCTTTGCATAATTTTAAATTGCAACAAATGGATGTCAAAAGTGCTTTCTTGAATGGTCCACTAAAAGAGGAGGTATATGTTAAGCAACCTCCGGGGTTCGAGAATCTCAACTTTCCTAACCATGTCTACAAACTTGATAAGGCGCTCTATGGACTTAAAAAAGCACCACGTGCGTGGTATGAGCACCTTAGAGAGTTGTTGGAAGACCGTGGTTTCAAAGTTGGGAAGATCGAACCCACTCATTTCACAAACAGGGTAAAGGGAGAGCTTTTCATATGCCAACTCTATGTGAACGATATTATATTTGGCTCAACTAACCAAGCTTTTAATAATGAGTTCTCAAAGCTTATGACCGACAGGTTTGATATGTCCATGATGGGAGAGCTTAAATTCTTTCTTGGCTTTGAGGTCAAGCAGTTGGCTCGTGGGACTTTCATTTCTCAAGCCAAGTACACCCAAGACATGCTCAAGAGGTTTAATTTCCAAGATGCAAAAATAAAATCATCTCCTATGAAAGTCAAGTGCCACCTCAAGCGCAACCCAGATGTTAAAGATGTGGACCAAAAGTTGTATCGTTCTATGATTGGTTCTTTGCTTTATCATTGTGCATCTAGGCCCGATACCGTTTTTAGTGTAGGTGTGTGTGCAAGGTATCAAGCGGCTCCTAAGGAAACCCACTTAGTGGCGGTCCATAGGATTTTTCAGTATTTGGTTCATACCTCAAGGTTTGGTTTGTGGTACCCAAAGGGGGCACAATTCTCTCTCAAGGGCTACACGGATTCCGATTGGGCCGGTGATCAAGATGATAGGAAGTCCACTTCCGGGGCTTGCCAATTACTTGGTAGGTCCTTGGTGAGTTGGTCTTCCAAGAAGCAAAATTTCATATCTCTTTCCACCGCCGAAGCCGAGTACGTGGCCGCCGCAAGTGCTTGCACCCAATTGTTATGGATGAGGCAAACCCTCAAAGAGTATGATGTTCACTTGGAGAAGGTTCCCCTCATGTGTGACAATGAAAGTGTCATCAAGATCGCCTACAACCCCGTGCAACACACAAGGACGAAGCACATTGAGATTCGTCATCATTTCATCCGAGACCATGTGGCAAGAGGTGATATTGCACTAGCTTATGTGCCCACCAAGGACAATCTCGCGGATATCTTCACGAAGCCTCTCGATGATGCAAGATTCATGTTCTTGAGGAATGAGCTAAATATCATTGATTCTTGGAGTTTGACTTGAATATCTTGCACACACCCCTATAGTTGTGACATGTTTGGGTTTAGGTGTAGGCATGGACATAGGGGGATTGTTATCCTAACACATTGGGTTCTCCCTCCCCCCATTATGCCCAAAGCAAAAATTCATTGTTATCTTTTTTTTCTAATGTTGAATTGTGAGCTTCAATGTCGAGAATTGGCAATGTACCCAAGATATATCTTCGCGGTGACATACCATATTCTCTTACATGGTGGCTTAGTCCACCAACCTCTTCTCTTGAAGAGTTGGTTCTTGTTTGGTTCTTGTGGTGTTTTTCGTTGTGTTTTCCTTCTCTCTTTGTGTTTTTTTAGTAGTCACTGTCGTTTGGGAAACACACTCTCTCTATTTTCCTTATTCGAGTTTTTATCTTCCTTGCAAAAGTTAGAGTGTGTAGTACCATCTCAGTTTGAGTTCTTATCCCAAGCCTCATGTATCCCCCTTAGACAATTTCTGCTCTGAAAACTTTAATCCTTTGATCTCCTGGCGGAAGGAAGAACCTGGCTAGCGGTACTACCGCCAGCTGCAGCGGTACTACCGCTGTAACTGACAGTAGTACCCAGCGCACGGTACTACCGATGGCCGTGCACGGTACTACCGCTATAGGGGCACGTGCCCAGCACAAACCCCAGGAGCGGTAATACCTCTCGGTTCCGGTAGCCCCAGGTGGCGGTACTACCGCTGAGCACAGCGGTACTACCGCTGTGGTGAAAATCCGTGGGGTTAAAAACGGATCTGGGAGAGGGAGTTACCCATTTACCTCCTATCTCCCTCATTCTCTCCCCACACCGGATCTCGCCGCCGCCACTTCTTCCATCCACCAGGGAGGGTTCTCTCTGGCGATCGAGTGCTCCAATCACGCTGGAGGAAGCCCGGGGATCGCATCCAACTCCTTCTCCATGACGATGAGCTCCGGTAACCCATTCAATCTCTCTCCCTCGAGTAATCTTGTGAGATGATGATGTTTAGGGTTCTAGAGATGTCCTAGTCTAGAAGTAGTTTGTTGTGATTCCTAGTCGAGTAGATTCCCTAAGAACTATTGGTGATTTTCATCTAGATTGGAACCAGTTGTCCCATTGGGTGCCATGGCAGATCCGCTAGCAGCGGTGCTACCGCTAGCAATAGAGGTACTACCGCTATGACTGGAACTGCTGGAGACAGCGGTACAACCGTGGCACCCAGCGGTACTACCACTTCCTGGAGATTGTTGCACTTCTAGTTCTTCTGTGAATTTTCTCGTAGATCATTTTGATTGAAGTTAACCTTACCTCATTGCTATCCCTCTATGCTATCTTAGGTGCAGGTGCTAGTGGTTCTAAGGGTGGAGGTCGCAAGCGTGCGGCTAAGAGGACTCGGAAGAATCCCTAGGAAGATGAGACTCCAAAGGTTATGCCATAGGGAAATCTGGCTAGGAGGCAGAGAACCGTGTTGATGAAGTCACATGTTGCAAGGGACAAATCTGTTGTCAACATGCCTGATGAGTAATTCTGTAGAGAGAGGAGGACCAACCCCTACACCAAGCCAAGGGAATATAGGGCTAATGAGTGCTTCTGGACTCGTTTTCAGGAGAGGATTTTTTATGAGGAGTACCTGCTGAACAGGAACAAAGTAGTGACTCAATTCTCCATCAATGTGCCCTTTGTGAGATCTAAGATGGACTACTTTGGTGAGGCTCTGGAGATCTGTGAGGAGTTTGGTCTTCTGGATTTCACTGAGATCAACGAAGACTATGATGAGCACCTCGTGGGACAGTTCTAAGCCACACTCTACTTCCATACTGATGAGAGGAGGATTACATGGATGACCAAGAACCAGAAGTTTTCTGCTTCTTGGGCTGAGTTTGCTACTGTGCTTGGTCTGCAGGACTTTGGAGAGATTCTCGATGCTTCCTTCCACTCTACCTTCTTCCGGGTTCCCTACCCGGAGAAGTCTATGGCCCCTACTGAGATGTATGATCTGTATATCCCTGGTTGTGCTATGGTTGGTCAGTCCAAGAATCTGCTACCAGTATATGATATCCTCCACAGGATCTTCAGGAACACTTTGGCTCCCTGTGTTGGCAAATTCGATCAGATTCATGGCTCACTCACTAACTTGATGGTCTACACTCATAGGCGTCGTGGTTATGGCCTCCGGCTCGATGTGATGGATATCCTCTGGAATGAGATGTACAACTGTGTAATGAGGAGGAGAGTTCACGTGTTTGCTGCTCCGGTGTTTAAGCTCATTGCCACTACTTGGCGCAATGCCAAACTCTCTGATGCTCTCTTGGACAATGACCAAGAGCTCACTACTCACCGTGTCAAGGATCTTCGAGTCAAGAAGCATGCCACTCCCCTTCTTGGTACGGATGATCTTGGTCCTGACACTGATGGCTCTAGTGACTCAGACTTTGAGATGGAGGGTAGAGCCCAGAAGAATGGCTTTCGCAAGTGGATGTACGAGACTCTGGAGAAGGTGTTCTGTCGTCAGATTGATATGGAGAACAAGGCTTATCTTGCTCATGTGCCTACCAAGAAGGAGCGTCAGCTTTCTCGTGAGAGATTTGTCCATCTTGGGGTGCCTGTTCGTCCCGGTTCTGAGGATAGGATCACCTCCTCCAAGGAGTGGAAGTCAAAGCAAGGTAGCACTTGGGTGGATCCGTACCTTCTTGATGATGCTACCACTTCCCACGAGCCTTGGAATCGTGGTGATACTGACGATGACGTGGAAGATGTCAACTCAGAGGATGAGCGGGGTCTTGGAAGCCCAGCCAGTGCATCTAGCCCCGGCAAGTGACCTCCAGGGACGTTAGCATCACCTCTTCCCTTTTGGTGTCTTGATGCCAAAGGGGGAGAGAGTTCTATTTATGGTCGCTTATCGTTTTCTTGGGGTTGTTGTGAAACTTTCGTGTTTTTGTGGTGTGTCCCGTATTTGTGTTGAACCATTTATCTTGTTGGTCTATGGATTTTATGGTTTTTATCGACTTATCTATTGTGGCAAGTATTCCTATTGTTATATAATATTTATCCTTGCTAGGTCTCTAAAAGTTAGGGGAGCAGGAGCACACATTCTAAAAGAGAAAAAAAGTTTGCCTCATCAAGCAAACATTCTTGACGCGTCACTCTCTCAAGAAGTGCTCGTCCAAATCTTTTAGACCTCTCTTAGTGGTGTTGTCATCAATCTCCAAAAAGGGGGAGATTGAAAGTGCATTTGCATTTTGATCTCTCTTATGTTTTGGAGTTGATAACAACACTAGTAAGTATCTAACAGTGCGCCTAATTTATTTCAGGAAATACCACCTCGACGCAAAAAGGAAAGAGTGTTCAAATACAATGCCACCAAAACCAACTTAGTCTAGCGGTAGTACCGGGTGCTTCAGCGGTAGTACCGCTCTACCCAGCAAGTGGTAGTACCGCGCCAAGTACCGCCAGAAGTACCGCCAAAGGGATTTTGGCTACTGCATCCAGCGGTACTTCAGCGGTACTGGTATAGTAGTACCGCTGTGATTGGGTTGGTTGAGGAACAAAGCCTCTCCCGGCGGTAGTATCGCTACCGCCAGCGGTAGTACAGCTCCTTCCAGGACACGGTAGTACCACTGACAGTACCGGTCGAAGTACTGCCAGAGGGATTTTGCTTGCAGTAACGTTTATGGTACTAGAGCGGTAGTGCCCTAGTACTACCGCCAGCCACTTCGATTTAATTCGAATAGGTGGCCACCGGTAGTACCGGTTGGCACTAGCGGTAGTACCGCTGCTGGAAGTACCACGGTACTTCCGCGGTAGTACTGCCCGCACCCTGTGTCTGGGACGCTGCAGTACCACACTTGTTACCAGGTGGCGGTAGTACCGCTGGCCCCTGCGGTAGTACCGCCAGGCACAAAAAAGGGCCAAACGACTAGTTTGGGGAGGGGGCTATAAATACCCCATCCCCTTCTTCTCCAAAGGTTGCTCGAACCAGCATTGAAGACAAGCATTTATTGGGCCTCTAAAAGCTACATTTCTCCCAATCCCTCCACCCAAACTCGTTGATACTTGGAGGATTGAAGGAGAAGACCCCGATCTACATCTTCACCGAGCCGATCTTCATTTCCCCCTCATATTGTAGAGGGATCTAGTCTAGGGTTTCCTTGTGGAGAACCTAGACTCCATTGCTACACTTGTTGGTGATTTGTGATTGTTGGGAGCCCCCAATTTGGTTGTAGGTGTGTGCCCCAAACTTGTTTGTAAAGGACTCGATTCCCGCCTCAAAGGGGATCAATAGTGGAAGGTGGACTAGGCCTTTGTGGCGGGGTTCATCGGAGAATAGGGTGAGGCCTTTGTGGCGTTGAGTAGGCCTTCGTGGCGAGCTCATACCCCTCCAACGAGACGTACTCCCTTAACAAGGAGGAACTCGGGAATACATCGCGTCTCCGTGTGCTTCATATCGGTTACCTCGTTCCCTTCCTCCTTACTTGTGCTTGCATCGTGTTTGTTGTTATCCTTATTATATAGGTAAATTCACCGTAGTTGTATTATCTAGAGAATTTACCTTTATGTCAAGCCTAAACTCGGAAAAAATTGGTCGTAGCACCTATTCACCCCTCCTCTAGGTGCCCATACATTACTTTCACGTAGTCCGATATGATCTAAAGGAGTTGCCCCACGTGGTCTTGTACTGTGGGATACTCCCTCCATTCCATAATGTAAGACTTTCTAACAAGCTAAACTAGTTGCTAAAAAGACTTACATTGTGGAACGGAGGGAGTATTTTGCTAATTGGCACACCATGCTGCCCACAACACCCTTGCGCGACTCACCCGTACCCTTGTGAGCTGCATTCATTTCATGCATTTTTTTAGAAAATCTATAACTCTACGTTTAGACTTTTAGAATCGTCAGGACAAGATCTTCAAAACTAGATCACGTTTGCATAAATTTTTTTCAAGATGCAACTTTGGTGCGCTATGAAGCAACTTTGTTGTTCGACGAAGCAACTTTGGCTCGCCGAACTGCCATGACTTGGGGGGGTTGAGCATAGAGCGCTGACGGGTGGACACCCTAGCTATCGCCGGTTTGCAACAACGTCAAAGGTGGGCATGGAAGACCAACAAGAACTTGGGGAGGGAGGCCACAGAGGTCGTGGACGACATAGAAGAGCGGCATGAGGCGCTGAGGCGTGGCCCCAACAGCGAACTCGAGCCAAAAAAATTAGGTTGGCAGCGGCAATGGAGAATTGGCTAAGGACAACATAACAGTGCCACTGTTGTGAAGTTGCATACCCCCGCCAATCTGAAGTTGCAGACCCGCTATTGTGAAGTTGCATACCGATTGTTATGACGTTTCATAGTGTTGTTACAGACTTTCTTACTTCATGTTGTGGGGTTCCATAGCCGTTGTGAGAAACTTGCATAGCCGTTGTATACCTGCATTTGCGATGTTGCATGTTTTTTGTTGCAAGTTGCGTACCTGTTGTTTGCGAAGTTGACTATCGTTGTTGATAAGTTGCTTATCATACGTAATGAAATAGTTTTGTGCCGCTTGTTGTGAAGGAGTCAAAATGTTAAATTTATTTTAATGTTTTGAATCGTATTGCGGATATGAAATTTTACCAACCGTCATGGTGAATTTAGTGTTTTCTTCATGCACCAAAGTTGCTTCGCCGCGAAACAAAGTTGTTGTGTTGTGCACGAAAGTTGCTTCTTAAAATAGTCGTAGAAACATATATAGGTGTGATCTAGTTTGGAGGTATCGTCGCGAGAATTCTAAAACGTTTTGAAATTTATGCCTTCATTTAGAAACAATGCACGTAAGTGACTCTTTGCTGCTTTGGTAGCATGTGCGTGCGGACCAGATGTGCAGTTATGATATGTATGGCTTTTTTCTGTTGATTTTATGTTTACATGTACGTGAAACGTTCCTATTTGACCGGTCGTTCAAACTCGGGTTTGAGAAAACGTTGCTTCCTAGATGCGTCCTATGTATAATATATAATATTTTGTAAGTTTAGTAACACTTGACGGTTAGCGCGCTTCGCCGCGCCGGTAACATGGGGGTTGACAGAGGCTGGTTGGCTCCGTGTTATTTTGCTAAGGCAGCGTTTGTTCGGGTTGAACTATAGTATTTATTTTGGAGTTTGTATATGTCTATACATTTTCTTGTAGGGAAATATGAGGTTGTCTTCTCCATGCTACCACTTTAGTTTCTTGGATTGGCATACTTAGGCCCATACCTTGCACAACAAAATATAATTAAGGCTGGCTTCTTCTGAATCCTACATGGTAGTTTATTTTTTTAATTTCTACACTATCTATTCTAGGGCACCACCATGCATTCAGAAGCATGCTATGATACTACTCTAGCAAAATTTGTCGCACAAAAGCAAGGCCGCACGATTCATCAGTAGCATTGGTCCCTCTTGTTGTTTCTTCGGGTCTTCCCTGATGCTGGCTGTGACTTCTCTAATTAAAGTCTTCTAGCCCTGCATAATTGCAGAATCACAACTGGTAATTAATGTTAGCCTTTGGACCATTGGAAGACATGATGTATATGCAGTGTTTGCTTCTCACCCACTACATGTCTTCCATGTATGGTCACACAAATTTTAATAGGACACATCTATCTATAATGATTACATAGACATGCCCGACATCCCTTAAGAATAAAAAAGAGGCCTAGCTTGGTAATTATACCGCATGGCATCGTTTTGTGGGATAACATAGAACCCGTAAATTGAATTGAAACATATAGTGATTAGCTTGCTGCATAAAAGACCAGTTGCTAAAGACGGCCCTACGAAACAACTTATAGAAAAACATCAAGGAATAAATCATGGAAAATCAATATTGTGAAATAATATAACATAGCCAAACGTCCCATTATTCATATGGAGCCTTGTATATTATCAAGTGAACGGTGAGCGGTGGAACGGAAGTAAGAATGTGTTTGGAGCCACCAATATGTTATCATGTTGCATTAAAAAGGGTATCTATTAAGAAACTGATAGATGGATGCGGCAGCAAAGTTATTTTTCATGCAAAATAGTCCATGATGATTATTTTGTACTCAACTCCACGTTCCCGGTTTCCAATACATGACTCCGTTCTTTTCATGTATTTTACATCTAGGAAATTTCAATTTTTAGTCATGTGTCTAAGGTTGAAATATGAATATGGATATGAAAAAAGGAGGAAGAATAAAATCTTTATCGAACTCGAAGTAAAAACGCATGCATAAAAAATAATTCCCTAAAAGTATGAATCTCATTTTATGTAAATCAGATTTGTAATGTTTAGAATAATATTGAAAAAAAACATTTTTGCACTCAAGGCCCTAATTTTTTATATTATACCCTGCTGTCCACAACGTAGGTATTGTTCCTTTCCTAAAATGTTTACAAAGGAACATGTTGTGTTCAAATTCATGTAGCAGATTAGCATTATGATAACACAAAGGTACATAGCGAAATAAGGAGAAACTAACATGTTATCCATTTTTTATTTTCTGTATCAACGTATTCTAACAGATAAAACTATGGTACCAATATGTAGTATGGAAGTTGTCTTTTTTGTAAGCGGGAACAAAGGATCAGAATAAAAGAAAAGAATTTGACTTCTTGATGATTCAGGCCTGAAGCATTCACCTCATAGAATAAAACATAACCATAAGCATCATTGGAGCTCAAAATGCTTACCAGCCTTGTAGTGGCATCCAATCCTCTATATTGCCCGGGAGACAGGCCAAATACGTTGCCTGCTCTTATGAATACAGTAGGATGTGTATAATGGAACACAACTGTAAAGAGCGAAAGATTTACCATCAATAAGCATCACCTCAAATCCTGTTGCATGTATAGTAACAAAGTGACATTAACCTATGTATATTTTCCCAAGAAATGGCAGGACCAGCAGCTTGTCGACGGTTAAAAAAGTACAACTAACTGAAAAACTAAATCTCAACGTCACGAAACACACAAATATAGGAAATGCATTCTTGCATGATAATTACATTTATATAAATGTAAAAATTATGTAGCATGTACCCAAATAGGGTCCTTCGGGAGTTCAAAACACAACATAGAGTAAGCTTTCGATATTAGATGGATAATCAAATAATAAGCTTATCTTCCTGAGGAGTATATTTAACAAAGGGATAAAACTATTAGCCTAACTAAATAATAGTACACATTTACTTGATTAAGCACAATAATTTATTGTGTCGCTTCAAAAACCTGAATGTTCAAAACATTGCATACACAAAAGAACTTCTTTTAATGGCTAAAGCTTTGCATTGAAGAAATTTAGGTCCAAAGAAGACCACGATTCATCATATTTCCTTCAAATCTATGAATCCTTTTAGAGCCATTTTTCTTGTACATAAAATAACATTGCAATATTTAATCATTTGCAAAAAGGAAAAGAAGAAAAACAACTGTAGAGGGCATAAGAATATCGACCATTGCAGCTGTTTGTTCGGGAGAATGCGCACTCTCTTTACCCTGATTCACGCTCAACGTAGGCTCATTGTTGTGAAAATAAAGAAGTATCTTTGTCAGTCAATTATCACAAAACGGAGCTGATCGCATGATCTAAATTGTATAGGAAAAAAGGATGAGTATATATATTAACAACTAACTTAACATAGCATTCATCAGCAGGAACCAACTGAAATATACTCGAAAAGCACCATCGTGAAATAAAAATCAAAACCAGCATACCTCGCTGGAGCTCGTTAAGTGCCCTTAGAGGTACTTCATTTCCATTATGCATAGCTGGTCCCTGATCCAAAGTGTCCTAACTCGGCATGCCAGGCGACACTTGCGGCAAGGGCGGCGGGGCGATGCCAGGCTGCAACTCCTTCATCGTGGCAACCACGGTGGAGTGATGAACCCAGGGGGAGTGAGACATGAGAGAGAAGGAGCAGCATCAGCATTGTGGCTTTGTCGGCGTCAGGGCCGCCCTACTCGGCTTGACACCCTTTCTGGTTCCAACGCAATCCTAATTAAATCATCATATCCACTCCACTGTCGCAGTGCTGCCAGGCCACACAGAAGTGCAGCGGCGAGCAAGATGGGCAAGTTGGCTCCCAAATCGGGAGGAGCGACGGATGGCAGACCGGGCATACGTACCTGAAACTGTATAAAACCAACTCACAAACTATTAAACAGTAGCTTGTAGTCCTTGTTTGCTTGAAAAGTAATTTGTACTAATATTTGACATGCATTACTTTGTAGAAGGATGTAGCACGTACTCCATTCCCCTTGAAAGCAATGCGAAATTTTTGTTTGCTTGAAAAGTACTGCGGAATGCGGAGCCAAGATCTACTTGCTGAATTGCTACAAGAATAAAGAAGAAGAAGAACAGAGTAAGGAAGAAAGGTGAGATACGGTATTTCTTCCTTTGATTTACATGGACGCCGTTGCCATCTCCTGAGTCACTGTGGCACTGGGCATTGTGGTGTCCAGCGCCAGAGCGGCCTGCCTCATCCGAGCGGGGCGGCTCCTTGCAGAACGGTGCAATGCAGTGCCAGCCTGCATATTTGCAGTGCGACGACGCCGACGATGGCGGTCTCTATGCCACGTCCTCCTCTCCACAGCGACGACTGCAGATGCTTGCAAGCAGCCCCCACGAGGCCACGACACGACTGCGCCACCAGCTTGTCCTAGGACTGATAGATCCGTCGGTGCTCAACCAAGGCCACGGTGTCCTGATGCGCGGCGACGAGGTCCCGGCGCGCCTGCACCGACGGCGGTGCCCGCGAGAAGCTTTTGGGGTTGCTCAGCACACCCCTGCAGCGGGCAGCTCCGGCCGCTTCGCGTGATCTTCGGGTCCGGGCACGCCTCGCCTGGACGACAGCAGCCAGACTTTCCTGATGCTCTCCTTTTCGTGGCCTCCCGCGGAAGAATCCGGCCATAAAACGGCGGTCGCCGACGAATGCGCGCTGTGTTTTTCTGGTCAAAACTTTTGATGGTCACACGGAGACCTAGGGGATGGTAAAACTTATCCTTTGACGAACGGACGCGTGGGCATATCTAACCACACCAGCTGCATAGCACTGCACCGGTTGCTCTAAAAAAATCACTGCACCAGACCCACAAGTCCCCACAAACAGGCGCACAAAAACTGCAGATAGCCTCAGAAGGCTCGCAATCCACGGAACATAAGTCTATATAGATAGTAGATACTCCATGTGAGGCTACAAGCTAGAGGATTCTCGCTTCACTTTTTTCTTTTTGAAAGGGGACATGCATTCTCGCTTCATTGAATGTTTTGTAGATACGATATGCATGGATAAAGCATCCAATTGAAACCAAGTTACAGCGCAGACTGGTGCAACCAAGTGAAAACTAATATATTTCAAAAGTATCTAAAATCACGGAGAAAATACGTCATGTCGCATTGGTGATGTTCTTTGGACCAAGCATTGTATTTTGTTGCACTATATATCTAGTCGATCAAGTTTTTTTAGTTTTAACGATGTGGCTGCGGTTTGGAAATAATCAACAGGTTCACTAATCCGAGTTCACTAGCTAGCAATCTCGAGCCCAGACCGCCATTACCCTTCACCTTGATCCCCACCCCTAACCTACGACAAAATTATCGCTTAACACAAATAAAGTATATCTTGAAGTTTAGTCCAAATGGTTCCTTTTTGGAAACACCTAACCTGGGTGCGTTAAGGCCCATGTGCAAACGCCAAGGTCTCTATCGTTCGGTTCCTAGTCTAGTGGCAGAGATTCGGGACGGGAGGATGGGCCGGGGCTAAAAAATAGAGTGTTGGTCTAATTTTGAGAAGGAGGAGAAGGTGGGCCATTTTTCAGCGGAACATAGGATAATGTTTTTGGGCTAGGGGTGGCGTCCCTTGACATACATTAAGCCCGTCTATATCTTAATCCAGGATCGACCACCAAATTCTACATAGCTGGCGTGAAAACTAAATAAATGACGGTGCGAAGGAGATTCAAACTCATGATTTGGTTAGTATCGGCCAGGAGGCCTTACCACCACAACAAGGCTAAAATTTCGTGAGCTTGATGAGAATCTAACTCATGAGTCCCGCTTGCGGAAAAAAGGCCTTACCACCGCACCAAGTACACAATAACATTATTGGTGGCATACATTTCTTATTTATCCCTTTATTTTGGTCAGGATGAAACACCACCAGCATGAGCATTCAGGTCTCTACGAAAATGCCAACCGCGTTGATATTTGGCCAGGTGGTATAACGACTACTATGGCGGTTTTGTTCCCATATTAGCATAGTGAAATTCAGGGGTCGACCGTGGAACTAGAACCCAACTGCATAGATCCAAACATTTGCACATGGACATACACGTAGTCGTGTTTAGCGTTTTAAACAAATCAATTTAGGCTAAATTTTGAAATAGGACTTATTTTTTGTTAAATTTTTGCCTCAAGGTCAATTTTATCGTACTTGTGCCCAGTTGCTCCTCACTTCCTGACCTTGTCCTCCTATCCTAGGGCCTTGTGGTCCTCACGGTGACACCACATGCCCAATAGATTGTCTCGTTATATGTATAAATTATACAAAATTCACATAGTTGACAGTAGGATTCCATTGTTTCTCTACAAACTAGAATAAAAAATAAATAAATAAATCCGTTTCTTATTTACCCCATTCATAATCACATATTATGATCAAATAAAATGTGTTATGGTTTCTTTCACTATTCATATGAATCAAACCTACCTAATATGACTTGTGAGTCTAAGATGGCCGGTAAACTTACAAGACAAATAAGTAACTAGGATAAGCAGTACTTACTGTTTGAAACATCGTACCACCCGGCCAAATTTTACTGATAATACTCATGCAAATATTGGCTGATAACTCGTTAGGACCGTCAAATGAAACTTTGTAAATATACCTTATTCTACATATGATTTGTACAAAGTTGGTCAGGTGATTTCTTTTGGGAACTAGAATAAAAAGGAAATTTCCCTGTTTTCCTTTTACCTCATTCCTAATCTGATAGTGTGATCAAATAAAATTTGGCGACTATTAGGAGTCGAATGCCATACTTTTGGAGAGAAAACACCCACGTTCATCAAGGTTAGAGCATCAGTGTTAGATTATCGTAAAATGTGAAATCACGTCTATCTGATTCTAGAGCATATATCTCACCCATGGATTTTTTTTTTTACTATTTCAGCATCGTCGCAACATTTCTCTCCTTTGGTTAGTCAAAATTTACAAAAATAAAATATTACCTCATTTTCAAAATAACATGTAGCGAAAAGAAATATGAGCATGGAACACAACCCCACTAGTCACAGCAAATGCCCATCTGTCACAGCAAAGCTAAAAGAAAAAAGCTAAAACACAAATGCAAAATGGATAAACAACATTTGTAGCACCATACTTTTTTCAGCATTGAAGCAACATTTGCGGCATGCACCTAAAATCGTTGCAGCATCTCGCACTTGTTCGAAAGAAGCAAAATGAGTTTCCAGCATGTCGGTTGAATGTATGTAGCACCTAAAAATCAAAAAATTACTAACCTCGTACCTTTGTACATAGTGGACCTAGTTTTTTAATTCGGCATTCTCATTCGTGAATCTGGCTTGTGGGAGCCTTGTCGGTGATAGATTTGGCAGCTTGGACTTGTCAACGAAGGAGAAGGAAACTATCGTGGATCCCCCTCTAGGGCGACCAGTTTGCATGTTATAACACGGGAAAGAGGCCCCCGTAGACTTTGTACAAGGAGGAGTCCGTACGGGGGTACTACTCTATACCCTATACAGAGTATGTATTACATTCAACACCGCCCTAATCTAAACCTTACTAAGGTTTAGATTACACCTAAACTTCTCAAGTTTTTTAGTACGCAAAGGTTTTATAAAACCATCAGCTATCTGATCCTTACTAGAGATGAACTTTACATCAAACTGTTTATTAACAACTCGTTCACGTAAAAAATAGAAATCAATCTCAATGTATTTGGCACGAGCATGAAACACCGAGTTGGCAGACAGAAAAGTAGCACCAAGATTATCACACCATAGACACAAATTATTCTAAGTGTCACACCAAGTTCTCGCATAAGTGTCTCAACCCAGATTAATTCAGCAGTAGCATTTGCTAATGCTTTGTACTCAGCCTTAGTGCTAGACCATGATACAGTTGGTTTCTTTCTAGCACTACAGGATATCATATTTGGACCAAAGAAAATAGCAAAGCCTTCTGTAGAACGTCTGTCATCTATATCACCTGCCAAGTCTGCATCTGAGAAGACACTAAGTAATGTAGAAGAGGATTTTGGAAACATCAATCCTATTGTTCTTGTGCCCTAAATGTACCTTAATATCCATTTCACAACTATCCAATGGGCAGAAGTAGGAGCATGAAGAAATTGACAAACCTTGTTAACATAGAACGAAAGATCATGTGTCAATGTTAAGTACTGAAGTGCACCAATAATACTTTTGTAATGAGAACTATCCTTGGGAACAAGAAGGGAACCATCACTGAGAGACAAACTATCAATGCTAGAAAGAGGTGTAGGACATGGTGTACATATTTTCATACCGACACGACTCAATAAGTCAGTAGCATATTTTTCTTGATTGAGAAGAAAACCATCAGCACATTTGTGAACCTCAAGTCCCAAGAAAAAATAAAGGTCACCTAGATCTTTGAGAGAAAAATCATTGCTTAAATTATGTAGATGATCTAAAACTGTTGTATCTGATGAACTTGTCACAATTATATCAGCAACATAGATCAAAAGAAACATAGTGATGTCTGATCTATCAAACAAAAACAAGGATGTATCTTTCTTGTAGGGTACAAAACCAAGAGTATGCAACTTGGAACTGAGTCTAGAATACCATGCTCGAGGTTCTTGTTTCAACCCATATATAGCCTTGTCAAGTTTGCAAATGTAATGAGGATTAGCGGAAGACTCAAAACCTGGTGGTTGTTTCATATAAACTTCCTCTTCGAGAACACCATGTAAAAACGCATTGTTGACGTCTAGCTTCCTAAGACTTCATCCTTTTGACACTGAAATAGAAAAAGCAAGCCTAATGGTAGTTGCCTTGATAACAGGGCTAAATGTGTTTCCATAATCAATTAAATATCTCTGTTTGAAGCCCTTGGAAACCAACCTAGCTTTGTATGTGTCAATAGTAACATCAGCGTGCTTCTTGATACGATAAACCAATGTTCAGGATATCACTTATCGATAACTTATCGATCGGCCCATGATAAGAGATATATCGGTTTATCGACCGATAAATCGATTTTATCGGGCATTTTTCTTGTAAATACCAAATTGTAGCACTAAGACATCTAAAATATGCTATAAAAATATATCATATCGGCACTAAAATCTGTAAATTATGATATATAGATATATTGTATTCAATAATACTAAAATATCTATGATGGATTTCATTAATCACATTTTTCAATGATGGAAAATCGATATATCGGCCAATTTATCGGCATATCGACTGATAAATCGCTTGTAAGGCCCATAAAATGGCCCGAATGGTAAACTCCACCGATATTCATTTATCTTATCGGTCACCATCCGATAAGAGATAAATCGGCATATCGGATGATATTTTAAACTTGCAGTCAATGACATTTTTGTGTGAACTGGGTGGCACAAGATGCCACATGTTATTTGCAAGAAGTGCATTGTATTCATCCTACATAGCATGTTTCCGATTGCTATATGTGAGAGCCTCGCAAAGATTTTATGGTTCACATGTACATGTTAACATATCAAAATTCTTTTTGTATGGAACTGTATCATTGGTAAATTTTCTCGGATTTCGAATACCTTTTTGTAGCCTTGTTTTTGGTTCAGCGGCATGGAGTAGTAGAGAGTCGGAAACAGGTCCAGAAGATCCTGGGAAAGTTTTCTCTTGCGATATGGTGGAAGACGAATCCCCCTCGCGCTCTGTGCGGTCGGATTCCTGGGAGTGGTCACCTGAGGTGACAAGTGGTGAGGCAGGAGATGCCGCACCACGAGGAGATAGCAATGGGGTACAGGACCTGGCAGGGGACCAGTCTCGCGTCGTGTCGGGTGACACGGAGGGAGCTCCACGCGCCGGGGATGGTCCTCCACCAGACCACGACGACGTGGCAGGCGTGGGCTAGCGCACACGTGACTGCACGGAAGCTTTCGCGTCGAAGCCTGACGTGGAGCGATCTGAGGTAGATTTCCCATATATCTTCATGAAAATCAGCGTCGTTTTGTCCTCTAGTGTCGTTTTCAGCATTTTCACCATTTCGAGCACTTTTCCATTGTTTTATTCCAGATTTAAACTAGTAGGCTCATCAGTTGTTTCCTTCAATGGATTGACAACAAGAACAATTTGCAAGTAGTGGTCATTACTGTGCACACCCCTGTCATGTGATGCTGAGGAAGGTCTTTTATTAGGAAAAAGGAGAATTTCTTCACGAAGACGACAGCCGGCATTGGGATGTAGTGTAGAGAGGAAATATGTTCTCATCAAACACAACATCACGTGAGATATAAACACGACCGTAGGGACATCTAAACATTTAACAGCTTTATGAAGAGGGCTATACCCAAGAAAAACACACCGTTTTGACTAAAAAGATAGTTTGTGTTTGTTGTAAGAACGTAGATTGGACCAACAAGCACATCCAAAAACTCGAAGAGACTCGTAGTTTGGAATGATATTAAGAAGCTTGTGTGTAGGGGTGTCAAAGTTGAGGACCTTTGTTAGGAAGCAAATTAATGACAAAACGTGGTTGTGAGAAAAGCATCATCCCAGTATTTTAAGGGCATGGAGACATTAGCTAGGAGAGAAAGACCAACTTTCACAATGTGTCTATGCTTACGTTTAGCAGAACCATTTTTTTATGAGCATGAGGACATACAACATGATGAATAATGCCTACTTTTTGAAAGAAACCATGGAGCTTTTCATATTCACCAACCCAATAAATTTGCATAGTAATGATCTTGCGATCAAACTTACGCTCAACATACTGCTGAAAATTAAGAAAGACTTGATACACATCTGAAAGTTTCTTGAGCAAATAAGTCCAAGTGAATTTGCTAAAATCATGAATGTAGCTTACATAGTATGCATGTTTGCTAGCAGACAGAGTTGTAGGACCCCAAACATTAGAAAACACTTGTTCCAAAGGAATAGAGGACACACTATTGGAAACAAGATAGGGTAACTAATGGATCTTTGCTTGTTGACATGGATCACATAAGTAAGACTTTATTTCTGAAGTATATGCGAGATTATTCTTCCTAAGAATTTGCTGAGCAATAAAAGAAGACGGATGTCCTAATCGACAATGCTACGTAGAGAAGGAAGGCTTGATGGTGACGGGTGCATGCTTGGAAGACCCCATTGACATAGGAACGAGCGGATACAAGCCACCATGACGCGGACCTCTATACACGATTTGTTGCATTGCCTGATCCTTTATCAAGAAAAAGAAATGATGAATTTCAATAAAGGCATTATTATCAAGGGAAATTTTATGAGAGGAAAGTAAACTCATGTAAAAACTAGGGACATGCCAAATATTGCGAAGTTGAATAGAACTATGAGTGGTGTGCAAAACTGAATGACCAATGTGTGCAATGTACATGCCTTGTCCACTAGCATTGTGAACTTGATCACTCCCTTGATAGTTGTCATGAACCTAGAGTTTGTTGAGATGTCCAATAACGCGATTTGTAGCACCGGTGTCCATGTACCGATTAGTATCTACTCCACATGTAGTCTTGTTGTCATGTGTCGTGTCATCATCATCATCATCATTGTCATCACCATAGAGCCACCAACAGTCACTAGCAGCAAGACCCTCCTTCTTGAAAATCTAACAGAAGACGCTCTCCTGCCACGGGGTTGCAACACGGTCACTCTTACCACACCCCCGCTTTGGGCGACGCCCCTGATCCTGTTTACCTTGATCTGCACACGCACGGTTCTAAGGTGGACGTTGCTGACATGGTTGTTGGGGGGTGGTAGGGAGTTGCTGCTACTAATTGGGTGGCGGGGGCTGTGGCCGGTATTAGGGAAGTGGAGGCTAGTTCTAGGTTGGGTAGTAGTGAGGCGATGGAGACTGATATGGGTATGGAGCGTAGGGTGTTGGCGGTCGCTGATATGAGGGTTGTGGGGTGGTATCAGGTTGTAGGGTGGAGGGTTTTGAGGCAGATGGTAGGGTTGATTGTTTTGGGGTGTAGGGGGGTGGTAGTGTAGGAGGTTTGTCATGGCCGACACCAAAGCTAGGGTTAGGGCATCAGGGAGCAGCATTGCCGGAGGATGTAAAGCTGCTTGTTCCTTGAGTAGTAGCAACTAGCATATTTTCACGGTACTCATAAGCGTAGTGGAAGGAACAACATTAATAGAAGCAACTAGAGGATTGAAAGTACCATCAAGACCATTGAGTATATAGTCTTTGAGCTCATCATCATCCACACGTTTACCTGCATCAGCAAGTTCAGAAGCAAACTCTTTCATCTTGGAAATAAACGGTTGGGCTGTCATGTCGAGCTTTTTGGTGTTTGTGAGCGCACCATGAAGAGAGGAAACCCTGGCATTTGATTCAGTGGAGTACGGGTTGTTGACGGCGGCCCATACTTCTGCAGCATGTTCAAGACCGTATGTATGCGCAAGTACTTCCTCAGAGAGAATTCACTCAAAAACTTACAACATGTTGATCTTTAGTAACCCAAGCATCATAGGCCGGATTTGGGAAGAAGTTTTCTTGTGATTGACATCCTCGGACTCCAAGAATTTAGGCGGTGCATCTTCTGTTCCTTCAAGAAGAGGCATGACTCGGGCATCACGGAGAGATGGGAGCACCTGAGGCTTTGATGAGAGGAAGTTCTCACGAGTCAGCTTGGTGGCGGGTGGAGCTCCAATGACAGCCGAAAAGGAGGTTGATGATGCCATAGGTAAGGGAAGGAAATCTTGGGATGGGGGTGTCAGGTTTTTAGGGTTTTGGGTGTTGGGTTCTTGATGTCTAGGGTTCTGGTTTTCCTTGGAGAGAGAGGGGGAAGTTGGTGCGAGGGATCAACAACGAAGCAGATTGCAACGACGATCAAGTGTTGGCTCCTTGCGGCGGTGGCGGAACCAGGAGGTCTGGCGGCGACATCTAGAAGATGGGGGAGGAAGGGATCTAGATACCATGTCAACGTAGGAGAAGGAAACGATCGTGGATCCCCTTCTAGGGCGACCAGTTTGCATGTTATAACACGGGAAAGAGGCCCCCGTAGACCTTGTACAAGGAGGACTCCGTATAGGGGTAGAGTATTACTCTATACCCTATACGTAGTATGTATTACATTCAACATGAGTCATTCCTCCGAGTTTATCATATACCTCGATATTGGCATCTCAGATCTAGAGTTCCACCTTGCGAGGAGTTCCATGGTTGTTTAGGATTTGGGAGGGGGAGAAGTTTTGGCTCGCTAGAGTGCGTGGAGGAAGAGCTTGGCGGCGAGCAAGATGTGGGGTAGGAGCTCGGGTTGACGAGTGAGCGGTGGGGAAGGAGCTTGGGTCGGCAAGCTATGAAGCGGCTCGCGCGCGGGGAAGGAGAAGGAAGAACACATGCGGGAAGAGAGCTCGCGTCGCACCTGAAGGAAGAAAGGTATGAGCCATGCAAGAGCGACCCAGGTCAATTCTTTCGATGGGTCGGATGAATTGTATCACTGTCCATAAAATTTCACATTGCTATGCTTTTCTTCCAGGTTTCATATGGATCAAAGATTCATTTAAAGGAGCTTTGAGTCTAAAGTGTCTGATATTTACAAAATGTTGAATCAACATAGAATTAGCAAAGCTGATATTTTTTGTTTTTTATACCGTCTCACCCTACCAAATTCTAAGTAAAATTCCACATCCATGCATGGCTGATGGCCCGTCAGATGCAACTTTGAGACCGTTGCCTATATGGGCTCGTTCTACAGGCCCCTACGGACGCTTCTCTTGTACTCGTACTACCGGGCCTCCTCTTGTCGGAAATCAGACCGGAAGATCCAATTTTGCTGTTCATTTTGTAGGGAGATCTGGTGTCATTGATTCCTCCGCGCGGTGGCACTGTCAGGCGCCCACTGATCGGAGACGAGGAGGAGGTGGTCGCCGTCCCTAACGAGCCTCACGTCCTCGACCTCGGCCCCGTCACCCGTCACCACCCTCGTCGGCGCGAACCCGAACCTGTTCCCCCCAAGCTCGATCAGCTGCCGCATCGTCTCCGGCACGAACACCAGCAGCCTCCTCTCGCCCCCTCTCTGCTCGGGACACGAGATGGTTACCCTGATGTGCGACCTCTCGTCCCTCTCTCTGTGGTGGTGGTAACTCCGCCCGCCGCCGCCATCGTGCCGGTTCCCGTGGAACGACGAGGAGATGACGCCGAAGAGGGAGTTCCGGAAACTGGCCATCCGCTGAGGCGTGCTGCGCGCCGACGAGGAGGACGAGGTACCGCTGCCTGCCCGCATCGGCGACGGCGTAGACCCGACGCTGCCGCAGGACGGCAGGCCCTTCGCCGTCGACGCGCTCCTGAACTTCGTGACCAGCGGAGTCGCCGCCGCCGAGAGCTTCGGGTCCCCGCGCGCTCCCTGGTCCTGGTGCTCCTGCGACTCGAACAGCCGCTGTATGTCGGCGAGGCCGTGCCGGTCGGCCAAGGCCCTCGGCGTCACCCCGCGAGCGTCCTCCCTGTCGGCGTCGGCGCCGTGGTCCAGAAGGATCCTGACCATTCGGATGTTGCCGTCCTGGACGGCGCGGTGCAGCGCGGTGGTGTCGTCGCTGCAGCACGCGGCGGTCACGTCCCCGCCGCACCGGACGATCTCCTCGAGCAGCACGACGTCGTCCTCCTCGACAGCGACGCACGCGAACATGGCAGTATCGCCCGCCGACAGGTCCGCGCCGGCCTCCGTCAGCAGCAGCGCCGCGGGCTTGTGCCTCCTGCTCAAGGCTTCCCACAGAGGTACTCTTCCTTCCGGGTCTGCCCGTCAATACCAAACAAAATTCCACAGTTCAACTTTAAAATCCAATTGTGCTAGGAAATTCTAGAAATGGTGATTTGAGCTACACATGAAATTGTTCATATGTGATTAATCTGAACCGTGGATTCAAAATTGCAAAGCATACCTCTGGGATTTGGATCGGCGCCATTCTCTAGCAAAAGACTCACACACTGCTCACTCCCGTTGGAAGCTGCTACATGCTGTCCATCATGGAAAAACAACACCATTATATTCAGACTTCAGTTCAGACACAAAAACATTTCCAACTATGCATATTGCACCAACAAATTAACTGAGAGTGTGTCCTGGATTACCAGTGCTGTACGGCCGCTGCTATCCGTTTCATTGGGGTCCAGGCCACGCTTCAGGAGCTGATGCAGCACGAACTCGTCTCCTCTGGATGCTGCAAAGCAGAGTGTGATTGGCAGATCAAGCTGGCCTCTGGCTAGCATGTGCTCGATATCCTTGGCGACGCCGGCAATTACGCCATCGTCCTTCTTCTCCTTGAGGTACTGCATGATCAAATTGAGATGAGCCCCAAAACTTGACCTGAATCATGATTATGGTTCATGCTGGGAGCTTTGTAAAAGAAAGAACTGGCCTGAATAAGGTTGTTCATGATTATGGTGCCATCCTCAACATTGGACTGGACAATCTTGATCAAGTCGGTGCGGTCCAGGCGCAGGAGCTGGCACAGGGATTTCGTCCTGGCCGTGAAGAGCTGGGGCCTGTAGCAGAGGACCCCGATCTCGCCGATGACGTCGCCAGACTTTGCATTGCCGGCCAGCTGCACATATACATTGCAGCAAATGCTTGCTTACTTATTGTTCTATGAAAGGAGTTACGAAAAGGAGCAGAATAAAGGACTTGCCTGCTCTGCACCATTCTGGATTTCTAGCAACTCCTGAAAATGCACAGCTTACATGGATCAGCAACAGCCTCTTAATTTGTGGGTTTTCCCAGAACAAAATTGGGACCAAAGGTAACCTAAAATTAAGAGTGTATTTTCTTTTTTACCACAATACCAGTGACAATAATGTAGAAATCCGAGGGGGCTTCGTTCTGCAGTATGATGTCCTCTCTCGGCGCAAAGTACTCGGCGGTCATCTCGGACACCTTCAATTGCAACTTGTTAATACTGTCGGCGGGATCCCCAATGAATGAATCATCATGCATGAGAGAGTATCAACAATTCAACATCGAACTCGATCCTTTGAAAAATGTGAATGGATTACCAGCTGAAAGATGAGGTCGTTGGAGACCCCCTGGAAGAGGTAGACGTTGTGGACGATGCCGAAGAAGAGGTGATGCGAGATGCTGGACCTGATAGCTTTGGGCAGCGCCTCCAGCGTCTCCTGCTGCTGCAGCCCCTCGGAGTCCGTCCTGAATTTGAGGCTGAGGTGAGAGACCATCTGCTCCTGCAGACGCTCCGGCAGCTGGTGCCGCACCGCGAAGCTCGTGGCCGCCTGGATCGTGTCTCTCTGCAATTCAACCACTAGCATATATCAATCAGATGATGGGTCAGACTCAGACGTATTAATTAAGCAGGAATGGTGATATGTACTATGATCGTACGTATTTTCTTGTGCGGCTGGTGCCGTGGACGACGAGGTTTGTCATGTTTCCGATGAGGTATGCGGTGAGGCCGAGGTTGAAGAGCATGTAGAAGGTGGTGAAGAGCATCTCCCTGGAGTTGACGGCGTGCATGTCGCCGTAGCCGACGGTGGTGAGGGTGGTGATGGACCAGTACATGGACGCCACGTAACGGTTCCAGATGCTCTGGGTGTGGAAGTCGGGCATGGAGGTGCTGATCCAGGTTTCGGCCGGGTTCGGGTACCGGTCGGCGAGGAGGTAGTAAAAGCAGCCGGCGCAGTGCACGGCGAAGAGCGTGACGGCGATGAGCTTTGAGCAGCGGACCCAGAAGTAGCTGAACTTCCTGTCCTTCTCCATGCTGGAGAAGAGGGCGCCGACGCGGCGGAGTCGCCAGAGACGGAGCATGCCGAAGAAGCCGTAGGACTGGAGGTCGGTCGGGAGGATCCGGCGGGAGAGCTCTGTGGGCACGGTGGAGGCGACGTCAAGGACGAACCCGGTGGTGACATAGCGCCAGGCGATCTTGCCTGGATCGTCGACGAGCAGGAAGGTCTTCTTGTCAGCGTAAGCGACGAAGAAGGTGAGGACGATATCGATGGCGAAGAAGGCGTTGACGACGTTGTCGGCGATGGCGAGCGGGCCGTGCGTGTTCTGGAGGAAGCCGAACTCGAAGGGGGAGACCCAGGCGGAGTAGAGGACGAGGCTGACGAGGGAATGCTCCCAGAAGAGGTAGCGATGGTCGTAGGGGGACACGACGCAGCGGCGAACGCGGTGGCGACGGCTGCTGTGCGCTCCGAGCGATGGCAGGATCCCCGTCATGATGCTGAATGGCCTGCCGCCGCCGCCGTCGCCGGCGCCCGACAGTTCCCCGCCGCCCCGGCCCCACGGCGCGCACCCCGTCGCCATCGATGGTGCCTGTCCTGTGGCCAATCGATCGATCGGCGGCGAGGCTTTGCATGCGACGGCGATCGAGGGGACGCCTTTTTTCCGTCACGGTGGCGGATCGCGCGGGCGCTCGATCGTCTGCGCGTGTGGATACAATGTTGTATCCGCGGCACGGATTGCTTTATTTAGGCACGCAGATCAGTGGACAGTGGGCAGTGTCAGTTGCTGGCGCGCGGACCGTGGTGGCGGCTCGGTCTCACCAAGGAAGAGCGCCTTGGCAACTTCTCCCGGTTTTGGCCGCGGCTGCTCTCGCTCCAGTCTCAACATCGCGATTAGACTAACCGCCAAAAGCCAGAAACAAGTCTTGCCCGTCCGTATTTTGTTTAAGTACTCCATGTACGACCGACAAAGATACCACGTACTTCATGACCGAGAATATTTATTCTTGGCATGTGGTAAGGGCTGCAAAAACCCCACCATGTACGATTGTACCGTGAGCACTAACAAAATCCCAATCATCTTAAAATAAGTACACACTATCTAGATTAAAAGCAGACTCTTAACTTGCGTGTGCAACTTTGAAGAAATGGGTACAATTTTAGCTTGTACTGCCTCTGTTCCATAATATGAGCCACATGGATTAACTTGGAGACGAGGAACTAGATGTTTGCATCATTTTAATGCAGAGACCGGTGCAGAACATCCATTTCGAAAAAAAGTTTGGAGACAAGGATAATTGAAGGATGGCCCATTTTTTAGGAATATAGTGGTAGGAATTTAAGGCAGCAACCTAAGATTAGGCGACCTCTAAATGCAAATAATTAACATCCTCCCCCCCCCCCCCCCCCCCCATGTAAAACCTAAGAACATCGGTTAAAAAACTAAGAAAATCTAAGTTATTGTATAAAGTAAAACTACTCATGCCAAATGATTAGTGACACCTATATAATCATATTACACCAGCCTTCGATTAATCTCAATATGCTCTAAGTCATCATCATATCTTTAATTTTCGATATCGAGTAGACCATATAGCTCTAACTTTAACCGGGCCCAACTGCTTCCTCGTGCATATGTGATACTGGAGTTTCATCTAGTTAGCTTATTTTAGATTGTTTCCCTTTTATTTTACAGTTAGACTCGGGTAGGGCGCCACATTGCCAAAAATAACAGGGTTAAATCTGTGTTGCTATGCGTGCAATGAAGTAGTGATGACATCGATGGCTACATCACGAATCTTTATAACTTAAAATTCTAAAATGTACTAGCTCCAAAACTGTGTACTCGATTTTCAATTTGTCATGTCTCGCGACATCTTCGAAACTAAACCACATATTGGTATGTTTGGCGGACTACTTATTTTTCGGAGTTATGGCCCAACGAATTATGAAATTAGTGCATTGATACTAAAGTTACCACATGGTAACTATTTATGAAATAGGCCAAGGACTCATTTGTTAACGGCTGGTATCAAAAGAACGTAAAAAAATTTGTTGAAACATACTTCCTCCATTCCTTTTTACTCTACATTCTGGGTCCATATTAAGTTCCAAAATAGTCTACATTTTGGGTATGACCCACCTAACTAATTAAAGAGAGAGAAAGCATAGCACTCATCCCCATGCTGTGAATTAATACAAGAGAGAGAAAAGTTACTCATGTTGGTTTCTTATTGGGTGCAAATTGCATGCCTAGCATTAATTAATCATAGGTAATCGGGATAATGCTTTGTACCCTGTGTACAATTACTACAATGCATGCATATGTGTGTCAAACTAGCACTAATAAATGTTTGTTTATTTTGTCTGGATTTTTTCGGGATGTAGAGTAAAATGGAATGGAGGGAGTACACATGCACGATACAAATTTGAAACCTCGTCGATGCAAAGCAAATACTGGAAATGTATTGTTAATCAGGTAGCCGACGTGAGATACTACAAGATATTTTAATAATAAAATCAGCTTTTAATATGTCAATGTTATCAATGTTTTCTGTTCCTCTTGTAGTCTTGGCAATTCCAACTTTTTATTTCATTTGCGCCTAGTGATTTATATCTTGCATATAAACATTGTCAGGTAAGTACATCATGCATATAGCATGGTGTGTTTAATGGATGTGCATTGTTTGGGCAAACAAGAACTCGTTTCACGGAGTTTTTAGATGATTTTTGTGTTATTTTAGGTTTTAAGAACCAACATAATTTTACCACAACCATTTGGGCATCCACGGAGTATCGTGTGCATCCATTCTACATCTAATGTATGATAACAATGATCCGCAATTATATCTAGGGATGAAATAATGATATAGGGAATGACCCACCTAAACCGAACCGTCACTTACTGGTCCCGTCCTACATCCTCCACGAGCCACCGCTAGATCCCGTTGGCTAGGAGGGAACCTATTCCCTCTTTCTTGCCCCCTCCTCCATCCCTAGGATTTGAAGAATTTTGTTTCTCATGATCATGGATATGGACATGCTTGGTTGGTTTGATGATCTTTAGGATTGTTCACGGATTTGTAAAGGGTGTTGTTGACTGGACAAACATGGTAGGATGGGCTTTTAGTGATTTTTTGGCTTCCTATTTCTCCTTGTCGATGCCCGAGAATGGACATTTTGGACTGATTGGATTTGTCCTAAGATTTTGGTAATGATTTGTATGCATGTATTTTTTGTTCATGACAACATGTTGAGAAAATACATGAATAGTGGAAAGAAATATCCATATAGGTAGTTGAAAATTATTTGCTGAACTGGTCAGGAAGTATATCCACCGGATTGGAATGATGCATGAGTTCATCCTATTATGTTTGTTCCCAAGGGCATGATTCGGATCATTAATGCTAACTCCACTAAAAATATGTTGCAATTGCTTAAATAATTTGTTAAGGCATCATTTATCTGATTATCGCATTGTGACAATTGAGTATTTTCCCAATGTTAATTGAATGCTCTTTGTTCATGAAAATATGTTGGTGCGTCTTCCAACATCTAAAAATAGGATTATGTGACATGTTCAAGTTCAAGAGGGTTATGAAAAATTCATGCGCGGATTTTTTTTCTTACAAAGAGAGGATCATGTAACCTGTTCAAAAACTTCAGAGTCAAGGTTGTGCAATTAAAATCGTGATCTTAATCACAATTTCCATTTTTCTGTTATTTCTTAGTTGTGATAACATGAAAAGGTCGCATAGTGTTTAATAGTTTAAGTACAAAGGTGAGTTTTACAAAATGTCTTGGAATGTGGGATGCTAAATAGCTGAAAAAAGGGACAACATTGCCCAAAAAAAATAGCACAAACCTTAAAGCAACAAACACCTTTGATAGTCGAGGGACATCCAACCGATTGGGGAGTTGTATTTTGGTTTCACGAACCCTCTTTTGTATATTTTGGGTTCTGTGCAAATCAATGATAAGACTATTAAAATTTATATTTTTCTTAAATAAATCTGGTTTACATATTAGAAAAATAGAATATTGTTACAACCAAATAATGAGTAACTAAACTCGCATATCCAGAAAAAATAAACAAAGGAGAAAACACAACCAACATCATAAACGTCGAAATTATGGTTGATTCGCTTGGTCTATCATTGCTTTTCTTTCACACTTAGGTTAGATAGTAGCTGATATAAAGATATGTGATAGGTTAGCATCACGGGTGGAGAACATATCTCGTATTACCATATATTAATGTTGTTATTTTTCTCATCATCTTAGAAAGTTGATCAACATAGATATCGTGTTTTGCTTCGGTTTACTTCTCAAAACGGTGTCGTGTTGTGTTTTTTCGGTGGAATGCACTGTAGATGTGGGTGGTTTCTTTTTCTCTCTATTTTGTAGCATCTTGCTTCATGCTACTGGTTGTATCCCTTCTGTGGGTTACTTCATTTCAGTTACTTATGGATCCCATGCCATTTCCCTTCAGTTTTCCTTTGATGCGTCCCAGTTTTCTAGGTCGTCCACTTGCACGTAAGTATTTTTTTTTTCATGTGTCTCTCCACCGCTTTTCTGTTTCCGTTAATTTTTTTGCATCCTTTGTAAAAAAAAATAGTTTACTAGTGACGTCTTTTTCCCTAACACCTTCGTCTCAGAGACTCTGATGTGATCAACGCACCTCTCAGGTTGCTGCTTCTTCTTCGTTGCTACCAGGTTTTGATCCTTTATTAAGTTTCCTTGTGAGTGTATTTCGTTAGGCTTAATTTTGGCTTTTAGCTTATAAGGCACAAAATCACCAAAGGCTTAAGTTTTGATGCGGCTTATAAGACAAAGTCTAAAACCCATAAATTACCCCAACCAATCATGGTCATGTCTCTCTTGCGGTTTTCCGTCTGATTTAGTTGTTGCTGGTTATCGCCTCTTTATTTATTCTTGCGGCTCGTCTGTTCACCCGTTTTGCCGTCGGCAAAGATGTGGTGTGGGTCAAAATGAAAGGAGTCATGGACACAACTTTCTTTTAGTTGACTCTGCCGCAGTGGATTTTGGGCGTTTGAGGTTGAAAGAGCATATCTCACCTAAATTGGTTCTATATGTTTGATCACAAAATTGGTATAAATTTAACAATGTGTGTTGATGTTGCTAGGCTCTCTTGATGTCATTCTTTATGGTGGCTATTTTTCTGATGTTCCATGATGATATTGTGCCAATTGCTACATGTTTTCTCCCTTCTTTATGTCATTTTCATCGATTTTTTGGACTAACCTATTGACAAGATGCCACAAAGCCAGTTCCCTGTTTTCTGCTGTTTTTAGTTTCAGAAAAAATGTTCTAGAAATATTCTCGGAATTGGAAGATTCGAAGCCCGGAAGTCTTAGAATTCCCGAAGGTTCCACGGAGTCCCGAAGAGACCCGGAGGGGGGCCTCAGGGGGGCCACACCTTAGGGCGTCCCCCATCCCTTGGCTACGCCTGGGGTGGTGTGGGGCCCCTAGGGCTCCATCTCCTTTGCCCTTTCTCCTATTTATACTCCTCCGAGGGAAAACCCTAAGCGAATCGACCTTTTCCACAAAATACATCCGTAACTCCGCCGCCGCCGCCGACAAGTTTCAGGGGACAGATCTCTGTCCTCGCACCATGCCGGGATGGGGAAGTGTCCCCAGAAGCCATCTCCATTGACTTCACCGCCATCTCCATCGTCATTGCTGTCTCCTATGATGAGGAGGGAGTAGTTCTCCCCCGAGGTTGAGGGCTCTACCGGTAGCTATGTGGTTCATCTCTCTCTCCCATGGTGTGATCTATATGTGATCGTGAGCTTTGTAATCTAGTTGAATTCGTAGATATTATTCTTCGTCTATTATGCTACTCAAGTGGTTTTTGTTATGAGATCTCTGTAAACACTTTGATCATGGTGTAAAGGTGACAGTGTGTGCACCGTGTCATTTAGCATTATATTTATATTTTGTGTTGGATAACCCTATGAAATTGTGGTGTTTGCGTGGAACCATTTGGGTCCCATGGTGACAACATGGGGGTTACTTAGTTGGGAAAGTGTTTACTCTAAGGAGTGTTGTTAAAGCCCTACGCATGGATTGGTGTTGTTATTCGACCGGAGAGTGGTTTGGAGTAGCATAGTAAAGAGATGGTATTTATTAATTCAATTATGTGATCATTGTCGAGAGTGTCCACTAGTGAAAGTAGGATCCCTAGGACTTGTTTCCAAGCATTGAAACACCGTTTTCCGCCTGTTCTGCTACATGTTTGCTTGCTTCCATATTTATTTCAGATTGCTATTATTACTTATAACCATCCATATTACTCGCATTTCACTATCTCTTCGCTGAACTAGTGCACCTATATACCTGACAAGTATATTGGGTGTGTTGGGGACACAAGATACTTATTGTATCTTAATTGCAGGGTTGCTGCAGAGGTATATCTTTGACCTCTACCTCCCTGAGTTCAATAAACCTTGGGTGATCCACTTAAGAGAAATTTGCTGTTGTTCTACAAACCTCTGCACTTGGAGGCCCAACACTGTCTACAAGAATAGAAGTGTGCGTAGACATCAAGCTCTAATCTGGCGCTGTTGACGGAGAGAAATAGGTCTTCCGTCAAGGAGAGTCTCTCACTCTCAACCTCTTTATTTATTTTATTGTCTTGTTTTTATTTTTTGTCTTTTTTTGCTTCTTTATATCAAAAACACACAAAAATTAGTTCTTATTCTAGTTGCATTATTATGCTTTCTATCAATGTTTGATGTCTTTGAAACTAGATCTTATAGGCAAAATGGGTTCACAGATGAACAACAAAAATATTATAAGGAACACCGCTTGTCACAAAAAGGGATACACCTATGGGAGCAAATTAATAAATTGCATGACTATGCTAAAAACTTGTGCTCTACTTATGATGTTACTTATTGCTTTGATAAATCTTGCTGTTGTAGGAGGTATAAACACCTCCCTTTCAATGTGAGTATAATGATAATGTTACCATATCTTCTTATGTTAAGAAAAATTATGAACTATATGATGTGGAACAAATTGAAGAATTTATTGCTTGGAAGTGTGCATTCTAAATTGCTTATTTACTTGAAAGTATTGATGCACCTTATAAATACGAGATTTATGCTATACTTGAATATTGCTTTCATAATTACAAGGATTGTAATTACTACATAATGGAATATGTTAATAAATACTCTCAACCTAAGGAAGAGACTAATGCTATGCAGAAACCTATGGAAGAAGAAACTGCTGAATCTAGAAGCTCTTTGGATGAAAAAGAGGAGGAGAGTGATGATCAAGAGGAGGAAGAACGGAGCTACCCATGTATACCTCCCAATGAGAGTAACTCTTTAACTCATACATTATTTGATGAAAGTGATGATCCTATTGATTCTCTTGAAATATCTCTTTTTGATGAAATTGATACTTGCTATACTTGTGACCTTGATACTTCTATGAATGAAACTTGTGAGAATGATATTGCTAATGTTATTTATGATAATCCATGCTACTTTGATAAATCCTATGATAATCCTCGGTTTATTCCAACTATTGATATGCATGATAATGAGGATGTTTGTTTAGAAAATTTATATGATAATGCTCTTGATGATGGTCCTATGTTACTTGATGTTATAAATCATAATGCTACCGAAAATAGGGTTGCTATGATGTGTCCTATAACTCTTATGAGTGATAAATCATCTTGTTTTTCTATTGCTAAAAGTGGGGAAAAAGAGGAGCTGATTTTGAATTTTGATCCCACTATTTTGGAGCTTGATATGAATTTTGTGCTTTTAGACCATGAAAAACATGCTTTATGTGATAATTATTTTGTTGAGGTTTTTCTTGATGCTACTGGAAATTATTATGAGAGAGGAAAATATGGTTGTAGGATTTTTCATGTTACTAAAATACCTCTCTTTTTTTTGAAAAGTTTTGGAGTTGCTCTTGTTCTACCTTCCCATGATTTCTAGTTTGAGCTTCTTTAATTTATTTCTTTACAAGATTCCTATGCACAGGAAGTGGTTTAGACTTAAATTTGTTTTACCTTTGCTTCTTGATGCTCTCTTTTACTTCAATTCTTATTTCTCATGTGAGCATCTTCTCAAATTATCACGCCTCGCTAAAAGGCGCTAAAGAAAAGCGCTACCGGGAGACAACCCGTTTTATTTCTCCGTTTTCAACCCGTTTTTCATCGTTTCTTTCTGTGTGCTTTGCACCTGGGTGTTTTATATTCCCTTAGAAACCCCGCTATATCTTTTCTTCTGTGTCTTTGTTGAGCCAAGTAAAGTCTCTAGTGGAAAGTTGAGACTATATTTCGGATTTCTGCGCAGTAAACAGATTTCTGCTGTCCACTGTTAAATTTGTACAAAATCACAGAAAATTCAAAATGACCTGAGTTTGTTTGTGCGTAATTCTGGGCTATATACACAACTTTTCTTAGTTGAACACTTTTTGATTTGAGCAACATAATATTTTCGAAAAAAAAATCATCTTTACCTGTTGTCCTTTGTTGACTGATTTCTGCCAATAATTGCATTTGCATCTTAATCTCTTTATTTTGGTGTTCTTTTGAGAAAAAGATTTTTAAAAGAAGTTGTGATAGTGGCTAATTTGTTTATGAGTGTTAGTCTTGTGTTGAAACTGAACCATGTGAATTTATTATTTCGATTTGCACTAACGTTGCTAATGAAGATTGTGAGAAGTTTGGTGTGAAGGAAGCTTTCAAGGTTCAAGAGAAGAGGATGATATGACGTGATCAAGAAGAGTGAAGATCCTAAGCTTGGGGATGCCCCTGAGGTACATCCCAGAAAATTCCAAGAAGACTCAAGCGTCTAAGCTTGGGGATGCCCAAGGCATCCCCTTCTTCATCGACAAATTATCAGGTCACTTCTAGTGAAACTATATTTTTATTCCGTCACATCTTATGTGCTTTAATTGGAGCGTCTTTTATTTTTGTTTTCAGTTTGTTTGGTTTTCTTTGCTGTAATAAATAGTTGGATCCTATCATACTTGTATGGGAGAGAGACACGCTCCATTTTCATTGCTTAGAACACTCTAGTTTTCATTCTTATTGTTCTCTGAGTGTTCACTTTTTGTTAGTACTGTGTTTAGCCTTTGTTTTCATGCATCTCTTATGCAGAGCTGTTAGTTTTAGTAGTGTTATGTGAGTACTCTCATGTTTGCTTGCTGTAGAATGTAGAGAATTTTTGTTAAAGCATGTCTTGTATGGTGCTTGTTGGGAAAAGAAACTGCTGCTTGAGGTAGAATTTTTAACGGTGCAAGTAGAAGCTTGTATAGACCGTGGCTAGAACTTTTTCATGTCATGCTATATGTTATTTTTAGTTTTAAAGCCTCGTGGTTATTGAGTAGCATGAATATCCTCAAATAGCTGAGAGTGTTTAATATGCCATTGAAAGAATCATGAGTTGTTCTTGTCATATTAAAGCATAAATTTGTGGTATTCTCCTTTGGATGTTTTATTTGGTTGACTTGGCACATGCTCACACCATGTTTATGACTACGAACCAGTCATGAATAGCCTCCATGAACATTTAGTTTTTGAACTTGTGATGCCATTTATGCTTTGATTAATGATGTTTATGTCGGTATGCATGATTATGGCTCTTATGCTCTCTTGATTTGTCGCTACTAGTCTTTTGCTAGCCTCCACCTGTACTGAGTATGGAATTCTACTCGTGCATCCAACTCCCTAAAACCAAAGTTTTCCCATTGTGTCCACCATACCTATCTACATGTGGTATTTAACTGCCACTCCAAAGTAAATTTCTCATGTGCTACCTTTAAATCTTTCAAGATTACTCCTGTTTTGTGTTCTTGTTTTTGCTCATGAGGACGTAAATAGAGAATCTTTATCTCACTTATTGATTGGATTTCACACCATGGACTAGTGGCTTCATCCGCTTATCCAATTGATAGAAGAGCTGGCAGTAGGGTGCCCAGCCCCAAATTAGTACACACAAAATCTCTTCACTATTTTTGCCCCTGATTTATCAGTCAAGCATAATTGTGTAAACAAAAAAGAAAGAGGGATGACCTTCTACACCAGTTGCGTCCTTCACATGGGAGACACTCTTGTGAAATCTAGTTGGCTTCTGACGTACTATATTTTCTGTTTACCATTCCTTGACATTAGCCTACATCTCCCAAAATATAGACACTCCTCCATGGTATGTGATTGTTGGAAGGCACCCGAGGATTCGGTTAGCCATGGTTTGCGTAAGATGGATGGGAGGAGTGTAAAACTTTTAATACCTCTGTTTAATAAAATAAAAGCTCTAGCACATGAGTGATCTATGCTTCCCTCCGCGAAGGGCCTTTCTTTTACTTTTATGTTGATTCTCCACCTTGTAAATTTATGCACAGTTGAGAGAGCATTTTTGCCATTCTGAGTTTTATGTGCATTTGTCCCAGAAATATTATCAATTGATTCATGATGTGTTATTGCTTGTTCCTCAACTATTTGATCTAGTCTTCCTCATGAACTTTGAAGGTGTCCTGGCATTTATGTTTTGCCCCACTCTTACGGACTAGCGAAATATAACATTGCCATGCTTTCTTTATACTTGAAACAAACGTATATCTTTCTTTGCATTGTTATTCATGATCTTTTATTTGAGTTACTTCTCATGCTGCAAAGTGATTGCGATGCTTTATTATTAAAGTTATATATATCATGTTTGTGTTTAAAGTTCTATGATCGCAGCTTACATATGCTTTTACATTATGATGATCAAGTTTATGTTAGTAGCATGTCACCTTAGAAATTATTTTGTTTTATCGTTTACCTACTCGAAAACGAGTAGGAACTAAGCTTGGGGATGCTTGTTATGTCTCCAACGTATCTATAATTTATGATGTTCCATGATGATATTATGCCATTTTGCTACATGTTTTCTCCCTTCTTTATTTCATTTTTATCGATTTTCTGGACTAACCTATTGACAAGATGCCAAAGAGCCAGTTCCCTGTTTTTTAATATTTTTAGTTTCAGAAAAGTTGTTCTGGAAATATTCTCAGAATTGGAAAATTCGAAGCCCGGAAGTCTTAGAATTCCCTAAGGTTCCATGGTGTCCCGAAGAGACCCGGAGGGGGGGGCTCAGGGGCCCACACCATAGGGCGGCGCCCCCGCTTGGCCGCGCCAGGGGTGGTGTGGGGCCCCCCAGGGCTCCATCGCCTTTGCCCTTTCGCCTATTTATACTCCTCCGAGGGAAAACCCTAAGAGAATCGACCTTTTCCACAAAATACATCCATAGCTCCGTCGCCGCCGCCGACAAGTTTCGGGGGACAGCTCTCTGTTCGGGCACCCTACCGGGACGGGGAAGTGCCCCTGGAAGCCATCGCCATAGAATCCACCGCCATCTCCATCGCCGTTGTTGTCTCCTATGATGTGGAGGGAGTAGTTCTCCCCTGAGGCTGAGGGTTCTACCGGTAGCTATGTGGTTCATCTCTCTCTCCCGTGGTGTGATCTATATGTGATTGTGAGCTTAGTAATATAGTTGAATTCGTAGATATTATTCTTCATCTATTATGCTACTCAAGTGGTTTTTGTTATGAGATCTCCGTAAACACTTTGATCATGGTGTAAAGGTGACAGTGTGTGCACCGTGTGGTTTAGCATTATATTTATATTTTGTGTTTGAAAGTAAAGTATGGGCACCTAGGGGGGGTGAATAGGTGCTACGACCAATTTTAATTTTTCTTTTGATTTAGGCTTTACACAAAGGTAAATTCTCTAGATAATGCGGCTACGGTGAATTTACCTATATGACAAGGATAATGATAAACACAATGCAAGCGATAAGTAAAGAAAGTGAGGGAACGAGGTAACCAAAGTGAAGCACACGGAGCCGCGACGTATTTCCGAGTTCCTCCTTTTTAGGGGAGTACGTCTCGTTGGAGGGGTGTGAGCTCGCCACGAAGGCCTACTCAACGCCACGAAGGCCTCACCCTATTCTCTGATGAACTCCGCCACAAAGGCCTAGTTCACCTTCCACTATTGAACCCCTTTGAGGCGGGGATTGAATCCTTTACAAACAACTTGGGGCACACACCCACAACCAAATTGGGGGCTCCCAACTCTTCTTGAATCACCATTTTCGAGCAACATCACCACAACCGGAATATCTGGTCCGGGATGAATAATCCGGATCAAATAATCCGGCTCATATCTGTCCGGAAAATGGTCCAGAATTTCCCAGACCGGAATATCCGGCTCCTCCGAATAATCCAGTTCCAAATAATCTGGTTGAGTTCTGTCCCAAATCTCACAGGCCAAAACTTCACCGACTTTTCGGTGATCGATGCTGATGTTAAGTATAACACCTGCACGCTAAACACCTCGATAAATAATGTACTTAGTATTATTAACTAACACACAAAACACCGGGAAAACGAAATGCACTTTCAATCTCCCCTTTTTGGTGTTAGATGATAATACTAAGATTTGCAATAAAACCTTGACAAGAACATGTTTGAAACAAAATGGAAATGTCTCCCCCTATCTCTATGCATATCTTTTGTTTGCCTCAAATGCAAATAGATGCAATAATATACGGGGAGTAATTTCCAACTAGTAGCAAACATGCCAAAGTAACAATATCATAGAATATGATGAGGATAAGATAGAAGTATATACCTTGTGCGATGATAAGATAACCAAGAATAACCAAGCACAACAATACATAATATCCTCGTCATATAAGATAGATAACCATATAGCCACTAACATAGATAATCCATGATAATATCCAACACAACCAACAGAGTCTCACACACAATAACACACATAGTTTTAAACGAGACAATAAGGTTCACGAAAACGAAGAAACTAAATGGACACAAGCTCTCAAGAAATGATAAAAGCATACGCTCGTGCCCGAACCCATGCAAATCCCGTAGTCTAGTAGCTACTTCTCCCCCTTTGGCATCGAGACACCAAAAAAGGAGAGAAATAACTAAGCTAACGTCCCAAACACGGTCTAAGCATCAGAGTGCTCAGAGGACTCGCCAGCAGACGTCTCGGACTCTCCCTGTGCCTCATACTCATCATCCTCGTCCTCGTCCTCATCCTCCTCCTCATCATCATCAGCAGTCCTGGAGGTGGAAGCCCGTGTGGCTCGGAGAGCCTCCTCAATGCGCTCCCAAGGAGTGTGATCATCAGCTGACCAAACAGTGTAGGACTGAGCAACACGAGGAGTAGGCAGATCACCAGTAGCACCACTCACGTGGTGAAGAATCTGACTCTGGGTGCTCGCCATGGCTGTGTCTCTGCAATAGGCCCTATACTGCTCCTTGTGGATGTCCGCCTTCATGCAGAGCACATTGCGCTGAAACCAGGAAAGCTTCCTGACATGGCGCATAGTGCTAGAACCAGGAGTGGACGCAGGCTGAGTACCAGTGGAGGGACCTCCCATAGAGGAACCACACTCAAAAGGAGCATCCTGGGCAGCAGGAGTAGTCTTCTTCTTCCTCTTGATGTACAGCTTCTTGACCTTGTGCTCAACCATAGGTAGCTCCTCATACTCCTTCCGCATCGCATGCTTGATGAGCATCATAATATACGATCCATAGGGGATGGTGTTCCCACCAATCATAGCAGTGTACAGCTCGTGATATATGATGTCCATAACATCCACAGAATAAGAAGCAGTCGGATCCTCATCAGCCATGCACTCCTTAGCCAGAATCAGAAGGTTGCATAAAGGAGTGGTTAGAGCATCATTATTACCTCCACTCGGCACTAAGAAGGATCTGAAGATGCGCACCAACTGATCATAGATGGGAAGAAGTCCCTCATTCCCCCCAACAGTAAATCCAGGAGCATATAACTCAGCCATGACCACCTCCCTCCTAGGCCTATCCGCCTCATGCACACGGAGATCAACTGGAGGGTGAGAACTGTAAGAGTACCCAAGGAGACGAGCAAATCTGGGGAAGGAAACCTCACAGGGAGTGGACTCAGTCATCCACTTGAGACAGCAAACCTGATCCTTACTGAACACCAAAGTAGACATAAACTGCATGATGAGCTTCCCAAGCCTGAACCGCTCAACAATACTCGTGGCATCAGCAAACTCCTCCTTCTCCTTGATGGCAGCAAAGTCAAAGGGGGTGCATCTCTCGGATAGGGAACCGGAAGTGACAATAGACATTAGCATATATATAGGACTGCACCCAATTCCAGAACCGAGAGTCACAAGAAGCATCATGAGGATCAAGGTAAACATCCTTCTGCCTGAGCACAGAGAAATCCGGGACCGAGATGTCGGTCCTATAGTTGGGCCGAGCCTTCCTCTTAGGCTTAGAAGCAACCAGTTTCTTGGGGCGCTTGCTAGCACGCCTATCAGAACCACCACCTGTGAAACAAGACAATAGAAGGATAGCAATAGGGATGAGTGCACGAGTGTCAAGCAACGGATGAAACATGCATAAAAACAATAGAAAAGATTCCAGGTATTGATCTAAGTAGAAATCTAGCAAGGATTAATTTTGGGCTGTTCTCAAACGGTACTGCATATAGCCGGATATTTCGGTTCAAAACTGAACCGGATATTCCGGTGGACCCGGATATTCCGGTTCAGTTGTGGAACGGATATTCCGGTAGTGCAAAAACAGCACAAAAACAATCTAAATCTAGACTTCAAAAGTAGATCGGTGACATGTGAATCTAGTCTATTGTATCTAGCATGCATAGGGACCTCTAAGGAACAATTTCTACCAAGCATTGTCAACAAAAACACAAATCCATGGAGTGGTATGGTTATAGCACCAAGATTCAACGAGATTGAACATTACCGAAATCCATGGACGAATATGCTTGGATGGAAACATTCCCAAGGACAAGGGGAACGAGATCTGGGCCAAAGCTTGAACATCCCGCGGAGGAAATGGCCCGGGAGGCCAAGAATTAGTGTGGCGGCGTTTTGGGGTGGAGGAGAGGAGATGGGGAAGAAAGGGCACGAACTGCCCCTTCCCCTTCCGGCTCCAGGTTTTGTGATTTTCGCCGAACCGGATATTCCAGTTCAAGTTTGAACCGGATATTCCGGTCCAAAACTGGACCGGAAATTCCGGCTGCCTACTAATCTGAAATTTCCTCGTTTCAATGGAATGACACAAGTGCTAGACGAAAATGGCTTTTTGATAGAATGGCTTAGGACAGAAACACCAAACTGAAAGTAGTACTTATCCCTCTCAAATGCAAGAATCAAACAAACAAAAGACCAATTGAGTGAGATTTTCCTACGAACGAACACTTAGAGGGGAGAAACCAAGAAATGCAATGAAATATCAACTAAAACCCAACTAAGATCCAACTCTTCGAAACGAAGAGGTTGGTGGCCTAGGCCACCATGTAAGAGATCATGGTATGCAACCGCGAAGATGTATCTTGGGTGCATTGCCAATTCTCGACATTAAAGATCACAATTCAACATTAGAAAAAGAGACATCACAATGAATATTTGCTATGGGCATAATGGGGGGAGGGAGAACCCAATGTGTTAGGATAACACTCCCCCTATTTCCATGCGTACACCTACACTCAAACACGTTTCATCTATAGGGGTGTGTGCAAGATCTTCAAGACAAAATCCTTGAATCAATCACATTTAGTTCATTCCTCAAGAACATGAATCTAGCATCATCAAGTGGCTTCGTGAAAATATCCGCAAGATTGTCCTTGGTGGGCACATAAGATAGTGCAATATCCCCTCTTGCCACATGGTCACGGATGAAATGGTGGTGAATCTCCATGTGCTTCGTTCTTGTATGTTGCACAGGATTATATGCAATCTTGATGGCACTTTCATTGTCACACAAAAGAGGCACCTTATCCAAATGAACTCCATATTCCTTGAGAGTTTGCCTCATCCATAACAATTGAGTGCATGCACTTGCGGCGGCAACATACTCGGCTTCGGCGGTGGAGAGTGATATGCAATTTTGCTTCTTGGAGGACCAACTCACTAGGGACCTACCAAGAAATTGGCAAGCCCCGGAAGTAGACTTCCTATCATCTTGATCACCCGCCCAATCGGAATCCGTATAGCCATTGAGAGAAAATTGTGCCCCCTTTGGGTACCACAAACCAAATCTTGGGGTATGAACCAAATGACGAAAGATCCTATGGACCGCCACCAAGTGGCTATCCTTAGGGGCCGCTTGATACCTTGCACACACAACTACACTCAAAACGATGTCGGGCCTAGATGCACAAAGATAGAGCAAAGAACCAATCATAGAACGATAAAGCTTTTGATCCGCATCCTTACTCCCCTTTGGATTACGTGATAAGTGGCACTTGACTTGCATAGGAGAGGTCTTGATCTTTGCATCTTGGAAGTTAAACCTCTTGATCATGTCTTGGGTATACTTGGCTTGAGAAAAGAAAGTCCCACGGGCCAATTGCTTGATCTCAAAGCCAAGGAAGAATTTAAGCTCTCCCATCATAGACATCTCGAACCTGTCAGTCATAAGCTTAGATAACTCATTATTGAAAGCTTGGTTAGTTGAGCCAAAGATGATATCGTCCACATAGAGTTGGCATATGAAAAGCTCTCCCTTTACTCTCTTGGTGAAGAGAGTGGGGTCGATCTTCCCAACTTCGAAACCACGGTTATCTAACAATTCTCTAAGGTGCTCGTACCAAGCACGAGGTGCTTGTTTGAGACCATAGAGAGCTTTGTCAAGCTTGTAGACATGGTTAGGAAAGTTAAGATTCTCGAACCCGGGAGGTTGCTTCACATATACTTCCTCTTTGAGTGGACCATTCAAGAAAGCACTTTTCACATCCATTTGTTGCAACTTGAAATTGTGAGAAGAGGCATAAGCAAGGAGGATATGGATGGACTCAAGACGAGCCACGGGTGCGTAGGTTTCATCAAAGTCGATGCCTTCAACTTGAGTGTAGCCTTGAGCAACCAAGCGAGCCTTGTTCCTTATGACTATGCCATGCTCATCTTGCTTGTTCTTGAAAATCCACTTCGTGCCAATAACATTGTGGCAATCCTTGGTCTTCTCAACCAATCTCCAAACCTTGTTGTGCTCAAAGTTATTGAGCTCATCATGCATTGCTTCAACCCAATCAGAGTCCTCAAGAGCTTCAAACACTTTCTTCGGTTCCACCATAGAGATATGAGCTTGATGTTCACTAAAGTTTGCCAATTGCTTTCTTGTGGATCTTCTAGCATGAATATCCTCCAAGACCTTGTTGCCTTGGGCATCAATTTGCTTCAAAGCTCTTCTTATCCTTTTGATACGACGGGCTTCGATCTCCTCATTATTGCGGGGAGGGATCACTTGATCATCTTGATCATTTTGGTCCCCATCTTGACCAACTTGGCCTTGATCAACATCATCATCATCGTCAACAACAATATCTTCAACACTTGCTTCAACTTGAGGAGAGGATGAAGAGGATGGTTGATCTTGGCCTTGACCTTGACTCGCATTAATGAGAGGAGTGGGTACGACTTGCGGAGTCACTTGGTCAATGAGAGGAGGGTCTTGAACATGTTCTTGGTTAGGTGTAATAGTTGGCTCCTTGGCTTGTTCTTCTATTGTAGAGGAGGGCTCCACTTGAGTAGAGCATAGTCCTTCTCGAGTCGCCATAAGGTGTCCCTCAATGGGGCGGAAAAATCCCACACCCATCCTTCCTATGGATTCTTGAGATATTTCAACATCTACATTAGAAACATGAAATTGCGCCACTTGGGAGCCATCATTTTCCTCGAAAGCCACACTACAAGATTCTATGACAATCCGTGAAGTATTGTCATAGACTCTATAAGTGTGGGATTCGGCACCGTAACCAACAAATATACCCTCAATAGTTTTGGATTGAAATTTAGACAACCTAACACCCTTGATCAAATAGAATCACTTACAACCGAATACACGGAAGTAGGAGACGTTGGGCTTGTTGCCGGTGAGGATCTCATATGGGGTCTTGTCCAAGCCTTTGTGGATGTAGAGGCTGTTGGAGGAGTGGCATGTGGTGGATATGGCCTCGGCCCATAAATATTGGGGAGAAGTGTACTCCGCCAACATGGTCCTTGCCATATCCAAGAGAGTGCGATTCTTCCTTTCGTCAACACCATTTTGTTGAGGAGTGTAAGTGGCGGAGTATTGATGACGAATGCCTTCTTAACTAAGGAATTCATTCAATGTATAGTTCTTGAACTCCGAACCATTATCGCTCCTAATAGCCATGATTTGCACATTGTGTTGATATTGCACTTGGTTGGAGAAGTCGATGATGGTTTGTTGAGTCTCACTCTTGCACTTGAAGAAATAAACCCAAGTGTATCTTGAATAATCATCGACAATCACCAAGCAATAATTTTTGCCGCCAAGACTTGCCTCGGGCACGGCACCAAAGAGATCAACATGGAGAAGCTCCAAGATCCTCTTTGATTAAATAATTGTCTTGGCCTTGTGCACCTTGTCATGCATCTTTCCTTCAACACACGACCTACAAACGCGATCCTTTGAAAAGGAAACATTTTCTTTTAGTCCGACAATAAGGCCACCTTTGTGAAGACTTTGCAAAGTTCTCATGTTGACATGGGACAAGCGGCGATGCCACAACCATCCCACCTTCGCCTTCCCGGAAAGACACATTGCTTGAGAGTTGGTTGACTTCGAAAAGTCCACCACGAACGAACTCATTTTAAAAATGTCCCACGTGAGCGACGTCAAGAGTCCTGCTCCTCAAAAGGACCACAATATCACCATCGAAAAAGACGGAAAAACCCATCTTTCCAAGAGAGCGGACGGAAAGTAAATTGTAACCAAGGGATTCGACAAGCACGACGTTCACGATAGTGATATCGGGAGCCACCACAACCTTGCCAAACCCGGATACCTTAGACTTGGACGAGTCACCATAAGTGACGGTTGCTTGGATGTCATTTGGCCGCAACTCCGTCACTAGTTCTTTGCTTCCGGTCATATGATTAGTGCATCCACTATCAAGTATCCATTTAGTCCCACCGGAAGCATAGCCCTGCAAGAGATCATTGACTAGAGTTAGGACCCGAGATGGGTCCCTTCATGTTAGCAACAAGGGTCTTTGGAACCCAAATAGTATAGTCAGTGAAACCCTCAATAGGACCAACATATTTAGCTTGCACAACACCATAATAATCAACATATAAGAAATGGTGTGGATTGTTAGTTCCCGCGGAGGTGCTACAAGTAGTGTTGTCCCTCATGACACTACTACTCGAGGCAACATTGTTTGCTTGTGCGGGTGTGCTACGAGTAGTGTTGTCCCTAATGACAATACCACCCGAAGCACCATGTTGGTTCTTCTTCTTTTTCTTCTTCTTGGCTACATAGCCAAGACCTTGCTTACCCACTTCTTGCCTTGGAGCACTCAGATGTGGTCTAGCGATGACCACAATAGAGCTAGGGGCAACCACTTGTGGGGTAGGTATCACTACCTTCTCAACTTGAGGGCCTTTGCCCTTGAGCCTTGCTAGCTCATCCTTCAACCTAGCATTTTCCTCAATAATATTTGCATGATCACAAGAAGAAGCAGAGGTGCTAGGATTGTTAGTTTGAGTAAGTTGAGTTTGAAGTTGTTCATGCAACTCTTTGAGGGATGAGTGGTTGCTTTCCAAAGCTTTGTGAGCATTGGTTAGCTTTTCAAACTCCTCGGTTAGTTTTCCATGACCAACCCCAAACTCGACTTTATCCTTTTTAGCCTTTTTATATTTAGCAATAGCAAGATCACGTTCCTTAGTGATTTTAGAGACAAGTTCATTATGAGTTAATTCAATAGATTCAAGTTCATCCTCTAGACAAATTCTACCACCATGCTCTTCTTCAAGAGTCATTGAGAGGGATGCAATTTCATCCGCATCCCTTCTCTCAACCTCACCTTTCTTTTCAAGGGCCTCTTGGGCCTCTCCCAATTGCCTCATGAGATGCTCAAAGTACTTCTTGGTCTCCCCTTGCATGTTAGACATAAAACGGTCCAAGGAGACCCTTTCATGTTCTTCTCTAAGACTAGCAATATGTTCTAGTTCACTAGGGGTCTTAGAGTTGGGAGAAGATGATACCTCTGTGGCCTTAGCCATGAAGCACTTGGCATTGCATTGAGTAAGATCATCATTGGGAGATTCAAAGAGGGATGAAGATGATGGAATGGTAGCAATAGCTAGAGCGGCCACTTCACTAGTGGTTTCTTCTTCTTCATCACTCCCGGAATCATACTCCTCTTGAGTCAAGAGCACAAACTTGGTGGGAGATTTCTTGTTGAATGGTTTTCTTCTTGAAATGAGGTTTCTTGTACTCAACTTTGGACTTGTCCTTGCGAATGAGCTTGCCACTATGGAGCTCTCTATTCTCGTAGGGGCACTGCGCAATGAAGTGATGCTTGTCTTGGCAATTGAAGCAAGATCTAACTTTTTGAGCCCCATCATTTCCATAACGAGACTTGGTCTTCTCCTCAACAAATTTCTTTCCCTTGGGAGGATTGTTCCAAAACTTTTGCACGGTAATAGCAATGAGATCCTTTAGAACGGGATCATAGTCTTGTTCCTTCAAAGGAGGCAATGCCTCATCTCCATCTTCTTCATTCTCAACCTCTCTTGACAAAGCCTTGGCCTTCAAAGAAACGGATGCTCCTTGGTGCATTCCAATGGCCCTAGCACGGTTGTCAAGAGCATTCTTGGTTTGCACCTTGTAGGAGCACAATTCTTGCATCACTTGAGTTGAGGTCATGGAGGAGAAATCATGTCTTCCTTGAATGCTCTTCAAGTCCGCGCCCTCAAATGGCATCACGGCAATCATGTACTTTCTATTGATCCAAGCATCGTCAATATACTTGGCACCCGCACTAGAGAAGGCGGTGGCAAGAGTTTTGAGTCTTCGATACATGTCAACATGATCTTCTCCATCACGCATGAAAAATCCTTCGGCCTCATTGGTCAAGGCGTCATAGTGATTTCTTTGCATGCTCTCATTCCCAACGAACATGATGACTAGTGCATCCCATGTTTCTTTGGCGGTGGAGAAATGTTGAAGATGCGGCATGTGGTTGGAGCCCACAGATTGTTGGAGAATGGACAAAGCGGTGTAGTTTAGTTGGCAATCTACGCTTCTCTTCTTGTGAGATTCTTGGGATCAAATGGTTTGTATCCATCACGAGTGATCCTCCAAAGATCTATACAAGAAGAATTCAAGTGATTCTCCATGTAGTATTGCCATTCACGAAAAGAAAAAGCATCAATTTTAAGTGGATCTCCTCTAGGGATTATATGGGGATGAGGGACGGGAGGATCGGTAGAATAACTTCCGGGAACGGCATGAAATCCTCCACTTCCTTCCGTACCCAACTTAGCGGATTGTTCGGCGGAAGCATTCTTAGGTGGATCACCCTCTACCCCATTCTTGGCACCCTCCGGATTAACTTCCGGAAGAGATGATTCGACTACCTCCGGTCCTTTGGCTTTGAGGAGTTGTGCCACAAGTTGACGCAACTCATAAAATTTGGTGTCTATGGATGAGGTCAATGAATTTCTCAAAGCATTGAGATCATCCATGGTCACCTTACCACCGGACGAGGCGGCATCCAAATCGTCTCCCATACTTAAACTCTTAGGCGGTTAAGCCCGATAGAAGAGCTGAGGCTCTGATACCAATAGAAAGTAAAGTATGGGCACCTAGAGGGGGGGTGAATAGGTGCTACGACCAATTTTAATTTTTCTTTTGATTTAGGCTTGACACAAAGGTAAATTCTCTAGATAATGCGGCTACAGTGAATTTACCTATATGACAAGGATAATGATAAACACAATGCAAGCGATAAGTAAAGAGAGTGAGGGAACAAGGTAACCAAAGTGAAGCACACGGAGACGCGATGTATTTCCGAGTTCCTCCTTTTTAGGGGAGTACGTCTCGTTGGAGGGGTGTGAGCTCGCCACGAAGGCCTACTCAACGCCACGAAGGCCTCACCCTATTCTCCGATGAACTCCGCCACAAAGTCCTAGTTCACCTTCCACTATTGAACCCCTTTGAGGCGGGGATCGAATCCTTTACAAACAACTTGGGGCACACACACACACAACCAAATTGGGGGCTCCCAACACTTCTTGAATCACCAACAAGTATCAAGATGCCTAGGTTCTCCACAAGAGGAAACCCTAGGCTAGATCCCTCAAGCTAGAGAGGGGGAAATGAAGAACGGCTCGGTGAAGATGTAGATCGGAGCCTTCTCCTTCAATCCTCCAAAGATCTTCAAGGTTGGGTGGAGGGATTGGGAGTTATGATGGATTTGGTGAGTTCTTAAATGCTCATAAATGCTAAGGGAAAGAACTAGATCTTGGGGAAGAAGAGGAGGGGTATTTATAGCCCCTTCTCACAACTAGTCGTTGTGCAGGAATTTGGGGACCGGAATATCCGGTCAGCTTCTCTTCACGAATTCATTTTGACTTGAACCGGATTATCCGGTTGCCCCGGAATAATCCGGTTCAAATAATCCGGCTCGTAGCTGTGCGGCGCAGGCAACTGTACCGGATATTCCGGCTTCTCCGGAATAATCCGGTACGAATAATCCGGCTCACTGCTGTGAGCAAATCTTCCAGTCCTTAGCCATTTTCGAGCAACATCACCACAACTGGAATATCCGGTCCGAGATGAATAATCCGGATCAAATAATATGGCTCATCTCTATCCGGAAAATGGTCCAGAATTTCCCAGACCGGAATATCCAGCTCCTCCGAATAATCCGGTTCCAAATAATCCGGTTGGGTTCTGTCCCAAATCTCACAGGCCAAAACTTCACCGACTTTTCGGTGATCGATGCCGGTGTTAAGTATAACACCTGCACGCTAAACACCTCGATAAATAATGTACTTAGTATTGTTAACTAACACACAAAACACCGGGAAAACAAAATGCACTTTCAGTGTTGGATAACCCTATGAAATTGTGGTGTTTGCGTGGAACCATCTGGGTCCCATGGTGATAGCATGGGGGTTACTTAGTTGGGAAAGTGTTTACTCTAAGGAGTGATGTTAAAGCCCTACGCATGGATTGGTGTTGTTATTCGATCGGAGAGTGGTTTGGAGTAGCATAGTGAACACATGGTATTTATTAATTCAATTATGTGATCATTGTTGAGAGTGTCCACTAGTGAAAGTAGGATCCCTAGGCCTTGTTTCCAATCATTGAAACACCGTTTTCCGCCTGTTCTACTACATGTTTGCTTGCTTCCATATTTATTTCAGATTGCTATTACTCGCATTTCACTATGTATTTGTCGAACTAGTGCACCTATATACCTGACAAGTATATTGGGTGTGTTGGGGACACAAGAGACTTCTTGTATCTTAATTGCAGGGTTGCTTGAGAGGGATATCTTTGACCTCTACCTCCCTGAGTTCGATAAACCTTGGGTGATCCACTTAAGGGAAACTTGCTGCTGTTCTACAAACCTCTGCACTTGGAGGCCCAACACTGTCTACAAGAATAGAAGCGTGCGTAGACATTAGTGCCACCCAGTGGAGCCTCACCGTAAAGTGTTCGGAGATTGTCCGGATATTCCGGTATAGCCGGAGCCTCCGGTGTGCAGGGGACGGAGTCTCCAGACTCAGGTGTTTCCCTGCACAAGTGGCAAGTTGGTGTCAGCCACTGGACCCTCTGCGAAAAGTGTGCGGAGACGTGGCAGAGTCTTCGCCTTGGCCGGAGTCTCCGGTCTACAAAGGCGGGAATCTCCTCCCTCAATATTTCCATGCGCGAATACGAAGTTGGTGTCACCCCTGGACTCGGTCTGGAAACTTGCCGGAGTATGTGGATTTTTGGCAAAGTTTATGGCCCTCAGAAAACTTGTCGGAATCTTTGGAAGGCTGGAGTCTCCAGACTTCAGACCGGAGTCTCCGGTGTGATAATGGCAGAAACACCTCAAACGGCTAGATTTTGAGGAGTGGGTATAAATGCGCCCTCCCCTTCTTCCACCTCTGGTTAGATCATCCAGCATTCAAATCTCCATTAATTGAGCTCACCAAACTCAAGAGATCTCCCAATCCCTCCACCCAAAATTGTTAAACTTTGGAGGATTGAAGGAGAAGGCCCCGATCTACAACGTCACCGAGTCGTTCTTCATTCCCCCCCCATTTCCTTGAGGGATTTGTGTCTAGGGTTTCCTTGTGGAAAACCTAGACTACATTGTTACTTACTTTTTGTTTTTAGCAGATTCTTGGTGTTCTTGAGAGCCCCCAATTCAATTGTGGGTGTGTGCGTCAAGCTCATTATAAAGGCTCCGGATTCCGCCTTGAAGGATTCTATAGTGGAAGGTGAACTAGTCCTTCGTGGCGAGGCTCATCGGAGAATAGGGTGAGGTCTTTGTGGTGTTGAGTAGGCCTTCATGGCAAAACTCACACCCCTCCAACAGGATGTACTCCCCTCAAAAGGAGGAACTCAGGATTACATCCTTGTTTCCACGTGCTTCCGCTATCGGTTCCTTCTATCCTTACCTTTACTTTGTGTTTGTATCTTCCTTAGTGTAGCTCTTGCCATGTAGGTAAATTCACCGTAGTTGCATATCTAGATAATTTACATTTGTGTCAAGTCTAAATTGAAAAAATATTAAATTTGGAAGTAGCACCTATTCACCCTTCCCCCCTTCTAGGTGCCCATACTATTCGTTGAGAGGTCAAATTCCATGGCGCTAATTTGGTTGTGGATGAAATGTGTGCGGGTACAGCTACGACAGAGGCGGGCAAGGTGGATGAGAGGTGCACATGCTCAGTCACATGGTTTGGAGCTACATGCTTCTCTGTGTTCATTGCGTATTTAGATCATCCCTATATAATCCGATTACAATATCCTATGATATATCACAATATGCTCTCCAAGTCACCGTCACCAAATATCTTGATGTGGGCAGTTGAAAATTATTTCATGAACCGGTAAGGAAACATATCCACCAGATTTGAATGATGCATAAGGTTCATCGTATTATGTTTGTTCGCATTGGCATGATCATGGCCATTAATGCCAACTTAAGTAAAAAAATATGTTGAAGTTGCGCAATGGCTAATTTTTTGAGGAGAATGCACAATTTTGTCTCATTGCAACATTGTGACAACTCAAGAAATGAGGATTATGTAACATATTCAAGTTTAAGAGGGTTATTACAAAATGTTGGGCGCTATTTTTTTTCGATGCATAGTGGATGTATGCCCAAGAGACAACAAAATACATCAGTTTCATGATTAATGTACTATGTTTTTATGCTATAACTGCTATGATCACTCAATATAGGATTCATAGAAAACCCATAAGCATATATAGAAACATAAACGCATCATTATAACCCTTTGTCATGTCTCACAAACAAACTCATTAATATTAGATGACCATGTATTCCTGGTCATGGACATTCGTTATGTCAATATTAATGGGAGCACATTGTTGTTTCAACATTCTGGCTGTGTAGACCCAAGTAGTTGAGATACTGATGCGTGTGAACACACGTTCGTTGGGAGACCCCAAGAAGAAGATATGAAGAGTGCAGAAGCAAGTTTCCATCAGAAAGAAACCAAGGTTGAATCGACCAGTAGGAGGAAGGAGTAACTTCAGAAGGTTGATGCAGCTAAGATGGTAGGACGCAGTACCGTTTCTTGACCAACGTGGAACCTACACAACACAATCAAATCACTTTGCCCCAACGAAGCAGTGAAGTTGTCAATCTCACCGGTTTTGCTGAACATAATGAGGTTAAACGTATGGTGTGGAAAACACTATGAAATCAGTAGCAGCAGTATGAAAGCAGTGTGTGTATTATCAGTATGAGAAAAAGGACCGGGGTCCACAGTTCACTAGTGGTGTCTCTTTGTGAAAGATAAATAACATGTGTGGTGAAAAAATTACAGTTGGGCAATTGACAGAAATGAAGGTTGCACCGTAGTGCATATGCAAGACATAAATATTAGAGAGAATTCCTTATTTGACACTCACTTAAAATCGTGTTCCTTATTTGACACTCGATAATTTTTTCTTCCTTATATGACCTCTAGTCTAATTTTCTTTCCCTATATGACACTTCCGTTAGTTCCATCACACTATTCCGTTAAAGATATTTTGGGCCGACCAAAATACCCTCTGTTGTATGAACCAACCAAGATCCCCAATTCCCGGAACCTACTGCTGGTTCCTCATCACCGTATCGATCGGGTCCAAAGGTCTTCCAGTCCTTAACAGCTGCCTCCTGCTCGATCGATTTGATGGACGTACTTTTTTTTTATTTTTATTTGATGGACGTACTTAGGTGTGAGGTTTAGCTAGCACGCAGCTTACACTGACCGATGAGGTTTGAGCGTATACGAATACGTAGTATGTCTGGACGTGTGGCACGATCCGTAGCTGATTCGTCGCGAGGGTTGACACATGCATGTGCATGTTGTTGTTTTTTTTCGGCCAGCGCATGCAGTAAAGACAAAAAAAAATAGCCATTGCGAGCTAGGAAAGACAGAGGAAAATATGAATGGATCGGTCAGCCCATCGGGCGACACTGAAGTACCAGCAGCCCGCATGCCCTACTGACACACACGATAGAGCTAGGCATTAGCTGCTAGCTTGCCATGCACATGTACGTGCTGGGCTGCTGGCCAGCGTTGTTCCGCTTCTTTTTGGTGATCGACCTGCCAAAACTAAAACCAAATGTGTAATATAATTTCAGCAATTATTTTGTACAGATTTCTGGTCAGATTTTGCATAGGGGTAAACAGGTCTTTTCACACCTCTGTTTAACACCGTTAGTGAACAAAATGAACTATAGTGTCATATAGGGAAAAAATTTAAGACTAGAGGTCATATAGAGAAGAGAAAATTCTTGAGTGTCAAATAAGGAACAAGATTTTAAGTTAGTGTCAAATAAGGAATTCTCTCTAAATATTACTATGTGATTGATGCGGGCATTACAACAAAATACAGAGACCGTCATCCAACTGCATTTATGACTAATAATCCACCCTCCAAATATCATCCGAACAAACGTTGGGTATTAAGTTGCAAGCAACAGATTATCATAGTAAGCAAAGTGTGCAATCTAAACAATGTAAACTAGGTAAACACCGTTGTTTTCTCCCTAATGGCAACAACACATCCTCCATCCGTCACGTTTCTGTCACTCGAGCATAGATGCAAAGGAGGCATGAACCCACTATTGATCATAAATACTCCCTCTTGGAGTTACTAGCATCTACTTGGCCAGAGCATCTACTAATAACGGAGAGCATGCAAGATCATAAATAATATAAGCATGAAGATAACATGATAGATTGATAATCAAAAGACATAGCATTCAGCATTCATCAGAACCCAGCAAACACAACATGTAGCATTACATAAATATGATCTAGATCATGTAGGGAAGCTCATGAGATCTAAACATGAGGTACAAAGTGCAGAAGACAACCATCTAGCTACTGCTATGGACCAGTAGTCCAGGGATGAACTACTCACACATCACTTTAAAGGAGGGCATGGTGGTGTAGACCCCTCCGGTGATGAATTCCCCTCCCGGCAGGGTGCCGGGGAGAGCTCCAGAACCCTCCCGATCTCGGGATGATGATGACAGCGGCCTTGAGTGTTTCTCAGGACGAAGTGGTATATTTTTAGGGTTAACATATCGGGGGATATAAGTAGGCAAAAGGGTGGCAAGGAAATTATCCAGATTTTAGCAGCTGACTTTATCCGGGAAGTTATACATACTGATTGGTCTGCGAACCCAATATTAGTCCCGAAAATGGATAGTACTATTCTTAGGATGTGTATAGATTACACAGGATTGAACAAATTGTGTCTGAAAGATAGGTTCGCATTACCGCGGATCGATCAAATAATAGATGCCACTGCTGGCTCCGAGCTTTTATGCTTTTTGGATGATTATTCCGGGTACCGTTAAATACGCATGAAAGAAGAAGATCAAATCAAAACCTATTTCATAACACCCTATGGAACATACTATTACGTAACCATACCTTTCGGCTTGAAGAACGCGGGTGCAACATACCAGCGTTGCATGCAACGTTGTTTGCATAGCCAGATTGGCAAAAACGTGCACGTTTACATGGACGATATTGCCGTCATCTCCAAGGAAAAGGATACACTCCTTGAAGACCTACGAGAAACTTTTGAAAATTTGCGCACTTATAAAATGAAGTTGAATCCATTAAAGTGCGTATTCGGGGTTCCCTCAGGAAAACTTATGGGTTTTATCGTTTCTCATAGAGGAATAGAAGTAAACCCAGAAAAGATCAAGGCAATCTTGAACATCACAAGGCCTACATGCTTAAAAGATGTCCAAAGATTGACGGGTTCTGCAGCCACAGTCAGCAGGTTTATAAGCCGGCTAGGAGACAAAGCTCTGCCATTATACAAATTGTTGAAGAAATCCGACAAATTTGAATGGATAGAAGAGGCGGACAAAGCATTAACCTAGTTAAAAGAAACCTTGATGAAAGCCCCGATTTTGGCATCCCCAAAAGACGAAGAACCCATGTTACTGTATCTTACAGCGACAAACAGGTTTATTATTGCATTGATAATTGTGGAAAGGCGGAAAGATGAACAAAGAATACCAGACCAATATCCGGTCTATTACGTCAGCGAAGTATTCTCCAAGTCAAACCAAAGGTACCCACATTATCAAAAGCTGGCATATGGCGTGTTTTTCACATCCCGAAAACTCCGCCATTACTTCCAAGGACATTCCATAACAGTGGTAAGCAAAGCACCACTAGGGGATATCATCAACAATACAGATGCAACAGGCCGAGTAGCCAAATGGGGCATTGAGCTAGCTGCGTTCGACATTAAGTACCAACCCCAAACGGAAATTAAATCCCAGGTATTGGCAGATTTTGTCGCTGATTGGACAGAAGCAATGGAAAACACACCAATGCCGGAGTTGGAATACTGGGTCGTGCATTTTGACGAATCCAATATGAAAGAGGGCGCTGGAGCTGGTGTAGTTCTAAAATCCCCAAAAGGTGACACTATGGAGTATGTATTACAAATACACTTCAACGCCAGTAACAACGTGGCAGAATACGAAGCTTTGCTTCATGGCTTGCATATTGCAAAATAAATAGGAGTTAAACGTATACTTTGCTATGGTGACTCGGATTTGGTGCAGCATCAGCTAAACCAAACATGGGACGCCAAAAGTCCCATCATGACCGAATATAGGCGAACGGTGGATGAATTCGCAATTTGCTTCCTGGGATTTGAAGTACTTCACATCAAAAGGGAAGAAAATTGGAACGCGTACGCATTAGCCTGCATGGGCTCGGAAAGAGTGAAAACCCTACCACCTAGTGTGTTTGTACAACATTTGCATGAACCATCGATCAAAGGTGGAGATGTTGATTATCCTCTCGTTTCCGAGTCAATTGAAATCCGGCTCGTTAACCCGGATTGCAAAATTCCATACCTAAACTTCTTAGTTGATCAGAAGTTCCCGGATGGAGCAGACGAGGTCTTGCAAAGACAGATACAACGTCGATGCAAAGGATACACGGTAATTAATGGGTGCCTGTATAAACGCAACACTATCGGAATTTTTCAGCGATGTATTTCGCCATAGGAATGCTGAGAAATCATGCAAGAAATCCACGCAGGAGATTGCGGACATCATGCTCAATCAAAAAGCATAGTCAAAAAAACACTCCGTGCAAGGTTTTCTGGCTAACAGCCAAACGCAGACGCCGAACACATAGTAAACACATATGTCAGATGTCAGTATTACACCAAGCAGACGAATATGCCAGCCCAAGCACTCAAAACTATCCCCATTACATGGCCATTTGCGGTCTGGGGGCTAGATATGATGGAACCATTCAAAACTACCAGAGGTGGACTTACACATCTACTCGTTGCAGTAGATAAGTATACCAAGTGGGTGGAGGCAAAACCCATCAAAAAAAACTTGACGGTGTGACCGCCAGAAATTTCATCATTGACGTAGTCATGAGATACGACGTTTCACAGAGCATAATCACTGATAACAGGACAAATTTATCTAATGGAGAATTGGAAAAATATTGCCGACAAACGGGAATACGCCTAGATCTTGCATCTGTGGCACACCCACAATCCAATGGGCAGGTTGAAAGAATGAATAGCTCAATTCTGCACGGAATACGCCCAAGACTCGAATATCCTCTTCACAGAGCAGCTGGTGCATGGGTAGAAGAATTATCTTCCGTGCTTTGGAGTATTCGAACGACGCAGAATAGATCAAGAGGGCAAACACCATTTTTCCTGATTTATGGCGCAAAAGATGTGCTTCTAACGGCATGCTCCATGATAGCCAAGGGTGCAGGATTACGATGACTTGGGTGCCGAAAACGCACGACAGGATGCCTTTGATCTTTTAAAAGAAGAACGAGATCTTGTGCTTCAAAGATCCCCCATTTATCAGCAAGGATTACGATGCTACCATAATCGGAAAATCAGACACCGTTCTTTCAAAGAAGGTGACCTAGTGTTAAGATTCATGCAGGAAAGGAAGCACAAATTAGCCCCTGTTTGGGAGGGACCATTTGTCATTAGCAATACCATGAAAAATGTATCTTACTATCTTGTATATATTCGGGATACAGAAGACGATCCTAAACGACCAAATTGCAAAAGAAAGAGAAAGATAGATGTCGAACTAGGAGAGACAAAGAGACCCTGGAGCATCCAGCAGTTACGTCCCTTCTACAGTTAGTTCAATTTCTATGTAAACATCTTTGAGATCATGAAATAAATTTGTCGGGATTCATGCATTTCTGTTTTCATATGTTCATTTTTCATACAAAGCATAAGTCTGTCTTATCTATTTCCGAATGATCTTTCAAAATACTCAATGTTAACCCGAATTGTGCCTGCGTTCTTGGAGTTATAAAACTGAATGCTTTGCAGCCTAAGGAGGCTTAAGAAACCCAGATTGTGCCTGCGTGCCTGAGTTTCATACATTTTCAAAATTCCTTAGTTTTTTCTAAGTATTATCTAATTGTTTCTGTGTTGGGTCACTGAAATTAGTAAGTAAAAATGCCTTAGTACAATCCATGTTTCCGAGTTTCGACTCATCGGTTAAACCCAGTCACTTGGCGTGAAGATTAAGTACTATTGAGCCATCTCAACACTAAGGACAGTTAAAACATATAAACCAAAGAACTTAGAAGGCAAAGAAATTAAAACCCAAAAAAACTTGCAAAGACATAAAATTAACTACAAAAGAGGGATACTTGTTTATACAAATGATAAATAGCATTACAGTGAATATTACATTGAGAGAATAGTAATGCTTCTATTTTGCCTGCTAACTACTCAGGAATTAGGCGGCCTCCTCAGAATCCGAGTCCTCCTCTTCGCTGCTGGGATCTTCAGGAGTTGTCGGAATCTCTTCCTCCAGGTAGAAGGTGGAGATCGACACCATCAGCGCTATCTTGGTAGCGTGCCCTTTGACAGAGTCGAAGATGCTGGTTCGCTGCGCATCCGTGTATCCTTGAGGGATACCAGTCGCCACGCGCCAAGACTTGGCGGTGGTATAGTGCATACACATTAGCCCAATGGCCATGCGCGCACCACCACGAGCTGCAGAGAGGAACCAGGACTCCTTCTGGTTCGCCACCTCCTGGATCGCTTCCGGGAGTTTGCTAACTTCCGAGAATTCTCCTGCTTTGTCGGGAATGTACTTGTTAACAAGTAACATCCCTGCGGTATTCAGCGCGGTGAAGATCTTCCCAAAAGCCCAGATTCTTTCAATCCGGGTAAGCGAGGGGCTCCCTTCTGTTTAAATCAACAAAGGAAAGTTAGAAAAAACAGAGGAGAAAAAAGAATACATACCGACAAAAGATATAAGGAAAAAATCCGGTAAACGTGTTAAAAACTTACCGAGAATCCTGTCCATTTCAATGCCTTCTTCAAGGCATTGATTTAGAGCATTCTCTAAGTCCAGGATGGTGGCCTTGTCCTTCTCGGCCTGGTTGGAAGCCTTGGACTCGGAAATTCTGACAACCAGCTGGCTGGCCTCCAGATCTTTTTGGAGCTTCAAGTTGATTTTGTGAAGTTCCATGTTCTCCTTTCGGAGGTTCTCGGCATTGCCGACATCTTCAGCTATTTGCTTGGCTTTCGCCAAAGAAGCTGAAAAGCAAGGAAAATGAAGAGTTTAAGACTCGGAAAATGACTTAGCAATTTTTTCACAAAATTAGCAGTGTGAAAAGATAAATTTACCTGCTGATTCTTTCAGCTCATGCTGAACGAAGGCCGACTCCGAGTCTTTCTCTTCAATAATGTTAAGGAGAGTTTTCACCTCCTTATTCTTGATGGTAAGTTTACTAAAAACTTCTATGTTGATATTTTCGGCAGTTTGCTGAAATATGGAAAAGAGACACATCGCTTAAGTAAAAAAACAAGCAAGGTCAATGAGAAAAGCATTAAGTCAAAAAGTATACAATTGGCTAAATTCTTGGGGGCTAGAGACATTACCTGACTCATTTTTTAAAGACTTGCCAAGTTCTCGGAAAACTCCTTCGCATAGTCAGCAAAGAGAATTCCGACATGGCAAAGGCCGTCTTGTACGACCTACCGAGGCGAGAACACGTAATTATTCCTAACTATAAGCCCTCCTTGTGGCCAAGGACGGATTAAGGGAGCTGGAGCAAAGTACTTTGTCGCCCACGGATGAATGTATCCGTGTTCGTCAAAATGATCTTCTTGTTTTACCTTGAATTCCGGGTCAAAGTTGGGCATGGGCTCCTCCTTCGGGACGTTCGAAGGGCCTCCCACTTCCGGCTCCACCCTTTCCTCCCTTTCCCTCGCATCCGACTCTGGCGCAATGGGTTGGCTGGACTGGAAGGGGTATTCTTGTTCTGTTGCAGCCAAGTTCCCCTGCTCCGCCGCAGTCGGAGTGTCAGGTGCAGTAGCAGGAGAGGGTTGTGCTCCTCTCCTAGCAACAGACCTGTGTTTCTTCCGGCTTTTTGGCTTCAAAGTGGTAGGAGCCAGGCTAGAAAGAAAAATTCTGAGAAATAAGAATTCTGAGAAAGAAAGTCCATGCAATAAAAAGCATAGAAAAAGAGAAAACCCGGGATTTCCTTACCTAGATGTTGCGACGACAACGCCGTCAAGATCAATTACGTCCGGAGTAGCGGAGGGTTCTTGCGCTTCCGTACGCCTGCAAAGTTGGCACGCAGAGCGTCCAACTCGACATCAGTGGCAAGCTCCTCCCGAGGAAGATCCAGAAGTTGCAAAAAAGAAGCAAGGTCCGGGTAAGGTAAACATCCGAGAAATAGGAAAATCAAGAAGTTGCCAAGAAATAAAAATCCTACCTTTGGAGCTGGATTTCCACCATGGTACATTTGTCGGCTTTCTTCATACTGATCTCGAGTGGAAATCAGTTGGTTCAGCCATTTCTTGAAATCCTTCTTCGTCAAAGCTTTGTCCGTCGTCCTCATTGCGTCCTCCGGGCCGGAGTAATCGCACATGAGCTGCTTTCCGCGGTAGGCTAAGGGATGAATCTGCCTTCCAAGCCAGCACACAACAGTGTCTATACCGGTGAGAGGAGGAGTGGCGGATTCAAGTTTGGCGATTCGCCTCTTGATTCTCATCAGATCTGGAGGCAGAGTCTGGACCGCGTCCACTGCCCAATTGTCTTGGGGAGTGGCCGAGGAATTCACGAAAGGTGGAATTCCCGTCTCCTTTCCAGGAAAAAGGGACATCAGAGTGATAAAAGAAGGAACCCGTCCAGAATTTGACGGATTCCGAAGTTTTGATTTTCGGGAACCAATCTTCCCTAAACCTACGAAGGGTAAAGGAGATGGTTCCACAAGTGGGGAGAGCGCCCTCAGAGGGGTTGCGCTTTACTTCAAAGCAATATTTCCAGAAGTCTAACCTAGGCTCTATTCCTAAGTACCCCTCAAACAGGGCTTGAAACCCGGCAATGTAGAGAATAGAGTTGGGAGGAAGATTATGCGGCTGAATTTGGTAGTGGTTGCGAATTTGAAGAAAGAAGGCGGATGGCGGAAAACCCATAGCTCTGTTTATGTGCGGGGAAAGGTGAACCCGTTCGCTGGATTTCGGAGAAGGTTCCGAGTCCTTCTCGTCGTACCGCCATTTGCCTTTCAGCACGAACCCCTCCTCCTCCATTGCTGGAAGAAGGGATGGAACCACATTGCAGTGGCTCCAATTCCCGGAGTTTTCCTCCGTTTCTTCTTCTCCGCCGGCGGAGCCAGGGACGGCGACCTCCTCGCCGCCGATAGTGGTGTTTCCCTTCGTGGCCTCGTTGACAAGAGGCGGAGGAGGAGCCGTTGATGACGACGGCACGTCCTCAGCCACAGGAGGCAGATCCCCGCGGGCCGATTCGCCGGCATTTCCCTCCGGCGTGCTTGCAGTGGCGTGGACGAGGGAGTCCAGTTGCGGGTCCAGGTCGTTGATGATGGAGTCAATGTCCATGGAGGCATTAGTTGCATCCGCGGCGTGGGGAGATTCTCTGTCATCCATATGCGGGTGGAGCAACCGTGATGATGAACCTCCGATGGTTTTCCGGGAAGGCTAGGAGCTCGCTCTCTGCGTTCACTCACTCGGGCTCTGGCTCTGGCTCTGTGCAGGCTATGGCGCTGGGGGCTTGAGGAAGGAGATGGTGCGGAAGAGAGACCGGAGCCCTTGAGGCGGCTATTTAAAGCCAGAGGTGCGCTAAGATTGGTTCCAACGGCTATTTTAGCCGTTGGATCGTCGACGCGTGTCACACCCGAAATTTTCGGGAAACGAGGGGACGGGTGATAATGGCTATCTCCTCGTTTTCCGCGAGAATCTGTCAGAGGATACGTTTCAGGGTTTTGACTCAACCCAAACGTCCGTGATGTCAGCTCGATTTCATCGCTGACATCATGAAGTTCCTTCTCCACGAAGGCTCGTGGAAGAAAAAGGCAGATTTTGGTGAAATCCGAGTTATATGTTATGATGTTTTTGGGAAAAAGAAGAATCGAGACAAAGCGCCCACATTTCTCGGAAAGGAATGCAAATTGCCGAAAGGTGGCAGAATGAAGTCTCAATCCTTCTTGGGGGCTACTTTCGGATATATACCGATTAGGGGTATATCCGGCATTGTCCTAATAACCTAGATTACCAGTGTGACCTGTTGGTAATAGATCACAGTCCATTAGGCGGCCCAGTAACCTGACGCGTAGAAGCCGGATTCTAGAAGAACCCGGACCACGGCCCAAAATGGTGCGGGTTTGAGAAGAAGACACATTCCTTGCTTTCCAAGTTAGATACTTTCCGTAGTCTTCTACGTTTCCTTTCTGTAAGCCCTAACCCGGCTATCTATATAAAGCCGGACGGGAGAGAAGAAAAAGACAATCAATTAGCTAGAAGCCAACTCGCTGAGAAGTTGATTCTCGTCGAGTTAGCCAAACCCTACTCACATTGTACTTTGTATATTTCAGGCTCCAACCCTGATTTAGTGATATTGCAGGAGTAGGAACGCCGCCTAGTTGCGACGTACCAAACATAGGTAAAATTGGTGTTCCTGGTTGTCGTGTTACCACGTATCCCACGTCTCTACCAGTAGCCTAATGGCAACCCCGTATATCTTTACCTAATAATAAAAGCGTTAAGGCTTCCCTGGTTGGTTACTTGGTCGGTCCGTCCGTCATTAAAACCGTCCCCAAAGTTCATATAAATTACCCACTCTGCCATCAATAATCTCTACTTTTTTTTCCATATATCTCTACCTAATAATAAAGCGAGCAAGGCTTCTGGCCAAAAATTTCGTCCGTTTTAATATTTTGCCCTTCTATACGAAGGATATTTACAGGCGCTGCCACCGCTAAGTCAACCTAACTGTTCGGTAACAAACTAAAAAGAAAAAAGGAAAAAAGCACTGCTCGACGGCCGCCTCTGCCTCCGGCCGCTTGAGCTCGTGGAGCAGGCCGGCGTGCCAGCAACTCCGCGCACGGCAAGAGAGTCCCCAATACACATGCGCCGCCTTAAGGTGTCCTCCGCGCATCCCATTTCCTCCGCCGCTGGAATTCGCCGCGCATCTCTAGGTTCCCCGCCACCGGCAGGTGTTCGTGGTCTAGCCCCCGCGCATGTCGTGGAGCGGGACAATGGTTACAAGAGGCCATGGCCCCTATCTGCAAGTCGGGCGAGAAGGCTCACATAGCCCGAATCTGCAGGCTGACAAAACGGCGGCCATGGCCCCTATCTCAGATCGGTTGTGAGTTGCTCCTTTTATCCAATCTCGGTTGCCCCTTTTCCTCTTTCCTGTGTTTTGTTTTCTTCCCGTATGCAATTGTGATCCGAGGGACTTCAACTGCAAGGAATGAATGTATGATCTTGAGGCAATATGGAGGGGAGCTGCAGGCAACAGGAGGTGGCGGTTGTGGTGTGCGCCGGCCGGAGAAGCAGAAGTAGGTCGGAGGATGCCCGCAACACCGATGGGCTGCCGAGCTCGAGCCGGACCTTCGAGATGTCCGCTGCAGATGGCCGGCGGCGGAGCTCGATATGGGGGATGTCCTCCCGCAGCGGACGGCCAAATATGGGATTGGAGCGGCTCGGGAGGGGCTTTGTAACAGGAGGACGCGAGGTGCCTGATGAGGCGCAGGCCGGTTCTTCCCCTGTCTCACTTCCAAGTTCCTCACTGCTCCCAGCTCGGATTGGTGCTCTTCCATGCTTCCCCCATCTCCTCTCACCGAGGCGGCGTGGCTGGCGGTTGGATGCGGCGGCGCTATCAGCCGGCAACGAGTGCCCGAGGAAGCTCAAGAAGAGGTCCGCGCCGCCGCCGACCTTTGCTCGAGGAAGGTCAATGAGAATCGAGTCGAGGACGGGCGAAGATGTAGCTGCTGGCGGTTCGTCGTCATAGGATGAGGAGGTGGATTGGCGGGCGGAGGAGTTCGTGCGCTGCTGGTGCTGCTCTCCGCCGCAGCCAGCGTTCTCTCTCCAATCTGGAGCGTCTCAGCATGGTCCATCCCCGAGGTACGCTCCTCTCTTCTGCCGTTGCCACAGTTTTGTTTGTGGAGTCCCCAATTGCCATTGTGAAATGGTTTCTTCTAGCCATTTAATCATTTATTGATTAAATTAGAAAGCACCTAACGTTTCATTCTCTAATTAGTTGATAGCCAAGCATACTTAAAATTGGTTTGTTATTTTCTTAGATTTTTTATCCGTGTTGTCTCTGTACGCGAGGATTCACTTGGTAGTTTGGATCAAAGTAAATTGTGTGCTTGGCTACATTTGACAAATGTTTTGGTTATCGGTGATAATTCATTCAAGATAGAATAATATGCATCTTTTGCACCAAAATGGTATGTAGCCCAGCTTTACTATGTAACTATGAAACTAAGAATAAGATGATACTGACACTGTTCTTATAGTTAACAACAGGGGTTTCAGTCAATAAGATTTTTTTACCTTGTATAGTAGCAAGTGTTCCTACTGCCTTAAATTAGAGTTAGAACTATTTATGAAGTTAATGGTTTCTATGGACATACTGTGCAAGTTGATCAGCAATATGTTCCAATCTGACTATCCATGGCCTACTTTGCAGGATACTGCCATTAGACCTCTACGACATTTAGATTCTGAGACATTACAGATGGTAGTACCTGACAATCCATTGAGGGTGAAGTGTCCATACGACGAACATGTTGATACTCGATACACTACTGTCTCAATTATATCTCCTTTGCTATTTCAGGATTATATTTGTCATAATTTACCCTCTGTTTTGTATTTTGCTATCAAAAGTACTATAAGTTGTTTTAATCCATGCCATTTCATTTATTTTTCCAGGTCGAGTGGATGAACACGTTCAGTTTTCATTTGTGGCCTTTCCTGGATAAGGTTCTTTTGCCTAATGCCGTGGAGTTATATTCACTGCTTTCATCAATGTGTATGATGCATACTTATTTTTAGGAAGATAACCAGCCTAATAGTTTTCCTCCTTCCATAACAGGCGAAATGCAAATTAATAAGAAGCGTAGGAAGGCCAATACGTGATCAGTATGTTGGAAAATATGGTATAGAGTCAATTGAATTTGGAAACTTAACACTTGGTGTTCTTCCACCTACACTCTAAGGTCTGTAACTTCTCTTAAGCTACTTACTATTGTGATGGGATATTATCAGTGGGTAAAACAGCGTTTATCTCCTCAAATGATGGTAACCATCACTACACACAAAGAATATATTGTTTTAACGGAATGCTACATAATAGTTGCCAGTGTAGTAAAAGATATTATGGTATTGTTGAATCGGTTTTGAAGGCAAGAAATGGAAATTTAAATTTGTATAATATCTAAAGTTGACTTGACATGCATGGTACATAACCTTAATAGCACACCAAACTAACTGGCCCGTAAGCCCAAGTGTGTTCGTGGTCTAGCCCCCGCGCATGTTGTGGAGCGAAACAATGGTTGCAAGAGGCCTCCATGGGCCATGGCCCCTATCTGCAAGTCGGGCGAGAAGGATGCCATAGTCCGAATATGCAGGTCTGACAAAACGGCGGCCATGGCCCCTGTCTGCAGATCGGTCGGGACTAGGAGACAAGTGAGACTCCGTCTTCTAGCTCCGCGGGTCATCGTGCGAGCCCGTGCCGTAAATCTGGTATATGCGCAAGTTGCTGGGAAGCCGTGGTGTTGTCCGGGCATTCCTAACAGAAAGTGACGGGGAAAAGTTGTTGCTGCTCAATCTGTAGTGCCCAACTGCTGGAACCAGCGAGCAAACATCAACTGCTGGTAGTACTAAATTTTATTGGGTTTTGTCACATTCAGTCACTCCACATACTGCAATTAATTTCCTTCTCTTGCTTACCGTATCCAGGTTCTTCATATTGTTTACAAGATGGCTGAGCATCAGCACGCCTAGACAACAGCGAGTGGACGACTCAGTGGAGCTCCCATTTCTCGCTGTTGTTGATTGATTTGCTATTCAGTGTATTCATGTCTATTTCAAAGCTATTTTCTACTGGTCAAACTTATTTTGGAAAGCAGGGAGTCACTCTTGCTCCATAACAGTTCGAGTATATGGCTCAGGTGTTGATTTGTTGCTCTCAGGTGATTGTTGATATGTCTACTGAGAGAACTATACCATTCTTTTAAAGTGAATTCTTTTTTCCAAAAAAGAAACACAATAAATATATGCGCGATGAGCTAGGACACAGATGCCACGTTGAATAATGTGTAAAATTTTCGCCCGTTGCGACGCACGCGCATCTTTGCTATATAGAAAAAAATAATTAATTTTTTTGTTTAGCAATCACATAAATTTCATACAAAAAATATAGCGAGGACTATATACCACTATGAAATATATTTTTTTTGCCGAAAATACACAATAAAGATATCCGTGATGAGTAGACGGATGGGGTGCCATATTGAAATAGAGAATGTAATTTGTTTTTCTTCCGTTGCAACGCACGGGCACATTTGCTATATATATATATCTATATACCTACTAATAAAAGCGCTAAGGTTTCTTCCTCCCGTTTTCGTCCGTTTTTTTCGTCCGTCGTTCCAGTCGTTCGGTAAGTCGAGTCGCTCTTAGTACAGACTCTCCTTTGGGCTGAATCGATACGGACTCTGCTCTTCGCATAAATATGGGACGTATGTCATTGAGGAGGCGACCCGCACGGTGCTTTTCCCGGAAACCACCTCTACAGACCGCTCCTACCCAGAACCAACGCCGCCGGTCGCCCCTACCCAGAACCAACGATATCGGCTGCTCCCTGGATCAAGCGTTGCCGACAGGCGACAACCGCTAGAAACACGCGGTTGCAGATCCCCAGTGTACCGGCCGCCGAGTCGGGTCCCCTCCACCACGCGACTCGCATACGGCGGCGCGGCTCCCCTCCACTGGTGCGGCGGCCGGAACGACTACCTTCTCCCGGCACAGCTAGCGGCCATGGGCGCAAATACGTTGACGTGTGCGTGGTTCCTGACTACCGTTGTGGAGCTCGTGACCACCAGCTTGGTCCATCCTGCACCGCCCAGTTTTGACATGGCATGCCCAAGGAACTACGCCGTCAGCCAACGGCGACGAATCGCATATTGAGATCTCACGGGGAAGTAGAGGGGGATTCGTCTGCGTCTTAAGCCGCCGCCATCCGTTGGGCCGGCCGGTGTGGGTCGCTCCATCGAAAGCTGCCCAATACGTGCTCGTGACAATGGATCGAAGAAGCGGCTGGCCAATCCGCCAAGATGCGCGTTCATACTTCATACTCAAGAACACCCTGATTTCATAGCGCGCCCAACACCTTACGACGCATCTCTACAGGCTACAGCCATCTATGGCGGCGGGGAAGGAGAGAAGGTCGTCCCGACCTTTTGGGGGACAAGGCGGCGCGGACTCCCAGGACGACCATGAGGTGCGCGTGTGTGGTGATGGCTGGCGGCAGCGGCGTCGTAGGCCGTCGCACGCTTGGAGCTGACCCGACGGTACTCCGGCGCAGTTGTCGTTCTCCGAGACGCTTCCCACGAATATCGCCTCCGCTCTCGGTGGCTATGGCTTCGGCTTCAATGACGACGATGGCGTTCACCGCCTCTGCCAGTTTCTTCATCCGGTGGAGGCGGCTCCTAAGTGGCGTTCTTGGCGGTGGTGGTGGTACACGGAGGCTGGCCATGAACCCCATGCTCTGCCGGGGGCCGGACGTGGACGAGGGCAGACATTGCGCAGACTCAGTCGGTCGGCTGCATCGCTTCACTCTGATTGTAAGGAGTCGAGACGTAGCGAATGTCTCTTTGCCGATCGTCATTATAATAGCAAGAGTTGTATCATTTTACAGACTCTGGTGTCTTAATTACAAGACACAGCACCAAAACTAGACAAGTCCCGAGAAATCTACGTACACGAGCTAAGCTGCACTCTGCTGCAATAGTGAAAGCTAGCTCAGCTCAGCCAAACTTTGAGCGGTAGTATGTGGCTGCTGCGTTGCAGCTTGCGTCGAGTAATTAACCTCACATCGCAGTGATCGGCGGAAGTGTGTTCTATCACCAGCGCTATGCTCTTCCATCAGCTGGAGATGGCCAGCACCATTATACTTGGTTCAATAATTAATAAGATCTAGGTGAGCAATATACGTATGCTTCTATAAATCCCATCAAATATGTGCTGTCGATTTGGAAAAGCTTGCATTGAAGGAGCAAATTCAGGAGTTTTAAGGGATCTTCTAATCAGTTCTTCTTGGATCTGTATCTTTGGCTTCTACATCAGGTGATTACATTATATTAATTGCTTTTGTCAGAGTTATTTCATTTCTCACTATGGACTCTCAATCCTTGAGTAACTTCATCTATGAAACTCTGATTATAGGAGTTGATTACATGACGATTTGTTCTGAAGTGTTACTCTGATTATTTTCTCTAGGTGCTCCATGAAACTCCAACCAAAGAAAATTTCCATCTTCTGTTCTACCACTAATATAAGGTCCTCCTTGCATCCATGCCATTGCACCAATTATGTTGATCCCACATATTCATAATGATATATTTGTTTGATGGAGAAGATTGTCGTAACAATATGTGAGCATCAAGTTCAGACATGGCAGCACAATTTGATGTGTATTTCTGTGCGCGCCGTGTATTGAGTGTCCATGTTTCATTTCACAGGTCATTCATGATTTTTAGGGAAAAAAGAAAAATAGTTCAGAAGGATTTTGATTAGTATGCTTTGAGATTTCAAGGCTGTTACTGATATGGATTTTTTCTGATAGAGAAAAATAATTGAGAAATCTGCATTAGAATAGGGCAAGTTAAGGATTGAAGTGTATAAAACATGTATCCTTATTTATCGTCTCGACCTATTGGAGCGACCGAGTCGAAACGTCCGATTTTTTTCTCCCGTTGCAACGCACGGGCACTTTCTGTTAGGAGACAAGTGAGACTCCGTCTTCTAGCTCCGCGGGTCATCGTGCGAGCCCGTGCCGTAAATCTGGTATATGCGCAAGTTGCTGGGAAGCCGTGGTGTTGTCCGGGCATTCCTAACAGAAAGTGACGGGGAAAAGTTGTTGCTGCTCAATCTGTAGTGCCCAACTGCTGGAACCAGCGAGCAAACATCAACTGCTGGTAGTACTAAATTTTATTGGGTTTTGTCACATTCAGTCACTCCACATACTGCAATTAATTTCCTTCTCTTGCTTACCGTATCCAGGTTCTTCATATTGTTTACAAGATGGCTGAGCATCAGCACGCCTAGACAACAGCGAGTGGACGACTCAGTGGAGCTCCCATTTCTCGCTGTTGTTGATTGATTTGCTATTCAGTGTATTCATGTCTATTTCAAAGCTATTTTCTACTGGTCAAACTTATTTTGGAAAGCAGGGAGTCACTCTTGCTCCATAACAGTTCGAGTATATGGCTCAGGTGTTGATTTGTTGCTCTCAGGTGATTGTTGATATGTCTACTGAGAGAACTATACCATTCTTTTAAAGTGAATTCTTTTTTCCAAAAAAGAAACACAATAAATATATGCGCGATGAGCTAGGACACAGATGCCACGTTGAATAATGTGTAAAATTTTCGCCCGTTGCGACGCACGCGCATCTTTGCTATATAGAAAAAAATAATTAATTTTTTTGTTTAGCAATCACATAAATTTCATACAAAAAATATAGCGAGGACTATATACCACTATGAAATATATTTTTTTTGCCGAAAATACACAATAAAGATATCCGTGATGAGTAGACGGATGGGGTGCCATATTGAAATAGAGAATGTAATTTGTTTTTCTTCCGTTGCAACGCACGGGCACATTTGCTATATATATATATATATATATATATCTTTACCTAATAATAAAAGCATTAAGGCTTCCTTGGTTGGTTGCTTGGTCCGTTATCGAAATTGCCATCCCAATTGATGAAAATTACCCACCGTGCCATTGGAATTAAGTCCTAATTGTTTGTTTCGTTTGTCCGTGTACACTCAGAACTTACAAAAGGTCCGTACCAAAGCGGGACAGCAACAATGTACAGACCTAACCAAACCAGCATCGATCAAACACACCAAACGCGTATCAACATTCCTACCATAACCCATGATGTATGTTGCCCTGATCCCTCATCGACCGAAATAGTGTCATATTCAGGAAAGGAAAATTTGGCAAGCCGTATAGGAGTAGAATTCCATCTTTCCATACAAACTATTGCTTTATAATCTAATCAACCAAATAACAATCACGACCAAACATTGTTGCCGAGCCACAATGGAGTTTCTTTTTCTTCTTCGACCATAGCAGTTGGAGAAGCCATACCAAGCGCCGAGGGCGGACGGCCGGACGCTCGGACGAGCGTGGTTCGTAGTTGTGTGCTCCACCGTGACTTGGAGGCGATGGGGTGGTGCTGGAAGACGCATTCACATATCGGGTGAAGGAGTGCGATGTCCGACCGCGAGAGCTTCTCCGCGTATCTCCCCAGGCTCACGCCTCCACGACGGCGCCGACAAGTGCCTTCCCGGCTTGCTCCCAACGCCCCCCGTGCTGGCGCCTTCGAGAGCGCTCGGGCGATCCTCGACTCTGCCCGCGACCATATCTCCACCTGCGATGTGCTTCCACGGTGACGGCGGCGATACCCTGCAGACGGCGCCCGGTCTTGAGAGTTGAGACTACGGTGGCGCGGCCTCCTCTCTGGTGGCCGGTGCCATGGCGACCAAATTCTTGCATTAGCAGCCGCCCTCGGCCGTGTTTCCATTGCTCCCAGCAGAGACGGTGCGCACCGCAGCATATGTCGCACGATCGCATACTACAGCCTCGCCTGCCAAGCAGGCAAGCACATGCAACTGCCACAGTCGAGCGTCCAGTATCTCAGAACTTCATGCAGGCTGAGTACGGCGTCGGGACCGGAACAAACCACTATGCGTGCGTGGTCAACTTGCTAGGCTCAGCCAGGAGGCTCTACCAGGCCATGGACCTGCTTAGCCGGAGCACGACGTGCAAGCGGCTGCTCGGTGTGTGCCGACCATATTGGAACCCTGACTCCCTGAGATTCTGAGAACGCGGGAGTGTGCAAGGGGTTGGAGTACCCGTCGCAAAGAGAGGAGCGTTTCTCCTTCGTCTCCTTCGTTGGCACTTTTATTTTTTATCGTCCTTTTCTCTGTTTGTTCGTCCCGTGTATCCCTACCTCCCATGTAGTATATTTAATTTCGGAGATCGTGATAGAAATCAATCTACGCTTGTGATAGAAATCGAGCACCCTAAGGACGAGACGCGATCTGGCGATTTGACTAGAGTTCAAACAAGAACCATGGGGACGACCACGGCGGCACGGTGGATAGAAGCCGCTTCGTCGGCTTACGGGAGATGGAGGCAGCTGTTGGCGGCACAAAAAGTAGCTACACGCGATACGAACTCGCGGTCATGGTGGCGGCACTCACGCATGCATGTTCTCAGCTCCATCTAGCCGGTGGCCGTCGTCCAAGGTACAACTTCCATAGGAACAAGGTATATATGTATATCCTATTATCTCCCGTTGCAACGCACGGGCACATTTGCTATATAATATAAAAGGAGTAACGTTTCTCCATCGTAGTATGTTTCTTGTTGTCCGCCGTGTGCTTTCGTCCGTTCTTCTATCGCTAAAAAACGTTTAGTACTTGAGTCAATACACGGTGGGTCGCTAGGAAAAACAGACTCCTAATTCAATTCAATAACGGATCAACTCTCCCTTGGCTGCCCGACCCATACAATCCGAAGCCAAGCGAAGTAGGACACGACAATTGACTGGAAGCCACGTGAGCTCAAAGATGGAAATCATACAGGAGTAGTGTTTCTCCATCGTAGTATATTTTTTTTGCTGTCCGCCGCGTGCTTTCGTCCGTTCTTCCATCGCTAAAACGTTTAGTACTCATACTTGAGTCAATACATGGTGGGTCGCTAGGAAATACAAACTCCTCATTCAATTTAATAACGGACCAACTCCATATTGGCTGCCCGACCCATCCAATCCAAGGCCAAGCGATGTAGGACACGTCAATTGACTGGAAGCCACGTGAGCTAAAAGATGGAAATCAGACACAATAGGTCCTTTCTTCAGGTCGACGTGCGCGTACAACTCTATGGAAAATGCTTATATATACACCAGCTTCCGACCAAGGTATCCATCCACCAACTCGATCGGCACAATATTCGTCGAGAGATGTGAACTGCTCGAATTTTTGTGAGGGTTTGCTCGTCGCGGATCGATTGGGATGATTTTTGGGAGACATACCAACTAGCCGGCCAGAACCCGAGGGCGACAAAGGAGGACTTCCGCAAGATTTTTCAAGTCGATGGGCGCCGCCGGCATGCTCTCGCCTTCTCCACAGCGGCCGCCTGGCGTCATCTCGCTCTTTGATTATCTACCTAGCCAATCGTAATCGGACTAGATATGTTATCCGAGTTGGAGATTGCAAGCCCCGCCTTTATAAAGCACCAATCCCAACCCGTTCTCTCCTCTCCAAACAAAGTCGTCAGCCGAGCTGTAGACGATCAAGGAGCGAGGCGTGGGGTCGTCCAAGAGCCAGAGGCCCAAGGCCGTCGACCCGTCACTAAGCACCACGACAGGCTCCAGTTCAGCAGGCAGAGCACGGAGGACACCAGGCATGACAGCACTACACCAGCCGCCGCCATGCCCTCCCCTGCTCCTCCATCGTCGCACGTCACGATTATAAGACGTCGCACGTGTCCGCACTCCCCTGGCTTGACAAGCTCAAATGTTCCACACTCATCTGCGTCGTTGACCCGTGCGACCGGAGACGCCTACCAATCGATCAACATATGTGGGGAGGCTCTTTAGGTGCATGTCACTAAGCACCAGGGTTCCAGTTCGACGGGGAGAGCATGGAGGACACCAGCCCACTACATCAGCCGCCACCATGCCCTCTCTTGCTCCTCCATCGCCGCAGTTGCCTTGCCAGCATCGCCCGCCACGATTAGAAGACGTCACACGTGTCTGCACTCCCCTGGCTTGACAAGCTCAAATGTTCCACACTCATCTGCGTGGTTGACCCGTGCAACCGGCGACGCCTACCGATCGATCAACATATTCGGGGAGGCCCTTTAGGTGCATGTATGCGAATACGAACATGTTTGTATGCCACTGCTTTTGATTGACACAAGGACCCATGTCGAGAAAGAAGGGAAACAAAGAGACATGAAGAAAAGAAATAAGCAGTGGTGAAAAGAAGAGACGTGTGGTCACAACAAGCCCGGGAATACAATCACCAAAGAGCACACTATTATGTATACATATGTTTCACTTATACCATGATATTATAATATGTATAGTACAAAGGGAATAACATAGGAAATCCAAGGAATTTGTCGACAATTCGAAGTTTTGCATGTTCGAGAACTCACTTAGGAAAAGATAGCCTTAACTCAGCTTGATGATGCAAGATTGTTATTAGTCATTCAGTTTGTTATTGGTAAAGCAGAAGGAATCCTATTTTTTGGCAAATGAGAATTTAATCGTCATCAATTATTTTTATTTACGTCGGAACCCATTGGATATATTATCTTTTAAGGGAGAGCAGGATCGGGCGAGAAAAAAAAAAATTAGACACGTTCATTAGATAGAATAACCCTTTAATTGAGGTAGTTTTCGGATAGATCCAACTAGAACGCTACCTTTCATCATGGATCAACGGGGTAAGCATGTACATATGCCACGGAAAACCAAAGATCATCTGCAACAGGAAAACGAGAAAACAATATATAAGGAAAGGTGAGAAGAAAATCAAGGACAAACGAGAACGTTTAAGGTGGTTCGAATAGGATATTTGGCAAGGCACTGCCCGAAGTGGATCGATCGTGAGATGAAGAGGATGAGAGGAGGGGTCTCACTGTTGTAAACCATGGCGGTGACCAATGAGGGCAACATGAGCGTTGTTGAGCAGGATATCCGACGCCATCAATGAGAGGAGGATGGAAAGATCAAGTCGCACAACAGCACGTTGAAGCCAATATGCTCAAGGAACTCAAGCAACTATTCTCATGAGACGACATCGAATTCCTTGGCGAAGTCTACCTTAAAAAGGAAGTATGGTTTTTTTCTCTCCCGTTGCAACGCACGGGCACATGTGCTAGTAATAATAAAGAGAGAAAGGTTTCTTCCGGTCCAACCTTAATTTTACCGTTTTACCCTTCCACAAATTCACATATTACCACAAAATACCATCATACCGGTTCGCTTTATTTCCTTTCTCCGTACCGAACAAACCAGAGGACAGTCTCGACCTCCCAAGCAGATGACGATATTCAATGGCCCTCACCGCCGGACAAAAATCCACGTCGCGCCGTTGAATCCCCATTGCAGTCACCATAGCCTGGCTCACTGTCTTCTCTCATTCATCGGTGGAGCAGTTTAAGGAAAAACTTGGCGCGGAAGGCGCTGTTGCCGGCCGGACACACGACGCAGAGGAGCTAGGGTGATGCGTGCGCGACTGGCGGGCGAGGCTATCGACAGCTTGGCGGACGTGATCAACAGGGTCGGCGATGGTATGGCCGGCGGCAGTTTGGGAGATGTAGGAGGCAGCCCTCCCACCAAATCGCATGTTGCATCAAATTGCCACGATGCGGGTTGTTCTGTTCTATTACCACTTCCGTCCTCCGGTGCTCGTACGACTCCTCATGAGCGCGCCGCTACTGTCCTCTCTGTCCATGGCGCTGTCGGCAGCCCATTCGTCCTCTGCCAAGCACGCGGCCAAGTATGCCCCACACGCCCCGTCACCGCTGCGCTATACTCCAAGAATCGAGCGCGATGCAAGGATGTGGACTGAGTGGCGGAGGGCAAGCGCCCAGTTTGGTCGCCAGCGCTCCGGATGGAGGCCCCACTCCCTGCAGAAGAGCAGGTGCTGCGCATGGGGAGGCTGGCGACGGGATAGGTAACGGGGATGGACAGGCCTTACCTAGGCGTGCTGCTGGGACCGGAAGGCCGCTGCCGGAAGGCGCCCGAGTGCCTCCGGGTTACCGTGCCGCCGGCCTGTGCCCGTGGTCTTTCCCCCGCTCCTGGTAAGGAGCTGACCGCTAGTTACACGAGGACGCCATGGTTTTCTATTTGCTGGTCGGCCAGACGGATGACATAGCCTTGTCTGCAGGTCAGGCGAGACGAGGAACGGTGGAGCGCACAGATCTGATACACGAGTAGCTAGACGGTGTAGATGCAGGAGGTAGCAATGGGGTGAAGATAACATGAGGCCGACATGGAGTTCTTCTTCGTTCCGATGTACTCTGCACTCTACAGTGAACAAGGAAATATCAACTTTATGCGTGCGGCCGAGGAGCTCCGAAGGCAAAGGATGAACATCGTTGTTTCAATAGTCAATACACTCGCTCCTCCTTTGATTTTTGAGACAACCTCCACATTCTTCCCATGTGCCTCTAGGCCTTTTGTGCTTGGAAATTTTGTCTCACCTCCTGATCGAGCGCTCTGGTTAATGTGATTCTCGTCTGTCACGGACAACCGGAATGCTCATCTGCTCTTGTTCCCATTAGCAGTAGGTTTTATTTTATGCACAAGATGATCAATAAATAAGTACACGCGAGGAAGAGAAAATTTGTCATGTTTAACGTTCAGTTGCTGGAATTGTGTGAGTTTGACAGGAGAGATGGTGTTATCTGTTCGTATTTGTGATTTTTCTCTTACCTCTATCCGAAGATAAAAATAGCTGGCTTCCAATCAGAAATCACCCCAAACTCTCGTGTATATATGGAATAACTAGACGTCGATGATTATCAAAGTACTATCTTATCTTTGCCACACTGATGGTCCAGAATTAAATGACATGCAGCTATCTAATGTTTGCACAAATACTTCGGGCTGAGAAAAGATGGTAACGATGACCGGTGTGTGGTGCTTCCCGAAAGTCACTTAGAGTTTACATTTCATACATGAAAATAATCGAAGCGGTTCAAATTATAATCGAGGCAATCTGCAAAAAATTAGACCATTCGCATATTATACTATCCATTGCTATATCTGAGATATGTAATTTTTTTTTTTGAAATGATTCAAAAGGAGAATTGGACCATGGTGGAGATTCTTCCGAGGTAAAAAGATGGAAGCACACAATGCCAACTAAGTAGAGTAGAAGACACATAGTGTGAAAGAAGGAAATAAGAGGGGTTTGAGGTTGTCATATAAGAGTGTCAATTGAGTTAATTAAATGGTTTCTCCGTCTCTCCAAGCGTTGGTGATCATGGAATCCCGCCGTCAGAGCCCTCTCAACCGCGAGTCACCATAGTAATGTCGTTCAGGCATCGTCGATTGGTTTCGAAGAAACGAGAGGATGTAACATCCCAAGTCTGAAAAATAAGCCTTTAGAATGTTTGCTCTCTGTTATTTTATGTTTTGCATCATGGCATCATGTTCATTGCAATTGTTTTGTTTGTTTACCATTTGTTTTCCTTTGTTTTCTATTTGAATTTCAAACCAAAATTCAAACCTTTTGTTTCATCCTTGTGATGTTACAATTTCCAAAATCATATTTCAAATCAAAACAATCAATTGTTTCCATTAAATCCCTAAGGTCCAACTATTTAAAATTGTGGTTTTTAATAGTTCACTTAATTCAATTGCCTTTCAAATTCAATTATGATTCTTCCAAACAGCAACCATTTAAAAATTAATGAAACAAAACATTTTTCCAAATCAATTTGTTTCAAATAATCTTAAGGTTTCACACTTTTCAAATGGGTCCTCTTAACAATTCATTTAATAACAAATTCCCTTCATTTTTTAAACAAATGGCAAATATCAAATAAGTTCAAATCTTTTGGAAAGTCAAAAGTCACACAATGTTGTTGTAACCCTAAATAAACTATAACCAAATTTTCTAAATTTTGCTAACCTAAACAACTAACATTTTCTATCCTTTTCCAATTCAGCAAAAAAAAATAATAAGAACAAAAATATTAAAAACAGCACAAGGGAGAGGTGAGAGTGGCCCATCCTTTTCTTTTTTTTTCTCCCCTCAGCCCAACACCACCCCAAGCCCACTTTCCCTTGGCCCATACCCCCTTCTCCGTCGTCATCAACCTCTGTACGATCACCATCTAACACCTCCAGGTAGCAGAGACCATGGAGGAACGGTGATCCCCCTCTCCTCCCCTCCTATAAGACCTAGGCCCTAACCCTAGGGTTCCTCTATCTCTCATTCTCCCCTCCTTCTTCCCTCTACCGCCTCCAATCTCTCCTCTTCCTCCCCTCCATCTCCCTGCAACCTCTGAACCTGAAACCTCAACAGGAAGCTTCCTCCTTTTGGCTCCGGTGATCGCCGGCCGTCGAGGGCCCCTCCGGCCGCGGTGAGGGCAGGAATGGAAAGCCCTCACCGCGGGCTCCCTCTCCACCCCCTCGGTGGGCACCGGGAGGGGCGGATGCGCCGCCGCCATCGCCTCCCGCCGCCGGCCGCGCCCTGCTGCACGTCCGCCTCCCCTGCGACCTGTCCGCCCCGACCACCTCCTCCTGCGTCGAGCGATCGAGGTGAGCACCCCACCTCGCTCCCCTCTCCTCCTCCCCCACGCAGCACGCCCCCACGTCCCCTCCCGCGAGCGGCGCCCCCTCTGGCGAGCCTCCAGCGCTTTCTGTCCGCCATGGTTCAGTACGTGCAGATCCAGAGATTCAGTTACAATTAAAAAAAATCCCGACAGCCACACCTTATACCCCCCCGATCTGCTTTCCTATCCCAAGCACCGCAGCCACCCCACTGGTATGGCGCGCGCGCAGCGAAGCCCCAGGTCGCGGGGTCGAATCCCAGCCCCACCCCTTTTGCTGCTTATTTTTCTCCAATTGAGTGCAGTACAGCTTTCTGAACCATAATCCCCCCGAGTACCCCTCTCTGTCACAACCCACAGCAGCTACCCTACTGGTCAACACCCCTTGCGCCTAACCCACAGGGCCCGGGTTCGATTCCCCCTCACCACACCTTTTTATTCCCTGTTTTTTTTTCTTTTCTGCTCGAAATTCAGAAAAGCAGATCTGAAACATTACTTGTAAAATCCATTAAAAATTGAATCTTGCTCCAATTTGAACGATTCAAAATCCTGTGAACTCATAATTTTGTGCTCTTTCCAGTAATGGCAAATTTGCAACATGTTTCTGTAACAATTTTTGCACTAATTAATTAATTACTGAAAATGCCATAAAAAGTGGAAACTTTGGAATTTCATAACTTTAGTTCTACTCATCCAATTTAAGCAAACTTGGGCTCTAAAAATTTTTCTTAACAAACTCTACACACTGGTATTTTATTTGGGCACAATTGAATTAATTTTGAACATGTTTTCCTCTGTTTACTAAAAATGGCAGAATAAAACTATTTATGGAAAATGGCATAATTAATTCAATAATAACCCAAAAATTATGTTTGATAGCTCTAAATGTTCAATGAAACATTTGCTACATGTTTTCAACCTTTTCAATGCAATTTGTTACTGTTTTGAACATTTTAAATTGTTGAAATATTTGAATTCTTGTTTAATTCACTTAAACTTGCAAAAATCATAACGTGTTCATAAAAATTCCAAATTCCACAAACTAAATATGTTTTCCAATCAACTTTTCATGTACTTTCCAAATATAAATTTTGTTTGCTGTTTTGAATAATTTAAATTGCTGAAAACAACTGTTTCTTATTTATTGCATTTAAAATTGCCAAATTAATAACTTGCTCATTTTAAATCCAATTTCAACAAATGAAATATGTTTTCCATGCAAAATTAAACCACCTTTTCAAATATAAAATTTGTTTCATGTTTTGAATAATTAAAATTGGTTAAATAATTTAAACCTTGTTTAATTCATTTAAAATTGCTAAATTTATAACTTGATCAAAACAAATTCTTTTGGGACATATAAAATATGTTTTCAAACCACAAAAGTATAAACTTTTCAAATATGAAGCTCACTTAATGTTTGGAACAAATAAAAATTCAAATAAGTTCATGTTTGAATTAAATTCATTTAATTCTTGCTTAAACTTGTTTAACTCCTAAATAATTTATTTGAAATCCTTTTTCAATAAGTGAAACATGTATTCCAACTAAAATCTTGTTTTCTTTCCAAATATAAAATTTGTTATCTATTTTGAACAATTTAAGTTGGTGAAAACAACAAATGCTTGTGTGACACCTTTAAGGAACCAAAATTTCCTAACTTAATGAATGAATTTCCAAACTTGTTAAACCTTATTTCCATTTGGTTCTATTGTTGTTATCTTGTTGTTTTCCTCATCCATGCATCATGCTAACCAACTTTCACATGATGATTAGTTGTAGAACAATTAATTCAACCATAATTCATGGGCCTTTCATATGCAATCCAATTGCATGTGGGTCCATTTAATCATGTTGTTATCTTGTCAACTAGTTTATTTTGATGCATCAATTAAATGGTCATGCATCATCCCATGTTTGTGCACTATGCCATGTTATTGATTGTTTATCTTTCTGCATTGTTTGTTTGCTTCTTCTCGGATACACGACGACGTTGAGACCGACGATACTTACGACACCCCTTCTAAGGAGTTAGCTCAGTACCAGGCTACTGGGTTTGCAGGCAAGTATTCACTCACATGAACCATTGTGTTCCTTTCAACATTGGATACCGATACTTTCCGTTGTCTATTCTGCTAGCCCTATGAATAGTTGCTTCTGTTACAAACCTATCACATGTATCCTTTAACCCTGATATTACCTCACCTCCATACCTATAACCTTTTGTTTGAGCCCGTGTCTTACTAGCATGCTTAGGTTGTTTTGCTCGAGTCTGTTACCCGTTACTTTCTGTTACTATTTCATTATGTTCTGGGGGCTCGATGTTTAATCAATCAATCATGCTAATGTTATTGTTAAATAATAATTTGATGTTAAGGCACCGGCAGGAGGCCCTTTGTGGTTTTGAGGCCTGCTAGTGTCGACCCTAATAGGAAAAGGGTCTTGTCTACTGATCCATGATGAGCGCACTACCCGCATGTGGGAAGCGAGTATGGGCGCCCCCCTCAATTTGATTCGATTCGCATCTCGTCCAAATCGCCTCATTTAGTTCGGGTTTTCCATTTGCTGCATGCATGATCTTGCGAGCCCTTGGTACCCGGGTGGAACTTTCGTAGTCGGCATATAGGGGGACACGTTCTTAGAGTGCTATGAGGGTCCATTTTCTTCTGGGCTCGATTAGCCGTGCGCCCAAGGTGCTTTGGGCTTGATGCGAAGAAGAGTTGAGTTGTGTAGAGTGCCCCGCTTGGTGGGAGGCATCCCATCTGGCGGGTTATTCTTGCGTGTACGGCCAAATTGGTGCAACCCTGCAGGGATAAATCTTCTCGAGAAGCCGTGTTTTCCGCGGTTATGGATTACTTGGTGAAAGTACTGGCTAACAAGTACTCAGGACAACTTAAACCTAATGATTAACAACCTTACACCCAATGATTAACAATTTGACTAGTAATAGGCTTATTGACACAATAACCTGAACCATCATTAATTCAACTGTGTGAGTTATCCTCGGATTGTTTCTTTGGATAAGGGGCGAGATCTAGGATGGGTTTGTTTGAAGTTATCCTTCAGTTGGTTACAATACTCGATCTTATCTCCTTTCTGTTAGCCGGAAGTGGTAGAATCTCTGTAGTTGGTTAGTGCAGCCAGTTGCAGCATATTTTATATCCCCTTTCTTCCGTTGAACCCAAGGCATCTGTGCTTGGTGTTGACGGGCTACATTTTGGTGAAATGTGAGTCTTGCTTGCCAGTACGTTTATGTACTGACCCCTTTGGGGCTGTGGTTTCCGCAGACCGACGTTTCCGAGGATCTACATGGTGGCTACTACGTGGAGTATGACGAGACTGCTGACGAGTAGATAGCGGACCCGGGCAGGATCCGAGACTTCGTGGATGGGCTCCGTCTTTTCGTTTCCGGCCTCTTAGGCCTATTTGGATCTTGTCTGTACTCAGACCTTTTGAATGCTTCCGCTGTGATGTAATGATGATATGTTGGGACATGTGTCCTCTGAATGATTGTATTTGCTATCTCTGCTCTAATGAGAGCTATTTGCAACTTATTTCAATCTTTTGTGTCGTAGAGATCTGTTGTGATATCACTTGTTCCAATGCCGTTGACGTACCATGTGTGTATGTTTTGAAGTACGTCAACGGAAGTATCTGGATTTCTATGGGATAGTTTGCGCAGACGATGAATAGTAAGAGAATGGTTGTCACACGTTTACGTGTTGGCCTGCTCATATTGATATGCGGGTGCCGGTATGCCCCGTAAGCCATTTATCTACTGTTTAGCGGACTGTGAGTATCCCCTAGAAGTCCGGGTGCGACAGAGGAGCAGTTTTAGACGTCAGTTTTCTAATCTACTTCTTAACAACGTTGTGCTAGATAGGTCGAAGAAAATATTCAAGTTAATATAACAAGGTTCTTTTCCGATATTGTTAAGTATGTGTTAGCAATATCGGAAAGAGGAGTCGAATACACCCGGGTGTTTCAAGAGCGAATATGTAAACAAACCCGCTGCAATGAGCAAACGGTACATAAACGAGCAATGCTATTATCGTCACGGCTATTCGCAATGTTGTTTATCGTGCCCCGTTGCAACGCACGGGCACTATTACTAGTGAACTCTAATACGATGTCTCGACAGACATGATCATATATCATTCCCAGGGTTGATACAAATAGAAAAAGGCTCTAGCAAATTTGATCGCAGCATATAGCTAATTTGTGCTTTCAACACCATTATGCCTTAATTAGCAGCCTTAAGTTTTAGCATATCTGCATATGTACATATTGCAAACTATCCGTAAGTACCCAATACAAACTGAAGTGTGTTCAGTTGTGATGATTTTGACCTGCACACTCAACGTACCTGTAATAAATAAAAAAATTGTGCACCAGATGAACAAAAATGAGAAATTGGGAGATGATGTTGAACACATAAAGTACACATTTTCCAGTATTAGTACCGTTAGCGGGTGCTTTACTCAATCACATGTTTTAAACCCTGGGCTTATACTTCAGTGATAATGAAGAATATCTGTGAACATCAAACAATTTTCACACCTAAAAATTAACAATATACATTAGTATTTTATTTATTTATTTCTAAATGAATGGTAGGCTGAAATTAATCTATCATTACCTGGTTACTCTGAATGTATGGAAATAAAATTTGAGGAGTTGAACAAAATGATAAAAGTTGACTACAGCATTCTTCTGCTGCGCCATGGCCTAGGGTGCATTGCGGTGGTCAGGTCGGTGGAAACATACCGGGGCACGCGCCACCGTGACGGAGTCCCAAGGACGAGGTGAGGCAACGCCGGCAAGGGAGACTATGACTGATAGGGCACGTTAAGTAGGGGCAAGGCGCCGCACCTCGGCAACGCATCACGGTGGCTTGGAGTCTGGGAACGTGAAGGCGGCGAGGTGCTCGACGATGGTTAACCGGATGGGCGGTGAGGCGGCGTTCCCCTGGATCCACAGTCCCTTTTTATCCCCAACCGCGAAAACCCTAGTGGCAAGGGAAGCCATCGCAAAACCATAATCCCTTCCACTGCTTATCACTGGGAGGGGCGCCGATTCGCCGATGTGCGGACGGAGGATGGGGAGGACGGCAGTGCTACGGAGGGTAACACGAAAGATGAGGATGTGGACGCTAGACGGGCTGAACTTTTGTGCTGTTTTTCTTTCTTCTAATCAGCGTAATCAGCGTCGAATTCTTTACCACCATAATTAGGCCCCCGACGGTTTCAGTTTGGAGACCATAATTAGGACAGAGAGAACTCACAATAGCGAGCTATCGGGTTTTTATTTTTTTCTGAGGGGATGAGCGACCAGGTGAGAGGAAGGAGAGATGGATGAGTGCATGACTGGCACGGCAAAGCCGATGGAAAGTAAAGAAGGCGCAAGGCTGATATGATGGATTTGCGGCCCGAGTAACCAGGAAGGGCATAGGTCGATCCGTGGAGTAGCATCCCTAAAAGACGGGGTGGCCCATTTAGCTCGATGGATACTGTCAGAATCCATAAAACAACTCCACCAGCGATGCTAGGAGACACGACGAAGGCGGCCAGCCGTTGAAAGAGCACATCGGACGGTTCAGACATCCAAATCGCTTTGGTGGCTCGTGGCTTGATGCATTTTACTGTTACTTAATTAGTATAGGTCTAGGAGTCCGTGTTAGTCTAGATGTTATTTTCTTATTCCCCAAGTCATGTGTAATATATATATGCCCCATGGGATATCAGTATAGATAAGTTGCATATTCATAATAACATCAACATAAATAGGTACCCTTCATCCCACACATGTCAAAAACCGAAATGGCGTTCATATTTCTATCACTCAAGCAACCCTATCCTAAGATTTTTTTCACATATTACAAATCCTATAATGATGATCTATGCACGCATAAACATGATGGGTGCTAAAGGACTGTAACATATTAGCATACAACTCAAATTAACCATAGATATATCACATAATATGTGAACGAATTAAATAGACCCAAACTAGTCAACTTAAATTTTTTTGATGAAAAAGGAGGGATGCCATCAACATCCCCAAGGTAGGATGCTTGATTCTTGTTGAGCATATCATTGGGATGCCTTAGGTGTCTTCTTATTAATCTCTCATCAATATCTTCATTGGATCTTAAAAACTGCATTTATATAACACTTGGTAAAACTCATTAGATGTGTTATTACTTATTAAATAAAATCCACACATGTACAAACATGGGGAACTTGAAATAACCCAATTCAAAATTAGCTAATGTATACTAACACATTTATAAATTCTATCCCCTATAGAAACTACAAACACAAAGTATAAGCATAATACTAAATTTAAGACAACAATATGTCTAAACTGGTGAGTCTCAAAAGATAAATATCAAATAAATACTCTCGTAGCCTAAACATCAAGACAAAATAAGATATGAAATACAACAAACAGATTTTTACCCTAAAAAAGCAAATCAATATTACGCTCTTATGATTTTATATATTGTTTCTCGTAAGTCACAAAAAATTCTGTTTTGGACATCAAAATATTAAACTTGCATCTTAAAAAAGCTAGAGGCTATTTTATACATTTTATTTTTATGGTACAATTTTATATTTTAAATATGTAAAAGAATCTAACAAGATTCCATAAGAAGATTTTCATTGTTTCCACAGGTATGAACACAAGTGTTTAAGGTCAACCAATTCTAATCTCATTAATCACTTGGAAAAGTTTTTAGATAACAAGTACAACTATTTTTTTTGATAATCCGTATTCCCTATCCATAAAATAGCTTAAAACTGAAAGTAAAAACTATTTAAAACTGAAATTAAAAACTACTTAGTGGTAATACTCATCCCACGCAAATGCTTCCTAGCAACGGTGCGAGAAAATCTCTTGATAACCCACAAGTTTATGGATCAGTTGTTACCTTTTCGGTAAGTAAGAGTGTGAACCCAACTAGTATCATACCGCTAATATTATCTCAAGTTATACCAACCACCGATACAACACATACCAAACTAGATAAAATTTATGGTATGAAACTATAGTTTTGCAAGATAAAAAATAATAAAAAATAAATATTAGTTGCTACATAAATAAATAACACTAAAGTAAGTGAACATTAGTGTGGAATAGTGTTGGAAGGTGTGGTGGAATTGTCCATAATTAAATAGTCAAGTTACTAGGTTGATTGCCATCATTGTAGCTTTTATGTGGAAGGGGATACATCTAACATGCTCTCACTTGATTACACATACTTATGATTGGAAAATTATTAAGCGATCAACAACTAATAAATATCAGTTAAGATAATAAATTATCAAACCATAGCATTAAAATGAATAGGCCCCCTTCATGTCATACATGTCAAAGATCGAAATGGGGTTCATGTTTCTGTCAGTCAAGCAACCTACCCTAAAACTTTCTTTGCGTACTATAAACCATATGATGATCCATGCGCACATAAATATGATGGGCACCAAAGTACTGCACCATATGAACATACAACTCAAATAAATGATAGATATGTCAGTAGTTAGTCACAGAACAAAAAGGAACTACACAAATATGACATAGATATGTAACACATCATTTGAAAATAATTTATAACATCAAACACCATGTTCACATAGTGATTACAGAGTTTTGTGGGAGTGTGGACCGATGTAGTTAGAGAGGATATAATGATGTAGGTGTTAGTGAAGGCGGTGTCATGGCGGAGAAGAAGAAGAGGGGACAACGAATGTGCGCATGGCGGCGTCCGCAGAAGGGGCAGTGTAGGACTCCTCCTATACTGACTGGCCATCAAAGGGATGTGCCGCCCCTTAACCCGCTTCCACCATGGCCTTTGCTTCTTTCTATTTTAGATGAGCCACCCCTTGTGGATGAGATCATGGGAGACACATTTGTGGCTTTTGGTGGTTGCCCCAAAAATTAGGATTTTCTCTCTTTATATGTGCATAAATGATGATCTTTGGTCCTCTAACGGATGCCCCTTGGATTTATGGGCTATTGGGAACCTCCAGAACCTTTCTAGGGACCCCTTTGAGTCCCCATGAGTCCAAATAGTCGATAATTGTCAAATCCTCAAGCTACATACGAGTTGGAGTCAATCCCATCATAGACTTTTGGATTTGCATATTCATATATTGGGCTCCAGTAGAACAGGCCACCTGATCGCATACAAAATTGGATTGGCTGATTTTTAGCTTAAATTGTAGCTATGGAAATCGTCAACAATTTTGTAGGCCACACAATTTCTGTTTGACATCGTCTTTGTTGGAATTTTGGCCAAAATGGACCAGCCCATTTAATATTCCAGAAATTCCTAATGAATCCTAGAGGCCCACTTGGCCCATTCGTGTATGGCAAGAGGTGGGACAAATGTTTAGTCCCACATTGCTAGTTGAGTGGAAGTTTTACTTGTTTATAAGGGAGGCATTTTCACTTGTTGTATGAGCATGAGAAGAAGATGACTACACGCGCGCTCCTCCCCCGCCGCCAGCCTCGCCTCGTCACGACGCGCGTGCCCGCCGCGGGTTGCGGGAATGCCTCGAGCCTCGAGCTCTCTTTATTTTGCCTGCCTGTCTGCCTTCCCGACTCTTCGTTTCATCTTCTCGCGTGGCATGTTCGGCTCTTGCTCTGTGCCTATAAAGCAAGAGGTCGCTCCTCTCCAGAGATACGCACAACAGATACACTGCCTCCTCGTTCCAGAACCTTGCGCCACCGCTCAAGTCTTCCCCATCCTGGCCAGCGGCGTGCACCGCCGGTCGGGACAGTAGGCCTCCGAAACCGCGCTACTTCGAGTCCTATACGGGACAAGGGCGATAACGTTTTTGGGGAGCGCTCTGCGCGACTACTGCCTTCTTCATCACGGACGACGCCGACATCTTCCCGAACGACGACTTCTTCCCGGAAGTCGACGATCTCTTCGACGACATGGGTGACAACGTCAACGACGGCTCCGCTACTGCTGTCAACAAGCCCCGCTGCTGCACCAGTTCATGTCCAGTATGTACTCATGTCTTCTCTGTTCATTCTCATGTTTCAGATCCTACTAGAGTTCCTAGTTCTAGCAATTGGAATAGACTTGATTTCCCCAAATTCACTACTATGCATGCCTTTTGCCTACTCTCTGGAAATTCGAATGACTCTTGCAATTATAGTGTTGTTTTACCTACTGATTTCATTTATTAAACTATGTGGTAAATTGCTCATATTTCCAACAGTCTTTAGGCCTGTCCGTGAAGATTTCTAAATTCTGTTGAGGTGACAGATTTCAATTAAGTCAAGAGTCCACATCAACGAAGGCTCATTTTGTGTTCTTTTACTAATTTTCTACACATCAAAGTGCAAAACAGTAATTTATGCACTCTTACAACTATTATTAGGTTAGTCCAAACAAATAATAAAACTTGGTTAAATAACATGGGAAATGGCATATAAGTGTCATGAGATAATAATAAATTATAGATACTTTTTAAAAGTATCACATCGTCATCCGCGAGCCACTATGGCCCTCGTAGTGGCGAGTACTTTGGCAACCTCCAGCCAAAGCCAAGGTCAAGAAGGAGCCGACCTTGCCTCTATGCGGTCGGCTTTTTCTCCGCCCCATGAAGCTGAAGAGGGCCGTCGCTCTGTTGCCACTCCCCTGCTGCCGACGATGATAGAGAGGAAGCCGAGGCAGTCTTCGAGCTGCAGCTCATCGAGGTTGCACGCTATTCCTTCGAAAATGTCTGGGTGGATGCGTGGTCCGCAACAGAGTACGGGATCCATACAATCAGAAGCGACCATGACGAGCCGGCGTTGGTCGGAGAGATCCAAGTGAAGGAGAAGGAGCCGAGGAGGAAGATGTTGGAGATGCCGAGGAGGAGCATAACAACGACGACAACGGGGCTTACACTTACGTGTTGAACGAACAAAAAAAATTGTACCACGCGTTCTACAAAAGATTCTATTAGTATAGTTTTTTTTTTCCAAATTTCATCTAACTTTGTAAAATCCATACAAGTTTCAATCAAAATTTCATAGTTCAAAATATTTTTAGATTTTTTTATTGGGAGCATCGATGGGCAACCGCTCCCAATAGGGTGGCAATGTATGCCGTTGCTCCTAATAGCTCTTATCTGACACATGACAAACGATGTATTGGGAGCGCCCAATGGAGATGCTCAGTTTCAATGTCCATCGCCACGGGAATATTGTTCGATTTCAGCGGACTTGAGGCACCCCTTCGTACGCCACCACGAGCGATAAGAAAAAAGTGGTCTTCTCCTGCCTCCTGTCGGCGGGTGCTACCGATCTGCCTCGTTTCCCGTGGGCTTAGCCCATGGAGGCGCGGTGGATCTCAGTTCCTACCGGTGGGAGGGCTATGTTCTTAGTTGTTTTTTCATGTTTGGTTAGGGTTTATGTCTATTCAGGATGTTGAGGCGATGGCTCCCTGAAGATGGAATAACGTTCTCCCGTTTAAACTGTGACCCGTGGGTCTTGCAAGATTCAGTCGGCCTTTGTCGCCGGTGGATCCGACTGGTATGCGTTTCTTATGTTCTACGTTTATCTTCATCGGCGACGGATGCTAATCTGGTGCGCTAGTCCTGTGTGGCCTTAGCACGACAACTTCCCGACTGTCTAGATCAACAAGTTTTGCCCGGCTCATGTGTTGGCGGGGCAATGACAGCGGCGTGCCTTCGGCTCGATCCATTTGCTTGTAGTTGGCGCTAGGTGGTATACGGATCTTGATGCTTTTGGTTTTCTTTGTATTGTGTGACAATTGATGAATAGATTGGAAGTTTTCTCAAAAAACGAAAAAAAAGTCCATCGAACGGTGTACATGCAGTACGGCTGATTACCTGGTAATTCATGGAATTTTTTTTTAGGGAATCATGGATATTTTGTTGTTGTTTTTTTTTGCAAGGTAAAACGTTCTCATTCATAAGATAAAAATTCGGTTACAAGACACGTAAACACCGACAATAAAGTACTGAAAGAATAGAAAAATCCTGTGCAAAAAATCATCGCCTTTCCCTCTCCTTCGGCACCACCGAAGCGATCATCAAGAGAATAGCCAGATCATCTCTTCACTAGAGCTCGATGCGGCTCCATCGCTGATCTACAGCTTTACGGACCTCCAAAGTTGTTTGCCAAAAGCAAAACCATTGTCGTTGAACGAATCAGATCGGGGCAACGTGTCCTCGGACACGCCATCGAACTCTAGACCTGGCAACCCCGCACGACTACAACGTCGGAGAAGGATACCAGAACTGTCAGTCTCCAACCACAAATCCAGCACAGGATGCACCATCTTCCAGCTGTCAACTGCGCAGGAAACCGTCTGCGCGTACTCCCGGACGACCAATCATCTCTGCTCCACCATGACGTCGGAGACAACGCCGCAGCAACGGAAACAGAGCAGAAGAAAAGACACACCTGATGGGATCACCGCCACCGCCTCGCCGACACCATCCATGAACTCTAACGCCACCGATCTGAAGAATCGGCAAACACACGATGACATCAATTCCTAGACGCCGCCGGACAACGCCGGTGTGGGAGTAGAGTTGAGGCAGATTTATTCGTCGCGACGCCGCTCACACCACTCAACGGCGCACCACGATCTACATGACCAAAACCTAACTACAGAGCGGAGGAACGGAGTCCCCCCTCGCTCCTGTCACCGGAGCAGCAGTCGGAGGGAGAGGGGACCAGCGCGCCGGCCGGTGAAGATCGGTGGTAGGTGGCCGCCCCCCTAGTCGCCACTCCTGGCGGCTAGGTCACGGAAAACATTTTTTTTTTAAAAAAGGGGTTCCGCTATTGTTCCTTGTCACCCGGTCGCCTCGCTCGATTTTTTTTTTTTTTTTTTTTTTTTTTGTTGTTGTTGCCTGCATCGGGTTTACCCGGATACGAATCATACGATACGACCATACGCCCCCCTATACGAACCATACCGACCTACCCCTCCCCCACGAAATCATCCCGCCCCCCCCTTCTTGCTCTCGCGGCTGACAGCCTTTGGGATCGCCTCCGGCGAAGGCCCTCTCCTGTCCCCCGCCTCCCTCTCCGGTAACGGCCCAGACGGTGAACTTAGCGTCTCTCCTTCTCCGCTTATGAGGGATTTTGTTCTGTAACTAATCTCTCTATCCATCAGATTCTAGGGTTCGGCACGCACGAGGCGGGCGAGCGGCCTGGGCTGCTGCGGCGAAGCAAAGGAGGCTCGGCGGGATCAGCGGAATCAGCGGAGGGGGCGGTGCATCCCTAGGCCAGAGGAAGAAGAAACAGGTAATTTTCGTTTTCCTCGCTTTCCAATTTCAGTTTGCACCTCTTCACATTGCACTGCACGATTCACGGATTCAATCTTGTTTTCGTGATAAAGTTGACCGAGTAGGGGAAGCCACAACAGCGGTAGTAGATGCCGTGTTCATGTTCAGATTGATGGGAAATCAGAGACCCTCTGGTATTTCTTCAGTTATTCAGGTTACGTCGTGCATACACTGAAGCAGGTCATATTTGGGTATGTGACTGTGCGGTAGTCGGCAGAAAATGAAACTGTATCCTTCGTAGTTCGTATATCTATCTCAGTTGTGTAGCATCCTAATACTCCCTCTGTTCCACAATATAAGATATTTTAGATCTTTCCCTCCGTTCCACATTTTAGTGTATATGTCTATTCATTTTAGTCCGAATTTAGACAACAAGTGAAACACCTAAGACATCTTATATTATGGAACCGAGGGAGTATTAGATACCCGAATACCCAAGTCGGATGGTTCCCACATGGCCAAACTTTGTAAATTGCCGAGTCTCGTCAGTTCCCCCAAAATTTGTTGCAAAATAGTTTACTGCCTAGCAGATGTGCATCTCTTTCCTTCACCAATTGCTGTATTGTTGCCCATTTCTTGGTACTACCAAGCTTGGTAGGCTCATCGACTATAAAATCCTCTCACCTCTACTGGATGTGTGTGTATTATGAGATCCATCCACACTAATTTACTTTTTGATAATGAATACCTAGCTTGCTTGGATGAATTTCATTCACTTTGGTCATTTTTCTTCTGGTATTTTTGCTTTGAGCATTCAAATCAAAATCTCTGGCAATACTCTATCTTACTAGCATAATTGTACTCAAAACATGGATGCATTGACCCGGTGCATTCTCTTATTTCTTTTTTGAGATTCTAGGTGGGTTCCATTACAGACCAGTGCATGGCCAAATTTATTGTCTGCGTGCAAATTTCACATAATACTTAGCAATTTTGCGTGTTTGAACATTTTGTGACAAACTTGGTCACATAGGATTGTTGTATTTTTAGGCCTGGAGTGGCAGCAAGGAAACTGCTTCCTTCTTTTTTTTTTTTTGATAAAACTGCTTCCTTCTTGGTTAGGGAGTGTTTGATCTGGTGAGCCTAGTCCTCGAATTTGTTGGTCTACCGTGGAGGTATTCCACAATTTTTGTGGCATGTCATCACGTCCCCCCTTTTTTCTGCTAAGATTTGCAATTATGATGAATGGAACTCATTGAACAATTTATTCCACCCTTCAATCAAAACTATTTAACTTCAGAGTTAGGATTCCATGGTTTAGCGAGCTATCCTGTAATTTCAGTACTTAGAATAACTGTGTTTAATTTATAAAAATCGCTGGATCATGAATCCCGTTTTGATGACCTTGCAAGAGAGTTGCTAGTAGCAGATCTGAAATATTCTTTCATTCCATTCGCCCATCCTATATGTAGGATCTCATTGGGAGCAACACTTCAGAGGAGGTGGCGGCCAAAGCCTAGAGGCGCAGTCCAGGTTTAGTAGGACCCTGCATGGTTAAGGATACAATACATCTGCCAGGAGAGGTTGTTGCCGAGGAAGAATAACCCCAGCAAAGTGAGTCAGTATAGGAGTGAAGGAAGAGAGTAGGGAGATTGAGAGATGACTGGGGACTGAATGGTCTAGTCCAGTAGGCTTTCACGTCCTAGTCCTAGTCCAGTCCAGTGAGCTAGAGTCCCTAACTCTGCTTTATAAGCCAGCTGCCTTATCAAGCAATGAGAAAATCTCTCTTCCCCAACTCCTCACTCAACCCTTCGAATTTTCTAATATGTCCACCTCCTTCAGGGAATACATTGTCGACCGCCGTGACTACTTGTTACCACAGGCCCCGGACTCTATTGAGCACCCTATAATCTTTGAAGCAACTAGCGGCAGTATCCTAACCTTGGCAATTATATTTTAATCATCAACATGTGTGGGTGGTCAAACCTAAAGGCATGAAGCCTTATTCCACAATGCCAGTAACATTGCCCCTATACTTTTTTTTGTAATACTTCAAAATTGAATGTGTTATTTAGCTTTATGTTTTGATAGGCTAGTGTGCTTGTTTGTGAAAATAGTTAGTTGGTAGCTTACAAACTTGCATATTGAAAACACAATTTATAGAAAATGTTCGCTTTCATTACCCCTGACCTCTACATGAACAATGCATATAGCCTAATCTGTATTAGAGAGCTTATTACATGCTAGAAAAGAAAAAAAATTGGCACCGATACTGTGATACCTCTTACGTTCAGCAAATATGAGTATTCATGCCACATGACAACAACCATCTTTTTATCAATTTTGGTAACAGCCTGTGTCGAAATGTATTTATTTGCAATATGCATAACCCCTTTCTCGTTGTCTTCAGGTTTTCTCGCAATGGGGTTATTCACTGGTAGCTTCAAATTCTTATTGGGAATGGGGTGCGGTGTCTATGTAGCTCAGAACTACAACGTCCCAAATGTCAAGAAGCTGTTCAACACATATGTTTTCATGGCAAAGCACCTTGAGGAAACATACCGTAAGCCGAAGAAGGATGACTGATTATTGCACCCCCTGGCAGAGTGAAGTATGACATGAACGTGATCTCCATAAATGTTAAAGCAGTTTTGATCTTCAAGAGATTAGAACTATAATGACTTGTAGTGGTTAGTTGTGAAATTTGTCGATGGCACCGTTTGCGGAAAGTTATGACAAACATAATATGCTCAATTGCTCAGTGTCACCTAGATGAGTACTCCCAGTCATTTTCCAATTCTGATGAATTCCAAATATTGAGATCGATAATTTTTGTTAATACAATTTCTGCTTATTACCAAATCTGCATGATTTTTGTGTTTGAAATTCGACAGACGTGCTTGGAACATACATAACTTTCCAGCTTGTTAGAAAATTTAACTGTTTCAACTCTGCCTAAATGTTAATTTAAATATCGAAATAACAACTCATAATTTCAATTTAGCAAGTCAAAAGTATCTAAGCAAATTACTTAATTTCTGCACTTTCAACTTGGATTATCAAACTTATGACCGGACTTCAAATTTTCATCTGCCACGGTAGGAGCTTTAAGGCACCGTCGACCTCATATGTAAATAGCTCACGACTTGGAATTTCTTCTCCCTCCCATCTCAAAATAAATTCCTTGATGACAAGAATTTGACCAACACTTACTCTTGTGATACAAAAATCATGGCTATAAATAAGAATTATGGGATAAGGATCTAATAATATCTATTTCATGCCTCATAAAAATACTGGAACGTGGTGGGACGAAGCCCGAGGGCACATCGATGGCGGGTCTTCTTCATTTTGTCACTTCGCCTTAGCTTTCATTTCTTTTCTTTTTTGGACTTGTTTGTGATGTTGCCCCAACATTCTCTTTGGTTCGAACTCTTGTATCGGTGTGGTTACTATATTAGAGCCTCTTTGGATCAAAGGAATTTCATAGGAATTCTAGAGGATTTCAAACCATAGGAATTTTTTCCTACGGAATGTCTTTGGATTATAGGATTGACACCACCAAATTCCTAAGAAATATATTCCTTTGCCCTCTATTCTATAGGAATCTCAATATGAGGTCCAACCTCTTTTTATTTTTTCCTTTGAGAATTCCAATGCACTCATACTCTATCTCTCTCTACTCTCTCTCCCAATTCCTGTAAAATTCATGTGTTTGTTTTCTGCGCGCCATCCAAACGCATCTCATTCCTGTAAAATTCATGTGTTTGTTTTCTGCGCGCCATCCAAACGCATCTCTTATAAAATTCCTGTGTTTTGAAATCCTGTAGGAATTGAAGTGCATGACATTGCAATCTTTGTTTTTCCTATTCCTATGTTTTGAAAATCCTTTAAACCAAAGAGGCCCTTAATATAGCGGGGCGAAGGCCTATTTCGACGAGACCAGCACGCTTCACAGAGCAGCCCTCAGCCAGATGCCATGTCGGCCAGACGCAAAAATGAGCATTAGCCATGCAAACTCCTAGGTAAGTGTTTCCGCTCACTCTCCCTAATATTACTACCTACTCTCTTTTAATCAATGCAACATTAGATTATATTGATTCAAAATAAGTTCTACACGAAAAATACACGCATTAGTGACATGGTTCCATTCCGGCAGCCAGTTCCAACTTTTGTTAAATGTTAGCTTTTAATTTTGTGTTCATATTTGCCAGAAATTTAGACGTTTTTTTATCAAATTTATCGCACACTCTTGACCCTTTTTTAATTTCCTTTGAGCAATAGCTACACCTCGCCATGTCACACAACTTTCGTGTTATAATTTTTTTTTGTCTTGGTGCTCGTAGAAGAATAGATCTTGTACTCTTTCTCTTCCTATTTAGATTGTGCTGGGTATACATGTATTTTTTAACCTCCGCTCAACTGTCTGTCGCTGTCATGAACTCTGTCTCTATATCAACAGTTAGTAGATTGTTCGGTGTTCCTAGTGTGTTTCTGTGTCTCGCCTACCTCTATGTGGGATGCGCTCTATTGCGGTCGTTCGTAGTCGCCGCGAAATCCGCGTCATCGGCGTGGTGTGCTGGCTAACCGAATATGTTCGCCGTGCACCTGTTATTGAACATATCCATGGTGTGTGTGTCACATCACCTCTTGAACTGATCTGCTCCCCATCGCCGCCATACACAACCGCTCCAAACTTCACCGATGACCTCCGATGCTGCCGCCTACGTTGACCTCGTGCTCTTCGCTCGTCTCGCTGCTTTTTTGTCTAACCCTTCCAAACATGTGTGCTCTATTTCCGTCATAGTAGCCACAAACTCCATCGGCACCGCCGACCTCTGCCGCTGCCATGTCGCTTCGTCGTCTTGCTCGCCGCTACTCATGGTTTTGTCACGAGCTGTCCAAGTGTTGTGGTGAGAGGTAAATTCACTAAAGTGGAAATAGGTGAGACTAAACATAATTCGAAACATGATCATATTGTTTAGTTTAGCTGCACAGGACATGCTTGGTGTAGAGAGTTGCAGGATACAAAACAACATACACAACATGAATCACATGTTATTGTTTAGGGCCATGCCCCGATGAGCCTGTCCCACGAGCATAAAAGGGGATGTAGCCTACCAAATGCCTCCCTAAGGGATAGAAAAATACAAAACAATGATACCTTCGATCCGTATTTCTGAATGTAGTATGTTTATTTTTCCGTAGTGACTCTAGCTTTATCGAACCGGGAAGCATGTGCTTGATAAGGACAATTGTTGAACCCACAGAAAGTCTAATTAACTCTCAACCGGACCAAACTAGTTTAGTGAAATGTGTTTGTGATCAATGATTAAAGTAGGCTAGGGATTAAGGTTTCACCTGTAGCAGTGTATTAGTAAACATGGGATAAATAAGATAAAATGCAAACAGTTAAATTAATTAATAAATATGCTATTTAGTTGTGTGTAGACAATGCATGCATAAGACACTATGGCCACGAGCACATGTTACCATAGAGTAATTCGTCCAACCTCTTGCTACTTAAGAATAAACAAATAAAATCTTTAAGTGTAGTGACGTTATTGCGGTTCCTAAGAGATTCACTTCCACCTGTTGTACTCGTCCTCCTCTCAGAGAGTTTTGCTAGTCATCTTTTCATTTCCCCCTCTTCACACATCTACCTTGATCACTCTTCGGGGTCTTGGGGTACCTTGAAAAGTTCTAGGAGTGAGGCTAAATATAGAAACACACAAATAACATAATGAACTCATTAAACTAAATAACATGGGTTAGATGAAGCACATATCTGCGAGGTTAGGCCTCAACACTTAGCTCGAGGGGACTACTCGCACATCGAAATCATATCAATAATAGAAAACATTGTGAAAAATAGTACTTGTATTGAATGGATGATAGTTCTTACAACGTTGCCAATTGCAATACGATCTAAATTACAAGATAGTATGACTATGACTATGGTGGCATAGATGGTGGTGGAGTGGTGATGACGGCAACACTTCGTGGTGGTGACTGATGGTCTCTCTCTCTCTCTCTCTCTCGTGGATGTTTCCTCTTCTTTATATGGCAGCAGCGAATGTAATTAGGTTTTCGGCATCTTGTTAATAAGTTAGTCCATGAAATCATCCACAAAACGAAATAAAACATGTATAAAATATGTAAGAACATACAGAAAACAAGTATGGAACATAAAAAATTATAGTTACATTTGAGACGTATCAATTATTCCTTATGGTTTATTTATTACTTGTTTGATATCAACTATAAACCATTACTTTGATTCACTTGATACCAGTTTACATGCATTTACATTATTATCTGATATTGATTGTGTTAGTAGCATGTCACTTCCGAAATTATTTTTATTATTATTTAAATACTCGAGGACAAGTAGGAATTAAGTTTGGGGATGTTGATACGTCTTAAACGTATCTATAATTTTTCATTGTTCCATGCTTGTTTTATACCATTCCTACATGTTTTTACTATAGTTTATATATTTTAGGGAATTTTCCCGGACTAAACTATTAACCCAATGTCAAGTGTGAGTTCATGTTTTCTGTTTTTTTTTTATATTTTAGAAAATTTGTATAGAAAAAGTCCGCAAAAAATTTCACAAAATTCGAGGGCACGTTTTCACCTGGAACGAAGACGGGATCCAAGGGAGAGCCGGAGGTGAGGCCCACAGCTCCCAGGCGACCTGAGGGCGTGGGTGGGGCCTAGGCCATGCCCCCAACCCACCTAGCCACCTCGAGCATCGCCTCCCGACGCCTCTTCGCCTATAAAGTGCCGCTTGACCTAAAACGTACATACCCAGAGGATTTTCCAGAAACGCTTCAGAGCTCCACCACCATCAAACCCTAGTTTCTAGGGCAAGAAATTCCTACTCCAGCACCCTGACGGGACGGGGATAGACCGCAGGAACCATCTTCATCGATCGTGCTGCCAATATGATATTTTGTGAGTAGTTCTCCCGTGGACTAGGGGTCCATAGGAGTATCAATATGGTTGTATCTTCTCCTTGTGGCACCATGTCTAGATCTTTTGAGTTGCCTAACATGATCAAGATCACCTTTATGTAATTGCTACTTGTTCTATTTGCTAGGATCCGAGGATCTGTGAAATTATAATTAGATTGTTCATGTTTCTTATATGATCTTGTTACTGTTATAGTATCAATGCTTTATTTACGTTATTGCATACTCTCCGATATATGTGGTTACTCTAGTCAAGTGATTGCATGTGTCTCTAAGAGGGAGTTGTGTGCCAGATAGTGGGTTCATGCCTCCTTCCTGCCTGGGCTTGAGTGACAACGACTAAGGAAAAGGTTGTATTGTTGGCACTAAAGGTAAAACAATGGTGTTTATGTATTTTACGATCATGAATATTTCTTACATTATGTATTGAGCTTAATGCAATTGTCTGTTGCTTTTAGAAACTTAATATCGGAGAGTGGAAAGCATAGAAGCACATTCAAGGTGGATTATTGGTTATAGATGCATGATGGATAGCGGTCTTTATATGTTTGACGTAATGACTACATGAATATTGAAATGAACTTTACTTGTAATAATAGCATTGTTATGCCCTCATGATTTATCAATTGTCCAGTTGTAATTTGTTGACCGAACATGTTTGCTTATTTATCTTTTGAAGAGACACCACTAGTGAAACCATACCCCCGGTCCATCTTTTATCAACATTGCTTCCGTTCTTACTATTACCGCTGCTACTTTATTGTTACTGTTGCTCTTAAACTACTGCTGCTTTCACATCTTGCTATGATTTTCCAGGTATGGCAGAATTTACAACTCGACTATTAAGACTTATATGTATTCTTTGTCTTCCCTTGTGTAGAATCAATAAATTTGGTTTACACTTCCCTCGAAGACTTCTGCAATCCTCTACAGTTGTGAGTTATCAGTAACTACGCCGGTTGGGGGTGTGGATGACGCTGTAATCACTCACTTAGGTCATCGGGGAGCCGTGGTTCTCCCCTCCTGCTCTTGTATGGACTTCTTCTTCATTCCTAGAAGTTAGGGCCCCTAAATTTTGGTGTAGATGACTTTTCTTGTACGATTTTTATGAATTATAAAAACATCAGAAAACAAGAATGGCAGTGGGAATCTCGTTAATATGTTAGTCCGGAAAAATTCCCTAAAATGATATAAAATTATATTAAAACACAAGGCAAGGATATAAAACAATCATGAAAAAAAAGACAACTTTTGGATGTATCAACATCCCAAGCTTAATTCCTGCTCGTCCTCGAGTTGGTAAATTATAACAAAAATAATTTTTGAGGTGACATGCTACCAACATAGTCAAGATCAAGAAAGTAATGTGCACGCATGTGAACTGAGATCAAACGATTTAAACAACTGTCTATAGTTGATATGAAACAAATAATGAGTAACCAAGTTGCATCATATAGATAAAAACATTTCACGAAATATATTCTAAAGACATAAACCGTAAAGTTGGACACAACTTGTTAATTTGAAGGTAGTACCTTCTTGTTAAAAGTATTTGAAGCGAACACAACAGAAGATTCAAATTTCAACATTGCTTCAACTTTCAACTTACTTATCTCATGGATGATTTCAACACAATCAATCATGATTATACATAATGGTAGAATATAATAAAATGTACCCAGGGTTAACATCATGTGTTTGCTTGTGGAGAATAGGTATGACGGGAAAACTAACTCAACATAAAAGTAAAAGATAGGCCTTTCTCAGAGGGAAGCATGGAGTAATCATGTACTAGAGTTTTTCAATTAAAAAACATATAAGAGATGTAAAATACAATTTTGAGAGGTGTATGTTCTTTGTTAAAAGCTAGTAATAAATAACTTGATATTTCCCTGGCTAAGCAATACTTTTAAGAGCGGCTCCCATAGAGGAATGAGAGCAATCCTCTTCTCCTTTATTTATCACGAGAAAAGTTTGACTGATTTCTTGGGAACAAAGTATGAAGGAGATTTTATTGGTTATTGTTGTTGCTTACATTTTGTTGATTGGGCATCCGCTTGCCTGCTCTTTTTGCAATATTAGGGATACACATATTATGCATGCAAGTCAAAGGTAAAGCCTGTCCAGGATGGGTAAATAAAGAACCATCTACCACTTCATCATGAGCTATAACTGAGGAAAAAAATACAAAGTAATAGTAATTTAGAAGGTTTTAAAGGTAGCACATGAAAATATTACTTGGAATAGTCGGGAATACTATGTATGGATAGGTATGATGGACACAATTGTCATGGATATTGGCTCAATGTTTTGGATGCACGAGCAACATTCCTACTCAGTACATAGTTTAGGACAACAAGGTTTTTTAGTAGACACACAATGTTAATCGATGCAGAATAATTACAATTACGGTATGAATAACCACAAGACTTCACATAGTCTTACCTGTGAAGCAAACATTATTTTGATGACCATACTTTACTTTTGAACTACCAAATATGAGAAACAATATAATTTTAAGTTTAAAGTAGTTCTTCACTAACGAGACTTATTTGAATAACCAAAAGTCTTAAGCATTAGTTCATCCAATATCTAAAAACAATTGGAAGTATCATGCTACAAATTTAAATGATCCCGAAGACTATGGAATCTTTTCTTTATACCACTGCCACATGCATAGCAATTTACTTTTCAAATTTAACCCAACACCAATAAAATTATTTGAAAAATATCCAAAAAAAATATAAGTGAAGAAAGATAGTTATAGAACAATTTCTTTAAAATAAAGTATTTTCTCTTAACAATATATAAGCGAACAACAAGTGCTATAAACAACCAGTAGAAAAACTAAATACTAAACAAGTATAAGTAAAGCACAAGAGTATTCTAATAAAAAAAGAGCGTGTATATCTCAAAAAAACAATGTTAGGATCCAAATTGTAATGATTATAAAACAAAACAAAAACTGAAATCAAAATAAAATGACACTCTAAGAACAACAAATAATATGTAAAGCAATAAAACTAAAGTTCCAACGGAGACGACCTGATGATTTGTTGATGAAAAAGGGTATGCCTTGGGAATCCCCAAGATTAGGGGCTTGGGACTACTTGAATGTTTTTCTAGGGTGCCTTGGACATCCCCAATCTTGAGCTTTTGTCCCTTCTTGGTATTCTTTCATCTTCCTCTCTCGTGATACTTGAAAACTTTCTTCACACAAAACTACTTATAAACTCATTAGATGGGTTAGTACCCATTAAATGAAATCCACTTTGTTACTGTAGAGACATATTTAAAATACTCAATATAAAATAAGATATAGTATATTAATCCTTTGTGGAACCTTACACAAAAACACAAATAAATATCGTATAGAGACTACGCAAATATAGACAGTAATATGTCAAAAACATAACAACCTGTAAAGATGGAATTAACCGAGGTACCTATGTTGCTCAAACCAGAAAACTTAAAACTAATAAAATATATATTATAATCCTAGATTTACTCTCAAGAAAATTTAGATCAAAAAATGTTCTGGTGTTTTTTAACGAATTTTACACCGAGGCGCAAAAAATCTATTTCTGTATAGTATTTTTTTTAATACTATCAAAACATTATAGGCTACTGTTGTCACAAAACCGAAAATAAAATGATAAAGAGAGGTTTTTTTAAATAAGTAAAAACTTCAAAGGCTCAACAAAAGTCAAAAGAAAACCGAAAGAAAAAAAGCGATTTTATTTAACGCCTTTTAGCGAGTCATAGTTATTGAAAAGATGATCACATAAGTAGCAGAATTGAAACATGTAAGAGAGCATCAATGAGAAAGTATAAAGCACATTGAAATATAACCCACTTCATATGCAAAAGTATCTTGTAAATAAGTCTTTACTGAAGCACAAATAAACTAGCATAAGAAGGCATAATAAGTGAAACTTTAGAAATTTAAACATAAAGAGGGGAAACTTAATATTATTGAGATATATGAAACCATGTCTCCGTTTATCATAATAAATTGTAGTTGCATCATGAATAAAATCCAAAATATATTTATGACATAAAGTATTCTTATCATGACCCACATGCATAGGGCGTGGGTGGGGCCAGGTTAGCGCCCTCTGCCCTCCTGTCCACCTAGGGCCACCTCCCAGGACCCCTCTTCGCCTATACAAAGCCTCTGACATAAAAACGTAGAAAAAGGTCCTATTTACACAAAATCCTTCCAGAGCCGCCGTCGTCTCAAAATTCCAATCTAGGGATCCTCGAGCCCTTCTCGGTACGCTACCGTAAGGGGGAATCATCACCGGAGGCTTCTTCATCCCCATGATTGCCTACGGAGTCATGCATGAGTAGTTCATCCTTGGACTATGGGTCCGTAACAATAGCTAGATGGTTGTTTCTTCTCCTTGTCCTACCATGTTTTGATCCTGTGAGTTGCCTAACATGATCAATATCACCGTTATGTAATTGCTACATGTTGTGTTTGTTGGGATCCGATAAATTGTGAAGCTATGATAAAATTGTTCATGTTTCTTATAAGATCTTGATACTTTGTTCGTGTTAATGTTCTATTGTGTTCTTTCATGCTATCTAGTGTGTGGTTGCTTTGGCCAAGTGAGCACATGCATCTCCAAGAGGGAGTCTAGTGCTAGATAGTGGATTCATGCCTCCTCCAATCCTACACACGAGTGAGAGAAACGCCTAAGGGAGAGGATGTGATGTTGCCACTAAGGGTAAAACGGTGGTGTTTACTTCTACATTGATTATAAATATTGCTTACATTATATACGATGCTTAATGGAATTATATCTTTCTTTTGCAAGTTAATACCAGTGATATGCATGCTCGATAGCAGTCTCAAGATGGATTATTAGTTCTCTATGTGTTTGACGTAATGCCTACATGAATAGTGCAATGAACTTTTGCTTGTCAGAATAGCATTATTATGCCCTCATGATTTGTCAATTGCCCGACAGTAGTTTGTTCACCCATATGTTTATTTTGTTATGGAGAGACACCACTAGTGAAACTATGGACCCCGGTCTATTGTTTTCATTGATTTAAACCTCATTTACTTGTTTTCAATCATTACTTTCTTGTTGTTCTGTTCTACTTTTATTGCTTCCAAATGCAGCATATGTTTAATTATTTTGTGAACAAGAAGACATGAAGCTTGACAACCTTCCTGAAAGTCAGGGACGAAGGGGAGTTTGTGTCATGTGTGCAAGTCCACGCCCGTCAACACGTAAGTGGTTTTCTAGCTCCTTGTTGATCCTCTTTAAAGTCTTACTGGATTGATAACCTTGGTTACTAACTGCGGGAAATTTGTTGCTACGCTACATCATAACTTCCACTTGGGGTTCCCAACGGGTGTGTGTGATTCACGTCATCAACAAAATAATCATAATGCCAAAGGGTAGGCCACCTAGCAAATCACATCCCATGTGACTCTTGTTCATCTTTTGATGTATGTGTTATGAGCTCATCACTATGAAGCCATAACGTCAAGGCAACCAACTACTGATACTGCATGTATGAGATTGACCCTCGTATTCAAGTGATCAATCCATATCCGCCTCTGGTTTTAAGAACACACTGACCCTTTATCCAAGTGATGGACACGAGCCCAAACCAGTCCAAAGGTGCACAGCTTGGGAGAGCACGATCACCTTGATATTTTAACGTGAGGAATCACCCTAATAATCACGACCAACGGCGGAGGCAGGAAATCCCTAAGCCCCGGGCCACCTTCACTAACTCTAGATACATTACCTATAAAGTACATGATACATTGACTCAACAAGTCATAGCGCTATAGCCACGCCCCGGGCCATGGCCAGGGATGCCTGGGGCCTGGCTCTGCCCCTGATCACGACTACCACACAACCAAAAGAGTGCAAAAATGGATTAACTTTCATACAATATAGTGATGTAATATAGTCCACTTCTTTATTTCGAGCTCAGAAATCCTTCCATGATCCATGGATTTTCGTCAAGGTCTAAGACATGTGATCACCATCTTAATGTTCATACCCTATATCTAAGATAATCAAGGAAAACATTAGACATGCATGCCAAAGATAAAAATCACATGACTTCCAACCATGATTCTTTATATTGACTCGCTGGTCAAAATAAATATAGTGGATAGAATTTCATACAACACTTAATTAGAACACACTATACCACATCACATCACATGTCCCGCAAAAACAAGTTAGACGGGTCTAACGCTTGAGTTTGCAATTTTATGTGGTTGTAGGTTACAGAGTAAACCGTCATTACCTACGTATCAAACCAAGAATGATTATTCATGTTACTATATTGACTTTTGGGGTGATTGAAATACAGACATTACAAAAATGTCTAAGGATTCAATCTAAACTTATTCATAACCATGGCTCCATGTGGATCCAATCCACATGACCTTTACACTATGCCGTTAACGAGTCCGACTTTAGGGAGACACAAAGCTACTGAAGTACTTTTCAGACCAGAAGAGATATGCCAAGGTAAATTTGAACATTCTAGGATTGCGAGAAGTTTGTATAAAATCTCAATATGCCTTTGAGAAAAGAATGACATAGCTTATTGGGAAGCAATCATAAATAATCTAAACATTAGAGAACTTTCTAATGTACTTGCACAAACTTACGCAATGCTCGTCATGTCAGTGCTCTAGATCGTACATGTACCTACGCATAGATCGCTCTAATACCACTACTGGGTTATGTGCAGGAATTTAAAATTTTCCGTGTTACGCAACACATAGGTAGATCTTGATCATTACCAAAGCAGAGATGCGGAACAAGTTTTTATGACGATTTCATTGAAACTTCATGAAGAGTTACACGGCTAAGCCTGGTATTGGAACTGTCGCCATCTCCCGTATCCAGCCTTCTGGATCCATTAGAGTGAGGGTCTCAAGTGTTGCTCTTTGAGAGCTCGCACATGTACGTTTGTCAAGGTCTCGCAGTTCTTCGTTGTCCAGAACTAGGAACTATATGAGCACAGTGAGGTGGACAGAGCCCCAACACATGGGAGAGAGATATATATTTAGATGTAATCTACAGGAAGAGGACACTTCAAAACCCCGTAGAGAAAGATCTGTCTCAATTCTGTGTATTTTCATGGAGGGTGGGAGTATATATACTGGGGGAGGAGGGGGACGTGCCTTGGGGGCCAAGGGATGGTGCGCCCCAAGCCCTAGGGCTGCCTTGTCTGCACCCCCTTGCTTTCCTTGCTAGGTTGGGACTCCTTCTCCAGTTAAGAGTACCTCCCAATTAATTCTAACATTTACCTTTATCTATTCCCTTAATTATGAACTTACCATAAATTCATAAATAGATAAAGGAAAGCCCCAGGGGGTTTGGTGCGCCTTGCATGTGGACCCTATGGCTCATCCGGCTGTGCCCTAAAATGCGAGGCGTGGCCTTGGGGAATTTCTGCCCACCTCCGACACTCCCCCTTCTCGAATTTTCACCGAAAATCTATATCCAGGGACATCTCAAGTCCACCCATATATTATCTCTGAACACAATTCTATCACACCAGGACCATCTAAGTGACACCCACTCTCCCTCCGAACCATCCAATATGCATAACTGACTTTGAATACTTAAGTGTGTGACCCCTACAGATTTGATAACAAGTAGACATGATCGAAAAACTCTTTTACGTATCAATAATGAACATTGGGACTGTGGACGTCCATATTGACTATTACAAGTTATACGAAGAAACCCAGCTGAACCTGTGGGTTACAAAGTGTGTTTCTATTATTTCACGATACGAATCAACACCTCAAGGTGATATGAATGACATTACCATGATTAAACTCTTTAATCACTGTGTCACATTGTCCTTGTTATCCGGTATGATGTTTTGTTCCCGTGTTAAAGTATCACCATGATTTACATCATGCCTTTGTCTATGCAACTTGTTAACATATACTACGACACCTAAGTGGATCATGGATGTATATCTCTATTATTTGGAGGATTAATTCACAGTCTTGAACTATCACGAATGCATAACTTCGATATTACCTAGTGATAGCCGTTTTGATCACCCAGTTCACAGTGTGATACTTGACTATACCAAGGTAAAATTTCCTGAATGCACCATCGTATATTCCCATGGTCAAAGGAAGCAAACTAGTTAACCATACTGTGATGATATTGTTTATAGAAAGTGCTAAAACCAGATCTCGTGGTATCTCAACTACTTGGGTCCACCCAGACACAATGCTGAAACAATAATGTGCCTTCATTAATATTGACAAACCAATATCCATGACCAGAAAAATACAGTCATCTAATGATAATGAGTTTGTCTAAGATGCAAGACAAATGGATGATAAGTGGGTTTATATTTCTACACGTGCATATGTGTTTTCCTCTAAATCTCACATTCAATGTCCATAAACAGTTATAGCATAGAAACATAATATATTAATAATGAAACAAATGTATTTTTACCGTCTCTTGGAAATACATCCAACATAAGGGCAAACCCAATCCCTCCCCCAATCGGACACAAATTGGTATGCTTTTGTTCCGTTTGGTGCGGTCTGCGAAAACGATTTGGCCCAGACATTGATTTGAGGTGGGGGACTCATCCCAGCCCCCCCCCCCCCAAATAAGACCGGGTTGGGCCTGTTGTCCCTTTTATGATTTATCTCCTTTTACAGACAAAATAGTTTAACAAACTCAAAAAATTACAATAAAAAAATTAATAGTTCAAAACCAAATAAACTACTCCCTCCGTCTCAAATTAAGTGTCGCAAAGTTTGACAAAAGTGGATGTATCTAGACATAATTCAGTGGTATATACATCCACTTTTGTCAAACTTTGTGACAATTAATTTGAGACGGAGGGAGTACATAGTTCGTAATTTCACAACATATTTCATGCATTAAAATCAAATAAAATAGAGATAAAATGATTAATGATTTCCTATGAAATTCCACATATGCTCAATCAAATCTTTCTGAAGAGCATTGTGGGTGTCTCGATGACGGATCTCATGATGCACCTGCGTGAATAGCTGAAAATGTTGATGGTTTAGGCTCGGGCGCAACCAATTCACCTTGAAATTATCACCCTTGGTCATGGAATCTACCACCACGCTCATCCTCAACTATCATATTGTGGATGAGAACACAAACAATTATCTCCTCACATGTCGTCTTGTTGTCCCATGTTCTAGCAGGGTGCGAAACAACAACCCAACGGGATTCGACCACACCAAAATCTCGCTCCACGTCCTTCCTAGGAGCCTCTTGTTGTTAAGAAAACATGATATTCTTCTCTCCTTCAGTATTGTGTATTTTCAATGTAGACCAGTGAGGGTAGATGCCATCGGCAAGATAATACCCCTTTTGTGTAAGGGTGGCCATTCACCTCATAGCTTACCACTGGAGAATTGCCCTTGGCAAGCCTATCAAATACATGGGAGCGTTAAAGTTCATTGTGAGTACCTGCCATGTCGAGAAAAGAATGCCAAATCAAGATATCTTGGGATTCCACGGGTTAAATTATGACTGTGCATTTTCTATCGTGTCCGTTACATTGCCCCTGCCTGCATGCAATCTATGCTGCAAACATATCAGGGAAGCATCTTGACTCGTTGATCGACAATAATCGTTGAGTCTCAGAAAATTTAGCTCTCTCAAGTAGTCCAGACCAAACATATGAACCACTGCTTTGTAGAACTTGAGCATTGAATCAGTGCAAGTGGAGTCGTGCATGCGCAAATACTCATCAATGAGATCTCCTGGAACACCATATGAAAACATCCGTATAGCTGCACTGCATTTCTGGTAAGAAGAGAAGCCAAGATTACATGTGTCATCGGGCTTGCATTCGAAGTAGTCATCGTACTCCTTCACCCCATCCAGAATACACAAGAAGACATGTTTTGCCATCGGAAACCGACGGCAAAAAACACTTGCACGAAATGTTGGATCAGTGAGATGGAAATAATTTTTCCAAAATTGCTTGTGACAACCTTCTCTGTCTCGGTCCAAAGAAGGAGCTCGGCCCGGCACCGAGTCTTCGTAATTTCCATATGAATCCTCATTGTGGGTGTGGATGAGAGTTGTCGCGGTCACCCAAAGACCGGTGTCATCGTGGGATGAATCATTCGAAGTATCTATGAAATGAGTGAAAAATAAATGTTATAAATAGTCCATCTACAAAGACACACACAAACAATTATTAAGTTGGGGACAAAAAATTGATCATTGCGACAAAACAAACGACATTTCTATACCTGACCTCGACTCGAAAGACGCTCAAAAAACGACCAAACATGTGGCGAGCAACACGCTCCGCTGGTGAGGTCGAGGCAATATCAGACCCTTTTCAGCTATCCTGGCCCGATTGGGGGGGGGGGGGGCAAATGTGGCATGTCTAACCCCCTGCGTCGAAGAGGATGGGAGCAGCACGGGCGGCGCTGGAGATGACGAGGAGGTCGACTATGATGGGAGCACGAACGAGCGTTGTCGGGCCACCAATTGCGTTGGGAACAAGATCCAAGAAGGGCCGACGAACCGGCATGTGACATCGGAGTGTAAGTAGGCGACAGAGCGAGGAGATTGCCGCTGAATTGCGCGGCTAACGACGCCGGGGTTTCGAGGCGATGGACCGGAGGCGACTGGTTTCCATCTCTATCGTGCTGACATGGGGACCAGAAAGGGACAACTATCAAACACAGGTCGGACTGCCCCAAATACGGATCAACATTGGGCCGGGTTTGGAGAAAAATGGAATTGTGCCCCTTGGTATATTATCGGTTTGTTAGAGCATCTCCATCGGCACCCCCCAAACGGCCCCATTGGCCCATTGGGGGTCCGGACCAAAAAAAAAACCACAGCGGAACCCCCCCCCAATGATGTGCACCCATCGAATTTGGGGCTCGCACCCCAGCCCACCCGCCAAACTTGGGGGATATCTCGGGGGGCGCCGGGCATTGTCCTGTCAGCCCACCCGACAGGAGCGGCCCGCTCGTCATAGAGAGAAGCGCCGTCCAATTCCTCTACATTGGCGCGTAGAACGGTGAAAAGGCAACTCTTCCCTCCATTTTCCCCACTTTCCCTTCGTCGTCGCCTCCTGCTCGCCTTCCTGCACCATTCCACCAAAGAGACTCGGTCTCACGAATCCGGTGGCGTCGACTTTGGCGCCGAAGAAGTAGTCAATGAAGCGGGAGCAGCCAGATCTGGCAGTGGAGCATTCGTACATGCAACGACATACAAGACAGGTGCCGATAGCTCCCAAGGTCCCGATAAGGCGGCGAATGACACCTCCGATGTGTTGGTTGTCTTGAGTCAAACTGCCACATCTGTTGCCCCCAAGGTAGCTTGTCGTCGTCTTCACCGCACTACTACGCCGATCCAAGACAGGTCCTGATCACACAGCAATCCCGTTTCTCCATCTCGCCCGACAAGCCGATGCAGTCAGGAGGCATCAACCTCAACAAGGAGGCCCCTTCAAGTCGTCGGCGTTGCGTCAGAGTGGAGCCACAACCGACGATCAGATGACATCCCGGGGCAAACTCTTCGGCGACCAAGGCGCCAACATGAACGACGAAACGATGAAGCCGGACGAGGTGCATTAATTGTTATTCGAATTATGTTTGTGTGCATAAATAGTTGCTTGAATTTATCGCTACCGTTATGTGTGTGTGAGAGGTCGGCTGGCCAGGTGAATTATGTGGTAATTGCTAGTGTTTGATAGGAGGCGATGCATGCCATTATCCGCAACTCCACCTACTACTATGATGTCGATCAATTCGGGCAAGGTGACAGTGGCCAGGCCTACGACCATGTCCACGACGAGGATACCGGCATGGATAAAGAATATTCCCATGACGTCGACACCAACTAGACCATCAAAAAGTTGGGATGCCGAGGCAAGACATGGTTCGGTTTGGAGGATGAACCGTTGGCCGAATCATGGATGTCCGTGAGCCTGGATACCTGGAAAGGTGCACAACAAACACGTGAGGCGTATTGGAAGCACATTTTCAAAGACTTCAACAAAAGGAAGGCATACCAAAAGCCCGACTACCTCCCCGATTGCATCGCGAAAGGAATTGAGAACCGGTGGGCCATTCTTCAAGGGCTTTGCAACAAATTTCATGGCTTTCGTGATCAAGTCTACATGAGGGACGAGAGTGGAAAGAACGACGTGATGAAAATAACAAGCCTTTCAAGTTGTTACCATACCTTTTTTCTACTTTCCTTCTTATTATGACGCTGACCTTTGGGTAGACGAAGGATGTTCACAAGATGTGTCGAGCTAAACATGGATGGCAAGAAGGATTTAAAGTTCATGCATGTCTGGAGCAAGATTCAAAGCTTCCCAAAGTGAAAGAGTTAGCGGCTCACTTCGACCGACAAAGGGGAGGAGGGGGCCGACCTGGATGAAACCAAGATGCCGGGGAGAAGCGTTGAATGACCTATTGGGGCCAAGAAGATAAAGGCTAGAAAGAAGCCGGCATCCAAGATGCCATGGCCGTGTACATGGAGGAGGTGGCCGCATCAATGGCGAGCAAAGAGAAGATGCACGCCGATATCCAAAATAGGCGGAACATCTTTCGTGCTTTGGCCACGGACAAAGCGAAGGCGGCGAAGAAGGCCGAAGAGCGCTCGATCCTGTCAACCAACGCGACTGACATGTGACCTGATCAAAAGGTCTACTTCCAAGCTGAAAGGCGACACGTCATAGCGGCAAGAACAGCGAGGGTGGAGGCCGAGGAGGCTCTAGCGGAGGCCGAGAAAGAAGAGGAGATCAGAGAGGAAGAAAAGGAGGCCGAAGAGCTGATCGAGCAATGAAATCTCATGCCCCAAGAGTAATGGTGGTGCCCTTTTGACGGTCAGACTGGTGTTGGTCAAGCCGATTATTTGTTGTATGGCTGGATTTGGGTTGGCCGAGACTTTCAATTGATCCGTGTGTGGTTGACGCATATGTAGGCGGCTTCCATTTTTCGATAACAAATTGTCTCAATTGTTTGATCGGGTCGCCGTTTGGAATCGGTGTTTGGGGGTCGCCGCTATGGACGACACCTAGCAAATTTGTGGACACGGTTGGGACGTCTCCAAAGAGGCCTCTATTAAGAATGACAGACACAAATTAAATAGGTGGCCGAGGAAATGCTCTTATGAATATGAATGCGCTTGGGATGAGTTTTCTATCCTGGACGGACGAAAAAGGATACGACCCATAAAAAATGTCCTCACCTAAACTTCGTAAGCGACTTTTATGGACGAGAGGTAGTAAAGATTTGTGTTGGTTTGCGCTAAGAGCAAGTACAATAAGCTTATGTAAGCAGGCTATAAGGATTAGAATAATATTTTTGTGGTGACATGGAAGAGAGAGAAGAGGAGAGAGAAAGGGAGTGGGCTCTCATGCAAGAGCTAGCTGTAGCACGTGCTCCTAGGCACCTTGTGAGAGTGAGAGGTAGGCCACGTATCAATAAAGTAACCCATTTTTATAGCTCACTATTGTATATGTTGGCTGTATAGTTGGCTATAGGTGACGTGGCAAATTCTTATAGGCACCTGCTGGCTCTACTATTGAACTTGCTCTAAGGCCCTCCGGGTTTCTCCTCGAAACAGGAATTTCGCCCCCGCTTTATAAATAAAGCAACTCACCGTCATACAAGAAGTCCGAGGTCAAGAACAAAAATAAAAGATAGTCTGTTGGGACACAGCACAAAAAGACCCAAAGAAAACAAGGTAGCGAAACAAAGCAACAACAACAACTGGATACAATAAAGCTGAACGGCTGAGGGTTGCAGAGAGGCGGCGAGCCGCCAATACGAGTGCCTGAATCATGACATCCATCCGCTCCTTGTCTCGCTGTCTACATAGAGGGTGCCACTGCTGCAAAAATGCCAGGAATTTAAAAATGGAGTCAGATGCATGCCCCAAGAAAACACGCTCGATAACCATTTTGTTATGAATATTCCATAAAGTCCAGGTCATCGCGGAGAATATTAACCAGAAGAGGCGCCTCCTCCTCCTGTTACAATTCGCCTGCGCTTCCAGGAACTCGCCAAGGACTAGGGCCTGCCACTCGGACCCCAGCGCGTCCGCTACGAAGCACCATATGAAATGAGCTGCGGGGCAAGAGAAAAGAATGTGGGTCCCCGTCTCTCGGACCACACAGAGGGGGCCGGTCCCATCACCTGGACCAAACCGCTTAGCCACCTCCACCCCGAAGGGAGGCGGTCGCGCAGTAGTGTAACATCCCAGTGTTTGGGAGGTTATAAGAATCTAAATATGATATGTGCATTTGTAAAGCATGCATCTAAAAGTACGGGAAATTTTGGCGCGAAAGTTTAAAAGAATCAAAGTGACCAATGTTTCACTTGACATGATGAAATAGGTCCAGTTCATCTAGTCAAGAGTACATTTGGAGTGATCTTTATAACATAGCATCTCTACAAACCAAATCATCTGGTTATATAAACAATAACTGGTTGTGACCAACACAAACTCTCAACAACCTAAACCACAAGTCTTTAAGTGACTTGGGATACTAGGTATCTAGAACTTAAAGAGGGGGTGAGTATCCAAATCTCATCACTGATAATCATACTCTCATAAATAAGTAATACACAACTTAACCATCTCATCAACAGAGATGTTATCACCTATAAAACAACAACTCTATAAGTTATCAACCATTCACACCGCACCTTTATAGGTTATCTCATAACTATTAAGTGCACCTTCACATTCAAATAACAAAGGTCTAATAGAACACAAATGATACCCACAAGTCTTAACTCAAAACCCACTAGTGGGAAATGATATAATAATTGTATTAACATATTTATCGAATATGTATATATCTCAGCAACCATAAAAGAAGTATCTAAAAGAAGAGATAAATCTTCTTAAACTAGTATTAAACCTTGATCATTACATAGGATATTCCCAAACCTCTATATCTGCATTATGAATGCTAAAGTTAATAAAGAGAAGGATATAAATTAACAACATGACACCTAAGAAAAAACAACAACTTTGACATAAGTCATTAAACCCAATCACTTTCACATGCTCATTGTTCAATCATCTCATACAAGTGAGCATATGAAATCTTAACACATCAATGAACCATTTGATCAACTTACTATCTAAAGTCATCATTCCATAAGTATTCCACACCTCTACTCAAATTCAATAATTCCACAACTAAAGTATCTCTGGATACAACTAATGAATAAAAAAATGTTATAACCTCTATTAGAGGGAGTAAATTGGAAACTAAGTAAATCAATCATGTATGATATAAGAACATATCTTATGGGAAACAAAAATAACAAGTATATTGAAGAAGAGTAAAAGCTTAACTAAGTCTTAATCAAGATCTTTCTACCTTGTCTAGATTATCTCTATTTCCAACCTTCTGTGAATCATTCTGCAAGAGAAGCAACCCACAAGAAAGGAGGAACTACCACAGGAAGAGCTTCAGAAGGATTCTTTTGAGGATTCTAGAAGTGCTACTATAATCTACTATAAGAGTATTTGGAAACTCTTATATCTTGATTTGATCTTATTAACTCCTCCTGAAATAGTGTGATATTCCAATGTTAGTGCTATAGAGAAGTAGTCTGGTAACAAGCTGTATACCTTGTTAACAAAACACTTCTGTATACTCAAACAATGGAGTGTCATACATAAACAAACAAAAGATCGAATTACATGGTACATCTCAGCCTATTGTATATGAGAAGTAATTTGGAGGCAAGACTAGCTACCTTGTTAACAAATTCTTCTTATATGCATATGGTAACTTGATGTCATTAAATAAACTCACATTCTTTTATAATCATCTAAGTAAAATCCTTGCTTGGAGTAATTAGATGTTTTCACCACAATGGTGAGACAGCTGAGCTTGGAAACCAAGAGAGGAACCTACCTGCAATGGAAAAAGGTGATAATAGAAGACTAGTGGCAACTAGAGAAAAGAACATCAAGCAACAGAAGTCAACAAGGAGCAACACTGTCTTAGAAAGAATTTATTCAGTAAAGCATTAGTTAATGTCAGAGAATCCATAACCTCTATGCATTTTCAAGCTCAACAAAGATGAGGAACAAATAGTAAATCTCTTAAATGGAAATAAGTATCCAGTAAGAAATAACAACAAGGTATTGCATCCACATGTCTTGATATGTGGAGGTAGATGAAAACAAGCTTAATACCTTGTTTTCCAAATCCTTTTGATAGATAAGACTAACAGATGATAACAAAAATTAATCTACACATAAACATACAAATGATCACTTGTTTCTAAAACAAGCATGGGATAATATTCATATTTGGAACCTGGTGGAAAAGAAACAAATAAGATTTCAAAGCCACTCAAGTTTTCCATTTAATCAAGTACTAAAAACAGCAACCTTTCTTACACACACCTAAGTAAGATGTCAAACAAAAATGGGTAAGAGTTACAACTATGAAAATAACAAAGCCTCATAAGAGAAAACAAGTTCCTTCACCCATTAAAAATCATTTGGTGTGACATGGAATAAAATTCCATATTAAATGATTTTCATAACAATGCATATAACCAGTACTAAGTAGTTTTACTAAATTACTTTCTATAAGAAGTTGTATCCACCTATAACACACCACTTGGGAACCATGTGTGTGTTGTGTGAATATAATATTCATGCCTAAAGTAAATTTTAAGACATTAAATAAATTAAAGAGAGTGAAAACAACAAAATCACTTAATCTAGCACCCTAAATAAAAAATACAAATGTTGCTCAAATTCACCAAAACAAAGCATGGTGAGGTTGCAAATTTGATAAGCTTTCTAAATATAATTTTTAATAATTTTTAGGTTCACAATTTGGCCCTGAAAACGTATGTTTCTTCTCAGTTTTAAGGACATGAGGAATTAGTTGTAAAAAGAAGAAACTACAGGGGGTTATCGAAATTTCGCATTTCTTTTCCTCTTTTTTCTTCCTCTGCCAGAAGGCAGAGGAGAACGTCGTCGTGGCTTCGCCACTGCCACCTCCTGCTACCGCCGTTCCGTGGGGATAAGACCACCCCGAGAGGCGTCTGTATCTCTCTCTCTCTCACTCTTCTCCTCTCTCCCGTGCTCGCTCTTTGTTCCTCACTGGAAAACGAAAGGAAACCCTAACCCTAGTACCCATAGCCGCCTTCGTGCGCCGTCGATTCCGGTCGCCTCGGAAGCAACCGAAGCCATGGGGTGATGCGCCGGGTCGTACTCTTCAACCTCGAGCAAGCCAGGGAGCTGGGATGGCCGGAAGCAGCAGAATCGGGATCTCTTCTCCGAGTCCGGCCGCCGTCAAATTCTTATCGCCTTCGTCGATTCCGGCATCGCCACGCCTCACCGACGATGCCATCGAGCTCGTGGTGAGCTACTGGTTCTCGCGCACCCTCCTGTTCCTCCTCTCCCACAGTAATTTGTTGTAGCTCCGTCGACCGCCGCCGTCTGCCGCACTCGAGCTCGCCGCCGGCAACCCAATGACCATATGGTCCAATAGCCACCACCCCTGAGTTCCTCAAGTAACGCTCTACATCCTCATACCCAGAAATCGAACGAAACCGCAGCCAATCGACCATTGCAGATTCACAGTAGAAATCCCCTCCGGTGATGACGCAAGCCCGATGTCAGCATGACGTCATAACTGTTTTCCCTTTTAATTAAAGATTAAAAATTGCCACGTGGACCCCACCTGTCATTTTAAATTCCAGAAATCAATTCATCTTATTAATTCAATATCTCCTAAATTAATTATCCGAAAAATAAAAATAAAATATGGAATTGTTTAGAAAAATATAATCTAAACGATTATCAACTTTTAGAAAATATCTGATAAAGTTTAAAAATAAATATTTTCTTTAAATTAAATTAAATCATTTAAAATTGAGAAAAATAAGAAATAATTCATAAAATCAGAAAAATACAAGTCATATACCAAAATGCTCCAAATGGCAAATGCAACTCATCTATGATGTTTTCATAGTCATTTGACCAAGATTTCAGGTGTGCAATATTTTGCCTAGTCATTTAAATCATTTATAATGAATAAATTAATAATTTATTTAAATATTTTCAGAAAACATTGAATGATATATCAAATTAAAGAGAAAAGCATTTCCAACTCAAATATGTCAATTGTAAAACATTGTACTTAATTTCTAATTTTTCTTTTATAAGTATACTAAAAGTCTATGAAAAACCAGAGATGACTACCACATCATTATTTTCCTTATTTGATAAAAACCTCATGTTTTCACACCTACTAAAACCTATCATCACAAGTCATTAGCAAATATTGTGATGATAGAGTTAGCTGTACTAGTTCAGCATTTTCAACTAAACTCATTACTATTAGCTCTACACTTTTGGAATATAAAATCAAACATGTTTGTTATCTTTTTAAGAATTGTTTTCCATGTGCTAGTTGTCTTGTTACCTAATCAAGTAATCAACACTTTCCACCTAAACATTATAACCATTGTTTGTTAAATAAAAGTGAAACACATATAAGTCTAAAATAAGTTAATAACAACATCAACACAAGTAATGAAACAACTCACCTAAAACCTATGTGATTAAGTTATCGTATCAAACGTAGCTTACATTTGTAAGCTGGGGTATTTTCGAGGGTAATTCACGATGCATTTCATTACTATGCATTACATCATCTTGCCAGTGTTTTCTGTAGTCCTTACCGGGACTACTTTGCTATCTTTCAGATGTCCGGATTTTCCACGTGACCCCTTGAACCCGAAGACATTGATTATTATGGTTATTTCAATCTCAGGCAAGTTCATCACTTGCTCATATCCTTTGCAGTATCTCATAACAAACTATTTGCGAAAACCCTATCGTATTATCACCGAGTCTCAAAAGAATGCATGATCCAATTTTTATAATAATATGACTAATTGAATGACTACCCAAGTGGTAGTGTTCTGTTTGGTGGGCGGATGGGACCATGGTAAGATGAATAGGTCAAAGGAAGGTTCCATCTGCATGGGAAAGTATTACCTAGGAATTAATCACAAATGCCGTCAGAACTCGGTGCGCCGTATATTCGCGTTAACCATGGGTATTTTATGGGGGGAGTAAGGCAGCTGTGATCTTTTCTCGTTCGCATGTCAACGGGCTGCCAGAGACGTACGTTGCAGTCTCGCGTAGGTAGTGCGAGACTACATGCACATGGGTGGGATCCCTTAATTCCCACGGACTCTGCGGGTCTATGATGGTCTGCCAGGGGCGCATAGATATCCATCGTGAGGGGTGGAATCAGGCGTTCAACCTGCTGGCAGAAATGGGTGGGCATGCGTTGTGCGGAGAAGCACGGTGTCGGATATATACCAAATAGGGGTATATCAGATGGTAGTCAAAGTGCCGGATTACCAGGGTGGCCCAAGCGGTAGTGGGCTGTGGTCCATTGGGCGGCCCAGTAACTCGACGCACAGAAGCCGGATTCTAGAAGGACCCGGATCACGGCCCACGTGATCTGGCTTGGAGGAGAAGACGGATTCCTTACTTTCCAAGTTATAGTTACCGTAGTCTTCTAGGTTTCCTATTCTGTAAGCCCTAATCCGGCTATTATATAAAGCCGGACGGGAGATAAGTTTGATAACGAATAACAGAGAAGAGACTATAGGCTAACTCGCCGGGAAGTTGATCCTCTGCGAATAGCTAGATCTAAAACCTCACATTGTAATTCTATATCCAGGCTTTAGTTCTGATTAGTGAGAAGTGCAGGAGTAGACACGTCGTACTGTCGCGACGTACCGAACCTGGGTAAATCCTGTGTTCACTGTCCACCACACGATCACGTTACCCCACGTCTCTACCGTAGTCTCATGGCACCCCCGCCTATGAAAACTACTACGATGTCTCGACAGTTGGCGCCCACCGTGGGGCAAACGGCGTCATGCGTGAAGTTCCGATCTGGGATACTCGGCGGAATCGGAAGATCAATCACTGTTGGAAGCCTGGAGTTCGACGACGACGTCGGACGCTTCCTCGACAACGGATCCTACATACCGGCGCAAAACCACCTGGTAAGTGCCTGCGTGTTACCGATCGGATCTGCTAACATCTTTATCGGACTAACTGCAGAAGCAATGGGGTTTTGCGGTGGAAGCAAATATTTCCCACCCGCCCTATACCCAGTCGAAGATGACTATGATACCGGATTCTGCTCAGATCGCCGACAAAAAAGTGATACACACTTTATCGGCATGGTGCAATCCGAAGTCGCCGAAAACACGGATGACGGAAACCCCGTGCAAGAGGCAGACAAAAACACACCCGTCACAGAGACGGAAGATCCGACACCCGTCATACAGGCGGAAGATCCGACATCTGTCAACATGATGATGAACTCGGAAGCTGACTCTGTACTAGACGCCACTGAGACGAGATTAGAATCAGAAACCGGATCAGATGATTTTGATTCCAAAGACGAAGACGCGGACGCCTTCGAAAGGAAAGTTAAATCTTTTCAAGAGGCATTCCATGAAGTACTAATGGCGAAACCGGCTGATACCATGGACGCCGGCAGTCAGGAAAGCCCTAAAACTCCTCCGCCAGAGGAAGAGAGAGAAGACGGAGAAACTTCTCCGATATTTCCTAATGTAAAGGAATTGACAGAAGATGAGCCTGTCAAAAAGCCTCCCTCTTCCAAGAAAAAGCACCGTGCTGCTAAGAAACTCCAATACAAAATCCGGAAGAAAAATCAGCTGATCCAGCTGATGAAAACCTGGAAGTAGGAGATGCTAGCGGAACAAAGCCTGCGGAGAAGAAAATCAAAGAAATCCTTGCTCCGCCAATGACAGAACAGGAAGAACAGCAGCTGTTGCAAACGCCAGTGGGATTAAACGAATCCCCTGAGATGCTGGAAGCCAGGAGACGAGCTTTCCAACGGCAACAACAACATCTACTCAGAACTCGCGAACACCTCCAAAAAACCCAAGATGACATTAAGCTCATGAAGGAAGAAATCGAGGAGTACGAGAGAAAGAATAGATCTGGCATTAAACCTACAAGGTTACCCGGAATCGTAAGACCGGAAGTACTGCCGCCAAAGGAAAGGTTTCACAACCCATCTTGGCAAAAGCAGGTAAACGGCAAAGATGCCAGAGGCGAACATATATACAAAACCGCAGCAGAAAACACGGAAGCAGCGTTTGCCATCCTCAACAATGACTTGTACACCAATGGTGAAAAACTCCAGGGGGTGTATGCTTTCCTAGGAAAAGCATTGCAACAACAACAGCGGGCCCAAGAGCGATAAGGAAGACTGCATGATAACTCCGCCCTATGCAAAACAGCTACTTGCGCCGCTGGCGCACCTGGACCAGAGGAACCTGGAGATTCAGACAATTCAAAGGATAAAAAAGAGGATCCGAGAAAAGACAAGAAAAACCCCGACAATAGGGATGAAGCGTCCCGAACCGGATCCCATCCCCCGAAAGGTGGACTCAAACCCCACGATCGGGAAGAAAAATACCGGAACGACGGCAAAACAATGCCACCTCCGAGAAACCCAGCTGAGAAAGACGGAAGATACGATATACCTCACAGACGTGAGAGATCCCGGACACCTCCTAAGGATAAAGAAAGGCACAGGAGCAGGACTCCGCCTAATCCAAAAGAGCGTGATCATGGAAGAGATAGACATAATCCCGGAAAAGCGCGTCCGCGCAACAATGGAAAAGAAAGGAGTAGATCCCCTTCTGTCCATTCAGCTGGAAGATATTCCGCACACATTGATAGAGCGGAAAAGGATGATCTATACTTTGGTCCTAAGTGTTTCACTGACAGGATCCAAAGGATAACCCTGCATTCTGGCTTTGGCAAAGTCGGTCCAACGTACCAGAAATACACCGGAAGCACAAACCCGGACACCTGGCTCTCAGACTATTATACAGCCGTCCAGATCAACAATGGGACAGACCTGGAAGCTGTCAAGTTTCTTCCCCTAATGTTACTGGATGGAGCCAGAGATTGGATTAATGGATTACCATCAAGAACTGTCGACAACTGGGATGATATGGCTAGAGTATTTACTCAGCATTTCCGGGGAACGTACAAACGCCCGAACAGCATCAACCAGCTAAACCGTTGCACCCAATTCGAGGATGAACCATACGTGGATTTCATCTCCAGATGGACGGCAATGAAGAATAGTTGTTCTGGAGTAACTGACGTACAAGCAATGCATGCTTTCGTCAATGGCCTAAAACCCGGACTTGTACCGTTCATGGTTGGGTCCAAACAGCACAAAGATCTCGGATCTATGCTTACAACCGCCAACGAACACGCTGCAGCCAAAGACGACATTAGAGCAAGAGGGGGCAATATCGAATCGCTGATACTTGCCAAGAAAACTCCTCGTTCTGACAAAAAAGGAACTCCAGAAACAACGACAAAACTCAAAGAGGTCAACATAGCCTTTGGAAGGGAAAAAGGGAATAAGTGGAAAGGACGCAGTCCAGATCCAATCAACTACACTCCAGAGGAGTGGGAGAGGATTAAGTCGGAACCCTGTGTCCACCATTCACAATTTGGGAAACCTACCCATACAAACGCGCAATGCCGGCTGAATAAGCACATGAAAGGCAGTGCAGGATCCGGGAATAAGGGGAAGGGTTCCAAAAGGAAACCCGCCAAACAAAAGCCAGAAGCTGACAAAGAAGACAGTGAATCAGACACTGACGAAAAAATCCAGGAACAACAGCGAAAGGGCGAACCCAAATTTCTGAGAGTTGATGGAGAAGAAATGCTAACATTCCTAGCAACTCCGTCAGCAAAGGTGGCCAAAAGAACACTTTGAGAAATAAACGCGGTTGTTCCGGCAACCCCGAAATTCTTGAAGTACTCCAGCACACCAATCACCTGGGATCAGTCTGATCATCCCGGGAATATCCCTGAACCCGGCACACAAGCTCTTGTTGTAAGCCCTATTGTCCAGAACACTAGGCTAAGAAGAGTGCTGATGGATGGAGGATCCAGCATTAACATAATGTACCTGGATACACTGAAGCATCTGAAAATTTCCGAGTCCCAGCTCAATTACAGCAACATACGCTTCCATGGCATTGTTCCTGGCAGACAAGCACGATCCCTAGGAGAAATTTCCCTAGATGTCACCTTCGGAGATAAAGATCACTTCCGGCAGGAAAAATTATCCTTCGAAGTAGTGCCGTTCGAAAGCGTGTATCACGCAATACTCGGACGTCCAGCTTTCGCCAAATTCATGGCTAGATCATGTTATATCTATAACAAGCTGAAGATGCCAGGACCCAAAGGAGGAGTAATCACCATAGCCGGTGACTTCAAGCTGGCAAACGAGTTGGAGAAAGAAAACGCCCTTTGCGCTCAGAGAGTCATAGCAAAGGAAGAACTGAAGGAATTAGCCAAGGAGGTATCGCCGACAGAAATGCCGGCAGGAAAAGAAACTCGGAAGCTAACAGACAGCTTCAAGGCGTCTGAGAATACAAAACAGGTAATCCTAGACCCCAAAGATCCGACAAAGTTCATCGTCGTAGGGACTGGGATGACTGACAAATAGGTAGGAGAGCTCATCAAGTTCCTCCGTGAGAACTGGGATATTTTTGCTTGGTGTCCAGCTGAAATGCCAGGCGTACCCAGGGAACTTGCTGAGCACCAACTCAAGGTGATTCCAGGATCAAAACCCGTCAAACAAGGTCTCCGTCGATTGGACGGAAGAAGACGGAAGGCTATTGGCAAGGAAATTATCCGGCTTTTAGCAGCAGATTTCATCCAGGAAGTAATCCACACTGAATGGTCTGCAAATCCGGTATTAGTACCAAAGAAAGACACTACTGCTCTTAGAATGTGTATAGATTACACAGGCTTGAACAAATTGTGTCCGAAAGATAGGTTCGCGTTACCGCGAATCGATCAAATAATAGATGCCACTGCAGGCTCTGAGCTTTTGTGCTTTTTGGACGCATACTCCGGGTACCACCAAATACGCATGAAAAAGGAAGATCAAATTAAGACTTCTTTCATAACCCCATACGGGACGTACTATTATGTAACCATGCCATTTGGCCTGAAGAACGCAGGTGCAACCTACCAGCGTTGCATGCAACGTTGTTTGCATAGTCAGATTGGCAAAATCGTTCATGTTTACGTGGACGATATTGCTGTCGTAACCAAGGAAAAAGATACACTCCTTGAGGATCTGCGAGAAACTTTCGAAAACTTGCGCACCTACAAGATGAAGTTAAACCCATCTAAGTGCGTATTCGGGGTTCCCTCAGGAAAACTTCTGGGTTTCATCGTTTCTCACAGAGGAATAGAGGTTAACCCGGAAAAGATCAAAGCCATCTTGAACATCTCGAAACCTACGTGTGTAAAAGATGTCCAAAGATTGACGGGTTCGCCGCTGCCGTCAGCAGATTTATTAGTCGGCTGGGGGATAAAGCCTTACCACTTTACAAGTTGCTAAAGAAATCCGACAAGTTCGAGTGGACAGAAGAGGCTGATGCAGCGTTAGCCCAGTTAAAGGAAAGTTTGATGAAAGCTCCGATTTTGGCATCCCCAAAAGACGAAGAACCTATGTTATTGTACCTCACAGCTACAAACAGGGTTATTAGTGCGGTAATCGTTGTGGAGCGGAAGAAAGACGAACAAAGCATACCAGACCAGCATCCGGTATATTACATAAGTGAAGTTTTCTCCGAATCCAAACAAAGGTACCCACACTATCAAAAACTGGCATATGGTGTATTTTTCGCATCTAGAAAACTGCGCCATTACTTCCAAGGGCATTCCATAACGGTGGTGTAACATCCAAGTATGAAAACCCCTAGTTGTTCACTTCTTTGTTTAATTTAAAGCAATGCATCATGTCATCATCCCCATTTTTATTTCTGTTTGCATTGTTTTCATATGAAATTTAAACTTGTTATCAACTTCTGTTTTCACACTTGTCTGTTACAACCTTTCAAATAAAGAAGTGCAAACTAAAAACCTCTTTTGTTTTCAAGCAACTCATTATAATTCACCTTTTAAGTTGTTGCTAAAATCAATTGCTCAATTTAATCAATTATTTCCAAGTCTTTCCCAAACTCAAAACAATTCTCAAATCATCAATCCTTTGAATCCATGAAGTTATCACAACTTGGTATTCTTCAAAAACATTCTAAACCCTAGGGGAAACCCTATTGAAAACACCCTATTTTCTAAATATTAATTACTATGGCAATTTTCACTTAATTTGGTTCAATTTTGAAACAGCAATCAAACATTTGAAATTTTGAAAACCAAAACTACCAAATGGTTTCTTTTCACCTAAGAAGCTTATACAAATTTTTCCAAAATTTTATCTAATAAAAAACCTATCTATTTTATCCAAAAGCTAAGCTACAAAAAAAAGAAAAGAGAAAAATAAAAAAATAACAAACAGCAGCGCGCGCGCAGCAGGTAAACGCAGCCCAGCCCGCTAGCCCTACGCTCGCGCGCGACCCAACCCACCTAGCCGCACCGTACCGCTTCAATATTCGCGCTCGCGTTATGATCTTGTACGGCCGCTCATCGGAGAGCTCCACCTCGACACCGCGGCGACTCCGGCGGCCACCACTGCGTCTCCACCCTATATAAGCCTGCCCTAGGGCTCCTGGACCTACCCTAGCCCTAGGTCCTCCCTTTCCCCTCTCGCCCGCCGCCGATCGTTTCCTCCCCGACGTCGATTTCCTCCTCTGAACCTCTCGCCGGCGACAGCCCTCTGAAGATCGTCATGGCGCCACCGCACCTCGCTCCCACCTAGCCACCAATCAATTGCAATCGCGTCGCCACTCTTCCTCCTTCCTCTTGGACACCAGAGACCTCACTGGTAAGCCCTAGATTCTCGCCGCGGTCTTCTTCTGCTCCGGCCACCGCGCGCCATGTTCTGAATCTTTGCTTCGCGCCGCCGTTGCAGGGCCTCTCCACTTCGATTGCCTACTGGAACCAGAAGGCCACGTCTCCCTCGACCTTTCGGACACGCGAGCGTGCACGGAGGAGCACCACGTCGACGGCGCCGCCCACTTCCTCGCCGCTGCAGCTGTCGTCACCGGACGTCATCACCGAGCCGCTGCTACCCCAACTCCGGTGGTGAGCTCCGTCACCGTTCCCTCCTCCCTTCTCTGCATCTGCGCATCCATCTGCAACATTCACGCAATCAGTCGTTCGAGATCCACCGTGTATCGTCGATGTTCCTCTCCGGCGAGGTGCTGTTCTGACGGCGAGCAAGTGTTTGCTCGTCAGAAAGTTCAGTTAACAAACTGAACCTTAACCTGCAACATCCCCCTTACCTGTCAAACACTGAAGCGTAGCGCAGCGGTACTGCACTTTTGCGCGCAGCGCCTGGGCGCGGGTTCGAGGCCTGAGCGCCCAAATTTTTGACCTTTTTCTTCCGCAGCGAGGAGGCCCGCTGTCAGCGACCTACTGTGCCACGCGGCGTTGCGCAGAGCCACGTTGGCAGCTGGCCCACTGCGCAGTGGCCGGGGGTAGAGTGCTGCTGTGTAACAAATGGTTTTCTGCGAATTTCCAATAATCTAAATTCCTTTTTAATAAACAGATTTGAATAGAAACTTTGAAATTCCATATCTTTTATTTTACAAATCCAATAAACACAAACTTTATATCTATTCTGATCCAAATTTCCTAATCTATCCAAATATCCAACTTGTGTTCTGTTTTGAACTTTCAAATTACAATTCCAATTCAAATTTAAATCATTTCAATTGTATTTGCTAAATTCAATAACTAATTATTCATAAGTCCAAATCATGCAAATAAAATATGTTTTCAATACCATGTTGAATAAGCTATTCAAATGTAATTTTTGTTTTCTGTTTTGAATAATTAAAATTGCTTAAACAATTTAAATCTTGTTTAACTCAATTAAAAATTGTTTAATATTGTTTAATTCATAAATAATTAATTCTAAAGTCCAATTTTAAAATGTGAAACATGTAATCCAACTAAAATTTGCTAACCTTTTCAAATATCAACTTTGTTATTTGTTTTGCACCCTTTAACTTGATGAAAACAATCACTACTTGTTTAACACCATTAAGTAACAATAATTTCCAAACTTGATTAATGTTTTCTAAAAATGGTTAACTATCATTCCAATTGCATTAAATTGTTATCTTCTTGTTATTCATCATGCATGCATCATGCTAACTCACCGACACCTGATGCTTAGTGTTAGAACAATTAATTCAACTCTAAGGCATGGGTTTGCCATATGCAATCTTTGCATATGGAATCCATTTAAACTTGTGTATCATATCCACTAGTTTATTTTGGTGCATCTATTAAACATGACATGCATCATCCCAATGTTTGTGCACATATGCCATGTATTGATTGCCGTCTTCCTACGTTGTTGTTTTTGCTTCTTCTCGCTTAGACGACGACGTTGGTACCGACGAGCCTTACGACACCACTACCCAGGACCTAGCCCAGTACCCGGCTGCTGAGCTTCCAGGCAAGTTATCACTCACATGAATCCTCGAGTTCTCTTCCACACCTGTTGTCGATACTATCCTTTTGTCTACTATTGCTAGCCCTATGTATCGTTGCTATTCTCCGAACCCATCACATGATTCCCTGAACCAATGATATTGCCTCACCTCCATACCCACAGCCTTTGTTTGTGCCTGTTCTTATCTAGCATGCTTAGGGTTGCTTTTGCTCGAGCCTGTTGTCGGTTACTTCTTTTATTATCGTGCTAATATTATCTGTTACCGTTCCGAGGGCTCGAATGTTAATCAATCAATCCTGTTAATGCTGCTGTTAATAATAATTTGATGATAAGGCACCGGCAGGAGGCCCTTTGTGGTTTTGAGGCCTGCTAGTGTCGACCCTAACAGGAAAAGGGTCTTGTCTACTGATCCATGATGAGCGCACTACCCGCATGTGGGAAGCGAGTATGGGCGCCCCCCTCAACTTGACTCGATTCGCATCTCGTCCAAATCGCCGTACTAGTTCGGGCTTTCCATTTGCTGCATCATATGCAGGTACGAACCCGAGGCCAGGGTGGAACTTTTGTAGTCGGCATTTAGGGCGGCGTGGTCTTCCAGTGCTATGAGGGTCCTCCTTTTCTTCGGGGGGCTCGATTAGCCGCGCACGCACAGCACGCGGTGCTTTGGGCTTGATGCGAAGAACAGTTGGTTGTGTTGAGTGTCTCGCTTGGTGGGTTTGATTCCCCTCTGGCGGGATATTCTTACGTGTACGGTTACTATGGTGCACCCCTGCAGGGATAAATCTTCTCGAGAAGCCGTGTTTTCCGCGGTTATGGATTACTTGGTGAAAGTACTGGCTAACAAGTACTCAGGACAACTTCAACATAATGATCAATCATGTTCACCCAATGACTAATAACTTGACTAGTAATAGCTTATTCACACAATAACTTGATTCACCTGATTACAACGGTGTGAGTTATCCTCGGATTGCTTCTTCGGATAAGGGGCGAGATCCAGGATGGGTTTGTTTTGAAGTTATCTTTCAGTTGGTTACAATTCCTCGATCTTATCTTTTCTATTAGCCGGACACAAGTAGTTATCTCTGTAGTTGGTTAGAGCAGCCCGCTGCAGCTTTTATTATACCTATCTTCTTCCGTTGATCCCAAGCATCAATGCTTGTGTTGACGGGTAACTCCTTGATGAAGTGTGAGTCTTGCTTGCCAGTACTTGGATGTACTGACCCCGTTGGGGCTGTGGTTTACGCAGAGTACGACTACGGCTACGATGATCACCAGGATGGCTACTTTGTGGAGTTCGACGACACTGCAGACGAGTAGTTGGCTGGACCCCGGGCAGGATCCAGGACCTACGTGGATGGGCCTCGTTTTTTCGTTATTTTCTCCGGCTTCTTAAGCCTTGGATTTGTCTGTACTCAGACCCATTTGATTGCTTCCGCTGATGTAATGGATGATATGTTGGGACATGTGTCCTCTGGATGAGTGTTTTGCTATCTCTGCCTTAGTGAAGGCTATTTGCAAACTTATTTCATTCTTTTGTGTCTTAGAGACAGTTTGTGCTATCATTTCGTTCAAAGCTGTTGACGTACAGTGCGTGCTTGAATATGAAGTACGTCGACAGTAGTGCCTTAGGTTCCTAGCGGATAGTTTACTTCGACGGTGGGAGCAGGGCTTGTGTTGTCGCGCATAAGCGCAGGCCTACCAGGAAGCTGGGACGTGGGAGCAGGTATGCCCCATAATCCAAGCACCTGACTTCCAGTTCGTGCGATGAGTATCCTCTAGAAACCGGGGTGCGACAAATGGTATCAGAGCCTGTCTGCCTGTAGGATCCCCTTTTACTGGTCGCAGTTGAGTCTAGAAACTATTTTGTAGCTATATAGGAAAAAGGAAACGTGAGAGTAGGAATTCTGCCATTTTTCTTCTTTCCCCACCCACCCACCCTTTTCTGGTAAGGAAGTGCAACGTTGTTTTCTGTTCTCACCTAAACTTTCAAGTTAGGATTTCACGTGTTTTGGGTTCTCCTTAGTACCTCAGGACTTTTGGTCTCGTTTTCCCGATGTTGCTTCGTTATCATGTTCTTCCGAAGAACCTTTCGTCCGTTCAAACCTTGTTGTTGTTTTTCCACATCCTTTTTCTTCTACCGGAGTCTAATCAAAACCTTTCCCAATCATCTGCAGATGGGTCTCAGCTACTACCCGCAGGTGGTTCGCATGACTCGCTGTGAGAGCACCGCCGGTTTTCCGGAGATGCTGAGAGACATGGTTACCTATCTGGGGTTCCGTTGGGCACCAGAGTACCAGGTCTACGAGCACCAGCGAGAGTTTGACCAGACCTTCTACCGGGCCATCGTCTACATTCTGTCGGATGATGGCAGGAGCATTGTCCACCAGTACGAGGCAGTAGGGTCCACAGTGGATATGGCAGTGCAGCAGGCAGCGTACGTGAGTCTCACCGTCCTCCGTGCTGACTACTGGGGGTTTGATAAGTCCAGTTTTCGTCACATCCCCCGTGGTTACATCACGGCAGCGGGAGTTCACTTCACTGTCCACCGCGACCTGGATACCTACGAGACTGATAGCTCCAGGCTGCAGACCACTGCACAGTTCGCTAGTCACAGTGATGCTGTTGCTTCCACACTTGCTCAGGAGTTAGCCTCAGTTAGGGAGCAGCTCTGTCTGGCTTTGACTCGTCTGGCGACGTACACCACAGACTTCGTTGGAGACGAGCGCTTTGCACGTTTCCAGCAGACACTAGGTTTTCCTCTGCCAGATGCTGGAGGTTACGAGCCGATCAGAGGCCCACTTCTCGACCTCGGAGCTGGTTACGCAGGGATTCCCCGCTATGGAGCACAGGGAGAGGACGCTTTCTACTTCACCACACCGAGAGTTGCTCTCAGAGCAGTTCCTATCTACATGGATCGTCGTGATACCTACTTCCGTGGGGTTCCTCCTCACCGTATCTCTCGTCGTACTACTCACCGCCGTCCTGCGTGATGAGCATGGGAGTACCGATGTATCCGTTACTAGCTGTGTCTAGTTTATCCTTTCGTTTTCGAACCATGTATTGGTCTGTTGGATATTCTGATGTATTTGAACTCATGATGTACCTGTTGGTTATCTATTCATGCGTTGGAATAATCTCTTTTTCGGTTGCTGAGTTTATCCCTTCCTATTGTTGTGCTAAAATGCATTTCTGTTCAGGATGCCTCCAACAAGGAACACGCCTGAGCCACCGCCGATCGCTGAGCTCTTGACTCAGATGACTCAGGTCATGGCTCAGATGGTCCAGGTTCAGAACCACCAGAACAACCACCACCAGACTGCTCCAAGGGTCACCATCAAGGACTTCCTCAGTGTGGGTCCCAAGGCTTTCGTGGCAACACGCGAGCCGCTGGATGCTGATGACTGGATCCGTGACGTAGCAAGAGCCCTGGAGATTGCTCATGTTGCGGAAGAGGACAAGGTCAACTATGCTGCTTACCTGCTGAAGGGTCAGGCAGCCTCGTGGTGGGAGAACTACCAGGCCATGAGAGCTGGCTATCCTATCACTTGGGGTTGCTTCAAGGATGCCTTCCTGAAGTACCACATCCCCGATGGTCTCATGGAGAGGATGCGTGAAGAGTTTTGCTCGCTGAAGCAGGGCAAGCTCGACGTCATCGGCTACCAGAACGAGTTCAATCGCCTCGCTCGGTATGCTGGAGACGAGGTGTCTACTGAGACCAAGAAGATAGCAAGGTTCCGCCGAGGTTTTAACCCGGAACTGAAGTACGCTCTCACAAACATCAAGTGCAAGGACTTCGTCGAGCTCGTGAACACCGCGCTCAATGAGGAGAATGGGCGCAAGGCGTTCGAAGAGTCTCGCAAGCACTCGCGTGAGGGTGGTTCCTCCTCCAACATGACCACCCCTCCGCAGAAGCGCCGCATCTGGGTGCCAAACAGTGCTGTCACTAGGGCTCCAAATGCCCAAACTTCTCCAGGCTTTGGTCCCCGCCCACCCAACCCAGCTCAGATGCATGGGCAGAGGTTTGCAATGGCGCAGCCAAGGCCAGATCCTCCGCGTGTCGTCACTTGCTTCAAGTGCAAGGAGACTGGGCACTACGCTGATAAGTGCACTCAGAGGATGCTGCCTTCTCCACCACCTCGCCCCAACACCAACCAGGCGATGGTCCGCGCTCCTCCGCATAAGGCCTTCAACACCAACAACAGGCCTGTTGGGAGGACCGCAAGGGTGAACCACGTCAAGGTTGACACAGCTGAGGAATCTGCCGACGTTGTTCTCGGTACATTACCCGTAAACTCTAACCCAGCTAAAGTGTTGTTTGATACCGGAGCATCGCATTCGTTCGTGTCAAAGATCTTTGCTACAACAGTTAAACTACCTTTTGTTGGTTTGGGTTCCCCGCTAGTAGTAAACTCCCCTGGAGCAACTATGCAAACTTCCAAGATCAGTCATGAGAATCAGATCTTAATTGGAGGTCACATATTCCTTGCTTCCCTCATCCTGCTTGGAAATTCTGACATTGATGTCATCCTTGGCATGGATTGGTTAAAGGCCAATAAAGCTACGATTGACTGTGCTCAAAAGTCAATAACTCTCTCCCACACTTCAGGCCAGATAGTCTATTCTCCATATGGATCAAGTTCTGTTCAGCTGTTCAACCTCGATGCCAAACCCCTTCCTGCAATTGAAAATGTTCCGGTGGTTTGTGAATTCCCTGACGTCTTTCCAGAAGAGTTGCCAGGGATGCCTCCGGACAGAGCAGTTGAGTTCGTGATCGAGCTTGAGCCAGGTACTGCTCCAATCTCTAAGCATCCATATAAGATAGCTCCTCCTGAACTGAAATTGTTGAAAGAGCAAATCGATATGTACATGGACAAAGGTTTCATTCAGCCTAGTTCCTCCGCTTGGGGTTGCCCAACTCTGTTTGTTGCCAAGAAGGATCAAACTAAAAGACTCGTGGTTGACTATCGTCCTCTCAACGAGAAAACCATCAAGAACAAGTATCCACTTCCTCGTATCGATGATCTTTTTGATCAACTTGCTGGAGCCTCAATATTCTCAAAGTTGGATTTGAGGATGGGGTACCATCAGATAAAGATCAGAAAGGAAGATATTCCTAAGACAGCTTTCACCACTCGGTACGGTCTATATGAATACACCGTCATGTCCTTTGGTCTCACCAATGCACCGGCAACGTTCTCAAGACTCATGAATTCTGTCTTCCATGAATACCTAGACAAGTTCGTTGTGGTATATCTTGACGACATTCTAGTCTACTCCAAATCCGAGGAAGAGCATGGAGAACACCTTCGTCTCACTCTCATGAAACTTTGCGAGCATCGTCTGTATGCCAAGTTTTCCAAATGTGAGTTCTGGATTCCAGAAGTTGCATATCTTGGTCATATCATCTCTGCCAAAGGCATTGCCATTGATCCTGAAAAGGTTAAGGCAATTGTTGATTGGAAACCCCCTAAGACGGTGAAGCAAGTTAGAAGCTTTCTTGGCTTGGCTAGCTATTGCCGTCGTTTCGTCCAAAACTTTTCCAAGATTGCCAAACCTCTCACTGATCTCACAAAGAAGGACAAAAAGTTCGTTTGGACTCCACAATGTGATGAGAGTTTCAACCTCCTGAAGACTAAACTCACTTCCACACCGGTTCTAGTTGGCCCCGACACTACCAAACCTTTCCAGATATTCTGCGATGCATCTCTTCAAGGTCTAGGTGCAATTCTTATGCAAGAACGTCAAGTTGTCGCTTATGCTTCACGTCAGTTGAACCCACATGAGCAAAACTATCCCACTCATGATCTTGAACTTGCAGCAGTTGTGTTTGCCCTCAAGAAATGGAGACAATACTTGTTGGGTAACAAAACTGAGATCTTTTCCGATCATAAGAGTCTGAAATACATCTTCACTCAGCCAGATCTGAACCTCAGGCAAAGGAGATGGATTGAGAAGATTAAAGACTTTGATCTCACCATTTCTTACACTCCAGGCAAGGCTAATGTTATGGCCGATGCTCTCAGTCGCAAATCCTATTGCAATAATCTCATGATCATGGAAAGCCAACCTCCACTTCATGAAGAATTCCAGAAGCTGAACCTTGGTCTTGTTCCTCAAGGCTATCTTGCTAGCTTGACAGCCAGTCCAACTCTCGAGGACAAGATTCGTTCTGAACAACTTCGTGATAATGAAATCAAGAAGATGGTAGAGCAAATCAAAGAGGGCAGTGATAAGTTCAAGTCCTTCTCTATTGATGACAAAGGAACTGTGTTCTTTGAAGGACGCATTGCAGTTCCTCAGGTTCAAAGTCTCAAGGATATCATTCTCAAGGAGGCTCATGAAACTCCCCTATCCATTCACCCTGGAAGTACAAAGATGTACCAGGATCTCAAGACTCTGTATTGGTGGTCTGGCATGAAACGTGAAATTGCTCAATACGTTTCTGAATGCGACGTTTGTCAACGTGTTAAGGCAGTCCATCAGAAGACAGCAGGTCTACTCCAACCTCTGAAAATTCCTGAGTGGAAGTGGGACATGATTGAAATGGACTTCGTTACTGGGTTTCCAAAGTCCAAGAAGGGCAACGATGCAATCTTCGTTGTTATTGATCGTCTCACTAAGGTTGCTCACTTCTATGCTGTAAAGGAAACTATCTCAGCTAGCCAGTTAGCAGAGCTCTACACAGCAAAGATTGTTCCCCTTCATGGTGTTCCATTGGAAATAAGCTCAGACCGTGGAAGTATCTTCACTTCTCATTTCTGGAAGAGCTTTCAAGAAGCATTGGGCACCAAACTTCTGTTCAGCACAGCTTACCACCCTCAGTCTCAGGGGCAAGTCGAAAGAGTCAATCAGATTCTCGAGGATATGCTCAGAGCATGTGGTCTCTCCTTTGGCATGAAATGGGAGGATTGCCTTCCATATGCTGAATTCTCCTACAACAACAGCTACCAGGCAAGCCTAGGCATGGCACCATTTGAGGCACTGTATGGTCGCAGATGCAGGAGTCCAATCAATTGGTCTGGAGCTGGTGAACGTTCACTTTTAGGCCCTGACATTGTTAAGGAAGCCGAGGAGAAAGTTCGTATCATTCGTGACAATCTCAGGATTGCTCAATCTCGCCAGAAGAGCTATTATGATAGCAAGCACAGGGATATGGTCTATGCACCTGGTGATAAGGCATATCTCCGTGTAACTCCCCTCAGAGGAACTCATCGTTTCGGTGTGAAAGGAAAGCTTGCACCAAGATACATTGGCCCTTTCAACATCCTCTCAAGACGTGCAGAGAATGCTTATCGTCTTGAACTTCCAGAAAAACTATCCAAAGTGCACGATGTGTTCCACGTGTCACAACTCAAGAAGTGCTTCAAGGATCCAGATCGTGCAGTTGATCATGATTCTATCGAACTGCAAGATGATCTATCTTATGAGGAGCACCCTGTTCGTATTCTCGATGAGACCGAGCGTAAGACTCGCAACAAGAGCACCAAGTTCTTGAAAGTCCAATGGTCGCATCATTCTGATAAAGAGGCAACGTGGGAGACCGAAGAGGATCTTCGCAGGAAGTATCCGGACCTGTTCATTTCTCAGTAGGGAATCTCGGGGCGCGATTCCTTCAAGGGGGGGCGTTTTGTAACATCCAAGTATGAAAACCCCTAGTTGTTCACTTCTTTGTTTAATTTAAAGCAATGCATCATGTCATCATCCCCATTTTTATTTCTGTTTGCATTGTTTTCATATGAAATTTAAACTTGTTATCAACTTCTGTTTTCACACTTGTCTGTTACAACCTTTCAAATAAAGAAGTGCAAACTAAAAACCTCTTTTGTTTTCAAGCAACTCATTATAATTCACCTTTTAAGTTGTTGCTAAAATCAATTGCTCAATTTAATCAATTATTTCCAAGTCTTTCCCAAACTCAAAACAATTCTCAAATCATCAATCCTTTGAATCCATGAAGTTATCACAACTTGGTATTCTTCAAAAACATTCTAAACCCTAGGGGAAACCCTATTGAAAACACCCTATTTTCTAAATATTAATTACTATGGCAATTTTCACTTAATTTGGTTCAATTTTGAAACAGCAATCAAACATTTGAAATTTTGAAAACCAAAACTACCAAATGGTTTCTTTTCACCTAAGAAGCTTATACAAATTTTTCCAAAATTTTATCTAATCAAAAACCTATCTATTTTATCCAAAAGCTAAGCTACAAAAAAAAGAAAAGAGAAAAATAAAAAAATAACAAACAGCAGCGCGCGCGCAGCAGGTAAACGCAGCCCAGCCCGCTAGCCCTACGCTCGCGCGCGACCCAACCCACCTAGCCGCACCGTACCGCTTCAATATTCGCGCTCGCGTTATGATCTTGTACGGCCGCTCATCGGAGAGCTCCACCTCGACACCGCGGCGACTCCGGCGGCCACCACTGCGTCTCCACCCTATATAAGCCTGCCCTAGGGCTCCTGGACCTACCCTAGCCCTAGGTCCTCCCTTTCCCCTCTCGCCCGCCGCCGATCGTTTCCTCCCCGACGTCGATTTCCTCCTCTGAACCTCTCGCCGGCGACAGCCCTCTGAAGATCGTCATGGCGCCACCGCACCTCGCTCCCACCTAGCCACCAATCAATTGCAATCGCGTCGCCACTCTTCCTCCTTCCTCTTGGACACCAGAGACCTCACTGGTAAGCCCTAGATTCTCGCCGCGGTCTTCTTCTGCTCCGGCCACCGCGCGCCATGTTCTGAATCTTTGCTTCGCGCCGCCGTTGCAGGGCCTCTCCACTTCGATTGCCTACTGGAACCAGAAGGCCACGTCTCCCTCGACCTTTCGGACACGCGAGCGTGCACGGAGGAGCACCACGTCGACGGCGCCGCCCACTTCCTCGCCGCTGCAGCTGTCGTCACCGGACGTCATCACCGAGCCGCTGCTACCCCCAACTCCGGTGGTGAGCTCCGTCACCGTTCCCTCCTCCCTTCTCTGCATCTGCGCATCCATCTGCAACATTCACGCAATCAGTCGTTCGAGATCCACCGTGTATCGTCGATGTTCCTCTCCGGCGAGGTGCTGTTCTGACGGCGAGCAAGTGTTTGCTCGTCAGAAAGTTCAGTTAACAAACTGAACCTTAACCTGCAACATCCCCCTTACCTGTCAAACACTGAAGCGTAGCGCAGCGGTACTGCACTTTTGCGCGCAGCGCCTGGGCGCGGGTTCGAGGCCTGAGCGCCCAAATTTTTGACCTTTTTCTTCCGCAGCGAGGAGGCCCGCTGTCAGCGACCTACTGTGCCACGCGGCGTTGCGCAGAGCCACGTTGGCAGCTGGCCCACTGCGCAGTGGCCGGGGGTAGAGTGCTGCTGTGTAACAAATGGTTTTCTGCGAATTTCCAATAATCTAAATTCCTTTTTAATAAACAGATTTGAATAGAAACTTTGAAATTCCATATCTTTTATTTTACAAATCCAATAAACACAAACTTTATATCTATTCTGATCCAAATTTCCTAATCTATCCAAATATCCAACTTGTGTTCTGTTTTGAACTTTCAAATTACAATTCCAATTCAAATTTAAATCATTTCAATTGTATTTGCTAAATTCAATAACTAATTATTCATAAGTCCAAATCATACAAATAAAATATGTTTTCAATACCATGTTGAATAAGCTATTCAAATGTAATTTTTGTTTTCTGTTTTGAATAATTAAAATTGCTTAAACAATTTAAATCTTGTTTAACTCAATTAAAAATTGTTTAATATTGTTTAATTCATAAATAATTAATTCTAAAGTCCAATTTTAAAATGTGAAACATGTAATCCAACTAAAATTTGCTAACCTTTTCAAATATCAACTTTGTTATTTGTTTTGCACCCTTTAACTTGATGAAAAAAATCACTACTTGTTTAACACCATTAAGTAACAATAATTTCCAAACTTGATTAATGTTTTCTAAAAATGGTTAACTATCATTCCAATTGCATTAAATTGTTATCTTCTTGTTATTCATCATGCATGCATCATGCTAACTCACCGACACCTGATGCTTAGTGTTAGAACAATTAATTCAACTCTAAGGCATGGGTTTGCCATATGCAATCTTTGCATATGGAATCCATTTAAACTTGTGTATCATATCCACTAGTTTATTTTGGTGCATCTATTAAACATGACATGCATCATCCCAATGTTTGTGCACATATGCCATGTATTGATTGCCGTCTTCCTACGTTGTTGTTTTTGCTTCTTCTCGCTTAGACGACGACGTTGGTACCGACGAGCCTTACGACACCACTACCCAGGACCTAGCCCAGTACCCGGCTGCTGAGCTTCCAGGCAAGTTATCACTCACATGAATCCTCGAGTTCTCTTCCACACCTGTTGTCGATACTATCCTTTTGTCTACTATTGCTATCCCTATGTATCGTTGCTATTCTCCGAACCCATCACATGATTCCCTGAACCAATGATATTGCCTCACCTCCATACCCACAGCCTTTGTTTGTGCCTGTTCTTATCTAGCATTCTTAGGGTTGCTTTTGCTCGAGCCTGTTGTCGGTTACTTCTTTTATTATCGTGCTAATATTATCTGTTACCGTTCCGAGGGCTCGAATGTTAATCAATCAATCCTGTTAATGCTACTGTTAATAATAATTTGATGATAAGGCACCGGCAGGAGGCCCTTTGTGGTTTTGAGGCCTGCTAGTGTCGACCCTAACAGGAAAAGGGTCTTGTCTACTGATCCATGATGAGCGCACTACCCGCATGTGGGAAGCGAGTATGGGCGCCCCCCTCAACTTGACTCGATTCGCATCTCGTCCAAATCGCCGTACTAGTTCGGGCTTTCCATTTGCTGCATCATATGTAGGTACGAACCCGAGGCCAGGGTGGAACTTTTGTAGTCGGCATTTAGGGCGGCGTGGTCTTCCAGTGCTATGAGGGTCCTCCTTTTCTTCGGGGGGCTCGATTAGCCGCGCACGCACAGCACGCGGTGCTTTGGGCTTGATGCGAAGAACAGTTGGTTGTGTTGAGTGTCTCGCTTGGTGGGTTTGATTCCCCTCTGGCGGGATATTCTTACGTGTACGGTTACTATGGTGCACCCCTGCAGGGATAAATCTTCTCGAGAAGCCGTGTTTTCCGCGGTTATGGATTACTTGGTGAAAGTACTGGCTAACAAGTACTCAGGACAACTTCAACATAATGATCAATCATGTTCACCCAATGACTAATAACTTGACTAGTAATAGCTTATTCACACAATAACTTGATTCACCTGATTACAATGGTGTGAGTTATCCTCGGATTGCTTCTTCGGATAAGGGACGAGATCCAGGATGGTTTTGTTTTGAAGTTATCTTTCAGTTGGTTACAATTCCTCGATCTTATCTTTTCTATTAGCCGGACACAAGTAGTTATCTCTGTAGTTGGTTAGAGCAGCCCGCTGCAGCTTTTATTATACCTATCTTCTTCCGTTGATCCCAAGCGTCAATGCTTGTGTTGACGGGTAACTCCTTGATGAAGTGTAAGTCTTGCTTGCCAGTACTTGGATGTACTGACCCCGTTGGGGCTGTGGTTTATGCAGAGTACGACTACGGCTACGATGATCACCAGGATGGCTACTTTGTGGAGTTCGACGACACTGCAGACGAGTAGTTGGCTGGACCCCGGGCAGGATCCAGGACCTACGTGGATGGGCCTCGTTTTTTCGTTATTTTCTCCGGCTTCTTAAGCCTTGGATTTGTCTGTACTCAGACCCATTTGATTGCTTCCGCTGATGTAATGGATGATATGTTGGGACATGTGTCCTCTGGATGAGTGTTTTGCTATCTCTGCCTTAGTGAAGGCTATTTGCAAACTTATTTCATTCTTTTGTGTCTTAGAGACAGTTTGTGCTATCATTTCGTTCAAAGCTGTTGACGTACAGTGCGTGCTTGAATATGAAGTACGTCGACAGTAGTGCCTTAGGTTCCTAGCGGATAGTTTACTTCGACGGTGGGAGCAGGGCTTGTGTTGTCGCGCATAAGCGCAGGCCTACCAGGAAGCTGGGACGTGGGAGCAGGTATGCCCCATAATCCAAGCACCTGACTTCCAGTTCGTGCGATGAGTATCCTCTAAAAACCGGGGTGCGACAGGTGGTATGTAAAGCACCACTAGGGGACATTATAAACAATGCGGAGGCAACTGGTCGAGTAGCCAAATGGGGTATCGAGCTAGCAGCCTTCAACATTAAGTATCAGCCAAGGACGGCAATAAAATCCCAGGTTTTGGCAGATTTTGTCGCCGACTAGACGGAAGCAATGGAGAAAACACCAATGCCGGAGTCCGAATACTGGATCATGCACTTTGACGGATCCAAGATGAAGGAGGGCGCTGGCGCCGGTGTAGTCTTAAAATCCCCTAAGGGAGACACAATGGAGTACGTATTGCAAATACACTTCAACGCCAGTAATAACGTGGCAGAATACGAAGCTCTGCTTCATGGCTTGCATATTGCAAAGGAAATAGGAGTAAAGCGCATCCTGTGCTATGGCGACTCGGATTTGGTACAGCATCAGCTTAACCAAACCTGGGACGCCAAAAGCCCTATAATGGCCGAATATCGGAGAAAGGTGGACGAGTTCGCCATCTGTTTCTTTGGATTCGAAGTACTCCACATCAAAAGGGAGGAAAATTGGAACGCGGATGCGTTAGCCCGCATGGGATCTGATGGAGGGATGATAACTCGGTAGGCTAACGCCGAGGAGTAACTCGGCCCAAAGGACGCTGCGCAAGACCCGGCTTAGGATAAAGAAGCTTCTAGAAGGCCCAGGAACGAAGGCCTCGTAATCCGGATTGTGGGTTCCGGTAAGGAAGTTTAGGGTTTGTAAGCAGTGTCCGGGTAGGATTCAGAGTGCGCCTTGGAGAGTAAGTCAGGGGGTCCGGGTGTTATATAAGCCGGTCCCTAGGTTAGGGTTAGACAAGCTTTTGACGTGAGCAAGAACACGATCGCCAGATCGAGAGATTTCGAGTATCCATTGTAACATCAGTATCGAGATAATACATTTAGATCGTAGACTCGGCGACTTGATTGCCGGCTACCAGATCGCATATCACCATGGTTTCCTTTGAGCTAAACCCTCTCCCAAACACTCGAGTCGATTCGCCCCAAGACAAGTTACCCCCGGTAACGTCTGCCGTGATTATCCCACGACAGTTGGCGCCCACCGTGGGGCCTACGTCCAAGGGTGTTTACATCACGGGAGAAGCTCGGGAGAACATGAAGAACCTCGTCGTCGGCGAGATCTACACCAACCCCGAAGGAGAAAAGATGGGGGACGATTTTGGCTGGGGGCCAGAGTCGGATCTGCTCGAATCCGGATCTGTCGTGACAATCGGCCGGATCGACGTCTTCATTGGCATGGTACGTACGTCCGGTTTAGCTCGTGACGATTTTGGATTTGATTCTGTGTCAGGGGAGGCCACCTGCGTTCAGTCCGATGGGGAGGAATCGGTCGGGACGATAGATCCGGCAGAAGAGCCCACCACAAAGAGGGAACAGCCGGAGGAGCCGGCATGGACCCCGCGTGGCCGGGTTATGAGAGAAGATGACACCGAGTCTATCCTGCACCTGCTGGAGGACCGGTACGAGGAAGACAGCGATGATGAGGAAGAATACGAATCTGCGCCAAGCATTGTGCGCCAAGTCGCGGTTTACACGGCCCCCGCAACCAATCTTAATCAGGGGAACGTGACCACGACCGCTGTCGGAACAACACAAGCATTGGCCCAGCAGCAAAATCCGGTTGACGGAAACCCGGTATTAACCCGGGTCGACGGAGAATCGGCATCAGTTACCAGCCATGCGGCGGATAGCGAGTTGCAGCAAACATGTTCGGATATCTGGCAAACCGGACACCAGGGGCGGGTCCTTCAAATCCGCAACACCCGGCCCTGTTCAACAACAACCTGATCCTGGATCCCACCGTTCTAGCCACAGTCATAACCCCGGAAAACGCGGCGGAACGTGTTAGGGATCTGGATATAGCCCGTCGTGCATTGGAACAACAGAGAAGGCAAGTGGAAGCAGAAAAACAAGGGGTAGCTGCGCGCCAGCGCGATCTAGATGCATTGGAGAACCGGCTCCGAGAAGAGACAACCAGGGTGCGTCAAAGACACCAGACCAGATTACCGGCAACGGGTGGAGTTATAAACCCGGCCACACTATTTATCACACCACAGGATCAGCCGATTCCAGCGGCAAACCAAGGAACTGTACATCAACCCGCAACTGGAGGAGCACAACCGGTAAACACGCAGGCCGGGTTACCCATATTACAAACTGGAGTTACTACCGGCAATACATTACCACCACCACCACCATCGCGGTTTCGCACGCCAGCAGGTCATTACAACCCCATGGATAATGTGTATGCTGCAATGTTAGCATTGAATCAGATCCCCGTAAGAGAGTCACCCCATGCAGAGCAGACCCGACGGGCGATCGATTTATTGCATACGGCAGTGGCACGGCAAGATAATTACCCGGACAACAGAAGTGGAATGCATGGGACACCGTATATCAGCCAGCAACAAGCCAATACCGGCAATATTCAGACAAGCTCAGCGCGACGGAGGGCAGAGCAGCAGCAAATGCCGCCTCCTCCTCGCGTTCAAGCAATACCGGCGGCTTCAGCAGCGCAACCTATTGTGGATAGTTCCAGAGCGAGGAGAGCCACGGCCGGGTCTGCGGTGCATGGACCAGCAGCAGTGCCGCGTCCAGCCGCGCCCCCCGCAGGATCACACGTTTCCCGAGTGAGCAGCAAAGTTATGGTTCAATAATCTACCGGAGGGATCCATCAAGTCATGGGAGGAGTTGAAAACTGCGTTTATCAAGCACTTTCATGGGACGTGCAGAAAGCTATTTACTATTGATGACCTAGAGCGGTGTGTCCAGAAGAAGGGAGAATCGGCGCACAGTTGGGTGCGCCGAGTCATGGAGATACTTCACTCATCTATGGATATTCAGCCCAAGGATGCGTTACAAGCGATGGCAAAGACTTGCAAGTACATACCTTTAGTGCAAAAGTTAACTCGAATGAAATCTAGTCGAAATGCTTCAGAGGTTACGATGGGAGAGCTAATGGATGCATGCAACAAGCACGCTGCAACAGATACTACAGAAGAGGATGTCGATGACAAGAAAGCAAAAGCAAACACAAGCAACAATGGAAGAACCGGCAATGGATCAACGCCGGGTAACAATGTAGGTAACAATGGAAACAACCAGAATAAGCGCCCATTTGAGGGAAGCTCCGAATTTGTCGCTAGCACAGAGGCCGGGTGTAACATCCCAAGTATGAAAATCTCCCCTAGAATGTCTTCTTTTGTTAAATTATTGTTTTGCATCATGTCATCATAGTCATTGCTTTTTGTTTGCATTTGTTTTGTATTTGATTTTCATTTGTTTCCATTTGTTTTCTATATGAATTCCAAACAAAAATTCAAGTTATTGTTCATACTTGTTATGTTACATGTTTCAAATAAAAACTACAAAACAAACAAATAAATTGTTCCACTAAACTTGGAATCAAAAACTTTAATTTTGGCTTAAGTTTCATTTATTCTTTTGATACCAAAAAAATTGCTCAACTCATTTAATTTCCAAACAACAACATAAATTAAATTTATTTGGGAAACAAAATGTTGCACATTGCTGTTTTTTATAATAAGTAACTCAATACAATTATCCCTAAAATTTTTCTAACCACTAAACCTCTCCTTTTCTCCCTAATTCCTTTTCAGCAAAAAAAAAGTAATAAGAAGAAAAGGATAAAAAGAAAAGAGGGGGAATAGGGAAGCCAGCCCATTTGGGCCAGCCCAACTTCCCCTGGCCTGCTACCCCCTCGCACACCCCTAACCTCTATACCGCAGGCAGTCGAGCCTGTCCACGTTAGCAAGTTGCAGAGAAGGACGGCCACGAACTCCCCCTCCTCCCTTTTAGCTGAGCTCGAGCCCCCTCCTCTATGCCCTAACCTCTCCTTCCTCCTTCTCCCTCGAGCACCGTCTTCCTCCTCTCTTTCTCTCTCTCTGCACCCTGCCCTCTTCTCTGTTCTGAACCGAGTCCACCGAAAACCTCCACCGCCGCCTTCCTCTCCGGCTCGTCGCCGCCGCCACGGTGCTCCACCGGCCGTGTTAGGGCCGGGAACGGAACCGCCAAGTCTCCCTCTTCCTCGCAGTCCCCTCCGTTTCCCCCGAGGGTCACCGAATCGCCGCCGCCATCTCCGACTTCGCCACCGTCGCCACCGCTGCATCCCCTCACTGTGAGCTCCTCCCCCCTCGTTTCCTTCGCCCTCCTCTTCCCCTTCCATCCTCTCTGCCCCTCGTGGCCCCACGCACACCGAGCACCCACAAGCACGCACGCCCACTCGCGCCGCGGCAGCGCAGCAGCGAGCCATCGAGAGCAGATCGCCGGCGGGCTCTGTCGCTCGCTTTCAGAGACCTGAACCTGTAGAAAAAATACAGTTAGCAGCGATAACTGAATGTTAACCTCCCTTGCTACGCTTCCCCGGCAAGATCTCGCAGAGCACCCCACTGGCAGTGCACCCGTGCGCGCAAGCGTGAGCACGCGGGAGGCAATTTTGCCTCCCCTTTTTTCCCTTCCAGGCGCGCGCGCTGGGCCCCGCGCGTCAGTGGCCCTGCAGGCCACGTCGACTCCCAGCCCTGCCACCTAAGCGCCACGCAGGCCCTGGCCCACTGGCAGTGGCCTGTGTAGGTCACTGCGCGGTGCAATTATTTTCTTTCTGCCCGTTTTCTTTTAAATCAGTCCAATTTATTACAGATTAGTCCCTAGGTGCAAAATACAAATAACTTTTAAATGCCAACTCCAAATAATACAAGTAAAATATGCTTTCTGAACCAAATTTAATTCTCTGCCTATTTAAATCGATTGTTTCCTGTTTTGAGCATTGCAAATGTTTTCAAATTCCAAATTCAAACAATTCTTTTCACATTTGCTTAATTCCATAACTAATTCAATAATAATCAAATAACACAAATAAAATATGTTTTCCATGTCAAATTAAACCACCTTTTCAAATATAAAATTTGTTTCATGTTTTGAATAATTAAAATTGCTTAAATAATTTAAACCTTGTTTAATTCATTTAAAATTGCTAAATTCATAACTTGCTCAAATTAAATTATTTTTGAACATATAAAATATGTTTTCAAACCAGAAAAGTATAAACTTTTCAAATATGAATTTGAAATTATGTTTTGAACAAATAAAAATTCAAATAAATTCATACTTGAATTAAATTCAATTAAATCTTGTTTAAACTTGTTTAATTCATAAGTAATTCATTCTAATTCCTTTTTCCACAAATAAGACATGTACTCCAACTAAAATTTGGTGTTCTATCCAAATATGAACTTTGTTATCTGTTTGAACAATTAAAATTGGTGAAAACAACAAATGCTTGTGTAACACCTTTAAGGAACCAAAATTCCATAACTTAATAAATAAATTTCCAAACTTGGTAAACCTTATTTCAAATTGCTTCTATTGTTGTTTTCTTTCTGTTTTCTTCATGCATGCATCATGCTAATTCACTTACACATGATGATTAGTTGTAGAACAATTATTTCAACCTTAATTCATGGGCTTTCCATATGCAATCCAAATTGCATATGGGTCCATTTAAACATGTTATCTTGTCAACTAGTTTATTCTGATGCATCAATTAAATTGACATGCATCATCCCATGATTGTGCATTATGCCATGTCATTGATTGTTTGTTTCTCTGCGTTGTTTGTTTGCTTTTTCTCGATTAGACGACGACGTTGAGACAGACGATACTTATGACACCCCTTCTGAGGATCTAGCTCAGTACCAGGCTGCTGAGCTTGCAGGCAAGTATTCACTCACATGAACCATCGTGTTCCTTTCAACATTGGATACCGATACTTTCCGTTGTCTATTCTGCTAGCCCTATGTATCGTTGCTTGTGTTCCGAACCTATCACATGTATCCTTAAACCCTGATATTGCCTCACCTCCACACCTATAACCCCGTTGCTTGTTGCCCGTGTCTTACTAGCATGCTTAGGGTTGGTTTTGCTCGAGTCTGCTGTCAGTTACTTTCTGTTATCATATTCTATTATGTTCTGGGGCTCGATGTTAAACAATCAACCTGATAATGTTTGGGTAATAATAATTTGATGATAAGGCACCGGCAGGAGGCCCGGCGTGGTTTTGAGGCCTGCTAGTGTCGACCCTAATTAGGAAAAGGGTCTTGTCTACTAATCCATGATGAGCGTGCTCACTGCATCCGGGTGGTGGTATGGAACCCCCCTCGACTTTGATCTGATCCGCAGTTTGTCCGAAGAGCCACACTTAGTTCGGGTGTTCCATTTGGCTCATACGCATGAATGGGTCGCTCCCATGGTTACTGATGATGATGATGACGCACACATATAGGGCGAGGCCTGTATTGCCGGGGTGTTGCGTCCTGCGGGAGTTTTGCACACTTGCGCTGAGTATTCGGCTGCGTGGCTGGGACGTTATAGCTCCGTGGCTCCTAGGACAGGCTGTAGAGATGGTTCGAGTCGTGTCAAGCCAACCTGAGTTTTAGTTGGTGCCTTGAGTGTGTACGGGTACTGGAGCACACCCTGCAGGGATGAATCTTCTCGAGAAGCCGTGTCATCCGCGGTTATGTGACGACTTGGTGAAAGTACTGGCTAACAAGTACTCAGACAACTTACACCTAACTATAATAACTTGCCTAGTAAAATAGATTACTTCCACCATAAGAATGATGTCACCCTAATAAACAGTGTGAGTTATCCTCGGGTTGCTTCTTCGGATAAGGGGCGAGATCCAGGATGGGTTTGATTGGGAGTTAGTTATAGTTGGTTACGATACGCTATCTTACCTTCTTTCTGGTAGCCGGAAGTTGTAGCAAGTCTCTGTAGTTGGTTAGAGCAGCCCGCTGCAGCATCTTTTATATCACCCTTTCTTCCGTTGAACACAAAGCATCTGTGCTTGGTGTTGACGGGTTACACTTTGGTGAACTGTGAGTCTTGCTTGCCAGTACGTTGATGTACTGACCCCTTTGGGGCTGTGGTTTCCGCAGACTACGTTTCCGAGGATCTCCATGGTGGCTACTACGTGGAGCATGACGAAGCTGTTGACGAGTAGATAGCGGACCCGGGCAGGATCCGAGACTACGTGGATGGGCTCCGTTTTCCTTTCATTGCCGGCCTCTTAGGCCTATTTGGTTTTGTCTGTACTCAGACCTTTTGAATGCTTCCGCTGTGTTGTAATGATGTTATGTTGGGACATGTGTCCTCTGAATGATTGTATTTGCTATCTCTGCTCTAGTGAGAGCCATTTGCAACTTATTTCCATCTTTCGTGTCTTAGAGCTATGTTGTGCTATCATTTTGTTCAACGCCGTTGACGTACCATGTGTGTATGGTATGAAGTACGTCAATGGTAGTATCCTGATCTCTATGGGATAGTTTACATCGACGATGGATAGTAGAGATTGGTTGTCACACTTAGGTGTTGGCCTACTCGTAAGAGGATGCGGGTGCAGATAAGCCCCGTAATCCAATCTTCTACTATTCAGTTCGGCCCGGTGAGTATCCTCTAGAAGTCAGGGTGTGACAAATGGTATCAGAGCCTGTCTGCCCGTAGGATCCCTTTTACTGGTCGCAGTTGAGTCTAGAAACTATTTGGTAGCTATATAGGAAAAATGAAACGTGAGAGTAGGAATTCTGCCATTTTATTTCTTTCCCCACCCACCCTCCCTTTTCTGGTAAGGAAGTGCAACGTTGTTTTCTCTCCTCATCTAAACTTTCAAGTTAGGATTTCACGTATCCTGGTTTCTCTAGGATGGTTATATCTACTAGACCATAGGAATGGAGGTGCTTGTGACATGATTTATCATGTTGCCTACTCACGATTGAGAACGGAGGCGTGTAAGCCCCGGAAGCAGATCCTCTATTCCTTAAGCAGTAGATATTGATCCTTAGAAGCCTGGATGGGTTTTCTCCGTAGTACCTCAGGTGTTTGTGGTCTCCTGTTTCCCAGTTGTTGCTTCGATATCGTCCTTCACAAATCTTCTCTTCCGTTGTAACAACTTATCTGTTAATCCGTTGTTAACCTCCATCCTTGTTCTATGCTGTCGACTTACCGTCTGAAGTAATCCTTTTAAGCACTTATATTGGATTTTGTTATCCGGTTAGTGTGTTAACCTTGGTATCCTCTTCAGGATGGAAAGTGGTGACGAAGAACCCACACTGCCACCTGAGATGGGGAAAGTGCTGTCTCAGATGACACAAGTTATAAAGCAGATGCAGCAGAACCAAGACCTTGGGAGTAATGGCAACACCCGTGTGTCTATTCGGGATTTCCTTGAGCTCAATCCGCGCACGTTTGATACCTCCTCCGAGCCATTGGATGCTGATGACTGGCTCCGTGAAATGAACCGTACTCTTATGGTAGCTCATGTGGCTGACGAGGACCGTGTTCCTTACGTGACCTACCTTCTCCGTGGGCAATCCATGTCTTGGTGGGAGAATTTCCAAGAAATGAGAGGTCCTAGTGTGGCAATCACATGGGAGGATTTCAAGCAAGCCTTCGTGCGCCATCACATTCCCGATGGGCTCATGGAGAGAATGCGTGAGGAATTCTATTCTTTCACACAAGGCAGTTTGGACGTTCTCGAATACCAAAGAGAGTTCAATCGTCTGGCTCGCTACACCGGAGATGAAATCTCCACGGAAGCGAGAAAGATGGCAAAGTTCCGCATGGGTCTCAACCCGGAACTCAAGTATGCTCTCACCAACGTCAAGGCCAAGAATTTTGAGGACCTCATCAACATCGCTCTAAATGAAGAGCATGGGCGCAAGTTGGTTGAGGAATCTCGTAAGCACTCTCGTGAACAGGCTAATCTCTCAAAAGCTATCATGCCTCCACAAAAACGGAGAGTTTGGGTTCCATATACCACTCCAACACCGCCCATCTGCTTGCCAAGCCCGGCAGGATTTCTTGCCCTCCCTCCCACCCCAGTGGTATCTTCAGGAGGTGCTCCATCTCAGCCAAGTCCAACAACTCCTCGTTCTGCTAGTACATGCTTCAAGTGCGGTCTATCAGGACACTACTCTTACAAGTGCCCGCAGAACAAGCTACCATCACTACCTACCTCTAATGTCAATCATGTGATGGTACACACTTCTTCGCCTAGGCCCCGCAACAGGAACAAGTCTGTCTTGAGAACTGTGAGGGTGAACCATGTCAAGGCCCAGGGAGCAGAAGAATCTCCAGAGGTTGTAATGGGCACACTTCTTGTGAACTCGTTTCGTGCTAAAGTCTTGTTCGATTCTGGTGCTTCACACTCTTTCATCTCTCAATGCTTTGCAAACAACAGTGAAATCAACTTCGAACAGTTGTCTATCCCTCTCCTAGTGAAATCACCGGGATCTAGCTTGCAAAGCAATAAAGTTAGCCAGAACATCGAGATCACAATTGGAAACCTTCCATTCTAGGCATCTTTGATAGCTCTCCACTCTTCAGATATTGATGTCATTCTTGGGATGGATTGGCTGGTAGCCAACAAAGCAGTCATTGATTGTCCTGCTAAGTCTGTCAAAATCACACACCCTTCTGGCCAGATAGTCTACTTCCATGCTGAAAATCCAGTTGTTCAACTCTACACTCTCAATGCAAATCCTCTACCATCTATTGAAACTATTCCGGTGGTTTGTGACTTCCCCGATGTCTTTCCAGAAGAATTGCCAGGAATGCCTCCTGACAGAGCTGTTGAGTTCGTCATCGAACTTGAACCAGGTACTGCTCCAATCTCTAAGCATCCATACAAGATAGCTCCTCCTGAACTGAAGTTGTTGAAGGAGAAAATCGATATGTACATGGAGAAAGGTTACATTCAACCTAGTTCCTCGGCTTGGGGTTGCCCAACACTGTTCGTTGCAAAGAAGGATCAAACAAAGAGACTCGTTGTTGACTATCGTCCTCTTAACGAGAAAACCATCAAAAACAAGTATCCAATTCCTCGTATCGATGATCTTTTTGATCAACTTGCTGGAGCCTCAATATTCTCCAAGTTGGACTTGAGAATGGGTTACCATCAAATAAAGATCAGAAAGGAAGATATTCCAAAGACAGCTTTCACCACTCGCTACGGTCTATATGAATACACCGTCATGTCCTTTGGTCTCACCAATGCACCGGCGACCTTCTCTCGACTCATGAATTCTGTCTTCCATGAATACCTCGACAAGTTCGTTGTGGTATATCTTGATGACATTCTTGTATACTCAAAATCCGAGGAAGAGCATGAAGAACATCTTCGTCTCACTCTCATGAAACTTCGCGAGCATCGTCTTTATGCCAAGTTCTCCAAATGTGAGTTCTGGATTTCAGAAGTTACTTATCTTGGTCATGTCATCTCTGCCAAGGGCATAGCCATTGATCCAGAAAAGGTTAAGGCAATTGTTGATTGGAAACCTCCTAAGACGGTGAAGCAAGTAAGAAGTTTTCTTGGCTTAGCTAGCTATTGCCGTCGTTTCGTCCAAAACTTCTCCAAGATTGCCAAACCTCTCACTGATCTCACAAAGAAGGACAAGAAGTTCGTTTGGTCTCCACAATGTGATGAAAGTTTCAATCTCCTGAAGACTAAACTCACTTCTACACCAGTTCTGGTTGGCCCAGATACTACCAAAACTTTCCAGATATTCTGTGATGCTTCTCTCCAAGGTCTAGGAGCAGTTCTTATGCAAGAACGTCAAGTTGTGGCTTATGCTTCACGTCAGTTGAACGCACATGAGCTCAATTATCCCACTCATGATCTAGAACTTGCAGCAGTTGTGTTTGCCCTTAAGAAATGGAGACAATACTTGTTGGGTAATCGCACTGAAATCTTTTCCGATCATAAGAGTCTGAAATACATCTTCACTCAACCAGATCTAAACCTCAGGCAAAGGAGATGGATTGAAAAGGTCAAAGACTTCGATCTTACCATTTCTTACACTCCAGGCAAGGCTAATGTTATGGCCGATGCTCTCAGTCGCAAGTCGTATTGCAATAATCTCATGATCATGGAAAGCCAACCTCCACTTCATGAAGAATTCCAGAAGCTGAACCTTGGTCTTGTTCCTCAAGGTTATCTTGCGAACTTGACAGCCAGTCCAACTCTCGAGGATAAGATTCGTTCTGAACAACTTCGTGATGCTGAGATCAAGAAGATCGCAAATAACATCAAAGCAGGCAATGTGAAGTATGAGTGCTTCTCAATTGATGACAAGGGAACTGTGTTCTTCGAAGGACGCATTGCAGTTCCTCAAATTCAAAGTCTCAAAGATGTTATTCTTAAGGAGGCTCATGAAACTCCTCTCTCCATACACCCTGGAAGTACAAAGATGTACCAGGATCTCAAGACACTCTATTGGTGGTCTGGCATGAAACGTGAAATTGCTCAATACGTTTCTGAATGCGACATTTGTCAACGTGTCAAGGCAGTTCATCAGAAAACAGCCGGTCTTCTCCAACCTCTAAAAATCCCTGAGTGGAAGTGGGACACGATTGAAATGGACTTCGTCACTGGTTTTCCAAAGTCCAAGAGGGGCAACGATGCAATCTTCGTTGTCATTGATCGTCTCACTAAAGTAGCTCACTTCTTTCCTGTCAAAGAAACAATCTCAGCTAGCCAGTTAGCAGAGCTCTACACAACAAAGATTGTTCCTCTTCATGGTGTTCCTTTGGAAATAAGCTCAGACCGTGGAAGCATATTCACTTCTCATTTCTGGAAGAGTTTTTAAGAAGCATTGGGCACCAAACTTCTGTTCAGCACAGCTTATCATCCTCAGTCTCAAGGGCAAGTCGAAAGAGTCAATCAGATTCTCGAGGATATGCTCAGAGCATGTGGTCTCTCCTTTGGCATGAAATGGGAAGAATGTCTTCCATATGTTGAATTCTCCTACAACAACAGCTTCCAGGCAAGCCTAGGCATGGCACCATTTGAAGCTCTCTATGGCCGCAGATGCAGGAGTCCAATCAATTGGTCTGGAGCTGGTGAACGTTCACTCTTAGGCCCTGACATTGTTAAGGAAGTCGAAGAGAAAGTTCGCATCATTCGTGACAATCTCAAGGTTGCTTAGTCTCGTCAGAAAAGCTACTATGACAGCAAACACAGGGATATGATCTATGCACCTGGTGACAAAGCATATCTCCGTGTAACTCCCCTCAGAGGCACGCATCATTTTGGTGTCAAAGGAAAGCTAGCACCGAGATACATTGGTCCTTTCAACATTCTCTCAAGGCGTGCGGAAAATGCCTATCGTCTTGAACTTCCAGAAAAACTATCCAAGGTGCACGATGTGTTTCACGTGTCACAGCTCAAGAAGTGCTTCAAAGATCCATATCGTGCAGTTGATCATGATTCCATTGAACTGCAAGAAGATCTCTCTTATGAGGAGCACCCTGTTCGAATTCTCGATGAGACCGAGCGTAATACTCGCAACAAGAGCACCAAGTTCTTGAAAGTGCAGTGGTCGCATCATTCCGATAAAGAGGCAACGTGGGAGACCGAAGAGGATCTTCGCAAGAAGTATCCGGACCTTTTCTCTTCTCAGTAGGAATCTCGGGGCGCGATTCCTTCAAGGGGGGGGGGGGGGCGTTTTGTAACATCCCAAGTATGAAAATCTCCCCTAGAATGACTTCTTTTGTTAAATTATTGTTTTGCATCATGTCATCATAGTCATTGCTTTTTGTTTGCATTTGTTTTGTATTTGATTTTCATTTGTTTCCATTTGTTTTCTATATGAATTCCAAACAAAAATTCAAGTTATTGTTCATACTTGTTATGTTACATGTTTCAAATAAAAACTATAAAACAAACAAATAAATTGTTCCACTAAACTTGGAATCAAAAACTTTAATTTTGGCTTAAGTTTAATTTATTCTTTTGATACCAAAAAATTGCTCAACTCATTTAATTTCCAAACAACAACATAAATTAAATTTATTTGGGAAACAAAATGTTGCACATTGCTGTTTTTTATAATAAGTAACTCAATACAATTATCCCTAAAATTTTTCTAACCACTAAACCTCTCCTTTTCTCCCTAATTCCTTTTCAGCAAAAAAAAGTAATAAGAAGAAAAGGATAAAAAGAAAAGAGAGGGGGAATAGGGCAGCCAGCCCATTTGGGCCAGCCCAACTTCCCCTGGCCTGCTACCCCCTCGCTCACCCCTAACCTCTGTACGGCAGGCAATCGAGCCTGTCCACGTTAGCAAGTTGCAGAGAAGGATGGCCACGAACTCCCCCCTCCTCCCTTTTAGCTGAGCTCGAGCCCCCTCCTCTGTGCCCTAACCTCTCCTTCCTCCTTCTCCCTCGAGCGCCGTCTTCCTCCTCTCTTTCTCTCTCTCTGCACCCTGCCCTCTTCTCTGTTCTGAACCGAGTCCACCGAAAACCTCCACCGCCGCCTTCCTCTCCGGCTCGTCGCCGCCGCCACGGTGCTCCACCGGCCGTGTTAGGGCCGGGAACAGAACCGCCAAGTCTCCCTCTTCCTCGCAGTCCCCTCCGTTTCCCCCGAGGGTCACCGAATCGCCGCCGCCATCTCCGACTTCGCCACCGCTGCATCCCCTCACTGTGAGCTCCTCCCCCCTCGTTTCCTTCGCCCCCCTCTTCCCCTTCCATCCTCTCTGCCCCTCGTGGCCCCACGCACACCGAGCACCCGCAAGCACGCACGCCCACTCGCGCCGCGGCAGCGCAGCAGCGAGCCACCGGGAGCAGATCGCCGGCGGGCTCTGTCGCTCGCTTTCAGAGACCTGAACCTGTAGAAAAAATACAGTTAGCAGCGATAACTGAATGTTAACCTCCCTCGCTACGCTTCCCTGACAAGATCTCGCAGAGCACCCCACTGGCAGTGCACCCGTGCGCGCAAGCGTGAGCACGCGGGTTCGAGCCCCGCGGGAGGCAATTTTGCCTCCCCTTTTTTCCCTTCCACGCGCGTGAGCTGGGCCCCGCGCGTCAGTGGCCCTGCAGGCCACGTCGACTCCCAGCCCTGCCACCTAAGCGCCACGCAGGCCCTGGCCCACTGGCAGTGGCCTGTGTAGGTCACTGCGCGGTGCAATTATTTTCTTTCTGCCCATTTTCTTTTAAATCAGTCCAATTTATTACAGATTAGTCCCTAGGTGCAAAATACAAATAACTTTTAAATGCCAACTCCAAATAATACAAGTAAAATATGCTTTCTGAACCAAATTTAATTCTCTACCTATTTAAATCGATTGTTTCCTGTTTTGAGCATTGCAAATGTTTTCAAATTCCAAATTCAAACAATTCTTTTCACATTTGCTTAATTCCATAACTAATTCAATAATAATCCAAATAACACAAATAAAATATGTTTTCCATGTCAAATTAAACCACCTTTTCAAATATAAAATTTGTTTCATGTTTTGAATAATTAAAATTGCTTAAATAATTTAAACCTTGTTTAATCCATTTAAAATTGCTAAATTCATAACTTGCTCAAATTAAATTATTTTTGAACATATAAAATATGTTTTCAAACCAGAAAAGTATAAACTTTTCAAATATGAATTTGAAATTATGTTTTGAACAAATAAAAATTCAAATAAATTCATACTTGAATTAAATTCAATTAAATCTTGTTTAAACTTGTTTAATTCATAAGTAATTCATTCTAATTACTTTTTCCACAAATAAGACATGTACTCCAACTAAAATTTGGTGTTCTATCCAAATATGTACTTTGTTATCTGTTTGAACAATTAAAATTGGTGAAAACAACAAATGCTTGTGTAACACCTTTAAGGAACCAAAATTCCATAACTTAATAAATAAATTTCCAAACTTGGTAAACCTTATTTCAAATTGCTTCTATTGTTGTTTTCTTTCTGTTTTCTTCATGCATGCATCATGCTAATTCACTTACACATGATGATTAGTTGTAGAACAATTATTTCAACCTTAATTCATGGGCTTTCCATATGCAATCCAAATTGCATATGGGTCCATTTAAACATGTTATCTTGTCAACTAGTTTATTCTGATGCATCAATTAAATTGACATGCATCATCCCATGATTGTGCATTATGCCATGTTATTGATTGTTTGTTTCTCTGCGTTGTTTGTTTGCTTTTTCTCGATTAGACGACGACGTTGAGACAGACGATACTTACGACACCCCTTCTGAGGATCTAGCTCAGTACCAGGCTGCTGAGCTTGCAGGCAAGTATTCACTCACATGAACCATCGTGTTCCTTTCAACATTGGATACCGATACTTTCCGTTGTCTATTCTGCTAGCCCTATGTATCGTTGCTTGTGTTCCGAACCTATCACATGTATCCTTAAACCCTGATATTGCCTCACCTCCACACCTATAACCCGTTGCTTGTTGCCCGTGTCTTACTAGCATGCTTAGGGTTGGTTTTGCTCGAGTCTGCTGTCAGTTACTTTCTGTTATCATATTCTATTATGTTCTGGGGCTCGATGTTAAACAATCAACCTGATAATGTTTGGGTAATAATAATTTGATGATAAGGCACCGGCAGGAGGCCCGGCGTGGTTTTGAGGCCTGCTAGTGTCGACCCTAATTAGGAAAAGGGTCTTGTCTACTGATCCATGATGAGCGTGCTCACCGCATCCGGGTGGTGGTATGGAACCCCCCTCGACTTTGATCTGATCCGTAGTTTGTCCGAAGAGCCACACTTAGTTCGGGTGTTCCATTTGGCTCATACGCATGAATGGGTCGCTCCCATGGTTACTGATGATGATGATGACACACACATATAGGGAGAGGCCTGTATTGCCGGGGTGTTGCGTCCTGCGGGAGTTTTGCACACTTGCGCTGAGTATTCGGCTGCGTGGCTGTGACCTTATAGCTCCGTGGCTCCTAGGACAGGCTGTAGAGATGGTTCGAGTCGTGTCAAGCCAACCTGAGTTTTAGTTGGTGGCTTGAGTGTGTACGGGTACTGGAGCACACCCTGCAGGGATGAATCTTCTCGAGAAGCCGTGTCGTCCGCGGTTATGTGACGACTTGGTGAAAGTACTGGCTAACAAGTACTCAGACAACTTACACCTAACTATAATAACTTGCCTAGTAAAATAGATTACTTCCACCATAAGAATGATGTCACCCTAATCAACAGTGTGAGTTATCCTCGGGTTGCTTCTTTGGATAAGGGGCGAGATCCAGGATGGGTTTGATTGGGAGTTAGTTATAGTTGGTTACGATATGCTATCTTACCTTCTTTCTGGTAGCCGGAAGTTGTAGCAAGTCTCTGTAGTTGGTTAGAGCAGCCCGCTGCAGCATCTTTTATATCACCCTTTCTTCCGTTGAACCCAAAGCATCTGTGCTTGGTGTTGACGGGTTACACTTGGGTGAACTGTGAGTCTTGCTTGCCAGTACGTTGATGTACTGACCCCTTTGGGGCTGTGGTTTCCGCAGACTACGTTTCCGAGGATCTCCATGGTGGCTACTACGTGGAGCATGACGAAGCTGTTGACGAGTAGATAGCGGACCCGGGCAGGATCCGAGACTACGTGGATGGGCTCCGTTTTCCTTTCATTGCCGGCCTCTTAGGACTATTTGGTTTTGTCTGTACTCAGACCTTTTGAATGCTTCCGTTGTGTTGTAATGATGTTATGTTGGGACATGTGTCCTCTGAATGATTGTATTTGCTATCTCTGCTCTAGTGAGAGCCATTTGCAATTTATTTCCATCTTTCGTGTCTTAGAGATATGTTGTGCTATCATTTTGTTCAACGCCGTTGACGTACCATGTGTGTATGGTATGAAGTACGTCAATGGTAGTATCCTGATCTCTATGGGATAGTTTACATCGACGATGGATAGTAGAGATTGGTTGTCACGCTTAGGTGTTGGCCTACTCGTAAGAGGATGCGGGTGCAGATAAGCCCCGTAATCCAATCTTCTACTATTCAGTTCGGCCCGGTGAGTATCCTCTAGAAGTCAGGGTGCGACACCGGGTTTTCGAGACCTAGGGCAGTGTTCGATGAATTTTTGTACCAAAATTCATTAAACTTGAAAATAAGCATAGTTCCTTTCCATGTCGTGTGGGTCCCACGCGATGCAAAATGTTTACGAAATATCAATATAAGATATTCGGCTCATTTTATAGGATTCGTCATGCACATCGCGATGGTGAAAACGGATTAAAATTGCGATTCACCGTTTGAGAAATATGATCTCGAGACGTTTTGATTCGGACATGTACAAAGCTAGCAAGCTTTCAATTCATTGGCTCAATGTGCCGTGCCGTGGATATTCCCATGCTTTGTCTCGGGTATTGCTTTTGGTCAATGACATGTGGGTCCCATGAGCTACAAAATATTTATGAAAAGAATATATATACAATATTGGACTCATTTTGTAGAGTTCATTGTCCACGTCGTAATGGTACAAATAGATCACAATTTTGATAAGTTATTTGTGAAATACGGATTTAAGAAACATGGCTATGGAAGAGAGCTAGCTAGCTACTCAGGATTTTGATCGATCGACTGCAAGCAATAAAAAAAGAAACAGCTAGTTGATTGCATGCCTCTAGTACGACCATGTCAGGTGGGTCCCATGAGATATAAATTTCTTTTATGAAATACATATATGTGATATTGGACTCATTTTGTAGAGTTCCTCATGTACATCACGATGGTACAAACAGATCATATTTTTGATGATTTGTTTAGGAAATATAAGTATTTGAGACATGTATATGGAAGTAAGCTAGCTATCTTTTTTGTAACACCCGGGGTTTTCCAATTAGAATTGCTTGTTGTTTTTCTTTTGATAGTTGGGTTTCAATTCAATCAACAACATGTTAATGTTTTGGGTAATAATAATTTGATGATAAGGCACCGGCAGGAGGCCCGGCGTGGTTTTGAGGCCTGCTAGTGTCGAACTTAATTAGGAAAAGGGTCTTGTCCTCCGATCCATGATGAGCGCACTAACCGCATGTGGGAAGCGAGTATGGGCGCCCCCCGCAACTTTGATTCGATTCGCATCTCGTCCAAATCGCCTCATTTAGTTCGGGTTTTCCATTTGCCGCATGCATATACCCTTGGCGCCAGGGTGGAACTTTTGTAGTCGGCATTTAGGGAGACACGTTCTTAGAGTGCTATGAGGGTCCCCTTTTCTTCGTGGGGCTTGATTAGCCGTGCGCTCAACTGCACGGGGTTCTTTGGGCTTGATGCGAAGAAGAGTTGGGTTGTGTTGAGTACCTCGCTTGGTGGGTTGATCCCCCGTCTGGCGGGTATTCTTACGTGTACGGCCAATTTGGTGCATCCCTGCAGGGTTAAATCTTCTCGAGAAGCCGTGTTGTCCGCGGTTATGGATGACTTGGTGAAAGTGCTGGCTAACAAGTACTCAGACAACTTACACTTAACGATGATAACTTGACTAGTAATATAGATTACCTCCACCATAAAAATGAATGTCACCTTAATCAACCGGGTGAGTTTCCTTGGGTTGCTTCCTTAGTAGAGGGTAACATTGGATGGGTATTGTTTGGTGAGTAGTTGTAGTTGGTTCTGATATGCTATCTTATCCCTTTCTTTTAGCCGGATGTTGTAGCGAGTCTCTGTAGTTAGTTAGTGCAGCCAGCTGCCGCTCCTTTGCAATAATCCCTTCCTTTCCGTTGTACCCAAAGTATTTGTATCTTGTGATGATTGGTTACGCTGGTATCTTGTGAGTATGGGTTATCCACTTGCCAGTACTTAACCGTACTGACCCACGAATCCTTTTTCGTGGCTGCATATTCCACATTGCAGTCAACAGGTTTGAAGTCTGACGACGTTAGCTTGGGAATCCCTCCGGCTTGGCCTGGGCAGGGATTGGACGCCATCGGTTATCTTCAGGACTCTTAGTCCAATTTGTATCTTGTCCGTAGTCGGACACTATGTTGTTTCTTCCGCTGTTATTTGGATCTTTGTATTGTATCAGTTGTATCCTTGGCTCGTTTGAGTCATCTTGTATATATCTTTTCAGTTGTTGTTGCGGAATATTCGTGAACTGTTGTAATGTTATCACAAGTGGCAACCTGGAATCGGTTATTATGTGGATTTTGGCGGGAATGCTGAAATCTGCATAGTGCCCGATCTCGGGGCGTCACAGTTTTTCCAAGCTTTTGTGCATCCATCGATCAATTCCATGCATGCGCCTAGTATGGCAACCTGGCAGAGCACTTGGATTAGCACACACGTTTGTTGGTTACGATGCAGGCCCACGGTACATAGAGCGACAACTGAGTTTCTAGAAGGCTCGCGTAGGCGTATCGAAACGGATTTACTTGGTTCGTTGGTTGCTACAGCCTATGAAGGAAACGCCGACGCGCGTGGGGAGAAAAACATGTATCCGGTTTAAACATCCTGGCGTGAGAGCCAAGATGAAGGCCAGAGGCGCCTTATACATGGCCAGCATATTCCACGCGAGAGGAGATCGCAGAGAGGCACGCAGGAAAGCGCACGCACGTACGCGCACGAAGGCAGAGGCTCGCCTCGTGAACTGCAACCAAAATCCACCACACACCCAAATAGAAATTCCACCCAAAGGGACCAAGAGAGATCTCGTCGCCGCCTTGTTCTCGTACGCGGACGCCGTCTCGGAGCTACAACAAGATGCCGATGATGGGCTGCAAGGGTAAGTTGTAAGATCCGATCGTGAGATTGATTTGGTGTGATGGAAACAACAAGTTTTGAGTATTGTTTTGGGCAAAAATGATCGAACAAGCGTGAAGCAGAATTGATCTAGCATCTCACGGAGTGCATGATCTGATCATCTCCTCATCCGACCATGGCAACGACATGCTCATTAACGTCGCCCATGTGGAAATCTATGAGTATGAAACGACCGCATCATCAACGTCGTTCACGTGGAGCATCCGATCATGGTAGCGACCGCCTCATCACCGTCGGACATGCGGAAGCGACCGTGCATCTTCATCACCATGGAACGACCGCCTCATCAACGTCGTCCATGCGGAATTAATTTTGGATCTACGACCATGACAACGACATGCTCATTAACGTCGCCCATGTGGGAATCTATAACTATGAACGACCGCATCACCAACGTCGTTCACGTGGAGCATCCGATCATGGTAGCGACCGCCTCATCAACGTCGGCCATGCGGAAGCGACCGTGCATCTTCACCACCATGGAACGACCGCCTCATCAACGTCGTCCATGCGGAATTAATTTTGGATCTACGACCATGGCAACGACATGCTCATTAACGTCGCTCATGTGGGAATCTATAACTATGAACGACCGCATCACCAACATCGTTCACGTGGAGCATCCAATCATGGTAGCGACCGCCTCATCAACGTCGGCCATGCGGAAGCGACCGTGCATCTTCACCACCATGGAACGACCGCCTCATGTCGTCCATGCAGAATTAATTTCGGATCTACGACCATGGCAACGACATGCTCATTAACGTCGCCCATGTGGAAATCTATAAGTATGGAACGACCGCATCATCAACGTCGTTCACGTGGAGCATCCGATCATGGTAGCGACCGCCTCGTCAACGTCGGCCATGCGGAAGCGACCGTGCATCTTCATCACCATGGAACGACCACCTCATCAACGTCGTCCATGCGGAATTAATTTCGGATCTACGGCCATGGCAACGACATGCTCATTAACGTCGCCCATGTGAAATCTACGATCATGGCAACGACATGCTCATTAACGTCGCCCATGCGCAATCTACAAAACATGGGGTTGACTGCTTCATCAATGTCGCCCATGTGTAATCTATGCCCATAGTTTTGACCGACTCATCGATGTCGACCGTGTGGAGTAGAGGGAAAGCCTCACAAAAGTTCATCACCCGACTATTTCATCTATGTCGGCGGTATACAACTTTCTTGTTTACAGATGAATTTGTGTTTACAATAAAAGAGTAAAGACATGCTTCATCCATTGTCTAACTCGAATCTACGTCTAGTGTTTACGTGACTATGGTCGGATTCATCATACCCGTTTTATGTCTAGTGCCGACGAGGCTAGACGAAATTATCGCCGAGTGACGACAAGGTTTGATTACTATGTTATTAACACGTCCCAATTTTGGGTGAGATGGACACACTGTTGCTGGGCACCGACGAGGCAAAAGCAACACATACACATGTCCAATCCGATGGAATCAGGGTCTCGGCTGGGCACCGACGAGGCAAAAGCTACCCTTTTCATCTAGTCTCACTCTTGATTGTTCGCGTGGAAATACCATATGTGATTGAATTTTGGCGGAACAAAGCCACTCTCTTTCCCATTATCATCTCGAACGACGACGACTATGACGCAGCTTAATCGGAGGTTTTCCGTAGGCTCGACCTGCGGATGTAATTAACCGGCCGCTTTGCAAAAGCGCCGGGAATCGGCGGACTACACGCAATCTCTTCAGTCAGATCTCCTTAATCATAGTCGTAGGAGGCAAAATAGGCAAATTCCCACAGGAGCATGTACTTGTACTTTGTATTCAATAGAATGATCAATAAAGTTACAGAGTTCCCATATACTGTTGTGTGTTTGCTATATATTTTTTTCTTGTTTTGTTTCCGTCGAGCGAAAGTTCGTCGAACAAAAATGGCATGCCAGGTGGGATCTGATTCTCCTCCCATCTTTGCTGCGCTCCGATCGTCGTCAAATTTTCTCGAGATGAATTCAAGATTTCTCTTCCTGAATTTCCATATGCGTGCTTACAAGTAAGCACCAAAGTATCGTGGGTCATTAGTACCAGGTGATGGACATAAAAAAAAAGCGAAGAAAGGAAGTTCATGCCTCACGTATCATTCTAGTCGTGTCATGTGCTTGCTGAAACAAATGAATGCCTTGACATGCCAGATTCCCTTCTCCAATGATTCTATTCGTCCCAGACTCCCAGTATTTGGCATGCTATGGCGAAATCAAAACTGCATGTGGTCTACGTGAGACATGCATGCATGTATCCTGCTTTTTTCTTACTATGCCGGTCCGGCTGTTCTTAATCGGAAAAGAATTATCATTTCGCTTGAGCTTACATTGATAGCTTAAAATCACACCTTTAAGTTGATCACCGGTATGGACTGATGTGGAACAAAAAAAAAATAGTGCGCGTCGATCGCGGTATATAAAAAGTATCCAAGTCCTGAGCATGCACCAGTAGATTTCTTCCCTTCTATTGAAAAGAGAAATTCTTTCTGAAGTAATAAAGGAGGAGTTTGTCTATTTGGGTTTAGTCGCCAAGCATCCTGTGTTCTGACCAAGATGTTATACATATGTGTAAAATAACTAACGATGGATTGGGGGATGTTTACTTTCTTCTTTGAGGATACATGTTTAAGCCTATGTTTATCTCATATCATACGGCAGTATACTAACACGAAGGATTCCCTTTTGTAGGTGATTCCTTCCCTATTATCACCGTTGAGCAACCCATGAGGCACACCCCGGCTGCCTCTTTCATCCAGTTTGGATCGGTACCTCCCATGGCTATCATCGAGCATGGGGGTAAGGTCTATTATCACCAGACGCAGGGTTTGACATCCACTTGTGTTGTTGAATCAAAGAAGGCCAAAAAGCGTGATGCTGCTAAGGCTAGGGAAGAACGCAAGGCACTTGTCATGAAGGCTAGAGATATGCTGAAAAATAAGCCTACGCTGAGTTCATCTTCCTCTTCTATAGGGAATGAGAAAACTAAGATGTTGGATGATCTCGACATGGCTGCCTACCGCCTGTCTTGGTCAGTACGCGAGGCTCGATTCAGCAAGAATGTCAATGCACTTCGTAACTTTCGTCGAAAGCGTAGTAATTTGAAGAAGCTACACGCTCAGTTGAGCAATGAGAATATGAAACCAGATACGCCTTTTTTTGACGACGATGTTGAGTACCTTGACCCTGTAAGTGAACCTTACATTCTTTCTCCGACTGAGTGGATCACAAGGCCACGTCAGAAGAAAGAGCTAGTCAGGCAAGCAATCATGAATGAGTTTTGGACTCGTACTTTGAAGCGTGTCGCTACCTTCCCAGGTTGTGACCCTTCTATTGGTAATAAGATTAACCACTTCAATCCAGCTGTGTTAGTTTCGGCATGTCACACTACGGCCGGAAACGACACGAGTGGAAACAAGTTTGGTGTACTATCCAATGAGGCCCCAGCGCCTCGCTCTAATGATGTGCAACGTCAGTTGCAGCAGCTCCAAAATCAGTTGAGGATGCTGCAACAGCAAGTTCATGGTCGTGATCCACCTTCGCAATCTGGGGGGACACCAAGGCACCATCCGCCCATGCAATCTCCTCAATTTCCACCCCATAACACCACTGGGCAGAGATTTCAGACTCGTCGCCCCTATCCACAAGCACCCGAGTCATCACTGCAAGGTGAAGCTCGTCGGTCATATCTACAAGCGCCTCAGTCATCTTTCCAAGGTGAAGCCAGACGCAATGTTCCTAGCTATCGTCCACAACATGAACGTGATACTTTGGGGCCTCGTCGGAGATCTCCACCTGGCCCGACTATGCATCAAAGGCAAGTTAACCCGCACTGGAACTCATGGTCGCGCAAAGAGTGGCGACCAATGTCACCGAGAAAGGAGCAGAATACTCATGAACATCATCGTGAGAATAATACAAACATACCACACACAATTGTAAACAGGGGGCAAAATATGCCGCCTCCGGTTCAACGTGTACACCAGCCTGCTGAGGTTGTACCTTCTTTGGTTCCACCAGCAAGGACTAGTCAAATGGCTGCACCTCTCCTGCCAACGCCATCGATTCCACCGAGAGCTACATATCCTATTAGGACAACTCAGCTCAAGCGGGACAAACGGAGGAGAAACCGACGTGCACTTTACCAGGAGCTGCAGGACCTCGTGCTAGGCAATGTACATGTTCGAGTTAGGTCGGATGGACGTGTCCATCCGTTCTATGATAAAATCACTCTGAGACTCTCCCCAACACTGCTACAGGATGAGAGGTATAATTACCTTGTTGAACGCCTTGTGCCAAAACCAAGGCAACAGCTCGATGGAACCGGTGAGAAGTTTGAGGTAGTTCCTAATAATTCTGCAGCGTCTCTTCAAAAGGATGCTCCTGAGAAAGAGCAATTAGTGTCCCCTTGTAAAGGCACTACCGAGGTAATGTCTCAATCCTCGATTAAGCCCATGGAGGTAGACGAGATAAGAAATACTTCGTCGGCCCCTTTACGGGATGTTGGGAAAGAGAATAATGATGTTGTACATGTCACAATGCTAGAGCGAAACACTTCATTGCTAACACACGGCAGTGAACCTGCAAACGATACTATGAACGTGATTCCAAATGGTGGAAGTGATGATGTAAAAGAGAAGGAAAATAATGCCGCAAAGGATACTGTGATATGTGGCACTTTGAGCGAACGTAATGAACATGTTCGCGAGGAAAATTGGGTTCCACCGCCAGTTGAAAAGGAATTATCATATCCCTCTGATGAACAGATCGTCCCAAATCCTAAAGCCTCTTTTTCCAAGCATCTTGGGAAAGTGCGTGATTGGTTCAAGAGCTCTGAACGAGAAAATAGTGATAAGGAAGCGTCGTCCTCATCGGCCGCACCTTGTCTTCCTATTTCAGATGCACCTTCATCACCAATGGAGGAAACACAATATTCTCGTCCTTATGTGTCGCTGTTATCACGACTTCCGCAAGACCCTGTGTTGCTCCAACAATATATAGAGCGTGAAGGGATGGAGACTCGCTTAAAATCCATTGCATCACGAAGAGGGGGAAGTAGCTCTATTCACTCAGAAGAAGAAGAGGGGCATGTAAGGGATGATTCTGACATAGACTCTAACACTTCACTACAGAGACTGTGAGAATCTCCTCGCTATTCCGAGTTGGCACCTTCCATGGTGTCAGAAGAAGAACGCGAACTCGAAGTTGAAAACACCGTGCCCGCACATGTGATCTCGGAAGAGAAAACTAGTACGGAGGAGGGTGGTCCACAGAATGGAAATGAAAACATATTGAACACTGATCTGGCTGCATCAGGGTCTCGTGATCAACGTTTAGAGTTGCAGTTAAACTCTCAAAAACAACAGTTAGATCAACTAACAACAAAGTTTGATCAACTAGTGAAATTCCTTACTGGGTCGGACCGAGGTTTACCTCATGTAGCGGCCGCAAATGTCACGGATCCTCAAATTGAAGAGTTAGAAGCTGCTAGAATGATTGAGGCCGCTAAGCAAGCACCCCAAGTTCTTACGAGTGTTGACGCTCTACCAACTAGTCCCATACCTCAACCAGATATGCTTAGAGATTATCATAGTATCATTGAGGACATGGTTAACAAGAAGGTAAAGCAGATGACTGCGGAACAAGCTCCTCAAAGTTCTGAAAGTGAGCTTGATAAGCCATATGAGTCATGGCATGATCTCGTGGGCTTCCCGGCAGGCTGGCATCCACCCAAGTTCCTTCAATTTGATGGAACAAGAGATGCAAGAGAACATCTAGCCTATTTTGAGGCAACATGTGGAGATACTGCTCGCAATCCTTCACTCCTATTGCGGCAGTTCTCGGGTTCTTTGACAGGCGCTGCCTTCCACTGGTATAGTCGCCTTCCTGTTGGTTCTATTCCTGACTGGAAAAGTATGAAAAATCTATTTCGAGCTCATTTTGTAACAATGAAAAAAGATTTCTCAGTGGTCGAGCTTGCTCAAGTTCGACAAAAACATGATGAAAAGATTGATGACTATATAGTAAGGTTTCGCAATAGCTTTGTGCGACTTGCAAGAGAAATGCACACAGAAGATGCCATTGAAATGTGCGTCCATGGGATGCAACAACATTGGTCTCTTGAGGTGTCCAGACGGGAACCTAAAAGATTCAGTGCACTTAGCTCGGCATTGGCCGCGACTAAGTTGGAGTTTGAAAAATCTCCTCAAATTATGGAGTTGTATAAGAATGCTAGTACACAAGATCATGCCAAGCGTTTCAACTCAACAGCAAAACCAAACATTATGAACAAACCCAAGACACCCAATGAGGTGAATACAACCAGGGTTATGCAAGTAAATCCTGTGCCTATGTTAGGCATGAGAAATGAGCCAGGAGGGGCAAGACAGCGTTACAACCTTCAAGAGCTCCTTAGAAAACAATACATATTCCGAAGAGAAATGATAAAGGGGTTCTTCAATCAAGTGATTGCACACAACCACTTGAACTTGCCTGATCCAAAGCGTCCCGATCAAGTTAACATGAAGGATAACCATTTATATTGTCCATACCATCAATATGTTGGTCATGTCATTGAGGATTGTGTTGCCTTTAAGGAATGGCTCCAACGAACCATCGATGAAAAGAGACTTCAAATACAACCCGATGCTAGAAACCCAAACTATCATGCTGTAAATATGGTGACCGTAGAGAATGGTCCTATGTGTAAACAACGAAAGGAGACATGGGTGCCGTTGTACCAAGTCGAGGAAAAGCTATCGAACCTAAGAGTAAGAAACACGACTCTTAGAGCTGGCGATAGAGCTACAACACATGAGGCCAAGCCATATAGGCCTTCCCTTAGAAGATCACATGAACAAGGAACGCCTTTCCTGGCTCCTTACTACCACAATCCAAAGCCTCCTAGATGGTACAACCCAGGCCAGCGCCGCATGCCACCGAGGTTTGTGCCAAGGTTTGAGGGAGATGAGTCATACCCTCGACCAAGGATACTTCCCACTTTGGAGCAGTTCATGCCTCGCACTTGGAGGAAAATATCTAGTTCTACGGGAGAGAAGACGGAGGAAGATACCCCACAGCCTTCACCAAGCAAAGCTACATGCAATGTCATACTTGACTATTCTTCAGATACTAGCGTCTCTTCTAACGATGCAGTAACACCACATGAAAGAGAGGCTCTACATGCAGAAAGTGCATCGCATGAGTCTCAATTTGAAGTGAATATGAACCTTCGAGGAGGAAAGGTTCTGCAAGAGCTTCATAAAATCCCACCCAAGAAAGTTGCAAGAGAAAAGATAGATGATCCGAAAGAGGTTGTCGCTGAAAAGCGTGATGTCTTGGAAGGTCCCGCTGAGGGTGATGGGGCATCTCCAAGCATAGACTATAACATAGTGGCACACTTGAAACGCATACCAGCACTTTTAAGTGTATATGATGCGTTGATGTTGGTACCTGAACTTCGGCAAGCTCTTATTCAGGCGTTAGAAGACCCAAAACGCTATGAAGTAACAATGGCAAAGCATAATATAACATGCAACTTTTTGAGTTTAAATCAGATTACCTTCGCGGAGGAAGATAAAGTGATCATAGATGATAATCATAATCGCCCGCTTTACATAGAAGGAAACATTGGAAATGCTCACTTGAGACGCATCCTCATTGACCCTGGTTCTGCGGTCAATATCTTACCTATCCGAAGCTTAACCCGTGCTGGATTCACGTTGGATGACTTGGAGCCAACTGAAGTTGTCATATGTGGCTTCTATAATCAAGGAAGGTCGGCTTTAGGCTCTATTACCGTGAAAATTCAGATGTCGTCATTCAGCTTTAAGGTACGCTTCTTTGGTATAGAAGCCAAGACCTCATATTCGGCATTGTTGGGTAGACCTTGGATACACAAGTATCAAGTAGTCCCCTCTACGCTGCACCAATGCCTAAAATTTGTGGATGGAAGTGGGGAGCAACACCGCATAGCTGGAAATGCAAACCCATACACCATCCAAGAAGCACATCATGCTGATGCAAAATATTACTTCCCGAGCGAAGAGCCACAAACTCAACAAGGACGGGTGACGCCTCCTGCAGATGTACTTGTCACACCCAAAGCTGCATCGACAATAGGAACCGGGTCCTTAGGCAGCAAATACTCCTTCCAAAAAGTCCAAGGCAGAGGTCGCGGGAGAGGACGAACCTCTATGGCAATGCCTCGCAATAATGGGCGCTCTCATTTTGGCAATGCGGACTTCCTCTCTGCTACACTACAAACACCGCCACTCTTGTCGAGTGTGGAAGCTCCTACTAAAGCTCCACTCGTATTGAGGTATGTCTCCGAGCCTTCTAATGTTCAGGGTCTTACAAATAAAGAGACTTTCGCCCTCTTATCAATGTCTCCGCCTGACTCTATATCTAATACAAGTTCTGTATGTGCAGGAGTTCCTAAACTCGTTAACAACACGGGCAAAGCACCCTCCCCCATTGTGCTACAATTGCCCACAGCTGAAGGCTCAACGCCATCGAAGGGGACGGTGAAGAAAAGAGTTGAGGAGATAGAGAAATCAAGGGGAGCTATACTTAAACAGCCCCCGTCCATGTATGTATCAGTGACACTGCCATTGGAGGTTCGTTTGGTCCCAGGACAACACAGAGGTTGTGACCCTACCCTCTTTTATAAGGTACCACGGTCACAACCTTGTGACTTTATACTTAATCTTTCTCCCTCTTGTTTTGGCATTGATGTAGTTTCGACTACTATGAAAGCAGAACCTAGAATGGTTCGCCTATTGGAAAAGGCAGGAATTAAACTCCAAACAAATTTCAGGTTGCCGTCGCCACCCGCTATTTGCGAGGAGTGGTGGGAACAAGCCGAGAAACTTGTTAAGAGCAAGAAGAAGACACAACCAAAGTACGGTTTAGGCTATATCCATGTTGAATCCTGTGAAAACAAGGATGAAGAGTATGACATTGTGCAACATTTTACATGCCATATGACTTATGTATACGATTCTCAAGATAATGAAAAGAAAGAACCAACATCTCACATGGATGATGGTACATACATCTATCAAACCTCACACCAACTTCGTTCTCTTAATGTTTCTCTGAATGCACGTGGTTGAATACGAAATGAAAATTACCTTCTATCTCAGGTTCACAGAGCATTGACAATCAATCAAGGAGAGGTACTCGATGCTGCTCCAGCCCCACTTCAGTTTGAAGACGGTGGACAATGCACTATTGACGAGCTCGTCGAGATTAATTTGGGTACGGAGGATGACCCGCGCCCTACTTTCGTCAGTTCCTCTCTCACACTGCAAGAACGTGAAAGTTACCGAGAATTCCTGATAGAATTCCGAGACTGCTTCGCATGGTCGTATAAAGAAATGCCAGGGCTTGACCCCCAGGTCGCCACTCACAAGCTAGCAATTGATCCTCAGTTCAGGCCAGTGAAGCAGCTACCACGCCGCTTTCGCCCAGAGCTGCAAGATAGTATTATCGCCGAGGTGGACAAGCTCATCACCGCCAGCTTCATCAAAGAGGTACAATATGCTCGTTGGCTAGCAAACATCGTCCCCGTAGAGAAGAAGAATGGGAGTATACGTATATGTGTCGACTTTCGCGACCTAAACCGTGCTTGCCCTAAAGATGATTTTCCTATACCCATCACTGAGATGGTTATTGATGCTACTACAGGTTATGGTGCCTTATCCTTCATGGATGGATCATCCGGCTATAATCAAATTAAGATGGATGAACATGATGCAATTGACACCGCCTTCCGAACGCCCAAGGGAAATTTCTATTATACTGTAATGCCTTTTGGACTAAAGAATGCCGGTGCAACATATCAACGAGCCATGACCACTGTTTTGGATGACCTCATTCATGACTCTGTGGAATGTTATGTTGATGACATGGTTGTAAAAACTAGGGATCGCCTGCATCATCAAGATGACCTACGTGTTGTTTTTAATCGTTTGAGGAAGCATCAACTTAAGATGAATCCTCTTAAATGTGCCTTTGTTGTGCAATCTGGTCTATTTTTAGGTTTCATTGTACACCACCGTGGCATTGAGATCTCGCCAAAGAACATCAAAGCAGTACAAGACATGCCGCCACCTAAGAACTTGAAAGAGTTAAAGTCTTTACAAGGTCATTTGGCGTATATACGACGCTTCATATCTAATCTCTCAGGACGTACCCAGCCCTTCACGAGATTAATGAGAAAAGGAGTTCCCTTTGAATGGGATGAACAATGCCAAAATGCGCTTGAAAGTATTAAGCGATATTTACTAAACCCTCCTGTTCTAGCTGCCCCAATTAAAGGGCGGCCACTTATTCTTTATATTGATGCACAACCGTCTTCAGTTGGTGCACTTTTAGCTCAACACAATGATGAGGGAAAAGAAGTGGCTTGCTACTACTTAAGTCGTACCATGGCTGGTGCTGAGCATAATTACTCTCCCATAGAGAAGTTGTGCCTAACACTCATTTTTTCTCTAAAGAAGTTAAGGCATTATATGTTAGCACATCAAATACAAGTTATAGCACGTGCTGACCCCATAAAGTATGTGCTAAATCAACCTGTTCTCATGGGACGCCTTGGTAAATGGGCTGTAGCCATGATGGAATTTGATATTACTTATGTCCCACAAAAGGCAGTTAAAGGCCAAGCATTGGCCGATTTTCTTGCAGCACATCCTTTACCCGATGACTCCCCATTGGTCGTTGAATTGCCTGATGAGGAGGTTTTTACGATTGACATCGAGTCTCAATGGGACTATATTTTGACGGAGCCTCTCGTACAGATGTGGATCCCGATGGTGGAGTAAAACGACGTGCAGGTGCAGGTTTGGTATTTAAAACCCCTCAAGGGGGAACCATACACCACGCCCGGATCCGGATCTGCACCGATGGCGCTCGAGCCCGTCTCTGACTTGGATCTCGAGGGGCCCGCATCCACCCGCGCCAACTGGGAAGGATCTGACGTGACCGCCAGCAACACGCAATGGCTGGTGAACACCCGCCGGGTAGCGCCGGGTGTAATCTGCAGGCCAGCCGGCCGCGAGTTGGAGCCGCAACCTGAGCCCGGTGAGTACGTAGTTTTCTTTAGCTATTCAAACGTGGTTTTGGCCTCCCCATATCCAAATTCATGCAACGATTTCTTTGCCATTTCGGCTTGCAACCGCACCACCTTCCGGCGAATACCATCGCCATGCTATCGACCTTCGTAACCTTCTGTGAAGTCTATCTCGGCGTCTATCCCACGGTAGATATCTGGGCCAAATACTTCCATTTTCGCCAACAAGTCCTCCCCAACAAAGCCAATCCGGACGCACCCAAAGTCACGACTCAAACCGGCGCAGCCATGATTGTCTGCCAGACTCCCTGCGCTTACCCCCGGGTTCTGGGGTTGGACACGTGCCGGAAATGGCAAAGGGGGTTTCTGTACGTAAAGAACGCCAGCCCGAAGGAGGGTGCACCGCCGGTTGATCTCATCAAGTTGCCCCCTTCCAAAATGTTCCTCCAACTGCCATGAGGAACTAGGGGTACAACCCTAAGAAAATCGTCCCGGATGCCAACCACGCGGATAACATATTGAAGCAACTGATCGAGCTGGGACTCCGACAAGACAACCTGATTGCCACTTGGGTGAGCCGCCGAGTTCTCCCTCTCCAACTCAGAGCACACAAGATGTGCTTTATGGGAGGGCCCCGCGACTGCATGCGCACCACCACCTTCGAGCTCAGCAAGGAGGAGGTGGCCATCTGGGCTCGCTCCATCACCAAGGACACCCTCTCGGACACTTGGGATTATGGTTTTGCGCCATACAACCGAGATCGGCCAGCCCCCCAAGTAAGTTTTCTTCATCCTGCCGAGTTGCTCCCAGATTGGTATCTTCCAAACGCACTTAGTTGATTTTGTTTTCTGCTTTTCATACATTGCCTAGTAGGATTTATCCCGGCCTCTCCTGAGTACACTTAGCCTTTTATGCTTCATGATTCGCATGATGTACCAAGTAGAGTCTCACCCCGGTTTCTCCTGAGTAGAGTTAGCTTTTTATGCTTCATGATTCGCATCCTGTACCGAGTAGAGTCTCAACCCGGTTCTCCTGAGTATACTTTAATTCCTTATGCTTTGCGTTTGCATCTACAGCACATTCCTCGCCAGAAACAGGAAGACAAGGCGCTCCTGGAGCAGAACTGGCAACCGGACCGGACAGAGGACAATGAGGAGCAGTTCGACGTCCAGGGCATGCTCTGCATCCCGCTCGCCACTCTCCCATGCCAAGACGGTAAGTACCGAGTCCCAACGTCAATCCGGGACTGGTCCGAGGATGATGAAGGTGACCGAGACCACCATTGCATGTTCTCTGATGATTTTCGGCTTCTTTTCGGGTCATTGTTATATTTTCTCTTCTTGCTTCTAGACGACATGGAAGAGGAACCGATTGATGCGGTGCCTGTGTCCATCGCTGCCCCTCCGGGGTGAGGAAGCGATTCGGCAGCGGTGCCGCCGAGCCCCCCGCTACCAAGAGGCAGAAGAGGGCCGCAAAGCGAGGCAAGGCCACTTATTCACGTAATAAAAGGCCACATCGACCAACTGAGGACGGGTAAGCTTTTCCCGAGATGCTCAATGCCCGCGTTTTCTTGCCTTTTCCAATCTGGATGCTTTGTGTTTGCATTTTGCTTATTCCTCTGCTTCTTATTTCTTCTCTTTAGGGACACACTAGACTTCGATGCCCCTAAGGCACCCCCAAGGACGAGTAGCCCTCGCAATGTTGTGGACCTCGACCCCGAGGACACAGAGACCCACACTGAGGAGAGGGTCGAGATGCCCCCTCCAGACCGAGAACACCAAGATCTCGGCGCTGACAACACCGGCGCCGAGATGGATACTGAAAGGACTTCGGAGCAGCCGGAGTCCACTCCTGAGCAGCAACCCCAACAGTAGCCACCAGAGCCAACAACCAAACAACAGAAACAACCACCAGAAGAGCAGCACCAAACAAGATGCCGAGCCGGCTGAGCAGCAGCAGCCCCAGCAACAACCACAACCTGCGCAGCAGCAGGTTCCTCCAGCAGCAGCAGGAGCCAGGCCACCCACTCCGCCGAGAAGGCCCACTCCCCTGGAGACTGCGGCCACAGCCGAGACGACCACAGCCAAGACCCGAACAACTACAAGAACAACTCCCGCTGCCACGCACCGGACTCCAGCAGCAGCCCCAGCACCGAGCCCCTCGCCACCGAGTACATACTCGGCGTCAACAGGGAGCGGCACTACCCCTCGCACTCGGTACCAGGTGCAGCAGCAGATACAGTTCGCGCCCTTGCAGAAACTGGCTGCAGGGGAGGGCAGTAGTGGCCAAGCCAAGGGAATATCAGAAGCCCTTGTGAAGGTTCCGGTACACTGGCAAAGACTGCAGGAGCAGCATCAGAAACAGCAGCAGAAGCGGCAACAACAATTGCAGCAGAAGAAAAAGAAGACCGGCACGACCGGATCAAAGGCCAAGACCGGCACTCTGGCCATTAGGCCAGATACATAGCTGACACAGCTTGTTGCGGAGCTGCACCAAGACATGGAAGCTGTGCTAGACCGAGTTGGTAACATTGATGAGGAGTTCAACGACAAGAAACTAGGCCAGCTCGATCACTACCGGACTGCCTGGAACAAAGTCGATGTCGGCCCCATCTCCATGGCTGTTGCTGCATCCAACAGCATTCTGGCGCATAAGATGTACTGCCTGCGCACTGCTGCTGAAGACGCCGAGAACACCTCCCGGGTAAGTATTTTCTCTCCTACCCGACTTTTCCGAGTTGAAAGTTTTTCTATCCACATTTCATACACCATCCAGTACCCGAGATTTGGGCCGAGTAGGCAATACTCGACCGAGTTGAAGTCTACTCGGGCCGAATCTTCCCACTAATCTTGTATCTGCTTCCTCTTCAGGAATGCACTGAAAGTTGTGCCAAGCTCCTCTGGACCTACCGGAACGTCAAGGACCAGAACCGCGAGCTGTAGGAGGAGCGTGGCCAAAGAGGTAACTTTATTCCTGCTGAGTTACTGCATATGCTTTCTCGGCATCAGTTTTCTAACTTGATTATGTTTCCCAACTCACATCTATCATGGAAAAGTAGCCCACGGATGCCATCACCAAGATCTCTTCCTTGGAGAGTAAGTGTAACCTTTCCTATTTGTGCGTTTTGTGTTTACGCCAATTTCTTTCTCTCTGTTTGATTTTGCTTTCTTTGTAGATGAGCACCAGGTCTTCATCGAGAAGCACCAAGACTGCACTGTGCTGGCCGAGTCAGTGCAGAGCAAAATTTCGGCACTGGAGAGTAAGTTGTATCTACTTTTATTTTATCCGATTTCCGTATTCTCACTGTTTTGCTGACCGGATTACCTCCTTCTCAGAGGAACACAAACTATGCCTTGATCAATACCAAGGGTGCGTCACTCCAACCGAGATGCAGCAGCAGGTGCAGGCCAGCCAGGCCAAGTTGGAGGCAGACCTTGCCGCCGAGAAGAATGAGATGCTCAAACTGAAGCGCAAGCTGGCTAACGCAATCAAGACAGCGCTGCAAGCCGGAAATGACAAGACCGAGGCGCTGAGCCAGGCGGCTGTCGAGAAGCTTGAACTAGAGAGGGAGATTGAGTCCCTCAAGTCACGAAACGCCGCACTCGATAGCATGCTGGTCAACTCCCGCGGTCTGCTGGACAAGCAGCACAAATTTGCTGAAGGATGGGCCAACCGACTTAAGGAGCTTGTCATGGAATTGCGCTGTAAGTTACTGCCCTTATCTAAGTTATTTTATCCGGTCTTTTCTATTCGGTCTTTTCTTGACTCTACCCAGTATCTCCTCTCTCAGGGACATTACCAGATTTCAACTTAAGTGCTGTCAGAGCTGTGGAGAGGGCCAGGGAACTGAGGAAGGAGCTTGGCCATGATGTCGCTGAGTCGGTCACGATCGATGACCAGGTTGAAAGCATCAAGACCCGGGTTCACTCCCTCAAGGGCTTGGGCACCACTATCGTGTCCACGCCGTGAGCCTGCACAGGGTCTTCTGGCCGGATGTCGAGCCCCCGAAGTCGGTTGACAAGCTGGCCTCCAACCTGGATTACGTCAAGGATGAGCTGAAGAAGTGGCGTGCGTTAGCAGCCCGAGCTGGCGTAGATGAAGCTCTGCACTTCGTGCTTTCTTGGTACGAAAACTTGGATCTCAGCAAACTCAAGACGCTCCGGAACGGATCCAAGTGGACCGAGAAGGAGGAGTTCATTCAGCGCCGCCAGGAGACTGCATATCGGCTGGCCTCGTATGCTGATACTAAGGAATACATTGATGGTCTTCCCAAGCCGGATAGTGACGTCAAGAGCGGCGAAGATGAGGATGACAACCAAGACGGCGACGAGGAGGCCGAGAAGATCTCCGAGATGAAGGCGATAGTCCCCGAGTTGGGAGGGGCAGTCCCCGGGTTGGGAGGAGCAGTCCCTGGGTTCTCCTTCGTGCTCTCCCAATCAATCTCCATAGGGGCAGCTTCTGAATCCGGCAGAGCCGAGATGAATATGGACTCCGAGTTGGGTGAGGGCTTGATAGATGGTTTCCTCAAATGCTCCAGAGCAATCCCAGCCAGGATGAATTGCCGAGAAAAGCCCAACTTGGATAGAGCATCCGCAGCATCATTTTCAGTTCGGTGGTTGTGGTGGAACTCGCAGCCACCAAAGAATCCAAACATATTTTGGACAAGGAACCGGTAAGATACCATGTTGGCATCCAACGCGTCCCAAGTCCCCAAGGCTTGTTGGACTACCAGGTCCGAGTCGCCATAGCATACAATCTGTCGGATTCCAATATCCTTGGATACTTTCAGTCCGTGGACCAGGGCCTCATACTTGGCAACATTATTGGATGCCAGAAAATGAATCTACAACATGTATTTCAGCTGAATCCTCTTGGGTGAGGTGAGCACCACTCCGACGCCGATACCCTCTTTTATCTTGGACCCATCGAAATGCATTCGCCAGAAATTGGTTTCCGGTAAAGGCAGCTCATATTACATCTCGGCCCAATCAATGAAGAAATCCGCCAAGGCCTGAGATTTGATTGCCTCTCTTCTGGCATACCCTGGGGTATAAGAAGCTAGTTCAATTGCCCACTTGGCTACCCAGCCACTTGCATCCTTGTTGCCCATAATCTTCTAGATGGGAGCAGTGCTCACCACCGTAATTGGATGCTCTTGGAAATAGTGTTTGAGCTTCTTGGCAGCCAGGTATACTCCATATGTCATCTTCTGGTAGTGAGGATAATTCTGCTTGGAGCTGGATAGCACTTCACTGAGATAATAAACCAGCCTCTACACCGATTTTCCTTCTTCTTCTCATTCCACCACCACCACCACGCTCACCACCCGGTTGGTAGCTGCAATATAGAGCAGCATTGGCTCCTTTGGCAGTGGGCACGCCAGAACCGGAGCGGTACCCAGCATGGTCTTGAGCTCCTTGAACGCCACATCAGCTTGTGAGGTCTAGATGAATTTGTCACTTTTCTTCATGAGCTGGTAGAGAGGCAAGGCCTTCTCATCCATTCTTCCAAGGAACTAGCTAAGGGAAGCTAGGCACCCGGTAAATTTCTGCACATCCTTCAGTTATCTCGGCAAAGACATGCTCTCAATAGCTTTTATCTTGGAAGGATTGGCTTCAATGCCCCGGCTAGACACCAGGAAGCCAACTAGCTTCCCAGCCGGGATGCCAAATGTGCACTTGGTTGGATTCAACTTCATCCGGTACTTTCGCAAGCTTGCGAATGTTTCTTCGATATCACTCAGCAGTGTGTGTTTTTCTTTGATTTTGATGACTATGCCATCCATATACACCTGCACATTTTTGCCTATCTGCTCATGCAGGCATTTCTGCATGCATCTCTGGTATGTGGCCCCAGCATTCCTCAACCCAAAACACATAACACGATAGCAATAAGCCCCGTACGGGGTAATAAAAGCTGTCTTTATTTGATCAGCCGGATTCAGAGGAATCTTGTGAAAACCAGAGTAGGCATCAATAAAAGACAAAAGTTCGCACCCGGTAGTGGAGTCGAACACCTGATCTATTCGGGGCAGTGGGAACTGGTCCTTGGGGTAGGCCTGGTTCAAGTCGATGTAGTCAACGCACATGCACCACACTACATCGACCGTGGGATCGTCCTTCTTCTTCTCAACCATGACCGGATTGGCCAACCAATCCGGGTGCAGTACCTCCATGATAAGTACACTTTCTAGGAGCCTTGTGATCTCGTCACCAATGGCTTTTCTTCCCTCTGCCGTAAAGCGGCACATATCTTGCTTCACCGGCTTGGCATCTGGCCGCACATGCAAAGAGTGCTCAACCAACTCCCTCGGGATTGTTGTTGCGGTTGTTGTAGTTGCGGTTGTTGTTGTTGTTGGCCCCCTGCGCCACTTGATTTACATTCTCCCTTCGCTGGTTCTCGGCGGGCCTGGGAGCAGCTGCCCGAATAGGCTGAACATTGGAGCCCGGAGCCGGCAGAGGAGGAGGAGGAGACAACCTGCCAAAGCCCTCGCTCTTAATACGGTCCCACCAGCTGCACTGCCGAGTAGTGTGGTTGGCTGGCCTGCTCGGATGCCGAGTATGAAAACTGCATGGCCCCTCCTTCATGGTCTCAAAGATAAATCTCTGAGTAGCGTCTCCGGATTGCTGTGGAGCATTGTACTGCTGGGGAGCATTGTACTGCTTCTTGAAGTTTTGGCCCTGGTTCTGGTTTTTTCCATACTAGGGCCCAGCATGTTTTGCCTTTGGCTGCTCCCGGCAGCGGGTTGATCCTGGTTAACTGTAGCCACATGGTCCAATCCGTAGCGGATATCCGGACGGTCATCTCTTCTCTTGTTCCGGTAGTCCTGGCGATCATTCCACCTACCACCATCATTGCATTGGTTTCTTCTTCTGCTCTCGAACGAATCGAGCAGAGGCTAAGTAGTGTCGCCGAGTGGATACATATCAGCCATCTTGATCGTCTCGTCGAGCGTCCTCGGCATCTCCCTCTGCAATTTTTGCCACATCATATTGCCATGTCGGTAGCCTTGAGCGAACCAGGCAATAGCCTGTGACTCGTTCACACCCTCGCAGGTGTTCCTCAGTGTGCTCCACCGAGTAAGATACTCCCGATCAGTTTATTCTTCCCTCTACTTGCACGCAGAGAGCTGCTGCGGCCTATTCGGCCTCTTGTAGGTTCTACTGAAGTTGCCAATGAAGGCCTCCGAGAAATGAATCCAGCAATTAACGCTGTCTCTCGGCAGGTTGTTGAGCCGAAGCCTGGCAGGACCCTCCAACATCTGGGGCAGATATTTCACTGCCCATCTCTGGTTACCGCCGGCAATGTGCACAGCAGTAACGTAGTCATTCAGCCAGTCATCCGGCTTGGTGCTTCCATCATAGGTCTTGGTCCCTCTTGCTAGCTGGAACTTGGGCACAACCGGTTCGCTCAAGATCCCGGGACCAAAGCAATTCGGTCCGGGTGGGCCCCGCGCTTCTATCTCTTCCAACAGGTAGATCCTGTCCAACTTGTATCTTGCGTCACTCGGCTGTAGCATCCTTGCCCCCAACCGACCTGCAACATCTCTTGGGTCAGCGTACCCGGCTTGCTCCATCGCCGAGTACCCATCATTTTAGCGGTCATGGTGCACAACACCGGGTTGAGGAGCCGGGTTGACCACTGCAGCAACGGCTTGTGGCTGAACAATAGGACCTGCGTCGGGCTGAGGCTGAATCGGGTTGGCTACCGGATGCCAAGATGGACCATCTCGGTTGCCGCCTTGCCCCTCTTGACGAACTCGGGCGTCATTATGGCCACCACCTTGCGCATTGTGTTCTTGATCGGGCTGCCGCTCTACAGCTAACTATTTTCCGGCGACAACCGGATCATACACCTGCATCTGCTTATTTTTTCCCGGAGTTCACACTCCGAGATCTCCCACCACCGGGAAGGGGTGATGAGGTCTGTCCTCCGGATCTTGCCCCATGCGACTGAATAACAAGAGATGCACCAGCTCCCGGATTCGCTTTCCGGAAAGCCTCATTCTACCTGCCAGCTTCAAGAACTAGCTCATTGAGCCAGTCCTCTTGCCTAGCGCGAGCTTCGCCGGATAAGTTCGGCAACTCGGCAGAAACTGCCTCTACGGCTCTAAGTGTCTTGGTAGGAGAGCTGTACTTGGGCCTACCAGCCGAGGTCATACTAGCGGACTTGCTAGCAGTTTTACCATCCCTAGCCAACTCGACACCTAGGTTGCGGCGAATAACTCCTATCCGGCTAGGGTTTCTAGCAATAGGAGTAAAACCATGGGCCATATTGTACTCATTCTGGTCAAGGTTGAATTCAAGCCTGACCTTTGCCATTTCTTGGGCCTCCAGGAGCATGGCCTGGCGCTGCTCCTCGAGCTGCACCCGCAACACCGCCGGATCCGTATCCGAGGCAAGAGGCATGCCCAGCTTATCAATGACACCGGCTAGAGGAGCCGGTGTCGCAGTCGATGTAGAGGGAGCCTTGAAACCAGGTTGGTTCTCGGGCCTGTCGTATGACTTGTGGCTCGGCCGAGCCAACGCATCGACAACCTCGGGCGCAGTGGGCGCGCCCTTCCCGGCAGCAGGAACCGGGCCAGTCATCATCACCTCCACGCTGCCCGCAAAGCCAGCGCCGGGCTGCCCGCGGACGGCGAGAACGGCAGGAGGACCAGCAGCAACGAGCACCACCTCGGGGTACTCGCGGATGACGGTGGTGGCGACGTACACCAGATGCGTGCCGAAGCTGACGACGGAGCCGTCTGCAGGCATGGGCCTGCCGCAGAAGTCGCCCGCGTTGTCGGAAATGAAGTTGAGGGAGCCGAATCTGTGGACAAGGCCATAAACCACGCGCTCCCCTAACGAGAAACGGGTCCCGTCTGGATAGAAACCCCAGCCAGCGCCGCTGCTGGCCCCACGGTGGGCGCCAACTGTCGTGGTCTGAAGAAGACAGATGCTAAAGGATGACTTAAGATTGGGGCCGATGGACGCTGTAGGTATCTGGGGAGGGATCGCACACCAAACTGGTGTGCTCAGAACACTGCAAACACCACAATCTACCCAGGTTCGGGGCCCTCGTGTGGAGGTAACACCCCTACTCCTGCCTCTCTCTATGTATATCTATATGCCGAGTACAAGAGTTTCTCAAGCTCAAGGAGCTAGAGGAAGAAGAACCTCTCTCTCTCTCTCTCTTTCTCTTTCTCTCTTCATGTAGCTAAGCCAAACAACTGATTGAACGACCCTAACGCAGGAGGGGGGAGGCCACCTTATATACTGGTGGCTACCTACTACCTCTACGGATACAAGTACTGATTAGGTGACTACACACTGTGCAACACTGCACGCCTCCGTGTCCTCGCTGACAGTCGCCGAAAGTCTTTGCGGTTGGGACGCTGACATGTCCTGTCCCCCTTGTCAGAGACAGGACGTGGCCTCTCCCATACCACACACAGTACCCACGTATGGATACGCATTATCACACGCCTAGTAAGTTGAACCGCACGCCTGTACTGCCCCTAGATACGCGGGATTCACCCAACGGCTCCATTGACTTTGCCTCCGAGTAGATCAGCAGCCTTCTCTATCCGGATCCTCCAAGTGCTACTCGGATGACCCAGATAAGTACTCGAATCCTTCCCTTGGTCTCTTGTTCTTCCTACCAGATAGCTCCAACTCGGCAGCTATCCAACCGGGTACCATCCTATCCGGCATGTACCAACTCGGTACGGCTGAACTCGGTAACCAGTACCTCGAACACCATTCCTCACCAGCCTTACCCCTACTCGGGGTAGGCCCCCGACATGAACTATGTGAGATGCAAAAATATAAAGATGTTGATGGAGATATTATTAAACTGAAATTGTTTCCTTTCTCTTTGAGAGGAAGAGCTAAAGAATGGTTACTGTCTTTACCTAGAAATAGTATTGATTCTTGGACTAAGTGTAAAGATGCTTTCACTGGAAAATATTATCCTCCTGCTAAGATTATTTTTTTAAGAAGTAGCATCATGAATTTTAAGCAATTTGATAATGAGAATGTTGCTAAAGCTTGGGAAAGAATGAAATCTTTAGTAAAGAATTGTCCCACTCATGGGCTGACTACTTGGATGATCATCCAAACTTTTTATGCAGGTTTTAATTTTTCTTCAAGAAACCTTCTAGATTCAGCTGCTGGAGGAACCTTTATGTCCATGACCTTGGGGTTAGCAACAATGCTTCTTGATGATCTGATGGTAAATTATTCTGAGTGGCACAACTGGTAAGAAGGTAAATTCTGTTGAAGAAACCTCTTCTTCGAATGAAAGACTTGATGCTATTATGTCTATGCTTGTGAATGGTCATGCTCCTATTGATCCAAACAATGTTCCCTTAGCCTCTTTGGTTGCTCAAGAAGAGGATGGTTATGTGAACTTCATCAAAAATAATAATTTCAACACCAATGCTTTTAGGAATAATTTTGGTAGCAACAATTATATGCCATATCCTCCTAATAATAGAAATGCTTATGGTAACTCCTATAACAGAAACAAACGTGTACCCTCTGATCTTGAGAACATTCTTAAGAATATTAGTAGTACACAAACTGCTTTTAATAAATCTGTTGAGGAAAAGTTTGGTAAAATTGATATTCTTGCTTCTAAAGTTGATAGCCTTGCTCTTGATGTTGATTTTATGAAACAAAAGGTTATGCCTCATTATGTTAAAGAAATTACAACTTTGAATTCTATCCAAATTTTAATTGATGATAATGTTAGCATTTTAGCTGAATTGCATGCTAGATGGGAAAGAGAAGATGAAATAGCTAGAAAGAATAATATAGATAATGTTTGCACCATTAACACCACTAGTAAAACTGAAGCTTCTCATGCTAGAAAACCTTCTACTATCAATGGTAAAGTAACTGGTGTTGGAAACACTTCCACTTCTGCTAGTAAAAAATGCAAAACTTCCTGAAACTGCTAAAAATGTTCTTGATAAAAGTGCTGAAATTTTTAGAAACATGGGAGATAATAGTTCCATTACCTTTGATAAAAATGAACTTGACTTTGATGATTGGAACATAACTGAAGTGATTAAGTTCCTATAAAATCTTGCTAGTTGTCCTAATGCTAGTGCTATGAATATGGCTTTCAAAAAACATATTACAAATGCTCTCATGCAAATTAGAGAGGACACATTAAGATGTGAAGCCTCTATCCCTAGGAAGCTAGATCATGGTTGGGAGCCTATTATTAAAATTAAAGTGAATGATTTTTATTGCAATTCTCTATGTGATCTTGGTGCTAGTATCTCTGTTATGCCCAAGAAACTTTATGATATTCTTGATTTACCACCTTTGGAACCTTGTTATTTCGATATTCGTCTTATTCATAATGCTAGAAAGAAACCTTTGGGGAGATTTTATGATGTTCTTATAATGGTTAATAATACTCTTGTCCCCGTTGATTTTGTTGTCTTGGATATTGAATGCTGCTTCTTTTCCAATCATTTAGGAAAGACCTTTTCTTAGAACTGTTGGTTCCGTCATTGATATGAAAGAGGGGAATATTAAATTTCAGTTCCTACTCAAGAAAGGTATGGAACAATTTCCTAGAAAGAGAATAAAGTTTCCTTTTGATTCTGTTATTCTAACAAGTTATGATTTGGATGCTTCTTCACTTGAAAATACATGATTCCACTTTTCTGGGCCTACCTAAAAGGCGTTAAAGAAAATCACTTCTTGGGAGATAACCCATGGTTTTATTTTTTTGCTTTGTTTTTATCTGTTTTCTTTGAGTAAAGGGGTTGTATACTTCTGTAGTAACTCATTTGTATCTTTATTTTCATGTTTTAGTAGTTCCAAGTAAGGTTTCCGACGAGAGTTGGAGTTGGTTTTCGGATTTCGGCGCAGGAAACAGATTTCTGCTGTCCACCATAAAAAATCGTATAAAATCCTGGAAGCTCAGAATGATCTGAAATTGTTTGTCCTTATTCCTCAGCTAATTACACAACTTTTTTGTTCTTTAAGTTTTTCGATCTGAGCAACGTAATTACCTCGAAAAAACTAGTCTTTACAGACAGTTCTGGTTTTGATAGATTCTGCCATTTTTCTTGGATTTGCTCTTTTGCGACGTCAAGTGGATTTCTTTGCTTCAAGAAACAACAGTGGTTGTAGATAATGTTTAAAAGTATCAATATCACTTGTTCCATACATAACCCATGGACTTTATTTGTTGCACTAACCCTCTAACGCGAATTACTATTTGAGTGTGGTGTGAAGGAAGTTTTCAAGTGTCAAGAGAAGAGGTGATATATGTGATCAAGAAGAGTGCAAGGTCAAAGATTGGGGATGACCTCGTGGTTCATCCAAGCATATTTTTAGAAGACTGGATAATCTAAGCTTGGGGATACCCAAGGCATCCCCTTCTTCGTGAACTATCTATCAGGTCACTTCTCGTGAAACTATATTTTTGTTCGGTCACATCATATGAAGTTTACTTGGAGCGTCTGTTTGTTTTTCTTTTGTTTTATTTTGTTTTCCTTGCTGCAATAATATAGTTGGATCCAAGCATTCTTTGTTTGGGAGAGAGACACACTCCACTTTTTCGTTTGAATACTTGCTATGCTAGTATTCTTAATTTTTCTTCTAGCTGCTACAATATTTCCTGTTTAGCTCTTGTTTTCATTGCATCTCTTATTCAGAGATGTTAGTTTTAGTAGTGTTATGTGAGTCCTCTCATGTTTTCTTGATGTATCATGTAGATAATTTTTGTTAAAGCATGATTTGTATGGTGCTTGTTGGGAAAAGAAACTGCTGCTTAAAGTAGAATTTTTATCGGTACAAGTAGAAGCTTGTATAGACTGTGGCTAGAAATTTTTCATATCATGCTAGATTCTATTTTAGTTTTAAAGCCTTGTGGTTATTGAGTAGCATGATTAGACTCAAATATATGAGAGTGTTTAATGTGCCATTGAAAGAATCATGAGTTGTTCTTGTCATATTGAAGCATAAATTTGTGGTATTCTCCTTTGGATGTTATATTTGGTTGACTTGGCACATGCTCACACCATGTTTATGACTATGAACCAGTAACGAATAGTCTCTATGATCATTTAGTTTTTGAACTTGTGGTACCACTTATGCTTTAATTAATGATGTTGGTGTCACTATGCATGATTATGGCTCTTATGCTCTCTTGATTTGTCGCTTTCAATCTTTTGCTAGCCTCCACCTGTACCGAGTATGGGCTCTACTCGTGCATCCAACTCCCTAAAACCAAGTTTTCCCATTGTGTCCACCATACATACCTACATGTGGTATTTAACCGCCACTCCAAAGTAAATTTCTCATGTGTTACCTTTAAAACTTTCAAAATTACTCATGTTTTGTGCTCCTGTTTTAGCTCATGAGGACGTAAGTAGATAATCTTTATCTCACTTGTTGATTGGACTTTCACATCCTGGACCAGTGGCTTCATCCTCTTATCCAATGATAGAAGAGCTGGCAACGGGGTGCCCAGCCCCAAACTAATAACACAAATTCTCTTCACTATTTTTGCGCCTGATTTATCAGTCAAAGCATAATTGTGTAAACAAAAGAGAAAGGGGGATGACCTTCTACCCAGATGCGTCCTTATATGGGAGACGCTCTTGTGAAGTCTAGTTGGCTTGTGACGTACTGTATTGACTGTTTACCATTCATTGACATAATCATACACTTATGTTAAAAATGTTTTCAATACCTCTGTTTAATTAAATAAAAGCTCTAGCGCATGAGTGATCCATGCTTCCCTCTGCGAAGGGCCTTTCTTTTACTTTTATGTTGAGTCTCCATCTTCAAACTTTATGCACAGTTGAGAGAGAATTTTTGCCATTCTGAGTTTATGTGCATTTGTCCCAGAAACATTATTAATTGATTCATAATGTGTTATTGCTTGTTCTCTAATTATTTGTTCTAGTCTTCCTCATGAACTTTAAAGGTGTCCTGGCATTTATGTTTTGCCCCACTCTTAAGGACTAGCGAAATATCACTTTGACATGCTTTCTCTATACTTGAAACAAACGTATATCTTTCTTTGCATTGTTATTCATGATCTTTTATTTGAGTTACTTCTCATGATGCAAAGTGATTGCTATGCTTTATTATTAAAATTTTATTTATCATGCTTGTGTTTAAGTTCTATGATCTCAGCTTACTTATGCTTTTACATTATTGATGATCAAGTTTATGTTGGTAGCATGTCACCTCACAAATTATTGTGTTTTTATCGTTTGCCTACTCGAGGACGAGTAGGAACTAAGCTTGGGGATGTTGATACGTCATAAACGTATCCTTAATTTCTGATGTTCCATGCTGTTTTCTTATTGTTTTCCACATGTTTGCTATACACTTTATGTCATTTTTATCGATTTTTTGGACTAACCTATTGACAAAATGCCACAGAGCAGTTCCCTGTTTTCTGCTGTTTTTAGTTTCAGAAAAGTTGTCCTGGAAATATTCTCGGAATTGGAAAATTCAAAGCCCGGAAGTCTTAGAAATCCCGGAGGTTCCACGGAGTCCCAAAGACACCCGGAGGAGGGGGGCCTCAGGGAGCCCACACCATAGGGTGGCGCGACCCCCCTTTGGCCGCGCCAGGGGGTGGTGTGGGGCCCTTGAGCCTCCACCGCCTCTGCCCTTTCGCCTATTTATTCCCGTGAGGCGTAAACCCTAAAGATATACCACTTTTACCCGAGAAACACCCGAGGCCGCCGTCACTGCCATCCCGAGATCGGGAGGGTTCTGGAACTCTCCCCAACACCCTTCCAGAGGGGGGAATCATCACCGGAGGGGTCTACACTACCATGCCCTCCTCTGAAGTGATGCGTGAGTAGTTCATCCCTGGACTACGGGTCCATAGCAGTATCTAGATAGTTGTCTTCTCCACTTTGTGCCTCATGTTTAGATCTTGTGAGCTGCCTAACATGATAAAGATAATCTCTATGTAATGGTACATGTTGTGTTTGCTGGGATATGATGAATGTTGAATGCTATGTCTTCTGATTATCAATCTATGTTATCTTCATGCTTATGTTATTTATGATCTGGCATGCTCTCCGTTGTTAGTAGATGCTCTGGCCAAGTAGATGCTAGTAACTCCAAGAGGGAGTATTTATGCTCGATAGTGGGTTCATGCCTCCTTTTCATCCATGCTCGAGTGACAGAAACGTGAAGGATGGAGGATGTGATGTTGCCATTAGGGAGAAAACAACAATGCTTTATCTAAGTGTCGCACCCGGACTTCTAGGGGATACTCACAGTCCGTTAAACAGTAAATAAATGGCTTACGGGGCATACCGGCACCCGCATCTCAATATGAGCAGGCCAACACGTAAACGTGTGACAACCATTCTCTTACTATTCATCGTCTACGCAAACCATCCCGTAGAAATCCAGATACTTCCGTTGACGTACTTCAGAACATACACACATGGTACGTCAACGGCATTGGAACAAGTGATATCACAACAGATCTCTACGACACAAAAGATTGAAATAAGCTGCAAATAGCTCTCATTAGAGCAGAGATAGCAAATACAATCATTCAGAGGACACATGTCCCAACATATCATCATTACATCACAGCGGAAGCATTCAACATGTCTGAGTACAGACAAGAACCAAATAGGCCTAAGAGGCCGGAAACGAAAAGACGGAGCCCATCCACGAAGTCTCGGATCCTGCCCGGGTCCGCTATCTACTCGTCAGCAGTCTCGTCATACTCCACGTAGTAGCCACCATGTAGATCCTCGGAAACGTCGTCTGCGGAAACCACAACCCCAAAGGGGTCAGTACATAAACGTACTGGCAAGCAAGACTCACAGTTCACCAAAATGTAGCCCGTCAACACCAAGCACAGATGCTTTGGGTTCAACGGAAGGAAGGGGATATAAAAGATGCTGCAACTGGCTGCTCTAACCAACTACATAGTTACTACCACTTCCGGCTAGCAGACAGGAGATAAGATCGCGTATCGTAACCAACTATAGCTAACTCCAAACAAACCCATCCTGGATCTCGCCCCTTATCCAAAGAAGCAATCCGAGGATAACTCACACAGTAGGATTTATGATGGTTCAGCTTATTGTGTCAATAAGCCTATTACTAGTCAAGTTGTTAATCATTGGGTGTAAGGTTGTTAATCATTAGGTTTAAGTTGTCCTGAGTACTTGTTAGCCAGTACTTTCACCAAGTAGTCCATAACCGCGGAAAACACGGCTTCTCGAGAAGATTTATCCCTGCAGGGTTGCACCAATTTGGCCGTACACGTAAGAATAACCCGCCAGACGGGGATCAAACCCACCAAGCGAGGTACTCAACACAACTCAACTCTTCTTCGCATCAAGCCCAAAGCACCTTGGGCGCACGGCTAATCGAGCCCCGAAGAAAGGGGACCCTCATAGCACTCTAAGAACGTGTCCCCCTATATGCCGACTACAAAAGTTCCACCCTGGCCTGGGCTCGCAAAAACATGCATGCGGCAAATGGAAAACACGAACTAAATGAGGCAATTTGGACGAGATGCCAATCGAATCAAATTGAGGGGGGCGCCCATACTCGCTTCCCACATGCGGTTAGTGCGCTAATCATGGATCAGTAGACAAGACCCTTTTCCTATTAGGGTCGACACTAGCAGGCCTCAAAACCACACGGGGCCTCCTGCCGGTGCCTTATCATCAAATTATTATTAATAATAACATTAGCACGATTGATTGATTAAACATCGAGCCCCCAGAACTTAATAGAAATAGTAACAGAAAGTAACGGGTAACAGACTCGAGCAAAACAACCCTAATCATGCTAATAAGACACGGGCTCAAACAACGGGGTTATAGGAGTGGAGGTGAGGCAATATCAGGGTTAAGGGATTCATGTGATAGGTTCGTAACAGAAACAACTAATCATAGGGCTAGCAGAATAGAAAACGGAAAGTATCGGTAGCCAAGGTTGAAAGGAACACAGTGGTTCATGTGAGTGAATACTTGCCTGCAAACCCAGTAGCCTGGTACTGAGCTAAATCCTTAGAAGGGGTGTCGTAAGTATCGTCGGTCTCAACGTCGTCGTGTATCCGAGAAGAAGCAAACAAACAATGCAGAAAGATAAACAATCAATATCATGGCATAATGCACAAACATGGTATGATGCATGACCATTTAATTGATGCATCAAAATAAACTAGTTGACATGGTAACACAATTTAAATGGACCCATATGCAATTGGATTGCATATGGAAAGCCCATGAATTATGGTTGAATTAATTGTTCTACAACTAATCATCATGTGAAAGTTGATTAGCATGATGCATGGATGAGGAAAACAACAAAATAACAACAATAGAAGCAATTGGAAATAAGGTTTACCAAGTTTGGAAATTCATTTGTTAAGTTAAGAAGTTTTGGTTTCTTAAAGGTGTCACACAAGCATTTGTTGTTTTCACCAATTTTAATTGTTCAAAATAGATAACAAAGTTCATATTTGAAAAGAACACACAATTTTAGGTGGATTACATGTTTCACTTGTTGAAAAAGGATTTCAAATAAATTATTTATGAATTAAACAAGTTTAAGCAAGAATTAAATGAATTTAATTCAAACATGAACTTATTTGAATTTTTATTTGTTCAAAACATTAAGTGAGATTCATATTTGAAAAGCTTATACTTTTGTGGTTTGAAAACATATTTTATATGTCCCAAAAGAAATTAATTTGACCAAGTTATGAATTTAGCAATTTTAAATGAATTAAATAAGGTTTAAATTATTTAACCAATTTTAATTATTCAAAACATGAAACAAATTTTATATTTGAAAAGGTGGTTTAATTTTGCATGGAAAACATATTTCATTTGTTGAAATTGGATTTAAAATGAGCAAGTTATTATTTTGGCAATTTTAAATGCAATAGTTAAGAACCAGTTGTTTTCAGCAATTTAAATTATTCAAAACAGCAAACAAAATTTATATTTGGAAAGTACATGAAAAGTTGATTGGAAAACATATTTAGTTTGTGAAATTTGGAATTTTTATGCCCAAGTTATGATTTTTGCAAAATTAAGTGAATTAAACAAGATTTCAAATATTGCACCAATTTAAAATATTCAAAACAGTAAACAAATTTTATATTTGGATAGAACATTCAATTTGGGACAGAAAACATATTTAAAAAGTTAAAATTGGAGTTAAGATGAATTAATTAGGCATTTTACAAGATTTGGTGCAAATCTGCCATTTTTAATTCATTAGGGACTTGGAAAATATTTTTCAGGGGTCTAGATTTAATTACCAGGGGCATGGATGTGATTCTGTGAGGTTGCTGTACCAAAACAAAGGAAATAAAAAGTTTTTGGTTTAATTGAGGGAGGGGGGACTCGAACCCAGGAGCTGTGGTTGGAGCGCAAGGGTTCTAACCAGTAGGGTAGGCTTTGATTTGTGATAGGAAGGGGAGCTGCGGTGAGGATAAGGTTCAAGGAGATGCACTGAACAATTCGGAATAAACAGAAAAAGGTGGGGGGTTGGGGATTCGACCCCGCGATCTGTTGGCTCGCTGCGCGCGGCTGCTGCCAGTGGGCTGGTGTGCTGTGTGTTGAAAGGAAGGGGATCTGTGGCGGGTTAAGGTGTAGGCTGTGCACAATTTTAACTGTAACTGAACGAGCGCTCGCGACAGAGATTGGAAGGCAGCGATGCCCGCCGTGGATCGCCGGAGGGGTGCCGTCCGCGGGTGTGTGGGGCGCTGCTGCTGCGAGGTAAAGGAGAGAGAGGGAGGAGAGCGAGCGGGAGGAAAGGGGAGGGCTCACCTCGATGGAGCAGATGGCGCAGGGGGTCGGGCAGAACAGGGGGCGATGCAGGGAGTTGGCCGGCGGAAAACCTCGACGCCGCGGCCGCCCGGAGCCTCCTCGGACCACGGCGCCTTCACCAAACCCGACGAGGACCACTCCCCGGTTCCATTCCCAACGACGGCTAAGCCCCGAGGTGACCGTGGTGGTCGGGGCTATGGGGAGGCAAAGCTCTCTGTATCTCTCTCGCAGGTACAGAGAAGGGGAAGGTTGCAGGGAGAGGGGAGGAAGAAGATGGCGGCATTGGAGGAAGGAGGGGCCCTAGGGTTTGGCTAGGGCAGGCAGAGGGGAGGTGGTTATATGGGGAGAGAGCTCGGTACGGCCAGGCATCAGAGGAGGGGGAGGTGATCGTGTGGTGGGTGGGGTGATCGTAAAGAGGGGATGACGCCGGGGGGAGGAAGACGACAAGCAGGAGGGTATGGGCCAGAAGGAAAGGTGGGCTGGGGGGAGAAAAAGATAAAGGGCTGGGCTAGCATGTCTCCCTCCTTTGCTTTTTATTTTTTTCCTTAGCCTTTTTTTTGCAAGAAATAAAAGAGGGAGAGAGAGAAAGGATAGGTTGGGGGGTTATTTCATTTGATGAACATTTTCTTTATTAATTGCAAAACAACAACAACAATGTGGTTTAAATTATTTTCAACAATTTGAAATTATTAATTTGATATTAAATTGTTAGGTGACTTTCAAATAGGGTTTGGTTTAGAATTTTGGAAAACAAATTTTATTTAATAAGCTCAAGCAATTATGAAAATTATTGAATTTAATTTGTTTACAAGATTTTAATTTTTAAACCCATATTTGAAATATGCCAAGTGGGATTGATTTGATTTGAATTTGAAATAACAATTGGATTAAGTGAACTATTAAAACCACAATTTTAAATAGTTGAACCTTAGGGATTTAATGGGAACAATTGATTGAATGGTTTTGCAATTTTCATAATTTTCAACAGAGTTGCTGTTTGTAAGAAAATCATAATTGAATTTGAAAAGGGTTTGATATTAAATGAATTTTTGATAGAAACAAAACAATAGTTTTGGAATCACACTTTAATGGAAACAATTGATTGTTTTATTTTGAAATGTTCATTTAGAAATTGTAACATCACAAGGATGAAACAAAAGGTTTGAATTTTGGTTTGAATTTCAAATAGAAAACAAAGGAAAACAAAGGAAAACAGTTGGAAAACAAATGAAAACAGAGGAAAACAAATGGAAAACAAGCAAAACAATTGCAATCAACATGATGCCATGATGCAAAACATAAAATAACAGAGAGCAAACATTCTAATGGCTATTTTTCATACTTGGGATGTTACAAAACACCCCCCCTTGAAGGAATCGCGCCCTGAGATTCCTACTGAGAAAAGTAAAGGTCCGGATACTTCTTGGGAAGATCCTCTTGAACTGTGACACGTGAAAAACATCGTGCACCTTGGATAGTTTTTCTGGAAGTTCAAAACGATAAGCATTCCTGGCAACTCTTCTGGAAAGATGTCGGGGAATTTGGAAACCACCGGAACATTTTCAAGTAAAGGTTGAGGTTTTGTATCAAGGGTGTATAGCTGGATAGAATTTGATTCATTTGTAGAATAGATTATCTGGAATGTGGTGCTTCAGGAATGCTTCCTCGAAACAACCCCAGGTGATAGGAATGCCAGCTCTCATAGCCTGGTAGTTTTCGAAACAACAACAACCTTTCTGTCCAGATAGACTTGATATTTGGAAGTTTTGATTAGACGCCGGTAGAAGAATTGAAGTGGAAAACAACAACAAGATTTCAACGGACGAAAAGGATGTTGAGAAGAACAGGATAACGAAGCAACATCGGGAAAACGAGATCAAAACTCCTGAGGTACTACGGAAAAACCCATCCGGGCTTCTAAAGGATTAGTATCTACTGCTTAAGGAATAGAGGATCTGCTTCCGGGGCTTACATGCCTCCGTTCTCAATCATGAGTTGGCAACATGATAAATCATGTCACAACCACCTCCATTCCTATGGTCTAGTAGATATAACCATCCTAGAGAAACCAGAATTCGTGAAAACCTAACTTGAAAGTTTAGATGAGAAGGGAAAACAACGTTGCACTTCCTTACCAGAAAAAGGGAGGGTGGGTGGGGAAAGAAGAAAAAGAACAGAATTCCTACTCTCACGTTTCATTTTTCCTATATAGCTACAAAATAGTTTCTAGACTCAACTGCGACCAGTAAAAAGGGATCCTACAGGCAGACAGGCTCTGATACCATTTGTCGCACCCGGACTTCTAGGGGATACTCACAGTCCGTTAAACAGTAAATAAATGGCTTACGGGGCATACCGGCACCCGCATCTCAATATGAGCAGGCCAACACGTAAACGTGTGACGACCATTCTCTTACTATTCATCGTCTACGCAAACCATCCCGTAGAAATCCAGATACTTCCGTTGACGTACTTCAGAACATACACACATGGTACGTCAACGGCATTGGAACAAGTGATATCACAACAGATCTCTACGACACAAAAGATTGAAATAAGCTGCAAATAGCTCTCATTAGAGCAGAGATAGCAAATACAATCATTCAGAGGACACATGTCCCAACATATCATCATTACATCACAGCGGAAGCATTCAACATGTCTGAGTACAGACAAGAACCAAATAGGCCTAAGAGGCCGGAAACGAAAAGACGGAGCCCATCCACGAAGTCTCGGATCCTGCCCGGGTCCGCTATCTACTCGTCAGCAGTCTCGTCATACTCCACGTAGTTGCCACCATGTAGATCCTCGGAAACGTCGTCTGCGGAAACCACAGCCCCAAAGGGGTCAGTACATAAACGTACTGGCAAGCAAGACTCACAGTTCACCAAAGTGTAGCCCGTCAACACCAAGCACAGATGCTTTGGGTTCAACGGAAGGAAGGGGATATAAAAGATGCTGCAACTGGCTGCTCTAACCAACTACATAGTTACTACCACTTCCGGCTAACAGACAGGAGATAAGATCGCGTATCGTAACCAATTATAGCTAACTCCAAACAAACCCATCCTGGATCTCGCCCCTTATCCAAAGAAGCAATCCGAGGATAACTCACACAGTAGGATTAATGATGGTTCAGCTTATTGTGTCAATAAGCCTATTACTAGTCAAGTTGTTAATCATTGGGTGTAAGGTTGTTAATCATTAGGTTTAAGTTGTCCTGAGTACTTGTTAGCCAGTACTTTCACCAAGTAGTCCATAACCGCGGAAAACACGGCTTCTCAAGAAGATTTATCCCTGCAGGGTTGCACCAATTTGGCCGTACACGTAAGAATAACCCGCCAGACGGGGATCAAACCCACCAAGCGAGGTACTCAACACAACTCAACTCTTCTTCGCATCAAGCCCAAAGCACCTTGGGCGCACGGCTAATCGAGCCCCGAAGAAAAGGGACCCTCATAGCACTCTAAGAACGTGTCCCCCTATATGCCGACTACAAAAGTTCCACCCTGGCCTGGGCTCGCAAAAACATGCATGCGGCAAATGGAAAACACGAACTAAATGAGGCGATTTGGACGAGATGCGAATCGAATCAAATTGAGGGGGGCGCCCATACTCGCTTCCCACATGCGGTTAGTGCGCTCATCATGGATCAGTAGACAAGACCCTTTTCCTATTAGGGTCGACACTAGCAGGCCTCAAAACCACACAGGGCCTCCTGCCGGTGCCTTATCATCAAATTATTATTAATAATAACATTAGCATGATTGATTGATTAAACATCGAGCCCCCAGAACTTAATAGAAATAGTAACAGAAAGTAACGGGTAACAGACTCGAGCAAAACAACCCTAAGCATGCTAATAAGACACGGGCTCAAACAACGGGGTTATAGGAGTGGAGGTGAGGCAATATCAGGGTTAAGGGATTCATGTGATAGGTTCGTAACAGAAACAACTAATCATAGGGCTAGCAGAATAGACAACGGAAAGTATCGGTAGCCAAGGTTGAAAGGAACACAGTGGTTCATGTGAGTGAATACTTGCCTGCAAACCCAGTAGCCTGGTACTGAGCTAAATCCTTAGAAGGGGTGTCGTAAGTATCGTCGGTCTCAACGTCGTCGTGTATCCGAGAAGAAGCAAACAAACAATGCAAAAAGATAAACAATCAATATCATGGCATAATGCACAAACATGGTATGATGCATGACCATTTAATTGATGCATCAAAATAAACTAGTTGACATAGTAACACAATTTAAATGGACCCATATGCAATTGGATTGCATATGGAAAGCCCATGAATTATGGTTGAATTAATTGTTCTACAACTAATCATCATGTGAAAGTTGATTAGCATGATGCATGGATGAGGAAAACAACAAAATAACAACAATAGAAGCAATTGGAAATAAGGTTTACCAAGTTTGGAAATTCATTTGTTAAGTTAAGAAGTTTTGGTTTCTTAAAGGTGTCACACAAGCATTTGTTGTTTTCACCAATTTTAATTGTTCAAAATAGATAACAAAGTTCATATTTGAAAAGAACACACAATTTTAGGTGGATTACATGTTTCACTTGTTGAAAAAGGATTTCAAATAAATTAGTTATGAATTAAACAAGTTTAAGCAAGAATTAAATGAATTTAATTCAAACATGAACTTATTTGAATTTTTATTTGTTCAAAACATTAAGTGAGATTCATATTTGAAAAGCTTATACTTTTGTGGTTTGAAAACATATTTTATATGTCCCAAAAGAAATTAATTTGACCAAGTTATGAATTTAGCAATTTTAAATGAATTAAATAAGGTTTAAATTATTTAACCAATTTTAATTATTCAAAACATGAAACAAATTTTATATTTGAAAAGGTGGTTTAATTTTGCATGGAAAACATATTTCATTTGTTGAAATTGGATTTAAAATGAGCAAGTTATTATTTTGGCAATTTTAAATGCAATAATTAAGAAACAGTTGTTTTCAGCAATTTAAATTATTCAAAACAGCAAACAAAATTTATATTTGGAAATTACATGAAAAGTTGATTGGAAAACATATTTAGTTTGTGAAATTTGGAATTTTTATGCCCAAGTTATGATTTTTGCAAAATTAAGTGAATTAAACAAGATTTCAAATATTGCACCAATTTAAAATATTCAAAACAGTAAACAAATTTTATATTTGGATAGAACATTCAATTTGGGACAGAAAACATATTTAAAAAGTTAAAATTGGAGTTAAGATGAATTAATTAGGCATTTTACAAGATTTGGTGCAAATCTGCCATTTTTAATTCATTAGGGACTTGGAAAATATTTTTCAGGGGTCTAGATTTAATTACCAGGGGCATGGATGTGATTCTGTGAGGTTCCTGTACCAAAACAAAGGAAATAAAAAGTTTTTGGTTTAATTGAGGGAGGGGGGACTCGAACCCAGGAGCTGTGGTTGGAGCGCAAGGGTTCTAACCAGTAGGGTAGGCTTTGATTTGTGATAGGAAGGGGAGCTGCGGTGAGGATAAGGTTCAAGGAGATGCACTGAACAATTCGGAATAAACAGAAAAAAAGTGGGGGGTTGGGGATTCGACCCCGCGATCTGTTGGCTCCCTGCGCGCGGCTGCTGCCAGTGGGCTGGTGTGCTGTGTGTTGAAAGGAAGGGGATCTGTGGCGGGTTAAGGTGTAGGCTGTGCGCGATTTTAACTATAACTGAACGAGCGCTCGCGACAGAGATTGGAAGGCAGCGATGCCCGCCGTGGATCGCCGGAGGGGTGCTGTCGTGGGATAATCACGGCAGATGTTACCGGGGGTAACTGATCTTGGGGCAAGACGACACGGGTGTTTGGGAGAGGGTTTAGCTCAGAGGAAAACATGGTGCAATTCGATCTGGTAGCCGGCAATCAAAGTCGCCGAGTCTCCGATCTTGATATAACAACTCAACTATGGGATTACACTGGATGCTCGATATCAAGCGATATTGCTAGGGTTCTAAGATCTCTGTCTAAAACTAGACCTGGGGGTCGGTTTATAAAGCACCCGTACCCCCTAGCTTTTTCCCCAAGGCGCATCCTGGATCCTACCCGGACACGGCGCACAAACCCTAGCTTTCCTTTACAGTAACCCACAATCCGGATTGCTGGGCCTACAAACTTGGGCCTTCCACAAGCTTCCTTATCCTTAGCCGGATCCTGCGCACCGTCCTTTGGGCCGGGTTACTCCTTGGAGTTTGGCCTACCGGGTTATCATCCCCCCGTCAGTAGTCCCCAGAATAGCCTGGGCTTCATGGATCCTCCTTGAAGCGCTCGCTATTCCCTGCAAAGATATCAAACATACAGGCATATAGAGGCCGGGTTAAGATGCTCTGATATTCAGCTAGGCCTTACTCCATGGCGGCCATGTAGTAACCCGGGTTTTTCCCCCAAACACCTTTAATTTTCCAGGTCTAAACCCTAATTCCATACTCGATAATCGATCCTGATATCACGGGATGGATCCCCTTCTCCCTTTTATCCAGATGCCTTGCTCAATATTTGGCGCATATCTCGCAGAAACTTAAATAAATAGCCGTTTACCTCCGCAACTCCCGGCCCCCACTCACCGAACCGGGCTTACCCACTTATACTATAAATAAGCTCCTTGGGGGTAACCCGAACCCTAACGGCTCATTTCCCCCATTCCACTTCCTTTCTCCTTCTAAGCTCACTCTCACTGAGCACCACCACGGAAATCCCGCGCGCATCACCGGAGCCCATCGGCCGGAGGCTGCGCTCCGCCACGACTCGCCCCGCGCCGCCGCCAAGATCTGCCGGCGAATCCCCATCCGGCCCGTCAAGGACCGCGAAGGGACACCAGGCTTGCGCCATCTGCCTCCGCAAAGCCTCGCTCAGATCTCCTCCGGTAAGCCACTTGCGTCCATTAATTCACCCTTGCACTTTTTGATTTCACCTTAGATTAGATTCAAATCGACCCGCCAACGATTCCTCGGCCATGCCGAATTAAGTTGCTAACATTCTTTCCAGCTCGCATAATAGATAAGTTATGGATTCCAATCCATTCTCCTACTACCTGCAAGTACTAATTTCGCCACAAATCCGAAGATAAGATTCCCAATCTGGGCCCGATCCACTCAAAATTTCCGCCTTGGCCTCAATCACCCGGCCGGACTTCCCCTTTTCAGTTCCTTTTATTCGCGTTAAGTGCCTATGCGGCCATCCATCGTCCCCAAAGAACCCCTTCAACACTTAGATCTCCATAATTTTCGTCATAATACTTGATACCCGGACAATTTCGAACTTTACTCGGTGAGCTAACACCCGGGTTACACGCAATTTTTCATGTTTCAATATTACCCCACCGATACTCGGCCGGCTCACAACTTCCGGGTCTTAGTCCTCTTATCCTTTTACTTTTGTATTTTGCAGGTCAACCACATGGCTCCCAAAAAGCAGGGGAAAACTCCAACCAAAGTTAAAGCCGCCAACTCCATATCCGCCAACTGGGCGCGGTCTACAGTCACCAAATCCAAGTTGGAGGAGCTAGTGGAGCTGGGAGTCCTTCCTCCTCAAGAGGATATCCAATGGAGAGTGCCGGGTAAGGAGACCCGGCCCACCCCGACAAAAGGCGAGGTAATTTGCTTTGTGGAACATGTGACCCGGGGCTTCCGCCCACCGGGTCACCCCTTTTTCCGTGATGTTTTGAATCATTACGGTCTTCGCGTCTTTGATATCGGGCCTAATTCTGTTCTCAACATCTCCCACTTCATAGTCCTTTCCGAATCATACTTGTGCACTTCGCCAAGTCTAGCTCTTTTCATCGAGCTTTTTCAATGCAAACCGTGCCGCGAGAGCGGTGACGGGGCGCTTCTCGCTTGCGGCGGGGTTTCCATCCAGCGCCGCAAGAATTCTCTGATGCCACCCCTCACCCTTAATTCCCATGTCAAGCACTGGCAGCTCTCCTACTTCTACTGCCAAGACACCTCCCCACCCGGCCAAAGGAAGCTGCCGGGTTACTCAGAGGGTCTTCTTGACATCTCTGATAAATTTAGTGCCTTTGCCCCTGACTCGGACAGGGAGGCAATTCAACCTCTTTTAGCCAAAATCACCACTCTCACAGCCCAAGGCCTCATCGGGCTCAACCTGGTGAAGACTTGGGTAGATTTCCGGATTCAACCCAACTCCATCCGCACAAAGCTAATGTGCGAGTATTCAGGGCAATCTACAGACCCGCTTCGGTACTCCGACAACATCTTCGCAGCTGGCGATACTCATAAAACCATCAAGGGCTTTCTGACCAAAAAGCTCGAGGTAATCCGGAACATATCCGGGTTAGAGCCCTTCACACTTGAGAACCCAGCCCCCAAGGTGAAAACCCGACTTTGACGCCTTTACCTTTGCTCTTTCCACTCAATGCAGTTAATAACCCTTATGCTAACACTTTTCAGGCTGATGATGATTTTTGGAAAACCAATGCCTCCCCTAGCTCCGAAAGTCCAGAGGAGCAAGAAACTGTTAACTCGGACGAAGGTACTCTCCGGATTTCATTTGGTTCCCTTGAACTCACCATAACCCCTTCATTTCCAACCATAACTTTGATGATATCCAGAACAAGAAGATGACGAGGAAGAAAACTCCGATGGCAAAGTAGAATCCGCCAGCGACGAGGAAGAACTGGAGCCGACAGTCAAGGTCGGATCCAAAAAAAAGACTCAAGAGGCCACCTCCAAGGTTTCATATCTCCTCCTCGCATTCAACTCGCATTACTTTAATGATATACTTGAGCTACCTTGACGTTATCCCACTGGCCGTTCTTGAAGGAGTCGCCCGTAACCAAGCGTAGGTCAACTCGAAATCACCCGGGTGATGATGCCCTTAACCCGGGTATTTCATCGACCCCCCCGCGGCGGGCTGGTAATTACCCTATCTTTTCTGGGTCAAAACATTCTCTTTAAACCATTCCCATATGACATCTAACTTGATAATTTCCAGCTTCTCCCGAGTCCAGCGATGGATTTCCTTGTGACTTTGCGGTGAATACCGGGTAAGATCCCCTTCCTGATGTTCCACCATATTTCATCACCCTTTCTTGACTGTGTTTTTAGCTGCTCACTGACAACATCTTATAGGGCCACGGTCGTTGTCAGCGATCAAGAGGAAACGGGGACCGAGGGCCCGGGTAAGGGGAGCCCGGCTGATAAGACTACAGCCGCGTCCAGCGGTGAAAAACAAGCGTCGCCGCCAAACCCGGACACGCAAGGAGCCGAGTATCCAATTGCTTCCCATGCAAGCAAGAAGAACAAAACCACCATCTTGGGTGCAGAAGAAGGAGCGTCGGATTCCGACACACAAATGACCCGGGTTCCGCCTCCTACTAAGAAGAAAGCTCCTTCCCGGAATTTCCAAGGCCCCGGGTCTTCTGATACGAGTAAAGACACTTTCGATCAGTTGATTAACACCCTCCTCACTATGAAGACTTCGGAGAGCCAGATCTTGGAGCGCATGGCTGCAGAGCACCAGGTAAGGACACTTTGTATCTCATATTGCATACCTAGTCCCCAAGTTCCAAGTATGACTTGCAAAAGTGATGCTTGGTACTTTACGCCACATTCAGCTTTCCATACAATCCAACTAATACTTGCATTCCTTGCTACTTACAGGCGCAGATAACCCGGTCTGATGAAACTTTACTGAAGACCGAACAACTTCTTCTTGCCGAGATGAAACGAAGGGAAATCCTTGAGGATGATATGAAAACCTTGAAGAAAGATGTTTCCAAATACAAGAAGAAGTGCAATGCCGCTCAGACCGAACTGAAGAAACTATCGGACCAGGTCTCCGATACTTATCAGATCTTGCTCAGTAAGTTTTCTGCTGTCGATTGGCTTCATGTCTTTGCTTTATTATAACAGACTCGGGATTACTGATACGCTCTTTCTTTTGTTACGACTGCAGGTGCCAACCTTGCGGCCCCAGAGGAAAATGCCATTGTCAAGGCTAGAACCCTCAAGACTGTGCTCCGGACTTTCTTTGCCGGAACAAAATTTATATTGGATGCTGTGAAGTGGCCTACGGAAGTATATCCAGGTGAAGAGAATCTCGTTCAAGCCTGCTCCACTGTGCCTGGCTGGATTGAAATCTGGAAACGCTCATCATGCCGGATTGGAATGACCCGGGCTTTTACTCTGGCCAAGGCTTTCTTTCCAAAGCTTGACCCGACAAAGGTAACATCCGGGTTTCCCGAATTCAAGGCTGACGGTTCCAAATTTACACCCAAGGATTTCAAAGCCATACAAGCCGCAGTGCGCCCCTCAGCTACCACTTTGGCCGATAGCTTGGATCTAAATACGATTATGAGTGCATACGACGCTGATGGCAAAGTTATTACGGAGGAAGCGCCCCCGCCTTTTGATATCTTGGAGAAGTGGGTTTCTAGCTCGGCCAGGAAGAGGGAGACGACTGCGAAGAGAGAGGCCGAGTTAGGATCGGGCCCGTCTGCCTCTACACCAGCCGTCCCTCCACCAGTCCGCCCTGATGCAATGAGTCCGGGTAAGGGTGCCGGGAAGGCTAAGCAGCAAACCCAGGACTCAGACCCGGAAGGCCGTACTTAGGAGGCCGAATAGGACCGTACTATCATAATACCTTGTAATGCTTTGTATTCGCACTGTTATGCTTTTGATGGTGCGCCTGTGCACCCCTGATACTGACGCCGTACCTTGTAATGTACTTTTAGTCCGTGATATACTTTGCGGCTTTCCTGGCCTTTTGATAACCGTATTGCTTGCCTATTCTTTGAACTTTTTCTCGATACCCGATTCTCTATTTTGGCTCCCTTCGTAAGACTCGGTTTTCCGAGTACCAGGGGCTTTGATACGTGGACTTTTTCTTTAAGTCCCCAAGACTCGGATGGTGAGGTTTTTCGAACTGCGATAGCCAAGTAGTTTGTTTCTGTTTCGAAGTCCCCAGTCCCCAGGACCCAAAGTCCGAGTCATGGGGGTGCGGCCTTTCTCAGAGAACAAATTATTTTCTACCGAGTCGCAAGGCTAAAGCCATTCCGTGTGACTACTGAAGTTATGCTTGATAGTTGTTGAGTTTCCGGCTTTTAGCCTTGTACTCTGCATAAACTTGTGGTTTAGATGACCTTTTGACTATCTTGTACTGTAAGCCGGCTTTCGCGTGGATACCATGTTGTTACATCCATACGAGAACAGTGTCAGGCAAGTCCCATTGGGCTTCATGGCTGATTGTAATCGTAAGCGAACGAATCATGCCACTTTAGTGCGAGTCACATCGAGCTTAAGTAAGAAAAGTCAAGAAAATTTGGCTCCTTTGTCCAGTTATAAGATTGCAGCCGTACTCGTTTGCGAATAATTGGCCCTTATAACTTATAGGCATCAAGGCCGGGTCTTTTGGGTTGCTAGCTGGGCTACTTGAGCCGCCAGCCCCCGAGACCTGTATATACTCAACATTCTTAATGATACGGAAATACTGATGCCACGTGGATACTACTTACTTGTAATCAGGCTGTAACGAAATAGGACTTGATAACCATCTCTTTATTGCTGCGAGAAAGTTTGGATCAGCAGGCCGCCTCATTAAAAACCTTCCAGTCCCCTTAGGTACCCTGGGTAGGAAAAGAGCGCGTCTGAAACCTGCTGCCCGTTACATTGTTTAGTTCTTCGTGGACACCGGTCCCGAACTGGCGTGACCGGTGCACATTCTCCACACGTTGGACTTTTTCATGACGAGTACCGGGTTTGCTAGCCAACTCGGGTAAGGTGTTTCCATGACATGGCCGGTTGTGAGTGATCGTGCAGCTTCTTCTTCTGTGGCGGATTGCTTGGAGGGGTCATCCTTGACAAAAGCCACCATTTTAGCATCTTGTGTTACCTTGGATTTTGCCCGTTCGCCTTCAGTACTCGGCCTTTTTGATGTGGCTCTACCCTCCGGGTCTGCTTGAGACCGGTACTGCTTGAGTTCTTCTTTTCTACAGGCCTGCTCGGCCATTGCTGCATCTCCTTCATCGCATTCAGCTGCTATGTCTCGATTTCCATGTATGGTAATGGTCTTCTTGGGACCCGGGATTTTTAGCTGTAGATATACGTAACACGGCCTAGCCATGAATTTGGTGTAAGCCGGCCTTCCAAATAACGCGTGATAAGGGCTGCGCAATTTGACTACCTCAAAGGTAAGCCACTCAATTCGATAGTTATCCTTTGACTCTCCAAAGGCTACCTCCAATGCGATTTTTCCCTCGGGGCATGCTGAATGACCCGGCACTATCCCATGAAAAACTGTTGAGCTTTTTTGCAGCTGAGATTCCTTGAGACCCATGCGTAGGAAGGTTTCCCAATACAGTATATTGATTCTGCTTCCACCATCCATTATAACCTTTTTCAGTTCGTACCCATTGACTTGCGGTGCGACTACTAGTGCCAAGACTCCTGGGTGCTCCACTCTTTCTGGGTGATCCCTTCTGCTCCATGTTACCTCCTGTTCTGACCATCTCAAGTACCTCGGGACAGCTAACGAAACTGAGTTGACCGCTTGCTTCAGTATCTTTTTGTCCTTGCTAGAGCCTCCTGTGGTATGCACATGATACTGACCCAATTGTTTGGGGTTAGCCTGGAAACCTCCTGCCCCCCCTTGGTTATTACCTTGATTTCCAGCCGCCGGATTACCGGCTGGGGGTGGGCCGTTGCCCGGGTTCGCCCCTGGACCCGGTCCTCCTCCCCGTCCTGCACCTCGCATAGCTCTGTGCACTTCCTCATTCTTCCATCTTTGTAAATCGGCGCACTGTTCTAGGGAGTGGTTAGCTGGCCTGCCATTCCTGCTGTGCTTCGGGCATGCCATCCTGAATATGTCCCAATTGTTACCCGGCCTTGGCGGACCTTGATAGTTTCCTCCATTGTGGTTACCTCCGTTGAAATTTCCTTCTGCTCTGGGCCTCGAAGACCCGGCTTCTGTGTTGGCGACAAACTCGGAGCCTCCTTCGAACGGGCGCTTGTTCTGGCTATTTCCGTTGTTACCTGATGCTGATCCATTGCCGGTTCTCCCGTTATTGCTTGTGTTTGCTTTTACCTTCTTGTCATCAGCTTCCTCTTCTGTAGTATCTGTCGCAGCGTGTTTGTTGCACGCATCCATCAATTCTCCCATTGTAACTTCCGACGCATTTCGACTAGACTTCATGCGAGTTAACTTCTGCACTAAAGGTATATACTTGCATGTTTTTGCCATGGCCTGTAGTGCATCCTTGGGCTGGATATCCGTGGATGAGTGAAGTATCTCCATAACCCGGCGCACCCAACTACGCGCCGATTCTCCCTTCTTCTGGACGCATCGCTCTAGATCATCAATAGTGAATAATTTCCTGCAGGTCCCGTGAAAGTGCTTGACAAACGCGGTCTTCAATTCCTCCCAGGACTTGATCGATCCTTCCGGCAAATTGGTGAACCACAACTTTGCTGCTCCTTCCGACATCATCAGGTACATGAACTTGGCTTGGAGGTTCTCGGACGCGTTGCGAATTGACATTGCCATCTCGTAACTGCTTAGCCATGTTTCGGGATCCATAGTTGGCTCATAATTCACTACTTTCCCTGGCTCTTTGAACTTTTCTGGGTAAGGTTCAGCTCTGATACTGTCCGAGAGACACTTAGGCCCCGCAAGAACGGTTGAGGCCGGCCTTGCTCTAGAAACGTGTGATACCGCGGGGGGCGCGGCTGGGCGCGATGCTGCGGGAAGTCCATGCGCTGCAGACCCGGCCGCGGCCCTCCGAGCCCTAGAACTGTCCACGACGGCCTGTGCTGCTGGTGCTGCCTGAGCGCGGGGAGGAGGCGGCATTTGCTGCTGCTCTTCCCTCTGTCGCGCTGAACTTGTTTGGATATTCCCTTGCTGTTGACTGACGTATGGCGTCCCGTGCATACCGCTTCTGTGATCCGGATAATTGGCTTGCTGTGCCACCGCAGTGTGCAACAGATCGATGGCTTGCCGAGTCTTCTCTGCATGGGGCGACTCTCCCACAGGGATTTGATTCAACGCGAGTGTCGCTGCATATACATTGTCCATGGGGTTATTGTAGTGGCCGGCTGGTGTGCGGAATCATGATGGTGGTGGTGGTAGATCGTTGCCGGTTGTGACTCTAGTTTGTGGTGGGGGTAACCCGGTCCGCTCATTCGCCGGATGTGTCGCTGCTGTCACCTGCTGGGGTGCGGTTCCCTGGTTCGCCACTGGTATCGGCTGGTCCTGAGGTGTAACAAATAAATTAGCCGGATTAATAACCCCGCCCATTGCTGGTAACCTGGTGTGGTGCCTTTGATGTATTCTAGACGTTTCCTCTCGGAGCCGGGTTTCCAACGCATCTAGCTCACGCTGCCGCGTGGCCATCCCTTGCTTTTCTGCCTCTACCTGCCTTCTTTGCTGTTCCAGCGCACGACGAGCCACATCCAGATCCCTGACGCGTTCCGCTGCGTTTTCCGGAGTGATAACCGTTGCGAGAACCGTGGGGTCTAGAATCAGATTATTATCGAATAAGGCCGGGTGGCGCGGGTTCGAAGGACCCGCGCCTGGTGTCCGGTTTTCTAAGAATCCGAACGTATTTGCATGCAACTCTTCATCCGCTGCTCTGCTGGTTACTGATGCCGATTCTCCATCAACCCGGGCCAAGACCGGGTCTCCGTTAGCCGCGCCCTGTCGCTGGGCCACTGCCTGAGCCGCCCCGGCTGATGCCGCGGTTGCGTTTCCTTGGTTGAGATTGGCCGCGGGGGCCGCATAGACTGCAACTCGGCGTACGATATCCGGTGTAAATTCGTGCTGTTCTTCCTCACCGTTCTCCTCATACCGGTTTTCCAGTAGATCCAGGATAGACCCGGTATCATTTTCTCTTTCGGCCCGGTCGCGTGGGGTCCATGCCGGCTCCTCCGGCTGTTCCCACTCCGCGATGGGTTCTTCTGCCGGATGTGTAGTTCCAATCGATTCTTCATCATCTGATCGGATAGACGTGGCTTTTCCTGGCATAGAATCAGATCCAACGTTGTCAGGGATCGAATTGGAAGCACATACCATACCAATGAAGACGCTGATCCGGCCGATTGTCACGACGGATCCGGATTCGAGGTGATCCGACTCCGGCCCCCAGCCGGAATCGTCCACCATCTTTCCTCCTTCGTGGTCGATGTAGATTTCGCCGATGACAAGATTCTCCATGCCCTTCCGAGCTTCTCCCGTGATGTAAACACCTTTGGACGCAGGCCCCACGGTGGGCGCCAACTGTCGTGGGATAATCACGGCAGATGTTACCGGGGGTAACTGATCTTGGGGCAAGACGACACGGGTGTTTGGGAGAGGGTTTAGCTCAGAGGAAAACATGGTGCAATTCGATCTGGTAGCCGGCAATCAAAGTCGCCGAGTCTCCGATCTTGATATAACAACTCAACTATGGGATTACACTGGATGCTCGATATCAAGCGATATTGCTAGGGTTCTAAGATCTCTGTCTAAAACTAGACCTGGGGGTCGGTTTATAAAGCACCCGTACCCCCTAGCTTTTTCCCCAAGGCGCATCCTGGATCCTACCCGGACACGGCGCACAAACCCTAGCTTTCCTTTACAGTAACCCACAATCCGGATTGCTGGGCCTACAAACTTGGGCCTTCCACAAGCTTCCTTATCCTTAGCCGGATCCTGCGCACCGTCCTTTGGGCCGGGTTACTCCTTGGAGTTTGGCCTACCGGGTTATCATCCCCCCGTCAGGTGCCGTCCGCGGGTGTGTGGGGCGCTGCTGCTGCGAGGTAAAGGAGAGAGAGGGAGGAGAGCGAGCGGGAGGAAAGGGGAGGGCTCACCTCGATGGAGCAGATGGCGCAGGGGGTCAGGCAGAACAGGGGGCAATGCAGGGAGTTGGCCGACGGAAAACCTCGATGCCGCGGCCGCCCGGAGCCTCCTCGGACCACGACGCCTTCACCAAACCCGACGAGGACCACTCCCCGGTTCCATTCCCAACGACGGCTAAGCCCTGAGGTGACCGTGGTGGTCGGGGCTATGGGGAGGCAAAGCTCTCTGTATCTCTCTCGCAGGTACAGAGAAGGGGAAGGTTGCAGGGAGAGGGGAGGAAGAAGATGGCGGCGTTGGAGGAAGGAGGGGCCCTAGGGTTTGGCTAGGGCAGGCAGAGGGGAGGTGGTTATATGGGGAGAGAGCTCGATACGGCCAGGCATCGGAGGAGGGGGAGGTGATCGTGTGGTGGGTGGGGTGATCGTACAGAGGGGATGACGTCGGGGGGAGGAAGACGACAAGCAGGAGGGTATGGGCCAGAAGGAAAGGTGGGCTGGGGGGAGAAAAAGATAAAGGGATGGGCTAGCATGTCTCCCTCCTTTGCTTTTTATTTTTTTCCTTAGCCTTTTTTTTTGCAAGAAATAAACGAGGGAGAGAGAGAAAGGATAGGTTGGGGGTTATTTCATTTGATGAACATTTTCTTTATTAATTGCAAAACAGCAACAACAAGGTGGTTTAAATTATTTTCAACAATTTGAAATTATTAATTTGATATTAAATTGTTAGGTGACTTTCAAATAGGGTTTGGTTTGGAATTTTGGAAAAAAAAATTTATTTAATAAGCTCAAGCAATTATGAAAATTATTGAATTTAATTTGTTTACAAGATTTTAATTTTTAAACCCATATTTGAAATATGCCAAGTGGGATTGATTTGATTTGAATTTGAAATAACAATTGGATTAAGTGAACTATTAAAACCACAATTTTAAATAGTTGAACCTTAGGGATTTAATGGGAACAATTGATTGAATGGTTTTGCAATTTTCATAATTTTCAACAGAGTTGCTGTTTGGAAGAAAATCATAATTGAATTTGAAAAGGTTTTGATATTAAATGAATTTTTGATAGAAACAAAACAATAGTTTTGGAATCACACTTTAATGGAAACAATTGATTGTTTTATTTTGAAATGTTCATTTGGAAATTGTAACATCACAAGGATGAAACAAAAGGTTTGAATTTTGGTTTGAATTTCAAATAGAAAACAAAGGAAAACAGTTGGAAAACAAATGAAAACAGAGGAAAACAAATGGAAAACAAGCAAAACAATTGCAATCAACATGATGCCATGATGCAAAACATAAAATAACAGAGAGCAAACATTCTAATGGCTATTTTTCATACTTGGGATGTTACACTAAGGATGATGTTATTGTTTACATTACACACTTTGCTTACTGCGATTATCTGTTGCTTGCAACTTAATACCCAACGTTTATTCGGATGATATTCGAAGGGTGGATTTTTAGTCATAGATCCAATTCGATTACGATCTATGTGTCTTGTTGTAATGCCCGCATGAATCACATAGCAATCTTTATGTCTTGCATATGCACTACATTGCAGCCTTCATTTCTGTCAATTGCCCAGCTGTAATTTGTTCACCACACATGTTATTTATCTTTCACGGAGATACACCACTAGTGAACTGTGGACCCCGGTCCTTTTTCCTCATACTGATAAAACACCTGCTGCTTTCATACTGCTTTCATATTGTTTTCCTACTGTTTTCCACACCATATGTTTAACCTCTTTGTGTTCAGCAAAACCGGTGAGATTGACAACATCACTGCTTTGTTGGGGCAAAGTGATTTGATTGTGTTGTGTAGGTTCCACATTGCTTCCGAACCGGTAGTGCAGCCTCCCATCTCAGTTTCTTCAACCTTATGAAGTTACTCCTTCCACCTACTGGTCGATTAAACCTTGGTTTCTTACTGAGGGAAAACTGCCGTTGTGCTCATCATACCTTCCTCTTGGGGTCTCCCAACGAGTGCAAGACCTGCACCATCACCAAACTGCCGAAAACATAAACATGGAAGTTTTCGAGAAGCGGACCATCAAGAACCAAGAGGTGAAATCCCTTCTTGTTATTCTTAATGAGAAGGACTCAGAAATGTCTGAGATCCAGAAGCAACTGAAGGAGACTGTTGGCAAGCATACTTTTTCTTTCCTTGACTTTGATTCTAAATTTTTCCCTAAGGACTTTTCCGAGTTTTAATCCTTCGCCTCTTTTTCTTCTTAGCCTCTTTGGCCATGCCCAAGCAAATTGCTGAGGATGCAGGCAACACCGAGAATCTCCGCAAAGAGAACTCTGAACTTTACAAAATGACAGTAAAGATTTAGAAGGACCTAGAGAAGAGCCAGCTGCCCTAGGTTTGTCCGAGTCTCGTGCTTCCTCATAAGCCGAGAAAGACCGTAGGACCATCCAGGACCTGGAGACTGCCCTTCATCAACGCCTTGAGGAAGGTGCCGAGATGGACAAGATCCTTGGTAAGTTTCTGAACTTTTACCAAGTTTTCTTTCACTTTGAACAATGCATTCTTTTTCTTCCCTCTATTTGTCTAATCTCTTATGATTTTCATTAACAGAAGGGAATCCTCTGATTACTCGGATTGACCGCATCCGGGCTTCGGGACGTTCGTCACCAAGCTGAAGAATGCTGGAATGCTGCTTATTAATAAGTGCATTCTGGAGTAAGCTGGCGAATTCATGGAAGCCAGTAGGCTCCTAGAGGCTATTGCGGAGGTGGCAAACCAACGCGAATCCTGGCTCCAGTCTGCCGCCCGTGGTGGTGTACGCATGGCCCTAGGGCTGATGAGGATGCATTACACCACTGCCAAATCTTGGCGCAACCGGTGTTCCGCAAGGATACACCGAGGCGCAAAGGGCGGAACTTTTTGAGTCTATCAAGGGCCATGCCTCCAAGATAGCTCGGATGTTCTCTACCTTGATGTTCTACCCAGAGGAAGAAATTCCAGCAACTCCAAAGAATCCGAGTGATAGCGTCGAGGACGAGGAGGAGGAGTTCGTGGATGCCGACTGATCCTGCGTAGTCATTAGCCAAATAGGGTGCATTACTATTCTTACAATGTAAACTCAATTGTAATGTATTCTATCTTTTGTATGAACGAGTTTCTATCCTTTGCGGTAAATTTAAACTTTACAAGGTTTTTAGAGTTTTAATTCCTTTTTCTTCTAAGTTCTCTGTTTTGTATGTTTTAACATTCCTTAACGTTAAAGTGGTTCCAAAAGTATGCAATCTTCACGCCAAGTGACCGGGTTAAGAAACCAATCAGTCGAAACTCGGAATCATGGATTATACTTTGGCACTTTTACTCACTAAATCAAGTGACCCAACACAACAAACAATCAGATAATACTTAGGAATAATAAGGAATTGGAAAGTATGAACTCCAGGCAAACAGGCACAATCTGGGGTTCTGAAGCCTCCTTAGGCCAAAAAAGCATTGAGTTTTATAACTCCGAGGATGCAGGAAAAATTTGGGTTAACATTGAAGCAAATTGAAAGATCATAGGGAAATAGATAAGAGGGAAACATGCTTTGAACAGACAATACATAACAAAACAAAAATGCATTAATTTCCGAAAACTTTATTTCATGATCTCAATGATGTTTACATAGAATTGAACTAAGTGTAGAAGGGACGTAACTGCTAGATTCTCTAGGGCCTATTTGTATCTCCTAGTTCAACATCTATGCTTCTTTTCCTCTTGCGATTCGGATTTTTCGGGTCATCTTTCGTGTGTCGAATATATACAAGGTAATATGATCCATTTTTCGTAGCCTTGCTAATGACAAATGGTCCTTCCCAGGTTGGGGCTAACTTGTGTTTTCTATCCTGCACCAATCTTAGCACCAAATCACCTTCTTTAAAAGGTCAGTGTTTGATTTTCCGACTATGATATTGATACGTCATAAACGTAACCCTAATTTCTGATGCTCCATGATCATATTATGCCAACTGATACATGTTTTCTCCCTTATTTATAGCATTTTTATACGTTTTCCGGGACTAACCTATTAACAAGATTCTAAGAGCTAGTTCCCAGTTTTCTGCTATTTTTGGTTTTAGAAAAGTTAATCTGGAAACATTCTCGGAACTGGACCCCAGAAAGCCCGAAGTGCCTATTTTCCTCGGAATCATCCAGAACACCAAAGAGGAGTCGAAGACGGGCATCAGGGGGGCTCACCCGCGCCAGCTATGGGTGTGGGGCCCCTGGCCTCCACCGCCTTTGCCCTTTCGCCTATTTATTCCCACCGGAGGGAAAACCTTAGGAACTTGATCAAAAATCCCGAAAAAGTTCCACAACCGCCATCGTCGTCAACCCTAGACCAGGAGGGTTCTGGGCTATTTTCTGGCACCCTGCCGAAGAGGAAATCATCACCAGAGGCTTATACATCACCATGCCTGCCTCCGGAGTGATGCGTGAGTAGTTCATCCCTGGACTACGGGTCCATAGCAGTAGCTAGATGGTTGTCTCCTCCTCATATGCCTCCATGTTTAGATCGCGTGAGCTGCCTATCATGATCGAGATTGATCTTATGCAATTCTATATGCTGTGTTTGCTGGGATCCGATGAATATTGACCTTATGCCAAGTTGATTATAGTATTTATTGCATATGTTATTTGTGATGTTGCATATGTTCTGTTGCTAGTGGTTGCTCTGTCCAAGTAGTTGCTAGTGACTCCAAGAGGGAGTATTTATGCTTGATAGTGGGTTCATGCCTCCTCGTTAGCTTGATCGAGTGACAGAAACGTGAAGGGGGAGGATGTGCTGTTGCCATTAGGGAGAAAACAGCGGTGAGAGTACCCGCGTGTATAATCATTGCTTACATTACACACATTGCTTATTGCGATTATCTGTTGCTTGCAACTTAATACCTAAGGGGGTTCAGATGATAACCAGAGGGTGGATTATTAGTCATAGATGCAGATGGATTTCAGTCTATGTATTTTGTTGTAATGCCCGCACTAAATTTCATAGTAGTCATCATGTTATAATGCGCACTACGGTGCAACCTTTATTTGTCAATTTCCCAGTTGTAATTTGTTCACCCAGCATGTTATCTTTATGGAGAGACACCACTAGTGAACCTATGAACCCCGGTCCATTTTCCACATTGTTAAAAAAACCACAACAATTTACCTGCTCGCTTTACTTTATGCAAGCATACACTATGTTTCCACACTATACGTCCAATCTTTGTTTTCAGCAAGACCGGTGAGATTGACAACCTCATTGTACCGTTGGGGCAAAGTATTTTGGTTGTGTTGTGTGCAGGTTCCACGTTGTTGCTGACACCGGTGAAGCACCAACACCACCGTCAGTGGCATCAAACTTCCAAAGGTCCTCTTTCTCCTACTGGATTGATAACCTTGGTTCTTAACTAAGGGGAAAACTCCTACCGCTGTGTTCATCACACCCTCCTCCTGGGGTATCCCAACAAGTGCAAGATCTGCACCATCAAGGACTTTTTCCGGCACCGTTGCCAGGGAGAAGGAAGTCTTCTGGCAAGGGGAGTCTCTCACTCTCAACCTCTTTATTTTGTTTATTGTCTTGTTTTTCTTCTCTATATTGAAAACACACAAAAATTAGTTGACTTTATAGTATAGAAAGCAACTCAAGTATTTTCAAGTGAAGTTCTTATTCTAGTTGTTATTTTTTTTGCTTTAGCATGCTTGCTATCAATGTTTGATGTCTTTGAAACTAGATATTATAGGCAAAGTGGGTTCACAGATGAACAACAAAAACATTATAAGGAACACCGCTTGTCACAAAAAGGGATACACTTATGGGAGAAAATTAATAAATTGCATGACTATGATAAAAACTTGTGCTCTACTTATAATGTTACTTATTGCTTTGATAAATCTTGCTGCTGTAGGAGGTATAAGCACCTCCCTTTTCAATGTGAGTGTAATTATGATGTTACCATATCTTCTTATGTTAAGGGAAATTATGAATTATATGATGTGGAACAAATTAAAGAATTTATTGCTTGCCTGGGTGCATTCGAAATTGCCTATTTTCTTGAAAGTATTGATGATGCACCTTATAAATATGAGATTTATGCTATACTTGAATATTGCTTTGATAATTACAAGGATTGTAATTACTACATAATGGATGATCTTAATAGATTCTCTCCCGCAAAAGGAGAGACTAATGCCTTGCAGGAAACTATGGAAGAAGAAATTGCTGAAACTGGAAGCTCTTTGGATGAAAAAGAGGAGGAGAGTGATGATCAAGAGGAGGAAGAATGGAATCCATGTCTACCTCCCAATGATAGTAACTCTTTAACTCATAATTTTGATGATCCTATTGATTATTTTGAAATATCTCTTTTTGATGAGGTTGATACTTGCTATACTTGTGACCTTGATACTACTATGAATGAAACTTGTGAGAATAATATTGCTACTGTTATCTATGATAATCCATGCTACTTTGATAAATCCTATGAGAATCCTCTATTTTTTCCAACTATTGATATGCATGATAATGCGGAAGTTTGTTTAGAAAATTTATATGATAATGCTCTTGATGATGGTCCTATGTTACTTGATGATATAAAACATAATTCTAATGAAAATAGGATTGCTATAATGTGTCCTATAACTTTTATGAGTGATCAATCATCTTGTTTTTTTATTCCTAAAAGTGGGGAAAAAGAGGAGCTGGTTTTAAATTTTGATCCCACTATTTTTGAGCTTGATATGAATTGTGTGCTTTCATACCATGACAAACATGCTTTATGTGATAATTATATTGTTGAGTTTTATCATTATGCTACTGTAAATTATTATGAGAGAGGAAAATATGGTTGTTGAAATTTTCATGTTACTAAAACACCTCTTTTTTTTGAAAGTTTTGAAGTTGATGTTGTTCTACCTTCCCATGATCTCTAGTTTGAGCTTCTTTGATTTATTTCTTTAGAAGATTCCTATGCATAGGAAGTGGGTTAGACTTAAATTTTTTGTATAATTTCTTCTTGATGCTCTCTTTTTCTTCAATCCATACTTCTTATGTGAGCATCTACTTGATTCCACCCTTTCTATGCCTAGCTGAAAGGCGTTAAAGAAAAGCGCTACCGGGAGACAACCCGTTTTATTTCTCTGTTTTCATTCTGTTTACCTTTGTTTTATTTGGTGTGCTTTGCACCTGGGTTTTTTCTATTTCCTTAGCAACCCCGCTGTATCTTTTCTTTTGTGTTTTTGTTGAGCCAAGTAAAGCCTCTAGTGGAAAGTTGACACTATATCGCGCAGGAAACAGATTTCTGTTGTGCACTGTTAATTACGTATAAAATCACAAACAATTCAAAATGACCGGAGCTTTTTTGTGCTTAATCCTGGGCTATATACGCAACGTTTCTTAGTTTACCACTTTTTGATTTGAGCATCAGAAGATTTTCTACAAAATCAACCTCTGCCTGCTTTTCCATTTTGACAGATTTCTGCCAATAATTGCATTTGCATCTTAATCTCTTTCTTTTGGTGTTATTTTGAGAAAAATAGTTTTAAAAGAAGTTGTGACAGTAGCTAATGTCTTTTTGAGTTCTAGTCTTGTGTTGAAACTGAACCATGTGAGTTTATTATTTCGATTGCACTAACGTTGCTAATGAAGATTGTGAGAATTTTGGTGTGAAGGAAGTTTTCTAGGGTCAAGAGAAGAGGATGATATGATGTGATCAAGAAGAGTGAAAAGCCTAAGCTTGGGAATGCCCCGGTAGTACATTCCAGGAAATTCCAAGAAGACTCAAGCGTCTAATCTTGGGGATGCCCAAGGCATCTCCTTCATCAACAAATTATCAGGTCACTTCTAGTGAAACTATATTTTTATTCGGTCACACCTTATGTGCTTTACTTGGAGCATATTTTATTTTTGTTTTTATTTTGTTTTTATTTTCATTATAAGCTTTGTTGGACCGAGCATTCTTTTATTGGAGAGTGACACGCTCCGCTTTTTCATGAGAATACGTTGTATTCTTAGTCTCTGTTTGGCTGCTGCATTTATTTAGCTCCTTTTTTGGATGCATCTCTTATCAGAGATGTTAGTATTAGTGGTATTATTTGAGTACTCTCATGTTTCCTTTATGTATCATAAAGAGTACTTTTGATAAAATATATCTTGTATGGTGCTTGTTGGGAAAAGAAAACTGCTGCTTGATGTAGAATTTATAACAGTACTAGTAGAAGCTTCTATAGACTGTGGCTAGAACTTTTTCATGCCATGCTAAATGTTATTTTAGTTTTAAAGCCTTGTGTTTATTGAGTAGCATGAATAGCCTTAAATAGCTTAGAGTGTTTAATATGTTTTGAAAGATTCATGAGTTGTTCTTGTCATAGTAAAGCATCAATATATGGTATTCTCTTTCGAATGTTTTATTTGGTTGACTTGGCGCATGCTCACACCATGTTTATGACTACAAACAAGTCACGAATAGCCTCCATGACCACTTAGTTTTTGAACTTGTGATACCGCTTATGCTTTAATTAATGATGCTTATGTCGCTGTGCATGATTATGGCTCTTTTGCTCTCTTGATTTGTCGCTCCCAGTCCTTTGCTAGCCTCCACCTGTACTGAGTATGGAATTCTACTCGTGCATCCAAACTCCTTAAACCAAATTTTTCCATTGTATACACCATACCTACCTATATGTGGTATTTAACTGCCACTCCAAGTAAATTGCTCATGTGTTACCTTTAAAACCTTCAAAATTATTCCTGATTTGTGTTCTTGTTTTTGCTCATGAGGACGTCAATAGAGAATCTTTATCTCACTTGTTGATTGGATTTCACACCCTGGACTAGTGTCTTCATCCGCTTATCCAAATAATAGAAGAGGTGGCAACGCGGTGCCCAACCCCAAATTAATAGAAACAAATTCTCTTCACTATTTTTGCCCCTGATTTATCAGTCAAAGCATAATTGTGTAAACAAAAGAGAAAGATGGATGATCTTCTACACCAGTTGTGTCCTTCACCATGGTAGCCGCTCTTGTGAATCCAGTTGGCTTGTGACGTACTGTATTGTCTGTTTACCATTCGCTGACACTAACATACACCCCTCCTAAAATATAGACATTCCTCCACAAAGTCAAACTTTTAATACCTCTATTTAATAAAATAAAAAGCTCTAGCACACGAGTGATCCCTGCTTCCCTCTGCGAAGGGCCTTTCTTTTACTTTTATCTTGAGTCTCCATCTTCTAACTTTATGCACAGTTGAGAGAGCATTTTTTCCATTCCGAGTTCTATGTGCATCTGTCCCATAAACATCAATAATTACTTCATGATTTGATATTATTTGTTCTTAAATTATTTGTTCTAGTCTTCCTCTTGAACTTTGAAAGTGTCCTGGCATTTATGTTTTGTTCCACTCTTAAGGACTAGGAAAATACCACTTTGCCATGCTTTCTCTATACCTGAAACAAACGTTTATCTTTCTTTACATTATTATTCATGATCCTTTATTTAAAATACTCTTCGTGATGCAAAGTGATTGCTATGCTTTATTATTAAATTTCTATTTATCATGTTTATGTTTGAAGTTTTATGATCTCAGCATACATATGCTTTTATATTTTAATGATCAAGATTATGATAGTAGCATGTCACCTCAGAAATTTTTGTTTTATCGTTTACCTACTCGAGGACGAGTAGGAACTAAGCTTGGGCATGCTTGATACGTCATAAACATATCCCTAATTTCTGATGCTTTATGATCATATTATGCTAATTGCTACATGTTTTCTCCCTTATTTATATCATTTTTATACATTTTCCGGGACTAACCTATTAACAAGATGCCAAGTGCCAGTTCCTTGTTTTCTGCTGTTTTTGGTTTAAGAAAAGTTGTTCTGGAAACATTCTCGGAATTGGACCCCACAAAGCCCGAAGTGCCTATTTTCCCCGGAAGCATCCAGAACACCGAAGAGGAGTCGAAAATAGGCATCAGGGGGGCCACACCATAGGATGGCGCGGGTCCCCCTAGCCGTGCCAGCTATGGGTGTGGGGCCCCTGGCCTCCACCGCCTTTGCCCTTTCGCCTATTTATTCCCCCCGGATGGAAAACCCTAGGCACCTGATCAAAAATCCCGAAAAAGTTCCGTAGCCGCCATCGTCGTCAACCCTAGATCAGGAGGGTTCTAGAGCTGTTTTCCGGCACCCTGCCGACGAGGAAATCATCACCGGAGGCTTCTACATCACCATGCCTGCCTCCGGAGTGATGCGTGAGTAGTTCATCCCTGGACTACGGGTCCATATAAGTAGCTAGATGGTTGTCTCCTCCTCATATGCCTCCATGTTTAGATCTCGTGAGCTGCCTATCATGATCAAGATTGATCTTGTGTAATTCTATATGTTGTGTTTGCTGGGATCCAAAGAATATTGACCTTATGCCAAGTTAATTATAGTCTTTATTGCATATGTTATTTGTGATCTTGCATGCTTTCTGTTGCTAGTGGTTTCTCTGTCCAAGTAGTTGCTAGTGACTCCAAGAGGGAGTATTTATGCTTGATAGTGGGTTCATGCCTCCTTGTTGCCTTGATCGAGTGATAGAAACGTGAAGGGGGAGGATGTGCTGTTGCCATTAGGGAGAAAACAGCGGTGAGAGTACCCGCGTGTATAATCATTGCTTACATTACACACATTGCTTAATGCGATTATCTGTTGCTTGCAACTTAATACCTAATGGGGTTCGGATGATAACTAGAGGGTGGATTATTAGTCATAGATGCAGATGGATTTCGGTCTATGTATTTTGTTGTAATGCCCGCACTAAATTTCATAGTAGTCATCATGTTATAATGTGCACTACTGTGCAACCTTTATTTGTCAATTGCCCAGCTGTAATTTGTTCACCCAACATGTTATCTTTATGGAGAGACACCACTAGTGAACCTATGAACCCCGTTCCACATTCCACACTGTTAAACAAACCACAACAATTTCCTGCTCTCTTTACATTCTGCAAGCATACACTGTTTTTCCACACTATACGTCTAATCTTCGTTTTCAGCAAGACCGGTGAGATTGACAACCTCACTGTACCGTTGGGGCAAAGTATTTTGGTTGTGTTGTGTGCAGGTTCCACGTTGTTGCTGACACCGGTGAAGCGCCAACACCGCCGTCAGTGGCATCAACCTTACGAAGGTCCTCTTTCTCCTACTGGATTGATAACCTTGGTTCTTAACTAAGGGGAAAACTCCTGCCGCTGTGCTCATCACACCCTTCTCTTGGGGTATCCCAACGAGTGCAAGATCTGCACCATCAGATATCGTCGTAGTCCTTGCTGATAAATGGTGGATCTTTGCACCACAAGTTCACGTACTTATTCTAAGAGATCGATAACATCCTGACGTGCACTTTCGTCATCCGAATCATCGTATGCCTGCACTCTTGGGCTATCACGGATCATGTCCGTAGGAAGTACTGCTTCTGCACCATAAACCAAGAAAAAAGGCGTTTGCCTTGTTGATCTATTTGGCGTCGTTCGAATACTCCAAAGCACGGAAGACAATTCTTCTACCCATGCTCCAGCTACTCTGTGAAGAGGAGTTTAGAGTCTTGGGCGTATTCCTTGCAGGATTGAACTTTTCATTCGTTCAACCTGACCATTGGATTGTGGGTGTGCCATAGATGCAAGATCTAGACGAATTCCTGTTTGTCGGCAATATTTTGCTAACTCTCCTATTGAAAAATTTGTCCCATTATCCGTGATTATACTATGTGGAATGCCATATCGCATGACCACGTCAATGACGAAATTTTTGGCTGTCACACCGTCAAGTTTTTGATGGGTTTTGCCTCCACCCACTTGGTATACTTATCCACTTGAACGAGTAGATGCATTAGTCCGCCTCTTGCAGTTTTGAATGGCCCCATCATATCTAGCCCCCATACCGCAAATGGCCATGTTATGGGGATAGTCTTGAGTGCTTGAGTTGGCATATTTGTCTGCTTAGCGTAATACTAGCATCCGGCACATGTGTTCACTATGTGCTCCGCATCTGTCTTGGTTGTGAGCCAGAAAACCCCTGCACGGAATGCTTTTTTAACTATGCTTTTTGACTGAGTATGATGTCCGCAATCTCCGGCATGAATTTCTTGCAGAATTTCTCGTCCTTCTTTTGGCGAAATACATCGCTGAAAAATTCCAATAGTAGCGCGTTTATACAGGTAACCATTGATTACCATGTATCCTTTACATCGACATTGTATCTGTATTTGCAAGACTTCATATGCTCCATACGGGAACTTTTGATCGACTAAGAAGTTTAAGTACAAAATTGTCCAATTCGATTTAATGAGCAGAACTTCTATTGACTTGGAAACTAGGGGGTAGTCAACATCTCCGCCTTTTATTGATGGTTCGTACAAATGCTGGACAAATACACCAGGTGGTAGGGTTTTCACCCTTTCCGAGCCCATGCGGGATAAAGCGTCCGCGTTCCAGTTTTCTCCCCTTTTAACATGATGTACCTCAAATCCTAGGAAGCAAATGGAGAACTCGTCGACTGTTCTCCGATATTCGGCCATTATGGGGCTTTTGGCATCCCATGTCTGGTTTAGCTGATGATGTACTAAGTTCGAGTCACCATAGCAAAGTATGCGTTTGACACCTATTTATTTTGCAATATGAAAGCCATGAAGCAATGCTTCGTATTCTGCCACATTATTGTTGGTGTTGAAGTGTATTTGTAATACATACTCCATTGTGTCGCCTTTTGGAGATTTAAGCACCACACCATCGCCAGCTCCTTCTTTCATTTTGGATCCGTCAAAATGCATGATCCAATATTCCGACTCCGGCATTGGTGTGTTTCCATTCCTTCTGCCGAGTCAGCTACAAAATCTGCCAACACCTAGGATTTTATTGTCGTCCGGGGTTGGTACTTAATGTCGAACGCAGAAAGTTCAATGCCCCATTTGGCCACTCTGCTTGTTGCATCCGCATTGTTTATAATATACCCTTGTGGTTCTTTGCTTACCACTGTTATGGAATGTCCTTGGAAATAATGGCAAACTTTTCGAGATGCGAAAAATATGCCATATGCCAGCTTTTAATAATGTGGATACCTTTGTTTTGACTCGGAAAATACCTCGCCGACGTAATACACCGGATGCTGATATGGAATACTTTGCTCGTCTTTCCACAATTATCACTTCACTAATAACCCTGTTAGTTGTTGTAAGATACAGTAACATGGGTTCTTCGTCTTTTGGGGATGCCAAAATCGGAACTTTCATCAAAGTTTCTTTCAACTGGGTTAATTCTTGGTCCGCCTCTTCTATCCATTCGAATTTGTCGAATTTCATCAACAATTTGTATAATGGCAGAACTTTGTTGCCAAGCTGGCTTATGAACCTGCTTATGGCGGCTGCGGAACCCTTCAGTCTTTGGACATCTTTTAGACACAATGGCATTTTGATGTTTAAGATTGATTTGATCTTTTTCGGTTTTACCTCTATTCCTCTGTGAGAAACGATAAAACCCAAAAACTTTCCTGAGGGAACCCCGAATGCGCACTTTAATGGATTCAACTTCATTTTGTAAGTGCGTAGGATGTCGAAGGTTTCTCATAGATCTTCAATCAGCGTTGATACGTGCATTTTATATCATCATTTCTACCCTCCATATAGGCATTATTGGGATGTTTTATCAATGTTATGTCATTGTTTTGCATATTTTAGATGCTTTTATGGGACTTTCCTACAAAGTCCCTATTTTTGGTATTTAATTTCTGGGTGTCAGAAAACACTTGTTTTCATGTTTTTGATGTTTCAGGAGCTACAGGTATCCAAATTGCGAAAGGAAAGAAACCCTGTCAGTTTTTCTTCGGGAGAAAGGCCGTGGGCACAAGACACAAAGGAGGAGGGCCAGGAGGCCCAAAAGGGGGTAGCCCACGCGGCCAGATTCCCTGGCCGCGTGTGGGGCCCCCAAATGGGCCCACAACACCTCCTCCCCGAGGTATTTTTGCTGACGACTCCGTCTTCCCCGAAAACGAACACCCTAATTTTCCCGAGACGAGACGGAGCCGCCAGGGCGGCGAAACTCTCGAAACTCTCCACGGGGGAGACAGATCCTGCTGCTCCGGAGCTCCAGAGAAGGGGGAAATCATCCCCATCTTCACCCCCATCTCCTCCTTGGCGTGGGAGGAGGCATCTCCATCACCATCCTCACCAGCACCTGCATCTCCACCATCACCATCACCATGATCCACTCCGTTCCCCTCATAGTTTGATCATTGCTACACCCTAGATACGTGTTATTGTACTCCGTTGCATGTTTGGGATTGAGTACTTGTCATTATTTGGTGGTGGATCCATTGTTTCAGATTGTGTTGTACCACATATGTCACCATACATGATCATGTTTGCACGTTGTGAGTAGTTCCCGCATGTTCCTGAGGGCATAGGATGAATTGGCAATGATTTGTTACATAAGATGAGTTGTTATTTGGTCTAGTATTTATCTTTTATGTGATTCTATGATGGTGTTGTACGAACGTCGACTGTACAACACTTCACCTACATGGGCTCATAGGAGAACATCGTAGTGTAGTGACGTGATGATGTCTTTAGGTGATAGGAACTTGAGACAGAGTCGTTGAATTGCATTATGAGGGTACTTGTATCGGGGACCTTAGAGCATAAGGCTATGGTGGGACATCATGTCTTAATAATTCTCGTGCTGTCATTTAATTGGCCACGTGATCCATCATAAGGGGTGATAGTTTATTTATTTAGCTATTCCTATTTGTGTCTCCGTCCGAAGAAGATTAAAACTAGACAAGATATACAAACATGTTATGCAATGAATCAATATGCCAGCTAAATCCGTGCAGCCCTCGGGAACGTCTTCCACATATAAGACACAAACACACACTTTAGCTTGTCCTCTTGCGCATTAGAGGATTGGGCTTTGTCTCTCATTGAGACCTACTACTTTCTGCAATTTACTTTCCGCATTTTACTTTACTTGCACTACACAATTAAAACACAAAAACACATGTTGCTTTTATTATTCCTTTGCTATTCTACTTACCAGTTCCTTCTGCTCCTCGTGGGTTCGACAACCTTTCTAATTCGAAAAGTACTACAATTGATCTCCTGCACTTGGGAGCCATCAAGACACTTTTCTGGTGCCGTTTCCGGGGAGCGTAGCGCTATTGGTATGAAGTTTGGTAAGGAAACTTGAAAGCTGAATTTTACTTGCTGTTACATCCTGTTATTATTATGGCTTTTATGAGAGATGCTTCGCTGAAACTTGCTTTATATGAGAGTGCTTATGCTATTAGACCTAAAGTTGTTGAAAAAGCACCTCATGATGATGGTTATATTATTCCCCTTGAATTTGTTAAAGCTGTTAGGAATGAGTATTTTGCAGGGGATGGAACAAAGGCTGCAAGTGATCACATACGGGCTATTGAGGATATATGTGGGCTAATTAGGCTCAAGGCTATTTCTGAGGAGGAGGTAAAATGCAAGTTATTGTACCAGTCCTTAACTGGTGATGCTCGAAAATGGTATATGTCCCTGGATGAAGAAATTACACATAATTGGGATACTTTTACGAAGGTTTTCTTTCTTATACTACTAAAGAGGCTTATGAGAACCGTTGCTTTATATTTAATTTTTTGCCACACCTTGGAGAGAGTATTACTCAAGCTTGGGGGAGGCTTAAGGACCTCCTTCGTAAGAATCCTTGTCATGATCTCACAAATAAACTTATATTGATAAACCTTTATGTGAGACTACCTGATAGGCTAAAGCAATATTTGGATGGTTCATCTGGTGGAAGCTTTACAAATAATACTGCAGAAGAAGCTTGGAATTTATTGGAAATTATTTCGAAGAACTCTGAATATTGGGACCTAGACAAAGGTAATGAAGCTTATTTTGATTATGGATATTCATGTGTAGAAAGTTTCTCTAGTTCTATTTTGTTCAAGAATGTTATTAAAGATTTTGGTCTTGATCCATATGTTGCAATTGAAATAGCTAAGAAATTTGCTGAGCACATTCGAATTCCTAAAAGTGGCTTTGATTATTATGTTGAACCTGTTAAATCTTCTATTGTTGTCCCTAAATTTATTAAAGAAACACCAGTGTCATCTGTAGTAATAGAAGAATATATTGAACCACCTACCTATCCTGAAAAAGTTAAAGAGAATTTGCTTATTGCTGTTGCTGACAAAAGTAGAAAGAGATGTTCTCAACCTAAAGAATAGGTGGAAGTCAAGAACCAAGTCTCTATTATTAAGCAATTAAATGAAGAAGATCCTGTTGATGTTTATTTATGTGAAGATGCTACCAAAGTTATTAAAGGGAATACATCCAAAGTTGGTAAGCCAATTATATCATGCTCTATTGGGACTTCTTGTTATCATGGTTTATGTGATATTGGAGCAAGCATTAGTGTCATTCCATATTCTCTCTATCAAGATATTAAGCCTCATATTGATCCTATCACCATGGAAGAAACAGGTATGACCATTCATCTTGCTAATAAAGATTATATTAGTCCCTTTGGAATTGTTAGAGATGTTGAAGTATTGGTAGGGAAAATAAAATATCCTACTGATTTTATTGTGCTTGGTTGTCCACAAGATTCTTTCTGTCCTATTATATTTGGTAGACCTTTCTTACATACTGTTGGTACTGAAATTGATTTGCCTAGAGAAAGGGTGTTTATTGAATGTGCTGGAGAGAAACTTGAATTTAATTTTTCTAAATTTGCTGATAAACCTGCTAAGAAAGAACCAAAATCTAAAGATATAATTGAAACTCTTGCTCATATAGCTGTAGCTTTATCAGACGTGGTGGAACGTTATATGCTTAACCAGGAAGAGCCATTTAATGATGCAGAAAAAGAAGCTTTAGAACAAATATTATGGCACCAACCTCCACAATTACAATTGCATATCCCACCTGATAATCTAGGAGTACTCCCACCTCCTAAAGGAGATCCTAGTTTTGAATTAAAGCCTTTGCCTGAAAATCTGAAATATGCATACTTGGATAAGAAAAATATATATCCTGTTATTATTAGTGCTAACCTTTCAGCTGAGGAAGAAGAGAAATTACTTGATGTGCTTAAAGCTCACCGTAAGGCTATTGGTTATTCTCTTGATGATCTTAATGGCATAAGTCCAGCTCTATGTATGCATAAAATTAATTTGGAAGAAGATGCTAAACCTGTTGTTGATTTCCAACGCCGTCTACATCCAAAAATGAAGGAAGTGGTACGAAAGGAGGTAATTCGACTCATAGAGGCTGGTATTATTTATCCTATAGCTGATAGTAAATGGGTTAGTCCTGTTCATTGTGTTCCTAAGAAAGGTGGAATTACTGTGGTTCCTAATAAAGATGATGAACTTGTTGCTCAATGTACTGTTGTTGGTTATAGAATGTGCATTGATTATAGAAAATTAAATAAAGCAACTCGTAAGGACCATTATCCATTGCCCTTTATTGATCAAATGCTAGAGAGATTATCTAAACATTCTCACTTTTGTTATTTAGATGGGTATTCAGGCTTCTCTCAAATTCCAGTTCATAGTGATGATCAGGAAAAGACCACTTTTACTTGCCCATATGGTACATTTGCTTATAGGAGAATGTTTTGGTTTATGTAATGCGCCTGCTACTTTTCAGAGATGCATGGATGCTATATTTGTTGATTATATTGAAAAGATAGTGGAAGTCTTTATGGATGATTTTTCGGTGTATGGTACTTATTTCGATAATTGCTTGTTCAACCTTAACAAAGTTTTGCAGCGTTGTGAAGACCAACACCTTGTTCTTAATTGGGAGAAGTGTCACTTTATGGTAACAGAGGGAATTGTTCTTGGGCATCGTATTTCTGGAAGAGGAATAGAAGTTGACCCAGCAAAAATTGAAGCTATTGAGAAATTACCATATCCAAGAGACATCAAAGGTATAAGAAGTTTTCTCGGTCATGCAGGTTTTTATCGTAGGTTCATTAAAGATTTCTCTAAAATATCAAATCCTCTAACCAATCTTTTGCAAAAGGATGTTACGTTTTCTTTTAATGATGATTGCATAGAATCCTTTAATGTTTTAAAGAAAGCCTTAATAACTGCACCTATTATTCAACCTCCTGATTGGAACTTGCCCTTTGAAATTATGTGTGATGCTAGTGATTATGCAGTTGGAGTTGTTTTAGGCCAAAGGGTTGATAAGAAATTGAATGTTATTTACTATGCTAGTAAAACACTAGATGGTGCTCAAAGAAATTATGCTACAACTGAAAAAGAATTTTAGCAGTAATATTTGCATGTGATGAATTTAGATCTTACATAATTGATTCAAAAGTCACTGTACACTCTGATCATTCTGCTATTAGATATTTGATGAATAAGAAAGTTGCTAAGCCTAGGCTAATAAGATGGGTACTTTTGTTGCAAGAATTTGATTTACACATAGTAGATAGGAAAGGAGAAGATAATCCCGTAGCTGATCATCTTTCTAGAATGGAAAATATACCTGATGATCCTATTCCTATTAATGATAGTTTTGCTAATGAACAACTTGCCCTTGTTAGTGTTTCTAGTGCTAAAGTTGCATCTCCTTGGTTTGCTAATTATACAAATTTTATTGTTGGGAAAGTTATGCCACCACAATTTACTTACCAGCAAAGAAAGAAATTCTTTTATGACCTTAGACATTATTTTTGGATGATCCATTCTTGTATAAGAAAAGTGTTGATGGCATTACTAGACGTTGTGTACCTGAGCATGAACAGCAGGCTATTATAAGAGATTGTCATGACAGTCCCTATGGAGGACATCATGCAGGAGATCGTACTGCAGCAAAGGTATTACAATGTGGTTTTTATTGGCCTACTCTATTGAAGGAGTGTGCTGAATATGTTAAAACTTGTGATAAATGTCAAAGAGTAGGAAACATTGGTAGAAGGAATGAAATGCCTATGAACTATACATTACCACTTGAACCATTTGATGTGTGGGGTTTTGACTTTATGGGACCATTTCCTGCATCTAGTACAAAACATACTCACATTTTGGTTGCTGTTGATTATGTTACAAAATGGGTAGAAGCAATTCCTACTAAGAGTGCAGACCATGCCACAGCCATGCAAATGCTTAAAGAAATTATTTTCCCTAGATTTGGTGTTCCTAGATTTTTAATTACTGATGGTGGATCTTATTTTATGCATGGTGTTCTTAGAAAAACATTGGCAAAATATAATGTTAATCATAGAATTGCATCAACCTATCATCCTCAAACTAGTGGACAAGTTGAATTAAGTAATAGGGAAATTAAACTTATTTTAGAGAAAACAGTAAACAGAGCTAGATCTGATTGGGCACTTAAAATTAGTGATGCATTGTGGGCTTATAGAACTGCTTATAAAAATCCTATGGGTATGTCTCCTTATAAAATGGTTTATGGAAAAGCATGTCATTTACCCGTTGAATTAGAACATAAAGCTAGATGGGTTATTAAGAAATTAAATTTTGATTTAAAAACAGCGGGGAGAAGAGATTGCTTGACCTAAATCTATTAGATGAATGGATTAATGAAGCATATGAAAGTGCAAAATTGTTTAAAGAGAAAGTTAAAATTTGGCATGACAAGAAAATTAAAAGAAAGGAATTTAAAGTAGGTGATCAAGTCCTATTGTACAACTCTCGTTTTAAGTTTTCTGCAGGGAAATTAGCTTCAAAATGGCAGGGTCCATTGGTAGTACAGGAGGTATACCGTTCGGGGGCCATCCGTCTTCATGGTGATATGAAAGGTAAACCTCATGTGGTCAATGGACAACGCCTAAAACATTATATTGCAGGAAAGAGCTTCATAGGAACCATCGAGGAGATAAAGTTAATGACACCGGAGGAGGTAATTGTAAGGGGTCCTGCAGTTTCAGAAACCCAAATTCAATAATTTACAATTATTGTGTTTGGAAGTTTCTCGAAATTGCGTGAAAACATACGGAACTCGTTTTTTTATGAAAATTAACGTGTGGGACAAGAAAATTGGAAGGAATTGGACCTCGAGGGGGAAAAGAGGACCCCACACGCGGCCAGATTCCTTGGCCGCGTGGAGGTACCCCTTTTCCACCTCGGAGTCCCGTTCCGTCTCGTTTTCGACTCCGACACTTCGTCTTACCCTAAAACCCTTCAATATATACCCCCCCTTTGTCGATCTAATCCCGCACCGAGAGTTCTCGCGCGATCTTTGTTTCTGTTGTTTCTGTCTGCCAGGGTTTAGCCATGTCAAGCTCCGGATCCAACCTAGGGGGGGAAGATCCACCCAAAGGGAGGCATTGTGAACCATTACCTCAACTCCGTGATGACCCCCATGAAAACCCTGACCTTGAAGGATGGTGTGTTTCTCATGGAGGAGGTGAAGGCTCCCAAGACCGAAGGCACACTGGAGGAGAGGCTGGAGGCTCTGGAACAAACAGTTTTCAGGTATAACTCTATTGTTGAACGCAGCCTTGATGCCCACCACTTCATGAATCTGGAGCTGGAGAAGAAGATAGAGGAGTACGAGGAGAGGATCAAGGACCTGGGGACTAGGTATCTGCGTGTCATATCAGAGATGGATAGGTACCAAGCTCTGATGTGGGACATGGAGAACCAGAACTGTGAGTATGAAGAACGTTTCAAGAAGATTGCAGAAGCTGCCACTCTCAGGTACAATGATCCACCCATGTCCTTCCATACTGGAAGGCCTTTTCCATGGAAGTAGGAAGAGTGGAAGGAAGATTACGACAAGAAGAAGAAAGAGTGGTGGGCTGAGTACGAGAAGAAGGGAGAATGAAGAAATTACTGCAACCATCTAAGCTTGGAGGAGTTTCACCTATCCCCCGTCTTTTATCAGCTTTATCATGTCTATCTAGTTTTGGTGTGTCTTGCTTTCATTATCTAGTTATCGTTTTCGTTTAGGCTTGAGTGAGCTCATTGAGCATTATCATGCATCATGTCTTATGGTTTACCAATGAATAATAAAGTATGGTGTCATCCATGATTCCATTTTTTTGGGGATTTATGGGTAACACTCATGCAAATGAGCATGGCATATTTAGAGGTTTCAATCACATCTTGCCTTGAAATTAATTAACTTCAGTGTGTTGGACAATTGTAGAATTATCTCAATATGACATAAATCCACTATCTATCTATTAGCTTAATGGCTATTCCGAGCATGTTCACCATGTTATAGTTTCATTTATGCTCTAAATTAAGATGCTTATGTTATTAATTGGCATGGGCTGAATTTGGGATAAGACTCTCACGAACTTTTGAATGCACACATTTATTTCTATTGCACTTAACAAACATGACCCATTAATGGGAGCTAAAAGTTTTGTGCTTGACAAGGATTTTGGTTGGAGTTGGCTAACACGTGCATCACGTGAAAAGCTTTCAACATTGCACAAAGAAATTTTATATTTAGTTGATGTCATGTGCTTTTGTTTTTGGACTCCTGCCATGCCGAAATGAAAGAGGAATAGTAAGTTTTGATGAGTAAGTATATATGACTAGAGAAATTGCATTGGGCCGCTAACCCAAGCCATGCTTGATCATGGTGGAAATTTACTTACAGCTAGAGTGGACTCTACAAACACATCCTACAATAAAATAAGAAGCTATGCATATAGTGAATGAAATAAAAAATGATGATGAGTCTACTCCGTTTGTTCATCTAGTTATTGTGACATGGGCTGGTTTCTATGTCATGGGGCAAGAGGTACCTCTTTGCAATTCTCTATGATGTCATTAATACTTATTATGATTGTACAAAGCTTATTAGGAATCTTAAGTTGAGTAATCATGGAGTATGTTTTCACACTCACGGGGCATGAGACATTCAACCAACACCTTGTCAACCACATTACTTCAACATTCATAAATTAAGATGCTAATGATAAAGGGGCAATGAGAGTCTTAGCCCAATGGATGCCACGTTACAATTAGTAATTTAAGCTGAATAGTTTGGAAACTAAATGAGACTTGATCATGTTTTACCTCTACTCATTTATCTTTCTCCAAATTAAAGAGTATAATTCAATTGTCCAACATACAATGGTTATTTGCTTTCAAAAGTATGGGGTGTTTGCTAGAGCTTCGAATATGTTATCCTTATGTGTATGAGTTCTATTCATCCATCTTGCATTATAACTGAACATGATGATGATACAATGACCGTATTTATTTATCAACCATAAGTCCATTGATGCATGTAATGATCTATGTCCTTATTTACTCGAGGACGAGCAAAGGTTTAAGCTTGGGGGAGTTGATACGTGCATTTTATATCATCATTTATACCTTCCATATAGGCATTATTGGGATGTTTTATCAATGTTATGTCATTGTTTTGCATGTTTTAAATGATTTTATGGGACTTTCCTACAAAGTCCCTATTTTTGGTATTTAATTTCTGGGTGTCAGAAAACACCTGTTTTCATGTTTTTCATGTTTCAGGGGCTACAGGTATCCAAATTGCGAAAGGAAAGAAACCCTGTCAGTTTTTCTTCGGGAGAAAGGCCGTGGGCACAAGACACAAAGGAGGAGGGCCAGGAGGCCCAAAAGGGGGTAGCCCACGCGGCCAGATTCCCTGGCCGCGTGTGGGGCCCCCAAATGGGCCCACAGCACCTCCTCCCCGAGGTCTTTTTGCTGACGACTCCGTCTTCCCCGAAAACGAACACCCTAATTTTCCCGAGACGAGACGGAGCCGCCAGGGCGGCGAAACTCTCAAAACTCTCCGCGGGGGAGACAGATCCTGCTACTCCGGAGCTCAGGAGAAGGGGGAAATCATCCCCATCTCCTCCTTGGCGTGGGAGGAGGCATCTCCATCACCATCCTCACCATCACCTGCATCTCCACCATCACCATCACCGTGATCCACTCCTTTCCCCTCATAGTTTGATCATTGCTACACCCTAGATACGTGTTATTGTACTCCGTTGCATGTTTGGGATTGAGTACTTGTCATTATTTGGTGGTGGATCCATTGTTTCATATTGTGTTGTACCACATATGTCACCATACATGATCATGTTTGCACGTTGTGAGTAGTTACCGCATGTTCCTGAGGGCATAAGATGAATTGGCAATGATTTGTTACATAAGATGAGTTGTTATTTGGTCTAGTATTTATCTTTTATGTGATTCTATGATGGTGTTGTACGAACGTCGACTGTACAACACTTCACCTACATGGGCTCATAGGAGAACACCGTAGTGTAGTGACGTGATGATGTCTTTAGGTGATAGGAACTTGAGACAGAGTCGTTGAATTGCATTATGAGGGTACTTGTATCGGGGACCTTAGAGCATAAGGCTATGGTGGGACATCATGTCTTAATAATTCTCGTGTTGTCATTTAATTGTCCACGTGATCCATCATAAGGGGTGATAGTTTATTTATTTAGCTATTCCTATTTATGGCTCCGTCCGAAGAAGATTAAAACTAGACAAGATATAAAAACATGTTATGCAATGAATCACTATGCCAGCTAAATCCGTGCAGCCCTCGGGAACGTCTTCCACATATAAGACACAAACACACACTTGAGCTTGTCCACTTGCGCATTAGAGGATTGGGCTTTGTCTCTCATTGAGACCTACTACTTGCTGCAATTTACTTTCCGCATTTTAATTTACTTGCACTACACAATTAAAACGCAAAAACACCTGTTGCTTTTATTATTCCTTTGCTATTCTCCTTAACAGTTCCTTCTGCTCCTCGTGGGTTCGACAACCTTTCTAATTCGAAAAGTACTACAATTGATCTACTGCACTTGGGAGCCATCAAGCGTATGCATTTCCTTGGAAACGACGGCAATATCATCCACGTAAACATGGACGTTTTTGCTAATTTGACTATGCAAGCATCTTTGCATGCAACGCTGGTATGTTGCACCGACATTCTTCAGGCCAAAAGGCATGGTTATGTAATAGTATGTTCCATAGGGTGTTATGAAAAGAGGTTTTTATTTGGTGTTCTTCTTTCAGGCATATTTGATGATACCCGTAATAAGCGTCCAAAAAGCATAAAAGCTCAGAGCCAACAGTAGCATCTATTATTTGATCGATTCGAGGTAATGCGAACCTATCTTTTGGGCACAATTTGTTCAATCCGGTGTAATCTATACACATTCTAAGAATAATACTATCCTTCTTCGGGACTAATACTGGGTTCGCAGACCAATCAATATGTATAACTTCCCGAATCAAGTCAGCTGCTAAAAGCCGGATAATTTCCTTGCCTATAGCACTCCGCCTTCTTCCATCGAAACGACAGATACCTTGTTTGACGGGTTTTGATCCCGGAATACCCTTGAAGTTGGTGCTCAGAAAGTTCCCTGGGAACTCCTGGCATATTAGAATGACACCAGGCGAAAATGTCCCAATTCTCATGTTGGAACTTGATGAGTGTGATTTCCTATTTGTCAGTCATTCTTGTTCCCACTACGACGAACTTTGTTGGATCTTTGGGGTCCAAGATGATCAGCTTTGTATTCTCTGAGGCTTTGAAACTATCTGCCGGCTTCCAGCTTTCCTTTCCTGCCGGCATTTCTGTCGCGATACTTCTTTAGCCAGCTCCTTTAGCTCTTCCTTCCGAATCACCTGTTCGACACAAAGGGCGTTTACTTTCTCCAGCTCGTTCGCCAATTTGAAATCTCCTGATATGGTGATTACTCCTCCTTTTGGCCCTAGCATCTTCAGCTTGTTGTAAATATAGCATGACCTTGCCATGAATTTGCCGAAAGCCGGACGCCCGAGTATTGCGTGATACACGCTTTCGAATGGCACCACCTCGAATGAGATCATCTCCTGGCGGAAGTGTTCTCTCTTTCCAAAGGTTACTAGGGAAATTTCTCCTAGGGAATGTGCTTGTCTACCAGGAACAATGTCGTGAAAATGTATATTGCTGTGTTTGAGCTGGGTCTCGGAGAGGTGTAACTCCTTCAATGTACTTAAGTACATGATATTGAACCCCGAAAGTGCTGAGAAAATACTCTAGCCATGTCTTCCCAGCTGTCTACTGTTCTTGATGGAATTCCGTTGATCCAATCTCTGGCTCCATCCAACAATATTAAGGGAAGAAACTTCACACCCTCTAAATCTGTCCCTTTGTAGATCTGGACGGCAGCATAGTAATTTGAAAGCCATGTATCCGGGTTTGTACTTCCAGTATACTTTTGGTAAGTTGGACCGACTTTGGAAAAGCTAGAGTGTAGACTTATTCTGCGGATCCTATTAGTGGAACACTTTGGTCTGAAGTATAAATCTTTTCTTTCCGCATTATCAACGTGCGCAGAATACCTTCCAGCTGAATGGACAGAAGGGGATCTGATATGTTCTGGTCCATTGTTGCGTGAGTGCGCTCTTCCAGGATCATCCCTATTTCTTCTGGCGTCCCGTCCTTTGGAATAAGGTGGAGTTATGCTCCTTTCTTTGTTCCTTGGAGGAGTTCGGGATCTCTCACGCCTGTGATGACTGTCGTATCTTCCATCTTTGTCAGCCGGGTGTCTCGGAGCCGGCATTACTTTTCCATCTTTCCGATTTTGCTCCTCCCGTTCCTTCTTGTCACGGGGTTTTGTATTTTTTCCGACTTTCGGCAGCTGGGATCCTGTTCTGGACGCTGCATCCTTGTTATCTGGGATTTTTTTGTCCTTCTTAGGATCTCCCTTGTTTTCCTTAGAATCGCCTGATTCTCCAAATTCACCAGGGTCAGGTGCTCCAGCGGCGCACGTGGCAGTTTTGCATAAGACTGAATCATCATGTAGCTTGCCTGAACGTGCTTGTCCTTGTTGTTGCTGTTGTAATGCTTTTCCTAAGAAAGCATACGCTCCCTGCAGCTTTTCTTCATTGGAGTACGGATCGTCATTAAGGATGGCGAACGTGGCTTCTGCGTTTTTGGCTGCAGTTTTGTAGATGCGCTCGCCCTTAGCATTAGTGTTGTTAACATGTCTTTGCCAAGATGGGTTTTCAAACCTCTTTCTTGCTGGCAGTTCATCCGGTTTTGAAATTCCGGGTAACCGCGTGGGTTTAATTCCAGATCTATTCCTTCTTTCGTATTCCTCTATCTCTTCCTGCCGCATCTTAATGTCAGCCTGGGTTTTGAGGAGATTTTCCCGAGTTCGGAACATATGTTGTTGCTGCCGCATTATTGCTTGTCTCCTGGCTACCAGCACTTCCGGGGGCTCGTCTCGTGTAACCGGGGTTTGAATCAGATCAATCTCCGCCTGTTCCAACAGTTGGGGAACAAGGATTTCATCCTTTTTCTTCTCTGCAGGTTTTACACCACCGCCTCCTCTAACTTCCAGGTTTTGGTTGGTAATGTCTGTCAATTTTTTAACCCTTTTCTTTTGTAGTTTGGATAGCAGCTTCTTAGAGGACTTATTTTTCTTCTTGGAAGATGAAGATTTTTTGTTAGGTTCATCTTCCGTCAATTCTTTGATGTCATGATAGGTCAGACTAACTTCGCCTTCCTCTTCCTCTTCTTCCGGAGGAGGCGTTTTGGGGTCCTCATCTTCCTCGGCATCCAAATTTCCGGTCGGTTTTGCCATGAGTACTTCATGGAGACTCCTCTGCATGGATTTGACCTTTCTTTCGAAAGTGTCCTCGTCTTCATCTTTGGAATCTGTGTCTGCAGATCCGGTGTCCGAGTCTAGCTTCGCCTCTATGGCTGCTAATACAGACTCGGCTTCGAAGTTCGTCGCTTGATCGACAGAAGTTGGATCTTCCACTTTTTCTGTGGGATCGTGATGTTCTGCCTTTTGCACGGGATTTTTGTCTTCCATGTTTTCAGCGATCTCAGATTGTACCATGCCAATAAAGTGGGATCTGGCTGTAGGCATCTCCGGGGAGACGGCAAATCCAGATGTGTTTAAGCGATATGCAACTATGGAATCTTGATCCGCCCCTATGTATTCATAGGGAAAATCTGAGCGGAATCCGGCATTGAAGCCTACATCTATTGGGCATATGGCGGGTGGGATAAAATTACTTCCACCACGGAATCCCATTGCTTCTACTATTAAACCAATAAACACATTAGTAGATCCAATCTGTAAAACGCAGGCACTTACCAGATGATTCTGTGCCGGCACATACGATCCGTTGTCGAGGAAGCGTCCGACGTTTTCGTTGAATTCCAGGCTACCAACAGAGATTGTGTTGCCGATTCCGCCGAGTATCCCGCTCGGAACGTAACTCCCGACGTTGATGGCCCCACGGTAAGCGCCAAACTGTCGAGACATTGTAGTAAGGACCATGGACAGGAATGTCATAAGCCTACTGGTAGAACCGCATGGGGACGTGGAAGAACTTGAAACGAGAACATAGGTTTTACCCAGGTTCGGTACGTCGCAACTAGGTGGTGTTCCTAATCCTGCAATCTCACTAAAATCAGGGTTAAAGACTGAAGTATACAGAGTACAATTCTGAGTATAGTTTTGCTAACTTGACGAGGATGAACTTCCCGGCGAGTTGGCTTCTAGCTAACTTGTGTCTTGTGTTGTTCCTTGCTCCCGTCTGGCTTTATATAGATAGCTATACTAGGACTTACTAGATGGAAACCTAGAAGACTACGAAAATTATCTAATTTGGAAAGTAAGGAATCCGGCTTCTCCTCCAAGTCGTACCACGTTGGGCCGTGGTCCGGGTTCTTCTAGAATCCGGCTTTCTGCGCGTAGGTTACTGGGCCGCCCAATGGACTCTGTTCCATTGCCTGTGGGCCATCCTGGTAATCCGGCCTTCGGCCAATGCCGGATATACCCCTAATTGGCATATAGCCGACGGTTGGGATAACAAATTAATGTCAAAATTTTCTCACTTAATTAACCTTTCAAATTTGGTTGCGCGTAGAAGGAAAGAACAATCCTGTTCACGTCATATAAGGTAGCAAATTATTCTACTTTCTTTTAGCGTGTATTAGAATTATTATACATAATTATATTTCGAGCAAGCGCTCGCTCAAGATCATATATTTTTCCAGACGAGTTATAGAAGACCCTCATACTCGGCTCATTTCCTTTCGAGTCGATCTAGATTCAATCGAAAAGAGAGTCGATCTCGAGCCGCTCACGAGTCTAAGCTTTTCTTACAACCCCGACCGCCACTCTCTTGCGCTAGTAGATGCGCAACACCATTACAAGAATGCCTTGTATGCCTAACGACATGATCAACAAAGCCCTTGAGGAGCTCCTTTATTTCCTCCACTAAAGGACGATGAACAGAGCGATCTCTCTCGCTCCCCAGCAATTTTGCTCCGGCTCCCAGGCATTTCGACTCCAACTCACCTTAGAGACCTGCATCCTCTTTGTTTGACCGAACACATGCAATGAGCTCCGCTCTCTCCGGGTGAGTGACAGAAGGAAAAAAAGGGGTATCCACCAGTGAGGAAAACACCATGATGGTACCGAAGAAGCACACCACAACCTCCTTGCCCAGAGCCCACAAAGAAGTCGCAATCCGCGTTAACCTTGTGCCATCCAGATCCCGGTGGGAGCCAATGCTCGACCACTATGGTAGGCGTGTCAAACACTTGATTCTTAAGCAATGCACATTCCTCGGCGAGCAAAAGTGAACGGCAAGCAATGCAGCGTGGGTCCTCGATTCTCTGCTCATCGCTCACATCATTTCTGGCCAGCCACAACTAGTACAACATCATGATGCCAATATCCAACTCCTTGTCGTCCAGCTGACCCAACCAATCCAAGAGCCATCCCTGCATTTTGCTGAACCGACGAACATAATTGTTTTTTTTTTGAACAAATGGCACAAGCTTTGCATTTTATATTGTTATAGAAGGAGCAAAACAAACGACGGCCGAAGCCAAAGTAAAACGAAACAAGACTAAAAGGGACGGCCCAAGAAGCACAACAGAGCTAGGCGACTAAAACACCCAAATGCTTAGCCCCCGCAAGAATCCAGTTTTTGCTCTCGTCCTTTATTTTCTGGAATAGCACCGGCGGAGCGCAGAACTTGTTGCAGAAGATCCTTGCATTCCTCTCTTTCCAGATCTCCCAAGTGATAAGTGTGATGACAGAACGCAATCCCTTAGGCTGGCTAGAAGGCGCAAGGGCCAACGTCTGCCAGTAATCGAGCATTGTTGCTCTATCAGCAGCAAGGCTATGCAGGAGAGCTGGGCAGTCAAGCCAAGAGGCCGCCTCCTGCCAAACACGTTTGGAGAACCTGCACTCGAAGAGAATGTGTCGCGCAGTCTCCGGCTGACACCTGCAAAGCTGGCATAGCGGGGAATGCGGCCATCCCCTGATGGCCAGCCGATCCGAGGTCCAAAGCCGATTCTGCACCACTAGCCAGGCAAAGAACCTGCACTTTTGTGGCGCCCAAGCCTTCCAAACAATGTTTTCGAACGAAACAGAGGTAGATCCCAAGAATTGGGCCTTGTACGCCGATCCCACCGAATAGATCCCAATGGGAGACATCTTCCAGGTGATGGAGTCCTCGACCCCTCCAAGAAGAAGAATCCCCTGCAGCAGCTCACTGAGGTTGATGTATTGGATGATGTGATCCAAAGAGAAAGCAGTGACGTCGATATCAGCCACCCAAGCCTGATTGGTTAGCGCCGCATGGACGCATCGCTTCTTTCGCCTAGAGGCAGCAAAAATCAGGGGAGCAACCGATTTTGGGGAAGTGCCACTTATCCAAGAGGAGCTCCAGAAAGAAGCTCTTTTACCATCGCCAATCGTGACGCAGGTGAGAGCGTTGAACAGGTCTCTGTCCTTTTGGTCATTTGGCGTCTCCAGGCCCACCCATGATTTGTCCGGAGCCACCCACTCATACCAGAGCCAACGTAGGCGCAGCGCCCTCGCAAATTTCTCCAAATCCAGAATCCCCAGGCCTCCCAGTTTCTTCGGGCGGCAAACCTTCTGCCAGCTGACTTTGCACTTACCACCGCTGGCAGACTCACTGCAAGCCCAAAGCATGCCTCTGCAAATCTTGTCAAACGCCTGAAGGGTGGCCTTAGCCACCTTGATAGCAGTGAGCAAGAAAATCGGCATGGAGGTGAGGACCGATTTAACCAACTCCACACAGCCCGCGCGGTTGAGAAACTTGGCCTTCCAAGGGTTTAGCCTGGAGGCCGCTTTATCAATATAAGGCTGAACGTCCACCTTGCGAAGCCTCCCCAGCGAAAGCGGCAGGCCCAAGTAGGTGATGGGGAAAACCGCCACGGCAGCGCCAAAATTTTGCAGCAAACCCGCAATATCTAGCCACTCGCATCTGATAGGCGCCACCGATGTCTTACCCATATTTGTGACCAGGCCCGTGACCTCCCCAAAGTTAAGCAGCAGAGCAGAGAGATTGCTGATATCCTGAGTCGAGGGAGACAGGAAGATCACTACATCATCCGCGTAGAGCAAAACCCTGGACTTGATGAAACCACCCGGTAGGGGTTGAAGCAGACCCGCCTCTGTGGCCAACTGAGGGATGCGTCCCAGCGGGTCAATCGCCAGGTCGAACAGCAAAGGGGAGAGGGGATCAGCCTGCCTCAAGCCCCTACCATGAACAATCTCCAAGCCAGGGAATCCGTTCAAGAGCACACAAGAGGAAGACGACTCCCAAATCAATGAAGCCCAAGCCCGCCACCTGGCAAGGAAACCACGGCGCCTCATCAGGTCCAGCAAGTAGTCCCAGCGCACCGAGTCAAAAGCCTTGGCAATGTCCAGCTTAATGAGAAGAGCGGGGGTTTTGTTCCGATGAAGGCGTCTGGCAGCATTACGAACGTACATGAAATTGTCATGGATGCTTCTAGTCTTGATGAACGCGCTCTCACAGGTTCACAAAGTTGTCACTACTAGAGAAATGCTTATAGCAGCACAACTTCCCACAGGCGGACAGAAAATCGTATGCGCCTGGGCTACTTAGCGCAGGCGAACATGCACATTATTTGCCTGGGGTAAGTGTGTTACCCCAGGCGAACCGGTTCCAGATGCGCCCGGGGTAAAGTGTGGCAGGGCACCCACCACCACCCCCTGGCATTGTGCCTCTACCGTAGGCGAATTTGGTATTGGTTCGCCTGGGGTAGCACACTTACCCAGGCGAATAGCAGCAGAAGCGCCTGTGGTAAATTTGGCCTGGGGTAACACCCCCTAGCGCAGGCGCATTTTAAACACTATTCGCCTGGGGTAAAATGTGCTGCTATAAATGCGGCCAGCCACCCACCACCACCCCTATCCACCCCACTCACTCACTCACTACTCCAAATTCGACCCATTAGTGCTCCTAGCTCAATCCCCCACACCCCTCCACCATTTTTAGCTATTTTAACCAGTCATGTTTGTTATATTTTAGCTAGTACGCTACCTCACTTTCCCTCTTCCAAATCTCTCCACTAGATCTACTAACCGGACACTAGATCTCACCACAAATGCACCACTAGCTACTTCTAGATCTATCACTCTCTTATCGGTCGTCTCTCCGGTGATCTTCGACGTCGTCATCGCGTCTATATATTTTGCATTGTGTGTCATCTTAATAGGTGTGTGGGATTGGTTGGTGGATGAGAACTCGATCTCTTTTTCATCTTATTGTGTTGCCATGAGGATGAGTTGCCAATGTTTTGCCGGAATGTTGATTCATTTCCTTTTCGGCAAATTTCTGGCGCTCCGCGTTACACCTTTTGTAGGAAGGTCATGCCAAAAATTTTTCTATGCACAGATGATATGGTATGTTGTGTATGTCGGTAGGGTTCCCGGAGTTTACGACGACTGGGAACAATGCCGGAGACAGGCGCACGGTTTTAGCGGCAACAACTACAAGGGGTACAAGACCATGGTGGAGGCGGAAGCTCGATACGCCACTTACCTAGCGAGAGAGAAGACGGAGAAGACGAGGGCCCGGATGACCACCTTCGCCATCGCCGTGCTTATACTCCTAGTGTTGATGCTACTTGTTGTTTTGCTTGTCTAGCTAAACTATCGATTTGTTGAACTATCTCGCTTCGAGACTTTTGTTCGAGACTATGTAATATTTGTTGAACTATGTGTTGATGATCGAGGTTATATTATTTGTTGAACTATCTCTGTTCGAGACTATGAAACTTAATTCTGTCATTTTGCTGTTATTCTATCATTTTGATGCTTATTTCTGTCATTTTCCTGTAATTCTGTTATTTTGGTTTCTTTTATTTTTTGACACAGCAAAACCATACCCCAAGCGAATAGCATATAATACCCCAGGCGCATCTGTACCCTAGACGCACAATGCTTGTTCACCACAGGTAAAATGCTTACCCCAGGCGCACAAGGCCAATTCGCCTGGGGTATGTCAAGTTACCACAGGCGCATTTTGTAATTCGTCTGGGGTAAGCCATTACCGCTGGCGATATGGTCCCAGCCGAACTGAAATGCGCCTGTGGTAGGTCTTTTTGGTTCGCCTGTGGTAAGCTTTCCTCTAGTAGTGTGTAGACCCGTGAGTTCACGCAGAAACTCCCATGCTGTTAATGAGTGCGGGCATATCCAGAATCGATTCCTTGCGGTTACGGGAGACGCACTTGACCCCTTCTTTGATACATCATTGATGCAGCTCCTCTACAACCGCCAGCTTGTTCTTCACGAGCCGCCACATAGGAATTTTAGCCTTACCTGGAACTTTCGCCGCGCAGAGAGCCAACCAGCCTCCATGATCGTCATAGGAATTAGAGGAGCTGTCATGGGATCTTTGATGCTGTGAAAACTGCATCTTCAGGTGGTAAGCCGGTCAGACATTGATTTTTTTTTTGGTGTAGTTCCATGCTAGGTAGTCTTCTTTTCCAGCTCTTCCAACGGAGATCTTCGGAATGTCATCGACATCACTCTCAAAAAACAATTCGTTCAGTTTGTTTCATGGAAAAAAAATAGTTCGCTATTTCGCCACTAATAGCACGCTATAGGATATGTGGAGGGTCCACGCTAAATTTTAATACTTTTGCTCGATATTGCGCTATTCACTAAATAACACGCTATAACACGTTAAAACGTCCTAACGTTATAGCACGCTATTTTTTCCAGGATATCGGTCCGAAGGCTCGAGTTTTCCAACTTAGTAAGAAAATGAACTTGTTTCTGTTTTCCATGGTGATGAACAACAATCATGAAGATGACATCACGAATGTTTAGGTATCTGAATTAGTAAGTGTTATTGCACCGTGGGATGTGATGTCAGGCTCTAGCCAATTGGAGAACAATTTTGTATGTGGTTACGTATATACCGTTCTGACATTTTTTACAATGTCATTTATTCTTGTAGAAATCGTTTATTTTTTAGATATACTTGATACTTTTTCTCAAAACACTATTTGAATATAACACGTTATAGCGTCTATAGCATCTGGAGAAGGCTGCCGCTATTTCCCTTAGCACCCTATTTTTTTCTTGGTTTGTCTACATCCTAGCCTCCTCCATCCATGAGGAGGAGCTCGTTAACCTTATGAACTTCGATATCTTGCAAGTGTCTGGGTGTAAGTTTAGATCATCCAAATTGTCCTTCCACACATCTACTGATCTCCCATCACCTATTCTCCAAATCAACCCTTCGAGTAACAAATCTCTCTTGTGCACTATGCTTCGCCAAGTATAAGATGCTGCCTTGGAAAAATTTGCTGTTAAAAAGCACCTTCTTTGAAATATTGAGCACAGAGAAAACAAGAGCAAAGAGACTCGGGGGGAGGTCAGGATACGCCACCCCTGTTTGGCTAGCAATACTTGATTGAACACGACATAATTCCTAAAATACATGCCACTCCTCCGCTTGGGAACACACATTATGTCCCAACCAATCCAATACACCTTTTTCTTCCCATTAGCGGCTCCCCACAAAAATCTTGATGTAATCGAGGTCAGTCTAGTGCACATCTTGTTTGAGAGCATAAATCACCCCATTGAGTATGTGGGCACAACTTGCAACACAGATTTGACCAATGTTTATTTACCCCATGATCTGTCTGGTAGGTGTTTAAAAGCCCCATCCTTCGATCTTCCAACTAAAATTGGTGAGCCGAGGTAATTCTTAGACAATGCTTCACATGCCACTAATATCCTTGAGTTCAGTCCTCCCTCCCCGCACAGCCCTTGTCAAAGAAAATGGAAGATTTCTGCAAATTAACTCAGTGCCCAGAGCTCTCCTCGTATGTCTGCAGTGCCCTCCTTAACGCCCCAAGGATTTCATCACCAGCTTCCAGGAAAACATGGTATTGTGGTGCATAAAAGGAGAGTCATCGTAGTTCATGCTGCACCAAAGCTAACACCCGGTCCTGCTGGGCCTTGCGAAGGAGCACCGAGAAACCCTCAACACAAAACATGAACAAATATGGGGGAGATTCAATCGCCCTGTTTGAGATGCCTGGATGGCATAAATCCATCAGAGACACCACCATTCAGTTTTACTGCAAATCGAGCCGATCTAACACATCTCCTAATCATTTCAACCCATGTCTGCGAGAAACCCAACTTAATCATCATATTTTCAAGAAAATGCCACTCTACCTTGTCATAAACCTTCATCATGTATAACTTCAGTACACAAAGGCTTCTTCCTCTTCCTTTGCCGAACAGTATGCACACACTCGTCGAACGAGATATGCTCGAGAGACAATTAATAAAGATGTTTTTGTTGTCATATATCACATGTTAATAATATGTTTTATATCATGCTATAACTGTATTAAGCATAAAATTGATACACGTGTGGTATGTAAAAAAACCAAGGTCCCTAGTAGCATCTACATGACTAGTCCATTAAGATCAACATATGATTAAGGTTTCCTGGTCATGGGCATTTATGCCAATTGATAATGGAGTCATATCATTGGATGAATGATGTGATGGACACTCACCCAACATATATGTATCACAATGAATTTTGGTCACAAAGTTTTATTGTGTTGCGCAACGGGAATTAAATTTTTTGCCATGCATGCTATGCAACAACCAAGACCTTGGTATGTAGATACAAGTGGATATTAATTCCAAGATCTAGTTTTCGAGATCATGTACCAGACACCGTTAGTAGTGGAAGAGACGTCTGTGACGATGTCGATTTAGTCTGTTGAAGATCCTCACGCACAAGGCAGTGGGTGAGGATGTTGACGACTACCCGTATCCAGCACCTTGATCCAGCAGAGTGAGAGTCTTACGTGTTACCCCTCTGAGAGTATGTACACATACGTCAAGGCCAATTCGGTAGCGCTTCGTCGTCCAGGACTGGACGTCACAGGTGTATATGAAGGTTTAGTTCTCAACACATGAGAGAGAGAGAGAGAGAGAGAGAGAGAGAGAGAGAGAGAGAGTAATTAGAAGCTAGGTCTAATTGGAAGAGGACACCTCAAAAAACCAAACTAGAAGAAGTTCTAATTTAATTAGAGGGATTCTAATTAGAAGTTATAATTAGACTCTCTAATTCTTCTAGAGAGAGAGAGAGATAGAGGGGTTTGAGGGAAAATTGTGTGTTTTTCTTTGAACCTTGGGGTGCTTTATATAGTGGGAGGAGAGAGGAGACTTTCCAAAAGGGAGAGGACTTCTAGTCCTGCTAGAAGGTGGTGGCCGCACCACCCTCCTAGCCCAACTTGGATTGGTGGACTCCACCTCCCGCTCCTTACCTTTTTCCTCTTCTCCTTTTTCTTTTCTCTTCTTCTCTCCAATTAATTCAGGAAAAATACCAAGACGATGAGTAACATTCTATGAAGCCACTGGGTCCCACCTGGCAGCCTCCTAAAATAGGGTGGAGCCATGTGGCGGAAATCTGCCCCCTCCGTCACTCCCCCACCCCCATATGGAAAGTCTCTGAAACTCCTTCGGAACCCTATGACCCATTTAGATAAAATCATCGATATTATCTAACGATGTTAGAAATATATTTTTGACACCCCCGGACATCTCACCCCCCTGCATTTTCTCCCTAAAGCATGCAGCCTCAATTTCTCTCTTAGAACAACTCCAAAATACATTCCGGTAGTAATAGAAATTGTTTCTATTACTCCGAGACATCCTATGTCCTCATTATAAATTTGCTCCAATATATAAAATATATCTATCATGCCGAAACACCGTTCCGATGATACTCCTAGTTGATAGGGATCTACCGATATACACAAAAATCATCCCAAACTTAAGTGTGTTTTTCCTACTGGTTCGATAGTGTGTGGACATGAAACTGGAAACATTTCCCCTTTCAATAATCAATAGAGGGGCCATGAACACCCATATTGACTCCCACATACTATACGAATAAAATGTTGAAGTTGTTGGTTATTATACAATTCTCACATTACTCACGATACCGAACTTACCCGAGACTATGGATTCCGGTATTGTCGTGAAACAATATCTAGTTCACTTATACCTTTGTCTTGTCTTGTTATCCGATAAGTTTCCTCTTTATCGTTATTGTATTATGATATCCCACATGATGTATCATCATTATGCATCATCTTCAGAACTTATGGATATCAATAATACCGAGTGGGCTCAGGTATGTATCTCTCTTTTTACGGAGGAGTAATTCCTATCTTGGAACATAGAGGTAATATACTCCTTTAGAATTACCCAGTAGCTACCATTTTGTTCACCTAGTTTAGGTGTGAATCTTGATAGCACTAAAGTAAAACCTTCAAAATATATTATCCCGATAACCTCATGGTCAAATGATGCATCGTAATATAAACATGTTGTGATATGATTCTAAGAACAAAGATGTGTTAGTGGAATATCTTAGCATGTCAATCTAATTAGGGAATACCCAACCATATTGTTCCCTTCCAATAATATTCTATTCACTAATGTTGACATAAATAATGTCCATAACTAGGAAAACATAGTAATCAAACATTCAATGAATTAGTCGTAAAAGGAAAGACTAGGGTTTATTTCTATGTTAATGTTACTACTCGTGAGCGTGAGTTTTCCTCTGATCTCATATCCAGGAACCACGTTAGTTATAGCATAGTCATATGAATCATAATTATGATTTAGATGTATAAATATTATTGCCTTTTCGGCATACACCCAACAGTCTCACAGTTGCAATAATATGCTTATATAAATTCATCAAACATCTGGAAGATGTAAGTGAACACTCATGCAAACACTAAGACGACTGGCCCTCAACCGCATCGACGACCCCACAACAGACTAGATGGCGTGGCTGCGGGAAATCGAAGCGCTAATGCTCGCGAGTGGACATGCGCCACAGATCTATAACTTTATCCACTTCATACTTTAATACTTACTTGTCCATCATAGCACCAAGATGCATTGTCGAGTCTTCACTGCTCTAATCCTCGTACTGGTAAATCGCTCCCTCCTCGGCGGCAGGGACGATGACGTCTGAGTCAGTCTGACAAGACAGACTGTTCGACCGAATGCCTAAATGACAGGGTTTTGGAAGATTGGACAAAAAATGTTGCTATAGGGAAAGTGTTTCTTAACGTTTCGTGTTTCAGGTTGAAGGCAGTAATGTGCCGTTTGCAACTGAGTTTTTGAGGCATAGATATTTTTTACCGAGAACTGTAGCAAGCGTGTAGGGAGTTAAGTGTGTATTGTTGTTGGATGAAATGCTACATTGGAGATCCGGCATGTGATCATGCGTGTGATTGTACATTGGTCCACGGACACAAACAGTTGTATTCTTATCAGGAAACCAATTCAATTGTAAGAGGAGCATTTCAAAACTCGTGTGATTGCTTTGGGTGAATACAAGAAGAAACTAGCTAAATGTCGATTCTTCAGGATGAGCTCCTAAAAATGCACCCCCCTTGCCGGTGAGTAAGGAAAATCGTAATCTCAAGGGTGGGTACCTTGAGGCTTGCCGAAATAAGAAACCGGAATTTCTTTGGAGGAAATAAGCTGCTCTTCGGTACAATTTGGTGCGAGACTGCCTCGACCCTCAAATGTGTCTATATTTTTCTCTTGAAGGCTACCAATATGCACTCTGTGAATTAGGATATGCTTGCACATTCTTTCCTATTGTTTCAATTATACAACTCAACCAAATCGTTGACAAAAGTTGCACTCTCTTTCCATTGTTTTTACCAGATACAGTTTAAATATTTGTGTGATGTGAAACCACAAGAATAGTTTATATGATGTTTGAAATTGTGAGAAACTTGGCCATGTTGATATGGTCTTGCTATACATTATGTTTTTAGATTTTAGTAAAGTGATATGTGTTAATATTGGCATGCCAGTAGTTATATTAGTGTAAATTATTGACCATCAAGCTCAGTTCTCGGTTGGTTTTAGTTCTTATAAATTACTTGTGTGTTTATTGCTTCTAAAATTCCCAACGCTTACATGAGTTCGCCGCATGATACAGTTTGGTGGAGGCGATCTAGCCTCAGGGACCAGTGGAGGGCATGAAGAGTCGTTGGTGCTCTGGTCCTCATACTGGTGATCCGCTCCCTCCTCGGCAGGAGGCGCGATGACGTCTGAGTTAGTCACAAGTTAGATTGTTCAACGGAATGCCTACATGACAAGGTTCTGGAATGTATAGGGAAGATTGGACAAATTATTGTAGCGGTGTCTAGGACTAGATTTAATGGTGTATTGGTGTAGGGAAGTTGATGCTTAACGTTTGGTGTTTTAGGTTCCCAAAAAAAACAAGGATGAAAGTGTGTCATCGCCACTTCATGTCCTATCAACCTCTGCAGATCTATCGCTTTATCCACTTTAACCATTTCATACTTCAATCCTTTCTTATCCATCGTAGCATCAAGATGGATTGTCGAGTCTTCACTGCTCTGATCCTCATAATGGTCATCCGCTCCCTCCTTGGTGGGAGGCACGATGACATCTGAGTCAATCTCACAAGGCAGACTGTTTGACCGAATGCCTAAATGACAAGGTTCTGAAAGATTGGACAAAAAATTATTGCTGTAGGGAAAGTGCTGCTTAACGTTTGGTGTTTCAGGTTGAAGAACAGTAATGTGCCGTTTGGAATTGAGTTTTTGAGGCATGGATTTTTTACGGAAAAAATGTAGCAAGCGAGTAGGGAGTTAAGTGTGTATTGATGTTGGATGAAATGCTACATTGGAGATCCGACATGTGATCCTGCGTCTATCCAGGTGCAGGTAGGCCGCATCTTCACAGACCTGTCTATTTCACCGAGCTTCTCTACAAGACAGTAGGGAGCCCGGTCTTGAATCTTCTGTGTAGTATTCATTCTCGTTCGGCTCTTCGAATCACATCCAGGAGTGGTTGAAATTGAATAATATTTCCCCCTTTATTTGACTATCCATAATAGTGCGGAAAGAAAGCCCGGAGGAAGTAAGCAATTTACTTTATTACTTAAAAAATCAAATTCACATTCTTAAATCACTTTCTCTCCCGAGAGAAAGAAAGGACAGGGGGCGACCATGCATGGCACTCCGAGGGACAGTTGAGTCACATCTTGATAGGAGCCATGCGGAACACACACAAAAAAGTGCAGTCTATCTGGACAGCTTTTGTATAACAGAAATTAATTAGAAATTAGGTATTCCATTTCATCTAGGAACAGAAGGTAAAAATATCCAAACGATGGGAGAAGAGGATGACACTTGTTCGTATTGGAAACTGGAGACGAAGGGAAAGAGGCCCTCCTCCGCCTCTCAGTACCTTATAGTTTGCAGATGTAGCTGGTGTTGGGGTTCCCTTCCCCGGGCCAATCGCTTCTCTCTTCTTTCCTGAATGATTCTCTCTTTCTCTCCTTTCTTGGGGTCATATCCTAGCCCGAATCTCTCCGCTTTCTTCAGGAATTGTCCCAAACAATTTCACGGGAATGCTGCCTTGTGGTAGTCATCAACCATTTTGGAGACCCGTTGGTGTCCACAGAATCTCATGGAGAGTTTGATCCTGGCTCAGGATGAACGCTGGGGAATGCTTAAACAGTTGGATTCTTATGACATGACCAATTCAATTGTAGGAGAAGGATTTCAAAACTTATGAAGTTGATTTGGGCGAATACAAGCAGAAGCTAGCTAAATGTCGGTTCTTTAGGGTGAGATCCTAAAAATGCACCCTATTACCGGTGAGTAACAAAATTCGGAATCTCAGGGTGGGTACCTTGAGGCTTGTCAAAATAAGTAACTGAAATTTCTTTGGAGGAAATAAACTGCTCTTTAGTACAATTTGGTGCTAGACTGCCTGGAGCCTCGAATGTGTCTATATTTTTCTCTTGTGGACTACCAATCCGCACTCTGTGAATTAGGATGTCCTTGTGCACTCTTTCTTATTGTTTCAATTATACAACTCGACCAGATTGTTGACAAAGGTTGCACTCTCTTTCCATTGTTTTTCCCAGATACAGTTTAAATATTTGTGTGCTGTAAAACCACGAGAATAGTTTCTATGATATTTGAAATCGTGAGGATCTTGGCCTAGTTGAGATGGTCTTGCTATACATTATGTTTTTAGATTTCGCATGCCAGCATTTATATTAGTGCTAATTATTGACCATCAAGCTCAGTTCTCAGTTGGTTTTACTCCTTAGAAATCACTTATGTTTTTATTGCTTCTAAAATTCCTAACACTTACCTGGTTTGCCGCAGGATACATATCGGTGGAGACGATCAAGCCCCAGATTCCAGTTGAGAGCATGAAGAGTCTTAGATGCTCTCGTCCTGATACTGGTCATCCGCTCCCTGCTCGGCGGAAGGGACAATGACGTCTGGGACAGTCATAAGGTAGACTGTTCGATAGAATGCCTACATGACAACGTTCTGGAATGTATTTGGAAGATTGGGCGAAAAATGGTAGTTTTGTTTAGGACTACAGTTAATGGTGTATTGGTGTACGGAAATTGATGCTTAACGTTTGGTGTTTCAGGTGCACAAAACAAACAAGGCCAAAAGTGTGTCATTGCCACTTCATGTCCTATCTTTCTCGACCAACCTATGCAGATCTACCACTTTATCCAGTTTATACACTTCATATTTTAATCCTTTCTTGTACGTCATAGCACCAAGATGGATTCTTGAGTCTTCACTGCTCTGGTCCTCGTATTGGTCATCCACTCCCTCCTTGGTGGGAGGGACGACGACGTCTGAGTCGGTCTCACACGGCAGACTGTTCGACCGAATGCATAAATGACAAGATTTTGAAAGCTTGGACAAAAAAAATATTGTTGTAGGGAAAGTGCTTCTTAACGTTTGGTGATTCAGGTTGAAGGAAGTATGTGCCGTTTGCAACTGAGTTTTTGAGGCATGGATTTGTTTTACAGAATACTGTAGCAAGCGCGTAGGGAGTTAAGCGTGTTTTGATGTTAGATGAAATGCTACATTGAAGATCCAGCATGTGATCCTTCATGTGATTGTACATTGGCCCGGAGACACAAACAATTGTATTCTTATCAGAGAACCAATTCAATAGTACGAGGATGATTTCATAACTTGTTCAGTTGCTTTGGGTGAATACAAGCAGCATCTAGCTAAATGACGGATCTTTTGGATGAGCTCCTAAAAATGCACCCCCTTGCCGGCGAGTAACAAAATTTGTAATCTCAAGGGTGGGTACCTTGTGGCTTGTCGAAATAAGGAATCGGAAATTTCTTTGGAGGAAATGAGTTGATCTTTGGTATAATTTGGTGCTAGGCTGTCTAGAGCCTCGAATGTGTCTATATTTTGCTCTTGGGGACTACCGATCCGCACTCTCTGAATTAGGATGTCCTTGCACACTCTTTCCTATTGTTTCAATTATACAACTCAACCAGATCGTTGACAAAGGTTTCACGCCTTTTTCATTGTTCTTCGCAGATGTAGTTTAAATATTTGTGTGATGTGAAACCACGAGAATAATTTCTATGATGTTTGAAAGTGTGATGAACTTGGCCCTGTTGAGATGGTCTTGCTATACATTATGTTTTTAGATTTTAGTACAGTGCTATGTGTTAATATGGGCATGCCAACATTTATATTAGTGTTAATTATTGACCATCAAACTCAGTTCTTAGTTGGTTTTAGTCCTTAGAAATTGCTTGTGTGTTTATTGCTTCTAAAATTCCAAACGCTTACCTGGTTTGCCACAGGATACAGATCGGTGGAGGAGATCTAGCCCAAGGGACCAGTGGAGGGAAGGAAGAGCCTTCGGTGCTCTGGTCCTGATACCGGTCATCCGCTCCATCCTCGATGGGAGGGACGATGACGTCTGAGTCAGTCACAAGGTAGACTGTTCGACAGAATTCCTACGTGACAAGGTTCTGAAATTTATATGGAAGTGATGCGTCTCAAACGCATCCATAATTTCTGATGTTCCATGTTGTTTTCATGCCTTATGCTACATGTTTCTTATAGACTTTATGTCATTTTTACGGATTTTTTGGGACAAACCGATTGACAAGATGCCATAGAGCCAGTTCCCGTTTCAGCTGTTTTTGGTTTCAGAAAAGTTGTTCTGGAAATATTCTTGGAATTGGACGAAACAAAATCCTAGAGTCTTAGAAAGTCGTCACGTACACGGAATCCGGAGGAGACCCGGAGGGGGCAGGGGATCAGCCACACCATACGGCCGCGCAGGCTCCCCTTGGCCGCGTCAGCTGGTGGTGTGGGCCCCTCGGGCGCCCACCGCCATCGCCCTTTCGCCTATATAATCCCGCCGATACATAAACCCTAAATGAATCGGCCCCTTCCACAAAAAGTTTCGTAGCTCCGCCGCCGAAACCGACAAGTTTCGGGGGACAAAAATCTCTGTTCTGGCGCCCTGCCGAGATGAGGAAGTGCCCCCGGATCCATCTCCACCGACTCCACCGGCATCTTCATCACCGTTGTTGTCTTCTATGGTGAGGAGGGAGTAGTCCTTCCCGGGGGCTTAGGGATCTACTGGTAGCTATGTGTTTCATCTCTCTCTCCCATGGTGTGATCTTTATGTGATCATGAGATTTGTAATCTAGTTGAATAAGTAGATGTTACTCTTCATCTGTCATGCTACTCATGTGGTTTTATTATGAGATCTACGTAGACACTTTGATCACGGTGTAATGTTGACAGTGTTTGCACCGTGTGGTTTAGCATGATATTTATATTTCGTGTTAGAAGAACCTATCAAATTGTGGTGTTTGTTTGGAACCATCTAGGTCTCATGGTGATAGCATGGGGGTTACCTAGATGGGGATACATGAACTCTAAGGAGTGCTTTAATAGCCCTACGCAATGATTGGTGTTTGTTATCTCACCGGAGAGTGGTTCGGAGTAGCATAGTGAAGAGATGATATTTGTGCATTCAATTATGTTATTATTGCTGAGAGTGTTCACTAGTGAAAGTACGATACCTAGGCCTTGTTTGTAAGCATTGAAACACCATTTAGAATCATTTTTGCTACATGTTTGCTTGCTGCCATTTTTGTTTTAGATTGCTACTATCACTTATAATCATACATATTACTTGCATTTCACTATCTCTTCGCCGAACTAGTGCACCTATACAACTGGCAATTGTATTAGGTGTGCTGGGGACAGAAGAGACTTCTTCTATCGTAATTGTAGGGTTGCTTGAGAGGGATACCTTTCAACTCTACCTCTCCGAGTTCGATAAACCTTGGGTGTGAAGGGGTCGATGCATAGGAAACAAAAAATTCCTACGCGAGAGACACCCGAAAGGCCAAGATCTAATCTAGGAGATGAAAGCAACGGACATAGAGAGAGTCTAAAGAAGAACATACCCTCGAAGACACAAAGTGTTACGAGATCAAATCTCGTTGTTGGCATAGTCGTACTCACACCTATCCTCAGAGCGAGAAGATGTGCACCGCAATCCGGCGGTGCCTTGGTGATCGGTCACACGTACAGTTGATGACGACCTTCGTTCCATCGATCCAGCGGGGCAGTGAAGTAGAGGATCCCTCGGAAACCAGCATCAAGGCGTGGTGTGGTGGATAAAACTTCGTTCAGGGCTTCGCCAAGCGCATGAACATGAGGTGGATCAGCGGGAGGATGGAGATGACACCAAGTTGTGTGGGGAGAGAGAGGTCCAACCCCTCTTTATATAGGAGGGGGAGGCAGCCACGAAATTTTGGTGCCTCCACCTCTCCCCTCATCATGTGGGTGGAGTCTCCACTCAACCCACTCATTCTCCCATCAATTCCCACTCAAAATTCCAAGGGTTTTCTTTAAGAAATAAATAAAACAATTTTATTTTTTATTTTAATATTTGTTAATCCTATTAACAAACATTAACACTTACCCCCTTGAACTATTTTTTCAACATACATTAACATATACCACCTTGAACTATTTCAATATTTGCCGAAACAATTCCGATGACTATTTCAATATTCCTCGAAACAATTCCGGTGTTGTCCAAAATTTTCTCCGATATTCCGTATCCACTCAATCGCGTCATCGAACCTTAAGTGCGTCATCCTACGGTTCGCGAATAAGATAGACATGATCGAGACTCCTCTCCGATCAATAATCAACAGCGGGATCTGGAGATCCGTGATGACTCCTATATATTCAACGATGACTCTCGTGATCGTGTGAACCTTCAACGTCGTAACTAATTCCCTTTGTCTCGCGATATTTTACTTGTACGAGATCCGATCATTGATATCAACTATACCTTGTTCAATCTCGGTACCGACAAGTACTCTTTTCTCGTTTCCGTGATATGACATCCTTGTGACCTAGTCACGTGCTTGCAAGCGGTGTCGATGTGATATCACCGAGAGGGCCCAGAGTATATCTCTCCGTCATTTTGGATGGAAAAATCCCACTGTTGATCCATGAGCCTCAACTAACACTTTCCGAATACCTAACGCCACCTTTATAGTCACCCTATTACGGTGTGACGTTTGATATCATCAAAGTACTCTTTCGGTATTAGTGATTAACATGATCTCATGGTCTAAGGAATAAAGTTACTCTCAATGTAAGACATAACAATAAAACTAAATGAACTGATCGTATTGTTAAACTTAGTTAGGGTCTAAGTTCATCACATCATTCTTCTAATGACATGACCCCTTTATTAACAACATCCAATGTTCATGATCAGGAAACCTTGATCATCTGTTAATCAACGAGCTAGTTAAAAGAGAAGTTTTACTAGGAGCGTTTGTTTGTTTATTAAACACACATGTATTAGCGTTTCCGGTTAATACAATTCTAGCATGAGAAATAAACATTCATCATAAACAAGGAATAAGATAATAACCACTTTATTATTGCCTCTCGGGCATATTCCCTTCAGTTTCCCACTTGCACTAGAGTCAGTAATTTAGTATGTAAGCACTTAACACATATGGCATATCAGTGTTATTACCATGCTTCGCATGTGGTAAACATCATCAAAAAATCTGAACTGTTCAGGTCCTATTGTATTTGCATGTTCTTTGCGTCTAATGAGACGGCTTTGCAAATATTTGGTCAACCGGTGAGACCTTAATTCCTCAGCTTAAACCAATGTTACTAACATTGTGAAAATGTAGCTTCATAGTTTCAACATTCTTGGAAATTCACCAAGTTCAATAAAGAACTCCTTGACACAAAATACTCTTATTATATGTTGTCAACACAACGATATACTTAGCCTTTGTTGTAGTATCTGTCACAATACTTTAATTTTGAAACTATTTCAAATCCAGCATGGAACTTTCTTCCAGCCTATTGTGCTACCTTTCTGAATAAATGACAAGACCATTAGTGTAACATATTACAACTAATATTTTGTCATTACTACATAGGAAAACATATCCCTAGCATTTCTAAAATGACACAAGGATCTATCCCACTGTTGTCTAATCATTATATGAATTATCCTGCTATAACATTTTATAGCATAGGACTCATCTGGTTGTGTACATAGCATGGAACACATGACTTAGAAATCTTAATTTCAATTGTGATCATCATGTGTCAAAACACTTGAATCTTGCTCAATTCTTTTCCATGTGGTAAGAACTCCTTCTTGTCATTTCGATATTGACTTACTTCAATATTTCATCTATGTAATTTGGATCAACCATATCAGGCACTTCAATCCATCTCTTATAGATATCGATGCCCAATATCTCCTAAGACTTTCATCAATATGAAAATCTTAACCGTGTTAATTTAAATACATATATTCCAATCAACCATATGTCATCTAGATAAAGCATTAGAAATATGCCATAGCGCTCCCACTTAATTCCTTGTAACTCTACAAGCATCTTTATCGTTCATGAAGGAATCAAACTCTTTTGAAAACTTCATTAAGGTAAAGATTCCAACTTTGTTATACTCACTTCAACCATTGAAGTGTGCATACCTTTCCAGCAACCTGTTGAATTTTACAAAACTCGCTGACTATGTCAAGTACACATCCTTGATCAAACTTCCTTTGGAGGAAAGTTGGTTTTTGTTATTCAACTGCCATATCATAATATGTAACTTTTGCTAGAACTATCCATATAGACAAAAGCATCACTACTGAAGATCAAAATCTTGCAGTAGTCAACTCTTTGAACTTCATCGAAAACATCTTTAGACAAGAACAAATTTCTAAGGATGTAAAAATCCATGTCTTTGTCACTATATAGACCCGTTTGCTATCGTTAGGCACTATCCTATCTAAAGGACTACCAAGTCACATACTTGATATTCATACAGGGATACTATCGCGGATATAATGACTCAATAGCCAATTCTACGAAGTCAGGGCCCATCATTTGCTTCCTTTATAAGGTCCAGGTCCTTTGTTGTCAAAACAACACTTTACTCTTAAACCACAAGTTGGTCTAAGTACAAAGTTTTAGGAGTTTTGTGGTTCAGTTCGCAAACTCATTCGAAGTATTTACAACACATGTAGTGTCTTCTACTTTGTCAAAACAGGAAACCCCGGAACAACTTCCAGTGCTGCGCTCCCTTGACATGATAACAAAGATTCTCTAATCTCGTTGAGTTTGCAATGTCCTCCCACTCACTTGTTTTGCAACAACTACTTTCTTGAGAAATCAACGCTTTGTGACAAACAACATTTGTCTTTGGTCGGCGATAGGAGAAATACCCAATGGATTCGTTGGGATAACCTTATAAACATATATGTATCCTATTTTGGTTGTAAACATTTTACACATGCTATGCATACCAAAACTTAAGAAAAAAAAAATCGGGTCACTACCCAAACCATATCTTATATGTTGTGAATTTCAACGGATCATGATGGTGCTCTTTTCAGTGTAAAAGCGGTTGTCCTTAATGTATAAACTACAAAATTATAATGGCAATTTTATTAATCTTACCATGTCCAACAAGGTTTGATTTTGTTTCTTGAATACTCCAAACTAATGTGGGGTGTTCGAGAAGTATAGGTTGTAGAACAATTCTGCAACTCCTCAGATGTTTTGCTAAACTTGTAACTCAAAACTTTATCATGTATGATCCAATCATAAATACTTGATTATCTTGTTACGATGATTTTAACTTCATACTTACAATAATTTGAACCAATTCAAAAAAATGTCAAACTCTGTTCTCTTTAAATAGATATACTCATATATCTACTCAAATCATCGACGGAACTTTATGAAGGAAAAATTAATCTACCACACATGACTATACATAATAGACTATATACATCAACACGTATATCTCCATTAAATTAGTCCTCCATTCTACTTTGGCCTATGAACGGAATTCTAGTCATCTTTTGGAAGAGGTCTCACAAGTGTCAATTTATTCAAAACAAAATGACTCCGGAAGTCCATCAATATGGAGTTCCTTCATGTTTTCCTTTCCTATATGAACTAAAATGGTGGTGTTATGTCTTGCAACGTTTAGCATTTAGTTTTATAGATGTTTACTTTAGCAACATGATTTATAGCAACATATCCATCAATTATGGAATGGTCATAGTTTGAACAATCTCATTTTTTCTCACAAAAAGACCAGAACAGAATAACAACTTATTAAGTTCTTAAAATAAATCTTGAATGTTTGGTTCGATACAATAATGAACACAATAACACTTTATTTCTGTTCTTGTCATAATCGATTCCACATCTATTAATAGTTCCTTTTAGGCCCTTGTATTTCTTGCATTGCGTTGCTTTGTATGAAAACTCATACCAACCAATGTGGTATCAAAATACCTCAAAATACTTTGTTAACTAGTAATACATCTATAACTTGTATATCAAGCATATACTCCTAAGCTGGACTTTTCCAGTTATCTTCTTTTTATGCCATATATCTTTTTGTAATTCTATTTTCAATATTCCCTTTCCTTTACAGAAGAATCATTCAACATCAAACAATGCTAGGCGTACTAGAAATTTACCTTGGTGTGTTAGTCATATACTATCACCCATTGAGTCATACTTTAAGTTTGATTGTTCTACTAATATCACCATATTAATAGCATTCTTCCAGATTCCACTCTTAGCAATCTCCAGGTAAGGTAAACGACTTTACCCATACTTTTAATCCATCCCATCATAACAATTTTATGATTAAGCTACTATATCTTGAAGGAAGGAATTTAGAGGATAATGTTTAGCGCCCAATTTCTTGGAATATTCAAACGCCCGGCGTCTTCAATCATTGCATATATTCAAATAATATAAGCATACATTATCACGCTAAATTATACTCAGTCATATTGCTACAAATAAGTTTCCAGATATCAATATATATTTCACTTGATTGTTTCCGAAAACAACTCCTTTCAGTTCCTAAATCACCTTGATCAACAAAAAATTCTTTTGAAGATAAAGTAATACGAAAGCAACCATGACTCTGGATTCTAAGTAGTAATTATTTGCTCTCTAGATCAATCAATCAATAATCATATGGAGCTAGGTAGGAAATACCGAAAATCTACAATAGGACTCAATTTTAAATTTCACTAATACGGTACCAATCTTAAATGGTATTTACTAGATCATAACAGTTATATCTCAATTAACAATCTAAGTGTAAGGCAGTTTTGTGGATGCCAATGAATACTACAATTTGTGCAAATTCACTTTGATTGGTTATTCATGATAAATAAGTTCAAGTTAATGCAAAATTATGCCATGAACTCCCACTCAAAAACAACATCCCTCTTAGTCGTCTTTAGTGATAACACGAACCAAATTCACTACACCAGAACCGATCATCACGTGAGATGATGTAGCTGCAAAGGCGAACATCGACATGTTCATCATATCATCCATATGACTCATGTTTTACCTTTCGGTTACGTGTTCCGAGGCCATGTCTGTAGATGCTAGGATCGCCAAGTAGAACCGTAGTATTGCGTGTGTTTCAAGGCCATGTCTGTACATGCTAGGCTTGAAAACACCCGTTGTATGCGAACATTGAGTCAATCGCACCCGATCATCACGTGGTGTCTCGAAACGACGAAATTTCTTAACGGTGCATACTTCAGAAAGAACACATTATTATCTTGATATTAAGTGAGAGGAATCATCTTATAATGCTACCGTCGCTATCTAAGCAAAATAAGATGCATAAAAGGATTAACATCACATGTAAGGATAATGTGATATGATATGGTCCTTCTTGCACTTGATCTACATCATGTGCATCATGGTATGATCTCCATCATTCCACCAACGTGGCACAAAGTACCATGGCACCCCCATCTTGATTGTCCATCATTAATAAGACAACCATATGGATACTTTCCGGTATATCAATAATTTACAAAAGAGATCATCTCATAATCAAATTTGTAACATTCAACATATCACATCACATGCCCAACAAAAACTTGTTAGACGTCTCTAATTTATTTTTTGCATATTTTACGTGGCTTAGGGCTTTCGAGGATAGAACCGTTCTACCTACGAACATCAACCACAACGTTGATAAACATATTTTTACCAACCCTTCGTAGATTAGATCTTAACTATAGTTGGAGAAACGGACACCCCATCAGCCACAAGTGAGACAATTCTCGCGTACATAGTACATGTAAACTTAGTCTAGGGCAGCTTCATCCAACTATGCCACTAAGATCATTAAATACTCAAGGAAGAAATAACATGATCATCAACGCCCACATGCACCTATGTGTTCTACCCGATCAAAAACATTCCTACGCGAGAGACACCGAAAGGCCAAGATATAATCTAGGAGATGAAAGAAACAGACATAGAGAGATTCTTAAGAAGAACATACCCTCGAAGGAACAAAGCGTTACGAGATCAAATCTCGTTGTTGGCGTAGTCGTACTCACACCGATCCTGAGAGCGAGAAGATGTGCACCGCAATCCGGCGGTGCCTCCGTGATCGGTCACACGTACGGTTGATGACGACCTCTGTTCCCTCGATCCAGCGGGGCAGCGGAAGTAGAGATTCCCTCGGAAACCAGCAGCACGATGTCGTGGTGTGGTGGAGAAAACTTCGTTCAGAGCTTCGTCAAGCGCATGAACATGAGGTGGATCAGTGGGAGGATGGAGATGACACCAAGTTGTGTGGGGAGAGAGAGTTCCAACCTGTAACATCCCAAGTATGAAAATACCCCCTAGAATGTTTGATTTCTTGTTTAATTAAAGTATTACATCATGTCATCATATTTATTTCTTTGTTTTCATTTGGTTTGCATCTGTTTTACTCTGTTTTCACAATTCAAATTCAAACTTTATCCAAACATTTATTTCATACTTGCTCTGTTACAATCTTTTCCAAATAATAAGTTCAAATCAAACCCTTAATTGTTTCCAATTATTCCATAATGTTTAACTATTTAAATGATGGTTTGAATCAATCAATTAATTCCAAATCTTATTCAAAAATTCAAATACATTTTACAAACAGCCCCCAAGTTGAAAATATGAGAATTACCAAACAATTATAATCATTTAATCAAATTAAACATAGGGTTCACCCTATTAAAAGGTTTGTTTTCATTAATGTTCACTTAATATAAAAATCATCCAAATTTGAATTAAAATACAAACATCAAGTTATTTTGAGAATTTTGAAAAATCAAAGTTGCAAAGTGGTTGCTGTTGACTTATTTAACCCACCCAAATTTTCCCAAAATTTTCCAAATTCAAAATCCCATCTATTTCTTCCAATTCCTTTTTCTGTAAAAAAAAACAGAAGGAGAAAATTCAAAAAATAAAAAATGGCGCCAGGGGGTAGTGGGCTGCGCCCAGCCCACCTTTCTTTTCTCCCGCGCGCAGCCCAGCCCATCTCCTTACCCGCGTACTGGTTCGATCTTTTTTTTCGCCTTCGTCATCGTGTACGGCAGCATATCCAAGCGTGCCACGGCGGCACTGTCGCCCGCCGACGGCCATCCGCACCTGCAGCCCCCTATAAGACCTCCTCCCTAGCCCCTGCGCATCCCTAACCCTAGCCCTACCTTCTCCCCTCGCTCCGCCGCCGTTTTCCTCTCCCTCTCGCCGGGATTTCATCTCACTGCACCCACCTAATCTCACCGGAGCGAGCTCGTCTGAATCCATGTCGATCACCGTCACCTCGCAGCGCCACCCCCCTAGCTAGCCCCTGGAATCGACTCACCACCTCTCCCTCCTCCGTTTGGACACCGCAGCCACCCCGGGGAGCCTCCACAGCGACGCCGCCGTTCACGACCCCGCCGCTGTCGCCGTCGAGTTCGTCGACCCCGAGCCTCCGCTCGACTACATCCGCGGTGAGCAGCCGCTGTTCCCCTCCGTTTCCCTCCCCCTCCACAGCGCACACATCCAGCATCCACCAGCAGCAGCGCAAGCACCGCGAGCACGGGCAACGCCACGGTGATCGCCGCCGGTAGCCTCTGTCGAGTTTCAGTCGCGCGCGATTCAGTTAAAAGTTCAGAAACCACGAGCGATACCTTAACCTGTTCGCGCACGGTATACTGACAACAAACGCAACACACCCCACTGGTTCAGAGCTAGCGAGCGCACGGGCAGGTCGCGAGTTCGATCCCTCGCGCGCGGAATAAACCAAGTTTTTGCGCGGCTCGCTGACAGGGTGGCCCCCCCTGTCAGCCACCCATGATGCCACGCAAGCACACGATGGCCCTAGGCCCACTGGCAGTGCCTAGGGTAGGGTTCTGTGCGGTAACAAAAGTTTTAAACCTTTTCTGTTTTAAAAACCAGTCCTTTCTTTTTACAGATTGGCCCCTGGAACTAAAATGCAAATAACTTTTGTTTTATAAACTCAAATAATAAAAATAAAATATGTGCACTGCTCTAAATTCAATTATCTACCTGTTGGTAACATTTGTTTCCTGTTTTGAATTTTTCAAATGCATTTCAAAATTGAATTCAAACAAATCATTTGTAATTTGATAAAATCCATAACTAATTCATCCTAAACCCAAACAATGCAAATAAAATATGTTTTCCATACCATTTTGAACCACCTATTCAAATATAAATTTTGTTTCATGTTTTGAATAATTTAAATTGCTTAAATAATTTAAACCTTGTTTAAATCATTTAAATTTGATAAAATCATAACTTGCTCAAATTAAATTATTTTTGAACATGCAAAATATGTTTTCAAACTAGAAAAGTATAAACTTTTCAAATATGAATTTGAATTTATGATTTGAACAAATAAAATTCAAATAATATTCAAACTTGTTTTAAATTCATTTAAAACTTGTTTAATTTAGTTTAAGTCATAATAAATTCATCCTAATTCCTTTTTCAATATTTGAAACATGTAATCCAACTAAAATTTTGTGTTCTTTTCAAATCTGAATTTTGTTATTTATTTGGCACAATTTAAAATGGTGAAAACAACAACTATTTGTGTAAATCCCTTTAAGGAACAAAAAATTCCCTAACTTAATAACTAAATTTCTAAATTGGTAAACCCTATTTTAAATTGGTTCTATTGTTGTTATTTTGTTGTTTTCCTCTTCCATGCATCATACTAATCCACTTTCACCTGTTGGTTAATTGGAAAACAAATGTTTCAACCAAAATTCATGGGCTTTTCATATGCAACTCAAAATTGCATATGTGTCCATTTAAATTGTGTTACCATGTCCACTAGTTTATTTTGATGCATCCATTTAAATTGACATGCATCATCCCATGATTGTGCACTATGCCATGATATTGATTGTTTATCTTCCTGTATTGTTTGTTTGCTTCTTCTCGTATAGACGACGACGTTGAGACAGACGATACTTACGACACCCCTTCTGAGGATCTAGCCCAGTACCAGGCTACTGAGTTTGCAGGCAAGTTATCACTCACATGAACCATTGTGTTCCTTTCACCATTGGTTACCGATACTTTCCGTTGTGTATTTCTGCTAGCCATATGTATCGTTGCTTCTGTTACGAACCTATCACATCATACCCTGAACCCTGATATTGCCTCACCTCCAGTCCTATAACCCCGTTGCTTGGGCCCGTGTCTTACTAGCATGCTTAGGGTTGTTCTTGCTCGAGTCTGTTATCAGTTACTTTCTGTTATCATATTTGTTTATATTCTGGGGATCGATGTTAAACAACAACCTGCTAATTTGAGGTAATAATAATTTGCTGATAAGGCACCGGCAGGAGGCCCGGCGTGGTTTTGAGGCCTGCTAGTGTCGACCCTAAATAGGAAAAGGGTCTTGTCTACTGATCCATGATGAGCGCACTATCCGCATGTGGGAAGCGTGTATGGGCGCCCCCCTCAATTTGATTCGATTCGCATCTCGTCCAAATCACCACACTTAGTTCGGGCTTTCCATTTGATGCACGCATATGCAGGTACGAACCCGAGGCCAGGGTGGAACTTTTGTAGTCGGCATTTAGGGCGGCGTGGTCTTCCAGTGCTATAAGGGTCCCCTTTTCTTCGTGGGGCTCGATTAGCCGCGCACGCACAGCACGTGGTGCTTTGGGCTTGATGCGAAGAAGAGTTGAGTTGTGTAGAGTGCCTCGCTTGGTGGAAGTGCATTTCCATCCTAGCGGGATATTCTTACGTGTACGGCCAAATTGGTGCACCCCTGCAGGGATAAATCTTCTCGAGAAGCCGTGTTTTCCGCGGTTATGGTTGACTTGGTGAAAGTACTGGCTAACAAGTACTCAGAACAACTTACACCTAACTAATGATAACCTGACTAGCAATAGACTTATTGACACAACAACTTGATCCATCATTAATCCAACTGTGTGAGTTATCCTCGGATTGCTTCTTCGGATAAGGGGCGAGATCCAGGATGGGTTTGTGTGGTGGTTAGTTGTAATTGGTTACGATACGCTATCTTATCCCCTTTCTGATAGCCGAAAGTTGGGGTATGCTTTCTGTAGTTGGTTAGTGCAGCCAGTTGCAGCATCTTTTATATCCCTTTCTTCCGTTGAACCCAAGGCATCTGTACTTGGTGTTGACGGGCTACACTTTGGTGAACTGTGAGTCTTGCTTGCCAGTACGTTTATGTACTGACCCCTTTGGGGCTGTGGTTTCCGCAGACTACGCTTACGAGGATCCCCGTGACGGCTACTACGTGGAGTTTGACGAGGCTGCTGACGAGTAGGTAGCGGACCCGGGCAGGATCCGAGACATCGTGGATGGGCTCCGTTTTCTTTTCATTCCCGGCTTCTTAAGCCTATTTGGATTTGTCTGTACTCAGACCCTTTGAATGCTTCCGCTGAGATGAAATGATATTATGTTGGGACATGTGTCCTCTGGATGATTGTATTTGCTATCTCTGCTCTAGTGAGAGCTATTTGCAACTTATTTCCATCTTTTGTGTCTTAGAGATCTGTTGTGTTATCATCTTGTTCAAAGCCGTTGACGTACCATGTGTGTATGGTATGAAGTACGTCAATGGTAGTGTCCTGATTTCTATGGGATAGTTTACACCGACGGTGGATAGTAAAGATTGGTTGTCACACATAAGTGTTGGCCTACTCGTAAGAGATGCGGGTGCCGGTAAGCCCCGTAATCCAATCAAAATACTGTTCAGTTCGTACGGTGAGTATCCTCTAGAAGTCCGGGTGCGACACAACCCCTCTTTATATGGGAGGGGGAGGCAGCCACGAAATTTTGGTGCCTCCACCTCTCCCCTCATCATGTGGTTGGAGTCTCCACTCAACCCACTCATTCTCCCATCAATTCCCACTAAGTTCCAATGGTTTTCTTTAATAAATAAATAAAACAATTTTATTTATTTATTTTAATATTTGTTAATCCTATTAACAAACATTAACACTTACCCCCTTGAACTATTTGTTAATCAAACATTAACATATACCACCTTGAACTATTTCGATATTTGTCGAAACAATTCCGATGACTATTTCAATATTCCCCGAAACAATTCCGGTGTTGTCCAAACTTTTCTCCGATATTCCGTATCCACTCAATCACGTCATCGAACCTTAAGTGTGTCACCCTACGGTTCGCAAATAAGATAGACATGATCGAGACTCCTCTCCGATCAATAATCAACAGCGGGATCTGGAGATTTGTGATGACTCCTATATATTCAACGATGACTCTCGTGATCGTGTGAACCTTCAACGTCGTAACTAATTCCCTTTATCTCGCGATATTTTACTTGTCCGAGATACGATCATGGTATCAACCATACCTTGTTCAATCTTGTTACCGACAAGTACTCTTTTCTCATTTCCGTGATATAACATCCTTGTGACCTAGTCACGTGCTTGCAAGTGGTGTCGATGTGATATCACCGAGAGGGCCCAAAGTATATATCTCCGTCATTTTGGATGGACAAATCCCACTCTTGATCCATGAGCCTCAACTGACACTTTCCGAATACCTAACGCCACCTTTATAGTCACCCTGTTACGGTGTGACGTTTGATGTCATGAAAGTACTCTTTCGGTACTAGTGATTAACATGATCTCGTGGTCTAAGGAACAAGGTTACTCCGAATGTATGACATAACAATAAAACTAAATGGCCTGATCGTATTGTTATACTTAGCTAGGCTCTAAGTTCATCACATCATTCTCCTAATGACATAACCCCGTTATTAACAACATCTAATGTTCATGATCAGGAAACCTTGATCATTTGTTAATCAACGAGCTAGTTAAAAGAGAGGTTTTACTAGGAACGTTTGTTTATTAAACACACATGTATTAACATTTCCGGTTAATACAATTATAGCATGAGAAATAAACATTCATCATAAACAAGGAATAATATAATAACCACTTTATTATTGCCTCTCACACATATTCCCTTCAGGATGATCCACTTAAGGGAAACTTGTTGCTGTTCTACAAACCTCTGCACTTGGGGAAGCTAGTTTTTATGAAAATGATCTTTTTAGTTCCCGAGATTTAGAGGAGAAAATTAGATCTGATGATACTTTATCTCCCATATGTGATAAATCTACTGATTCTTGTGATATTTTAAAACCTCATGAAAGTATTCCTTTTAAAATACATATGAAAATTGTTGAACGTCTCATGAACAACCTCTATTTTGGAGATGAAACCATTCATCCTAGTGATCATTTACTCTTTATACATGAATTATGTGAGTTGTTCAAGTGTGTAGGTATTTCTATGGACCAAGTTAAGAGGAGGCTATTATCTTTATCACTTAGGGACAAAGAAAGGGAGTGGTATGAGTTTCTTGATGATCTTCACCATTTGAAGTGGAAGGAGCTTGAATCTTTATTTTACTCTAAATTTTATCCTCCTCGTGAACTTTATTTATATAGGAATTACATTTATAATTTTTGGCCTTGTGATGGAGAAAGCATTGCCCAATCTTGGGGAATACTGAATACATTCATACTCAAATGTCCTAACCATAAGCTTCCTAAGGAAATAATTGTTACTAATTTTTATGCAAGTCTTTCAAGACATTACATGGATTATCTAGGTTCCTGTTCAGAGGGTTCTTTCTTGAGTAAGAAGGTTGAAGCTAAATGGGATCTTCTTGAAACAATTCAAACCAATAATGAAGATTGGAATAACAACAAAAGTAAAGAATCAGGTATAAACTACGAGTATGATTGCATTAAGTCTTTCTCTGAAACTGCTGATTTTCAAGAGCTTAGTGCTAAATATGGTCTTGATCCTCAAATGATTGTTGTTTGTTATAGATCCTTTTCTTCTCATATTATTGTTCCTAAAGAAAACTGGGACATATATCATGAACCTTTTAAAGACACTTGCATGAAAAATGAAATTGTTATTAATGATTGCAATGAACATGCTCAAACTTCTGAAAGTACTATTTCTTATAAGCATGTTAATTTTCATGGAGCACTTAGACCTTGTGAAAATAATCAAATCGAAGAAGAATAATGTATCCATCATAGGAATGAAAAAACTAGAACGTGTTACAGGTCTTTAGATGATTTTGGTGAAAAAGTTTGTGCCCTCTATCCTTTTATCTATGAAATTTGTTGTAAAGTGGGTCATTTCAATTTTCAATGCTTAGAATGTAATAATAGCCTTTCGAATCCAATGAGTACTGTAAGTTTGTATTGTGATGACACGATCACTCCTAATTAGCATGATGAACTTACACTATTTATGGGGTGTGAAGAGTTATCAAGAAAAACTTCTTTGGTAGATATGAGTGCTCTTGATATGAATCGTGTCCTGCATGGTTGTCATCTCTACTGTGTTAATAATTGCCACGCAAATACTTACATACAAAATATTATAAATGTAGTAGTATAGCCCAACGCAGGCTATACTGTTGCGTGTAGTACTGTCCCCTGGACCGTTCACCAGCACACACAACTAGATAGATATCCAAAGAAACAAATGTATTTCATATCTAGCGAATAATCCAGAGTACAAAATTCTTTAAAAGTTGCATAGCGGAAGGTAGCTCAAAACTTATTCAAGTATAACAAAGCGAATATAAGGCTCCAGTCTTCAATTTGTGCCACATGCGAACAAACATGTTGAGTGGAGTCACGAGAGCTACGTCGATCACCCCGGATACGAACAACCTGCATGTTGGAATATGCAGCCCTCAAAAGGAGGTCAGATCATTCTGAGCAATGGTGGCAAGTGACACTATGGTGGTATATAAATGGCAAGTGCTAGTCTACATGCATATTTGGCTGGTGGAGTTTGTAGGCTATTTTGCATAAATGCATTTGACCTATCATTTATTAGAAATTAAATTTTGCACATAACTCGACACTTTGGTTGATAGCAAAGTGCTCCTGTATAATTGGACACTTTGGTTGATAGCAAAGTGCTCCTACCCTTTTTGGATTAGCACGTTGAAACACCATCAGACACTTCTCCAATAACCCATAGTCAAATTGTTAGTAATTAATAAAACAAGATGAACGAGATATGTCATGTTTCCCATCTAGTTGTTGAATTGTCCCTAACCAATGGAACACGGCTAAGATCTTAGTTTTAACCCTCGCGAAGTTTGTGCCCTTTACCTGTTTTGCCTAATCGACCCCAAACACCATGATACACCATTAGTACCACGGAAGGAAAGAAGATTAAGCCATAAATCATAAGAAGTAGATCCCCAAACCCTCCACGAGCCGGACCATCCTACAGCTATTCTACATCTCTGGACACGTTGGGTTCGAGTCACCACAACCTACAATTTATGTCTAGCCCATACTAATATGAAACACGGCTGCACGCAAGAACAACTACATAAAGAAAATAAACATAATCTCAAGATACCGGGCGGCGGTCCCGCCCAAAACTTGTACTCTGATGACATGCTAGCAATCCGCCCAGTGGTTAATTAATTATCATGTTGTTTTCATAAGCAATTAAAATAATGAATTTCATCATAACATGATAATAACCCCAACCACGAATAACTACAAGCATGGCTAAGAAATCTACAAGTATGATGTTTGCCTACCATATGGATTGCTACATCTAGGGATAACATATGATTACTCCACTTGGGTGTTAGTGAAAAAATCTAGCATAGCGATAACACACAACTCCTACTAATGCATAGCTACAATAAAACTCTAATGCATATATTAAAATAGTAGGATCATGTGTGTCACTTGGCTTGACAGAAATTGGAGTCGTTCACGCACTCGACTCAGTTGCAACCGTAACAACCACGGTCCTCACACGAACATCAACCGCAACTCTCGCAATCTACACGTTGCAAGCATACCACAATAAATAACCAAATCAGGCAAAACAACGACGCAACATATGGATGCATGATGATTTAATAATGCAAGGCAACTAATTTACTAGTTCTCTCGTTGGCTAAACATATATGATGCATGAAAAAGTTTGTAATGCAAGAGACAAAAAGCAGTTTAACCAAGTTAAATAGGATTAATTAATCAATCTACAAGATCTTCTCTAAATAAATTTCATAAAAGGTAGATATAAACCTAACATACTAATAAGATCCTAAAAAGCAAATAGAACAATCAACAGAAACTTTTTGGATGAATAAGAATGAAGTATAGATTTGAAATTTCGAGTTACTCCGGTGCGCAAAAGTAGATAGAAATTATACAAAAAAATCTATAGCTCAAATCGAAAAACTCAAAGAACAAAAGTTGTAATAATGATGAGATGCAACCATAGTAGAAACTTGAGCAAAAACGGACGAACGGTTGAAGAGTAATTGAACTATTGCCGCTTCAGATCTGAGAGAGTAGATCGCGAAATTCTCCGGCTGTGGTGGATGAAAAGAGATGAGGTTTCTTGGGATGGATTGGTATGGACGATGTCTAAAACTCTTGCGAATACTTGAATGTCAACCGAGCAACTCACGAACCGTGGCGAGCAAAATACCACGAAATAGATCTGAAATCAAAGTTTCGACTTTGGGACGACCTCACGGTCGGGGCTGCGGTATTTATAGGTGTGGAGGTCGGTGGAACGTTGCTACTTGGAGTAGGGAACAAGCCAAAAGAAACAGATTCGAATTTGGACTCTCCAAGGAAGAGATATTCGAGTTTGAACGGAGGTTGATTGAAGAAACACGGGATTTGTACCTGACTCGATCGATCCAGGCGAGCGTGCGTACCTGGTGGCCTCGCTGGGCCGGCCCATGCGAGCGAGCAGGGTACGGTTTTTTTCTTGTTTCTTTTTCTTTTATCTTTATCTTAAAACTTTCATAACTTTTGAAATATAACTTGGAATCGAGTCAAACAAATTTCTAAAATTTTGAAATTTGAAAATCTATCATATTAGACTATTAGGGAGTGATTTTGGAAAATTAAAATATTCAAATATCCTTCGGCTTATAAACGCCTTATAGGAGGATTTTGGGCTTTTTAAAACATGATTTTGTTTTGGGGTTTAAAATGCAACACTCAAATACAAGTTTTGAAATGATTCCGTGCCATGCATATGCTCTAAATGCAAAACATTCCAAATGTAAAATTTGGGATGTTACAATAAAAGAGGATACTTTACCAAAATATGACAAGACTAATATTTGTTTTGTTCTTATTAATGAAGAGGAGGAATCGTCCAAAGTTTTTTCTATTGTTTCTGACAATAAACCAGAGTATGTGGAGAAGCTTCCTTTCAAGCCTCTCCCTCCTAAAGAGGGGAAGTAGAGGAAGATGAAGAAGAACAGAAGGAGTAAAAGGAGAGAGGTAACGGTATCTCCCCCTAAGCATGTTGCTCCTATTATATTTTTGCTGATGAGTCTGAACTCGATGATTTTCCTATGGCTGTTATTTATGAAAGTGATCATGATTGGGAGAAACACACTACTTTTGATATTGAAAATTTCTTTGGTACCCATTCTGAAAATGATGATAATAATTGTTGTACTATTAGTACCATCCATGTTCCTTATCAATGATGATATAGAAAGCTCTGAGCTTGTGGATGATGTGTTTGAAAATCCTTTTGCTACTGATGATTATATGCTTGATACACCTCCATATAGTAAAAATGATGATATGTTTACAAATGAACACACTTTGGAAGATAACTATTCTATTTCTAATGATGATATTATGCCCCCGGTCTTTGATAATTATGAAGAATACTGAAACTTGTCATACTTATGGAGGGATTACCCAAAACCATCTCCCTAATATACAACTTGTCTATCATATTGAAGTTCTTTATGATGATCACAAGGATGATCATGATATTTTCAGTCCACCTACCATTTAGGAGAAAATTAATTATGATTACAATATGCCTCCTATATTTGATGATTATGGTAATGAGAATAATAATGATATCTATTTTAATGAATTTTCTCCCACTACTACTAATAAGAATGACTATGCTTATGTGGAGAGTATGAATTCTTTTATACATGTGCCTCATGATAAGAATGTTTTATGTGATAGTTATATTGTTAATTTTATTCATGATGCTACTAAAAGTTATTATGAGAGAGGGAAACATAGTATTATGCATTTCAACAATATCAATTTTCCCCTCTTTATGTTGAAAGTCTTGAATTTGCACTTATTTTGTCTTCCTATGCTAGCCACTTTGTGCTTTATTGACTTGTTCTTCTACCAGATTCTTTTTCATAGGAAGTGGGTTAGACTTAAATTTGTATTACATTTGTTTCTTGATGCTCTCTTTTGCTTCAATTCATATTTCTCATGTGAGCATCTTCTCAAATTATCATTCCTAGCTAAAAGGCGTTAAAGAAAGGCACTTCTTGGGAGATAACCCATGGTTTTATTTTTTGCTCTATTTTTATTCTGTTTTTTTTTTGAGTCAAGGTGTTGTTTACTTCTGTATAAAGTCATTTTTATATTTATTTTCTCGCATTCGTTTCGCCAAGTAAAGTCTCTAGTGAAAAGTTGAGGCTAGATTTGGATTTCTGCGCAGGAAACAGATTTCTGTTGTGCAGCGTTAAATTCGTGTAAATTCACAGAAAGATCAAAACGACTTGCAAATGTTTGTGCTTATTCATCAGCTAATTCCGAATTTTTTCCTAGCTTTGCGTTTTTCTATTTGAGCAACATAAGTGCCCCGAAATAATTCGTATATACAGACTGTTCTGGTTTTGACAGATTCTCCCTTTTTTACTTGCATTCTCTCTTTTACTATGTTGAGTGGATTTCTTTGTTCCACAAAACATAAGTGACTGTAGCTAATGTTTAAAAAGTATTAATAATTCTTGTTTCCAAGGAGAACATGTGACCTTTTGATTGTGCACTAACCCTCTATGAGAATTACATTGAGTTTGGTGTGAAGGAAGTTTTCAAGGGTCAAGATAAGTGGGTGATATAATGTAATCAAGAAGATTGCAAAGCCAAAGCTTTGGGATTCCCCTATGGTTCATCCCAGAAAATTCTAACAAGACTCAAGCGTCTAATCTTGGGGATGCCCAAGGCATCCCCTTCTTCATTAGAAATTTATTAGGTCACTTGTAGTGAAACTATATTTTTATTCGGTCACATCATATGCACCTTACTTGGAGCGTATGTTTGTTTTTTGTTTTGTTTTCTTTTGTTTTCCTTGCTGCAATAAATATAGTTGGAACCCATCATTCTTTGTGTGGTATAGAGACATGCTCCGCTTTTTCATATGAATACTTGCTCCTATTCTTAGTTTTTCCTCTAGCTGTTGCAAATCCTTTTAGCTCCTGTTTTTCATGCATCTCTTATTCAGAGCTGTTAGTTCTAGTAGAGTTATGTTAGTACTATCTTGTTTCATTTCTATATTAGTTGGAGAGTTTGTGTTGAAATATATATTATTTGGTGTTTGATGGAAATAGAAAATGCTATGTGCGGTAGATGGTATGTTGGAAAAGGCGTGCATACTCATATAGATCATTAAACTGTTTCACTTGATTATTTGCTGTTGTCTTGAGATATGGTAAACCTGCTGGTCTACTAAAGTAAAAACAATTAATGGTTGGTCTAAGATCTTGAAAATGTGCCACACTCAAAAAACCAGTTGATAGTATAATGGTATATGACTTCCTCTGCTGATAACAATCGTAATGGCTTTTTGTTACGCGCTATGGTCGGGGTAGCCAACAGTGAATTGTCACTGCCACAGACCCTCTTGGAGTGATTTTCATTATTCCTTGTATAATCAAATTTTTAGATGTAATCTTTTAACTCGTGAGTTCTAAGTTGCGGTTTTCTAGCACTTCCACCATCCATATTTGCTAGCCTCTTTAGTATTGTGCATTGCCCATTCTCACATTGAGAGTTGGTGCAAACTTCGCCAGTGCATCCAAACCCCGTGGGGGACTTTGTTCTCCTACACATAAGCCCAAAATATCTTCTTCAAAACAGCCACCATACCTACCTATCATGGCATTTCCATAGCCATTCCGAGATATATTGCCATACAACATCCATCATCATTATGTTACTTGTTACATGTTCCATTGTTACTTTGCATACTTGTACACTGACAGGAGCATTTAGTTTTATACATCAGAGATATTTCAGTTTCAGTTATGAGTACTAAAAGTGTGATGATTCATTGTAAAATAGAGTGTTGCCCCATACCAGTGAGGATATATATATATATATATATATATATATATATATATATATAAAGAGAAAAGGTCCAAAAAGAAAATAAAAAGAAAAAAGAGAGATAATAAAGAGAGAGGGGGCAGCATTACTATCATTTATTCCACACTTGTGCTTACTTAGCACCAATACTTCAGTTTAGAGAGACTTTTCATTTTATGTCTTGCATAACTATGTGGGGACCTTACATTATAGAACTTGGCTTGTATATTCCAATGATGAGCCTCCTCAAAAGTGGTCTAGGTCTTCGTGAGCAAGCAAGTTGGATGCACCCCCACTAGTTGAAAGTGCATTTCGTTTTCCCAGTGTTTTGTGTGTTAGTTAACAATACTAAGTACATTATTTATCGAGGTATTTAGTGTGCAGGTGTTATACTTAACATCGGCATAGATCACCGAAAAGTCGGTGAAGTTTGGCCTGAGGTTTTTGGGACAGAATTCAACCGGATTATTCGGACCGGATTATTCATCCTGGACCGGATATTCCGGTTGCTGAGAAAGGAGCACAAAAATGGCTAAGGACTGAGAGTTTCGCATACTGGAGTCAACCGGATTATTTGGTCCGGATTATTCATCCTGGACCGGATATTCCGGTTGCTGCGAAAAACTGCTAAGGACTGGAAGTTTTGCTCACAGAAGTGAACCGGATTATTTGGTCCGGATTATTCATCCTGGACCGGATATTCCGGTTGCTGCGAAAAACTGCTAAGGACTGGAAGTTTTGCTCTCAGAAGTGAACCGGATTATTTGGTCCGGATTATTCATCCTGGACCGGATATTCCGGTTGCTGCGAAAAATGGCTAAGGACTGGAAGCTTGGAGCTACTGGAGTCAACAGGATTATTTGTACCGGATATTTCATATCTATACCGGATATTCCGGTTGCAGTTGAAGAGGTGGAAAAATGGCTAAGGACTAGAAGATTTGCGTACTGGCATCTACCGGATTATTCCAGATCAACCGGATAATCCGGTCCAGCACTGCAGATCTGCGTGGAGCAAGTTGACCGGATATTCCGGTCCAAACTTGGACCGGATATTCCGGTACCTTTTTTCCTGCACAACGACTAGTTGTGAGGAGGGACTATAAATACCCCTCCTCTTCTTCCTCAAGATCTAGTTCTTCCCCTTAGCATTTATGAGCATTTAAGAACTCACCAAATCCCTCATAACTCCCAATCCCTCCACCCAATCTTGAAGATCTTTGGAGGATTGAAGGAGAAGGCCCCGATCTACATCTTCACCGAGCCGTTCTTCATTTCCCCCTCTCTAGCTAGAGGGATCTTGCCTAGGGTTTCCTCTTGTGGAGAACCTAGGCATCTTGTTTCTTGTTGGTGATTCAAGAAGAGTTGGGAGCCCCCAATTAAGTTGTGGGTGTGTGCCCCAAGTTGTTTGTAAAGGATTTGATCCCCGCCTCAAAGGGGTTCTATAGTGGAAGGTGAACTAGGCCTTTCTGGCGAAGTTCATCGGAGAATAGGGTGAAGCCTTAGTGGCGTTGAGTAGGCCTTTGTGGCGAGGTCACACCCCTCCAACGAGACGTACTCCCCTAAAAAGGAGGAACTCGGAAATACATCATGTCTCCGTGTGCTTCCATCGGTTACCTCGTTCCTCCCTCTCTTTACTTACTTGTACTTGTTGTATTAATTGCTTGTCTTGTCATATAGGTAAATTCACCACTAGTTGCACTATCTAGAGAATTTACCTTTCTTGTCAAGCCTAAACTTTGAGAAAAATTAAAATTTGCCGTAGCACCTATTCACCCCCCCTCTAGGTGCCTATACTTTACTTTCATTTGGTATCAGAGCCTCGACTCTTCTATCGGGCTTAACCGCCTAAGAGTTTAAGTATGGGTGATGAGGTAGATGACGCTCCGTCCGATGGAAATGTGTCCATGAATGATCTCAATGCTTTGAGAGAATCATTGACCTCATCCATAGACACTAAATTTGAGGAGTTGCGTCAACTCATGACAACACTCCTCAAAGCCAAAGAACTGGAGGTGGTCGACTCATTCCCTCCGGAAACGGAGGGTGCCAAGAAAGGGGTTGGTGGTGAACCACTTAAAACTGCTTCCGCCGAACAATCCTCTAAGAAGGCTGCGAGTGGAAAGGAAGGATATCATGCCGTTGAAGGCCAATATTCTCCCGATCCTCCCATCCCTTTTCCTCATATAATTCCTAGGGGAGATCCACCTAAAATTGATGCATACTCTTTTCGTGAATGGCAATACTACATGGAGACTCACTTGAACTCTTCTTGTATAGATCTTTGGAGAATCACTCGTGATGGATACAAGCCATATGATCCCAAGAATCTCACAAGAAGAGAGGTTGTAGATTGCCAACTCAATTACACCGCTTTATCCATCCTTCATCAAGCCGTGGGCCCCAATCACATGCCGCATCTTCAACACTTCTCCACCGCCAAAGAGACATGGGATGCACTTGTCCTCATGTTTGTTGGGAATGAAAGCATGCAAAGAAATCGCTATGACACCTTGACCAATGAGGCCGAAGGATTTTTCATGCGTGATGGAGAAGATCACGTTGACATGTATCGAAGACTCAAATCTCTTGCCACCGCTTTCTCTAATGCGGGTGCAACACATATTGATGATGCTTGGATCAAGAGGAAGTTCATAATTTCCGTGATGCCTTTTGAGGGCACGGATATGAAGAGCATTCAAGGGAGACATGATTTCTCTACCATGACCTCTACCCAAGTCATGCAAGAATTGAGCTCCTACAAAGTTCAAACCAAGAATTCTCTTGACAACCGTGCTAGGGCCATTGGGATGCATCAAGGAGCTTCCGTTGCTTTGAAGGCCAAGGTGTTGGCAAGAGAAGTTGAGAATGATGAAGATGGTGAAGAAGCATTGCCTCCATTGAAGGAACAAGAATATGATCCCGTTCTAAAGGATCTAATAGCTCTCACCGTGCAAAAGTTTTGGAACAATCCCCCAAAAGGAAAGAAATTTGTTGAGGAGAAGACCAAGTCTCGTTATGGTAATGATGGGGCTCAAAAAGTGAGATCTTGCTTCAATTGCCAAGACAAGTACCATTTCATTGCGGAGTGCCCCTATGAGAATAGAGAGAACCATAGCGGCAAGCTCATCCGCAAGGACAAGTCCAAGGTTGAATACAAGAAACCTCATTTCAAGAAGAAACCTTTCAACAAGAAGACCCCCACCAAGTTTGTGCTCTTGACTCAAGAGGAGTATGATTCCGAGAGTTATGAAGAAGAAGAAACCACAAGTGAAGTGGCCGCTCTAGCTATTGCTTCCACTCCATCTTCGTCATCTCTTTTTGAATCCCCCAATGAAAATCTTCCTCAAGGCGATGCCAAGTGCTTCATGGCTAAGGCCACGGAGGTATCATCTTCTCCTAACTCTAAGACCCCTAGTGAACTTGAACATATTGCTAGTCTTAGAGAAGAAGAGGAAAAGGCCTCCTTGGACCGTTTTATGTCTAACATGCAAGGGGAGACCAAGAAGTACTTTGAGCATCTCATGAGGCAATTGGGAGAGGCCCAAGAGGCCCTTGAGAAGAAAGGTGAGATTGAGAGAAGGGATGCGGATGAAATTGCATCCCTCTCAATGACTCTTGAAGAAGAGCATGATGGTAGAGTTTCTCTAGAGGATGAACTTGAAACTATTGAAACTACTCATAATGAACTTGTCTCTAAAATCATTAAGGAACGTGATCTTGCTATTGCTAAATATAGAAAGGCTAAAAAGGATAAAGTAGAGTTTGGGGTTGGTCATGGTAAACTAACCGAGGAGTTTGAAAATCTAACCATTGCTCACAAAGCTTTGGAAAGCCAACACTCATCCCTCAAAGAGTTGCATGAACAACTTCAAACTCAACTTACTCAATCTAACCATTCTAGCACTTCTACTTCTTCTTGTGATCATGCAAATATTATTGAAGAAAATGCTAGGTTGAAGGATGAGCTAGCAAGGCTCAAGGGCAAAAGCACTCAAGTTGAAAAGGTGGTGCTTGCCACCCCACAAGTGGTTGCCCCAAGCTCTAATGCGGTCATTTCTAGACCACAATTGAGTGCTCCAAGGCAACAAGTGGGCAAGCAAGGTCTTGGCTATGTAGCCAAGAAAAGGAACAAGAAGAAGAAGAACAAGAAGAAGAACAAACATGGTGCTTCGGGTGGTATTGTCATTAGGGACAACACTACTCGTAGCTCCTCCGCGGGAACTAACAACCCACACCATTTCTTATATGTTGATTATTATGGTGTTGTGCAAGCTAAATATGTTGGTCCTATTGAGGGTTTCATTGACTACACTATTTGGGTTCCCAAGACCCTTGTTGCTAACATGAAGGGACCCAACTCGGGTCCTAACTCTAGTCAATGATCTCTTGCAGGACTATGCTTCCGGTGGGACTAAATGGATTCTTGATAGTGGATGCACTAATCATATGACCGGAAGCAAAGAACTTGTGACGGAGTTGCGACCAAATGACATCCAAGCAACCGTCACTTATGGGGACTCGTCCAAGTCTAAGGTATCCGGGTTTGGCAAGGTTGTGGTGGCTCCCGATATCACTATCGTGAACGTCATGCTTGTCGAATCCCTTGGTTACAATTTACTTTCCGTCCGCTCTCTTAGTAAGATGGGGTTCTCCGTCTTCTTTGATGGTGATATTGTGGTCCTTTTGAGGAGCAAGACTCTTGACGTCGCTCACGTGGGGCATGTTGAAAATGAGTTGTATGTGGTAGACTTTTCAAAGTCAACCAACACTCAAGCAATGTGTCTTTTCGGGAAGGCGGACTTGGGATGGTTATGGCATCGCCGGCTATCCCATGTCAACATGAGAACTTTGCAAAGTCTTCACAATAGTGGCCTTATTGTTGGACTAAAAGAAAATGTTTCCTTTGCAAAGGATCGCGTTTGTAGGTCGTGTGTTGAAGGGAAGATGCATGACATTGTGCACAAGGCCAAGACTATTATCTCATCAAAGAGGATCTTGGAGCTTCTCCATGTTGATCTCTTTGGTGCCGTGCCCGAGGCAAGTCTTGGCGGCAAGAAGTATTGCTTGGTGATTGTCGATGATTTTTCAAGATACACTTGGGTTTATTTCTTCAAGTGCAAGAGTGAGACTCAACAAACCATCATCGACTTCTCCAACGAAGTGCAACGTCAACACAATGTGCAAATCATGGCTATTAGGAGTGATAATGGATCGAAGTTCAAGAACTATACATTGAATGAATTTCTTAGTGAAGAAGGCATTCGTCACCAATACTCCGCCACTTACACTCCTCAACAAAATGGTGTTGCCGAAAGGAAGAATCGCACTCTCTTGGATATGGCAAGGACCATGTTGGCGGAGTACTCTTCTCCCCAATACTTATGGGCCCAGGCCGTATCCACCGCATGCCACTCCTCCAACCGCCTCTACATCCGCAAAGGCTTGAGCAGACCCCATATGAGATCCTCACCGGCAACAAGCCCAACGTATCCTACTTCCGTGTATTCGGTTGTAAGTGCTTTTATTTGATCAAGGGTATTAGGTTGTCGAAATTTCAATCCAAAACTATTGAGGGTATTTTTGTTGGTTACGGTGCCGAATCCCACACTTATAGAGTCTATGACAAAGCCTCACGGATTGTCATAGAATCTTGTAGTGTGGTTTTCGAGGAAAATGACGGCTCCCAAGTGGCGCAATTTCATGTTTCAAATGTAGATGTTGAAATGCCTCAAGAAGCCATAGGAAGGATGGGTGTGGGATTCTTCCGCCCCATCGAGGGACACCTTATGGCGACTCGAGAAGGACTATGCTCTACCCAAGTGGAGCCCTCCTCTACATTTGAAGATCAAGCCAAGGAGCCAACTACTACACCTAACCGAGAACATATTCAAGACCCTCCTCTCATTGATCAAGTGACTCCGCAAGTCGTACCCACTCCTCTCACTAATGCGAGTCAAGATCAAGGCCAAGATCAATCATCCTCTTCTCAAGTTGAAGCGAGTATTGAAGATATTGTTGGTGACGATGTTGATGATCAAGGCCATGTTGGTCAAGATGGGGACCCAAATGTTCAAGATGATCAAGTGATTCCTCCTCGCAATAATGAGGAGATCGAAGCCCGTCGCATCAAAAGGATAAGAAGAGCTTTGAAGCAAATTGATGCCCAAGATGACAAGGTCTTGGAGGATGTTCAAACTAGAAGATCCACTAGAAGGCAATTGGCTCATTTTTGTGAGCATCAAGCTCATATCTCTATGGTGGAGCCTAAGAAAGTGTATGAAGCTCTTGAGGACTCCGATTGGGTTGAAGCTATGCATGATGAGCTCAATAACTTTGAGCGCAACAAAGTTTGGAGATTGGTTGAGAAACCCAAGGATTGCCACAATGTTATTGGCACCAAGTGGATTTTCAAGAACAAGCAAGATGAGAATGGCATTGTCATTAGGAACAAGGCAAGATTGGTCGCTCAAGGTTACACCCAAGTTGAAGGCATTGACTTTGATGAAACCTACGCGCCCGTGGCTCGCCTTGAGTCCATCCGTATCCTCCTTGCTTATGCATCCTCACATAATTTCAAATTGCAACAAATGGATGTGAAAAGTGCTTTCTTGAATGGTCCACTAAAAGAGGAGGTATATGTTAAGCAACCTCCGGGGTTCGAGAATCTCAACTTTCCCAACCACGTTTACAAACTTGACAAGGCTCTCTATGGTCTCAAACAAGCACCTCGTGCTTGGTATGAGCACCTTAGGGAGTTGTTAGATGATCGTGGTTTCTAAGTTGGGAAGATTGACCCCACTCTCTTCACCAAGAGAGTAAAGGGAGAGCTTTTCATATGCCAACTTTATGTGGACGATATCATCTTTGGCTCAACTAACCAAGCTTTCAATAATGAGTTCTCTAAGCTTATGACTGACAGGTTCGAGATGTCTATGATGGGTGAGCTTAAATTCTTCCTTGGCTTTGAGATCAAGCAATTGGCTCGTGGGACTTTCATTTCTCAAGCCAAGTATACCCAAGATATGATCAAGAGGTTTAACTTCCAAGATGCTAAGATCAAGACATCTCCTATGCAAGTCAAGTGTCATCTCTCTCGTAATCCAAAAGGGAGTAAGGATGTGGACCAAAAGCTTTATCGTTCTATGATTGGCTCTTTGCTCTATCTTTGTGCATCTAGGCCCGATATCGTTTTGAGTGTAGGTGTGTGTGCAAGGTATCAAGCGGCTCCTAAGGATTGCCATCTAATGGCGGTTCATAGGATCTTTCGTTATTTGGTTCATACCTCAAGATTTGGTTTGTGGTACCCAAAGGGGGCACAATTTTCTCTCAATGGATATACGGATTCGGATTGGGCGGGTGATCAAGATGATACGAAGTCAACTTCCGGGGCTTGCCAATTTCTTGGTAGGTCCCTTGTAAGTTGGTCCTCGAAGAAACAAAATTGCATTTCTCTCTCCACCGCCGAAGCCGAATATGTTGCCGCCGCAAGTGCATGCACCCAATTGCTATGGATGAGGCAAACTCTCAAGGAATATGGAGTTCATTTGGACAAAGTACCTCTTCTATGTGACAATGAAAGTGCTATCAAGATTGCATACAATCCGGTGCAACACACAAGGACGAAGCACATTGAGATTCGCCACCACTTCATCTGTGATCACGTGGCGAGAGGAGACATTGCACTAGGTTATGTGCCCACCAAGGACAATCTTGCGGATATTTTCACGAAGCCACTTGATGATGCGAGGTTCTTGTTCTTGAGGAATGAGCTAAATGTGATTGATTCAAGGAGCTTGACTTGACTATCTTGCACACACCCCTATAGATGAAACGTATTCGAGTTTAGGTGTAGGCATGGACATAGGGGGAGTGTTATCCTAATACATTGGATTCTCCCTCCCCCCATTATGCCCAAAGCAAAAATTCATTATGATCTCTCTTTTTCTAATGTTGAATTGTGAGCTCAAATGTTGAGAAATGGCAATGCACCCAAGATACATCTTCGCGGTTGCATACCATGATCTCTTACATGGTGGCCTAGGCCACCAACCTCTTCTTTTCGAAGAGTTGGATCTTAGTTGGGTTTTTCTACTTGTCATTTCATTGCATTTCGTGTGTTTTTCCCGTCTAAGTGGTTCTTCCTAGGAAAATCCCACTCAATTGGTATTTTAGTTGGTTGTTTCTTGCTCTTGAGAGGGATAAGTACTAGTCTCAGTTTGTTAAATCTATCCTAAGCCTTTCTCTCAAAAAGCCTTTCTTTTCTAAGCACTAGTGTCGTCCGTTGAAAACGAGGAAATTTCGAATCAGGAGGCAGTCGGAATTTCCGGTTCAGTTTTGAACCGGAATATCCGGCTGTACCGGAATATCCGGTTCAAACTTGAACCGGAATATCCGGTTCGGCGCACTTCATAAAGCCTGGAGCCCGACGGGGAAGGGCAGTTCTTGCCCTTTTCCCATCTACTCCTCTCCACCAAAACGCCGCCGCCGTGATTCTTGGCCTCCCGGGCCGTTTCCTCCGCAAGATCTTGGAGCTTTGGCCCGGATCTTGTTCTCCTCGCGATTTGGAACGATTCTACCCAAGAATTTTTCTCCATGGACCCCGGTAACGTTCAAATCTCTTGAATCTTGGTGCTATAACCCTACCTTCCATGGATGTACGTTTTTGTTGGCTATGCTTGGTAGAATTCGTTTCGGAGAGGTCCCCTTGCATGCTTGAAACCATAGACTAGAATCCTTGCATACAATCTTTGTGGAAATCTGAGATTTAGATTGATTTGGTGCTGTTCTGCAACCTACCGGAATATCCGGTCCACGACTGAACCGGAATATCCGGGCAACCGGAATATCCGGTTCAGTTTTGAACCGGAATATCCGGCTATGTCCAGTACTGTTTTAGGGCAGCCCCAAATTGATCCTTCCCAGATTTCTACCTCGATTGTTTCCTGGAATCTCCTCTATCGTTTTTATGCATGAGTGTATCCGTTGTGTGACACTAGTGTACTCATCTTGTGCTATTCCTCTACTATCTTGTTTCACAGGTGGTGACCATGAAAGGAGCGTTCCGAAGCACAAGAAGCAAGTTTCTGTCTGTAACAAGAGGAAACCTCGGCTCAACTATAAGACCGACATTCCCGTTCAGGATTTCAATGAGCTCAGAAAGCAGGATGCCTATCTTTCTCCGAGGGTTGCAAATATTGATTCTCGGTTCTGGAATCTGGAGCAGTCCTATATTTATGCTGACATCTATTGTGACTACCGCTTTCCTTGCCGTCCTATGCATCCATATGACCATGCCGCTCTCAAGGCCAAGGAGGAATTTGCTGATGCAGCCAGTATTGTTGAGCGTTTCGGTCTAGTGAAGCTTATGGAGACTCAGTGCAACTACAACACGCAGCTTGTGATGCAGTTTATGTCCACCCTCGTGTTCACCACTCAGGATATTGTGACCCGTCTCAAGTGGATGTCTGAGTCCACACCTTGTGAAGCATCTTTTGAGAGGTTTGCTCGGCGTCTTGGATACTCTTACAGCGAGCACCCTCCTCTTGGTCGCCGCGTCCATGAGGTTGATAGGCCGAGGAGGGAGGTGTCCATGGCTGAGCTGTATGCCCCTGGTTTCACTGTTGGGGGACTTGAGGGACTTCTTCCACTTTATGATCAGCCGGTTCGCATTTTCAGAGCCTTCCTTGTGCCGAGTGGAGGTAACAACGATGCTCTCACCACTCCTTTGTGCAACCTTCTGATTCTGGCTAAGGAGTGTATGGAGGAAGAGGACCCGTCTGTCTCCTATACTGTGGATGTGATGGACATCATCTTTCACGAGCTTTATGCTGCTATGATTGGTGGTTACACCATTCCCTATGCTCCCTATATCATGATGCTTATCAAGTATGAGATGAGGAAGGAGTACACCGAGTTACCCATGGTTGAGCACAAGGTCAGGAAGCTGTATGTCAAGAGGAAGCTGAAGACTGCGGCTGCTTCTCAGAGTGCTCCATTTGAGGGTGGTTCCTCTATGGGTGGTCCTTCTGGCTCTCAGTCTGCTCCCAGGGCGCCCGTGTCTGATATTACCACCTTGCGCCACGTCAGGAAGCTCTCCTGGTTTCAGCGCAACGTGCTCTGCATGAAGGTGGACATTCACAAGGAACAGTACAGGGCGTATCGCAGGGACACTGACTTGGCTAGCTCTCAGCGACAGATTATCCACCACATGAGTGGTGGCACTGGTGATGTACCTACTCCTATTGCTGCTCAGTCCTTCTCGGATTGGTCTGCTGGGGATTTCACTCCTTGGGAGAGCATTGAGGCGGCTCTCCGGTCTACTCAGGATACTGCTGCACGAGCTCATGATGCGGGTACTGATGAGGAGGAGTCTGATGATGAGCAGGAGTCTGGAGGCGAGTCGGATGCTTAGACCATGTCTGGGACGTTAGATTAGCTATTTCCCTCCTTTTTGGTGTCTCGATGCCAAAGGGGGAGAAGTAGCTATTATAGACTACGGGATTTGCATGGGTTCGGGCACAAGCATTTGCTTTTATCCTTCTTTGAGAGCTTGTGTCCATTTTAGTATCTTCGTTTGTCATGTTCGTGAACTTATGTCGTTTATTGTCTCGTTTAAAACTATGTGTGCTATTATGTGTGAGACTATGTTGGTTATCTGGATATTATCATGGTTTATCTATTAGTGGTGTGATGGTTATCTATCGTATATGTTGAGGAGATTATCTATGGTTGTGCTTGGGTATTCTTGGATATATCATTTTCGCACAAGGTATATACTTTCTTACACTCGACATATTGGTGATATTGTCTCATTGGCATGTTTGCTACTTGTTGGAAATTTCTCCCTATACATCATTGCATCCATTTGCGTTTGAGGCAAACAAAAGATATGCATAGAGATAGGGGGAGAGATTTCCATCTTGTTTCAAACATGATTACTGTCAAGGTTTATTGCAAATCTTAGTATTGTCATCTAACACCAAAAAGGGGGAGATTGAAAGTGCATTTCGTTTTCCCAGTGTTTTGTGTGTTAGTTAACAATACTAAGTACATTATTTATCGAGGTGTTTAGTGTGCAGGTGTTATACTTAACATCGGCATCGATCACCGAAAAGTCGGTGAAGATTGGCCTGAGGTTTTTGGGACAGAACTCAACCGGATTATTCGGACCGGATTATTCATCCTGGACCGGATATTCCGGTTGCTGAGAAAGGAGCACAAAAATGGCTAAGGACTGAGAGTTTCGCATACTGGAGTCAACCGGATTATTTGGTCCGGATTATTCATCCTGGACCGGATATTCCGGTTGCTGCGAAAAACTGCTAAGGACTGGAAGTTTTGCTCACAGAAGTGAACCGAATTATTTGGTCCGGATTATTCATCCTGGACCGGATATTCCGGTTGCTGCGAAAAACTGCTAAGGACTGGAAGTTTTGCTCTTAGAAGTGAACCGGATTATTTGGTCCGGATTATTCATCCTGGACCGGATATTCCGGTTGCTGCGAAAAATGGCTAAGGACTGGAAGCTTGGAGCTACTGGAGTCAACCGGATTATTTGTACCGGATATTTCATATCTATACCGGATATTCCGGTTGCAGTTGAAGAGGTGGAAAAATGGTAAGGACTAGAAGATTTGCGTACTGGCATCTACCGGATTATTTGTACCGGATTATTCCAGATCAACCGGATAATCCGGTCCAGTACTGCAGATCTGCGTGGAGCAAGTTGACCGGATATTCTGGTCCAAACTTGGACCGGATATTCCGGTACCTTTTTTCCTGCACAACGACTAGTTTTGAGGAGGGACTATAAATACCCCTCCTCTTCTTCCTCAAGATCTAGTTCTTCCCCTTAGCATTTATGAGCATTTAAGAACTCACCAAATCCCTCATAACTCCCAATCCCTCCACCCAATCTTGAAGATCTTTGGAGGATTGAAGGAGAAGGCCCCGATCTACATCTTCATCGAGCCGTTCTTCATTTCCCCCTCTCTAGCTAGAGGGATCTTGCCTAGGGTTTCCTCTTGTGGAGAACCTAGGCATCTTGTTTCTTGTTGGTTATTCAAGAAGAGTTGGGAGCCCCCAATTAAGTTGTGGGTGTGTGCCCCAAGTTGTTTGTAAAGGATTTGATCCCCGCCTCAAAGGGGTTCTATAGTGGAAGGTGAACTAGGCCTTTGTGGCGAAGTTCATCGGAGAATAGGGTGAAGCCTTAGTGGCGTTGAGTAGGCCTTTGTGGCGAGCTCACACCCCTCCAACGAGACGTACTCCCCTAAAAAGGAGGAACTCGGAAATACATCGTGTCTCCGTGTGCTTCCATCGGTTACCTCGTTCCTCCCTCTCTTTACTTACTTGTACTTGTTGTATTAATTGCTTGTCTTGTCATATAGGTAAATTCACCACTAGTTGCACTATCTAGAGAATTTACCTTTCTTGTCAAGCCTAAACTTTGAGAAAAATTAAAATTTGCCGTAGCACCTATTCACCCCCCCCTCTAGGTGCCTATACTTTACTTTCACTAGTTCCATTGTAGAGCTTTCATACACTTATAGCTATATGTGCATCCGTTGTGTGGCAATCACTGCTCCTTGCATAGCTTCAATTATAAGACTTCCTCTTGTTTAATAATAACCTTAAGTTGTGTGAGACTTTCTTCCATTGACCTTCCAAACCCCCCATAATGTTCTTTTAGCCATAACATCCTAGTGCCGAGAACCAATACATAACGCTTGCTTGTTTTGAGTGCCCAAATAGTTTGATGATTTTTTCACGTGGATATTGTTGTCACTTGACTTGATACTAACAGGAGTTGTTGTGAGAGTTTGATGCTTTGGATGATTGTATAGTTTTTCTTGAAGCTTAAATCATCTGTAATATACTTTGCATAGTGGATTGTGTTTTAATGTTGATTCGTTGAAAAAATTTACTTTGTTCTTCCTAATGGTTTATACATTACTTTCATTACCAACTATAAACCACAACCTTTACTCATTTGATCTTAGTTTACATGTTTTACATTATGATGATAAAGTTTATGTTGGTAGCATGTCACCTCAGAAATAATTTTATTCTATCGTTTACCTACTCGAGGACGAGTAGGAACTAAGCTTGGGGGTGCTTGATACGTCTCAAACTAACCTATTTACAAGATGTCACAGAGCCAGTTCCTGTTTTCTGCTGTTTTTTTTGTTTCAGAAAAGTTGTTCTGGAAATATTCTCAGAATTGGACGACACGAAATCCTAGAGTCTTAGAAAGTCATCACGTACACGGGGTCCGGAGGAGACACGGAGGGGGCAAAGGATCAGCTACACCATATGGTCGCGCGGGCTCCCTCTGGCCACGCCAACTGGTGGTGTGGGCCCCTCGGGCGCCCACCGCCATCACCCTTTTTCCTAGATAATCCCCCTGATGCATAAACCCTAAATGAATTGGCCCCCTTCCTCAAAAATTCCCGTAGCTCCACCGCCGCCGCCGACAAGTTTCGGGGGACATAAATCTCTGCTTCGGTGCCCTGCCGGGACGGGGAAGTACCCACGACGCCATCTCCGTCGACTCCACCGCCATCTTCATCACCGTTGTTGTCTCCTATGATGAGGAGGGAGTAGTTCTTCCCTGGGGCTGAGGGCTCTACCGGTAGCTATGTGTTTCATCTCTCTCTCTCTCTCTCCCATGGTGTGATCTTTATGTGATCATGAGCTTTGTAATCTAGTTGAATAAGTAGATGTTACTCTTCATCTGTCATGCTAGATAAGTGGTTTTGTTATGGGATCTCCGTAGACACTTTGATCACGATGTAATGATGACAGTGTGTGCACCGTGTGGTTTAGCATGATATTTATATTTTGTGTTGGATGACCCTATGAAATTGTGGTAATTGTTTGGAACCATCTAGGTCTCATAGTGATAGCATGGGGGTTACCTAGATGGGGATATGTGAACTCTAAGGAGTGCTTTTATAGCCCTACGCAATGATTGGTGTTTGTTATCCATCCGAAGAATGGTTTGGAGTAGCATAGTGAAGAGATGATATTTATGCATTCAATTATGTTATTATTGTTGAGAGTGTTCACTAGTGAAAGTATGATACCTAGGCCTTCTTTCTAAGCATTGAAACACCGTTTACAATCAATTCTGCTACATGTTTTCTTGGTTCCATTTTTATTCCGGATTGTTACTATTACTTATAATCATCCGTGTTACTTGCATTTCACTATTTGTTCACCGAACGAGTGCACCTATACAACTGACAATTGTATTAGGTGTGTTGGGGACACAAGAGACTTCATGTATCGTAATTGCAGGGCTGCTTGAGAGGGATACCTCTGACCTCTACCTCCCTGAGTTCGATAAACCTTGGGTGATCCACTTGACGGAAACTTGTTGCTGTTCTACAAAACTCTGCACTTGGAGTCCCAACATTGTCTACAAGAATAGAAGCGTGCGTAGACATCAAGAAGATTGGAAAAAAAATGTAGCAATGTCTAGGACTAGAGTTAATGGTGTATTGGTGTAGGCAAATTGATGCTTAAGATTTGGTGTTTCAGGTGCCCAAAACAAACAAGGCCGAAAGTGTGTCATCGCCACTTCGTGTCCTATCTCTCTCGGCCAACCTTTGTTGATCTATCTCTTTATCCACTTTATCCACTTCATATTTTAATAATTTCTTGTCCATCGTAGCATCAAGATGGATTGTGGAGTCTTCACTGCTCTAGTTCTCGTACTGGTCATCCGCTCCCTCCTTGGTGGAAGGGACGATGAAGTCTGAGTTAGTCTCACAAGGCTGACTGTTCGACTTAATGCCTAAATGACACAGTTCTGGAAGATTGGACAAAAAATTGTTGTTGTAGGGAAAGTGCTGCTTAATGTCTGGGGTTTCAGATTGAAGGAAGTAATGTGCCGTTTGCAACTGAGTTTTTGAGGCATGGAGTTTTTTTACAGAAAACCATAGCAAACGTGTAGGGAGTTAAGTGTGTATTTCTGTTGGATGAAATGCTGCATTGGAGATCTGGCATGTGATCCTGCGTGTGATTGTAAATTGGTCCACGGACACAAACAATTGTATTATTATCAAAGAACCAATTCAATTGTAAGAGGAGGATTCCAAAACTTGTGCAGTTGCTTTCGGTGAATACAAGCAGAAGCTAGCTAAATGTCGATTCTTCACAGTGAGCTCCTAAAAATGCACCCCTTGCCCGTGAGTAACGAAATCCGTAATATCAATGGTGGGTACTTTGAGGCTTGTCGAAATAAGGAACCGAAATTTCATTGGAAGAAATAATGTACTCGTTGGTACAATTTGGTGCTAGATGCCTAGAGCCTCGAATGTGTTTATATTTTGCTCTTGGAGACTACCAATCTGCACTCTATGAATTAGGATGTCCTTGCACACACTTTCCTATTGTTTCAATCATACAAATCGACCAGATTGTTGACAAAGGTTGCACTCTCTTTTCCCAGATATAGTTTAAATATTTGTTTGCTGTCAAACCACGAGAATAGTTTCTATGATATCTGAAATTGTGAGGAACTTGGACCTGTTGAGATGGTCTTGCTATACATTATGTTGTTAGATTTTAGCACAATTCTATGTGTTAATATTGGCATGCAAGCATTTATATTAGTGTTAATTATTGACCATCAAGCTCAGTTCTCAGTTGGTTTTAGTCCTTACAAAATACTTGTGTGTTTATTGCATCTTAAATTCCCACCGCTTACCTGGGTTTGCTGCAGGATGCATATCGGTGGAGGCGATCCGGCCCGAGGGACCAGTGGACGGCAGGAAGAGTCTTCGTTGCTCTAGTCCTGATACTAGTCATCCGCTCCCTCCTCGGCGGAAGGGATAATGACGTCTGAGTCAGTCACAAGGTAGACCGTTCGACGGAATGCCTACATGACAAGGGTCTGGAATGTATATGGAAGATCGGACAAAAAATTGTGGGAGTGTCTAGGACTAGAGTTAATGGTGTATTGATGTAGGGAAATTGATGCTTAACATTTAGTGTTTTAGGTGCCCAAAACAAACCAGGCCGAAAGTCTGTCATCGCCACTTCATGTCCTATCGTTCTCAACCAACCTCTGTGGATCTATTTCTTTATTCACTTTATCCATTTCATACTTTAACCCTTCTTTTCCATCGTAGCACCAAGATGGATTGTCGAGTCTTCACTGCTCTGGTCGTCGTACTAGTTATCGGCTCCCTCCTTGGTGGGAGGGGTGATGACGTCTGAGTCAGTCTCACAGGGCGGTCTGTTCGACCGAATGCCTAAATGAAAAGGTTCTGGAAGATTGGACAAAAAAAACTTGTTGTAGGGAAAGTGTTGCTTAACGTTTGGTGTTTCAAGTTGAAGACAGTAATGTGCCGTTTGCAACTGAGTTTTGGAGGTATCGATTTTTTTATAGAAAACTGTAGCAAGCGCATAGGGAGTTAAGTATGTTTTGATATTGGATGAAATACTACATTGGAGATCCGGAATGTGATCCTACGTGTGATTGTACATTGGTCTGCAGACACAAACAGTTGTATTCTTACCATAGAACCAATTCAACTGTAAGAGGAGGCTTTCAAAACTTGTGCAGTTGCTTTGGGTGAATACAATCAGAAACTAGCTAAATGTCGGTTCTTTAGGATGAGCTCCTAAAAATGCACCCCCTTGCCGATGAGTAACAAGATTCTTAATCTTAAGGGTGGGTACCTTGAGGCCTGTACAAACAAGGAACCGTAATTTCTTTGAAGGAAATTAGCTGCTCTTTGGTAAAATTTGGTGCTATGGTGCCTGGAGCCTCGAATGTGTCTATATTTTTATCCTTAAGGCTACCATTCTACACTCTGTGAATTAGGATATCCTTGCACAATCTTTCCTACTGTTTCAATTATGCAACTCGACGAGATCGTTGATAAAGGTTGTACTCTCTTTCCATTGTTTTCCCCAGATACGTTTACATATTTGTGTGATGTGAAACCACGAGAATAGTTTCTATGATGTTCGAAATTGTGAGTAACTTGACCCCGTTGAGATGGTCTTGCTCTACATTATGTTTTTAGATTTTATTGTATGTGTTAATATTGGCATGCCATAATTTATATTAGTGTTAATTATTGACCATCAAGATCAGTTCTCAGTTGGTTTTTGTCCTTAGAAATTACAAGTGTGTTTATTGCTTCTAAAATTTCCATCGCTTACCTGGGTTTGCTGCAGGATGCAGATCGGTGGAGGCGATCCACCCCTAGGGACCAATGGACGGCAGGAAGAGTCTTTGGTGCTCTGGCCCTGATACTGGTCATCCTCTCCCTCCTCGACGGGAGGGACGATGACGTCTGAGTCAGTCACAAGGTAGACTGTTCGACGGAATGCTTGCATGACATGGGTCTGGAATGTATATGGAAGATCGTACGAAAAATTGTGGTAGTGTCTAGGACTAGAGTTAATGGTGTATTGATGTAGGGAAATTGATGCTTAAAGTTTAGTGTTTTAGGTGCCCAAAACAAACCAATCCGAAAGTGCGTCATCGCCACTTCATGTCCTATCTTTCTCAACCAACCTCTCTAGATCTATTTCTTTATCCACTTTATCCACTTCATATTTTAATCCTTTCTTGTCCATCGTAGCACCAAGATGGATTGTCGAGTCTTCACTGCTATGGTCCTCGTACTAGATATCCGCTCCCTCCTTGGTGGGAGGAACGACGATGTATGAGCCAGTCTCACAGGGCGGTCTGTTCGACCGAATGATTAAATGGCAAGGTTCTGGAAGATTGGACAAAAAAATTGTTGTAGGGAAAGTGCTGCTTAACGTTCGGTGTTACAGGTTAAAGGTAGTAACGTCCCGTTTGCAACTGAGTTTTTGAGGCATGGATTTTTTTTTACAGAAAACTGTAGCAAGCGCGTAGGGAGCTAAGTGTGTTTTGATGTTGGATGAAATGCTATATTGGAGATCCGGCATGTGATCCTGCGTGTGATTGTACATTGGTCCGCAGACACAAACAGTTGTATTCTTATCAGAGAACTAATTCAATTGTAAGAGGAGGCTTTCAAAACTTGTGCAGTGGCTTTGGGTGAATACAATAAGAAACTAGCTAAATGTCGGTTCTTTAGGATGAGCTCCTAAAAATGCACCCCCTTGCCGGTGAGTAACAAAATTCTTAATCTTAAGGGTGGGTACCTTGAGGCTTTTAGAAACAAGGAACCGTAATTTCTTTGAAGGAAATAAGCTGCTCTTCGGTAAAATTTGGTGCGATGGTGCCTGGAGTCTCGGATGTGTCTATATTTTGCTCTTGAGGGCTACCAGTCTGCACTCTGTGAATTAGGATATCCTTACACACTATTTCCTATTGTTTCAGTTATACAACTCGACAAGATCGTTGATAAAGGTTGCACTCTCTTTCCATTGTTTTTCCGAGATACGGTTTAAATATTTGTGTGATGTGAAACCACGAGAATAGTTTCTACGATTTTCGAAATTGTGAGGAACTTGAACCTGTTGAGATGGTCTTGCTGTACATTATGAATTTAGATTTTAGTACAGTGATATGTGTTAATATTGGCATGCCAGCATTTATATTAGTGTTAATTATTGACCATCAAGCTTAGTTCTCAGTTGGTTTTTGTCCTTAAAAATTACTTGCGTGTTTATTTCTTCTAAAATTCTTAGCGCTTACGTGGGTTTGCCACGGGATACACCTCAGTGGAGGCGATCTAGCCCCAGGGACCAGTGGAGGGCAGGAAGAGTCTTCTTTGCTCTGGTCCTTATACCGGTCATCCGCTTCATCCTTGGCGGGATGGACGATGACGTCTGAGTCAGTCACAAGGTAGACTGTTTGACGGATTTAGTACGTGACAATGTTCTGGAATATATATGGAAGATTGGAAAAAAATGTAGATGTGTCTAGGACTAGAGTTAATGGTGTATTGGTGTAGGGAAATTGATGCTTGAGGTTTGGTGTTTCAGGTGCCCAAAACAAACAAGGCCAAAAGTGTGTCATCGCCACTTCGTGTCATATCTTTCTCGACCAACCTTTGTTGATCTGTCGCTTTATCCACTTTATCCACTTCATATTTTAATCCTTTCTTGTCCATCGTAGCACCAAGATGGATTGTCGAGTCTTCACTGCTCTGGTCCTCGTACTAGTCATCCGCTCCCTCCTTGGTGGGAGGGACGATGACGTCTGAGTCAGTCTCACAAGGAGGACTGTTCGACCGAATGCCTAAATGACAAGGTTCTGGAAGATTGGACAAAAAATTGTTGATGCAGGGAAAGTGTGGCTGAACGTTTGGCGTTTCAGGTTAAAGGCAGTAGCGTTTGCAACTGATTTTTTGATGCATGGATTTTTTTTTACAGAAAACTGTAGCAAGCATGTAGGGAGTTAAGTGTGTTTTTATGTTGGATGAAATGCTACATTGAGATCCGGCATGTGATCCTACGTGTGATTGTACATTGGTCCGCATACACAAACAGTTGTATTCTTATCAGAGAACAATTCAGAAGATTTCAAAACTTGTGCATTTGCTTTGGGTGAATACAATCAGAAGCTAGCTAAATACCAGCTCTTTAGGATGAGCTCCTAAAAATGCACCCCCCTTGCCGGCGAGTAACGAAATTTGTAATCTTAAGGGTAGGTAACTTGAGGCTTGTAGAAACAAGGAACCGTAATTTCTTTGAATGAAATAAGCTTCTCTTCGATAAAATTTGGTGCTATGGTGCCTGGAGCCTCGAATATGTCTATATTTTGCTCTTGAGGACTACCAATCTGCACCCTTTGAATTAGGATATCCTTGCACACTCTTTCCTATTGTTTCAATTATACAACTCGACTAGATCATTGACAAAGGTTGCACTCTCTTTCCATTGTTTTTCCGAGATACAGTTTAAATATTTGTGTGATGTGAAACTACGAGAATAGTTTCTATGATGTTTGAAATTGTGAGGAACTTGGCCCTGTTGAGATGGTCTTGCTATACATTATGTTGTTAGATTTTAGTACAGTCCTATGTGTTAATATTGGCATGCTAGTATTTATATTAGTGTTGATTATTGACCATCAAGCTCAGTTCTCAGTTGGTTTTAGTGCTTAGAAATTACTTGTGTGGTTATTGCTCCTAAAATTCCCAGTGCTTACCTGGGTTTGCCATAGGATACAGATCGGTGGAGGAGATTTAGCCCCAGGGACCAGTGGATGGCAGGAAGAGTCTTTGGTGCTCTGGTCCTGATACCAGTCATCCGCTCCATCCTCGGTAGGAGGGACGATGACGTCCGAGTCTGTCAGAAGGTAGACTATTCGACGGATTTCCTACGTGACAAGTTCCTGGAATGTATATGGAAGATTAGACAAAAAATGTAGTAGTGTCTAGGACTAGAGTTAATGATGTATTGGTGTAGGGAAATTGATGCTTAAGGTTTGGTGTTTCAGGTACCCGAAAACAAACAAGGCCGAAAGTGTGTCATCGCCACTTTATGTCATATCTTTCTCGACCAACCTTTATTGATCTATCGCTTTATCCACTTCATACTTTAATCCTTTCTTGTCCATCGTAGCACCAAGATGGATTGTGGAGTCTTCACTGCTCAGGCCCTCGTACTGGTCATCTGCTCACTCCTCGGCGGGAGGGACGATGACGTCTGAGTCAGTCTCACAAGGAAATACTGTTCAACCGAATGCTTAAATGACAAGGTTCTGGAAGATTGGACAAAAAAATTATTGTAGGAAAAGTGCTACTTAATGTTTGGTGTTTCAGGTTGAAGGAAGTAATGTGTCGTTTGCAACTGAGGTTTTGAGCCATGGATTTTTTTACTGAAAATTGTAGCAAGCGTGTAGCGATTTAAGGGTGTATTGCTATTGGATGAAATTCTACATTCAAGATCCGGCATGTGATCATGCGTGTGATTGGACACAAACAATTGTATTCTTATCAGAGAACTGATTCAATTGTAAAAGGAGGATTTCAAAACGTGTGCAGTTGCTTTGGGTGAATATAAGCATAAGCCAGCTAAATGTCAGTTCTTCAGGATGAATTCCTAAAAATGCACACCCCCCCTTGCCGGTGGGTAACTAATTTGTAATCTTAAGGGTGGGTATCTTGAGGCTTGTCGAAATAAGGAACCGGAAATTTCTTTGGAGTAAATAAGCTGCTCTTCGGTACAATTTGGTGCTAGACTGCCTGGAGCCTCAAATGTGTCTATATTATGCTCTTGGAAACTACCAATCTACACTCCGTGAATTAGGATGTCCTTGCCCACTCTTTCCTATTATTTCAATTATACAACTCGACTAGATCGTTGACAAAGGTTGCACTCTTTTTGCATTGTTTTTCCCAGATATAGTTTAAATACTTGTGTGATGTGAAACCACGAGAATAGTTTCTATGTTGTTTGAAATTGTGAGGAACTTGGCCCTGTCGAGAGGGTCTTGCTATACATTAGTACAGTGCTTTGTGTTAATATTGGCATGCCAACATTTATATTAGTGTTAATTATTGACTATCAAGCTCAGTTCTCATTTGGTTTTAGTCCTTAGAAATTACTTGTGTGTTTATTGCTTCTAAAATTCCCATCGCTTACCTTGGTTTGCCGCATGATACAGATCGGTGGAGGTGATCCAGCCCCAGGGACCAGTGGACGGTAGGAAGAGTCTACGGTGCTCTAGTCCTGATACTGGTCATCCGCTCTCACCTCGGCAGGAGGGATGATGACGTCTAAGTCATTCACAAGGTAGACTATTCGAAAAAATGCCTACATGACGAGGTTCTGGAATGTATATGGAAGATTGGATAAAAAATTGTAGTAGTGACTAGGACTAGAGTAAATGGTGTATTGGTGTAGGTAAATCGATGCTTAACGTTTATGTTTCAGGTGCCCAAAACAAACAAGGCCGAAAGTGTGTCATCGCCGCTTCATGTCATATCTTTCTCAAATAACCTCTGCAGATCTATCACTTTATCCACTTCATAATTTTATCCTTTCTTGTCTATCGTAGCACCAAAATGGATTGTGCACTACTCTAGTCCTCGTAATGGTCATCCTCTCTCTCCTTGGCGGGAGGGCCGATGACGTCTCAGTTAGTCTCACAAGGCAGAGTGTTCAACCGAATGGCTAAATGACAAACTTCTAGAAGATTGGAAAAAAATTTGTTGTTGTAGGAAAAGTGCATCCTAAGTTTGGTGTTTTAGGTTGAAGGCAATAATGTGCCATTTAAAACTGAGTTTTTGAGGCATTGATTTTTTTTTTACATAAAACTGTAGCAAGCATGTAGCGATTTAAGTGTGTATTGTTGTTGGATGAAATGATACATTGGAGATCCGGCATGTGATCTTGCTTGTGATTGTATTTTGGTCCGTGTACACAAACTATTGTATTCTTATCATAGAACCAATTCAATTGTAAGAGGAGGATTTCAAAACTTGTGCAGTTGTTTTGGGTGAATACAAGCAGAAGCTAGCTAAATGCTGGTTCTTCAAGATGAGCTCCTAAAGATGCACCCCTTGCTAGTGAGTAACAAAGTTCGTAATCTCAAGGGTGAGTACCTTGAGACTTGTTGAAATAAGGAACCAGGATTTCTTTGAGGAAATAAGCTACTCTCCGGTAAAATTTGGTGCAAGACTTCATGGAGTCTCGAATGTGTCTATATTTTGCTCTTGACGACTATCAATCTGCACTTTGTGAATTAGGATGTCCTTGCACACTCTTTTCTATTGATTCAATTATACAAATCGACCAGATCGTTGACAAAGGCTCCACTCTCTTTCCATTATTTTTCCCATATACAGTTTAAATATTTGTGTGATGTGAAACCACGAGAATAGTTTCTGTGATGTTTGAAATTGTGAGGAACTTGGCCCTGTAGAGATGGTCTTGCTACACATTATGTTTTTAGAGTTTAGTACAGTGTTATGTGTTAATATTGGCATGCCAACAGTTATATTAGTGTTAATTATTGACTATCATGCTCAGTTCTCAGTTGGTTTTAGTCCTTATACATTACTTGTGTGTTTATTGCTTCTAAAATTCCCAGCGCTTACCTAGGTTTGCCGCAGGATAAAGATCGGTGGACTCGATCCAGCCCCAGGAACGAATGGAGGGCAGGAAGAGTCTTCGGTGCTCTGGTCCTAATACTGGTCTTCCGCTCCCTCCTCGACGGGAGGTCGATGACGTCTTAGTCAGTCACAAGTTAGATTGTTCGACGGAATGCCTACATGACAAGGTTCTGAAATGTATATGGAATATTGGACAAAAAATTGCAGCGGTGTCTAGGACTAGAGTTAATGGTATATTGGTGTAGAGAAATTGATGGTTAATGTTTGGTGTTTCAGGTGCCCAAAGGAAACAAGCCCGAAAATGTGTCATCGCCACTTCATGTCCTATCTTTCTCGAGCAATCTCTGCAAATCTATCGTTTTATCCACTTCATACTTTAATGCTTTCTTGTCCATCGTAGCACCAAGATGGATTGTCGAGTCTTCACATCTCAGGTCCTCATACTGGTCATCCGCTCCCTCCTCGGCGGGAGGGATGATGACGTCTAAGTTAGTCTCATAAGGCATACTGTTCAACCAAATGCCTAAATGACAAGATTCTAAAAGATTGGACAAAAAAATGTTGTAGGGAAAGTGTTGCTTAATGTTTGGTGTTTCAGGTTGAAGGCAGTAATGTGCCGTTTGCAACTGATTTTTTGAGGCATGGATGTTTTTTTACAGAAAACCATAGCAAGCGTGTAGGGAGTTAAGTGTGTATTTTTGTTGGATGAAATGCTACATTGGAGATCCGGCATGTGATTGTACATTGGTCCACGGACACAAACAATTGTATTCTTATCGGAGAAGTGATTCAATTCTAAGAGAAGGATTTCAAAATTTGTGCAGTTGCATTGGGTGAATACAAGCAGAAGCTAGATAAATGCCGGTTCTCTAGGATGAACTCCTAAAAATGCAGCCCTTTGCCGATGAGTAACAAAATTCGTAATCTCAAGGGTGGGTATCTTGAGACTTGTCGAAATAAGGAACTGGAAATTTCTTTGGAGGAAATAATCTGCTCTTCGGTATAATTTGGTGCTAGACTGCCTGGAGCCTCGAATGTGTCTATATTTTGCTCTTGGGAACTACCAATCTGCACTTTGTGAATTAGGATGTCCTTGCACACTATTTCCTATGGTTCCAATTATACAACTCGACTAGATCGTTGACAAAGGTTGCACTCTCTTTCCATTGTTTTTCCCAGACACAGTTTAAATATTTGTGTGATATGAAACCACGAGAATATTTCTATGATGTTTAAAATTGTGAGGAATTTGGCCCTGTTGAGATGGTCTTGCTATACAATATACATTATATTTTTAGATTTTAGTACAGTGATATGTGTTGATATTGGCATGCCAACATTTATATTAGTGTTAATTATTGACCATCAAGTTCAGCTCTCAGTTGGTTTTAGTGCTTAGAAATTACTTGTGTGTTTATTGCTTCTACAATTCTCAGCGCTTACCTGGGTTTGCTGCATGATACAAACCGGTGGAAGCGATTCAGCCCCAGGGACCAATGGAGGACAGGAAGAGTCTTCGGTGCTCTGGTCCTGATACTGGTCATCGGCTCCCTCGTCGGGTGGAGGGACGATGACGTCTGAGTCAGTCACAAGGTAGATTGTTTGACGGAATGGCTACATGACAAGGTTCTGAAATGTATATGGAAGATTGGACAAAAAATTGCAGCAGCGTCTAGGATTAGAGTTAATGGTATATTGGTGTAGGGAAATTGATGGTTAATGTTTGGTGTTTCAGGTGCCTAAAGCAAACAAGACTGAAAATGTTTCATCGCCACTTCATGTCCTATCTTTCTCGAGCAACCTCTACAAATCTATCGTTTTATCCACTTCATACTTTAATGCTTTCTTGTCCATCGTAGCACCAAGATGGATTGTCGAGTCTTCACATCTCGGGTCCTCGTACTGGTCATCCGCTCCCTCCTCGGCGGAAGGGACGATGACGTCTAAGTTAGTCTCATAAGGCATACTGTTCGACCAAATGCCTAAATGACAAGGTTCTAGAAGATTGGACAAAAAAATTGTTGTAGGGAAAGTGCTGCTTAATGTTTGGTGTTTCAGGTTGAAGGCAGTAATGTGTCGTTTGCAACTGAGTTTTTGAGGCATGGATTTTTTTTACAGAATACTATAGCAAGCATGTATGGAGTTAAGTGTGTATTGTTGTTGGATGAAATGCTACATTGGAGGTCCGGCATTTGATCCGGCTTGATTGTACATTGGTCCACGGACACAAATAATTGTATTCTTATCGGAGAACTGATTTAATTCTAAGAGAAGGATTTCAAAATTTGTGCAGTTTCTTTGGGTGAATACAAGCAGAAGCTAGATAAATTCCGGTTCTCTATGATGAACTCCTAAAAATGCACCCCCTTGCCGGTGAGTAACAAAATCCGTTATCTCAAGGGTGGGTATCTTGAGACTTGTCGAAATAAGGAACTAGAAATTTCTTTGGAGGAAATAATCTTCTCTTCGGTACAATTTGGTGCTAGACTGCCTGGAGCCTCGAATGTGTCTATATTTTGCTCTTGGGAACTACCAATCTGAAAGCCTCGAATGTGTCTATATTTTGCTCTTGGGAACTACCAATCTGCACTCTGTGAATTAGGATGTCCTTGCACACTATTTCCTATGGTTTCAATTATACAACTCGACTAGATCGTTGACAAAGGTTGCACTCTCTTTCCATTGTTTTTCCCAGATAGAGTTTAAAAATTTGTGTGATATGAAACCACGAGAATATTTCTATGATGTTTGAAATTGTGAGGAATTTGGCCCTGTTGATGTTATTTTATGGTGATCCAAATTCGTATTCGTATATACTGATAAAGGCCGAACTTCAGACGAAGTACGAGTCGATACCGAGTTGGAGTTGGATTCATAGTTACCGACCTAGTTAGGTCAGGACTCGATACTCCTAGATGTTGATGCGTATCCCTTCCTCGCGGGTCTGGTACCGACCGAGGGTGCTAGGGACAGCTCAGCTCGTCGTTGACTCGATTCATCCGCCGCTCTTCTTCGACGGGCCAGATCTATCCGAGCATCCTTGATGGTTGCGGCTGCTCTCACGAGATGATAATGGTAAGCGACCATATCCTCGTGCGGTGAATCAGCTGCGGGTGGCTTGCTCGTTCGCGTAGCCTCCTTAGCGCGGTCCCAAGCTTCCCGCGAGACGCCGATTATGGCGCGTTCTGCTGCGCTATGTTCTGTTTCCGGGGGTTGCGCTGATCCTGCCATGCAGACTTGAGCCAGTCGTGGCTCGTGCGTCCTAGGCGTAGATCGGAAAGCTCTTTGTACTCGTGAAGGTTCCTCTGTCGAGAGGGTATGGTAGTCGTTGGCGTTGAGGCGGACGGACTCGTCGCTTTTCTCCAGACGAAGGCATGAGTCGACGGCTCCTGATTCAGACACTAATTCGCTTGAGATATATTCCTGGCGGTACGGGTGTATTTGTGGAACCCATGTTGGCCAGCATGTCTGCTTCTTCGTTACTGGATCTCGCGATGTGCTTGAGCTCGCATCCTTTGAAACTTCCCTCGAGTAGGTTGTACATGTCACGGTAGGCAACCATGTTTTCGGCGATAGCGTCACATTCTTTCATTGTCTGTTGCACGATGAGGTTTGAGTCGCCGTAGATCATTAGTCGGGTGGCTCCACACGCGACTGCCATCTTCATCCCATGCAACAGGGCCTCATATTCTGCGTCATTGTTTGATGCCGGATCGTCGGGTGGAAAGTCCAATCGTAGGACATACTGCAGGTTGTCTCTCCTAGGTGATATTAGAACGATTCCGGCTCCTTCTCCTTCGTTTCTTTTGGACCCGTCAAAGTACATTGTCCAGTTGCTCGTGTACTCGGGCGGTCCTGGTGTTTGTAGCTCTATCCACTCACTTAAGAATTCCACGAGTACTTGGGATTTTACTGCATTGCGTCCTGTATAGGTGATATCCCAAGCGCCCAGCTCGATGCTCCATTTTGCTATTCTTCCTGATGCCATAGAGTTGTTCATGATTGTACCGAGTGATGCCTCATTAACCACTGTGATGGCGTGTTCCTGGAAGTAGTGCTTGAGTTTTCGAGCCATAAGAACGACTCCATAGGCAAGCTTCTGGTAGTGAGGATATCGTTGTTTGCATGGCGAAAGCACTTCTCTTATGTAATAGATCGGTCGTTGGACTCCATATGCCTTGCCCTCCTCAGATCGTTCGACTACAATTATTGTGCTGATGACCTGGTTTGTTGCGGCTAGGTATAGGTAAAGTGGCTCCCTCTCTTGCGGTGTTGCAAGGATGTGTCTGCTTTGCAATGATCGTTTCAAGTATGCGAACGCTTGTTTAGCTTCTGGTGTCCACTCGAATTTGTCCGTCTTCTTCAGCAGTTTGTAAAAAGGCACTGCTTGCTCTCCCAATCACGCGATAAACCTGCTCAAGGCGGCTAGTCGCCCCGCAAGCTGCTGGACTCCGCGTAGATTGGTTGGCTCCTTCATCGTCAAAATTGCTTGTATTTTCTCTGGGTTGGCTTCGATGCCTCTGGCGGATACCAGGTACCCGAGAAGTTTTCCCGCTGGGACGCCGAAAACACATTTTGTTGGATTAAGCTTGATCCTGTATGCGTTGAGGGCGTCAAATGTTTCTCTGATGTCTTCGAGGAGTGTGTCCTCTACTCGGGTCTTGATGACGATGTCGTCAACGTATACTTGTACGTTCTTGCCAATGAGCTTGGCGAGGCATTTTTGCATGCAGCGCTGATATGTTGCGCCTGCGTTCTTGAGCCCGAAGGGCATTGTCGTGTAGCAATATACACCGTGTGGAGTGATGAATGCTGTCTTTTCTTCGTCTTCCTTCTTCATCCGGATCTGATTATATCCCGAATAAGCGTCCAGGAAGGATAGGCGCTGACAGCCTGCCGTAGAGTCCACGATCTGGTCGATTCGCGGGAGGGGAAAGTTATCCTTGGGGCAGTGGTTATTCAATGACGTGTAGTCGATGCATACTCGAAGGATGTCAGTGTTCTTTTTGGGGACTAGCACCGGGTTTGCTAACCAGGTGGATATCTTGATCTCCCTGATGAATTTTGCAGCTAGCAATCTATTCACTTCTTCTCCAAGCGCTTTCTGCTTGGGTTCTGAGAACCGTCGAGTGGTCTGCTTGATGGGTTTAGCATCCTTGAAGACTTCGAGTGAGTGCTCGGCGAACTCCCTGGGTATTCCTCGCAATATCTGAGCGCTGCCAGGCAAAAATTTCCCAGTACTCACGGAGGAGCTCGACGAGCGCGCTTTCCTATGCTTGCGAGAGGGTAGTTCAGACCATCGCTGTCTTCGCAGAATCTGTCGGGTGCACCTGATGTTTTCGGGTGTCGCTGTTGGCGCTGAACTCCAATTCGGGCGCGTTTTTCTTCGTGAGGGGCATCACGGAGTGATCCGTGGTTTTTGCCAGCTCTTGCAATTCTTCTTGCATCCCGAAAGACTTTGCGATCTCGTTGACCTCAATGTCGCACTTGTTGGATTTCTGAAAATCTCCGTCGATGGTGATAACACCGTATTCTCCGGGTAACTTGAGCTTCAGGTACGCGTAATGTGGTACTGCCATGAATCTGGCGAACGCTGTTCGACCAAGAATGGCGTGGTACTGTGAAGGCCAGTCGACGACTTCGAAGTCAAGGAATTCTCTTCTGTAGTTGCTTTTATTGCCCAACACAACTTCTATGTTAATTGTTTCGAGTGGACGGATTGCCTTTCCCGGAACTATCCCGTGGAAGGATGTTTCTGATTCCGCAAGGCCATCCAGGTTCTTGTTCATCCGACGGAGTATGTCCGCGTAGATAATGTTGATTCCGCTGCCTCCGTCCATGAATACGCGGGCCAGATCGTAATTGCCAATTTGTGCTTGGATTACGAGGGCGGCGTGTCCTGGTCGATAGACTCGCGGTGGGTGGTCTTTCATTGAGAATGTGATCGGTTGATCCGCCATCTTCAAGTATTCGGGCTTTGTTGGCGGAGTCTGCACAGCCATACATAACTGCCTCGTGTTAGTCTTTTGAGCTCTGCGGGATGGACATACCTTCTGGATCATTGCCAGTTGCCCTGCTGGATTCGGGTACGCATTGGCTCCGGAGTTTTGTGCAGGTGGTGCTGGCAGTGCAGCCAATGCCATGTTTGGATTTGCTGGTGGAGGTAGGGGTTGTGGCGGCTGGAATCCTTGGTGGCCTCCTCCTGGAAGTGGCGGGTAATTTGGAATAGCTGTTGATCTGTTTTTCTTCGAGAAAGCCTCGTGAATGTCATGGAACTTCCGACAATCCTTGAGGAGGTGCGTCGCCTTGGTTTTGCCCGTACGCTTATCTGTAAACAGATGTAGCGAGCAGTAAGCATCAAGGTCTTCCTCGGGACTTTTTTCTTCAACCTTTGGTTTCCATTCGCGACTTCCGCGTCGTCCAGTATCACGACTTCGCGTGAATTCTGCTGCTACCATTTCCTCTCGATCTTCGTGATCGTATTATTTCCTTCTCTTTCTTCGGCCATGGCGATCTTCATCGGGTGCGGGTGATGACGCTCTCTCGTTGCGCACTGCGTCTTCTCCGTTAGCCCATTTGTCGGCTATGTTCATCAGCTCCCCAATAGTTTTGGGTGCAGCTCTGCCTAGCTCTTCTCTGAAAGCAGTTCTTCGGGCGCCCTTTGCAAAGGCTTCAACCGCTACTTCTTCCGAGATGTTTCCTGCGGTGTTCCTGAGTGTGGTCCATCGCTGGATATACTCGCGGGTGGACTCGCCGCTTTTCTGCTTGCATGCTCGCAGTTCTTCAATGGTGGCTGGTCTCTTGTAGGTCGATTGGAAGTTTTTGCAGAAGTCGCGGTGCAGGTCGTCCCACGATGCGTAACAGGACCTTGGCCTCGCTTCTAACCAGCTACGGGCCGCGCCAATGAGATGTAGATTGAGGTATTTCATAGCCGTGTTCTTGTTCCCACGTTGGCATTTTACTGCCGTGAGGTAATCGTTTAGCCACGAAGAGGGCTCGAGTGAGCCGTCGTACTTCGCTACTTCCGTGCTGAGCTTGAATCTTTTGGGCAGGGGTGCTTCTCGGATGCTGCGGGCGAAGCAAAGTGCACCGCAGGTTTCGTCATCTGAAGAGCCGGACGAAGAGCGTTCGCGATATCGCGCTGCTCTTGCCCTGTCCACCTTATTTTGTGCGAGATCCGATCGCGCGTCGTATCCTGACTTGTCGCGGTCAGTGTCCTTCCTTGGCTCCTTGCTTCGTTTTCGCGAGCGGCTGCTGTGATGTCGCGAGCTTTTGTCTCTCGGGCTGTCCTCGCTGCTGCTTCGACTGTCGCCACGGCGTCGAGCCTCTTTTCCTCGACCACGGCGTGGCGACTTGTCTCTTCTTGGCGAAGGGCTCCTATGCTTGCGAGACGCCTCTTTTTCTTTCTCCTTCTCTTTCTCCAGTTGCTCCGCGGCCTTCTTGCGGTCATAAGAGGCGAGCCTTGCGGCTGCCAGTCCTAGCCCTTTGCGCACTTGTTTATACTGCTCTGCCCGGGGGTCGCTTTCCGTCGGCTGGTTCATTTGCATGTAAGTTGTTGCGGCCAGGACCGCGGCGGCAGGAGTTTGCGGGTAGACGTTCCCGTCATCATCGACTCGCATGAGGGAGGGCGTGACCGACCTGCTGGTCCCGCCCAAGGACTCGATATCCCTGGATGTTGATGCGTATCCCTTCCTCGCGGGTCGGGTACCGACCGAGGGTGCTAGGGACAGCTCAGCTCGTCGTTGACTCGATTCATCCGCCGCTCTTCTTCGACGGGCCAGATCTATCCGAGCATCCTTGATGGTTGCGGCTGCTCTCACGAGATGATAATGGTAAGCGACCATATCCTCGTGCGGTGAATCAGCTGCGGGTGGCTTGCTCGTTCGCATAGCCTCCTTAGCACGGTCCCAAGCTTCCCGCGAGACGCCGATTATGGCGCGTTCTGCTGCGCTATGTTCTGTTTCCGGGGGTTGCGCTGATCCTGCCATGCAGACTTGAGCCAGTCGTGGCTCGTGCGTCCTAGGCGTAGATTGGAAAGCTCTTTGTACTCGTGAAGGTTCCTCTGTCGAGAGGGTATGGTAGTCGTTGGCGTTGAGGCGGACGGACTCGCCGCTTTTCTCCAGACGAAGGCGTGAGTCGACGGCTCCTGATTCAGACCCTGATTCTTCCGGGAAGTGGAAGATTCCATCCCTATCGGTTACGAACTTCAGGCTCCCGAACGTCAAGGTGACGCTCTTTTCCAGATCGTCGAATACCGGGCAAGATTCCGGCGAGTGAGGGGTGACCACGACAGATCCGATCCGTATAGGATTGTACGGAGCCGCGGTCGAAGGTTTCCAACGAGAATTGGTTGTCGATGAAGCCGAAGACGCCGGTGATCCAGCGCCCGCCGTTCCCACAGACGGCACCAATTGTCGAATCCGCTGTTCGGCAGATCCCTCAGGTGACCCTATCGGGTTTCGAGTAGGAGAACCCATGAGCGCTGGTGGAGATCGTCGGCTAAACAGGGGGCAAGATTTACCCAGGTTCGGGGCCCTCGTAGAGGTAAAACCCTTACTCCTCCTTCTATCGATCTGTATTAATCAAGTAGATCGGTTACAATGATGGTGGCTCAAGTCGAGAGTATGATCTCGAGCTCAAGGCTTTGGGATTGCGGTGTTGCTTGGTCCTCTACCGGTGGCTCTCCTGGCCTTATATAGATGACTAGGTCTCGAACCCTACCCGGAGAGGACTCGAACTCTAACCCTATGTCGGTTACAGGTTTCCTAACTTAGCCCGCAAGATATTGCAGGTGGGCTTCGTGTGGGCCTTTCGGTGCTCCAAGGACTCCTCCTCTTGGGCCTTAACCTCGGGCCGGAGATGGGGGTGTCCTCTCCTGCAGGGTCTAATATCCATTCCTTCGTCAGTAGCCCCCGAGCGTTTGCTCGATTGGGATTTTCCAGTCGAGTAGACGGTCAAACTTTTTGCTTTTATCACCCTTGGATAACCGGTATTGGTGGTTTCTTGTTTTGGAGGGCGTGTACCCTGTATGATGAAATTTGTACCCGAGCATTGAGTAATAAAAAGTGCCTGTTTGCATGGCTGTTTTTCGCAGAAGGATATGGCGCAGTAGCTTGGCTCTCCCGAAATTTCAGGGCCAATTAATTGCGACTAGGGCAAAAACAGTTCTGGCCTACACAGATTCGAGACCTCCGACTCGAACCCGACGAGGTGATCGTTGCGACTGGGCCGTAGTGGTCTTACCGAGTCGAACTTAACCTATGGGGGTACCCGGCGCGTCCGCTAGGATTTTTCTTCGTGTTGTTGACACGGTATCATACCGGAGGACGCAGCTTGAGTGCGATTCCAGGCCCTCAAGAGAGATCCTTCATGTCTTATCTTCATATTCGAAAGAATATGGCATCCGGATGTACCTAGTCGGCTGAACTATCCAGGTTTATGATGTGCAAAGATCGTGTGAATGAGTGGCAGGATCTGCCTACTCGCGTAGTTTTGGGTTTGTAGTTCTTTGTCTATACGAAAGAGTTTTCGTGTTAGGAGTTTTACGCCCATATGAACGAGTTTTCATGTCTGGGATATTGTGCCCATACGAAAGAATTTCCGTGTGTAGGGTATTTTTTCCTGTGAGATTTCACTCCATGATTTGTCCATACGAAGTTATTTTTCGTGTTTGGACTTTTATTCGAAAGATTTTTGCTGATGCGAAGTTATTTTCGCGTTTGAACTTTTCAGCTTGATGATGCACGCTATGACGTCATGGCGCACTTTTATCCTCCCGATGGGACATGACGGAGTGAGAGCAGAAGAGCTAGCCCACTTTGTCAGCTTTTTGACCGGAAACGAGGCGTCGTTTCCGGTTTTTACGTGAACTACGCAGTAAATGCCCACGATCCTCCGTTAAGATCGTGGCAGGAAACAACATCCACCGCCTCCTCGTTTCGTCTTCGCACGTGGTGGCAGCGATGGACGCAACGTGGCGCATCGAGTGGCCAGGATCGAGTAGCCCCGTGTATAAATATGGGTCTTGGTGGAGCGGTGAAACTTTCCCAGCCTTCGTCTTCCAGTTCATCTTCTTCCTCGTGCTCGTCTTCCTTCTCCCCTCAAGCCCGTGCTTAGCAGTGATGGCGGGAGGCAAGAAACGTGGCGCTGCCATTTCGGCGTCAGGAGAAGTTTCGGCACAACCTGCACCGCGCTCGGGCGACTGGCGTTCGCCCAACACCACGGCGAAAAGCATCAAGGAGATGCAGCGGGAGGGGCTGCTGCCGGCGGAGTTTGAGAAGCGGGTGCGCCTCGGCAAGAAGGAGGAGGCACCCAACCTGCACGCGAACAAACGCGTGGTCTTCGCGGACCACGTGTCGCGCGGTCTTTCTCTTCCCCTCCATCCATTCCTCGTGGCATTGCTGTATGTTTATGGCATACAGCTCCACGATCTTCCTCCGAATGCAGTGTAGCACATATCGTGCTTCATTGTATTCTGCGAATGTTTTTTGGGCATTCGCCCACACTGGGGCCTCTTGAAGGCCCTCTTCAAAGTCCGGATCTTCCGCGAGAAGTCGCGGGTGGAATCTGAGCTTGGCGAGCCACTTCGCACAGGTGGCTTCGGGATTCAAGCAAAATCGGAGAATAGCTACTTCAGCATGTACTTCATCGACTACGCCCAGGGTTGGAGAAAAAAGTGGTTTTACGTCATCGACAACAGCTCGGGTGGGATCGAGGAATTCCACCCGTTCGCTGTCTTGAAGAGGCGGAAATCCTGGGCGCACAAATTGTCGGCTTAAGAAACCCATGTCGTCACGCCACTACTCGCAAGGGTGGCAGCCCTCCGTGATCAAGCTGCTGGAGTCGTGCTCAACGGGCTACACCTGGCGGGTATCTTTCTCAAGCGCAGAATCCAGCCTCTGCAGCACAGACCCTCCAAGATGTGGGAATACCAAGGCTCTGAGGATCCCAGTCGTGTGAGCCGTGAAGAGCTCTCGAACGTCGAGTTCGAGAAAAAGATTGCGGCCATCACCGGCTTGAAGGTGGGAGAAAAATTCCCCGACTGCACGGTCGCAGCCTTTGATGCGTCAAGGCCTCCACCATCCAAGGTGAGTTTGCATTCTTTTCTCTTTATTTCTTCTTGTTCTGAATTTTGATCGACTGAATTTCTTCCGTCTTCTTCTGTAGAGCTTATCCATGGCCACCTGCTACCCTCCAGTATCTGGGGCGGAGGCCTCGGAGTTATTGGCGAGTAACCTGGACGGCCCAGCCGATACCAGTGTTGCCAATGCTTCTTCGAGTTCCGAGAGAGATTCTTCGGATGACGCAGGGGACTCGGATGGCGGCCATCGTAAACGCCGTCGAGTGGAAGGTGACGAGGCCACCTCTAAGGACAACTCCTTGGAGGAATCGCCCGGGAAGGAGCCCATCAATGCTACTCCTCTGCGTACGTGCGCCCCTTCCTCCTCATTCCCAGTTATCCAAACCGCCTGGAATGCGGATATGCTGGACGAGGAGGACGACGAAGATGAGTAAGTTTCTTTCCTCGTTCTTTAGTCGAACGTTTTCCTTTGGCGTCTTGTTGACGCTTTGTCTTTATCGCAGCCTGCAAGCTATCAGCCCTCGCAGGTATGCCTCTTCTCTTCCTCCCGAAAGGAGGAATAAAACGGGAGCTGCAGGCGAAACTCCTACCGCCGGCACGGTCCAAAATTCTCCGAATGTTGCTCCTGACGCGACGACTCCAAAGGCTCCAAAAGAGGTGTCGAGCAGCTCGGCGGATCCCCTCTCACTCGCCCAAGGCCAGGTAAACTTGGCTGCCTGTTTTTTAATGTTCTGCTGTCTTTGGATTTGATATCGGGTGCACGTCAGTGCTCCCGATGGGAGTAGCCCCCGAGGCTGTAGTCGATCGCATGCGATCGGCTACAGGCTCAGAGATAAACTTTTTCTTCTTCTTCTTTTTATCGGGTGCACGGCAGTGCTCCCGATGGGAGTAGCCCCCGAGGCTATACTCGAATGTTTGCAATCGAGTATAGGCTCAAATTTTACTCTTCTGACTCTTCTATTTTTATGTTCCTTGCAGTCGCTTATTGATTCCCTTGCCGCGATTGGTCGCCGTGTTGTTCTTGCTGAGTCTGAATGCGGGTTCCTTCGAGCGGACCGCAGTCGACTCACCACTGAGAACGAGCTTCTTCGAGGTAAGTTTACCATCTTTTCTTGTATTCGTTTTCCACCAATTCTTTGACTTCTGATGATCGTTGCTGTGCAGCTCAACTTGAATTTTTGAAGACCGAGAAGGAGAGTGCCTCCACTCAGGCGACAGCCCTAGAAGCAGAATTGGCGACTGCCCGACGGGAGCTCGAGTCTTCCCGCATGCTATCTGCTGATTACGAGGGAAAACTTGCGGCTGCCCAGGATGCTCTGAAGAGCTTGGAGGATGCTGGCGCCAAGGCGGATGCCAATCTCGTCAATTTTCTTCGCCCCCTTGCTGAGCGCTTCGCGGGTAAGTTGTATTTATCTTCAATCTGCTTTTTGTCTTGGTGGATCCTTTGGACTAACACTTTCTTTTCTTAGGTCTCCTGCGTGTCCCCCTGGAGCTTGCTGGGGTTCCTCGAGTGGACGCATTGACAGATTCTTGCGCCCAGCTTAGGAGACATGCTGCGGGGGTTTGCGCCTTGATTGGTGATGCCATTCGGGTGCTGACGCAACTGCACGGCCGCCTTCTCGTCAACGCCGTGTCTCCACCTTCGTTGGGCGATCTGCTGAAGGTTTTCTTGGAGGGCAATCTCCTTGAAGCTTACGCGGTTGCCCAGTCAGAATCTGGGGCGAAGACCGCCATCCAATTCGCGCTGGCGCATGGAGTTACTGGCTTGGAGGAGGCCTACTCGGAGCTTAACGTCGATCCTGTTACGGGCAAAAAGGTAGGGCTTCATCGTTTTGGCGATGCCGCCGGAGTCCTTGCTCGGAAGTTATCCGAGTTATTTTCCCGTGCTAAGGGAGGGACCACTGCCGTGAGTGGTAGCACCACTGTAGCTTCTTAGGTTATTTCTGTTGTACTCCGCAGCGTCGATTGTAATGAACCCTGGGATGTGCTCTCGTATTTTCAATAGTTGAATCGAGATGTTTTGCTGAAATGCTTCCTGTGATTGTGTGTGTGCTCCCGATGGGAGTAGCCCCCGAGCACCTGTCGAATAGGTGGTTTAATATATCTCGAGTAGGGCATCTTACTCCTTATTCTTCCTTGTATTTTTCAGGTGACCGGGGTGGCTGCAGAGCCTTCGGGTGGACCTGCTACTCCAGCCGATCCTCTTGTTGCCGCTGTTGGGACCTTGGCGGGTCTCCGTGATCGTGTAGCTGATGGTGAACGCAAGTTAAAGGCGTTGCGTGGGGTAGCCGATGTGGCTAAATCCAAACAAAAGCTGGCGACTAAACGTGAGCAATTTGTGATGGATGAATTGGCGTCTGTTGACAATGATTTGCTCTGTAAGTAGTTCAGCCCCCAAGTCTTTCTAATCTTGTGCTCTTCTTTTGATCATGTACCCTTGCTTTTCAGTTGTTCGACCAGATGACAGGAATGAGAAACAGTGGGTGGAGAACCACATCTATCAAGAAGCTAGTAGCTCAAGGCCTCACGCGAATAATTTTTGGTCTGATCGTAGTCGAGGGTTTGTGCTTGCCACCTTGAAGTTCAGAGTCAATTAGGCGAAGATACTCTGAGTTCTTTTCACGAGGTTTTGATTGCAATGAACGCTGCTTTTTATCCGCTGCAAAGGGGTCCAGAAGTTTGGAGCCATCTACTCAGGGTGTTCGGACGAGAAGGAGAGATTCGCGAGTGTGTTCGCAATCAGATGACTTGCGGCTCGGTGGTGGCTCTCTCTTTTGTCCGTTTATGGCATCCTGAGGTGAACTTCAACTCCATAGCTAGATTTCCTGATGGTCCAATCGACGATATGTCTCCTCATTATAGGGTTGTTCGACCTGCGGCAGAGGAAGTCATTCAATTGACCTCCGATGAGGTAGATCGGGTTTTGGCGGCTGAGAATACTCATCGCCATGTATAAGTGTAGGATGTATATATCATGTTTCATTGTGTAGTTTGTAAAAACTGTTGTAAGGTGTGTAGCCTTGTATATATATAAATTTTCCTGTGATGCTGAATTTAGGCGTAGCCCCCATGTGTTTTTGGGGTGTATACCTGTAACTTTTAGCCTATAAGGATGAATAATCTTCGGGTATGTATGGTTGAGAAACCATGTATTTTATTGTGATGACTGAGAAGTCATGTATTCGAGCTACAGGAGTGGCTAATATAGCCTTGTTGCTGCCAGAAAAATAGATCTAGGGATAAAATTTGCGGAGGTGTGCGATATTCCAAGGATTGGAATAGATGCCTCCAGTCGCCGGGTTCTTCAGTCTATACGCTCCGCCTGGGATAACTTCGTGTATTATGAAGGGTCCTTCCCATGGTGGCTCGAGCTTGTGTCCTTCCTTCTTCTTGAGCCGTAACACCAGATCTCCTACCGCGAATGCTCTATGTCGTATGCGGCGGCTGTGATAGTTTCGCAATGATTGTTGATATATTGCTGATCTTGCGAGTGCAATATCGCGCATTTCATCTAGTGCGTCCATATCTTCCGCGAGTGCCCTGTTAGAGGTTTCTTCGATGTAAGCGACAACTCGTGGGGCGCTGAACCTGACGTCCTCGGGAAGGACTGCTTCTGCCCCGTATACCATAAAAAATGGTGTGTAGTTGGTGGATCGGTTTGGAGTTGTGCGGAGGCTCCATAGCACGGAGGGTAGCTCTTCGGCCCAATGTCCTGCTGCTGGGTGTAAACGATCGAGTAGGCGCTTCTTGATGCCAACTGAAACTAAGCCGTTGGATCTTTCGACTTGTCCGTTCGTTTGCGGATGTGCAACTGAGGCAAATTTGAAGTTGATTCCTTTTTCTTCGCAGAACTGCTGTGTTTCCTTGGCTGTGAAATTAGTACAATTGTCTGTAATGATGTCATGTGGCACTCCAAATCTGCATACAATGGAGTCGAGGAATTTGACGGCGCATTGAGCGCTAGCCGAAGTTACTGGCATGGCTTCAATCCATTTGGTAAATTTGTCGACTGCGACCAGCAAGTGTGTATATCCACCCGACGTGGACTTGCGTAGCGGTCCTACCATGTCCAGCCCCCATTGTACAAAGGGCCATGCGATGGGTATCATATGTAGTTCCGTAGAGAGTGCGTGCGGATTTGGTGCGAATCGCTGGCAAGCGTTACACCGGTCGACTAGCTCCTTTGCATCTCTGGCTGCTGTAAGCCAGTAGAATCCCGCTCGGAAAGCTTTTCCCATGATTGTTTTCCAGCTCGCGTGATGTCCACAGTCTCCTTGGTGGATGTCTTGGAGTAGTTCCTTGCCGTCTTCGGGTGTTATACATCGCTGGAGTATACCCGATATGCTTTGCTTATATAATTCTCCGTTGATCACTCGAAAAGATTTACTGCGCCTGATTATCTGTCGAGCCTCGCGAAGATCTGCTGGGAGCTGTTTGGCGGACAAGTAGTCGAGGTACTTCTGTGTCCAAACTGGCTCGACCAGAAATATTTGTCGCGAAATATTATGAATAAGCTCGATAATGGCAACTTGCGGGCTAACCTCTGTTTTCGGTGCTGCAGGTGCCCGACAGCTTTCTTGACTTTGACTGATCGTTTAGTTATTCGCTCGAGATATATTCCTGGCGGTACGGGTGTATTTGTGGAACCCATGTTGGCCAGCCTGTCTGCTTCTTCGTTACTGGATCTCGCGATGTGCTTGAGCTCGCATCCTTTGAAACTTCCCTCGAGTAGGTTGTACATGTCACGGTAGGCAACCATGTTTTCGGCGATAGCGTCACATTCTTTCATTGTCTGTTGCACGATGAGGTTTGAGTCGCCGTAGATCATTAGTCGGGTGGCTCCACACGCGACTGCCATCTTCACCCCATGCAACAGGGCCTCATATTCTGCGTCATTGTTTGATGCCGGATCGTCGGGTGGAAAGTCCAATCGTAGGACATACTGCAGCTTGACTCTCCTAGGTGATATTAGAACGATTCCGGCTCCTTCTCCTTTGTTTCTTTTGGACCCGTCAAAGTACATTATCCAGTTGCTCGTGTACTCGGGCGGTCTTGGTGTTTGTAGCTCTGTCCACTCACTTAAGAATTCCACGAGTACTTGGGATTTTACTGCATTGCGTCCTGTATAGGTGATATCCCAAGCGCCCATCTCGATGCTCCATTTTGCTATACTTCCGGATGCCATAGGGTTGTTCATGATTGTACCGAGTGATGCCTCATTAACCACTGTGATGGCGTGTTCCTGGAAGTAGTGCTTGAGTTTTCGAGCCGTAAGAACGACTCCATAGGCAAGCTTCTGGTAGTGAGGATATCGTTGTTTGCATGGCGAAAGCACTTCTCTTATGTAATAGATCGGTCGTTGGACTCCATATGCCTTGCCCTCCTCAGATCGTTCGACTACAATTGTTGTGCTGATGACCTGGTTTGTTGCGGCTAGGTATAGGTAAAGTGGCTCCCTCTCTTGCGGTGTTGCAAGGATGCGTCTGCTTTGCAATGATCGTTTCAAGTATGCGAACGCTTGTTTAGCTTCTGGTGTCCACTCGAATTTGTCCGTCTTCTTCAGCAGTTTGTAAAAAGGCACTGCTTGCTCTCCCAATCACGCGATAAATCTGCTCAAGGCGGCTAGTCGCCCTGCAAGCTGCTGGACTCCGCGTAGATTGGTTGGCTCCTTCATCGTCAAAATTGCTTGTATTTTCTCTGGGTTGGCTTCGATGCCTCTGGCGGATACCAGGTACCCGAGAATTTTTCCCGCTGGGACGCCGAAAACACATTTTGTTGGATTAAGCTTGATCCTGTATGCGTTGAGGGCGTCAAATGTTTCTCTGATGTCTTCGAGGAGTGTGTCCTCTACTCGGGTCTTGATGACGATGTCGTCAACGTATTCTTGTACGTTCTTGCCAATGAGCTTGGCGAGGCATTTTTGCATGCAGCGCTAATATGTTGCGCCTGCGTTCTTGAGCCCGAAGGGCATTGTCGTGTAGCAGTATACACCGTGTGGAGTGATGAATGCTGTCTTTTCTTCGTCTTCCTTCTTCATCCGGATCTGATTATATCCCGAATAAGCGTCCAGGAAGGATAGGCGCTGACAGCCTGCCGTAGAGTCCACGATCTGGTCGATTCGCGGGAGGGGAAAGTTATCCTTGGGGCAGTGGTTATTCAATGACGTGTAGTCGATGCATACTCGAAGGATGTCAGTGTTCTTTTTGGGGACTAGCACCGGGTTTGCTAACCAGGTGGATATCTTGATCTCCCTGATGAATTTTGCAGCTAGCAATCTATTCACTTCTTCTCCAAGCGCTTTCTGCTTGGGTTCTGAGAACCGTCGAGTGGTCTGCTTGATGGGTTTAGCATCCTTGAAGACTTCGAGTGAGTGCTCGGCGAACTCCCTGGGTATTCCTGGCATATCTAAGGGCTGCCAGGCAAAAATTTCCCAGTACTCACGGAGGATCTCGACGAGCGCGCTTTCCTATGCTTGCGAGAGGGTAGTTGAGACCATCGCTGTCTTCGTAGAATCTGTCGGGTGCACCTGATGTTTTCGGGTGTCGTTGTTGGCGCTGAACTCCAATTCGGGCGCGTTTTTCTTCGTGAGGGGCATCACGGAGTGATCCGTGGTTTTTGCCAGCTCTTGCAATTCTTCTTGCATCCCGAAAGACTTTGCGATCTCGTTGAACTCAATGTCGCACTTGTTGGATTTCTGAAAATCTCCGTCGATGGTGATAACACCGTATTCTCCGGGTAACTTGAGATTCAGGTACGCGTAATGTGGTACTGCCATGAATCTGGCGAACGCTGTTCGACCAAGAATGGCGTGGTACTGTGAAGGCCAGTCGACGACTTCGAAGTCAAGGAATTCTCTTCTGTAGTTGCTTTTATTGCCCAACACAACTTCTAGGTTAATTGTTTCGAGTGGACGGATTGCCTTTCCCGGAACTATCCCGTGGAAGGATGTTTCTGATTCCGCAAGGCCATCCAGGTTCTTGTTCATCCGACGGAGTATGTCCGCGTAGATAATGTTGATTCCGCTGCCTCCATCCATGAATACGCGGGCCAGATCGTAATTGCCAATTTGTGCTTGGATTACGAGGGCGGCGTGTCCTGGTCGATAGACTCGCGGTGGGTGGTCTTTCATTGAGAATGTGATCAGTTGATCCGCCATCTTCAAGTATTCGGGCTTTGTTGGCGGAGTCTGCACAGCCATACATAACTGCCTCGTGTTAGTCTTTTGAGCTCTGCGGGATGGACATACCTTCTGGATCATTGCCAGTTGCCCTGCCGGATTCGGGTACGCATTGGCTCCGGAGTTTTGTGCAGGTGGTGCTGGCAGTGCAGCCAATGCCATGTTTGGATTTGCTGGTGGAGGTAGGGGTTGTGGCGGCTGGAATCCTTGGTGGCCTCCTCCTGGAAGTGGCGGGTAATTTGGAATAGCTGCTGATCTGTTTTTCTTCGAGAAAGCCTCGTGAATGTCATGGAACTTCCGACAATCCTTGAGGAGGTGCGTCGCCTTGGTTTTGCCCGTACGCTTATCTGTAAACAGATGTAGCGAGCAGTAAGCATCATGGTCTTCCTCGGGACTTTTTTCTTCAACCTTTGGTTTCCATTCGCGACTTCCGCGTCGTCCAGTATCGAGACTTCGCGTGAATTCTGCTGCTACCATTTCCTCTCGATCTCCGTGATCGTATTATTTCCTTCTCTTTCTTCGGCCATGGCGATCTTCATCGGGTGCGGGTGATGACGCTCTCTCGTTGCGCACTGCGTCTTCTCCGTTAGCCCATTTGTCGGCTATGTTCATCAGCTCCCCAATAGTTTTGGGTGCAGCTCTGCCTAGCTCTTCTCTGAAAGCAGTTCTTCGGGCGCCCTTTGCAAAGGCTTCAACCGCTACTTCTTCCGAGATGTTTCCTGCGGTGTTCCTGAGTGTGGTCCATCGCTGGATATACTCGCGGGTGGACTCGCCGCTTTTCTGCTTGCATGCTCGCAGTTCTTCAATGGTGGCTGGTCTCTTGTAGGTCGATTGGAAGTTTTTGCAGAAGTCGCGGTGCAGGTCGTCCCACGATGCGTAACAGGACCTTGGCCTCGCTTCTAACCAGCTACGGGCCGCGCCAATGAGATGTAGATTGAGGTATTGCATAGTCGTGTTCTTGTTCCCACGTTCGCATTTTACTGCCGTGAGGTAATCGTTTAGCCACGAAGAGGGCTCGAGTGAGCCGTCGTACTTCGTTACTTCCGTGCTGAGCTTGAATCTTTTGGGCAGGGGTGCTTCTCGGATGCTGCGGGCGAAGCAAAGTGCACCGCAGGTTTCGTCATCTGAAGAGCCGGACGAAGAGCGTTCGCGATATCGCGCTGCTCTTGCCCTCTCCACCTTATTTTGTGCGAGATCCGATCGCGCGTCGTATCCTGACTTGTCGCGGTCAGTGTCCTTCCTTGGCTCCTTGCTTCGTTTTCGCGAGCGGCTGCTGTGATGTCGCGAGCTTTTGTCTCTCGGGCTGTCCTCGCTGCTGCTTCGACTGTCGCCGCGGCGTCGAGCCTCTTTTCCTCGACCATGGCGTGGCGACTTGTCTCTTCTTGGCGAAGGGCTCCTATGCTTGCGAGACGCCTCTTTTTCTTTCTCCTTCTCTTTCTCCAGTTGCTCCGCGGCCTTCTTGCGGTCATAAGAGGCGAGCCTTGCGGCTGCCAGTCCTAGCCCTTTGCGCACTTGTTTATACTGCTCTGCCCGGGGTTCGCTTTCCGTCGGCTAGTTCATTTTCATGTAAGTTGCTGCGGCCAGGACCGCGGCGGCAGGAGTTTGCGGGTAGACATTCCCGTCATCATCGACTCGCATGAGGGAGGGCGTGACCGACCTGCTGGTCCCGCCCAAGGACTCGATATCCCTGGATGTTGATGCGTATCCCTTCCTCGCGGGTCGGGTACCGACCGAGGGTGCTAGGGACAGCTCAGCTCGTCGTTGACTCGATTCATCCGCCGCTCTTCTTCGACGGGCCAGATCTATCCGAGCATCCTTGATGGTTGCGGCTGCTCTCACGAGATGATAATGGTAAGCGACCATATCCTCGTGCCGTGAATCAGCTGCGGGTGGCTTGCTCGTTCGCATAGCCTCCTTAGCGCGGTCCCAAGCTTCCCGCGAGACGCCGATTATGGCGCGTTCTGCTACGCTATGTTCTGTTTCCGGGGGTTGCGCTGATCCTGCCATGCAGACTTGAGCCAGTCGTGGCTCGTGCGTCCTAGGCGTAGATCGGAAAGCTCTTTGTACTCGTGAAGGTTCCTCTGTCGAGAGGGTATGGTAGTCGTTGGCGTTGAGGCGGACGGACTCACCGCTTTTCTCAAGACGAAGGCGTGAGTCGACGGCTCCTGATTCAGACCCTGATTCTTCCGGGAAGTGGAAGATTCCATCCCTATCGGTCACGAGCTTCAGGCTCCCGAACGTCAAGGTGACGCTCTTTTCCAGATCGTCGAATACCGGGCGAGATTCCGGCGAGTGAGGGGTGACCACGACAGATCCGATCCGTATAGGATTGTACGGAGCCGCGGTCGAAGGTTTCCAACGAGAATTGGTTGTCGATGAAGCCGAAGACGTCGGTGATCCAGCGCCCGCCGTTCCCACAGATGGCGCCAATTGTCGAATCCGCTGTTCGGCAAATCCCTCAGGTGACCCTATCGGGTTTCGAGTAGGAGAACCCATGAGCTCTGGTGGCGATCGTCGGCTAAACAGGGGGCAAGATTTACCCAGGTTCGGGGCCCTCGTAGAGGTAAAACCCTTACTCCTGCTTCTATCGATCTGTATTAATCGAGTAGATCGGTTACAATGATGGTGGCTCAAGTCGAGAGTATGATCTCGAGCTCAAGGCTTTGGGATTGCGGTGTTGCTTGGTCCTCTACCGGTGGGTCTCCTGGCCTTATATAGATGACCAGGTCTCGAACCCTACCCGGAGAGGACTCGAACTCTAACCCTATGTCGGTTACAGGTTTCCTAACTTAGCCCGCAAGATATTGCAGGTGGGCTTCGCGTGGGCTTTTCGGTGCTCCAAGGACTCCTCCTCTTGGGCCTTAACCTCGGGCCGGAGATGGGGGTGTCCTCTCCTGCAGGGTCTAATATCCATTCCTTCGTCAGGCTCCCTCCTCGGGTGGAGGGACGATGACGTCTGAGTCAGTCACAAGGTAGATTGTTTGACGGAATGGCTACATGACAAGGTTCTGAAATGTATATGGATGATTGGACAAAAAATTGTAGCAGTGTCTAGGACTAGAGTTAATGGTGTATTGGTGTAGGGAAATTGATGCTTAACGTTTGATGTTTCAGGTGCCCAAAAAGAAACAAGGCCGAAAGTGTGTCATCGCCGCTTCATGTCCTATCTTTCTTGACCAACCTCTCAGATCTATCGCGTTATCCACTTCATAATTTAATCCTTCATGGATTTTTTTACAGAAAACTGTAGCAAGCATGTAGGTAGTTAAGTGTGTATTGTTGTTGGATGAAATGCTAGATCCGGCTTGTGATCTTGCGTGTGATGGTACATTGGTATGCGGACACAAACAATTGTATTCTTATCACAAAATCAACTCAATTGTAAGAGGAGGACTGCAAAACTTGTGCAGTTGCTTTGAGTGAATACAAGCATAAGCTAGCTAAATGTCGGTTCTTCAGGATGCGCTCCTAAAAATACACCCCCTTCCGGGTGAATAACGAAATTCGTAATCTCAAGGGTGAGTACCTTGAGACTTGTCGAAATAAGGAACCCGAATTTCTTAGGAGAAAATAAGCTGCTCTTCGGTTCAATTTGGTGCTAGACTGCCTAGAGCCTCAAATGTGTCTATATTTTGCTCTTGAGGACCACCAGTCTATACTCTGTGAATTAGGATGTCCTTGCACACTCTTTCCTATTGTTTCAATTATACAACTCAACCAGATCATTGACAAAGGTTGCACTCTCTTTCCGGTGTTTTTTCTAGATACAATTTAAATATTTGTGTTATGTGAAACCACGAGAATAGTTTCTATGATGTTTGAAATTGTGAGGAACTTAGCCCTATTGGAGATGGTCTTGCTATACATTTTGTTTTTAGATTTTAGTAGAATGCTATGTGTTAATATTGGCATGCCAGCAGTTATATTAGTGTTAATTAGTGACCATCAAGCTTAGTTCTCAGTTGTTTAAGTCCTTAGAAATTACTTTGCTTCTAAATTCCCGGCGCTTACCTAGGTTTGCCGCAGGAAAGATCCAGCCTTAGGGACCAGCGGAGGGCAGAAAGAGTCTTTGGTGCTCTGGTCCTGGGTCATCCGCTCCCTCCTCGGCGGGAGGGACGATGGCGTCTGTCGCAAGGTGTACTGTTTGACGGAATGCCTACATGACAAGGTTCTGGAATATATATGGAAGATTGGACAAAAAAAATTGTATCAGTGTCTAGGACCGGAGCTAATGGTGTATTGGTGTAGGGAAATTGATGCTTAATGTTTGGTGTTTCAGGTTGAAGGCAGTAATGTCCAGTTTGCAACTGACCTTGGAGAGCCTATGCCCTATGTTGATGAGTTTCACCACGTGGGAACCATGAAGAATGTCAAGAAACCACAAGAAGAGACCTGATGCAAAAGATCAACACCAGAGTTGTGATAGTAGGCATCATCATTGTTCGTTTTGAGGAACCGAACTGCTTGTCCGGTGGTTGCTGCCTGACACCCCGGATATTGAGGGAAATTCAGCACTTAATCCTGACATTTGACCGAAACAGCAGCCAGTAATTTTGCCCGCATTGACAGAGTTATGTTCAGACCAGATACAACATAACAGAGTGGATGTATTAGTATTTCCTTCCAGCCTTGGATACCTTCAAGATCATGTTCTTCAAGTAGCCGGAAACTTTCGACATACAACAAGGAGGAATATGCGGCGCCTACATAACAACACGCATCTGTTTTATGACAGAATAAAATACTGCTCTTCGCACGGTTTATCAGCAGACCTGAAGCACAGCTGCAAACCTCTTTCGGTGAAGATCACGTCGGAGAAGAGGAGCCAGTGGCCAAGCGTACATATTCATCACCGCAAAAGAATCAGATCCCAGCTTCCGTAGCACCAAGAGAACAAGCGTTACGCGAAATCCTGCGGTGGGACAAAAGGAAAACTCATCTGCTCCGTAGTTTGCACTAGGTGTGCAAACGTGTCTTATTCTTTTTTTCCCCCTCTACAGAGGAACGTGAGCACATGATTTTCCTCACACGCTCGTCCAAAAATCATGTTCGACTCAATGAGATACACATGACGCCATGACGATTTTTAGCGGCAGGCGATGACGTTTCTCTTGCTCCAGCTAAAGATATCCAAAGTACTAAACCTAGTTTAGCCAGCTCCTTAAATTATGCTTGCTCGCACGTTGCATCTAGCAGAAGCTGGCCAGCCACAACAATCTACAAGTATGGCCACTTCTTTTTAACTCGTTTCCGGGCTCATATGTACATCAAATTAGCATGCTTGTGTCCGAGTGTATCAAAAGACCTCCAACTGATATTTCGTTTTGACTATCAAAAATTCAAATAATAAATAAAATGTAGGTTAATACTCGCGGTCCAGGATGTTGTGACCCACATGGGAGAAACAAACCATCCCTAAACTTATGCACATGCATCAAGCTCTTTCCAGGAATAGAATGCTGCAACAATAGGCCAAACATGTGTGTGGTCAGGAGACAGTGGCAGCTTCCTGGTTATAGCTTCTAACAATTTCGGCACAGCCGCAGCATACAGTGCATCCTCAACCCTACCTGTCAATTCATCAAAGTTCCTCTTTCTTCTTAGAGATTCACCCGCATTGTTCATCTTGGGGGAAAGGGTCAACCAGCAGCTGAGAATGGCTGCGAGGAAGATGGAGATCGCTACCGTTGCGCTTGTTCTGGCGATGATGATGATGATGCTGGCCACAAAGGCCGTGGCACAGAACAATGGCTGCTCGAGCGTGATGATGACCCTATCCCCATGTCTAGACTTCATCGGGAGCAAATCCCTAGAACCCGGGTTCTCCTGCTGTACCACCCTTGGCGGCATCGTCCAGACCGACCCTCGGTGCCTCTGCATGGTCCTGGATGGCTCAGCAGCGTCCTTTGGCATCACCATTAACCGTACGAGGGCCTTGGAGCTCCCCAGCATCTGCAAGGTTCAAGCACCGTCGATTAGCCAATGCACAGGTATGTCAATGTTATGATCCACTGCATGCTTACAGTAAGTAGCATGTCGCTTCTTAAACTCATCAGACCAGACTTGTCAAATTACAGCCGTCGAAGCTCCACCTGCAACAGCGCCACCTTCCAGCGATCCGCCGAAGGAGCCTGGCGAAGAACTTGAAGATCCACCTAAAGGTGAAGTCATAAATAAGTCTATGATGGAACATAAAGCGTGTTTATCTCATATATGCTTCACTATTATTTGTTCTTTTACATAAGGCATTTACATCAACTCTTCGTCCATTTTTAGTTGAATTAAAATAATGATACATATCATCATACAGTAGATAAGTATTTACTAAATGACCCGAGATAATCAAGTTCAGAATTACTGATGATGAGGTGCAATACAAATATAAAACTTGCTTCCACAACTAAACAACAAGATCTGCAGTAGTCTGGCGATCCAATTCAGTATGCACTAACTGCTACATTATTTGATTGGATGCAGGAAACCCGAAATCAAACACAACGTCAAGCTCCAGGAAATCAAAGAATGCAGCAAATTTAATGGCCACTATGCTTATACCCGCATGTGCACTAATCTATATCTTCTAAGTATTGCACAATTTCATTATCACCATGTCATGTGAGAGTTAGATGTTATGCAGCCTTGTATTCTATCAATGTGGTTCTTCATGAAGAAAATTATTACAGTACCATTTAGTATGATATATCTTTCCAATGAGTCTCAGCAAGACAAGAATTCATTAGCCAATTACAAGCAAATGAACTGTATGTGTTAACATGAATTAACTCATGTAAAATAGCTCAGTGACGTAACATCTTTTTAAATTATACTATTCCTAAGAAGATTTTGACTTATCAAACTGGTTCGCCAGTTGTTACTTGGGACTTGACTTGTGCATAACATGAACTACCTTATATAAAGTAGCTGCAGTCATGTAACAAGTTTTTAGACGTATACTTTGCCTGGGGAATTTTGAATTATCAAACTGGCTTGCAAGTAAATTATTTGAAGACTTGGCCTGTGCATAAATTCATAGAAAATAGCTGCTCTTTAAAAGCATATATGTCTCCTGGGGATTTTGATGTACCAAACTGGCGGTATATTTACTACGATTTAGAGTATATCACAAAAATCACTTCATAGAACTCACAAGTACTTCAGATTTTAACCAATAAAATAACAGTGGGTAGCAAACATCAATGATGTTCAAAATAAGTAGTGGGAGACAATAAGATGAAGCAAACATTTTGAACCTGCCCATTTCTCAAAGTTGAAAACACAGAAAGGCATATAGAGAAGTGTCGGATATAAAGGGGAGGTACAAGGCAAAGCCGCATCACAAGTACCTGTGATGAAATTATCTTTCTCTGTGCAGTTTGTGTGCAGGGGAAAATAAATTTGAACAAACCATTAACAGTTTCAGGGGACAGACGTAAGGACTTGGTTAGCCAAATGCCAACTCAAAATTAGAGCGTAATACAGATCGGTAAATAATTTTTTATACTTCAAAGGATGTTTAAGCAATAGATTTTTTTTAGGCATATATATATATATATATAGTATTTGCAAAAAAAAAGTCCAACAAAAGAGCCGAATCCACAACCTAACCAACACCAGTTTTTTCTAACATGATGAAAAGGAAAATAAACTAATTATGGAAGGAAATAGTCCATCCAGCCCTTCAGACAAGCAGCAAGCTTAGTCTTAATTCTGCAGCCCACTATTGTCAGGTTTTTTTAAAGAAGGTGACACCAATAGTTCACTGAAGGTCGTATTCCATGAAAGATGATCTCATTTCTCTGCATCCAAATGCTCCAGCAGCCCATCATAACAATGTCCAATGCAATTTTCTTTGGGAGAGTCTTCATTGCTAGACAGCATTCCTCAATCACAGAAATTCCTCTGTTCTTAGCCTGACACATTGTATCCCAGCAATCCAAAGAGAATGGGAAATCCCAGAAAAGATGCAAAATAGTTTCAACAGACCTGGTGTTACACAGAACACATGTATAATCAGGCAGGTGGACAGATTTTCTTTGCAGTAGATTTCTAGAACTGAGCCAGTTTTTCAGGAGCAGCCAGAGAAAGACTTTATACCTGGGGATAGCTGCACTTTTCCATGTAATTCTTTTTTTTCGGCTAAAGGAGTTCAAAGAGTAAATAGGATAGCAAACAATTCAATGGTAAATGATGCTTACATTTTACCTAGACAACATGTACAGAAAGGGCTCGCCAGCTCAAGATGGTCTAGGCAGCAAATATATATGACAAAGTAATTATATGTGTATTGAGCTGCGAAACGTATAGTGGTACGCAGCTACTATCGCAAAATAAGATTGGAGTTCAGTACTAGAAGCACTAACAAAAAAAACTTTGGACGACCACGATATCATGAATTCTTGCTATGACGCTAGTGTTAGATTCCATTGTACCTTTACAGAAAGATAACTAGCATACATTGCGGTAACCAGTTAGTTCCAGTGCTCTACTATTGGCATACTGGTCACACTTATTATGAAACTGCCAAAATAAAACTTTATTTTCTCATCCATAGCTCTGACTATGACCAATATATCAAAGGATGCTGCCAAAGAAGGTTCATTACACACAAAAGAACTTGCTACAGAAGGACTCTCCACCGTTATTTTTCTCCACCATTATCAGAGAAATAATAGTAGATCGCCAAAAGAAAAGGGAAATCACAAATATTAGCTTCTATCTTCAGCAGTTCAGTAAATCACCATCAGGCATGTCAAATGCCATTAATAACAATTTAAGAAACTGTGTCCTTGTAATCAACCAAAGATGATTTACCCAAACATTCCTGAACTAGTACTGTCCCTGCCATGTCATATGTGTGGACAATACTCACTAAGAGTACTCGTGTTTAACTAATTAATTATCATGGATTCAATCATAGCAAAATAAACATTCGTACAGCAAAGTTGCATAACTAATGATAATGGCTCCTCAAAGATGATTCCCCTGCCCATTTTCCAAAAACATAATGCGTTCTTTGGTTCAAAACAATTTACTTTTGTTGTGTACCAAGGTACATAACGGGGTAAAAAACACCAGGAGAATGGACGGTTGGAGACAAGCTAGGTTTGGATCATAGGTGAGCGATATGGACCTTGAGGGAGATAGATCTCAGACTGCTTGGTGGCTAGAGCTCAGGGTGCTGAGGCAGCCCAACCGGGTTCAAGTGGCAGGTGAAGCGCTCGGACTAAACGGGGTGCTATCCGCATGAAAAATCGCTGGAAAGGTCTCATCCATCTAACAACGTATAGCCAAGGGAGGGAGCCTTCCCCCGTTTGTCAACGTTTTTTAATACATTATTTCCTTTAATAGTGAATGATCAACTTAGCCAGGAAAGCAATCTCCAGCTTATCGTTTTGTACATTATATAAAGGAAAATTAATCTTAATAAATCATAAAGAGATAACCAATCCTCAAATATCGCTCCAGCTGCGACGTGCTATTTTTCCCATGTGTGCAGCGGGCCAGGCCGTAGGCTCAAGGCTCAGGTTTTCGTAATCTCTGCCCATGACTACCTCAGAGACATTATGCAACTCAACATGATGGGTATTGTCATCATCAGGGAAACATTAACTTTTGTATGGTTTTCAAAGTAGCTCGTTATTAAAGGAATGAATCACACCATTCATGGAGAATCTCTACTGTAACCATCAGTTCTGATTACACTAGAAAATAACACGAGAAAAGACATTAAGGATAACTGACGAAAATAACACTTGAACAAAGATGCATCATCGGATTTTCACCTATACTTCCAGTCTCCTTACTTCAGTTGAAGATATCTTCAAAGATAGGGAGATGTCCTGTAATGGTCTCTCTCATCACTTTGCCACCAGGATTCTCTTGCTTGCAGTTCTCTTCATTATAGCCGGTATCATGATGATCTGGAAGTTGAATATCCGGACGCAGTTCATCTTTGCAGTCCAGAATTATGTTGTGAAGCAGACAGCACACAAGAATGATACTCGGCAACTTATTTTTATCAGGCCGCCACATCACTTTGTGCAAGATCCTCCAGGAGCCTTTCAGACGTGCCAACGCTCTTGTTGCAAGCATCCTTCCATCGTTTTGACGGGCATTAAAGTTGGCCATTGGGGTAGATAGATTATCTCCCTCATACGGAGTCATAAGCCATGGGAGCAGAGGATAACACATGTCACCGACAATGAATTCCCTTATTTCTGCATCTTCCCCTGAAACTCTGACAGGGCCATTCAAGCGTTTCCCAGCCTCACAGAGCTTGTTGAACCCAGAGAATTTCAACAAGCGTGAGAATGTCAAGCTGCCCGGCCAACCAGTCACAATATCAATAAATCTCATCTCATCGTCAACAATTCCTTGCAGGAACATACTGTAGTTCTTCGCAGGGTCGCACCAGTCTTCAGATGACTCAACAGCAGGAAGCGTCATGATAACGTGTGTGGCATCAATTGCACCGCAACAATTCGGCAGACCAGACACAGCCTCCAACCTAGCTTTGATATCCTCGATTCTCTCCTGCTCCGGCCACACCAAATGGTGTCGAGCCCTCTCTTCCATCGACTCGATGAACCTCCATGTAACTTGCGAAACAGTAGACTGCCCCACGCCAAAAGCAGCGCCAACCGACACCTGTGAATCCCCAGATGCCAGCCTCCTCATGGCAATTGCTACTTGCTTCTCGACACTAAGCAGTCTACCCTCGATGTTGATAAGCCCAGATGGCGGCCTCGATATCAAATCATCCCGTACAATCGAGCAGATGTAGTCAAAGGTCCTCCTCGATGTCCTGAAGAAGTACCTGAATGCCTTCCTCCTCATCTGAAGGCACTGGCGCACTTCCACCTATCCAGCAGAATGAATGAAAACCCAATAGAGTTGTTTAGAGTTCAAATAGAAGGAAGAAAAGGTTTGTTACTATCGTCGCGAGCTTTTATGTTCTGAACTTTAGAGTTGTTGCACCAGTGCTTTTCCTGCATTTTTGTACTATATCTGACATCTACAGGTCAGTAGGAAGGCACGGATTTCTTTTTGGGTGTATTTGGGAGTAACAGAGAGGAAAGCCTTATATCTACATGATTCGTCCATCCAGCAAGAACAGCTGCCCACCGCCCCACCCCCAAATCCGGGCAGAGTAACGGTCTGGGTTTTGCGGAGATTGAAAGCGCGAGGTTTGGGAGGTGTATACCTGACTCAGCGTCCTTGTGGAGTTCCGCGTGCTTGCTGAGGAAGACGTACCACCACTCTGTGTCAGGACCGCGAAGGTCAACCGGGAGCGCCGCCACCGTGCCGCCGGACTTGGCTCTCTTGACCTTGCTGGGGTCCTTGTTCTTAACCTTCCTGGAGTCCATGATCTCCCGCTCGCCGGAGTCCCTGATCTTCCGCTTGCCCTTCTTGGGCTTCTTCACCGGGGCCATATCCCGACCCCTCTCCTGCGTCTCGCCGTCTACTCCTTCCTCCCATTCTTGCTCTTGTCCGGCGGCTCTCTCTTCGCTGCTTTCGGCACCCATGGTGCTCCTACCAACAAGACTGACGAGTGGGTCTCTCAAAAACAAAAACGCTAACAGGTGGGGCCACTTTATAGCAGTGTGGGGTCCACATCTAGACACCTTAATGCAGATGTTGCCATTCTGCATTTGTTTCCCCCCTTTTATTTTGGAATAGATATTTATTCCCTGATTTTCATCACCTTGAGATGTAGGGAAATTAATAAGAAATTGTAATTGATGGCCATTCACAAAGGAAAGTCTTTATGTCGTGGGACCCGTCATAATTTCCCAGCCTCATGTGCTCATCGGGAACACCGACGAAAGCGCTTATGGGTTCATTCGATTGAATAGTTTATTAGATTGAAAGGGTAGCATGAAATTTTCTTAAAAGTTGGCAATGAAATCCTCCTCAAGATAGTCCCATGACCTAATAGAGTTCTTCCTTTGCTTAAGGAAACAAGTTTGCACCATTCCGACTAGTGCAAGATAGAAAGGCTTGGGCATCTCCGTAGCCTACCTCCCGCGGCTTGGATGGCGGTGGAGTACACTTCCAAGAATTTATGGGCCAACTTCTCCCGTATAAGACCTCATTTTCGGTTTGTGTGGATTTTGCAGCCTTTTGTTTTCCTTGGTGAGGGAGTTGTAAGGATGCATATTTCTTCTATGATGCCAAAGATGACCGCCTTGGGTATACCCGTCCCTTCCTTCTTAAGTTGTTCTTATGGAATGATCGAGAGGCCACCTCGCGGGTGTGAGAGGATTCTTCGAGTCGTGACTGTTCCACACTCGGTCGTTCTTTCTTCTTGATGCCCGTGTGATTCTAGTTCTTATGTTGAATTTAGTTCTTATGTATGAAGAAACATGACACCTCTTGTATTTTATTCTTCATGAGTGAAGTGAAGAATTGGTGTCTCGCACATCTTGCTTGTAGAATATTTCGTAAAGATAGTCCTTGCAGCAGCAGCAGCATAACCACCACAGAGTTCCAATCCTTGCAACAACAGCACAACCACTACCAAGACAACATATAAAATCAAGTACTCCAAAAGAGACGCCTCCAAGAAGAAAAAATGCACCAGGACGTCGTCGCCTGATCATAGATCTTGGGTTTTCACCCTGGAGAGAATCCCCGCTCTCAAAGCAATGCCTTTAACAAGGTCATTGCCAGACACAACTAATTAAGGGAAGACCTTGGATTATGTTGAAAGGTATGACCTTAAACTTCACCTGTGATGTCGCCCCCCCCCCCCCCCCCTCCCCACACTTACATACCGTTGCTACGAGACCTGAAACTCCAAGCAAGATCTGCATCGCCACATAGGCTCCAATCACCATTATCAGTCCTCCAACCGGCGCCCATGAACTTATCCGCCTCTGACTTCACCATGGGACCAACCTATCCCATGATGGTAACAACTAGCAGAGCTTCATGCCGCTCTCTTCTTAACGGAGAATCCGTGTGCACGATCGAATTCCACCTGATCCAATAATCTCCAGGCATACACGCCCATGGGAGTTCGTCGGCGGAGACTGCCGGAACCCGACACTCCGGCCAGTTAAAAAAGGACATGCGCCCGGCAGGTCTTTGTCTTGGCGAGATTTGGAACCCTAGGACTACCACCTTTATTCACGCCAAGCTAGTAGCCCCCTCGCCACTCGCCAGCACCCTCTTGGATCTGCTGCTTCAAACCCCACTGGAAAAGGCTGGCGTCGAGGAAGAAGACGACAGAAACAAGGATGATCTCTCCTCGAACCAGCCAAAGAAACCACGCAACGAGGAGATGATGAGAAGTAGGCCATCACCCAAATAAAGATCTAGGGATCCAACCTCTCCCAGTCCTAGCCCCCCACCGGCAGTCAACGCTCCGCCGATGGCCGACCTCTGCCTCCACCCCGTCTAGGGGGCGCCGTCCTGGCCACTTCTAGAAGATGCGGCACCCTCACCGCCCCAGCAGCTCGGTTGCCTCCCTCCGGAAATCACCCCCACACCACCTTTCGGCGGCTAGTCCCATCGTCGCCGTAGTGAGGGCCGATGGCTCGAGGGACCGGCGAAGGGAGGGGCTTGGCGGCGCCTTGAGGGATGCCACGAAGGGTCTAGGTTAACAATTGATTTTCAGGAAACTATCTTAAGCAGAGGCGGATCCGGGGGGCGAGCGGGGGCCTGGCACCCCCTCCTATGATTTGGCCTTCCCCAAGTATATGCAACGGGGGCATGTACGTGTATACCTGTAGATGTGTTTCGGCAATTAGCGCAAGGCCTAATCCTAATGCTGCCCATACTACAGATTAGAACAGAATGCTGCAATAAAATAAGGGCCCAAACCCAAAGCATTAGCCAATGGCCAAAGGCCATGATGCACTTGCGTAATAGCCTAGGGCCTTAGAGCATCTCTAGCAGATTTTTCAATTCGCGTTTTGTCTGATTCTACGGGTCGTGGAGGTAAAGATCGTAGCAGAACCCCTAAACATGAACTGGAAATCAAATATTTCATTGATTATGCGAGAGTACATACGGACGAACTCGCTGCTCCTTGCCGATTTTGCAAAATAAAAACTAATTACACATAAGCAGCGATGAACCCACAATGAACTAGGGTTCATCGCCCCACCCTACACTTACTAGGGCCAAAATGCCCGACTTCTTCTTCTTCCCCGGGGATTCTTTTTCTCCATCTGTCGTGTCGTCTTCAGTCGGAGCTGGAGTCATCGTCAGAGAAGGAGGAGCAGCTGGACGAGGGAGCCTGCTGCACGAACTGGGATGTTATGATGGTGTCCCACTTCTGCGCCTCCGCATCCGCACGGAGGCCGCACTGCAACTGGAACTCGTTGTAGTCGTCGATGTGGCGTTGGTAATGGCGGCGTCGAGTCATCTACCTCCGCTAATGACGAAGGCTCCTCTGGATCCCGGGCTGGAGGAGGTCCTCCTCGGTCTCCACAAGGGCCCCTGCTCGTGGCCCCTACTCGTGCTCCTCGTTGTCGGAGATGTACTCCTAGAGGGACCGCAGCACCGTAGCAGGTGCATGCGGGGGGACTACCCCGTGGTGCCCGGTTGCACGCCCGCCCAACGCGGTGGATTGGCCTCTCTGTTGTTGGCTTGGCTAACGTGGATCAGGCCATGCTCGTCGATGCGAAGCACGACATACGTGGGGAGGGGAGGGGCGGGCCATTTCAGCCATCGGCGAAGGTAAAGATGTTCCATTGCGGAAATCCGATGGCGGGGGGGGGGGGGCTGGATCAAACGGCGAGGGAGCTAAATTTCTCACCGGAGCTAAGGAGGGCGGTGAGATATTGCGGCGAAGGAAGCTAGGGTTCGAGGAAGGATTAACCTGAGAACGTCTCGGGGACCCGTTCATATAGCGGCTGGCGGGGGGGATTCTCAGGCCCCCGAGTCGCGTTTTTTCAGACCGGCCCAAGTTTACGGGTTCTGCTAGGGCGTGCAAACTGAACTGAACCCCTAAAAGCGCCAGAATTTTCAGTTCAGGAGCTTTTAGGGGCTCTGCTAGAGATGCTCTTAGAACAAACATAATTGTACAATCTCATCTACATGTCATCTATGCCTAACCTCACCGGTTCCACGATTCAGCATCGTCGCTGCCATGACACGACCACAAGGACCCAAGGATCGGTATTTTTTTTTGATAAAGGGCATTTATTCTTATAAATGTTTAACCATTACACCCGGCCTCTACATAACAAGATGCACACAGCCGCAAACCTAAAAAGAAAACAAGAAAATGTAGCAACATGTAAATTACACTTATAATGACGTAACAAACTATTTCCTATGGAGGGGCAATCAGAAGATCAAGCGGCCATCCATGTGGATAAAAATATTCCTCGCAACCTTGTCCAGACGTGCACATGACTTCATAAAAATGCCTCGATACCCATCCTGCTGTAATGTGCACCACGAGCGGAGAATATCTGTGCATCGGAACAGGGCCTACAAATGAGAGAAATTCTTATCATTAAAAATCTTGTCATTCCTACAAAGTCAGAGCGACCATATAACGGCTAGTGCTTTGATGAGGACATCCCTAGTTCTTCTACACCTTTTCCTATCAAAGATGTTGTTGTTCAAGATAAGCCCAATGAAGTGAGGCTTGGTCCAATGACAAGATCAAGAACTAAATTATTAGAACAACATGTGAATTCTCTCTTGTCATAAAATGATGTTTGTGTTCATGAGAATTTTATACTACCTGAATCCATGCACTTATGTATACTCAGGTTTATTGATAACACAAGCATGAAGGGATAAGGACATCAATAGGAGCTGGAAAACAAACATGACAAGGTGGAAAACAAGTGCTACATGTTGGAAACAAGACCATATGCATGGAGGATGAAGGAGGCAGTGTTTCCCATGAGTTCCCAAGAGAGAAAGAGAAGCCAATAATTAAAGAAGATGGAGTTGGGGGGAGCAAGTACATGTCCTTGGAAGCACCGCCCATAATTGATAATTGGTGCGCATTGTGTATGGGGGCACCAAGGACATGTCCTAGGGAGTTCCATACGGTTTGCCTTTGGACCTGTGTGTCCCTTTGGCCAAATCCCCTAGTTGGTCGGTTTGTATCTTAGGTTTGAGTCCAAACTCAAGTTGATCGAGTCGAAATAGGTTTGGGTTAGGTGTGCTTGCGCAATGCCATTTTGGTCGCACCCCTACCCCTCATATAAACCCCATAGCTACGAGTTAGAGAGGTAGACTACGATAAAACATAAACCCTAGAATTCCTAGATTGGTTTGCTCATAAGATTTCATCTTGAATTGTTACTATCTTGCAAAGTTGAGTGTATTCTGCTGTTCCATTGGGAATAAGGAGAAACAAGACTACTTGTAGTTGGTGGCTACTTGTGCAAGAGTGTGGAGTTTCGAATATCCAAGGGGTTGAGTGCTGTCACAATTGGTGGCAGGTTTAGCCGGAGAGTTCATGGCAATACACTGGTTATCATCATCAAGTTATGAGATAGTTCATCGAGAATATCGGGCATCCCCTTATCATCTTGGTATCAGATTACTGGGTTTACTCGGTGAGCTGTTTCTATCCCTTTAGATTCGAGTGTTTTCATACCTATACAGAAAAAGCCTCACAAAAAGATAGTTAGATCATTGCCATAGCCTTAGATAATTCCTAGTTTTTAATTTCTAGTTGTTGTTTTGTGTTTGATATTGCGTTTATTTTTTTGTTTTTGAGTCATTAGGTTTCAGTTAGGTTTAGGTTTCTCAGTAGTTCTTCAATTCCGAGTTGAGTCTATACACAAAAATCCCAAAAAAATTAGCTACCCGAGGTGTTTTCTTCTTCCAATCCGAGTTCTTGTCCAATTACTATCACGGCACAAAATTTCCTAGTTTCCTGCCGCCGTGTCTTCTTAATCCTACTCGGTTTGGGTGTCGTTTGCTCGTGAAAACATCAAGTTGATCCAATTCTTTGTCGTCGTTTCCTAGTTGCACTCGGTCTCCAATACTACTGTGGCATAAAAAACAGCAAAACGCTGCCATGAGATCCCTAGTGCGAGTGGGACTCGATCTCTGCCGCGGCACAAAAACCTTCGTTCCCTGCTGTGAGTCGCCAACACGCGCACATCACACTGCGGGTTAGGTCCCTGCCGTGACTACACGCGCGCGCGCTACCGCGGACATAGAAACTGTGCCGTTTCGCTGCCGCCACGGCAGAGAAATCACTCGTTTTCTGCCGCGAGCATATCTTAGAGTTTTTGTTGTTTTCTTTTGTTTTTCTTTGCAAATTTTCTTTAGGAATTCAAGTCTGGACTTTGTGCACCTTAGACACAGCCTTTCTACATGAAAAAATTAGGTCTCTTACCCATAAGACTAGCTATATTTTTTCTCACAACATGCTGCTCATTATCATCTATATCTTTTGTGTCATATTGTCATCACTTGTTATTTTTTTCTCCTAGTTGATATTGTCCATTGAAAAATTACAAAAAGAAGTAGAAAAGAGAAAAGTATATAAAAAAAGATAGAAAACAGAAATATACAAAGATGCCGAGAGCATCATTTACTCAATTGTGATTGGAGCTGTTTTGTTATTGCTATATCTTGACACTATCAATTGAGAAATCTTCTGCCTGTTTATCTTGAGCTTGGCTAGATCCTTTCAAGAGCATTGCGAAATTCTATCCACATATTTGCTTTGCCGCATTTGTCTCCTTTGGTGTGTGTGTTTCGTAGGTGCAATTTTTGTATCATCACAAACAACAAATAGGATTGTTACTTGGTGATTGTTAGGTATCCATACCAAGCCCTACTAAATAACCTATTTTGCCTTTGTGAGAGCTAAAATCCCTGGGTATTCTATTATTCACATCAAGTCACACTAGTTGCTATTACTTGTTGATAAGTTATTCTATTCACTTTGGAGCGGTAAGGATCACCTCTTTGCTGGTTTTTGAGTGAGTTGTGGAGGCACCACAACCTATAGCAATTTTTATTTCACTAACCTATTAATCATGTCTTCTTCTAGTGATGTTTCTGCACAGGCTAAGAGGGCACATGGTGATGAGGCTGTGAAGTGGACAGAATTGGAGGAGATGAGAGACCAATTGACTACAACTATTGAGTCAAAAAATTCAGATTTGCATTCTTTGATTCACAAGACTGGAGTGGATCTTGATACTGTTCATAATTTGGGTTTGCAAGTTGATAAAGTTGCTAATACAACTGCTGCCACATAAGAGAAAGTTACAACCATGCAAACAGCCCTTACAAACTTGACTACACAAATTGCTGCCTTGACAACTTTGGTGAATCAAAGGCTCCCTGATCAGGAGGATAATGGTAGTGCTCTTGGTGATTTTGATAATCATGAGGGCAACTTTATTCCTCAAGGCCAAGGGGGAGGTAGATGCAATGCAGGTGGCCGTGGCTTTGTAGCAAGGAGGGTCCAAGCGCAAGAACCAAACCGAGAGGATGATGGTCTTGGTAAACCAAAATTAATGCTCACATCCTTCAATTTAGGTATTGATGATGTAGAAGAATATCTCATGTGGGAACTGAAAATTGAGAAATTATGGAGGATGCATGAATACACTAAGGAGAGGAAAATAAAACTTGCTTCTTCGGGTTTTGATGGCTATGCTTTGCTATGGTGGGATAATATTACAAGAACAAGAGCAAGAAATAGAGAACCTAAAATTGTTACATGGAGAGAGATGAAGAAATTTATGAGAGACGATTTGTGCCCAAAAATTATTTGAGAACACTATATGACAAGTTACAACACTTGAGACAAGGTACAAATTATGTGGATGCCTATTTCAGGGAGATGGAGCTGATCATGCAAAGCGCTAGAGTGAGGGAAGATACAGAACATACTATGCAAAGATTTCTCTCAGGCTTGCAATTTAAAATCAAGAGCATTGTTAGGCATGTGCAATATAATTATATGAATGAGCTATTACATCAAGCAAGGGAGGCAGAAAAGCACTTGGACGAGGAGGCTCTTATGGTTCCAAGGAGAAATTTTACTCCTGGATCTTGTTTTTCATCACCACCACCACAAATATCCCAATTTCGTGGTACCCCTACTTCTAAACCCGAGACTAGTACCTCTACTTCCAAAAAATCAGCACAACCAGCAGCAAGTGCTAGTGGATCCACTATGTCTACAACAAGAAATAGAGATACGAGTTGCCATACTTGTGGACGGAAGGGTCATTTCAAGAGGGATTGTCCTAATAAGAAGGTCATGCTTATTAATGAGGATAATGAGTATGAAAGAGGTGATGATGCTGATCCTAATGAGGAGGATACTTATGATGATGGTCCGGTTGATGCATATCCTTCTAGTTATCCTACTATTGTTTGCACACCAAGAACATTGAGTGTTCTCCCTAGTCCAGAAAGCCAGAGATGCAATTTATTCCAAACTAGAGCAGCTGTAGGCCCTCAAATGGCTCGCAAAGTGATTATTGATGGAGGAAGTTGCAAGAATTTAGCAAGCAAAGAGTTGTGTGCAAATCTCAAATTGAGATATACTCCACATCCTCATCCTTATCATATTCAGTGGCTTAGTGATAAAGGAGAGATGAAGGTGAGCCACATGGTGAGAGTTGAGTTTTAGATTGGGCCATACAAAGACACCATTGAGTGTGATGTGGTTCCTATGTCAGTTTGTCACATGTTGCTTGGGAGACCTTGGCAGTTTGATAGAAATGTGATACATAATGGGAGAGCTAATACATATTAGCTGAATTGGAATGGAAAGGACATAATTTTGAGGCCTATGACACCACAACAAACTGTAAATGAGTCTCGTTAAAAAACTGATGTAAATCTTGAGAGGGGAGTGAGAGACATGAGAGGGAACACAATAGTTCTATGAGTGAAAATAGCAAAGCCAATCTGAGTGGTAAAAATAAAAGTGACGCAGTGAGCATATTATGCATGTTAGCCACTAAACAGGACTTGAGAGAATTTTGAGAGAATCCTAGTATGCTTCCTATAGTGCTTATGCACAAGGGAGAAATATTGGTTTCTACTGACATGACCCCTATTCTTCTTGGTGTTTCTCATGTTTTACAAGAGTTTGATGATATTTTTTCAGAGGAGGTACCAGCAGGGCTGCCACCATTGCGTGGCATTGAGCATCAAATTGATTTGATTCCTGGAGCTACATTACCAAACCGAGCCCCTTACAGGACCAATCCCCAAGATACCAAAGAAATACAGAAACAAGTGCAGGAGCTTCCTGATAAAGGGTATATTCGCATTAGCTTATCTCCATGTGTTGTTCATGTTATTTTAGTTCCTAAGAAATATGGTACTTGGCACATGTTATATGAATTAAGTGGTGCTGCTGTTTTCTCTAAAATTGATTTGCTTAGTGGTTATCATCAAATTAGGATGAAAGAGGGGGGGTGAATGGAAAACAGCTTTCAAAACAAAATTTGGTTTATATGAATGGTTAGTGATGCCTTTTGGTTTAACTAATGCACCTAGTACTTTAATGAGACTTATGAACCATGTTTTGAGAGAGTTTATTGGTAGATTTGTGGTAGTTTAATTTAATGATATTCTCATATATTGCCACAATGAACATGAACATGTTTATCACATTAGAAAATTCTTGCACGTGTTAAGAGCAAATAAATTATATGGTAATCTTGCTAAGTGCACTTTTTGAAAATATAAGGTCATTTTTCTCGGATATGTTGTTTCTAAACGTGGTATTCAAATAGATGAATCTAAAATTGAAGCTATTAAAAATTGTCCTATTACTATCAATGTTAGTCAAGTGAGAAGTTTTAATGGATTGGTTGGTTTGTATAGAAGATTTGTCAAAGATTTTAGTACACTTGCTGCACCTTTGAATGAACTAACTAAAAAGGGTGTTGAATTCAAATGGGGGGTTGAACAATACATTGCTTTTGATGATATAAAGAACAAGTTGATTTCGGCTCCATTGCTCATATTGCCTAATTTTAATAAACAATTCGAAATTGAGTGTGATGCAAGTGGTATTGGTATTGGTGGAGTGCTTATGCAAGAAAACAAACATGTAGCTTATTTTTCTGAGAAATTTCATGGTGCTCAATTGAACTATTCTGTTTATGATAAAGAATTGTATGCACTTGTTAGAGTTCTTAAGGTCTGGAAACATTATTTGTGGCCAACAGAATTTATCATACATTCTAATCATGGGGCTTTGAAATTCTTAAAGAGCCAATCTAGCCTTAATAAAAGACATGCTAAGTGTGTTGAATTCATTGAATCTTTCCCATACATAATAAAGTATAAGAAAGTCCAAGATAATGTGGTTGCTGATGCTATCTCTAGGAAAAGTATGCTTTTAACTCAACTGGATGTGAAAATTCCTGGTTTGGAGAGTGTGAAAGATTTGTATGCTCAAGATAATGATTTTAAACATGCATATGCGAATTGTACTAATGTGAAATCATGGGATAAATTTCATTTGCATGATGGATATTTTTTTAGAGCTAACAAATTATGTGTTCCCGAGTCGTCCTTGCGTTTGTTATTGTTGCAGGAAACACATAGTGGTGGATTGATGGGACACTTTGGGAGGGAGAAAATATTGCTTATGTTGGCGGATCACTTCTATTGGCCACGAATGAGAAGAGATGTGGAGATGTTTGTGAGACGTTGCATCACTTGCAACAAGGCTAAGTCTAAACTAAAACCTCATGGTTTATATACTCCTGTTCCTTCACCTAATACACCTTGGGAAGACATTAGTATGGATTTTGTGTTAGGATTGCCTAGGACTAAAAGAGGACATGATTCTATATTTTTGGTAGTGCATAGATTCTCTAAAGTGTCACATTTTATTGCAAGCTACAAGAGCGACGATGCGTCGCACATTGCTAATCTATTTTTCAGGGACATAGTGAGATTTCATGGAGTACCCAAGACTATTGTTTCTGATCGTGATGTGAAGTTCATGAGCTATTTCTGGAAGACACTATGGGGGAAGCTGGGGACAAAGTTGATGTTTTCTACTACTTGTGACCCCCAAATTGATGGCCAAATGGAGGTGGTGAATCGCACATTATCTACGTTGTTGCGAGCCATGATCAAAAAGAACCTGCCGGAGTGGAGGAGTGTTTGCCACATGTTGAGTTTGCCTACAACAGGGCTATACATTCTACTACTCAGCTATGCCCGTTTGAGGTGTTGTATGGTTTCAAACCAATAACACCAGTTGATTTGCGGACACTTCCTATACAAGAGAGAGTCAATATGGAGGCTTCAAAACGTGCTGATTTTGTGAGGAAGATCTATGAGAAGACCAAGCAAGCAATTGAGAAAACAGGAAGACATGTAGCTGAGAGAGTTAACAAGAAGAGGAAGGAAGTACTATTTCGGCCAGGAGATTTGGTGTGGGTGCATTTTCGCAAGGATAGGTTTCCCACATTGCGCAAGTCCAAGTTGATTCCACGAGGTGTTGGTCCATATAAAGTACTTCAGAAGATTAATGATAATGCCTACAAGATTGATCTTCCTAGTGATGAGTTTGGTGTGAGTAATTCGTTCAATGTTGTTGATCTATCACCATACTATGGATAGGACCTTGATGTGTCGAGGTCTACACCTTTTCAGGGGGGGGGAGGATGATGAGGACATCCCTAGTTCTTCTACACCTTTTCCTATTGAAGATGTTGTTGTTCAAGATAATCCCAATGAAGTGAGGCTTGGTACAATGACAAGATCAAGAACTAAATTATTAGAATAACATGTGAATTCTCTCTTGCAGAAAATGACGTTTGTTTTCATGAGAATTTTATACTACCTAAATCCATGCACTTATGTATACGCAGGTTTGTTGATAACACAAGCAAGGAGGGAGAAGGACATCAAGAGGAACTGGAAAACAAACATGACAAGGTGGAAAACAAGTGCTACATGTTGTAAAACAAGACCATATGCATGGAGGATGAAGGAGGCATTGTTTCCCATGAGTTCCAAAGAGAGAAAGAGAAGCCAAGAATTAAAGAAGATGGAGTTGGGAGGAGCAAGCACCAGCCCATAATTGATAATTGGTGCGCATTGTGTATGGGGCACCAAGGACATGTCCTAGGGAGTCCCATACGGTTTTCCTTTGGACCTGCGTGTCCACTAGTGGGTTTGTATCTTAGATTTGAGTCCAAACTCAAGTTGATCGAGTCCAAATAGGTTTGGGTTAGGTGTGCTTGCGCAATGCCATTGTGGCCGCACCCCTACCCCTCATACAAACCCCGTAGCTGCGAGTTAGAGAGGTAGACTATGATAAAACATAAACCCTAGAATTCCTAGATTGTATTGCTCATAAGCATTCATCTTGAATTGTTACTATCTTGCAAAGCTCAGTGTATTTTGTTGTTCCATTAGGAATAAGGAGAAACAGGACCACTTGTAGTTGATGCCTACTTGTGCAATAATGTGGAGTTTCGAATATCCAAGGGGTTGAGTTCTGTCGCAATTGGTGGTAGGGTTTGACCTGAGAGTTCGTGGCAATACACTGGTTATCATCATCAAATTATCAAAGAGTTCATCTAGAAGATCGGGCATCCCCTTATCAATCTTCTACCCTAAAAATAGTTTTAAACCTTTTATCGATTCCATTTAACCAATTGCCAAAAATATTGGCAACGGAAGTGGTAGGATAAAGTTTCGAAGCCATTTGGATAGCTGACCATATAGAATGGGCAAATGCACGCTCGAAGAATAAGTGTTTAATTTTCTCATCTAGAGGACAAGAAACACACTTTGTACTCCCATGGAAATTGCGTTTGACAAGATTATCTTTAGCCAATATGACGTCCTTACAAAGGTACCATGCGAAAGTTTTCATCTTCAAAGGTACTTTCATGCGCCATATTTTGTTATTGTTATCGACCAGAACTTCTGAATGAACCATTGCCCTATACATAGAATCTACTGAGAACTTACAGTTATCGGTTAGACTCCAACGAAACTCATAGGTTCATTGTGATAGTTGTACCAAGACCAATCTATCTAGAAAAGCATTCCAAGACTGCAGTTTTGGTCCAATAACATCTCACCTGAACGTCACATTGGGTGGGTATCACTCTTATGACGAACAATATTGTATAAGATCGGATATTGTTCTTGAAGGGTGGTGTTTCCTAACCATATGTCCTCCCGAAACCTTATATTAGATCCATCCTTTATGCTAAATATCCCAAAGAGAAAAAAAAATTCTTAGTCTCCATTAGGCCAGTCCAAAAGTGAGAATCACCTAGTTTCCAAATAACCTCTGATAACGCTTTAGTGCCAATGTATTTTGGCTTAAGAAGAGTTTGCCAGACCCCATCCTCTAGCCAGTCGTTATTTCTTTTTTTTTACTATCCCCTTGCCAAAAGAGTCTTAACCTGAAGTAATCCATTTTTTAAGACTCCTTTGGGTAAACGGAAGAAAGATATCATATACAGTACCATATTAGTGAGGACTGAATTAATGAGAACCAATCTTCCGCCTAAGGATAATGATTTTCCTTTCTAACTCACTAGCCTTTTCTGCACCCGTTTTTCGGGCATTTTTTCATTCTGCATTAATCAATCTCCTATAATGTATCGGTATACCCAAATACTTAATAGAAAATTGACCTTGTTCACACCCGAATAATTCAGTAATGGAGCAATTGCTTCCCGGGCTTCGCCAAAGCAAAACAATTCACTTTTATGAAAATTAATCTTTAATCTAGATAACTGCTCGAATGCCGATAGAATTAATTTCTGATTCGTAGCTTTCTCTAGATCATGATCCATAAAGAGAATCGTATCATATGCATATTGAAGTATGGAAAGTCCCCCATCCACCAGGTGTGGAACCACCCCTTCAATGTGATCATTTTCTTTAACTCGTTCTATAACATATCCGCCACAAGATTATTTAATATAGGTGATAATGAATCACCCTACTGTAATCCCTTTTTAGTCTAGAAGTATTTGCCGACTTCATCGTTGACTTTGACAGCAACACTACCACCGGACACAAAATTATGGATCGTTGACTTTGACTTTGACAGCAACACTACCGGTTCACTTTATCATAGGTCTTTTCAAAGTCAATTTTAAAAGATTACACCATTTAGTATTATGGTATGCATCTCAAGTAAAGTCTCGTGTAAAACCACGACCCCATCTAGGTATATTCCTACCCTGCATAAAAGCAGTTCGTGCAGGTTTCACCACATGATTTTTAAACTAAGATTTAGGACGATGATTGGTCTATACTGTTGTATTCTTTCTGCTTCCAAAATCTTAGGTAACAAAACGATTTCCCCAAAATGAAGGCGAAACAGGTCTACTTGTCCAGCATGCAAGCATCCAAACAGCTCTAGTAAATCATTTTTGATGACTTCTGAGAAGTGTTGGTAGAACTCTATCGGACAAGCTGCAAATTAACAACGACTACGACCTGGCCGGCGTCCCGCGCGCCATTTCTCCCACTCTCAATTCATAGCCTGGTTGCTTGAACGTCCAAGGTATTGTTGTATATGTAAACAGTTGCTATGTGGCAGCTAGCTTGATCGAATTCTATAATTGCCACTTGCTAATTTAATTGGCTAAATACAACAGTTTACTGATTAATTTCTACTGGTAGATATGTTTTAGTAAAAAAAATTAAGCCTGTTGGTTCGTCCAACCAAGATGACAGAGATTACAAAGCAACCAAACTATACATAACGATTCTCATTCTCTCCTGGCTAATAGTCAAACTTTTGATCAAAATTTTGAGTCGTATGTCGCAATCCCAGAACAAGGTACAGTTGGAAGTACACAAACACTTGGAAAAATAGCCGCAAAGCTCAATGCTGAGGAGATTATTAATTTGATTGATATGATAGAACGTAGATTTAGATTCAAACAAGCCGAAATGTAGTTTTTTTTATTCCAAAACATAAATTGTTTCAATTTAAGATCCTAACTATACTTTCTAAGACATACATATCTTCGTGATGATGTATGGGTTTTATGATCAATGTCTTCCCCCCCCCCCCCCCCCCACCCACCCCACCCCACCCGCACCACCACCACAATGGTTAAATCCTGGATCCACTCCTAATCTTAAGCTCACTGTCTTACACGAGGCCAATCTGTGGCGTGAAGCTGGAAGATCTTGCTCCGCAAACATGCTCCAAAGACCCAGGGAGCCCGACTAGGTTTTTTTTTTGGGGGTTGCTTTTAGTTGCCTGTGTTTGTCTCAAACACAGTCTTGTCCTCTTTGTTTTTCGTTTTACTACATTACTATCCTTCTACTAGCAATGAAATAGCAGCCAGTCTGCATTTTCATCAAAAACAAAGTGCCTGCAGCGACGATTGTGACGTAGAATTCTGACCAAAGGGATCAATTTTGTCGGACATTCCAGTGGACAGTGGCATCTCAGTACAACCCTTAACTGAAGAAATAAGATCATATGAAAAAAGGACATTTCTCATCATAGGATGAGTAGCTAAGCCTACCATTACTAAAGTTTTTCTTTCTACTGCAGCAAAATAGGGGCAAAATCTGGCTAGCTTCGATCGCAATGAACATTGATCATACATCTTTGGACCAAAACAAATCACTGGAATAATGATCTCTCGCACACATGCAGGTATTCTGCCAAAATCAGGCTGAAAATCTTCGGGGTTTCAGTTTTCCAGTGACGCATCCGGTGAATCGACAACGCGCACCTCCAGGTAGCTGGATTGGCTGCTACAGAATGAGTTTTCGTCTCCGAAACATAAAACATGGACGAATGAGCAAAAGCTTGTTGCAGTCCGTGAGCAGTAAGATCAGATGTCAAACTGAAGTGTTCCTAGCAAGTAACACAGGAACACGCAAATGAACTGAATGTTCTCATTTTTTGAGTACTCGGCAGGCGCTCTGTCTTTCAATTAGAAGAAAGAGAGGTGTTTCCATGTACTGAATGTAAAACGTAATTCTAGGTCAAATATGTAACTTGTGTTGATCAGTTGTGGGTGAAATTTGCTACTACTCCGAGACAGGCTTATACCGAGACATGGGATCTTGTTTAGACAAGAATTGAAACTAGCCCAACGCATCCAGGTCGAGGAGCTCAATAATTAGCACATAGCTGTGGTAGCACCATGTCAATATCAATGGTGCATCTCATTCTTCACCAGTAAGCCTGAATTCGAGGAGATGGGAAGCGTCGCCGTCACAAAAAAAATTCAGGCCGGTAACAAATGACTGACAAAGATCGGGGAACCGGGATCTAGAACGTGTCTACCATTCTCGTGTAAATGACCACACAAAAAAGGTCAGCATTTCACCGATTTTTGGCAACCTGAAATCAACTGATGTCACTCAAAGGCTCACAATGAATTGACAGCAATGCCGCATCAAATACTTTACAGGCTATAGTTGCTAGTTGCTACAAGCTGTGGCCAGACTATCCAGAGAGTCCATGTTGCTTTCAGTTTCAGGCAAATGAAAAAGAAATCCTATCTTGGAGTGGCTGACGGTAGAACGTAAACAATGCGATTGCAGCCAAAGACGTCGCTTTGCGCTAAGTAGGTTCACAATAAAGTATGACCATGATCTTATCTCCAAAGTGTTCCCGTTATCTATCTCTGAACAATGCTTAACTAGAACTAGTAGTTGGGCCACCAAAACCACCAGTGCGAAACTGCGATTTTACTATGCGACTGACGAAATGATGAGCAAAATTCATCAGACTGATCATCTGAGCAATGATGATCCACACTAGAATTCAGAGTATTTTTCTTTACCTATGCTGCAAGATGAGAGCACCGTTGCCTTGCACCAGTCTCTTTCTTGCACCCATAGCAGGCATGGCTCAGCTGACAGCAACCATCGCCGGCGCAGCTCTCGACGACGCGGTCATCGAATATGTGGGTCATCTTGGGTTTGGGCCCCCGGGCGATGACGCAGGTGTAGTCCTCCTCCGCCAGCTCCTCCACCTCGCTCCGCGCCGCCCTCGTCGCCGACGACGACAGCGGTGACCGCAGCACCGGGGAGAGCAGCGCCAGCTGGGTATCCCTATTCTTGACGCCGAACTCGATAGGTGAGCTCGGCAGGTCGCAACCGAGCCCCTTCTTGGGAGGCAGCTGGACCCTCAGGCGCATCCCCAGCAGCACCCTGCCGTTCCCGCGGTGCTCCAGTTCTGCCTCGCCAGCCACGAGCACGGCGGCGAGACCGGCGCCGCGAGAATGGACATTTGGGGGCTTTCTTGGGCTGGAGCGGGGCTGGTTCTTGGGCTCCTCGAGCATGGAGGTCGGGCTCGTGAGGGCGCCCATGGAGAAGAGGCTTGGGAGTGACCTTGGGGAGAGCAGCAGAGGGGAGGAAAGCCTGCCGCCATTGCTGTGCCTGGTGAGCTCACACCCTATCAGGCCTGGAGCGGCTGGACTGTTCCCAACTAGTGCTGCTGCTCCTCCTCCTCCTCCTACCTTCCCTGACGTCTTCTTCGACATCGCAGCTGATTAAACATGCCAGCAAATCCAATGAAATTTCAGTATGACTGACATAATCTATTGCAAATTCATATGATCGGAAGTGCAGGTTACAATAAATGGACTCACCAAAGGGAGCAACTGCTGCTCCTGCTCTCTCGTTGGTCAAACAATAGCCAAGAACACACAACTAGATAGGCGCATCAAAAGAGGCAAACATGACCGATGGGACAAGAAACCGAATAGGCAAATAAATCATAATCCTTCTTGCCCATCAGAACGAGTACTTGGAACAAAACCAAGTTTGTTCGAGATGAAAGGTGGCACTAGATCAAAAAAAATTGATGATACTGCGTAACCAAAAGAGCAAGAACGAGGTTGCGTGATTTAGCCAATCGATGAAAGATATCGCAGATGCTGCTGTCTGTTCGTCTCTCTCTATTCAGAAGTGACTCTGCTATGAAGTGATGGTACGCAGCGCAGGGCAGAAGACTATAGGGACACCGCTCCCCGAGGAGGGTCAGAACCCGGAGGGCCTGTGCAGGCGGTATCGGACCCGAATAGTGACTCCCATAGTATGCCTAGTGGGACGGAGGACCCGACTGGTTGCCCAGTCGGGGCGACCACGCGGGCGACCTCCCAAGGTTCTTAAGGCTTCGTCTCGGCACTCGACTGTTGGTAGGGCTCAATCTATCCCCCGTAAAGGGACAACCCCGAAAATGTTTCCTAATGAATGACCCTATCCGTACTTTCATTTGGAACATGAGGGGGTTTGGGTAGGAGGGGTCCTCGAAGCAGCTTAGTGAATAGATGAGAAGAGAGGACGTGGATATTGTGGGGATCCAAGAAACGATTAGACAAGACTTCTCCATCCATGAGCTCCAGCGTCTTAGCCCCTTCAAGTTTGCCTGGCAATGGCTGCCGGCTTCAGGGCACTCAGGCGGCATTCTCCTTGGTGCCAAGGAGGATACATTTGAGGTAGATGATATGGACCGCGGGGAATTTTTCGTAAGTATGCTACTTACCCATAGATTATGTTATTTTGGTGTGATCCAAAATCGTATTCGTATATACTGATAAAGGCCGAACTTCTGACGAGTGGAGCCGTAGGCACAACGAAGTCTGAAGTTGGCCCCACACTCGCCCCGCACAAACGTGGACTGCGAGGCCCCCCGCGGTACGGTACGAGTTGATACCGAGTTGGAGTTGGATTCACAGTTACCGACCTAGTTAGGTCAGGACCGCCTTTATATACCTCTTGTAAGCCGCCGCACGGGATAAGCCACACATTGTAAATCCCGACACGATTGTAACCTCACCCGAATATAGTGAAGTATTGCTGGCTGGCCCCCGTGGTTTTTTCTCTTCCTTGTTGGAAGGGTTTTCCACGTTAAAATCTCGTGTCCCCGTTGGTTCGATCTTGTTTAACTTCATCGTTGTTTTGCTATTGCGTGTAACAAGTGGTATCAGAGCCCTGTTTCCTATTAGGGATTCGCGATGGCATCGATGAAGTTTGATCTACCGTTGGTGGACTACAAGACGAGGTTTTCTCTGTGGCAGGTAAATATGCGTGCGATTCTATTGCAAGCATCGGATCTTGATGAGGCGCTAGATGAGTTCGGAAATAAGGAAGCCAAGGATTGGACTGCCGAGGAGAAACGCAAAGATCGTAAGGCTTTGTCGTTGATTCAATTTCATATATCCAATGATATCTTGCAAGAGGTGCTGCTGGAGAAATCCGCAGCTGCGTTGTGGCTCAAGCTGGAATCGATCTGCATGTCAAAGGATCTAACCAGCAAGATGCATGTTAAGATGAAGTTGTTCTCGCTCAAGATGCAAGATGGTGGTTCTGTCATGAGCCACTTGTCAATCTTTAAGGAGATCGTGTCCGACCTAGAGTCGATGGAGGTAAAATATGATGATGAAGATTTAGCTCTTCTGCTGTTATGTTCGCTGCCTAGCTCTTTTACAAACCTGCGTGATACCATACTGTTAAGCCGCGATGAACTAACTCTCGCGGAAGTGTGTGAGGCCCTGCAGACCAGGGAAAAGATGAAAGTTATGGTGCAGTCTAACACATCGTCCTCCAAAGGCGATGCATTGCAGGTACGAGGTAGACCTGAGCAGCGAGATAACAACTACAACAACAACAACAACAACAGAGATAAGAGCAGGGACCGTTCAAAGTCCAAAGGACGAGACAAGTTCTGCAGGTACTGTAAGAAAACCAATCACACCATTGATGATTGCTGGAAGGTACAGAACAAGGAGAAAAGGAACGGCACATACCAACTGAAAAATAAATCTGACGGTAATGGTAATGGTACTGGTAAGGCTGTTGTTGTTGCTGCTGATAATAGTTCGGATGGTGAATGCTTAGATGTTTTTGCTGCATGTGTTACCCGTGATGATGAGTGGATTCTTGACACTGCTTGTTCGTTTCATATTTGTTGTAACAAAGATTGGTTCAGTTCTTATGAAGCTGTGCAGACTGGAGATTTTGTGCGTGTGAGGAACGACAACAAATGTCACATTGTTAGCGTTGGATCTGTTCAGATCAAGACCCATGGAGGGATGACACGTACATTGACGGGAGTGAAACACATACCATCTATGGCGAGAAATTTGATCTCGTTGAGTACCCTTGATTGTGACGGGTACAAATATGCCGGAGGGGATAAACGCCTGAAGGTATCGAAAGGTTCTCTCATTGTTATGATTGGTGATATGAATTCTGCCAAGTTATATATCCTTAGAGGTAGCATTTTGTCTGTTACTGCTGCTGTTATTACTAATGATGATCCAAGTACAACTAACCTCTGGCATAAGCGACTTGGACACATGAGTGAACACGGTATCGCAGAATTGGTGAAGAAAGAACTTCTGAAGAACTGCAATATGAGTAAGTTGCCGTTCTGTGAACACCGCGTGTTTGGTAAGCATAAGAGAGTTAAGTTCAATGCTTCCGTTCATACCACTAAAGGTACATTGGATTATGTACATGCTGATTTATGGGGGCCTTCACGTAAGCCCTCTTTTGGTGGTGCTCGTTATATGCTTACTATCATTGATGATTACTCTAGAAGAGTTTGGCCTTATTTTCTGAAAACTAAGGATGATACTTTTGCTGCTTTTAAAGGGTGGAAAGTTATGATTGAAAAACAAACTGAGAGAAAGGTGAAGGTGCTTACAATGGTGGCGAATTTTGTTCGCATGCTTTTGATGATTATTGTGTGCAGGAAGGCATTGTCAGGCATCACACCATCCCATACACACCTCAGCAGAATGGTGTAGCCGAGCGGATGAATAGGACGATCATCTCCAAAGCTCGTTGCATGTTGTCCAACGCTCACATGAATAAGCGTTTTTGGGCTGAGGCTGCCAATACTGCATGCTACTTGATCAACAGGTCACCATCCATTCCTCTTGACAAGAAAACTCCTATTGAGGTATGGTCTGGTGAGTCAGCTGATTATTCACAACTGAAAGTTTTTGGTTGCACTGCCTATGCTCATGTTGATAATGGAAAATTAGAGCCTAGAGCTATTAAGTGCTTATTTCTTGGTTATGGTTCTGGAGTAAAAGGATATAAGTTGTGGAACCCGGAAACCAAAAAGACTTTCTTTAGCAGGAGTGTTGTGTTTGATGAACCTGTTATGTATGAGGACAGTTTGTCAACTGATGTTATGCCAGATTCTTCTGATGAGGACGAACCACGAGTTCGTTTGCAGGTGGAGCTAGACCATCTGGATGAGGAGGAAACTGAAATTGATGGGGAGGATATTGTGCCACCCTCACCTCCTATTGTGCAGCAAGAAAATTTGTCTATTGCAGAGCGCAGAGAGAAGAGGAATAAAGGACCTCGTACTCGTTTAATTGAGGAATGTGATGTTGTTTATTTTGCTCTAAGTTGTGCAGAACAGGTGGAGAATGATGCTGAACCTGCTACATGCAATGAAGCTATTGCTTCGGTTGATCGTGACAAGTGGATTGGTGCAATGCACGAGGAGATGCAATCACTTGAGAAGAATGACACATGGGATATTGTGCGCTTGCCTAAACAAAAGAAGGTCGTTCGCTGTAAGTGGATCTTCAAGAGAAAGGAGGGCTTATCTCCTAGTGAGCCTCCAAGGTTTAAGGCAAGGTTAGTAGCAAAAGGTTTCAGCCAGATTCCAGGAGTGGATTATAATGATGTGTTCTCTCCTGTTGTCAAGCATACTTCTATTCGTACTTTCTTTATTATTGTTGCTATGCATGATCTTGAGCTTGAGCAGTTAGATGTGAAGAATGCGTTTTTGCATGGAGAACTTGAGGAAGAAATATACATGGACCAACCTGATGGGTTTATAGTGCCAGGTAAAGAGGATTTCGTGTGCAAAAAGATGTCTCTTTACGGTTTGAAATAGTCTCCTCGACAATGGTATAAAAGGTTTGATTCTTTTATGATGTCACATGGCTTTAAGAGGTCTGAATATGATAGTTGTGTGTACATTAAATTTGTTGATGAATCGCCTATATACTTGCTCCTATATGTTGATGATATGTTAATTGCTTCCAAGAGTATGAAATAAATCACTACATTGAAGAAACAGTTGAGTAGTGAGTTTGAGATGAAGGATCTTGGTCCTGCTAAGAAAATTCTAGGTATGAAAATTTCAAGAGACGGAAAATCTAGATTGCTATTTCTTAGTCAGGAGAATTACATTAAGAAAGTCCTTCATCGTTTTAATATGCATGATGCAAAGTCTGTTAGTACTCCTATTGCTTCACACTTCAAGTTGTCAGCATTGCAATGTCCTACTACTGACAAAGATATTGAGTACATGTCACGAGTTCCTTATGCTAGTGTTGTTGGTTCCTTAATGTATGCCATGGTGTGTTCTCGGCCTGATTTATCTTATGCTATGAGTTTGGTCAGTCGATACATGGCTAATCCTGGTAAAGAACATTGGAAAGTTGTTCAGTGGATTTTCAGGTACCTTCGCAGCACATCCAAAGGTTGCTTGAAGTTTGGCAAGACTGGTGAGGGACTCGCAGGCTATGTGGATTCATATTTTGCTGCCGACTTGGATAAGAGGAGATCCCTCACAGGTTATGTGTTTACAATTAGTGGATGTGCCATTAGCTAGAAGGCTACCTTGCAGGGTGTTGTTGCACAATCTACTATTGAGGCTGAGTATATGGCTATTGCTGAAGCATGCAAAGAGTCAGTTTGGTTGAAAGGTCTGTTTGCTGAGCTTTGTGGAGATGATACTTGCATTAACCTATTTTGTGACAGTCAGAGTGCAATTTACCTTACTAAGGATCAGATGTTCCATGAGAGAACAAAGCACATTGATGTCAAGTACCATTATGTGCGTGATGTTGTAGCACAAGGTAAGCTGAAGGTATGCAAGATTAGTACTCATGATAATCCTGTTGATATGATGACAAAGCCAGTTCCTATTGCTAAGTTTGAGCTTTGCTCAAGCTTAGTTGGTATCACTGCTTAGCCCAAGAGGCTATTTGGCGCCGAAGGTGTTTTCTTTGTGTGTTTCAGGTGAAGGTTCTCATTTATGCTACAAGAGAGAATTTGTCTCAAGGTGGACTGTTATTTTGGTGTGATCCAAAATCGTATTCGTATATACTGATAAAGGCCAAACTTCTGACGAGTGGAGCCGTAGGCGCAACGACCTAGTTAGGTCAGGACCGCCTTTATATACCTCTTGTAAGCCTCCGCACGGGATAAGCCACACATTGTAAATCCCGGCGCAATTGTAACCTCACCCGAATATAGTGAAGTATCGCTGGCTGGCGCCCGTGGTTTTTTCTCTTCCTTGTTGGAAGGGTTTTCCACGTTAAAATCTCGTGTCCCCGTTGGTTCGATCTTGTTTAACTTCATTGTTGTTTTGCTATTGCGTGTAACAGATTACCATTTATGGCCCCGCGGATCACAGCAGGGATCCGACATTCCTTGCCGAGCTACGAGACAAGGTGGCCAGGTGCGCCACCCCACTTGTTATTGCTGGGGACTTTAATCTCATTAGATCCCCGGATGACAAAAGTTCGCCAAATGTGGACCAGCGACGGATTGACCTGCTCAATGATTGCATCGCCGATCTCGCCCTTAAGGAAATTAGGCGTGTAGGAGCTAGATATACTTGGACCAACAACCGTGCGGATCCGATCCGGAGCGTGCTGGATCGGGTCCTAGTATCGGTGGACTGGGAGGTTGCCTTTCCACTTTGCTCCCTGCGCGCTAACTAGGGTTGGGTCGGATCATACCCCGCTTCTTCTCTCGTCTGGAGGGGTTGTACCCCCGAGGCTGAACCACTTCCACTTTGAGAACTTTTGGTTGGAGAAACCAGGATTTGTGGGAGCGGTCCAAGCTAAGTGGGCGGACGCTGCAGCCCACCTGCCGCGCAGGTTTAATGCCGTGGATGTGTGGCACCACTGCGCGTAGATGTCTCGCAAATTCATGCGAGGCTGGGGGCAAATCTTGGGGCGGAAGTTAAGAAGAGGAAGGTGTCCCTTCTGGAGGAGATCCAGTCCCTTGACCGTTTGTCGGATTCAGTGGGGCTTAACGCTGATGAGTGGATGCAGCGTTTTGCCTGGCGGACTCCCTCATGGAAATCTACAAGGGGGAGGAAATCTTCTGGCGACAACGGAGTCGCCAGAACTGGATCCTTAGAGGGGAGGCGAATACGGCATACTTCCATGCCATCGCTAATGGACGTCGTAGGAAATGCTCTATCCCGTGCCTATGGGAGGGAAATCGACTCTTAGAGGAGCCTAGAGAGATCGTCTCCCATATTTACTCCTTCTACAAGGAGCTATTTACCGCGGGACCCCGCACGGGGATTTCGCTGGCAGCTGACCTATGGCCAGAGAGGGCTCGGGTTTCAGAAGCTGAAAACGCGGAACTGACTAGCCCTTTCCTTGAGGAGGAAGTGGCTCGCGCGGTTAGGGAGATGAAGGCCAATTCGGCCCCTGGGCCGGATGGCCTTCCTGTTACCTTCTTCCAGAAATTCTGGGAGAATATCAAGTCGGTTACCATGCCAATGTTCCAGGAATTTTACATTGGAACTTTGGTCTTGACACGACTTAATTTTGGCGTGATTACCCTGATCCCCAAGGTAGTTGGGGCCTCGGATATCCGTCAATTTCGACCGATTACGGTCCTCAACGTCATTCACCGGATCTTCGCCAAAGTATGTGCCTCCAGACTTGCTCCTATTTTGGAGCGTCTCATACATCCGTACCAATTCGCCTTTTTGAAAGGCCGGTATATCCATGATGGTATCCTGGCGCTTCATGAAATAATTCATGAAGTGAAGACACGCCGTCATAAGGGCGTGTTTCTGAAGCTGGATTTCCAGAAGGCGTATGATCGCTTGGATTGGGACTTTCTCTGTTTAGTATTGAAACGGAGAGGGGTATATGACTGGATGATCTGCTGGATCATGCAACTGGTCATGAGCGGAAATACCGCTATTAACATTAATGGGGAGGTGGGCCCGTACTTCCGACCCACGTGTGGGGTTAGGCAAGGGGATCCGATCTCCCCTTTACTGTTTAATATTGCAGTTGATACTCTCGCAGAGGTCTTGGAGCGAGCTAAGACCTCTGGCCACATCTCTAGTGTGGTTGGACATTTGATCTCGGGGGGTGGGGTCACCCACCTTTAATATGCGGATGACACCATGATCATGGTCGAGGGCTCCGACTTTGATATTTATCGACTTGAAGTTCCTCCTCCTGTGCTTTGAGGCCATGTCTGGCCTTAAGATCAACTTCGATAAGAGTGAAGTCATGATCATTGGATACACTATGGATGAACAACAACGGATTACCGACAACCTCAACTGTCGTCTGGCGCAATTCCCAGTCACCTATCTGGGAATGCCGATTAGGGATTCTAGGATCCTCATTAAGGATCTTGACCCTCTAGTCGAACAGGTCAAAACTAGAGCCGAACCTTGGCAAGGGAGGTTCACCTCCAAGGGGAGCAAAACTATCCTTATCGATTCTTGTCTGTCCAGTCTCCCCATGTATATGATGGGGCTTTACTTACTACCGGAGGGCGTCCATGCCAAGTTTGATAAAGAACTTTCCCGCTTCTTTTGGAAAGATGCTACGGGCCACAAGAATTACCACATGGTGAAGTGGGCGGACATCTGCACCCCCAAGGAACTTGGGGGCATATGGATCTTAGCCTCCCGTCACATGAATAAAGCCCTGCTACTTAAATGGGCTTGGCGGATCATGCGAGGTGAGGGGGCCTATGGCTCCAATTGATAAAGGAGAAATACCTAAGAGATTGCCCCCTTTTAGCATGTGAGCGGAAGGAGGGTTCACAGTTCTGGCGAGCCCTCCAATCCATCAAACATGAGATCCGGTTAGGGGCGTCTTTCTCCGTAGGCGACGGACGAGGGACCCTATTCTGGCTGGATCGATGGCTCGGCGATCGCCCCCTACGTCTTGAATTCCCAGAGCTGTTGGCCATCTGTTCAGATCCGGGGATCTTGGTGGCGGGGGCGTTCATACAAGGCCAGTGGAATATTGGCTTTCGTTGAACATTCGGCCCAGTGGAGGCCGATAGATGGGCGGAATTGCGTGCGGCTCTTCCGCATTCCTTAGAGCCCCCCCAGATACAGTATCTTGAAAGCTTTCACCCTCCAAGATCTTCACGGTGGGTTCTGCGTACCGGGCCCTATTTAGAGGGCCGACGCTCTCGTGGACTTCCCACCTTTGGAAGGCGTCAATCCCCCCTGAAGATTAGGATCTTTACGTGGCAACTACTTGTGATGACCCAACACACCACTGCATGTGTAGTGCGCAAGTCGGTGACATAATACTCACAGAAGGACTTATAAGTGAATATTACATCTCTCAGAGTGGTACAACAGAAACACAGCGGGTCCAAGCAAAGCTATAGGATACAAAAATTCATTACAAAATCTTTAGAATCTCCTTGATGAATTAAGACGATCTCCTGCAAATGAAACATCTGAAGAAGCAATCCGAAGATCCAAGCTAGAGAATTACTCTAGCTCAGAACTAATCCACTACGGCTGATGTCGGCCCTAATCTATGGCTTCTACGAAACTAAATACATGAATGTACTCCACCTACACCCTGATAGCTTCTCCTCCACCAGCGTTGTCGATGACGATGCTTTACCGACTAAGTAGTAGATCACTCCACCTAGCTTCATGAGGTAGTCATGGCTTCATGACGACGACTTCCATATTCTTCCACTCTAAGCAGGGGGTCAAACGGGAACGAATGAGTAACGAGCGTTACTCAGCAAGCTCATGATATATAGTGGGTAGTTTGATGCACTAATTACAGCTTTAGACTCAAAAGAGTCATAAGCTAATGCAAGGTTTTTGTAAAACTTTCTTCAAGAGGTTGCTTTTAGTTCTGAAAACTACGCCCGCCAGACCATCACAGGAGCTAGAACTTCATGGAGTTGCCTTTCCTGTAGCGTTCGCAGTTCCTTCCCGGAACAGGGGGTAACATGCCACATCCTTTTACACTCTGCAGAGGTGCGTTACTTTACCCATGGACGACCAAGACCATGTTGCACAACCAGGCGATCGTTCCTGTCCATGCCCACTTAGGTGTGGGGCCCGGTTGTTGGTCCAAGCCAAACCGTGTGTCGAGACATCGTAGTAGTTTTCATAGACGGGGGTGCCATGAGACTACGGTAGAGACGTGGGGTAACGTGATCGCGTGGTGGACAGTGAACACAGGATTTACCCAGGTTCGGTACGTCGCGACTGTACGACGTGCCTACTCCTGCACTTCTCACTAATCAGGACTAAAGCCTGGATATAGAATTACAATGTGAGGTTTTAGATCTAGCTATTCGCAGAGGATCAACTTCCCGGCGAGTTAGCCTATAGTCTCTTCTCTGTTATTCGTTATCAAACTTATATCCCGTCCGGCTTTATATAATAGCCGGATTAGGGCTTACAGAATAGGAAACCTAGAAGACTACGGTAACTATAACTTGGAAAGTAAGGAATCCGTCTTCTCCTCCAAGCCAGATCAAGTGGGTCGTGATCCGGGTCCTTCTAGAATCCGGCTTCTGTGCGTCGAGTTACTGGGCCGCCCAATGGACCACAGCCCACTACCGCTTGGGCCACCCTGGTAATCCGGCACTTTGACTAGCATCTGATATACCCCTATTTGGTATATATCCGACAGTAGCCCCCAAGAAGGATTAAAACTCTGATTCGCCGCCTTTCGCCAAATGTGCTTTGTCGGAGAAATTTCGATCAGCAGTCTTGATTCTTCTTATTCTTCTTTGAAAAGAGATGGTAACGTGAAACTCGGAATCCTGAAAATCCGTCTTTTCTCTCACGATCCTTCACGGAGAAGGAACTTCCTACGTCAGCGCTTTAATCATGCTGACGTAAGGGTCGTTTGGGTTTCACGCAGGAAACCCAGTAACGTATCTCTGACAGATTCTCACGGGAAACGAGGAGATAGCCATCATTACCCTGTCGTTTCATTTCCCGGATTTTCCGGCGAGTGACACGCGTTGATCATCCAACGGTCAAAATAGCCGTTGGCACGTATCTTGACGGATTTTTGGCTATAAGTAGCCGTCTTCGTCTTCGCTGAAATCCTTCCGCACCCTCACTCTCCATGCCATTGCTGCGCACGAGCCCTTGAGCGAAGAACCGTTCCCGAGCGCATATCGCACTCAGAGCACCACCGGAGTCGAAACGCGCCGCCACCTAATGGCATCCTCGCCGTCTTCCCCCACTCGCTCCGCCGCGCACACCATCGACGAAATCATCAGTGACTTAGATCCACAGCTAGGATCTCCGACGCGCACCGGCGGCGAGCCGGAAAAGACCGCGGCTTCTGCGGCGGGCGGAGGTGATCCTTCCGGCGCCGCGAATCTCGCGGGCATGAGCTCCGCGCCTTCTCCGCCGTTCGCTCCCGAGACGGCGGAGGAGAAGATCACGCTTCTCAGCAACGAGCTCGCCGCTGCTGGAGCTAACGAAGAAACGGAATTTGTCGGCAACTGGAGTCCGAGCAATATTCCTCTTCCCCTCCTTCCACGAATGGCAAGGGAAGGATTAATAGTTAAAGGCAAATGGCGAACTCGGAAGGTGAATTCGAGCCCAAACCAAAAGACGGGGAACGCGTCCTCCTTACCTCTCACATCGCGAGAGGTATGGGTTTACCTCCTTCCGCCTTTTTCTTAGACGTCCTTAACTATTATGGCGTCCAGCCACATAATCTTACTCCAAACTTCATCCTCTATCTAGCTAGTTTCCAGGCCCTTTTTGAAGGGTATCTCGGGATAACTCCTAGTCTAGATTTTTGGCAATATTGCTTTGAGGTAAAACATAACATCACAGAAGGTATTTCTCCTATCTGCGGAACTATATCTTTCAACCTTCGGAAGTTCAGAGAAGATTGGTACCCAAAGATAAAAATGCCGGAACCTTCCCAATCTTGGCTAGGTTCTTTGTTTTACCATCAGGACATCCCATTCCCTGGTAAGGAAACCGGGGTTCCTCCATTTGTTAATTCCGCCGCCATCCCTCGAGAGAGTTGGGCAGTCGCAGCAGTACAAACATTGCCGGAAAACCTGATGAAGATAAAACGACGTATCGCCAAGCTTACTTCCTCTCAGCCTTCTTTAACTGGGAAGGATACCGTTTTATGTTGGTTTGGACGCCTTATTCAACCTCTTTCCTTTCGTTCCCGGCTCCTTTGTGAATACAAAGGGCCAGAAGATAGCCTGAGGGGGACAGATAAGGCTTATACCAAGAATGATTTTATAAAGCGGCTTAACCAACTGGTCGCTACCAGCGATCAAATTGAAGAAAGTCTGGCGATTTATCACGTGGAAAATCTGGCCCCTAAGGTATTTATACTTCCTTACTTTCGGGTTTTCTTCAGATTAACTTCTTTCTCCGACTTTCATCATAACGTTAATTCTTTCCTAGTTCGACAAACTTCAAGGAGCTGATCTTGCTTCCGACATCGAGCTTAGCGAATTACATTCTAGCTTTCATAATGATCGGAAACGCAAAAGGCAAGTGACTTTCGGGAAAACGGTAACTGTTGACGGAATTCCCATCGCCACCTCCAGGTATTTTACTGGAGCTTCCCTAGTTATCATTTTCCTTTGGTTCTTCAAGATTTTTATTTCTCGGATATTCTCCTTTCAGCCTTGCCCCAACTCCTCTGAAGACAAAGAAGTTGAAGAAACATAAAGCTGTTATCAAAGAAGAATCTTCTTCTGCAACCACGGGCGTGAGGGGGAGAACGGAAACACAGACGGGTGGAAATCTCCGGTCATCTGTTGGAAACGAACCCATCTCCAATTTGGACAGCAATATCCGGATAAAGGAAGAACCATTCGACGACCTTGGATATATTCGTCCAGAGGCTAAGAAATTATTCGCCCCTGCCCCTCTGATTCGCCCTTGGCCACAAGGCGGATTAATTGTTCGCAATGATTTCGTATTTTCACCTCGTCAGGTCATACAAGATGGCCTTCATCACGTTGGGATTCTTTTCTCGGACTATGCAAAAGAATTCAACGAGACTTTGGCAAACTTGCGAGAAATGAGCCAGGTGATACTTCCAGCCCCCAAGCATTAAGTTGAAAGCTTGGCTTCTTCTTAATGCTTCTTATAATGCTTGTTCATACTTAAACATTTGGCTTTCATTTCCGTGTTGCAGCATTCTGCTGATGCCATAAACTTAGAAGTTTTTAATAAACTTAACATCAAGAATGAAGAGGTGAAAACCCTTCAGTCTATTATTAAGTCTAAGGATAATGAGCTGGCATCATCTCAGCTACAGTTATCGGAAACAACAGGTATGATTTTACTTTGTTTTATCCGGATTATCAATAAGCATTTTCCCGAGATATTTTTAAACTCAGAATTTTTTACTTGATTTTCAGCTGCTTTGGCTAAGGCCAAGGAAGTAGCCGAAGATGCCAGCAATGCCGAACGTCTTCGCAATGAGAATTTGGACCTTCATAAGGAGCTTATGAAGGTTCGAGAAGAACTGGAAGCCAGTAATCTGGCCCTTGGAATTGCTCAATCCAAGGCTTCCGAATAGGCGGAGAAAGATAAATACACTATCCAGGATTTGGAAAGTATCTTAATCCTTCGCCTAAAGGAATGTTCCGAAATTGACAAGGTTCTCGGTGAGTGTTATTTCATTTACCGATTCATCCATGTCTTTCTTTCTTTCTCTGTTTTGTCACCTAACCTTTTTGGAGGCTTGTTTCGACAAACAGGAAATTATCCAGGTCTTTCTCGCATTGACAAAATCCGAGCCTTTGGTAAGGTATGGAATGCGATCAGAAATGCTGGAATGCAACTGATCAGCAAGTTCTTCCCTGCGAGTACCATAGAATTCTCGGAGATTTATAAACTTCCGGGTGTTATCCTGGAGGTGGCGGAATCCAGGGAGTCCTCCTTACGCTCCGCTGCACGGGGTGGTGCACGCATGGCCCTAGGCCTTATGCGTATGCATTACCCTGGTGCCAAATCTTGGCGTGTGGCATCCGGTATTCCTCAAGGATACACAGAGAACCAACGAGCCAGCATCTTTGATGAAATCAAAGGCCATGCTACCAAGATTGCCTCTATGGTAAACATCTCTATCACCTATCCGGAAGAGAATGTCCCTGAAGCCCCCGAGAATGACAGCAGCGACGAAGACTCGGATGCTTGAAGGGCTGTCCTGATCCTGGATGGCGGAACTTAGACAATAGGAGCATTACTGCACTTTTACAATGTAATTCATATTGTAATGCTTCTATTCCTTTTATATAAACAAGAACTCCGCCTTTTGCAGTTTTAATAATGAAATTCTTTGCAAGGTTTTCGGGTTTTAATATTCCTTTGCCTTCTAAGTTCTCTGGCTTATATGTTTTAACTGTCCTTAGTGTTTGAAATGGCTCAATAGTATTATGAATCGTCATGTCGAGTAACTGGGTAGAACCGATCAGCTTGAACTCGAAAGCATGGATCATACTAAAAGCATTTTTACTAACTAGCTTCAGTGACCCAACACGTAAACAATCAGATAATATTTAGAGAAAAGTAAGGAATTTTTTGAAACTTGGGCACGCAGGCACAATCCGAGTTTCCTTTAGCCGTTAGCAAGCTGAAAGTCATTCAGTTTTTAAACACCGAGCACGCAGGCACAATTCGGGTTAACATTGAGTGTTTTGTAAGATCATTGGGAAATAGATAAGGTGGAATCATGCTTTGTACTATAATGAACTTGTAAAAACATGGATATCAAAATTCCGACAACTTTATTTCATGATCTCAAAGATGTTTACATAGAAATTGAACTAAGTATAGAAGGGACGTAACTGCTGGATGCTCCAAGGCCTCTTTGTCTCTCCTAGTTCATCATCTATCTTTCTCTTTCTTTTGCGATTTGGCTTCTCGGGATCATCTTCCATGTCCCGAATATCTACAAGATAATATGACCCATTTTTCATAGCTTTGCTGATTACAAATGGTCCTTCCCAGACTGGGGCCAATTTGTGCTTTCTTTGCTGCACCAATCTCAGCACTAAGTCACCTTCTTTAAAAGACCGATGCCTGATTTTCCGACTATGATAACGTCGTAAACCTTGCTGGTAAATGGCGGATCTTTGAAGCACAAGCTCTCGTTCTTCTTCTAAGAGATCGACGGCATCCTGCCGTGCTTCTTCGGCATCCGAGTCATCGAAATCCCGCACTCTTGGGCTATCATGGATCATGTCCGTTGGAAGAATAGCTTCCGCACCGTAAACTAGGAAAAACGGAGTTTGCCCAGTCGACCTGTTTGGCGTCGTTCGAATGCTCCAAAGCACGGAAGGTAACTCCTCTACCCATCCTCCAGCTGCTCTATGAAGAGGAGATTCGAGTCTTGGGCGTATTCCTTGCAGGATTGAGCTATTCATTCGCTCAACCTGGCCATTAGATTGCGGGTGTGCCACAGATGCAAGATCTAGGCGAATTCCCGTTTGTCGGCAATATTTTGCCAACTCCCCAATGGAGAAATTTGTCCCGTTGTCGGTTATTATGCTGTGTGGAACGCCGTATCTCATTACTAAGTCAATGATGAAATTTCTGGCAGTTGCACCATCCAGCTTTTTTATGGGTTTGGCCTCCACCCATTTGGTATACTTATCCACTGCTACGAGTAGATGTGTAAGTCCACCTCTTGCAGTTTTGAACGGTCCCATCATATCTAGCCCCCAGACCGCGAACGGCCATGTAATGGGGATAGTTTTGAGTGCTTGGGCCGGCAAATTAGTCTGCTTGGCGTAATATTGACACCCAGCGCACGTATTAACTATGTGCTCAGCATCTGTCTTGGCTGTTAGCCAGAAAAACCCAGCGCGGAATGCTTTTTTAACTATGCTTTTTGACTGAGCATGATGTCTGCAATCTCCGGCATGGATTTCTTCCAGTATTTCTCGTCCTTCTTCTGGTGAGATACACCGTTGAAAAATTTCGGAAGTACTGCGTTTATACAGACAATTGTCAATTACCACGTATCCTTTGCATCGACGCTGTATTTGTCTTTGCAAGACTTCGTCTGCTACCTCCGGGTACTTCTGATTGACTAAGAAGTTTAGATATGGAATTGTCCAGTCCGGTTTGACGAGCATAACTTCAATTGATTCGGAAGCCAGAGGATACTCAACATCTCCACCTTTTATGGATGGCCCGTGCAAATGCTGGACGAATACACCTGGTGGTAAGGTTTTTACCCTCTCTGATCCTGTCGTGGGATAATCACGGCAGACGTTACCGGGGGTAACTTGTCTTGGGGAGAATCGACTCGAGTGTTTGGGAGAGGGTTTAGCTCAAAGGAAACCATGGTGATATGCGATCTGGTAGCCGGCAATCAAGTCGCCGAGTCTACGATCTACATGTATTATCTCGATACTGATGTTACAATGGATACTCGAAATCTCTCGATCTGGCGATCGTGTTCTTGCTCACGTCAAAAGCTTGTCTAACCCTAACCTAGGGACCGGCTTATATAACACCCGGACCCCCTGACTTACTCTCCAAGGCGCACTCTGAATCCTACCCGGACACTGCTTACAAACCCTAAACTTCCTTACCGGAACCCACAATCCGGATTACGAGGCCTTCGTTCCTGGGCCTTCTAGAAGCTTGTTTATCCTAAGCCGGGTCTTGCGCAGCGTCCTTTGAGCCGAGTTACTCCTCGGCGTTAGCCTACCGGGTTATCATCCCTCCATCAGTAGTCCCCAGAATAGCTTGGGCTTCACGGGATCCTCCTTGAAGCGCACGCTATTCCCTGCAAAAATAATAAACATACAAACTCATAGAGGCCGGGTTAGGTTGCTTTAATAAACAGCTAGGACTAACTCCAATGGTGGTCCATATAATAACCCGGCTTTCTCTAAATCCATCTTTAACTTTCCGGGTTAATGTTCCAAGGAGGATGCAGAAGACCCGGCTCACTTTGCTCATTAATTGATCCGAATATCACGGAAGAGATTCCCTTCTTATCTTGTCCGGATATTGCTCTCGGGCACTTAACGCATATCCCCAAAATCTCGGACGGGTATCCCTTATCCCGAAAATTTAGGTTCCCGCCCGTTGGCCTAGGTTTCCCCACCCGTACCTATATATAGGCACCTAGGGGGTGACCTAACCCCAACGGTCCATTGCTTCCATTTCCTTCCTCCTCACCAGCGCATCCCCGTTCGAGCACACCGAGCGCCACCACGGAGATCTCGCGCGCGTCGCCGGAGCAAAGCCGCCGCCGTCCGCGTTCATCCGCAGCTCATCCCGCGCCGCCGCCAAACTCCGCCGCCGCGCCTCCAAGCTGCCCGCCGGGAATCGCACAAGGGCACCACGACTGCGCCATCTGCCGCCGTCGCGTCCTTCTCCAATCCACGCCGGTAAGTTTCTTGCTCCCACTAATTTAGCTTTTGTTTGCACTATTTGACCTAGATTGGATCTTGGTCCGCCGCGAGCCGTTTCTTGTTCCGCACCGGATTAGGTCGCATAGCTCCACGCTAGCTCGTCCAATAGCTTAATAGATGGTCACACATCACTCCCCTATCACTTTTAATCATCAATTTCTCCGCAAAATCGTCCACAAATTTTCCAATCTAGATTCATTTTGCCCAAATTTTCCGCGGCTGTCATTGATACCCGGAAAATCCACTTCTTCCGGTTCTTTTACCTGCACTAGATACATGGGCAATCAACCTTCTTCCACAAATGCTTGCCAATACGTAAATACCCCATAGTTTCTGTACTGATACTCGATACCCGGATAATTCATAATTCTCATACTGCTTATCAATACCCGGTAAATCCATGATTCCCGAGTCTCATACTTTGTGTCCTTTTGTCTTGTGCTTTTGCAGACTGAACCGATGGCTCCCAAGACCAAAGGGAAGCAAACGGCTAAGCCAAGGATGACTCAATCAATATCCGCCAACTGGGCACGATCCTCTGTGACCCAGGCCAAGCTGGAGGAGCTGGCCGAGTTGGGCGTCCTCCCCCCTCAAGAGGAGATCCACTGGAGGGTGCCGGGTGACGAGACCCGGCCTTCCCCTAACCCGGACGAGGTAATTTTCTTTGTCGAGCACGTGATCCGGGGGTTTCGCCCCCCCCCCGGTCACTTTTTCTTCTGTGAAGTCCTCCGCCATTATGGCCTCCGGGTGTTCGACATAGGGCCTAACTCTATGCTGAACATAACCCATTTCATTGTCCTCTGCGAGTCTTATTTGTGCATTCCGCCGAATTTGGCTCTTTTCATAGAACTCTTCCAATGCAAACCGTGCCGCGAAAGCGGTGACGGGGCGCTCTTAGCTTGCGGCGGGGTCTCTATCCAGCGCCGCAAGAATTCACCTATGCCGACTCTTAATTTAAATTCTCATGTTAAGCATTGGCAACTTTCCTTTTTCTATTGCCGAGACACCTCCCCACCCGGCGAGAGGAAGTTACCGGGTTATTTGGAGGGTCTCTTAGATCTCTCCGATACCTTCAACGCTTTCCCCCCTGAGCCGGATAGGGAAGCAATCCAGCCCCTCCTCTCGAAAATAGCCGTCCTTTTCGCCCACGGTCTCACTGGGCTCAACCTAGTCAAGACTTGGGTAGAATTCCGCATCCAGCCCAATTCTATTCGCCCAAAACTTATGTGCGAATATTCGGGGCACGTTATGGACGCGCTTCGTTACTCCTCGAAGAACTATCCGGCAGGTGATACCAATAAAACCATCAAGAGCTTCCTGACCGAGAAGCTGGAGGTGATAAAGAGCATAGCCGGGTTAGCGCCGTTTACCCGGGATAACCCGGCTCCAGCGGTAAAATCCGACACTTATACACTTTCTCATACTTTGACTTGATACAAACACTAACTCCCATTTTCATGCTTTTATTTCAGGCCGATAACATTTTCTGGAGTATCGAGACCCCTCCCAACTCGGGTAACCCGGAGGAAGAAGAGGAAGAACCAGTCGATACAGACGAAGGTATCACCCGGATTCCAATCACCCCAACCTCTATCACTTTGCTTTCTTTTTCCAATTATACGCATACGCCTTTCAGGGATGGATGACAAGGGTGACAACGACGACCAAAGGGACTCGGAAGAAACCGAGAGCGACAAAGGCGAAATTGAGCCGGAAGTCGAAGTCGGGACCAAGAGGAAAACCCGCGGGGTCGTCTTCAAGGTTCCATACCGCTCCCTTGCTTCTAAACCATACTCCTTTGCTAACATGTGCGAGCTAAACCGAGAATTATCCGACTGGCCGTACTTGAAGGATCCACCCGCGACCAAGCGCAGAGTGACTCAGAACTTTCCGGGTGAATCCACACTTAACCCGGGTATCCCGTCATCCCCGGCTCGACGTGCTGGTATTTCTCAACCTCTTCCCGAATATCAAAGTTTTCCTTTTCCGAGTCACCCCTTAACAGGGTAATTCCATGTCTTACTTTCTCAATGTTTATCAGCTTCGTCCGGGTCTAGCAGCGAGTTCCCCTCGGACTTCATGGTGAACCCTGGGTACGGTTCTTCTCCTGATGTTCTAATACCTTTCCATAATTTTCTCCAGTTACATGCTAACTGCTTATTTATACCATCCACAGAGCCACGGTCACTATCAGTGACCAAGAAAACATGGAAACCGAAGACCCGGGTAGGGAGAACCCGATTGATAATATGACTGCCGCGGCTAGCGGCGAGGAAGGGCGGCAAGCGCCACCGAAAGATCCGGCTGATCAAGAAGCCGAGTATCCTATAGCCTCGCACGCACGCGAGGAGGAAGAGGCCACAGTCCTTGGCAGGGGGGAGGCGAGCCAAACTCCGATACTCGTACGACTCAGATGCCTTCCCCTGCCAAGGAAAAGACTCCGACTCCGGGTTGCCAAGATCCCGGGTCTTCCAACTCGGACAATCACTCCTTCGACCAAATGATGAGCACCCTCCTTGCCATGAAGGCCACGGAGAACACTATATTAGAGCGCATGGCCGCTGAACACCGGGTAATACTAATTGATATCTCATGTTATCCATCTAGTCCCCAAGTTCCGAGTATAACTTGTCGGAGTTACACTCGGTACTCCGTTTAATACTCAGCTGATTATGATATCCGACTGACGTCTAACTTTCCATTCCTTTTAGGCGCAGGAGAGCCGGTCCAAGGAAATTTTGGCCAAGACCAATCAACTCCTGGACGCCGAGGTAAAGCTAAGAAAAGCACTTGAGGCTGAGGTGGAAAACTTGGAAAAAGATGTCACGGAATACAAAGAGAAATACACCACTGCTCAAGCTGCGCTGAAGAAACTATCGGCTCAAGTTGCCGACGCTTATCGTGTCCTCCTTGGTGAGATTTTGTTACTGACTGGTTCGTGTCTTGGTTTTTTGTTTTCTTGATCCATGATACCCGGAATGCTTTGATATAACCCATGTTATTTATATTGTAGGTGCTAACCTTGCGCCCTCAGAAGAGGATGACATCCAGAAGGTAAAAAACTTGAAGAATGTACTCCAGAGATTCTGCGCCGGCACTAAATGGACCCTGGACACCATACAGTGGCCAACCGATGGCTATCCGGGTATGGAAACTTTGATCCATGCGTGTTCCACTGTACCCGCATGGATTGAGCTCTGGAAACGCTCGGCATGCCGAGTTGGGATGGCTCGGGGGCTAATGTTGGCTAAAGCCTACTTTCCAAAGCTTGATCCGGCAAAGTTGGTGGCCGGGTTTCCAGAATTCAAGGCTGATGGTTCTAGATTCGGCGTCAAGGATTTCAAGGCTGTGCAGAGCGAAGTCCGTCACTCAGCAACTACAATTGCCGATTCTCTGGATCTAAGTAACTTCGTGACTTCATACGACGCCAAGGGTAAACCTGTGAAGGAAGATATGCCTTTACCCTTCGATATTCTGGAGAAGTGGAATGCTGACTTAGCTAGGAAGAGGGAGGAAGCTTCAAAGAGGGAAGCCGACTTTAAGTCGACGCCCTCCTCCTCTACACCGGCTAGCCGCCCTCCTCTTCGTCCTGATGCTGCCCATCCGGGTAACGATGCTGGGAAGGCCGCTGGCCAGGACCCGACTGACAAGGGCAAGGAGAAGATGGATGCCTCGGCCCAAGATGCCGAGTGATCTTTTCTATCCGCTGTCATACCCTATGCTTCAGTCGGCCAATGGGCCCTTTGAACAATTATTTTTGACGGTGCGCCTGTGCACCTTTGATACTAGTATCGAGACTTGTAATGCACTTTAATGCCTTGATATATCTCGTGGCTCTTCTGGCCTTTGGATGATTTTGATATTTGTCTGCTTTTGAGCTCATTTATTCTTGATATTCCGACTTACTTTATGGTTCCTTTTATGAGACTCGGTTTCCGGGTTTCGCGGGTTTTGACAGGTGGACTTTTCTCTAAGTCCCCAAGTCCCCAAGACTCGGATTTTTGGGTGTTTGAGCTTAATAGCTAGATGATTCGTTTCTTGTTTCAAATTCCCCAGTCCCCAAGGCCCGAACTTCCAAGTCTAGGGTGTTAGGTTTTTCAAAGAGAACAAATCATTTCATGTAAGCCCAAAACCTAGAGCCGTTTCACATAGGTTTTGAAGTTATGCTTAATAAACTATGAGTTTCCGGTTATTAACCCTGTACTCTGCATAACTTGTGGTTTAGATGACCCTTTTGGCTCTCTTGTACTGTAAGCCGGCTTTCGTGTGGATAATCATGTTGCTACATCTATACGAAGACAGGGTCAGGCAAGTCCCATTGGGCATCATGACTGATTGTGATCATATGCGAGCAAATCATGCCACTTTAGTGCGAGTCACATCGAGCTTAAGTAAGAAAAGTCAAGAAAGTTTGGCTCCTTCGTCCGGTTATAAGCTTGCAGCCGTACTCGTTTGCGAGTAATCGGCCCTTATAACTCATAGGCATCATGGCCGAGTCTTTGAGTTTGTAACTGTGCTATTGAAGCAATCAGCCCCCAAGACCTAAATATACGCGAACTGCTAAAGAAGCTAATGTACTAAAAAAAACAGTAAACAATACTTACCTGGAAGAAAGATAAAAAAGCATAACAGAAATAAAAAGTGATAAAGACAAATGAAAAGGAAATAATGTATTGTTTAACCATCTCTTTATTGATATGAGAAAAGTTAGGTCAGCGGGCCGCCTCATTAAAAACCTTCCAGTCCCCTTAGGTACCCTGGATAGGAAAAGAGTGCGTCTGAAACCTGCTGCCTGTTACATCGTGCAATTCTACTTTGTGAATCTAGCCTATACTAAGTATAGTAGGGACGCAGCTGAGCCACGTTCCATGGTCTTTCTTTCTCTTGCATAGATGAAGTGGTATGAGCGGTGTCATTAACCGTAGCCGACTCTTCCCTTGCATCTATCAAGTAATATGATCCATTGTGCATATTCCGGATTATGATTGTAACATCCCAAGTATGAAAATCTCCCCCTAGAATGTTTGTTTCTTGTTTCATTATTGCTTTGCAGCATGTCATCATATTCATTGCTTTTTGTTTGCGTTTGTTTTGTATTTGATTTCATTTGTTTCCATTTGTTTTCTATATGAATTCCAAACAAAAATTCAAACCTTTATTCATACTTGTTATGTTACATGTTTCAAATAAGAACTACAAAATAAACAAATGAATTGTTCCACAAAAATTGGAATCAAAAACTTTATTTTGGCTTAAGTGGCATTTATTCTTTTGATACCACAATTGCTCAATTCATTTAATTTTCCAAGCAACATCATCAATTGAATTTATTTGGAAAACAAAAGGTTGTTTTAAAGTGCTGTTACAAAACAAAACAATACAAAATTTCCCTAAAATTTTGCTAAACCCTAACACCATCTGTTTTCTCTCCTTTTCCAAATCTGCAAAAAAAAATATAATAAACAGAAAAATATAAAAGCAAAAGAGCAGGGGAAAAGGGCAGTCAGCCCATTTGGGGCCAGCCCAACTTACCTGGCCTGGTACCCCTCGGTTGTCTTCTACCTCATGTACGACATCCATCTCCATCGACCACGTTAGCAGTTGCAGGCAGGCAACGGCGATCATGAGCTCCTCCTCGCCCCTTAATACCTGCCTCGAGCTCCCCTCCTGCCCTAATCTCTCCACTCCTCTCTTCCCCTCGACGCCGCCGTTCTCTTCTCCCTCTCTCTGCTCTGCCCTCTCCTCTCTGTAACCGAGGCCATCACCGCCGCCTCCCTCTCCGGCTCGCCGCCGGCGCCACGGTGCCCGCCCGGCCGTGCTTGGGCCGGGAACGGAACCGCCCCGTTCCACTCTCCCGCTACGTCCCCTCCGTTTCCCCGGAGGCCCTCCGAGTCGCCGCCGCCATCTCGACTTCGCCGCCGGCCGCACCCCACCGCTGCACCGATCGCCACCTTCCTCTCCCGAGGTGAGCCGCCCCTCACCCCTCGTTCCCTTCCCCCTCTCTGTCACGGCCACCGCACGAGCTAGCACCGGCCCGCACGAGCACACGCACGGGCAGCGCCCAGCGCAGCCGCGGCAGAAGGCCGTCGTCCGCCTTTGTCCAGCGATCGGACCTTTAACTGAACCTGATGTTCAGTTCGTCAGATCTGGGTACCAGCCCGAGGCAGTACCTCAATATGCGACGCGCTCTACACCTATCACCAAACGAATCAGAGCCGCACTGGCTAATGCCCCGTGCGCGCAAGCGCGAGCACGCGAGATCGAACCCTGCGGGAGGCAATTTGCCTCCCCCTTTTTTCCCTTCCACGCCCCGCACTGGGCCCCGCGTGTCATGGGCCCTGGAGGCCACGTCAACCCCAACCCTGCCACCTAGACGCCACAGTGGCGATGGCCCCACTGGCAGCGGCCTGTGTAGGTCACTGCGCGGTGCAGTTTTTATTTTCGGCCCTTTTTCTTTGACCAGTCCAGTTAAAATTACAGATTAGTCCCTAAACTCCCAACTCAAATAACTTTTAATTTACAACTCCAAATAATAAAAATAAAATATGTTTGTTGAACCAAATTTAATTAGCTATCTATTTAAACCATTTGTAATCTGTTTTGAATAACCCAAATGCATTCAAATTTCAAATTCAAACAATTCATTTGAAATTTAATTAATTGCATAACTAATTCATACTTAATCCAAATAACACAAATAAAATATGTTTTCCATGCTATTTTGAACCATCTATCAAAATATAAATTTTGTTTCATGATTTGAATAATTAAAATTGCTTAAATAATTTAAACCCTGTTTAATTCATTTAAAAATTGCTAAATTCATAACTTGCTCAAATTAAATTATTTTTGAACATATGAAATATGTTTTCAAACCAGAAAAACATAATATTTTCAAATATGAATTTGAATTAATGTTTTGAACAAATAAAATTCAAATAATATTCATACCTAATTTAATTCCAATTAAATCTTGTTTAAACTTGTTTAATTCCTAAGTAATTCATTCTAATTCCTTTTTCAACAAATGAGACATGTATTCCAACTAAAATTTGGTGTTCTATTCAAATATGAACTTTGTTATCTATTTTGAACAATTCAAATTGGTGAAAACAACCAATGCTTGTGTAACACCTTTAAGGAACCAAAATTCCATCACTTAATAAATAAATTTCCAAAATTGGTAAACCTTATTTCCAATTGATTCTATTGTTGTTATTTTTCTGTTTTCCTCATCCATGCATCATACTAATCCACTTTCACCTGTTGATTAGTTGTAAAACAATTATTTCAACCTTAATTCATGGGCTTTCCATATGCAATCCAAATTGCATGTGGGTCCATTTAATCATGTTATGTTACCATGTCAACTAGTTTATTTTTGATGCATCAATTAAATTGTCATGCATCATCCCATGATTGTGCACTATGCCATGTTATTGATTGTTTGTCTCCTTGCGTTGTTTGTTTGCTTCTTCTCGAATAGACGACGACGTTGAGACAGACGATCTTTACGACACCCCTTCTGAGGACTTAGCTTAGTACCAGGCTGTTGAGCTTGCAGACAAGTATTCACTCACATGAACCATCGTGTTCCTTTCAACATTGGATACCGATACTTTCCGTTGTCTATTCTGCTAGCCCTATGTATCGTTGCTTGTGCTCCGAACCTATCACATGTTATCCTTAACCCTGATATAGCCTCACCTCCACACCTATAACCCCATTGGTTGTTGCCCGTGTCTTACTAGCATGCTTAGGGTTGTTGTTGCTCGAGTCTGTTGTCCGTTACTTTCTGTTATCATATTTCATTATGTTCTGGGGCTCGATGTTAAACAATCAACCTGTTAATGTTATGGGTAATAATAATTTGATGTTAAGGCACCGGCAGGAGGCCCGGCGTGGTTTTGAGGCCTGCTAGTGTCGACCCTAATTAGGAAAAGGGTCTTGTCTACTGATCCATGATGAGCGTGCTCACCGCATCCGGGTGGTGGTATGGAACCCCCCTCGGCTTTGATCTGATCCGCAGTTTGTCCGAAGAGCCACACTTAGTTCGGGTGTTCCATTTGGCTCATACGCATGAATGGGTCGCTCCCATGGTTACTGATGATGATGACGACGCACACATATAGGGCGAGGCCTGTATTGCCGGGGTGTTGCGTCATGCGGGAGTTTTGCACACTTGCGCTGAGTATTCGGCTGCGTGGCTGGGACCTTATAGCTCCGTGGCTCCTAGGACAGGCTGTGGAGATGGTTCGAGTCGTGTCAAGCCAACCTGAGTTTTAGTTGGTGGCTTGAGTGTGTACGGGTACTGGAGCACACCCTGCAGGGATGAATCTTCTCGAGAAGCCGTGTTGTCCGCGGTTATGTGACGACTTGGTGAAAGTACTGGCTAACAAGTACTGAGACAACTTACACCTAACTATAATAACTTGACAAGTAATAGGTTTATTGACACAATAACCTGAACCATCATTAATCCAACTGTGTGAGTTATCCTCGGATTGCTTCTTTGGATAGGGGGCGAGACCTAGGATGGGTTTGTTTGGAGTTAGTTGTAGTTGGTTACGATACGCTATCCTATCTCCTTCCTGATAGCCGGAAGTTGTAGTATGTATCTGTAGCTGGTTAGTGCAGCCCGCTGCCGCATATTTTGTATCACCCTTTCTTCCGTTGAACCCAAAGCATCTGTACCTGGTGTTGACGGGTTACATTTTGGTGAACTGTGAGTCTTGCTTGCCAGTACGTTTATGTACTGACCCCTTTGGGTCTGTGGTTTCCGCAGACTACGCTTACGAGGATCCCCATGGTGGCTACTGCATGGAGTTCGACGAGGCTGCTGACGAGTAGATAGCGGACCCGGGCAGGATCCGAGACTTCGTGGATGGGCTCCGTCTTTTCGTTTCCGGCTTCTTAAGCCTATTTGGATTTTGTCTGTACTCAGACCTGTTGAATGCTTCCGCTGTGATGTAATGATGTTATGTTGGGACATGTGTCCTCTGGATGATTGTATTTGCTATCTCTGCTCTAGTGAGAGGCATTCACAACTTATTTCCATCTTTTGTGTCTTAGAGATATGTTGTGCTATCATTTTGTTAAACGCCGTTGACGTACCATGTGTGTATGGTATGAAGTACGTCAATGGTAGTATCCTGATTTCTATGGGATGGTTTACGTAGACAATGAACAGTAGGGGTTGGTTGTCACACATACGTGTGTTGGCCTACTCGTAAGAGATGCGGGTGCCGGTAATCCCCGTAATCCAATCAACTACTGTTCAACGGAACTGCGAGTATCCTTTAGAAGTCCGGGTGCGACAAATGGTATCAGAGCCTGTCTGCCTGTAGGATCCCTTTTACTGGTCGCAGTTGAGTCTAGAAACTATTTTGTAGCTATATAGGAAAAATGAAACGTGAGAGTAGGAATTCTGCCATTTTATTTCTTTCCCCACCCACCCTCCCTTTTCTGGTAAGGAAGTGCAACGTTGTTTTCTCTTCTTATCTAAACTTTCAAGTTAGGTTTTCACGAATCCTGGTTCCTCTAGGATGGTTATATCTACTAGACCATAGGAATGGAGGTGGTTGTGACATGATTTATCATGTTGCCTACTCACGATTGAGAACGGAGGCGTGTAAGCCCCGGAAGCAGATCCTCTATTCCTTAAGCAGTAGATATTGATCCTTTAGAAGCCCGGATGGGTTTTTCTTCGTAGTACCTCAGGTGTTTGTGGTATCCTGTTTCCTAGTTGTTGCTTCGATATCGTCATTCACAAATCTTTCTCTTCCGTTGTAACAACTTATCTGTTGATCCGTTGTTAACCTCCATCCTTGTTCTATGCTGTCGACTTACCGTCTGAAGTAATCCTTTTAACCACTTATATTGTATTTTGTTATCCGGTTAGTGTGTTAATCTTGGTATCCTCTTCAGGATGGAAAGTGGTGACGAAGAACCCACACTGCCACCTGAGATGGGGAAAGTGCTGTCTCAGATGACACAAGTCATAAAGCAGATGCAGCAGAACCAAGACCTTGGGAGTAATGGCAACACCCGGGTGTCTATTCGGGAGTTCCTTGAGCTCAACCCGCGAACGTTTGATACCTCCTCCAAGCCATTGGATGCTGATGACTGGCTCCGTGAAATGAACCGTACTCTTATGGTAGCTCATGTGGCTGACGAGGACCGTGTTCCTTACGTGACCTACCTTCTCCGTGGACAATCCATGTCTTGGTGGGAGAACTTCCAAGAAATGAGAGGTTCTAGTCTGGCAATCACATGGGAGGATTTCAAGCAAGCCTTTGTGCGCCATCACATTCCCGATGGGATCATGGAGAAAATGCGTGAGGAATTCTATTCTTCCACACAAGGCAAATTGGACGTTCTCGAATACCAAAGAGAGTTCAATCGTCTGGCTCGCTACACCGGAGATGAAATCTCCACGGAAGCAAGAAAGATGGCAAAGTTCCGCAGGGGTCTCAACCCGGAACTCAAGTATGCTCTCACCAACGTCAAGACCAAGAATTTTGAGGACCTCATCAACATCGCTCTAAATGAAGAGCATGGGCGCAAGTTGGTTGAGGAATCTCGTAAGCACTCTCGTGAACAGGCTAATCTCTCAAAAGCTATCATGCCTCCACAAAAACGAAGAGTTTGGGTTCCATATACCACTCCAACACCGCCCATCTGCTTGTCAAGCCCGGCAGGATTTCTTGCCCTCCCTCCCACCCCAGTGGTATCTTTAGGAGATGCTCCATCTCAGCCAAGTCCAACAGCTCCTCGTTCTGCTAGTACATGCTTCAAGTGCAGTCTACCAGGACACTACTCTTACAAGTGCCCGCAGAACAAGCTACCATCACTACCTATCTCTAAGGTCAATCATGTGGTGGTACACACTTCTTCGCCTAGGCCCCGCAACAGGAACAAGTCTGTCTTGAGAACTGTGAGGGTGAACCATGTCAAGGCCCAGGGAGCAGAAGAATCTCCATAGGTTGTAATGGGCACACTTCTTGTGAACTCGTTTCGTCCTAAAGTCTTGTTCGATTCTGGTGCTTCACACTCTTTCATCTCTCAATGCTTTGCAAACAACAGTGGAATCAACTTCGAACAGTTGTCTATCCCTTTCCTAGTGAAATCACCGGGATCTAGCTGGCAAAGCAATAAAGTTAGCCAGAACATCGATATCACAATTGGAAACCTTCCATTCCAGGCATCTCTGATAGCTCTCCACTCTTCAGATATTGATGTCATTCTTGGGATGGATTGGCTGGTAGCCAACAAAGCAGTCATTGATTGTCCTGCTAAGTCTGTCAAAATCACACACCCTTCTGGCCAGATAGTCTACTTCCATGCTGAAAATCCAGTTGTTCAACTCTACACTCTCAATGCAAATCCTCTACCATCTATTGAAACTATTCCGGTGGTTTGTGAATTCCCCGATGTCTTTCCAGAAGAATTGCCAGGAATGCCTCCGGACAGAGCAGTTGAGTTCGTGATCGAACTTGAACCAGGTACTGCTCCAATCTCCAAGCATCCATACAAGATAGCTCCTCCTGAACTGAAGTTGTTGAAGGAGCAAATTGATATGTACATGGAGAAATGTTACATTCAACCTAGTTCCTCAGCTTGGGGTTGCCCAACTCTGTTCATTGCGAAGAAGGATCAAACAAAAAGACTCGCTGTTGACTATCGTCCTCTTAACGAGAAAACCATCAAAAACAAGTATCCAATTCCTCGTATCGATGATCTTTTTGATCAACTTGCTGGAGCCTCAATATTCTCCAAGCTGGACTTGAGAATGGGTTACCATCAAATAAAGATCAGAAAGGAAGATATTCCAAAGACAGCCTTCACCACTCGCTACGGTCTATATGAATACACCGTCATGTCCTTTGGTCTCACCAATGCACCGGCGACCTTCTCTCGACTCATGAATTCTGTCTTCCATGAATACCTCGACAAGTTCGTTGTGGTATATCTTGATGATATTCTTGTCTACTCAAAATCCGAGGAAGAGCATGGAGAACATCTTCGTCTCACTCTCATGAAGCTTCGCGAGCATCGTCTTTATGCCAAGTTCTCCAAATGTGAGTTCTGGATTCCAGAAGTTGCTTACCTTGGTCATGTCATCTCTGCCAAGGGCATAGCCATTGATCCAGAAAAGGTTAAGGCAATTGTTGATTGGAAACCTCCTAAGACGGTGAAGCAAGTCAGAAGTTTTCTTGGTTTGGCTAGCTATTGCCGTCGTTTCGTCCAAAATTTCTCCAAGATTGCCAAACCTCTCACTGACCTCACAAAGAAGGACAAGAAGTTCGTTTGGTCTCCACAATGTGATGAAAGTTTCAATCTCCTCAAGACTAAACTCACTTCTACACCAGTTTTGGTTGGCCCCGATACTACCAAACCCTTCCAGATATTCTGTGATGCTTCCCTCCAAGGTCTAGGTGCAGTTCTTATGCAAGAACGTCAAGTTGTGGCTTATGCTTCACGTCAGTTGAACGCACATGAGCTCAATTATCCCACACATGACCTTGAACTTGCAGCAGTTGTGTTTGCCCTCAAGAAATGGAGGCAATACTTGTTGGGTAATCGCACTGAAATCTTTTCCGATCATAAGAGTCTGAAATACATCTTCACTCAACCAGATCTAAACCTCAGACAAAGGAGATGGATTGAAAAGATCAAAGACTTCGATCTTACCATTTCTTACACTCCAGGCAAGGCTAATGTTATGGCCGATGCTCTCAGTCGCAAGTCGTATTGCAATAATCTCATGATCATGGAAAGCCAACCTCCTCTTCATGAAGAATTCCAGAAGCTGAACCTTGGTCTTGTTCCTCAAGGTTATCTTGCAAACTTGACAGCCAGTCCAACTCTCGAGGACAAGATTCGTTCTGAACAACTTCGTGATGCTGAGATCAAGAAGATCGCAAATAACATCAAAGCAGGAAATGTGAAGTATGAGTGCTTCTCAATTGATGACAATGGAACTGTGTTCTTCGAAGGACGCATTGCAGTTCCTCAAATTCAAAGTCTCAAAGATGTTATTCTCAAGGAGGCTCATGAAACTCCTCTTTCCATACACCCTGGAAGTACATAGATGTACCAGGATCTCAAGACACTGTATTGGTGGTCTGGCATGAAACGTGAAATTGCTCAATACGTTTCTGAATGCGACATTTGTCAACGTGTTAAGGCAGTTCATCAGAAAACAGCCGGTCTTCTCCAACCACTGAAAATCCCTGAGTGGAAGTGGGACATGATTGAAATGGACTTCGTTACTGGTTTTCCAAAGTCCAAGAGTGGCAACGATGCAATCTTCGTTGTCATTGATCGTCTCACTAAAGTAGCTCACTTCTTTCCTGTCAAAGAGACAATCTCAGCTAGCCAGTTAGCAGAAATCTACACAGCAAAGATTGTTCCTCTTCATGGTGTTCCGTTGGAAATAAGCTCAGACCGTGGAAGCATATTCACTTCTCATTTCTGGAAGAGTTTTCAAGAAGCATTGGGCACCAAACTTCTGTTCAGCACAGCTTATCATCCTCAGTCTCAAGGGCAAGTCGAAAGAGTCAATCAGATTCTCGAGGATATGCTCAGAGCATGTGGTCTATCCTTTGGCATGAAATGGGAGGAATGTCTTCCATATGCTGAATTCTCCTACAACAACAGCTTCCAGGCAAGCCTAGGCATGGCACCATTTGAAGCTCTCTATGGCCGCAGATGCAGGAGTCCAATCAATTGGTCTGGAGCTGGTGAACGTTCACTCTTAGGCCCTGACATTGTTAAGGAAGCCGAAGAGAAAGTTCGCATCATTCGTGACAATCTCAAGATTGCTCAGTCTTGTCAGAAAAGCTACTATGACAGCAAGCACAGGGATATGGTCTACGCACCTGGTGACAAAGCATATCTCCGTGTAACTCCCCTCAGAGGCACTCATCGTTTTGGTGTGAAAGGAAAACTTGCACCAAGATACATTGGTCCGTTCAACATTCTCTCAAGGCGTGCGGAAAATGCCTATCGTCTTGAACTTCCAGAAAAACTATCCAAGGTGCACGATGTGTTTCACGTGTCACAGCTCAAGAGGTGTTTCAAAGATCCAGATCATGCAGTTGATCATGATTCCATTGAACTGCAAGATGATCTCTCTTACGAGGAGCACCCTGTTCGTATTCTCGATGAGACCGAGCGTAAGACTCGCAACAAGAGCACCAAGTTCTTGAAAGTGCAGTGGTCCCATCATTCCGATAAAGAGGCAACGTGGGAGACCGAAGAGGATCTTCGCAAGAAGTATCCGGACCTTTTCTCTTCTCAGTAGGAATCTCGGGGCGCGATTTCTTCAAGGGGGGGCGTTTTGTAACATCCCAAGTATGAAAATCTCCCCCTAGAATGTTTGTTTCTTGTTTCATTATTGCCTTGCAGCATGTCATCATATTCATTGCTTTTTGTTTGCGTTTGTTTTGTATTTGATTTCATTTGTTTCCATTTGTTTTCTATATGAATTCCAAACAAAAATTCAAACCTTTATTCATACTTGTTATGTTACATGTTTCAAATAAGAACTACAAAATAAACAAATGAATTGTTCCACAAAAATTGGATTAAAAACTTTATTTTGGCTTAAGTGGCATTTATTCTTTTGATACCACAATTGCTCAATTCATTTAATTTTCCAAGCAACATCATCAATTGAATTTATTTGGAAAACAAAAGGTTGTTTTAAAGTGTTGTTACAAAACAAAACAATACAAAATTTCCCTAAAATTTTGCTAAACCCTAACACCATCTGTTTTCTCTCCTTTTCCAAATCTGCAAAAAAATATAATAAACAGAAAAATATAAAAGCAAAAGAGCAGGGGAAAAGGGCAGTCAGCCAATTTGGGGCCAGCCCAACTTACCTGGCCTGGTACCCCTCGGTTGTCTTCTACCTCATGTACGGCATCCATCTCCATCGACCACGTTAGCAGTTGCAGGCAGGCAACGGCGATCATGAGCTCCTCCTCGCCCCTTAATACCTGCCTCGAGCTCCCCTCCTGGCCTAATCTCTCCACTCCTCTCTTCCCTCTCGACGCCACCGTTCTCTTCTCCCTCTCTCTGCTCCGCCCTCTCCTCTCTGTAACCGAGGCCATCACCGCCGCCTCCCTCTCCGGCTCGCCGCCGGCGCCACGGTGCCCTCCCGGCCGTGCTTGGGCCGGGAACGGAACCGCCCCGTTCCCCTCTCCCGCTACGTCCCCTCCATTTCCTCGGAGGCCCTCCGAGTCGCCGCCGCCATCTCGACTTCGCCGCCGGCCGCACCCCACCGCTGCACCGATCGCCAAGTTCCTCTCCCGAGGTGAGCCGCCCCTCTGTCACGACCCCGGACTCAGAGATATACATACTGTTATGTGCTCCTAGACATGGACCCACAAGGGCTTCAGGGTTACCAGCTCCGGCCGCAACAAACAACGGCAGGCAGACTGGATTCATCGGCACGTAGTCCGGATCCCCAGTCTACTACTCCTTGTATCCATGCTAGTCATAACCAACTATGCATATGAAAGCGTTCACGAATCGAATGAAACTGAAGGAAACGGGACCAAAGCTATACAGAGATGCTATGTGTCCAGAAAGTGCAACAACAATCGAGGGTTACTGGGGTTACCTCGCCCCAGGCCGATCACATGGACAGGCGGGCTCGGACATGGATCATCGGCTCCACAACCCCTCGACTGCGACAACTATGCAGGCATAGCCAAAACTGTATAACAATGAGCTCGAAACCAACAACCGATCAGAGCAACACTCTAGACAATGAAATTGTATTAAACATGTGTTACTAGAGTATATCTTACAAGCAGAGGTCACATGACCCAACATTACATCAGACAACGGAAGGCAAATTATGTTGCTAATCAACAAGAACCAAAAAGGCCTAAGAGGCCGCAACATAAGGCGACGTCCCAGCCCATAGATTCCAGGCTGCTACCTGGGAACCCCAAACTACTCGCCGATGTCCACGTTGAATCACCACCGATGGAGTTCTTCTCCTGAACCAAAATTAAGCAAACCTGAGTACGGGAGGTACTCAACAAGATTTAGTTAACCTATTATATATCTGCTATTTCGAAAAGGGTTTCATGAAGGCTGATTTGCGTAAAGCAATCTTTGTTTTCCAAATTGAGGAAGAATAGCACGTCTCATAGAAGGTTTTCAAAACAGATGAGAAACTTGCTTCTGTAATCATCATCTTTTGAATCCACCAACATCATTTCCCAGCATCTCACATACTACGAGGATCACCCCTCCCGGCATCTCCGGGGAGGCACCCTTCATCTATTGCCTCCATGCTTTGTCAACATCTTTTACGTCATGTTCAAGTTATCTATGGCCAAATTACTTCCACCAAGCCGTCCTTAACCGCGGACACGGCTTCTCGAAAAGATTTATCCCTGCAGGGGGTACACTTTACCCACACGTACCATCCGACTCTTAGCGCCACATGTACGCTCTTCCATGGAACGCGGCAGAGGGTGGCTGGCCACGACCTTTACCTCACCCAACCCTATCCATGAGTCAACCCAAGACAGGGCCACCCCGTCAACAGGGAGTTGGCCATCCTCCTGACGGCACCTGTCTCTGTGAGGCGGGGTCAAGATCCGTGTACGTCCATCACTTGGCCCCGGTCACGCCCTAGCGGAGCATTTTGTTTTCAAAACCGTTAAAAAGGTTTTATTTGCGGTGCCGAATGGAAATGTCAAACTACGTGACTCATGGATAAAGCCAGCTAAGTTAGTCGGTCGGCGAGGCTCATGGCCATCGCGCGTGGTTGTACGCTCAGTCTTGGCTTCTGCGTCCGACCTTACTCCTAGGGTTGGCGAGTACGGAACGAACAACCACTTCCCAAGTGGCCTTCCGTACAAGCCTTAATCAAGTTATCCACACAAAGCTCATCTCACCACGTCATCATATCATACTAGGTTATCGCATCTCTGATTCATCAACCGGATGGAGCAGAGGTAACAAACATGTAAAGCTAAGCAAAGCAGATATGAGGCTCTGGCGATGCGCACAAGAAAATCTATGGCGGCTAGGAGCAGTGGATCAGGATATTGAGGCAAATGCAGTATATAGGTGAACTATGTCTACTAGCATCAAATAGTTTGGAATCGAATGCAAAGTACGAGATCAAATGTTGTTCGAAAGCATATATGAGCAGATAAGAGGTTATGCTTGCCTTGGTTAAGAAAACCAGATAAAGATGTCTTCGGAAATAAGTGCTTGACTTGTCGGTTAAGATCAAGTATTCACCATTGGACTGTTGGCCTTCTCTTCGGAGTCACGTTCTACCGGAGGGGGAAACAACACCGAAAGAGAAATAACAATCAAACATGGAATCGATGCAATGCACAACATGTATGCATGAGCAAATTAATGCACTGAAATAAAGCCCTAAGCATGATCGTTGGGTTGCTAGGGTTCATATGTCAGTTAGGCATTTTTACTGAATTTATCCCGAAATAGACCCCGGAGGGGGTTTCGGGCGATTCTGAAAGTAAGTGCAGTTTAAATTGCTCAAAAGGGTTTGAAAACATCATAAATAAGTTGCATTTGTCATTTTGAGCATTTTGGTATATAACTTTTAATTTTCTAATTTTAGTGAATAAAAACTTATTTTTCTATTTTTAAAAGATTAAACAACATTAAATAAATACTCATTTTCAACTTTCTCAAACATATGTGAAAATGGTATATTTGGAAAGGGTACATTTTTCTGATCACTCCCATATCTTTATTTTATTTTTCTGAGTTACGGATTAAAAGATATTAATTATTCACTTTTAATTCATTTTCTGTAATTAATAAACAATTTCTGGAAAATACAAAACATATATGACGCCATGATGACGTCGGGATGACGTCATCAATGGTCACAGAGACTATGCCGTGGAAGGAATTGATTGATCTGCTGATCGAGTCGCGAATCAAGCTGGACGGGGAGCTAGAGGAGACTACGGGGAACCTAATGGTGGTGGCGCCGCTGGTTTGTGGTCGCCGGAGCGGCGCCGGCGACGACATCTGCGGCGGCGTACGGCGGAGCTCGGCACGGGAGAGCTACGGGGAGAGAGGGAAGGGATGGAGGGTACCGGGAGGCCCGGGAGCTCACCGCGAACCCGATGAAGCGGTCGGGGAAGGACGAGGAGGCCGGAGTCGCCCGCATCGAGCCGGGCGGACGGTGGCCGGACTTGGGAAAGACGAGCTCGGGGCGGCGTCTCCGAGCTTCCCGTGCACGATTCGCCTGAGGGAGAGGCAAAGGGAAGGGCTACGGGGCTTCCTGCGACGTCAATTAGCCCGGGGGCGGCCGGAGAGGCGGCAGTCGACGGCGGCCGGAGAGGGCAGTACAGCTAGGGTTTGGTTAATCTCCAGGGCAATACAGAGAACGAGAGAGAGAGGGAGAGGATGACTGCGAGTGAGAGAGAGATGCTCGTGGGGCTCTCCTTTGGCCCTATCCACGCCACGAGGGAAGCAGAGAGGAGGTGACGAGGAGGCACCGACGGCGGCCACGCAACAGCTTGCGTCCGGAGGAAGAAGACAAAGGAGATATTGTGAAAACCCCCTGGAACTTTTGGAAATTGCAAAAGAGTCCTTTTCTCTTTAAAAACAGAACAGAAAACAGAGTTTTAGGGACCTTTTTGGAAACAGAAAATTTGGCAAAAATAATTTTTGGAAACCTTATGAAATTTCCAATCTTTCCATATTTTTGTTTTGTGAAATTGAATTACTTTTCAGTACAAAATTTTGGAACCCCTTTTAAGTACTACCTGCTGGAATTTTCTCATACCATTTGAATTCACAAACCAAATTGTTTAAAACATAGTTTAAATTTTTGATTCATGCATGTATGAGATGCCAACAACACCACAACCCTAATTTAGCAAAAATTGGGATGTTACAAATCTACCCCCCTTACAAGAATCTCGTCCCGAGATTCCCGAAGGAGAAAGAAAGAAGGAACACCGGTTTTGAATGATCTTCTCGAACCTTACGGTTCTCTTCTCGAAGAGGTTGATCCGTAGCATCTTGAAGTATTGAACGGATACACCTAGGTAAGAGGGAAAACTCTTAGGAACTGATCTTCACGAAGATCGATTATCTCATGGTTAACTCAGGACAAGAATGTTCGTAACGAACGGTTGAGTTAACAGGCATGAAACACATCAAGATAACGGAGGGAACAGAAGAAGGTTTCAAGTTTGCAGACGAATGTTCTTGAAAGGATTTAGAATATGAGCTTTGCACAAGACTTTAAATCCTTTTGAAAAAGAAAGGTTGGACAACTCATGATATCGAGGTTTCTTCAACAGATAACCAAGATGAAAAAGATGGTCTTGGATACCACGACATAATATCCGTAGACGAGGGAAATCACGAGAAAACACTGTAATCGTGAGTCGGAGAGATTTTGATACAAGATCATGTTCACTCTTCGGAGTGGACACGGAAGATAACGAAACTTCCATTCCGTCAAATTTTGTCGAAAACTTTAGCGAGGATCAGGATGTTACTTCGCGACAGAAGGTGAGTAACCAAAAGAAGTTGGAACACCGTAATTAAGGAGGAATTCTTGGTCACACCATAAGGCTGGTTAACCAACGAGGATTGAAACACCAGAAGGAACAGGGAATCTCTTTCCTATGGTGGATTTGACGTAGCAATACGTTTACCACATGGTTGAGACTCCATGGCTGAAGTGACTGACAAATTCACACAATGTGTGAGATGAACAGAACTTCAGGTACCAACAACTTGAAGAAGGGAACTGATCAATGGTGGTGACAAAATACCAGAAGATGTTTCCATGATGAAATTGTTTCCACTGAAAGAAAAGTTTGGAGGATCAACAAAGAGACGTTGAACAGAACAACTTCCAAGTTCTCCTTGATGTTTTTGATACCAACAGCAGGCTCATGAAAGCCTTTTGTAGGTCATCAAGCGAGAGGGAAACTTTTTGGAATGAGCCATACAAGAATTCTCACACGGAGTGGTTGTTCTTACGGATTCAAGGGAATATGAAATTAGGCCTTCCGGCTAATTGTGTCAACCGCAACATCAACCATGCCGGATTTTCAAATGGACCTAGCACAATATCCTCAAGGGAACACCAACCATCGTTGCTGCTTGAGGTTCAGCTCTGGTTAGTGGGTTGATAACTGATCAGACTCGATATGTTTGATAAGAGGTTGCACCGGTTATCAACGAGATACATTTACGGGATTCTCAAGATGTGGACTATGATGCCACGCTCAAGAAAATGAGCAGGATTGCAGAACTCATGTATTAGCAACTTGCAAAAGACGGTTGCACCTACATGACTACTTGCAAAAGAAAACATCGGAGTCCTTGTTGGGGAGACGATACAAAGATAACGAAGTTTTTAGACTTCTTCTCTTTCACGGATAATCAATCGGTGGCTTGGCGTGGACGCAAGCTTTTTCAGATAAATGGGGGTAACAACCCACCATATCAAGAATACTCCACACATGCATGACCAACTTGGGATTATTCCCGAAGGAACAATGGAAACTCTTCTCGGATCCACGACAACAACTTTCACCAAAAGCACATGAACCCGAGAAAGTCACTTCGAACACCTAGAACCCAACTTCGTGATGACACAAAGACGGTTCTCGAAAGTTTCCAACATTAGTGCCAATTGTTCAACTTGGACCTCTTGCAACTTGGAGATAATAGGGATGTCATCGATGGGCTCGACAACACCCTTATCATAACACTCCAAGAAGAGGGGTTCATATGACATGAACGAGGCAAGGTATTGGTCAGACCAAAGGACATGAAGGTATACTCGGGCAAAACACCATAAAGATAGTCCTTGGATCTTTTCTCGATTTGACGATAGCCCAAATCAAATCAAGGTAGAATGATAGCACTTACGCAAAGGAGATACTATCCTGCTTCAACACGGGGAAAACTAGATATCCCTTAACAAAGGAACAAGTGGAGCGGAGCTTTTGCCTTTCAACTCTCTAAGTTGTTGTTTAAGCTCAACCACTAGTGTCGCACCCTGACTTCTAGGGGATACTCACCGTACGAACTGGATAGCAGATGCTTGGATTATGGGGCATAACTGCTCCCACGTCCCAGCTTCCTGGTAGGCCTGCGCTTATGCGCGACAACACAAGCCCTGCTATTCCATCGTCGATGTAAACTATCCACTAGAGATCAAAGGCACTTCCGTCGACGTACTTCAACCATACACACATGGTACGTCAACGGCGTTGAACAACTGATATCACAACAGATCTCTACGACACAAAAGATTGAAATAAGTTGCAAATGGCTCTCATTAGAGCAGAGATAGCAAATACAATCATTCAGAGGGCACATGCCCCAACAATACATCGTTACAATACAGCGGAAGCATTCAACATGTCTGAGTACAGACAAGAACCAAATAGGCCTAAGAGGCCGGAAACAAACAGACGGAGCCCATCCACGAAGTCTCGGATCCTGCCCGGGTCCGCTATCTACTCGTCAGCAGTCTCGTCAAACTTCACGTAGTAGCCACCATGTAGATCCTCGGAATCGTCGTCTGCGTAAACCACAGCCCCAAAGGGGTCAGTACATAAACGTACTGGCAAGCAAGACTCACAGTTCACCAAAGTGTAACCCGTCAACACCAAGCACAGATGCCTTGGGTTCAACGGAAGAGAGGGGATATAAAAGATGCTGCAACTGTCTGCGCTAACCAACTACAGAGATTATACTACTTCCGGCTAACAGAAAGGAGATGAGATCGAGGATTGTAACCAACTGAAAGATAACTTCAAACAAACCCATCCTGGATCTCGCCCCTTATCCAAAGAAGCAATCCGAGGATAACTCACACAGTTGTAATAATGATGGTTCAAATTATTGTGTCAATAAGCCTATTACTAGTCAAGTTATTAATCATGGGGTGTAATATGTTTGATCATTATGTTTAAGTTGTCCTGAGTACTTGTTAGCCAGTACTTTCACCAAGTAATCCATAACCGCGGAAAACACGGCTTCTCGAGAAGATTATCCCTGCAGGGTTGCACCAATTTGGCCGTACACTCATGAATAACCCGCCAGATGGAAAGGCCCTTCCACCAAGCGGGGTACTCAACACAACCAACCATTCCTCGCATCAAGCCCAAAGCACCTTGGGCGCACGGCTAATCGAGCCCAGAAGAAAATGGACCCTCATAGCACTCTAAGAACGTGTCCCCCTATATGCCGACTACGAAAGTTCCACCCTGGCCTGGGCTCGCAAAAACATGCATGCGGCAAATGGAAAACACGAACTAAATGAGGCGATTTGGACGAGATGCGAATCAGGTCAAGTTGAGGGGGGCGCCCATACTCGCTTCCCAAATGCGGGTAGTGCGCTCATCATGGATCAGTAGACAAGACCCTTTTCCTATTAGGGTCGACACTAGCAGGCTCCAAAACCTCTCATGGGCCTCCTGCCGGTGCCTTATCATCAAATTTATTATTAATAGTAACATTAGCATGATTGATTGATTAAACATCAAGCCCCCACAACGTAAAAGATATAGTAACAGAAAGTAACGGATAACAGACTCGAGCAAAAGCAACCTAAGCATGCTAGTAAGACACGGGCTCAAACAATGGTTATAGGTATGGAGGTGAGGCAATATCAGGGTTAAAGGATACATGTGATGGGTTCGTAACAGAAACAACTACTACTAAGGCTAGCAGAAAAGAACAACGGAAAGTATCGGTAATCAATGTTGAAAGGAACACGGTGGTTCATGTGAGTGATAACTTGCCTGCAAAACCCAGTAGCCTGGTACTGAGCTAAATCCTTAGAAGGGGTGTCGTAAGTATCGTCGGTCTCAACGTCGTCGTATATCCGGGAAGAAGCAAACAAACATTGCAGAAAAGGTAGACAATCAATAACATGGCATAGGTGCACAAACATGGGATGATGCATGTCATGTTAATAGATGCATCAAAATAAACTACTTGACAAGATAACACAATTTAATTGGACCCATATGCAATTGGATTGCATATGGAAAAGATCCATTGAAATAAGTGGAAGCAAATGATTTGCAATTAATTATTATGTGAGAGTTGTTAGCATGATGCATGCATGATGATAACAACAAAATAACAGCAAATAACAATGATAGATGCAAGTGAAAAAGGATTGGAACAAGTTTTGGAAATCATTGATTAAGTTTGGAAAGTTTGGTTACTTAAAACATGTCACACAGGTATTTGTTGTTTTCATCAAGTTAAATTGTTCAAAATAGATAACAAAGTTCATATTTGGAAATAACACACAATTTTAGGTGGAATACATGTTTCACTTGTTGAAAAAGGATTTCAGATGAATTACTTATGAATTAAACAACTTAAACAAGATTTAAATGAATTTAATTCAAACATGAACTTATTTGAATTTTTATTTGTTCAAAGCATTAAACCAAATTCATATTTGAAAAGTTTATACTTTTAGGGTTGGAAAACATATTTTATATGTCCCAAAAGAATTTGTTTTGATCAAGTTATGAAATTACCAATTTTAAATGAATTAAACAAGGTTTAAATTATTTAACCAATTTTTATTATTCAAAACAGAAAACAAAGTTTATATTTGGAAAGAGGGTTTAATTTTGCATGGAAAACATATTTCATTTGTTGAAATTGGATTTAAAATGAGCAAGTTATTATTTTGGCAATTTTAAATGCAATAAACAAGAAACAATTGTTTTCAGCAATTTAAATTATTCAAAACAGCAAACAAAATTTATATTTGGAAAGTACATGAAAAATTGATTGGAAAACATATTTAGTTTGTTGAAATTGGAATTTTTATGCCCAAGTTATGAATTTTGCAAATTTAAGTGAATTTGACAAGTTTTCAAATATTACACCAATTTAAAATATTCAAAACAGTAAACAAATTTTATATTTGGATAGATCATTTAATTTGGTATTGTAAACATATCAAAAATGTTGGATTTGGAGTTAGGATGATTTATTTATGCAATTTCCAAAATTGGGTGCAAATCTGCCATTTTTAGGGAACCAGGGACTAGAAAAAATATTTGCAGGGGTCTAGAATTAATTTGCAAGGGCCTATTGGTGAATACTGAGAAGGTGCTGTTCTAAACAAAGGAAATAAAAAAGATTTGGTAAATGGTGGGAGGGGGGACTTGAACCCCTAACCTGCTGCCTGCAAACCATGGGTGCTAACCAACTGGGCTGGATCTGCTGTGTTGACAGATATGGGCAACAGAGGGAGTTTAAGGGTCAGGAGCTGTACTGAAATTAATTGGAAAAGAATGACAGAGAAAAGGTGGGATGGGGAGTCGAACCCAGCACCTCCAGGGTGCGAACTGCGGCTACTGCCAGTGGGCTAAGCTTCGTGTGGTGATAGGAGAGGCATGTCGGGGTGGATAAGGTGTTGGCTGCGGGACTTTTTTTTTACCTGAACTACAATCGATCGTGGTCTCTGTACATATACAGCGAACGGAGGCAGTAGCTAGGGCGGCTCGCCGGAGATGCTAGGGCGGCCGTGGGGGTGTGCTGCGGTGCGGCCAGAGAGGAGAGAAAAGGAGGCGAGAGAAAGAGGGGAAGGCGCTCACCTTGGCAGCGATCGGGGCAGGAGATCGGGTCGCTGCAGCAGGGAGTCGTGCAGCAGAACAGGGGCGACGGCCGGCGAGGACTTGGACGGCGGCGGCGCTACGTCGTCTCCCCGGCCTGGCCGAGGGCATGGTGAGGGAGCCCGCGGTGGGGCGGTTCCATTCCCGCCCCCACCGCGGCCGGAGAGGAACCCGAGGGCGTGCGACCACCGGCGGCTTGTGGAGCTTTTCTTTCGGGTGCAGGCTACAGAGAAAACAGAGCAGAGGGAGTGGAGAGAAAAGAGAGGGAATGGAGGCGGCTTGAGGAGGAAGGAGAGGGAAAGGGTGCGGTTAGGGTTAGGGTTAGGGTATAGGAGGGGTAGATATAGCAGAGGGGATGGGAGCAGGTAAGGCAGCACGCACCATGGCTGACGACAGCACTGTACGGAGGTGGAAGAGATAGGTAGTGGGCTGAGTGGTTGGTGGGCTTAAGGGAAAAGATGGGCTGGCTGGTTTTCTCCCTCTCTCTTTTGGTATTTTTATTTTTGTTTTACTGTTTTTTTTTGTTTGTAGCTTTAGCTTTAGGAAGAAAAACATGATGTTTATGTTAGTAAAAAGGTTAGAAAATTTAGTTTAGGCTTATTAGGTTAATAGCAACCAAAAGCTAGCTTTTGTTTTCACAAAGTTTCCCAAAATTATTGATGTTTAGAAAATAAAGCAAAATTGAAGGAATTTTAATATTACTTAAACATTCTGAAAACAGGCATTTTAATAGGGTGACCCCCTATGGTTAATTTGATTAAAAAAATTAGTTGATTGGTTTGTTAAAGTTTATAAATTCAAAAATGGTTCTTGTTTGATGGATTTGATTGAAAATTGAGGGTGATTTAATTAATTGAGTGATTTAATGGTTTGATTGAAACCAACAAATTTTATAAGTGAGCATTATGGGATTATTTGGAAACAAATGATTGAATGGTTTTGCAATTTGTATAACTTTCAAAAGGGGTTGTTGTTTGGTGACTGCTTTGAATTTGGAACCAATTGGGAAAATAATTAATTGAAATAAAGCACCATTTTATTAGTTGAACATTATGGGATGATTGGAAAACAATTAAGGTTTTGATTTGGAAACAACTATTTGGATGTTGGTTTGGAATTTCAAATGGAAAACAAATTGAATTTGAAAAGGGTTTGATTATTGGATGCATTTTTATAGAAATGAAACAATAGTTTGGAATCACACTTTAATGGAAACAAATAATTGTTTTATTTTGAAATATCATTTTAGAAATTGTAACATCACAAGGATGAAACAAAAGGTTGAATTTTGGTTTCAAATTCAAATAGAAAACAAAGGAAAACAAAGGAAAACAGTTGGAAAACAAATGAAAACAGAGAAAAACAAATGGAAAACAAACAAAGCAATTGCAATCAACATGATGCCATGATGCAAAACATAAAATAACAGAGAGCAAACATTCTAAAGGCTATTTTTCAGACTTGGGATGTTACAAAACGCCCCCCCTTGAAGGAATCGCGCCCCGAGATTCCTACTGAGAAAAGAAAGGGTCCGGATACTTCTTGGGAAGATCCACTTGAGCTGTGACACGTGAAACACATCGTGCACATTGGATAGACGTCAGGGAATTTGCAAACCACCGGAACACTTTCAAGTAAAGGGGAGAGATTTTGCACCAAGGGTGTATAGCTGAATGGAACTTGATTCATTTGGAGAATAGATTATCTGGCTAGAATGGTGGAACAGAGTTATTGACATCAATGCAACACCAAGAATAATCATCAATGTCAGAATCATCAACATGAGAGTAACGAGGAATATGTGGCCTCCCATTAGAATTGGATTGTTCTTACTTATCTTGGAAGTCAACATTTGAGATTCCGGGGAGTTTTGATTGCTTAGTGGAACCAGAATTGGGTTGTATGTTGTGGAAAAGATTGTTGACACAAAGGAATGTGATGCTCCAGTATCAAATAACACTTTAACTGGATAAGAGTTTACGAGATGAACGGGGAAACTTTGATTAGACGCCGGTAGAATAACTGAAATGGAAAACAACAACAAGATTTCAACGGACGAAAAGGATGTTGAGAAGAACAGAATATCAACATCGGGGAAAACGAGAACAAAACTCCTGAGGTACTATGGAAAACCCATCCGGGCTTCTAAAGGATAAATATCTACTGCTTAAGGAATAGAGGATCTGCTTCCGGGGCTTACACGCCTCCGTTCTCAACCGTGAGTAGGCAACATGATAAATCATGTCACAACCACCTCCATTCCTATGGTCTAATAGATATAACCATCCTAGAGAAACCAGGATTCGTGAAATCCTAACTTGAAAGTTTAGATGAGAATAGAAAAACAACGTTGCACTTCCTTACCAGAAAAGGGTGGGTGGGTGGGGAAAGAAGAAAAATGGCAGAATTCCTACTCTCACGTTTCATTTTTACTATATAGCTACAAAATAGTTTCTAGACTCAACTGCGACCAGTAAAAAGGGATCCTACAGGCAGACAGGCTCTGATACCATTTGTCGCACCCTGACTTCTAGGGGATACTCACCGTACGAACTGGATAGCAGATGCTTGGATTATGGGGCATAACTGCTCCCACGTCCCAGCTTCCTGGTAGGCCTGCGCTTATGCGCGACAACACAAGCCCTGCTATTCCATCGTCGATGTAAACTATCCACTAGAGATCAAAGGCACTTCCGTCGACGTACTTCAACCATACACACATGGTACGTCAAAGGCGTTGAACAACTGATATCACAACAGATCTCTACGACACAAAAGATTGAAATAAGTTGCAAATGGCTCTCATTAGAGCAGAGATAGCAAATACAATCATTCAGAGGGCACATGCCCCAACAATACATCGTTACAATACAGCGGAAGCATTCAACATGTCTGAGTACAGACAAGAACCAAATAGGCCTAAGAGGCCGGAAACAAACAGACGGAGCCCATCCACGAAGTCTCGGATCCTGCCCGGGTCCGCTATCTACTCGTCAGCAGTCTCGTCAAACTTCACGTAGTAGCCACCATGTAGATCCTCGGAATCGTCGTCTGCGTAAACCACAGCCCCAAAGGGGTCAGTACATAAACGTACTGGCAAGCAAGACTCACAGTTCACCAAAGTGTAACCCGTCAACACCAAGCACAGATGCCTTGGGTTCAACGGAAGAGAGGGGATATAAAAGATGCTGCAACTGTCTGCGCTAACCAACTACAGAGATTATACTACTTCCGGCTAACAGAAAGGAGATGAGATCGAGGATTGTAACCAACTGAAAGATAACTTCAAACAAACCCATCCTGGATCTCGCCCCTTATCCAAAGAAGCAATCCGAGGATAACTCACACAGTTGTAATAATGATGGTTCAAATTATTGTGTCAATAAGCCTATTACTAGTCAAGTTATTAATCATGGGGTGTAATATGTTTGATCATTATGTTTAAGTTGTCCTGAGTACTTGTTAGCCAGTACTTTCACCAAGTAATCCATAACCGCGGAAAACACGGCTTCTCGAGAAGATTATCCCTGCAGGGTTGCACCAATTTGGCCGTACACTCATGAATAACCCGCCAGATGGAAAGGCCCTTCCACCAAGCGGGGTACTCAACACAACCAACCATTCCTCGCATCAAGCCCAAAGCACCTTGGGCGCACGGCTAATCGAGCCCAGAAGAAAATGGACCCTCATAGCACTCTAAGAACGTGTCCCCCTATATGCCGACTACGAAAGTTCCACCCTGGCCTGGGCTCGCAAAAACATGCATGCGGCAAATGGAAAACACGAACTAAATGAGGCGATTTGGACGAGATGCGAATCAGGTCAAGTTGAGGGGGGCGCCCATACTCGCTTCCCAAATGCGGGTAGTGCGCTCATCATGGATCAGTAGACAAGACCCTTTTCCTATTAGGGTCGACACTAGCAGGCTCCAAAACCTCTCATGGGCCTCCTGCCGGTGCCTTATCATCAAATTTATTATTAATAGTAACATTAGCATGATTGATTGATTAAACATCAAGCCCCCACAACGTAAAAGATATAGTAACAGAAAGTAACGGATAACAGACTCGAGCAAAAGCAACCTAAGCATGCTAGTAAGACACGGGCTCAAACAATGGTTATAGGTATGGAGGTGAGGCAATATCAGGGTTAAAGGATACATGTGATGGGTTCGTAACAGAAACAACTACTACTAAGGCTAGCAGAAAAGAACAACGGAAAGTATCGGTAATCAATGTTGAAAGGAACACGGTGGTTCATGTGAGTGATAACTTGCCTGCAAAACCCAGTAGCCTGGTACTGAGCTAAATCCTTAGAAGGGGTGTCGTAAGTATCGTCGGTCTCAACGTCGTCGTATATCCGGGAAGAAGCAAACAAACATTGCAGAAAAGGTAGACAATCAATAACATGGCATAGGTGCACAAACATGGGATGATGCATGTCATGTTAATAGATGCATCAAAATAAACTACTTGACAAGATAACACAATTTAATTGGACCCATATGCAATTGGATTGCATATAGAAAAGATCCATTGAAATAAGTGGAAGCAAATGATTTGCAATTAATTATTATGTGAGAGTTGTTAGCATGATGCATGCATGATGATAACAACAAAATAACAGCAAATAACAATGATAGATGCAAGTGAAAAAGGATTGGAACAAGTTTTGGAAATCATTGATTAAGTTTGGAAAGTTTGGTTACTTAAAACATGTCACACAGGTATTTGTTGTTTTCATCAAGTTAAATTGTTCAAAATAGATAACAAAGTTCATATTTGGAAATAACACACAATTTTAGGTGGAATACATGTTTCACTTGTTGAAAAAGGATTTCAGATGAATTACTTATGAATTAAACAACTTAAACAAGATTTAAATGAATTTAATTCAAACATGAACTTATTTGAATTTTTATTTGTTCAAAGCATTAAACCAAATTCATATTTGAAAAGTTTATACTTTTAGGGTTGGAAAACATATTTTATATGTCCCAAAAGAATTTGTTTTGATCAAGTTATGAAATTACCAATTTTAAATGAATTAAACAAGGTTTAAATTATTTAACCAATTTTTATTATTCAAAACAGAAAACAAAGTTTATATTTGGAAAGAGGGTTTAATTTTGCATGGAAAACATATTTCATTTGTTGAAATTGGATTTAAAATGAGCAAGTTATTATTTTGGCAATTTTAAATGCAATAAACAAGAAACAATTGTTTTCAGAAATTTAAATTATTCAAAACAGCAAACAAAATTTATATTTGGAAAGTACATGAAAAATTGATTGGAAAACATATTTAGTTTGTTGAAATTGGAATTTTTATGCCCAAGTTATGAATTTTGCAAATTTAAGTGAATTTGACAAGTTTTCAAATATTACACCAATTTAAAATATTCAAAACAGTAAACAAATTTTATATTTGGATAGATCATTTAATTTGGTATTGAAAACATATAAAAAATGTTGGATTTGGAGTTAGGATGATTTATTTATGCAATTTCCAAAATTGGGTGCAAATCTGCCATTTTTAGGGAACCAGGGACTAGAAAAAATATTTGCAGGGGTCTAGAATTAATTTGCAAGGGCCTATTGGTGAATACTGAGAAGGTGCTGTTCTAAACAAAGGAAATAAAAAAGATTTGGTAAATGGTGGGAGGGGGGACTTGAACCCCTAACCTGCTGCCTGCAAACCATGGGTGCTAACCAACTGGGCTGGATCTGCTGTGTTGACAGATATGGGCAACAGAGGGAGTTTAAGGGTCAGGAGCTGTACTGAAATTAATTGGAAAAGAATGACAGAGAAAAGGTGGGATGGGGAGTCAAACCCAGCACCTCCAGGGTGCGAACTGCGGCTACTGCCAGTGGGCTAAGCTTCGTGTGGTGATAGGAGAGGCATGTCGGGGTGGATAAGGTGTTGGCTGCGGGACTTTTTTTTTACCTGAACTACAATCGATCGTGGTCTCTGTACATATACAGCGAACGGAGGCAGTAGCTAGGGCGGCTCGCCGGAGATGCTAGGGCGGCCGTGGGGGTGTGCTGCGGTGCGGCCAGAGAGGAGAGAAAAGGAGGCGAGAGAAAGAGGGGAAGGCGCTCACCTTGGCAGCGATCGGGGCAGGAGATCGGGTCGCTGCAGCAGGGAGTCGTGCAGCAGAACAGGGGCGACGGCCGGCGAGGACTTGGACGGCGGCGGCGCTACGTCGTCTCCCCGGCCTGGCCGAGGGCATGGTGAGGGAGCCCGCGGTGGGGCGGTTCCATTCCCGCCCCCACCGCGGCCGGAGAGGAACCCGAGGGCGTGCGACCACCGGCGGCTTGTGGAGCTTTTCTTTCGGGTGCAGGCTACAGAGAAAACAGAGCAGAGGGAGTGGAGAGAAAAGAGAGGGAATGGAGGCGGCTTGAGGAGGAAGGAGAGGGAAAGGGTGCGGTTAGGGTTAGGGTTAGGGTCTAGGAGGGGTAGATATAGCAGAGGGGATGGGAGCAGGTAAGGCAGCACGCACCATGGCTGACGACAGCACTGTACGGAGGTGGAAGAGATAGGTAGTGGGCTGAGTGGTTGGTGGGCTTAAGGGAAAAGATGGGCTGGCTGGTTTTCTCCCTCTCTCTTTTGGTATTTTTATTTTTGTTTTACTGTTTTTTTTTGTTTGTAGCTTTAGCTTTAGGAAGAAAAACATGATGTTTATGTTAGTAAAAAGGTTAGAAAATTTAGTTTAGGCTTATTAGGTTAATAGCAACCAAAAGCTAGCTTTTGTTTTCACAAAGTTTCCCAAAATTATTGATGTTTAGAAAATAAAGCAAAATTGAAGGAATTTTAATATTACTTAAACATTCTGAAAACAGGCATTTTAATAGGGTGACCCCCTATGGTTAATTTGATTAAAAAAATTAGTTGATTGGTTTGTTAAAGTTTATAAATTCAAAAATGGTTCTTGTTTGATGGATTTGATTGAAAATTGAGGGTGATTTAATTAATTGAGTGATTTAATGGTTTGATTGAAACCAACAAATTTTATAAGTGAGCATTATGGGATTATTTGGAAACAAATGATTGAATGGTTTTGCAATTTGTATAACTTTCAAAAGGGGTTGTTGTTTGGTGACTGCTTTGAATTTGGAACCAATTGGGAAAATAATTAATTGAAATAAAGCACCATTTTATTAGTTGAACATTATGGGATGATTGGAAAACAATTAAGGTTTTGATTTGGAAACAACTATTTGGATGTTGGTTTGGAATTTCAAATGGAAAACAAATTGAATTTGAAAAGGGTTTGATTATTGGATGCATTTTTATAGAAATGAAACAATAGTTTGGAATCACACTTTAATGGAAACAAATAATTGTTTTATTTTGAAATATCATTTTAGAAATTGTAACATCACAAGGATGAAACAAAAGGTTGAATTTTGGTTTGAAATTCAAATAGAAAACAAAGGAAAACAAAGGAAAACAGTTGGAAAACAAATGAAAACAGAGAAAAACAAATGGAAAACAAACAAAGCAATTGCAATCAACATGATGCCATGATGCAAAACATAAAATAACAGAGAGCAAACATTCTAAAGGCTATTTTTCAGACTTGGGATGTTACAACTAGTCCAGGATATCCAACAAAGTTTCTTGGAGAAAGGAGCAATTAAAATTACCCTTTGTTTAGACATCACGGTCAGGTAAAACCTGGTGATACTTCTAGAAAGACAACCAGAACATCACAACCTACCGGTATGTCTTGGAGTTCGGAAGGAATCTTGCTTTTCAAAGCAATCGATACGATCTTGAGAGCTTCAGCATGAACCTAACTCTCTGACCGAGGATGTGCACCGGAATGAAAGGATCTGGTAACACGATCAACTTTATATAGAGACTGGTTAACCAATAGTGCTAAGAAGGATACAGATGTTTCTGAGATTTTTCAGAGCAATAGAAATTGCTAAGAATATCTGATACACACGTCAAAGCACATACCCATCATTCTCAAGCATTCAAGCTTGGAGGAAGGGGGAGTGAAGATGTGTGAGATCATCAATTCATCATTAAGGCCATGAAACTTAACACGACCTCTTGATATATAAGAGTGTGATACTCGAAGGTGGAATAGAACAAAAGCTAATGAAACTTCTTTATTCTGTGAATTACAAAACTTTGACCTGGTCCTAGAGATGAACGCGGTTCTGGAGTTTGTTTCTCCTGACATTCCAAGGTGGAATATTTTGACGGAAAACAAGAGCAATGCATTGGAAGAATCCAACGCACATATGCAACTTGATGTCCAAAACAACGGATGGATACTTGAGAGCAACTAAAGAGTAGGAACGTGTTCTGTAAAATCCTGAGATCACGTTGGATGCACGGGGTAATACTCATGTGTAGAACCCATGCCAAAAGGTTGGTATAGCTGAATCAGGAACAAAGATAGGAGAATCTTAAAGAACACTCTTGGCGTGATCCTTTTGATTCCTAGAGAGAACCTATGGCTATGAAAGTTGGAATTGCCTAGCCATCCTGAGGTAGAACAGATTCTTCAGGTTCCAAAGAAACAGAACTTGGGTTAAAGGTCAGCATCCTGTACTGATAAAGTGAGCACCACTTGGTTATGAAACCACATGGTTCAACCCACCGCAGTTCAGCACATTCCGAGACCTTCGGTTCAAGTCCAAAGATTAAAACACAACGAAAGGAGTAACTACTATCTTAGTGTCTTAAGGAACACTATGAATAGCAATCACGAGGAGTTTTTCAAAAGACAACATACTCCAGAAGAATTTGAGCAGAGGATAACGGATACTTTCGAGATGGAAAGAAGATCTCGAGGTTCAGGATTTTGAGACTTTGGGACATGTAAAAAATATGGAATCCACAACTCTGAGAGATATTTGGATGGAAAGAAAATCTCCCAGCTTAAGAGATAACGGAACACGGAACACACACGACTCTAGAAACTGAACACTAGGTCAACTTGGGTGAAAGAAACGTCTTGCCAAAGAAGGCACCTAAGTTTTGAATAATCAGAACCTTTTCAAATCAAAACAGGTAAGAAGACCCAGACTTAGAGCGATACCAGATACGGAGTAAAAAGAATCCTAAGAAGGTTTTTCACAATCCATTTTGAGTTTCAAAATAGTTTTCATAAACTCTAGACTCGACATCGACCAAGCAGTAAGGTTTTCCTACAGGCAGTCCTGCTCTGATACCATGACTTGTCACGACCCCGGACTCAGAGATATACATACTGTTATGTGCTCCTAGACATGGACCCACAAGGGCTTCAGGGTTACCAGCCCCGGCCGCAACAAACAACGGCAGGCAGACTGGATTCATTGGCACGTAGTCCGGATCCCCAGTCTACTACTCCTTGTATCCATGCTAGTCATAACCAACTATGCATATGAAAGCGTTCACGAATCGAATGAAACTGAAGGAAACAGGACCAAAGCTATACAGAGATGCTATGTGTCCAGAAAGTGCAACAACAATCGAGGGTTACTGGGGTTACCTCGCCCCAGGCCGATCACATCGACAGGCGGGCTCGGACATGGATCATCGGCTCCACAACCCCTCGACTGCGACAACTATGCAGGCATAGCCAAAACTGTATAACAATGAGCTCGAAACCAACAACCGATCAGAGCAACACTCTAGACAATGAAATTGTATTAAACATGTGTTACTAGAGTATAGCTTACAAGCAGAGGTCACATGACCCAACATTACATCAGACAACGGAAGGCAAATTATGTTGCTAATCAACAAGAACCAAAAAGGCCTAAGAGGCCGCAACATAAGGCGACGTCCCAGCCCATAGATTCCAGGCTGCTACCTGGGAACCCCAAACTACTCGTCGATGTCCACGTTGAATCACCACCGATGGAGTTCTTCTCCTGAACCAAAATTAAGCAAACCTGAGTACGGGAGGTACTCAACAAGACTTAGTTAACCTATTATATATCTGCTATTTCGAAAAGGGTTTCATGAAGGCTGATTTGCGTAAAGCAATCTTTGTTTTCCAAATTGAGGAAGAATAGCACGTCTCATAGAAGGTTTTCAAAACAGATGAGAAACTTGCTTCTGTAATTATCATCTTTTGAATCCACCAACATCATTTCCCAGCATCTCACATACTACGAGGATCACCCCTCCCGGCATCTCCGGGGAGGCACCCTTCATCTATTGCCTCCATGCTTTGTCAACATCTTTTACGTCATGTTCAAGTTATCTATGGCCAAATTACTTCCACCAAGCCGTCCTTAACCGCGGACACGACTTCTCGAAAAGATTTATCCCTGCAGGGGGTACACTTTACCCACACGTACCATCCGACTCTTAGCGCCACATGTACGCTCTTCCATGGAACGCGGCAGAGGGTGGCTGGCCACGACCTTTACCTCACCCAACCCTATCCATGAGTCAACCCAAGACAGGGCCACCCCGTCAACAGGGAGTTGGCCATCCTCCTGACGGCACCTGTCTCTGTGAGGCGGGGTCAAGATCCGTGTACGTCCATCACTTGGCCCCGGTCACGCCCTAGCGGAGCATTTTGTTTTCAAAACCGTTTAAAAGGTTTTATTTGCGGTGCCGAATGGAAATCTCAAACTACGTGACTCATGGATAAAGCCAGCTAAGTTAGTCGGTCGGCGAGGCTCATGGCCATCGCGCGTGGTTGTACGCTCAGTCTTGGCTTCTGCGTCCGACCTTACTCCTAGGGTTGGCGAGTACGGAACGAACAACCACTTCCCAAGTGGCCTTCCGTACAAGCCTTAATCAAGTTATCCACACAAAGCTCATCTCACCACGTCATCATATCATACTAGGTTATCGCATCTCTGATTCATCAACCGGATGGACCAGAGGTAACAAACATGTAAAGCTAAGCGAAGCAGATATGAGGCTCTGGCGATGCGCACAAGCAAATCTATGGCGGCTAGGAGCAGTGGATCAGGATATTGAGGCAAATGCAGTATATAGGTGAACTATGTCTACTAGCATCAAATAGTTTGGAATCGAATGCAAAGTACGAGATCAAATGTTGTTCGAAAGCATATATGAGCAGATAAGAGGTTATGCTTGCCTTGGTTAAGAAAACCAGATAAAGATGTCTTCGGGAATAAGTGCTTGACTTGTCGGTTAAGATCAAGTATTCACCATTGGACTGTTGGCCTTCTCTTCGGAGTCACGTTCTACCGGAGGGGGAAACAACACCGAAAGAGAAATAACAATCAAACATGGAATCGATGCAATGCACAACATGTATGCATGAGCAAATTAATGCACTGAAATAAAGCCCTAAGCATGATCGTTGGGTTGCTAGGGTTCATATGTCAGTTAGGCATTTTTACTGAATTTATCCCGAAATAGACCCCGGAGGGGGTTTCGGGCGATTCTGAAAGTAAGTGCAGTTTAAATTGCTCAAAAGGGTTTGAAAACATCATAAATAAGTTGCATTTGTCATTTTGAGCATTTTGGTATATAACTTTTAATTTTCTAATTTTAGTGAATAAAAACTTATTTTTCTATTTTTAAAAGATTAAACAACATTAAATAAATACTCATTTTCAACTTTCTCAAACATATGTGAAAATGGTATATTTGGAAAGGGTACATTTTTCTGATCACTCCCATATCTTTATTTTATTTTTTTGAGTTACGGATTAAAAGATATTAATTATTCACTTTTAATTCATTTTCTGTAATTAATAAACAATTTCTGGAAAAGACAAAACATATATGACGCCATGATGACGTCGGGATGACGTCATCAATGGTCATAGAGACCATGCCGTGGAAGGAATTGATTGATCTGCTGATCGAGTCGCGAATCAAGCTGGACGGGGAGCTAGAGGAGACTACGGGGAACCTAATGGTGGTGGCGCCGCTGGTTTGTGGTCGCCGGAGCGGCGCCAGCGACGACATCTGCGGCGGCGGACGGCGGAGCTCGGCGCGGGAGAGCTACGGGGCGAGAGGGAAGGGATGGAGGGTACCGGGAGGCCCGGGAGCTCACCGCGAACCCGATGAAGCGGTCGGGGAAGGACGAGGAGGCCGGAGTCGCCCGCATCGAGCCGGGCGGACGGTGGCCGGACTTGGGAAAGACGAGCTCGGGGCGGCGTCTCCAAGCTTCCCGTGCACGAATCGCCTGAGGGAGAGGCAAAGGGAAGGGCTACGGGGCTTCCTGCGGCGTCAATTAGCCCGGGGGCGGCCGGAGAGGCGGCAGTCGACGGCGGCCGGAGAGGGCAGTACAGCTAGGGTTTGGTTCATCTCCAGGGCAATACAGAGAACGAGAGAGAGAGGGAGAGGATGACTGCGAGTGAGAGAGAGATGCTCGTGGGGCTCTCCTTTGGCCCTATCCACGCCACGAGGGAAGCAGAGAGGAGGTGACGAGGAGGCACCGACGGCGGCCACGCAGCAGCTTGCGTCCGGAGGAAGAAGACAAAGGAGATATTGTGAAAACCCCCTGGAACTTTTGGAAATTGCAAAAGAGTCCTTTTCTCTTTAAAAACAGAACAGAAAACAGAGTTTTAGGGACCTTTTTGGAAACAGAAAATTTGGCAAAAATAATTTTTGGAAACCTTATGAAATTTCCAATCTTTCCATATTTTTGTTTTGTGAAATTGAATTACTTTTCAGTACAAAATTTTGGAACCCCTTTTAAGTACTACCTGCTGGAATTTTCTCAAACCATTTGAATTCACAAACCAAATTGTTTAAAACATGGTTTAAAATTTTGATTCATGCATGTATGAGATGCCAACAACACCACAACCCTAATTTAGCAAAAAATGGGATGTTACACGCTCACCCCTCGTTCCCTTCCCCCTCTCTGTCACGGCCACCGCACGAGCTAGCACCGGCCCGCACGAGCACACGCACGGGCAGCGCCCAGCGCAGCCGCGGCAGAAGGCCGCCGTCCGCCTGTGTCCAGCGATCGGACCTTTAACTAAACCTGATGTTCAGTTCGTCAGATCTGGGTACCAGCCCGAGGCAGTACCTCAATATGCGACGCGCTCTACACCTATCACCAAACGAATCAGAGCCGCACTGGCTAACGCCCCGTGCGCGTAAGCGCGAGCACGCGAGATCGAACCCTGCGGGAGGCAATTTGCCTCCCCCTTTTTTCCCTTCCACGCCCCGCACTGGGCCCCGCGTGTCATGGGCCCTAGAGGCCACGTCAACCCCAACCCTGCCACCTAGACGCCACAGTGGCGATGGCCCCACTGGCAGTGGCCTGTGTAGGTCACTGCGCGGTGCAGTTTTTATTTTCGGCCCTTTTTCTTTGACCAGTCCAGTTAAAATTACAGATTAGTCCCTAAACTCCCAACTCAAATAACTTTTAATTTACAACTCCAAATAATAAAAATAAAATATGTTTGTTGAACCAAATTTAATTAGCTATCTATTTAAACCATTTGTAATCTGTTTTGAATAATCCAAATGCATTCAAATTTTAAATTCAAACAATTCATTTGAAATTTAGTTAATTGCATAACTAATTCATACTTAATCCAAATAACACAAATAAAATATGTTTTCCATGCTATTTTGAACCATATATCCAAATATAAATTTTGTTTCATGATTTGAATAATTAAAATTGCTTAAATAATTTAAACCCTGTTTAATTCATTTAAAAATTGCTAAATTCATAACTTGCTCAAATTAAATTATTTTTGAACATATGAAATATGTTTTCAAACCAGAAAAACATAATCTTTTCAAATATGAATTTGAATTAATGTTTTGAACAAATAAAATTCAAATAATATTCATACCTAATTTAATTCCAATTAAATCTTGTTTAAACTTGTTTAATTCCTAAGTAATTCATTCTAATTCCTTTTTCAACAAATGAGACATGTATTCCAACTAAAATTTGGTGTTCTATTCAAATATGAACTTTGTTATCTATTTTGAACAATTCAAATTGGTGAAAACAACCAATGCTTGTGTAACACCTTTAAGGAACCAAAATTCCATCACTTAATAAATAAATTTCCAAAATTGGTAAACCTTATTTCCAATTGATTCTATTGTTGTTATTTTTCTGTTTTCCTCATCCATGCATCATACTAATCCACTTTCACCTGTTGATTAGTTGTAAAACAATTATTTCAACCTTAATTCATGGGCTTTCCATATGCAATCCAAATTGCATGTGGGTCCATTTAATCATGTTATGTTACCATGTCAACTAGTTTATTTTTGATGCATCAATTAAATTGTCATGCATCATCCCATGATTGTGCACTATGCCATGTTATCGATTGTTTGTCTCCTTGCGTTGTTTGTTTGCTTCTTCTCGAATAGACGACGACGTTGAGACAGACGATCTTTACGACACCCCTTCTGAGGACTTAGCTCAGTACCAGGCTGCTGAGCTTGCAGGCAAGTATTCACTCACATGAACCATCGTGTTCCTTTCAACATTGGATACCGATACTTTCCGTTGTCTATTCTGCTAGCCCTATGTATCGTTGCTTGTGCTCCGAACCTATCACATGTTATCCTTAACCCTGATATAGCCTCACCTCCACACCTATAACCCCATTGGTTGTTGCCCGTGTCTTACTAGCATGCTTAGGGTTGTTGTTGCTCGAGTCTGTTGTCCGTTACTTTCTGTTATCATATTTCATTATGTTCTGGGGCTCGATGTTAAACAATCAACCTGTTAATGTTATGGGTAATAATAATTTGATGTTAAGGCACCGGCAGGAGGCCCGGCGTGGTTTTGAGGCCTGCTAGTGTCGACCCTAATTAGGAAAAGGGTCTTGTCTACTGATCCATGATGAGCGTGCTCACCGCATCCGGGTGGTGGTATGGAACCCCCCTCGGCTTTGATCTGATCCGCAGTTTGTCCGAAGAGCCACACTTAGTTCGGGTGTTCCATTTGGCTCATACGCATGAATGGGTCGCTCCCATGGTTACTGATGATGATGACGACGCACACATATAGGGCGAGGCCTGTATTGCCGGGGTGTTGCGTCCTGCGGGAGTTTTGCACACTTGCGCTGAGTATTCGGCTGCGTGGCTGGGACCTTATAGCTCCGTGGCTCCTAGGACAGGCTGTGGAGATGGTTCGAGTCGTGTCAAGCCAACCTGAGTTTTAGTTGGTGGCTTGAGTGTGTACGGGTACTGGAGCACACCCTGCAGGGATGAATCTTCTCGAGAAGCCCTGTTGTCCGCGGTTATGTGACGACTTGGTGAAAGTACTGGCTAACAAGTACTGAGACAACTTACACCTAACTATAATAACTTGACTAGTAATAGGTTTATTGACACAATAACCTGAACCATCATTAATCCAACTGTGTGAGTTATCCTCGGATTGCTTCTTTGGATAGGGGGCGAGACCCAGGATGGGTTTGTTTGGAGTTAGTTGTAGTTGGTTACGATACGCTATCCTATCTCCTTTCTGATAGCCGGAAGTTGTAGTATGTATCTGTAGCTGGTTAGTGCAGCCCGCTGCCGCATCTTTTGTATCACCCTTTCTTCCGTTGAACCCAAAGCATCTGTACCTGGTGTTGACGGGTTACATTTTGGTGAACTGTGAGTCTTGCTTGCCAGTACGTTTATGTACTGACCCCTTTGGGGCTGTGGTTTCCGCAGACTACGCTTACGAGGATCCCCATGGTGGCTACTGCATGGAGTTCGACGAGGCTGCTGACGAGTAGATAGCGGACCCGGGCAGGATCCGAGACTTCGTGGATGGGCTCCGTCTTTTCGTTTCCGGCTTCTTAAGCCTATTTGGATTTTGTCTGTACTCAGACCTGTTGAATGCTTCCGCTGTGATGTAATGATGTTATGTTGGGACATGTGTCCTCTGGATGATTGTATTTGCTATCTCTGCTCTAGTGAGAGCCATTCGCAACTTATTTCCATCTTTTGTGTCTTAGAGATCTGTTGTGCTATCATTTTGTTAAACGCCGTTGACGTACCATGTGTGTATGGTATGAAGTACGTCAATGGTAGTATCCTGATTTCTATGGGATGGTTTACGTAGACGATGGACAGTAGGGGTTGGTTGTCACACATACGTGTGTTGGCCTACTCGTAAGAGATGCGGGTGCCGGTAAGCCCCGTAATCCAGTCAACTACTGTTCAACGGAACTGCGAGTATCCTTTAGAAGTCCGGGTGCGACAATGATGAACGGTCCTTCCCATGGCGGTGATAACTTGTGTTTTCCTTCCTTTGATTGCACCAGGCGCAGAACCAGATCTCCTTCCTGGAAGACCCGGGTTTTCACGCGCCGGCTATGATACCTCCGCAGGTCCTGCTGATATATGGTTGATCTCTCCAAAGCTTGTTCCCTGTGTTCCTCTAGCATATCCACGGCGTCTTGCCGGGTCTTCTCGTTCTCCACCTCGATGTAAGCCGATACTCGAGGCGAGTCATGGATAATATCACTCGGCAACACTGCTTCTGCGCCATAAACCATGAAAAACGGTGTCATCTGGGTAGATCTGTTAGGTGTGGTGTTGATACCCCAAACCACTAAAGGTAACTCCTCAACCCATGCACCAATAGCTCTGATACACGGGACTCGCAACCGTGGCTTTAATCCACGAAGCAACTCCTGATTTGCTCTCTCCACTTGTCCATTAGCCTGTGGGTGGGCCACTGAGGCTATGTCCAAACGAATGCCACTGTTTCCACAAAACTTCTCCATCTCGCCAAGGGACATGTTGGTTCCATTGTCGGTAATTATGCTGTGGGGATATCCGAACCGATAGATAATCCTTTTCAGAAACTTGACTGCTGTAATTGCTTCACAATTGGTAACTGGCATTACCTCAACCCACTTGGTAAACTTATCAACAACCACTAATAGATGTGTCTTTTTGCAAGGTGACATGTGGAAGGGGCCAACCATATCCATACCCCAAACGGCGAACGGCCAGGTTAACGGGATAGTCCGCAGTTCCATAGCCGGCACATGGGTTTGGCGAGCGTACCTTTGACAACTGTGACACCTTGCCACCAAGCGCTCCGCGTCTGCTAGGGCCGTGAGCCAGAAGAAACCGTGTCGATAAGCTTTGGCCACGAGGGATCTCGTGGATGCATGATGCCCACAATCACCTTCATGGATCTCCTTGAGGATCTGTCGGCCTTCTTCTGGTGCTACACAGCGCAAAAAGACTCCTGCTGCACTTCTTTTGTACAACTCCCCATTGATGATAGAATATCCTTTTGCTCGCCTCAGAATTTGTCTTGCTAATACCTCCTGCTGTGGTAACTCGCCCCGTGATAGGTAGGCCAAGAACGGCTCTGTCCACTCGGGAACAACACGTACTGTGGCCACGAGCTCCAAATCCGGGTCTTGATTTGCCAGTTCTTCCTCAGACTCGGTTTTAACCGATGGTCGCCATAGCTCATCCAGGAAAACGTTAGGTGGAACCGGCTCTCTGCGCGAGCCGAGTCTGGCGAGTGTGTCTGCTGCCTCGTTTTTTCTTCTGTCTATGTGCTCCACCTCATACCCGGAAAAACACCCGGCAACCCTGTCCACCTCTCTGCGGTTTGCTGCCATAGTTGCATCTTTTCTATCCCAAGTTCCTGAGACCTGCTGTACCACAAGGTCCGAATCTCCAAAGCATCGTATTCTCTTAATGTTCATCTCCTTGTCTACCTTTAAGCCATGCAATAGGGCCTCATACTCGGCCACGTTATTGGAGCAATCAAAATGAATCTGCAACACGTAACTTAACTTGTCTCCTTTGGGTGATGTTAGCACCACTCCAGCTCCTGATCCCTCGTACTGTTTGGAACCATCAAAGTGCATTATCCAAGACTCGGAATTTGGAGCCATGGTGGGCATGCCTGTGTGGGTCCAATCGTTAATGAAATCGACTAGAGCTTGAGATTTGATTGCTGACCTGGGCTCGTAGTTGATGTGATAATCTCCCATCTCGATCGCCCACTTGGCTATTCTGCCTGTTGCGTCCGAGTTTTTGATGATATCCGACATTGGTATAGAACTGACCACTGTTATAGGGTGTTCCTGAAAATACGGCTTCAGTTTCCGGCTGGCCATGAAGACCCCGAAAACCAGCTTTTGCCAATGTGGGTAGCGCTGTTTTGCCTCTGATAATACCTCACTGACGTAATAAACCGGCCTCTGGACCGGGTGATCTTTCCCATCCTCCTTACGCTCGACGACAACCACTGCGCTAACCGCCCGGGGCCCGGCTGCAACGTATAATAGCATGGGCTCTTTAGGACCCGGAGCTGCTAGGGATAACTGCTTCTTTAGTGCTTCGAACGCCTCGTCCGCCTCTTGATCCCATAAAAATTTATCAGACTTCTTCAAGAGCCGGTACAAGGGTATTGCCTTCTCTCCGAGTCTGGATATGAACCGGCTGAGCGCTGCTACGCACCCTGTGAGCTTCTGAACATGCTTCAAATTTTCCGGCTTTTACAGACTTTGGATAGCTTTGATTTTTTCCGGATTTGCCTCAATTCCTCTCTCAGAAACGATAAAGCCGAGTAATTTCCCGGCTGGGACTCCAAAGACACACTTTGTTGGGTTAAGTTTCATCTGGTACCTTCTCAGGTTCTTGAACGTTTCCTTTAGATCATCAATAAATGTCTCCGCTTTCCTGGTCTTGATCACCACATCATCCACGTATGCGTGAACGTTGCGTCCAATTTGGTCCTCAAAGCACTTCTGAATACACCGTTGATAGGTTGCGCCAGCGTTCTTCAATCCAAATGTCATGGTCTTGTAACAGAAGGCCCCAAAAGGGGTTATGAACGATGTTTCTCCCAATCTTCCTTCTTGAGCTTGATCTGATGATACCCGGAATATGCGTCCAGGAAACATAATAGGTCACTTCCAGCTACTGCGTCTATGATCTGATCTATCCTTGGTAGTGCAAACGGATCCTTTGGGCAATGCTTGTTGAGACTTGTATAATCGATGCACATTCTCCACTCATTGGTCTTTTTCATCACGAGAACCGGGTTTGCTAACCAGTCCGGGTGGAATACTTCCATGATAAAGCCGGCTGTAAGCAGCCGTGCGATTTCTTGTCCTATAGCCTTCCTTCTTTCTTCATTCATTTTTCTCAGGCCCTGCTTCATAGGCCTGGACTTGGGATCAACGTGCAAACTGTGCTCTGCCAGTTCTGTAGGGATACCCGGCATATTGTTGGGCGTCTAGGCAAACACATCCTGATTCGAACGAATGAACTCCACAAATGCCAGTTCGCTGTCCAGGAAAACACATCCTGATTCGAACGAATGAACTCCACAAGTGCTTTTTCCTGTTCGTTGTCCAAGTTAGATCCTATAGCAAATTGCTTAGAGGGATCACCTTCGACAAAAGCCACCATCTTGGTGTCCTGCGCTGCCTTGAACTTTGCTCTCTCATCTTCAGTATTCGGCCTTTTTAACGCTGTTCTGTCATCCGGGTCTACTTGAGACCGGTAATACTTGAGTTCCTCTTTTCTGCAGGCTTGTTCAGCCATTGCCGCATCTCCTTCATCGCACTCAGCCGCTATATCCCGGTTCCCATGTATGGTGATGGTCTGCTTTGGACCCGGGATTTTTAGCTGTAGATGCACATAACATGGCCTGGCCATGAACTTGGCGTAAGCCGGCCTTCCGAATAGCGCGTGATAAGCGCTGCGCAACTTGACCACCTCGAAAGTGAGCCACTCAACCCGGAAATTGTCCTTCGATTCTCCAAAAGCTACCTCCAGTGTGATTTTTCCCTCGGGGCACGCTGAGTGACCCAGTACTATCCCGTGAAAAACTGTCGAACTCTTTTGTAGCTGGGACTCCTTGAGACCCATGCGTAGAAAGGTTTCCCAATATAAGATATTGATGCTACTACCGCCATCCATCAAGACCTTTTTCAACTCATAACCATTAACCTGCGGCGCAACCACCAATGCTAAGACTCCCGGGTGTTCTATCCTTTCCGGGTGATCCCTTCTGCTCCATGTTACGTCCTGCTCTGACCATCTCAGGTATCTCAGAACGGCCGAGGCAACTGAGTTTACCGCCTTTTTCAGTATCTTTTTATCCTTGTTGGAAATTCCTGTAGTATGTATGTGGTATTGTCCCAACTGCTTGGGGTTGGCCTGGAAACCTCCAGCCCCCCCTGGTTATTTCCCGGATTTCCGCCTACCGGGTTGCCGGCTGGGGGTGGGCCGTGGCCCGGGTTTCCACCCGGACCGGTCCTCCTCCCCGGCTTGCACCTCGCATAGCCTTGTTTATTTCCTTGTTCTTCCATCTCTGTAGGTCCGCACATTGCTCCAATGAATGGTTAGCCGGCCTACCGTTCCTGCTGTGCTTTGGGCACGCCATCCTGAAGATATGCCAATTGTTACCCGGCCTTGGCGGTCCTTGATAATTTCCTCCGTTCTGGTTTCCTTCTGCCTGTTCGACGAACTTTCGCTCGACGGAAACAAAACAAGAAAAAATATATGGCAAACACACAACAGTATATGGGAACTCTGTAACTTTATTGATCATTGTATTGAATACAAAGTACAAGTACATGCTCCCGTGGGAATTTGCCTATTTTGCCTCCTACGACTATGATTAAGGAGATCTGACTGAAGAGATTGCGTGTAGTCCGCTGATTCCCGGCGCTTTTGCAAAGCGGCCGGTTAATTACATCCGCAGGTCGAGCCTACGGAAAACCTCTGATTAAGCTGCGTCATAGTCGTCGTCGTTCGAGATGATAATGGGAAAGAGAGTGACTTTGTTCAGCCAAAATTCAATCACATATGGTATTTCCACGCGAACAATCAAGAGTGAGACTAGATGAAAAGGGTAGCTTTTGCCTCGTCGGTGCCCAGCCATGACCCAGATTCCATCGGATTGGACATGTGTATGTGTTGCTTTTGCCTCGTCGGTGCCCACAATAGTGTGTCCATCTCACCCAAAATTGGGACGTGTTAATAACATAGTAATCAAACCTTGCCGTCACTCGGCGATAATTTCGTCTAGCCTCGTCGGCACTAGACATAAAACGGGTATGATGAATCCGACCATAGTCACGTAAACACTAGACGTAGATTCGAGTTAGACAATGGATGAAGCATGTCTTTACTCTTTTATTGTAAACACAAATTCATCTGTAAACAAGAAAGTTGTATACCGCCGACATAGATGAAACAGTCGGGTGATGAACTTTTGTGAGGCTTTCCCTCTACTCCACACGGTCGACATCGATGAGTCGGTCAAAACCATGGGCATAGATTACACATGGGCGACATTGATGAAGCAGTCAACCCCATGTTTTGTAGATTGCGCATGGGCGACGTTAATGAGCATGTCGTTGCCATGATCGTAGATTTCACATGGGCGACGTTAATGAGCATGTCGTTGCCATGGCCGTAGATCCGAAATTAATTCCGCATGGACGACGTTGATGAGGCGGTCGTTCCATGGTGATGAAGATGCACGGTCGCTTCCGTATGGCCGACGTTGATGAGGCGGTCGCTATCATGATCGGATGCTCCACGTGAACGACGTTGATGATGCGGTCGTTCCATACTTATAGATTTCCACATGGGCGACGTTAATGAGCATGTCGTTGCCATGGTCGTAGATCCGAAATTAATTCCGCATGGACGACATGAGGCGGTCGTTCCATGGTGGTAAAGATGCACGGTCGCTTCCGCATGGCCGACGTTGATGAGGCGGTCGCTACCATGATTGGATGCTCCACGTGAACGACGTTGGTGATGCGGTCGTTCATAGTTATAGATTCCCACATGGGCGACGTTAATGAGCATGTCGTTGCCATGGTCGTAGATCCAAAATTAATTCCGCATGGACGCGTTGATGAGGCGGTCGTTCCATGGTGGTGAAGATGCACGGTCGCTTCCGCATGGCCGACGTTGATGAGGCGGTCGCTACCATGATCGGATGCTCCACGTGAACGACGTTGGTGATGCGGTCGTTCATAGTTATAGATTCCCACATGGGCGACGTTAATGAGCATGTCGTTGCCATGGTCGTAGATCCAAAATTAATTCCGCATGGACGACGTTGATGAGGCGGTCGTTCCATGGTGGTGAAGATGCACGGTCGCTTCCGCATGGCCGACGTTGATGAGGAGGTCGCTACCATGATTGGATGCTCCACGTGAACGACGTTGGTGATGCGGTCGTTCATAGTTATAGATTCCCACATGGGCGACGTTAATGAGCATGTCGTTGCCATGGTCGTAGATCCAAAATTAATTCCGCATGGACGCGTTGATGAGGCGGTCGTTCCGTGGTGGTGAAGATGCACGGTCGCTTCCGCATGGCCGACGTTGATGAGGCGGTCGCTACCATGATCGGATGCTCCACGTGAACGACGTTGGTGATGCGGTCGTTCATAGTTATAGATTCCCACATGGGCGACGTTAATGAGCATGTCGTTGCCATGGTCGTAGATCCAAAATTAATTCCGCATGGACGACGTTGATGAGGCGGTCGTTCCATGGTGGTGAAGATGCACGGTCGCTTCCGCATGGCCGACGTTGATGAGGAGGTCGCTACCATGATTGGATGCTCCACGTGAACGACGTTGGTGATGCGGTCGTTCATAGTTATAGATTCCCACATGGGCGACGTTAATGAGCATGTCGTTGCCATGGTCGTAGATCCAAAATTAATTCCGCCGGGACGACGTTGATGAGGCGGTCGTTCCATGGTGGTGAAGATGCACGGTCGCTTCCGCATGGCCGACGGTGATGAGGCGGTCGCTACCATGATCGGATGCTCCACGTGAACGACGTTGATGATGCGGTCGTTTCATACTCATAGATTTCCACATGGGCGACGTTAATGAGCATGTCGTTGCCATGGTCGGATGAGGAGATGATCAGATCATGCACTCCGTGAGATGCTAGATCAATTCTGCTTCACGCTTGTTCGATCACTTTTGCCCAAAACAATACTCAAAACTTGTTGTTTCCATCACACCAAATCAATCTCACGATCGGATCTTACAACTTACCCTTGCAGCCCACCATCGGCATCTTGTTGTAGCTCCGAGACGGCGTCCGCGTACGAGAACAAGGCGGCGACGAGATCTCTCTTGGTCCCTTTGGGTGGAATCTCTATTTGAGTGTGTGGTGGATTTTGGTTGCAGTTCACGAGGCGAGCCTCTGCCTTTGTGCGCGTACGTGCGTGCGCTTTCCTGCGTGCCTCTCTGCGATCTTCTCTCGCGTGGAATATGCTGGCCATATATAAGGCGCCGCTGGCCTTCATCTTGGCTCTCACGCCAGGATGTTTAAACCGGATACATGTTTTTCTCCCCACGCGCGTCGGCGTTTCCTTCATAGGCTGTAGCAACCAACGAACCAAGTAAATCCGTTTCGATACGCCTACGCGAGCCTTCTAGAAACTCAGTTGTCGCTCTATGTATCGTGGGCCTGCATTGTAACCAACAAACGTGTGTGCTAATCCAAGTGCTCTGCCAGGTTGCCAGACTAGGCGCATGCATGGAATCGATCGATGGATGCACAAAAGCTTGGAAAAGCTAGCTAGCTTACTTCCATATACATGTCTCAAATACTTATATTTTCTAAACAAATCATCAAAAATATGATCTGTTTGTACCATCGTGATGTACATGAGGAACTCTACAAAATGAGTCCAATATCACATATATATATTTCATAAAAGAAATTTATATCTCATGGGACCCACCTGACATGGTCGTACTAGAGGCATGCAATCAACTGGCTGTTTCTTTTTTTATTGCTTGCAGCCGATCGATCAAAATCCTGAGTAGCTAGCTAGCTCTCTTCCATAGCCATGTTTCTTAAATCCGTATTTCACAAATAACTTATCAAAATTGTGATCTATTTGTACCATTACAACGTGGACAATGAACTCTACCAAATGAGTCCAATATTGTATATATATTCTTTTCCTAAATATTTTGTAGCTCATGGGACCCACATGTCATTGACCAAAAGCAATACCCGAGACAAAGCATGGGAATATCCACGGCATGGCACATTGAGCCAATGAATTGAAAGCTTGCTAGCTTTGTACATGTCCGAATCAAAACGTCTCGAGATCATATTTCTCAAACGGTGAATCGCAATTTTAATCCGTTTTCACCATCGCGATGTGCATGACGAATCCTATAAAATGAGCCGAATATCTTATATTGATATTTCGTAAACATTTTGCGTCGCGTGGGACCCACACGACATGGAAAGGAACTATGCTTATTTTCAAGTTTAATGAATTTTGGTACAAAAATTCATCGAACAAAATTCCCCCGACAAGTATAGTGCGTGCGGCAAAGCAGCGGGTACTAGACTTGGCGAAAGAAAAAGAAATAAGACGATGAGAGACCCTCATGCCGTGGCATAGGCACGGTAAGTACTTCCGGCCGCCGGACGTATTCGAGTACGATTAGCAACGGGAAACAACGTAGGTAGAGTTTTCTCTGGGTACAGCTTTCATGTCCCGACAAAGTTGGACTCCATGCAATATAAGATGAAGAGGGTTCTGTTGTTCGTTGCAAAAAAAAAAAACACGACCAGAGCTGCCTTCTTCAGGCCACGATGGCCAGCTGACAGCTAGTTATACATTTAATCCATCCGGACAAGCTGACGGACATTAGCTGTTGAATTCTAATAAAGCCTCGGTCTAACCACGAGTCACAATGTAGTGTAAGCTCATATCACAGTGTGGCTTGACCGGTAAATTAAATGTGACAACATACGGTGAAACCCTCTTACCATATATGTCAAACATAATATGTGAGGAAAATCATCTCATTCAATAGCGTAAGACCATGCTACTATTCAATAACACCCATCAGGGAGCGTAGTTAAAAAGAAATACGGCGAAATACGCATGCCATATGCTGAAATAGAAATAATGCTTTTAATCATTTCCATCGCGACCAGATACAACATGGTGCCAGCCGATGGTGAAAGTCTGATTTATCAAGTCATGTGCGACCATACAACGATGCATGGTGCCAGCCATCAGACATGAAGGGTTTCACAGCTTAGCACTGGCCGCACTGGCGCACCTTGCTGCTCCCATAAATTTCCCGAGTTTGGTGCGATCATAAAAAAAAATGAAGGATGCCAGCCATCAGACTCGAGGGGTTTCACAGCTTAGCACTGGCCGCACTGGCGCACCTTGCTGCTCCCAATAGTTGAAGTGTCGGAATATCGTCGACAATGTAAGAGCACTAGGCGATAATGATCCCCCAGTGTCATTGGTATGATTATTAGAGGGAAAATGCTCCCATCGGAGATGCATGTGTTGGTGTAGTGAAGTCGTTGACGATAAATGATGACGCCTCACACGCGCCAGATGGTGTTGCTTCAACATGGAAGCAGCTGAACAAGACTTATAAAGAAACGGCATGGATCATGAGCAGAAATAAGGAACACACGGAAGAAACCGAACCATGAAAAACAAAAAAGTTTTTTTTTCTATCGGGGATTTTGGCTTTTCCGCTAGACACTAGCTATGAGTGTGACATCAGAAAAGGCTGCTGAAGGACTCGGTCATTGGGAATCGTCGAAGAACCATGACGATTATGATTCAATAAACTTTTGTTTCATATGTGTATGTGTGTGCATAAGGGTGGTGTGCTTGGGATGGTCCCGAGAGGCAACAAAGAGTCGTACCCTAGCCCATCGGTGCGATGAGTAACCGCACAGTTCCACCACGCTCCCTTCCATGCCTCAAGAACCCGGAAACATGGGTGAGGATGAGTTGGGGTAGACGGTTTTAGGACCATGGCTTGTAAAATTTTGTCATGCCCTTGAGGAGGGGTGGTGAATGACTCCCAACCGCCTTCTTTCCGGTGCTTCCCTTCTTCTCGGTGACATATGGACTTGCTTTCTTTAGAGTCTTTCTCTCGTGAGTATTTCTTGAATAGACACTATTTTCTTTCACTTGATTCATGTGATCAGTTTCCCCTGAACTTGCTTGGAGCTTGCTTCATTTGTTTTTGATTGCTTGAATTTGCTTGGATATTGTTGATATTTCTTTAGAGAACCACTTTGAGAACTTGGAAGGAAGCCATTCACCTTGGTGGACTAAAAACCCTCAGGCATATTATGTGGAGCTTCTGGTGGCACACCCCAGGGTTGCAAGTGGCTACGCACCAAGTCCAACTTGTGTTGGGTTGGGCAGCCTTTTCGTGATCTTTTCCTAGGGTCTCCCCTGGGGCGAAGTGTATCTGTGAATTTGAGACACATCCAGAAGCATGGAGTTGTGGGACCTCGCCACACGGAAGTCACCCAAGTAGTCTTCTCTGCTGCCTCTCGGAACTTGCATACGGTGTGTTGTGTGATGTGGGTATATGTGCCGCTCCACTTACCATGATGTACACAATGATTCTATTAGACGAGTCATAAGGCAGCCAAATCATCAGCTACAAGCTTAGTGTTCTTGGGAAAAGCCATTTTAATGTAGGACTTGGCAGTCCATGGTTTGAGAAAATGTTTAAATCTCGGAAAGAAAGAAAGAAAAAAATCAAAATAAAACCAAAAGAAACGAGAGCAATGTCGGTGTGCAGAGATGATCATGCGTAGTATTTCTTTAGGAACCTTCCATTGATAGGTGGCATTGGACGTTCCCCATGTTGATTGATCAGCTGATAAGCACCACCATCGTATACTTGTTCGATGACAAATGGCCCTTCCCATTTAGGCTCAAGTTTTCCTTTAGCTTTTCCTTTTATCACAATGGGGCGCCTAAGTACAAGAACTAGCTCTCCTTTGCGAAAGACTCGTGGCTTCACGAGCTTATCATATGCACGCACCATATTTTGATGGTATAGCTCTAAGTCTTGGAGTGCATTAAGTCTTTCTTCTTCCAAGGAATCCAGCTGCTGAAATCATAGACGGATTTGCTCATCTTGGGTTATCTCATCATGGATGGCCACTCTTAGAGATGGAAGCTCCACCTCTAGAGGAAGAACAACCTCACTCCCATATACTAAGGAGTATGGTGTAGCTTGAGTTGGTGTGCGGACTGTAACACGATACGCCCATAGAGCTTCATAGAGGCGATCATGCCAGTCACGATGATGCTTGTGGACTGTCTTTTTCAAGATTTGGCCGAGGGTCTTATTAAATGCTTCAATTAACCCATTGGCTTGTGGGTAATATCCTGTGGAATAGTTCCACTTAATTTTATACTTGGCCATGAATCTGACCATTTTATGTGACTTAAAAGCCTTCGCATTGTCCGAGGTAATACGATGCGGGACTCCAAATCGATAGATGATATTGCGCTCTAGAAAGTTTATAACATTGTTTGTTTTCACTTCTTTTAGAGGTACCGCTTCTGCCCACCTAGAAAAATAGTCCGTAGCGGCGAGTATGAATTTGTGCCCCCCAGAGGATGGAGGCTCAAATGGGCCCACAACGTCTATACCCCATGCATCAAAAGGCCATGCAGGTATAGTCGGATGTAAAGGGACTGGTGGTTGATGCTTTATAACGCCATGAACTTGGCAACTATGACAAGACCTTGCTACTCTGATGCAGTCTTTCATGACGCCAGGCCAGTAGTATCCACATAACTTGATACTATGGTACATTTTTGGCCCACTTTGATGCCCACCACACACCCCATGATGGACTTCTTGTAGAACTTGATCTGCTTCTTTTCTGGATACACAACGTAGAAGCATCTCTTTCCCAAAAGCACGTCGATACAGAGTTCTTGCTTTAACTACGTAGGAGGGCAGGCATCGCTGCAACCTACGCCTTTCCACTGTGTCACTTGGGAGTATCCCATGATTAAAGTAATCAAGGAATGGTTTGCGCCAATCATCTTCGCCACTGACATTGGCAACAACATGATGCACTTCACACTCAGGTGGGATTAGTTCTAGTACAGCTGGAAGGAGCCATCTTTCCTCTATTTGTACATGAGCGGGCTCACCTTCAGGGAGCACCAACGACGATGCAAGTTTAGCTAATGCATCCGCAGAAGCATTCTTGCTTCGTGGGACATGCAATAGTTGTATGTGTTCGAATTTTTTCATGAGGATTTGGGCTGCCGTGTGGTATGGAACTAGTTCCGGCTTGCGCACCTCGTATATGTTATTAACTTGGCGAACGATGAGCTGAGAATCACCGTATACCAGTATGTTATGCACATCCATGGAGAGTGCTAGTAGAAGGCCGAAAGGAGGGCCTCATATTCTGCTTCGTTATTTGAGCATTCCTCTTTGAGAAGGGAGAAAGAGTCACCGGATAGTGCGAGGGCGCGAAGATGGGCTCGAGTTGCAGAGGTCGTAGAAGGGTCGTGGCGGCGCAGAAGACAAACGTCGTGGCGTATCTCCGACGATGAAGAGCTCGGAGAAAGGAGCGAGGAAGAAGCAGAGGAGTAGCACAGCGGCGATGGCGCGAGGTCGAGGACGGCTGCGCGATGCAGCAAATATCTTGGCGCACCGCGGCGTCTCGGAGAGTGGCGGCTCACGGCGGTCGCTCGTCTCTCCCTCGGCGCGGCGGCGTTTGGTGGTTCACGACAGAGCGGAGCGCTCTGTACGAAGTTGCGTGAGGAAGGAGAAAGGCAAGGGGCAAATGGCGAGGGAGCCGAGGCAACGGGCGGCGCGAGGGTATTTGTACCCCCCCATAGCGCAGTTACTCCGTTGGATTCACTGCGACGGAAATCGTGGGCGCGTGGGGAGTTACTGCGCACGATAGAAAAACACGAAGCGATTAATTCGCGCGTAACGGGCGCAGTCGATCCCACGTCGCGCGACGTGGGTACTCAAGTGTTCTGAGGTGATATGACACGACGGCGCGTGGGCCCGGTGAGCAGTGGCTGGCGTAGGTGGGGCGCGTGCAGTGCAACTGCATCAGACCCGACGCGACATGGGTTGTGTTCGCGTGCCACGTGTAGATCCTTGCACGCGAAGATAGCGAGGCGTGTTGCTTCGAGCGGCAAATTCCTGGAAAGTGCTGGGATCTCGATAAAATCCAAAGCAGCTTGGCCTATCGGGTTGAAGGAAGAAAACTCCACAGGCAATAATGGATTGGATTTGAATCCGGGTTGAGCTCGACCGAGTTGAGGTGCAACTCGGCTATGTGTCTTGAGGAAATTTGGTTTAAGCTGGCACGGCCCAGCGTCCGACTTCACCGGACCCTACCAGCTTTGGGGACTAATGTCGGGGGTATACCCCCGAGTAGGGGTAAGGCTGGTGAGGAATGGTGTTCGAGGTACTGGTTACCGAGTTCAGCCGTACAGAGTTGGTACATGCTGGATAGGATGGTACCCGGTTGGATAGCTGCCGAGTTGGAGCTATCCGCTAGGAAGAACAAGAGATCAAGGGAAGGATTCGAGTACTTATCTGGGTCATCCGAGTAGCACTTGGAGGATCCGGATAGAGAAGGCTGCTGATCTACTTGGAGGCAAAGTCAATGGAGCCGTTGGGTGAATCCCGCGTATCCAGGGGTAGTACAGGCGTGCGGTTCAACTTACTAGGATCGTGATGATGCGTATCCATACGTGGTTACAGTGTGCGGTATGGGAGAGGCCACGTCCTGTCTCTCACAAGGGGGACATGACATGTCAGTGTCCCAACCGCGAAGAATTTTGACGACTGTCAGCGAGGACACGGAGGCGTGTGGTGTTTCACAGTGTGTAGTGACCTAATCAGTACTTGCATCCGTAGAGGTAGTAGGTGGCCACCAGTATATAAGGTGGCCTCCCCCCTCCTACGTGAGGGTCGTTCAATCAGTAGTTTGGCTTAGCTACATGAAGAGAGAAAGAGAAAGAGAGAGAGAGAGAGGTTCTTCTTCCTCTAGCTCCTTGAGCTTGAGGAACTCTTGTACTCGGCATACAGATATACAGAGAGAGAGGCAGGAGTAGGGGCGTTACCTCCACACGAGGGCCCCGAACCTGGGTAAATTGTGGTGTTTGCAGTGTTCTGAGCGCGCCAGTTTGGCGTGCGATCCCTCCCCGGATACCTACAGCGTCCATCGGCCCCAATCTTAAGCCATCCTATGGCATCTGTCTTCTCCACACCACGACAGTTCAACAAAATTATTAAGATGGGCAGCAGCATCATCAGTACTAACACCAGAAAATTCTCTCTCATAACAAGGTATAACAGGGCATGTTTTATCTCATAAAAATCAGCAGTAGGAGCAGGTGGAGCAATAGGTGTGCTAATAAAATCATTCTTGTTGGTGCTAGTAAAGTCACACAACTTAGTGTTCTTAGGAGTAGTCATTTTAACAAGACTAAAAACGGGAATAAAACTACAGCTAGAATAAGAACTAATTTTTTTGTGTTTTTGATAAAGAGAAGCAAACACGACAAAATAAATAAACTAAGCAAAAAAACAAAGTAAAGAGATTGGAAGTGAGAGACTCCCCTTGCAGAAATTCTCTTCCTCCCGGGCAATGGCGCCAGAAAAATAGCTTGATGGTGCAGGTCTTGCACTCGTTTGGAGACCCCAAGAAGAAGGTATGATGAGAACAACAGCAGGTTTCACTCAGTAAGAAACCAAGGTTTAATCGACCAGTAGGGGAAGGAGTAACTTCAGAAGGTTGAAGCAGCTGAGATGGCAGAGCGCACTACCGGTTCAGAAGCAACGTGGAACCAACACAACACAATCAAATCACTTTGCCCCAATGAAGCAGTGAGGTTGTCAATCTCACCGGTTTTGCTGAACACAAAGAGTTTAAACATATGGTGTGGAAAACAGTACGAAAACAGTATGAGAGCAGTATGAAACCAGTAGGCGTTTTATCAGTATGAGGAAAAAGGACCGGGGTCCACAGTTCACTAGTGGTGTCTCTCCCTGAAAGATAAATAACATGTGTGGTGAACAAATTACAGATGGGCAATTGACAGAAATGAAGGCTGCACCATAGTGCATATGCAAGACATAGAGATTACTATGTGATTCATGCGGGAATTACAACAAGATACATAGACCGTTATCCAACTACATCTATGACTAAAAATACACCCTTCGAATATCATCCGGACAAACGTTGGGTATTAAGTTGCAAGCAACAGATAATCGCAGTAAGCAAAGTTTGTAATGTAAACAATAACATCATCCTTATACAAAGCATTGTTGTTTTATCCCTAATGGCAATAGCACATCCTCCATCCTTCACGTTATTGTCACTCGAGCATGGACGAAAAGGAGGCATGAACCCACTATCGAGCATAAATACTCCCTCTTGGAGTTACTAGCATCTACTTGTCCAGAGCATCTACTAACAACGGAGAGCATGCAAGATCATAAATAACATAAGCATGAAGATAACATGATAGATTGATAATCAGAAGACATAGCATTCAACATTCATCAGATCCCAGCAAACACAACATGTAGCATTACATAGAGACGATCTTGATCATGTTAGGCAGCTCACAAGATCTAAACATGAGGTACAAAGTGGAGAACACAACCATCTAGCTACTGCTATGGACCCGTAGTCCAGGGATGAACTACTCACGCATCACTTCGGAGGAGGGCATGGTGGTGTAGACCCCTCCGGTGATGATTTCCACTTCCGGCAGGGTGCCGGGGAGAGCTCTAGAACCCTCCCCATCTCGGGATGACGGTGACGGCGGCCTCGGGTGTTTCTTGGGTAAAAGTGGTATCTCTTTAGGGTTTACACCTCGAGGGGAATAAATAGGCGAAAGGACAGAGGCGGTGGAGGCTCAGAGGCCCCACACCACCCCTGGCGTGGCCTAGGGGGCCGCGCCACCCTATGGTGTGGGCCCCTGAGGCCCCCCTCCGGGTCTCTTTGGGACTCCGTGGAACCTCCGGGATTTCTAAGACTTCTGAGCTTCGAATTTTCCAATTTCGAGAATATTTCCAGAACAACTTTTCTGAAACTAAAAACAGCAGAAAACACGGAACTAGCTCTGTGGCATCTTGTCAATAGGTTAGTCCATAAAATCGGTAAAATGACATAAAGTGTATAGCAAACATGTGGGAAACAATAAGAAAACAACATGGAACATCAGAAATTAAGGATATGTTTATGACATATCATTTGCTGAAAGTCATAGAAAGGAAAAGATTTGTTAAACAAAAACAGGGAGGCAAAAAAGAAAAGTATTAACACAAAAAAGTATGCTTTTGTATTGATACTTGGGGGCTAGAGATAATACCTGGCTCATCTTTTGCAAACCTCCTAGCAGATCCGTGAACTCCTTTGCGTATTCCGAGAAGGTAATCCCCATATGGTGGATTCCGTCTTGGAGAACATGCTGAGGTGAGAATACGTAATTATTCCGAACGAGCAATCCACCTTTTGGCCAGGGACGAATCAAGGGGGCTCGGGCGAAATACTTTTTTGCCCACGGATGAATATATCCGAGTTCATCAAACAGGCCACTTGTTTTACCTTGAACTTCACGTCAAAAGTCAGCATTGGCTCAACCTCTGGAAGTGTTGAAGGTCCGCCTTTGTCAAGTGTCATTCACGCGCATCCGTGTCGGATGCATCGGGCTGGCTGGTCTGCAAGGGATAGTTGAATTCTTCCCAAGCAGCCAAATTTTCTTCACCAGCTGCCACTGGAGCGTCTGGAGAAGCCGCAGGGGATGGCTTAGGCCCCCCAAGGGCAGAAGCCTTATGCTTCTTCCTGCCATTTCCCTTCAAAGGGACAGGAGCAAGGCTAAAAAAAGAGAGATACCGAGATCAAAAATCCAAGAAATAAGGAATGCAAGAAAAGACATACGGAAGTAGAAATTCCGAGTCTTACATGGAGGTGGAGACGGCAACACCGTCAAGATCAATCCCTTCTTGGCTTGAAGAGATCTTCTTGCGTTCCGCCCACCGGCTGATTGGAAGCAGGCTTTGGGATCCGTAGTTCAGCATCAGAGGCAAGCTTATCTTCTGGAAGATCAAGAAGTTGTAAAGGAAAAAAATGGATTAGTACAAATCATCCGAGAAAGACAAAAGTACGAGAAACTTCCCAAAAGGAAGAAATTGAAAGCATACCTTGGGAGCGGGGTTTCGCGTGTTATACATTTGTAGACTTTCCTTGTACTGATCACGAGTAGCTACAAGTTGGTTGACGCGCTTCTTAAATTCCTTCTTAGACAAAGCGGGCTTTGTGACCCTCATCGTATCCTGGGGGCCCAAGTATTCACAAAGAAGCCAGACGCCGTGGTGAGAAAGAGGTTGGATCCTCCTTCCGAGCCAGCACAAGACTGTGTCCATGCCGGTCAGAGGAGGAGAGTAAGCTCCAGGATAGGGAATGTCCGAGTGGTAGAAGAAAGAGCCCGTCCAAAACTTGACAGACTCAGAGGTTTTTATTTTCGGAAACCACTACTCCCTAAACCTATGAAGGTTGAAGGAGATGGTCCCGCAAGTCGGAAGAACACCATCGGCGGTGTTGTGTTTCACATTGAAACAATATTGGAAGAAATCTAAACGGGGTTCCATCCCTAAGTACCCCTCAAAAAGATCCTGGAACCCGGCTACGTATAGAATTGAGTTGGGTGGGAAGTTATGAGGTTGGACACCGTAATGGTTGAGGACTTGGAGGGGAAACATGGAAGGTGGAAAACCCATACCTCGATTGATATGGGAGGCCAAAACAACCCGTTCTTCGTCTTTCAGAGAAGTCTTGGTGTCGTCTTCGTCCATCCGCCATTTATCTTTGGCGATGAACCCGTCCTTTTCCGTTGCCACGTTGCAGTGAGTCCAATTCTCGGCATCGCCCTCCTCTTCGTTTTCACTTCCGGTGGTGAACATAGCCACCGCGTTGTTGCCGTCGCGGGTGGAAGTTTCCCCCTCCTCGGTTTCGGGGAAGGGAGGAGGAGGAGGAGTAGCCGACGGCGGCGGCATGGTTCCGGCAGCTGGGTTGAGATCCCCGTCCGCCGGTGCGCTCTTGGGAACCTCCGGCGCGACTTAAGAACTCGGGGGAGTTCCGGTGGCAGGGTCGAGGTCTTGGATGATGTCCTCTATGGCGGCGGCGATGTTGGAGGCGATCTCGGACGCTCAGACAGGGCTTCCGGTGGCCATTTCTGGGCGGCGTAACCGTGCAATCGAGCAAAAACCACCGATGATACGACTCCGGTGAGGTTTTGGGCTCGGGTTCGTTCTCTGCACTTCTTTTCGCTCGGAGCTGGGAGTGGCTCTATGCTCTGGGGGCTCGAGGAGGAAGATGGTGCGGAAGGAGAACCGGAGGCCCGGAGGCGGCTATTTACAGCCAAGTTTACGTTGAGATTAGTTCCAACGGCTCTTTTAGCCGTTGGATCATTGACACGTGTATCGCCGGGAAACCCGGGAAACAATGGGACGGGGTGATAATTGCTATCTCCTTGTTTCTCGCGCGAGAATCTGTCAGAGATATGTTTCAGTCTTTTGACTGAACCCAAACGTTCGTGACATGAGCAAGATTTCACGGCTTGTGTCACAGTTTTCTTCTCCGCAAAAAGATTCGTGGGAGAAAAGCCGGATTTCGACAAATCCGAGTTTGGCATTGAAGGTTTTTGTTGAAAGAAGAATCAAGACAAAATACCAACATTTATAAAAAGAATACAAGTCCCCGAAGGAAGAAAAAATGTAGTTTTAATCATTCTTGGGGGCTATTGTCGGATATATGTCAATTCGGGGTATGTCCGTCATTGGCCGAAGGCCGGATTAACAGGGTGACCCACAAGCAATGGAACAGAGTCCATTGGGCGAACCGGTAAGCTGACGCGCAGGAAGCCGGATTCTAGAAGAACCCGGACCACGGCCCAACGTGGTACGACTTGGAGGAGAAGCCGGATTCCTTACTTTCCAAATTAGATACTTTCTGTAGTCTTCTAGGTTTCCATCTTGTAAGTCCTAGTCCGGCTATATATATAAAGCCGTACGGGAGCAAGGAACAACACAAGAGACAAGTGAGCTAGAAGCCAACTCGCCGGAAAGTTCATCCTTGCCAAGTTACAGAAACTATACTCACAATTGTACTCTGTATATTTCATGCTTCAGCCCTGATTTTAGTGAGATTGCAGGAGTAGGAACGCCGCCTAGTTGCTATGTACCGAACCTGGTAAAACCCGTGTTCTCGTTTCCGGTTCTTCCACGTCCCCCCGCGGTTCTACTATTAGGCTTATGGAACCCCCGTCCATGATCCTTACTATGATGTCTAGACACCAACTAACATTTGACGTGAGTTTTTGTATTATGTTACAATCACGTACTAGTTGTTTGCCTTTGAAGGAATTTATGTTACCTTTTTTTTAGAATGATTTGTTACCGTGCATGATTGTTATTGAAACAATATTTTATAGTGTTTTGTTATAATGTCGTATAACTATAGAAACTATTTGCTTTGGAATATATAGATTTTTATTGTCTTTCTTAGCTCGAAACTCACTCAAGATCGACTCGAGATTGTTACAAGCTGAGCATGCACCAATATTAGAGCTCGACCGATAATCCGACTTAAAAAAGAAAGCCAGCGAACCGTGTATCCCTGTCCAACAAGGAAACAAGAACGAAAGGAAAAGCCATACTGAGTTGTAACAGGATATAGAAACTCACGTTGGTTACGAACACAATTATGTGAGTTGAGTCGGACTGTGGAATTCTTGAATAGCGGTCTCCTACCGTTCTTACCAATTAACGAAACGATGTGGAGGTGGCTTGATGGGATGATGGGACGAGGGGCGGCTATGACAAGGCACGACCCACGCGCAAACCTGGTGCACAATCCACCTACAGATCGGCCGCCCTCTGTTGGCCAACATCAACTGATGACTGGTATTGGTGCGGCCTTGGTGGAGAGCGCAAATGTTGCTCTAGTCTGTGGAGCGGTTTTTGCTTTAGTGTGGGCAGCGTGGAGCTATTACCAATCAAATACATGCCTGCGCACCTACGGCCGGGACATGACCCCCATGAAGGACACTGATCCAGTGATCGGCCGCGACGATGAGATCGAGAGCGTCATCGGCATCCTCTGCCGCCGGACAAAGAACCGTGTTGCCCTGGTCGGTGCGGCCGGGGTCGGCAAGACATCCATTGTCGAGGGTATGGTGCACTGCATTGCCACGGGGGCCGTCCCGCCCGCGTTTGTTGACGCTAGCGTCGTGGAGGTCGACCTTGGGGCGATGATGGCTGGAGCTTGGCTGCGAGGAATGTTCGAGGAGCGCATGAAGAATGTGATAACTCAGGCAGAGGCCTCCAATGGCAAGGTCATTCTTTTCATAGACGAGATGCACATGCTTTATGGTGCCGGTGGGGGCCTCACCCTTAGCACCAGCGCCTCCAACCTTCTCAAACTGGCCTTGGCCCGCGGTCGCATCCGCTGCATAGCCACCACCACTTTTGACGACTACCGAACATACATCGAGAAGGATCCCGCTCTCGAGCGGTTCTGTCGCAAGCATCGGATCTTGATGAGGCGCTGGATGCTTTCGGTAATAAGGAAGCGAGGGAGTGGACTCCTGAGGAGAAGTTCAAAGATCTTAAGGCTTTGTCGTTGATTCAATTTCATCTATCTAATGATATTTTGCAAGAGGTGTTGCAGGGGAAATCCGCGGCAGCATTGTGGATCAAGCTAGAATCGATCTGCATGTCAAATGATCTAACCAGCAAGATGCACGTTAAGATGAAGTTGTTCTCGGTCAAGATGCAATATGGTGGTTTTGTGATGAATCACTTGTCGATCTTTAAGGAGACCGTGGACGACCTAGTGTCGATGGAGGTAAAATATGAGGATGAAAATTTAGCTCTTCTGTTGTTATGTTCGCTGCCTAGTTCTTTTACGAACCTGAGGAATACCATACTATTAAGCTGCGATGAACTAACCCTCACGGAAGTTTGTGAGGCCCTGAAGACCAGGGAAAATATGAAAGTTATGGTGCAGTCTAATACATCGTTCTTCAAAGGCGATGCATTGCAGGTACGAGGTAGGCCTGAGCAGCGAGATAACAACTACAACAGCAACAACAAAGATAAGGGCAGGGACCATTCAAAGTCCAAAGGACGAGACAACGATACTGTAAGAAAACCAATCACACCATTGAGGATTGCTGGAAGGTGCAGAACAAGGAGAAAAGGAACGGTACATACCAGCAGAAAAATAAAACTGACGGTAATGGTAATGGTAAGGATGTTGTTGTTACTGGTGATAATAGTTCAGATGGTGAATGCTTAGCTGTTTTTGCTGCATGTGTTACCCGTGATGTTGAGTGGATTCTTGATTCTTCTTGTTCATTTCATATTTGCTGTAAAAAAGATTGGTTCAGTTCTTATGAGGCTGTGCAGACTGGAGATTTTGTGCGTGTGGGGAACGACAACAAATGTCACATTGTTGGCGTTGGATCTGTTCAGATCAAGACCCATGGTGGGATGACACGTACATTGACGGGAGTGAAACACATACCATCCATGACGAGAAATTTAATCTCGTTGAGTACCCTTGACTGTGACGGATACAAGTACGCCGGAGGGGATAAACGCCTAAAGGTATCAAAAGGTTCTCTCATTGTTATGATTGGTGATATGAATTCTGCCAAGTTATATATCCTTAGAGGTAGCACTTTGTCTGGTACTGTTGCTGTTATTACTAATGATGATCCAAGTACAACTAACCTTTGGCATAAGCGACTTGGACACATGAGTGGACATGGTATGGAAGAATTGGTGAAGAGAAAACTTCTGAAGAACTGCTATATGACTAAGTTGTCGTTCTGTGAACACTGTGTGTTTGGTAAGCATAAGAGAGTTAAGTTCAATGCTTCCGTTCATACTAATAAAGGTACATTGGATTATGTACATGCTGATTTGTGGGGGCCTTCACGTAAGCCCTCTTATAGTGGTGCTCGTTATATGCTTACTATCATTGATGATTACTCTAGAAGAGTTTGGCCTTATTTCCTGAAAACTAAGGATGATACTTTTGCTGCTTTTAAAGAATGGAAAGTTATGATTGAAAAGAAAACTGAGAGAAAGGTGAAGTTGCTACGAACTGACAATGGTGGAGAATTTTGTTCGCATGCTTTTGATGATTATTGTGTGCAGGAAGGCATTGTCAGGCATCACACCATACCGTACACACCTCAGCAGAATGGTGTAGCCGAGCGGATGAACAGCATGATCATCTCCAAAGATCGCTTCATGTTGTCCAACGCCCGCATGAATAAGCGCTTTTGGGCTGAGGCTGCCAACACTACCTGCTACTTGATCAACAGGTCACCGTCCATCCCTCTTGACAAGAAAACTCCTACTGAGGTATGGTCTGGTGAGTCAGCTGATTGTTCACAACTGAAAGTTTTTGGTTGCACTGCCTACTGATACGTCTCCAACGTATCTATAGTTTCTGATGTTCCATGTTAATATTATGCCAATTGCTACATGTTTTCTCCCTTCTTTATAGCATTTTTACACGTTTTCCGGGACTAACCTATTAACAAGATGCCAAGTGCCAGTTCTCTGTTTTCTGCTGTTTTTTTATTTCAGAAAAGTTATTCTGGAAATATTCTCGTAATTGGATCCCATGAATCTTGAAGTTCCTATTTTCCCCGGAAGCATCCAGAAGTCCGAAGAGGAGTCGAAGACGGGCACCAAGGGGCCCTCACCATAGCCAGGCGCGCCCCCCCCCTTGGCCACGCCGGGGGGTGGTGAGGCCAACATGGTGGCCCACCGGCGTTGCTCTTCCGCCTATTTAAGGCCTTCCTCCCGAAAACCCTAACCGAATCGGCAGAATTCCATGAAACCTTCCATAGCCGCAACCGCCGTCATCGTCAACCCAAGTTTCGGGGGACAGATCTCTGTTCTGGCACCCTGCCGGGACGGGGAAGTGCCCCCGGAAGCCATTTCCATCGACTCCACCGCCATCTCCATCGTTGTTGCTATCTCCTATGATGAGGAGGGAGTAGTTCTCCCCCGAGGATGAGGGCTCTACCGGTAGCTATGTGGTTCATCTCTTTCCCCCATGGTGTGATCTATATGTGATTGTGAGCTTTGTAATCTAGTTGAAAAAGTATATGTTACTCTTCATCTATTGTTCTACTCAAGTGTTCTATTAATATGAACTTTGGAGTTACCTTGTCCCGCGGTGTGAAGGTGACAGTGTGCACTTCGTGTATGTCTCCTCTATGAATTATGGTGTTTGTCTAGTACCTTCTAGGGCGCTCAATTTGACGGTATGGGGCTAACTAGACATGGGAATGCTTACTTTAAGAAATGCTTTTTGCATCCCTATGCAATGATTAGTGTTCGTTATCCAACCAGAGAGGGTTAAGAGTAGCATAGTGAAGATAAGATATTTAGTTATTCAATTATGTGATCATTGTTGAGAGTGTCCACTAGTGAAAGTAGGATCCCTAAGACTTGTTTCCAAGCATTGAAACGCCATTTTGCGCATGTTCTGCTACAAGTTTGCTTGCTGCCATATTTATTTCAAATTGCTATTATTACTTATAACCATCCATATTACTCGCATTTCACTATCTCTTCGCCGAACTAGTGCACCTATATACCTGACAAGTATATTGGGTGTGTTGGGGACACAAGGGACTTCTTGTATCTTAATTGCAGGGTTGCTTGAGAGGGATATCTTTGACCTCTACCTCCCTGAGTTCGATAAACCTTGGGTGACCCACTTAAAGGAAACTTGATGTTGTTCTACAAACCTATGCACTTGGAGGCCCAACACTGTCTACAAGAATAGAAGCGTGCGTAAACATCAAGATCTTTTCTGGCGCCGTTGTCGGGGAGGTAAGGTAAAAGGTACTCACATCCTCGGGTGTGAGTGCTCGGAATTATTTCTTTTAGATTCTGCAATTATATATTTTTGTTTCTTGTTTTTATTTACACTAGTTAGGCTTAATGGAAAACAACAAAAATATGAGAGAACTTTATAATCTTTATCTTGAGTTAGGACATGAAGTGTTTGAAGAGAAAATTAAAAAACCTATGGAACTTTATTTGCATGCTAGTAGAAATGTTATTAGTATGAATTCTTTGAACACCATTATTGCTAATGCTATGGAAAAATCTAAGCTTGGGGAAGTTGGATTTGATGAATATGCTATTTTTAGTCCCCCAAGTTTTGAGGAGGAAATTTTCTTTGATGGTACTTTGCCTCCAATATATGATGATTACAATGATGAATATGCTATTTTCAGTCCACCTACTATTGATGATATATTTTGCTGTGATCATGATATGCCTTCTATATGTGATGTTTACAATGATGAATATGTTATTTTCAGTCGACCTACTATTGAGGAGAAAGTTTATTATGATTATAATATGCCTCCTATATTTGATGATTATGGTGTTGAGAATAATAATAATAATAGCTATTTTGTTGAATTTGCTCCCACTGCTATTAATAAGAATGACTATGCTTATGTGGAGAGTAATAATTCTTTTATGCATGTGGCTCATGATAAGAATGTTTTATGTGATAGTTATATTGTTAATTTTATTTATGATGCTGTTGAAAGTTATTATGAGATAGAGAAACATAATTTTATGCATCTCAACAATATCAAGTTCCCCCTCTTTATGTTGAAATTTTTGAAGTTGCACTTATTTTGTCTTCCTATGCTAGTCACTTTGTGCTTCGTTGACTTGTTTTTCTACAAGATTCTTTTTCATAGGAAGTGGGTTAGACTTAAATATGTTTTATATTTTCTTCTTGATCCTCTCTTATTGTGCTTCAACTCTTATTCTTATGTGAGCATCTTTTAAAAATCATTGTGTCTAGCTGAAAGGCATTAAAAGAAAAGCGCTTCCGGCAGACAACCCGTTTTGTTTCTCCGTTTTCAACCCGTTTTACGTCGTTTATTTTGTTTTATTTGCACCTGGGTGTTGTCTATTTCCTTAGAAACCCTGATGTATCCTTTCTTTTGTGTCTTTGTTGAGCCAAGGAAAGCCTCTAGTGAAAGTTGAGACTATATTTCAGATGTCTGCGCAGGAAACAGATTTCTGTTGTCCACTGTTAAAATCGTATAAAATCACAGAAAATTCAAAATGACCTGAGTCTTTTTGTGCGTCCTCCTGGGATATATACACAACATTTCTTAGTTGACCACTTTTTGATTTGAGCAACAGAGGATTTTCTAAAAAAATGATCTTTACCTACTGTCCTGTTTTGACAGATTTCTGTCAATAATTGCATTTGCATCTTAATCTCTTTCGTTTGGTGTTATTTTGAGAAAAAAGAGTTTTAAAAGAAGTTGTGATAGTAGCTAATGTGTTTATGAGTGTTAGGCTTGTGTTGAAACCGAACAATGTGAATTTATTATTTCGATTGCACTAACGTTGCTAATAAAGATTGTGAGAAGTTTGGTGTGAAGGAAGTTTTCAAGGGTCAAGAGAAGAGGATGATATGACGTGATCAAGAAGAGTGAAGAGCCTAAGCTTGGGGATTCCCTGGACGTACATCCCAGAAAATTCCAAGAAGACTCACACGTCTAAGCTTGGGGATGCCCAAGGTATCCCCTTCTTCATCGACAAATTATCAGGTCACTTCTAGTGAAACTGTATTTTAATTCAGTCACATCTTATGTGTTTTACTTGGAGAGTCATTTATTTTTGGTTTCAGTTTGTTTTTATTTTTTCAATAAGCTTGGTTGGACCCCAGCATTCTATTACTGGAGAGTGACACGTTCCGCTTTTTCATGGGAATACTTTGTATTCTTAATCTTTGTCTAGTTGTTGCATTTATTTAGCTCCTGTTTTGCATTCATCTCTTATTCAGAGCTGTTAGTACTCTCTAGTTTTCATTGCTATATGCTTAGAGAGAGTTTTTGTTGTCATATATATGTTCTTGGTTGAGAATATAAATGCTTATTTGGTAGTTGGTATAGTGGAAAACTTCGCATGGTCTTGTAGATCATTAAACTGCTTCACTTCAATCACTTATGTTGTTTTGAGATATTAATTTGCTTAATGGATAAACGGGAAGGACTAGTAAGTATAAACTTTTAATGGTTGGTCTAATAAACTTGAAAATTTGCCACACTTAAATTACCATTGATAGAAACAATCGTATATGATTGCTACGAGTGATACATTTCTGATCGGCCTTTTGTTACGCGCTACGGTCGGGGTAGCTGACAGTGACTTGTCACTGCCACGGACCCTCTTGGAGTGATTTGCATTGTGCCTTGTAAGATGATTTTCTTTATGTAATCTTTTAACTCGTGAGTCTATGTTGAGGTTCCTGGCACTTCCACCATCCATATTTCCTAGCCTCTTCGGTACTGTCGATTGCCCTTTCTCACATTGAGAGTTGGTGCAAACTTTGCCAGTGCATCCAAATCCTGTGGGAGGACTTTGTTCTCCTACGCATAAGCCCATATATTCTTCCTCAAAACAGCCACAATACCTACCTATCATGGCATTTCTATAGCCATTCCGAGATATATTGCTGCACAACATCCATCTCCATTTTGTTACTTGATGATGAGCTTCATGGTTATTTATGCATACTGATACACCGGCAGGAGCATGCAGTTAGAGACATCAGAGATATTTCTTTATGAGTTATGGGTACTAAAAGTGTGATGATTTATTGTAATATAGGATGTTGCCCCTACCGGTGAGGATATAAAAAAAATGAAAAGGCCCAAAAAGAAAAGAAAAAAAAGGGCCAAAGAGAGAATATAGAGAGAGGGGGCGCATCACTATCCTTTATATACGACACTTGTGCTTCATGTTTAGCACCAATACTTAAGTTTGGAGAAAGTTTTCATATTATTATTCATTCATAACTATGTGGGGAACTTTACATTATAGAACTTGGCTTATATATTCCAATGATGAGCCTCCTCAAATGAGCTCTAGGTCTTTGTGAGCAAGAAAGTTGGATGCACCCCCACTAGTTCCATTGAAGAGCTTTCATACACTTATAGCTCTATGTGCATCCGTTGTGTGGCAATCCCTACTCCTTGCATAGTGTAACATCCCAAGTATGAAAAATAGCCATTAGAATGTTTGCTCTCTGTTATTTTATGTTTTGCATCATGACATCATGTTCATTGCATTTGTTTTGCTTTGTTTTCCAATTGTTTTCCTCTGTTTTCATTTGTTTTCCTTTGTTTTCTATTTGAATTTCAAATCAAATTTCAAACCTTTTGTTTCATACTTGTGATGTTACAATTTCCAAAATGAATATTCAAATCAAAATAATTGTTTGTTTCCATTAAAGTTGTGATTTCAAAACTATTGTTTTGTTTCTATCAATAATTCATTTAATACCAAACCATTTTCAAATTCAATTAATTCTCCAAACAGCAACCCTTTTGAAAATTATGAAAATGACAAAACACCTCCATCATTTGTTTCAAATAAGCTTAAGGGTTCAAACTATTTAAATGGTTCTTTTTAATAACTCATTTAATAGCAAATTTCATTCAAATTCAACCAAATTACAATAGCACCATAATTTAAACTTTTTGAAAACAAAAGTTTACAAATTGTTGCTGTAATCATAACTAACCTATAACAATTTTTCTACTAATTTTCTAACCCTAAAAACTAACCCTTTTCTTTCCTATTCCAATCTGCAAAAAAAAAATAAGAAAGAAAAAAACAAAAAAAAAACAAACCAGAGAGAGAGAGGGGGCAGGCCAGCCCAGTTGGGCCAGCCCACCTCTCCCCCTCGGCCTGGTAACCCCCACCCTCCTTCAACCTCATGTACGGCACGCCATCGGGCATGTCCACGTCAATGGTTCAGAGAAGCAACGGCCATCCGAGCCTCCCCCTCCTCCTCTTAAGCCCTGCCCCGAGTGCTCTCCCTCTGCCCTAGCTTCTCTTTTCTTCTTTCTCCCTCGAGCGCCGCCAATTCCCTTCTCCTTCCTCTCTCTGCTCTCTCTCTGAACCCGAGCATCCACCGATCGCCACCCCTCTGTTTCTTCCGGTGATCGTCGCCGGGTTGGCCTCCCCCTCGCTGGCTGGCCACGGGAATGGAGTCGCTGCAACTCCCTCTTCGTCCTCGACATCATCATGGGACCAGGGAGCTACCGAGTCGACGCCGCCGTCGAGGTTTCGCCGCCGGCCACCTCTCCACCACGCCAAGACGTCCTCCTCCTTCAGCCCGAGGTGATCACCCCCCTCGCTACTCCCTCTCCTCCTCCCCTCCGCACCCGCAGCACCCACATCACACGCACCGCGCGGACAGCAACCACACGCGAGCGCAGCAGCCGCCGCCGGTGAGCCACCACCGTCCTCTCTGTCAATTCAGCGAACTGAATTTCTTTCAGTTTCAGAGAAACAACCTGAACCTTAACCCCCCTTGGCCTCTGTACTGTCAACAAACGAGCTGACACCGCACTGGCAACACCCTGTGCGCGCTCGCTGTACCTCGCGGGATCGAATCCCTGCCACCCCCCTTTTCTGTTCCTTTTTCCAATTTGTTTCAGTGCAGTTTCTGAACCTCAACCCCCCTGCGAGTGGTTCTCTGTAACAAACCAAGCAGCAGCGCACTGGTTGCTCCCTTGCGCTTTCAGCGGGAGGGCAGGGGTTCGAATCCCACCCCTCCAGGTTAAAACCCATCTTTTTTTCATCTTTTCCCTAGATCCAGATCCACTCCAAATCGCACACAGGTCCTTGTTAGCTTTCTTCTAGGTCCCTGTAAATTATTTCTAAGTCCCTGGATATTATTTTAAATGGCAGATTAATACCTAAACTCTAAAAATGCATAAATAATTCATTCCAACTCCAAATTCAACATTTTAAATATGTTTTTCACTCCAAATTAAATCCTCTACCTAAATATAAATTTTGTTTACTGTTTTGAATATTTTAAATTGGTGAAATATTTGAATCCTTGTTTAATTCACTTAATTTTGAAAAATTCATAACTTGGGCATAAAAATTCCAAATTCAACAAACTAAATATGTTTTCCATTCCATTTTTCATGAACTTTGCAAATATCAACTTTGTGTTCTGTTTTAAATAAGTTAAATTGCTGAAAACAACTGTTTCTTAATTAATGCATTTAAAATTGTCAAATTAATAACTTGCTCATTTTAAATTCATTTTCAACAAATAAAATATGTTTTCCATGCTAAATTAAACCACCTTTCCAAATATAAACTTTATTTCATGTTTTGAATAATTAAAATTGGTTAAATAATTTAAACCTTGTTTAAATCATTTAAATTTGCTAAATTCATAACTTGCTCCAATTAAATTATTTTTGAACATATAAAATATGTTTTCAAACCAGAAAAACATAATATTTTCAAATATGAATTTGATTTAATGTTTGGAACAAATAAAAATACAAATAAATTCATACTTGAATTAAATTCATTTAAATCTTGTTTAAACTTGTTTAATTCATAATTAATTCATCCTAATTCCTTTTCCAATAACTGAAACATGTATTCCACCTAAAATTTTGTGTATTTTCCAAATATGAACTTTGTTACCTATTTTGGACAATTTAAATTGGTGAAAACAACATATTCTTGTGTAACACCTTTAAGAAGCAAAGTTTCATAACTTAATAAATAAAAATTCCAAACTTGGTAAACCTCATTTCAAATTGTTTCTATTGTTGTTTTCTTTTTGTTTTCCTCATCCATGCATCATGTTAATCCACTTTCACATGTTGTTTAGTTGTAGATCATTTAATTCAACCATAATTCATGGGCTTTCCATATGCAATCCAAATTGCATATGGGTCCATTTAAACATGTTATCTTGTCAACTAGTTTATTTTGATGCATCAATTAAATTGCCATGCATCATCCCATGTTTGTGCATTATGCCATGTTATTGATTGTTTGTCTCTCTGCGTTGTTTGTTTGGTTCTTCTCGAATAGACGACGACGTTGAGACAGACGAGGTTTACGACACTACTTCTGAGGAGTTAGTCCAGTACCAGGCTACTCAGTTTGCAGGCAAGTATTCACTCACATGAACCATTGTGTTCCTTTCCACATTGGATACCGATACTTTCCGTTGTCTATTCTGCTAGCCATATGAATCGTTGCTTGTGTTCGATCCTATCACATGTTACCCTTTAACCCTGATATAGCCTCACCTCCACACCTATAACCCCGTTGCTTGTTGCCGTGTCTTACTAGCATGCTTAGGGTTGTTTTTGCTCGAGTCTGTTGTCCGTTACTTTCTGTTACTATATCATTATGTTCTGGGGCTCGATGTTTAAACAATCAACCTGTTAATGTTCGAGGTAATAATAATTTGATGATAAGGCACCGGCAGGAGGCCCGGCGTGGTTTTGAGGCCTACTAGTGTCGACCCTATTTAGGAAAAGGGTCTTGTCTACTGATCCATGATGAGCGCACTAACCGCATGTGGGAAGCGTGTATGGGCGCCCCCCTCAATTCGATTCGATTCGCATCTCGTCCAAATCGCCACACTTAGTTCGGGCTTTCCATTTGATGCATGCATGTGCAGGTGCGAACCCTTGGCGCCAGGGTGGAACTTTTGTAGTCGGCATTTAGGGCGGCGTGGTCTTAGAGTGCTATGAGGGTCCCCCTTTTCTTCGTGGGGGCTCGATTAGCCGCGCACGCACAGCATGTGGTTCTTTGGGCTTGATGCGAAGAAGAGTTGAGTTGTGTTGAGTGCCCCGCTTGGTGGAAAGGCCATTCCATCTGGCGGTTTATTCTTACGTGTACGGCCAAATTGGTGCACCCCTGCAGGGTTAAATCTTCTCGAGAAGCCGTGTTTTCCGCGGTTATGGATGACTTGGTGAAAGTACTGGCTAACAAGTACTCAGAACAACTTACACCTAACTAATGATAACTTGCCTAGTAATAGTCTTATTGACACAATAATTTGAACCATCATTAATCCAACTGTGTGAGTTATCCTCGGATTGCTTCTTTGGATAAGGGGCGAGATCCAGGATGGGTTTGTTTGAGGTTAATTATAGTTGGTTACGATACGCTATCTTATCCCCTTTCTGTTAGCCGGAAGTTGTAGCATGTTTCTGTAGTTGGTTAGAGCGGCCCGCTGCAGCATCTTTGTATCACCCCTTTCTTCCGTTGAACCCAAAGCATCTGTACTTGGTGTTGACGGGTACACTTTGGTGAATTGTGAGTCTTGCTTGCCAGTACGTTTATGTACTGACCCCTTTGGGGCTGTGGTTTCTGCAGACTACGTTTCCGAAGATCCCCATGGTGGCTACTACGTGGAGTATGACGAGACCGCTGACGAGTAGATAGCGGACCCGGGCAGGATCCGAGACTTCGTGGATGGGCTCCGTCTTTTCGTTTCCGGCCTCTTAGGCCTATTTGGATCTTGTCTGTACTCAGACACTTTGGATGCTTCCGCTGTGATGTAATGATGATATGTTGGGACATGTGTCCTCTGGATGATTGTATTTGCTACCTCTGCTCTAGTGAGAGCTATTTGCAACTTATTTCTATTTATTTGTGTCTTAGAGATCTGTTGTGATATCACTTGTTCAAATGTCGTTGACGTACCATGTGTGTATGTTATGAAGTACGTCAATGGAAGTATCTGGATTTCTATGGGATGGTTTGCGCAGACGATGAATAGTAGAGAATGGTTGTCACACGTTTACGTGTTGGCCTACTCATATTGAGATGCGGGTGCCGGTATGCCCCGTAAGCCATTTATCTACTGTTTAGCGGACTGTGAGTATCCCCTAGAAGTCCGGGTGCGACACATAGCTTCGGTTGTAAGACTTTCTCTTGTCTAATGACCACTTTCAGCTTTGTGAGCCTTTCTTCCATTGACCTTCCAACCCCCCCCCCCCCATAATGTTCTCTTTGCCATAACATCCCGGTGCCAGGGACCAACGCAAAACACTTGCTTGTTTTTAGTGCACAAATAGTTTAAGATTCAAGCATTGCATCGTGTGGAAAGTTTGACTTGGTCCTAACAGGGGTTGTGAAGACCGTTTGACGTGCATGATGTTGTTGTTCTTGAAAGCTTAAATCATCTCTAATAAACTTTGTACGGTTGATAGTCTTTTAGTATTGATTCATTAAAAGTTTTGCTTCTTTCTTCTTATTTGTTTATGCCTTACTTGTTGATATCAAATATAGATCATATCTTTAGTTCATTTGATCCTAGTTTACATGCTCTACTTTACATATTGTGATCAAGATTGTGTGGTAGCATGTCACCTCAGAAATTATTTTGTTTTATCGTTTACCTACTCGAGGACGAGTAGGAATTAAGCTTGGGGATGCTTGATACGTATCCAATGTATCTATAATTTCTGATGTTCCATGTTGATATTATGCCAATTGCTACATGTTTTCTCCCTTCTTTATAGCATTTTTACACGTTTCCCCGGACTAATCTATTAACAAGATGCCAAGTGACAGTTCCCTATTTTCTGTTGTTTTTTATTTCAGAAAAGTTGTTTTGGAAATATTCTCGAAATTGGACCCCACGAATCCCGAAGTTCCTATTTTCCCCAGAAGCATCCATAAGTCCGAAGAGGAGTCGAAGACGGGCACCAGGGGGCCCTCACCATAGCCAGGAGCGGCCCCCCTTGGTCGCGCCTGGGGGTGGTGAGGCCACCCTGTTGGCCCCCAGGCGTTGCTCTTCCGCCTATTTAAGGCCTTCCTCCCTAAAACCCTAACCGAATTGGCAAAATTCCATGAAACCTTCCGCAACCGCAGCCGCCGTCATCGTCAACCCAAGTTTCAGGGGACAGATCTCTGTTCTAGCACCCTTCCGGGACGGGGAAGTGCCCCCGGAAGCCATCTCCGTCGACTCCACCATCGTCGTTGTTGTCTCCTATGATGAGAAGGGAGTCGTTCTCCCCCGAGGTTGAGGGCTCTACCGGTAGCTATGTGGTTCATCTCTCTCTCCCATGTTGTGATCTATATGTGATTGTGAGATTTGTAATCTAGTTGAATAAGTATATGTTACTCTTCATCTATTGTGCTAATCAAGTGTTTTATTAGTATGAACTTTGGAGTCACCTTGTCCCACAGTGTGAAGGTGGTGCACATCGTGTGTGTCTCCTCTATGAATTGTGGTGTTTGTCTAGTACCTTCTAGGGCGCTCAAGTTGACAGTGTGGGGCTAACTAGACATGGGAATGCTTACTTTAAGAAATGCTTTTTGCAGCCCTACGCAATGATTAGTGTTCTTTATCCAACCAGAGAGGGTTAAGAGTAGCATAGTGAAGAGAAGATATTTAGTTATTCAATTATGTGATCATTGTTGAGAGTGTCCACTACTTAAAGTAGGATCCATAGGCCTTGTTTCCAAGCATTGAAACACCGTTTTCCGCATGTTCTGCTACATGTTTGCTTGCTGCCATATTTATTTCAGATTGTTATTATTACTTATAACCATCCATATTACTCGCATTTCACCATCTCTTCTCCGAACTAGTGCACCTATATACCTGAAAAGTATATTGGGTGTGTTGGGGACACAAGAGACTTCTTGTATCTTAATTGCAGGGTTGCTTGAGAGGGATATATTTGACCTCTACCTCCCTGAGTTCGATAAACCTTGGGTGATCCACTTAAGGGAAACTTGCTGCTGTTCTACAAACCTCTGCACTTGGAGGCCCGACACTGTCTACAAGAATAGAAGCGTGCGTAGACATAACCTATGCTCATGTTGATAATGGAAAGTTAGAGCCTAGAGTTGTTAAGTGCTTATTTCTTGGTTATGGTTCTGGAGTAAAAGGATATAAGTTGTGGAACTCGGAAACCACAAAGACTTTCTTTAGCAGGAGTGTTGTGTTTAATGAATCTGTTATTTATGAGGACAGTTTGTCGACTGATGTTGTGCCAGATTCTTCTGATGAGGACGAACCACGAGTTCGTTTGCAGGTGGAGCTAGAACACCTGGATGAGGAGGAAACTGAAATTGACGAGGAGAATATTGTGCCACCCTCACCTCCTATTGTGCAACGAGAAAATTTGTCTATTGCAGAGTGTAGAGAGAAGAGGAATAAAGGACCTCGTACTCGTTTAATTGAGGAATGTGATGTTGTTTATTTTGCTCTAAGTTATGCTGAACATGTGGAGAATGATGTTGAACCGGCTACATAGAATGAAGCTATTGCTTCGGTTGATCGTGACAAGTGGATTGGTGCAATGCATGAGGAGAAGCAATCACTTGAGAAGAATGGCACATGGGATGTTGTGCGCTTGCCTAAACAAAAGAAAGTCGTCATCTGTAAATGGATCATCAAGAGAAAGGAGGGTTTATCTCCAAGTGAGCCTCCAAGGTTTAATCCAAGGTTAGTAGCAAAAGGTTTCAGCCACATTTCAGGAGTGGATTATAATGATGTGTTCTCCCCAGTTGTTAAGCATAGTTCTATTCGTACTTTCTAGTACTGTTGTTATGCATGATCTTGAGTTTGAGCAGTTAGATGTGAAGATTGCGTTCTTGCATGGAGAACTTGAGGAGAAGATATACATGGACCAACCTGAAGGGTTCATAATTCCTGGTAAAGAGGATTTTGTGTGCAAGCTAAATAAGTCCCTTTACGGTTTGAAACGGTCTCCTCGACAGTGGTATAAAAAGTTTGATTCTTTTATGATGTCGCATGGCTTTAAGAGGTCTGAATATGATAGTTGTGTGTACATTAAATTTATTGATGAATCACCTATATACTTGTTGCTATATGTTGATGATATGCTAATTGCTGCCAAGAGCATGGAAGAAATCACTACATTGAAGAAACAGTTGAGTAGTGAGTTTGAGATGGAGGATCTTGATCCTTCTAAGAAAAATCTAGGTATGGAAATTTCAAGAGATAGAAAATCCAGATTGTTATTTCTTAGTCAGGAAAATTACATTAAGAAAGATCTTCATCGTTTTAATATGCATGATGCAAAGTCTGTTAGTACTCCTATTGCTTCGCACTTCAAGTTGTCAGCATTGCAATGTCCTACTACTGACAAAGATATTGAGTACATGTCAGAGTTCCCTATTCTAGTGTTGTTGGTTCCTTAATGTATGTCATGGTGTGTTCTCGACCTGATTTGTCTTATGCTATGAGTTTGGTCAGTCGATACATGGCTAATCCTGGTAAAGAACATTGAAAAACTGTTCAGTGGATTTTCAGGTACCTTCGTGGCACATCCAAAGCTTGCTTGAAGTTTGGCAAGACTGGTGAGGGACTCGCAGGCTATGTGGATTCAGATTTTGTGCCGACTTGGATAAGAGGAGGTCCCTCACGGGTTATGTGTTTACTGTTAGTGGATGTGCTGTTAGCTGGAAGGCTACCTGCAAGTTGTTGCACAATCCACTACTGAGACTGAGTACATGGCTATTGCTGAAGTATGAAATGAGTCAGTTTGGTTGAACGGTCTGTTTGCTGAGCTTTGTGGAGATGATACTTTCATTAACCTATTTTGTGACAGTCAGAGTGCTATTTACCTCACTAAGGATCAGATGTTTCATGAGAGAACAAAGCACATTGATGTCAAGTACCATTATGTGTGTGATGTTGTTGCACAAGGTAAGCTGAAGGTATGCAAGATTAGTACTCATGATAATCCTGCCGATATAATGACAAAGCCAGTTTCTGTTGCTAAGTTTGAGTTTTGCTCAAGCTTAGTTGGTATCACTGTTTAGCCCAAGAGACTATTTGGCGCCGAAGGTGTTTTCTTTGTTTGTTTCAGGGTGAAGGTTTCGTTTATGCTACATGAAGGAATTTGTCTCAAGGTGGAGTATTATTTTGTGGTGATCCAAATTCATATGACGATAAAGGAAAGTTCGGTCTCCGCTACGCGAGGCCCGTCGCCGGAGGCTTAGTGAAAGTGCACTATGGTCAACTAGAGGGGGGGTGAATAGGTTGACTACCAATTTTTCTTTTCTTTTCCTTTTAATGGGGCTTAGCAAGATAGAGTAAGGTTCTCTAGATGTGCAACTAGGTGAGCAACCTATGTGAACAAAGCTATATGTGCAACGGAAGTAAAGCGTAAGGTAGTAAAGCAAACGACAAGTGTAAACAAGGAGACAAGGATATGATTCACCGTAGTTCCTTCTCAAAGAGAAGTACGTCTACGTTGGAGAGGTGGGGAGCCACCTAGGCGCTCCTCAATAGCACGGTTGTGCACACCTTGTTCTCCTTGAGCTTCTCCGGTGAGGGAGATGCTCGTTTCCACTATGAGGTCGACTTGAAGGCGTTGACCAAACCCTTACAAGGACTTGAGGTCACTCCACAAGATGGATGGAGGCTCTCAAGCAATCCGTAGCTTCTTGCAACAAGGTGGAAACTACAAGCACGAGATCTACTAAGGTTTCTAGGCCTCAAGTAGGATTCTAGATCTACTAGGTTGTGGTGGATGGATTTGAGATTCCTTTGGTGGAAGTGTGGATCTAGGTCTCCTCTAGCTCTCCACCAAGTTTGGGAGTGTTTGGGTGGACGGAGTGGGAGATCTAGGTGGTTGAAGCTTTCATTAATGGCTAGGAGAGAGAATGGGAAAAGCTTAGCATTTAATAGGTAGGGGAAGGGGTATTTATACCCCTTGCATTTAAGTGACCGTTTGCAGTCCAGGGCACCGGAGGCTCCGGTGGATTCCACCGGAGGCTCCGGTGGTTTTACCGGAGGCTCCGGTGGTCCGCACCGGAGGTTCCGCTGATCTTCATCTTGCTACACAGTTGCAATGGAGCGGGGGCTCCGGTGGTACCCGCGGAGGATCCGCCCACCGGAGGCGCACCGGAGGTTCCGGTGGAACTTCCGTCCTGTGGTAACAGAAGGATGTTTTGGTGGAACAACCACCGGATCCTCCACCGGAGCCCATTTGCACTGCACCATGGGGGCCACCGGATGTTCACCGGAGGCTCCGGTGGTACCTCCGCCCTGTGGTAACAGAAGGGCATTTTGGCGGAGGTGCCACCGGAGGCGCACCGGATCCTTCTTGCGCATGAGCCAAGTGTTTGGCGGAAGGCGGAGCCTCCGGTGGAATTAGCGGAGGTTCCGCTCCTGGTTCCGCTCCCCTGCTACAGAGAGGGGTTTCAGCGGTACTTCCACCGGATCCTCACCGGATCCTTGGCGGAGCCTCCGGTGGAAACACCGGAGCCTCCGCCCTTGCATGTTTCACCTTTCTGGATTTGTTTCTCCTAGCACTTTTCATCTAAGCTGATCATTTGCCCCATAAACTTAGTGAACCTAATAACCTGGGCATTTTCATCCATTGAACAAACATTAGATCAAATGATTATGTTGTCATATGATTACCAAAACGGACGATGATCTTTCATTCTCCCCCTTTTTGGTAATTGATGACAACATAACTATTTGCATGATTATAAACATCATATGAACGGAGCTCCCCCTAAAGATATGCTCCTTTCATATTGAGATCATCTAAGGTATGACAAATAAGAATGATATGACAATGATAGCACATAACACACATAGCACATAAATAATATCTAACGAGGTTCACACGAACATAACATAACAAGGTTCACACGAACAAAGCATAACAAGGTTCACGATAGACACAAACGAAGTTCCAAATAGTTCAAATAAACTCCCTCAAGAGAAAGATGCAAATCGAGAGAGCTTGAGGGAGACCCATGCAAATGCCCGTTCCTAATATAAATCTCTCCCCCTTTGGCATCAAGACACCAAAAAGAGAGAGACCAAGATGCAAAACGTCCCAAATCACTCAGAGGAGGAAGAGGCTTCCGGAGCCGGGGAGGGAACACGGTGGTGAGAGCTAGTGGCTTCATCTCCTTCTTCCTCGGACCATTCAATGAGCTTGCCTTTGGAGTCCTTTGCTTGCCATGCATCCCAATCTGTGATACTATCAAGAGCCGGGGATTCAATGGAGAGACCCTCTTCACGGAGACGTTCACGAGAAGCTTGAGCCTTTTTACGGTCCTTGAGTTCCCGATCATAATGTGCTTCCCATTGATGTTGCTCAATCTTTTTGTTCAAGCAAAACACTTTCTTGAGAGCACGTGCCATCCATTTGAAGGCATTGCTAGAGGGAGGAGGATGAGATGGACCCTCGGCTTCTTCCTCATCCACAATGATGCGAGGCCTAGCCTTGTGCTTGCGGACGGCGGGAGTGGGATGCACAACGGGTTCAATGTGATCTTTCATGAGAAGCCTCTTTTCCGTGTGAGGGATCCAATGAGTATCATCAAGAGGGTCATTCGGGAACTTCTTGTCCCACACATCAAGGATGATCTTCATGATAAATGGCCCAAAACAAGCATTCTTCCGGTTGGCAATGGCATACCATAACTCATTCCAAATGTAATCCAACACATCAAGCTTGCGTGGAGTCTCATCCATCCGGTGTTGATGAGTAAGGAGCAGAAGGTTCTTCAAAAAACCTTGAATCTCATCCGGTGTTGATGAGTAAGGAGCAGAAGCTCCCTGTCCCTCTTGGAGTTACTAGCATCTACTTGGCCAGAGCATCTACTAACAACGGAGAGCATGCAAGATCATAAATAACATAAGCATGAAGATAACATGATAGATTGATAATCAGAAGACATAGCATTCAACATTCATCAGATCCCAGCAAACACAACATGTAGCATTACATAGAGACGATCTTGATCATGTTAGGCAGCTCACAAGATCTAAACATGAGGTACAAAGTGGAGAACACAACCATCTAGCTACTGCTATGGACCCGTAGTCCAGGGATGAACTACTCACGCATCACTTCGGAGGATGGCATGGTGGTGTAGACCCCTCCGGTGATGATTTCCACTTCCGGCAGGGTGCCGGGGAGAGCTCTAGAACCCTCCCCATCTCGGGATGACGGTGACGGCGGCCTCGGGTGTTTCTTGGGTAAAAGTGGTATCTCTTTAGGGTTTACACCTCGAGGGGAATAAATAGGCGAAAGGACAGAGGCGGTGGAGGCTCAGAGGCCCCACACCACCCCTGGCGTGGCCTAGGGGGCCGCGCCACCCTATGGTGTGGGCCCCTGAGGCCCCCCTCCGGGTCTCTTTGGGACTCCGTGGAACCTCCGGGATTTCTAAGACTTCCGAGCTTCGAATTTTCCAATTTCGAGAATATTTCCAGAACAACTTTTCTGAAACTAAAAACAGCAGAAAACACGAAACTAGCTCTGTGGCATCTTGTCAATAGGTTAGTCCATAAAATCGGTAAAATGACATAAAGTGTATAGCAAACATGTGGGAAACAATAAGAAAACAACATGGAACATCAGAAATTAAGGATATGTTTATGACATATCATTTGCTGAAAATCATAGAAAGGAAAAGATTTGTTAAACAAAAACAGGGAGGCAAAAAAGAAAAGTATTAACACAAAAAAGTATGCTTTTGTATTGATACTTGGGGGCTAGAGATAATACCTGGCTCATCTTTTGCAAACCTCCTAGCAGATCCGTGAACTCCTTTGCGTATTCCGAGAAGGTAATCCCCATATGGTGGATTCCGTCTTGGAGAACATGCTGAGGTGAGAATACGTAATTATTCCGAACGAGCAATCCACCTTTTGGCCAGGGACGAATCAAGGGGGCTCGGGCGAAATACTTTTTTGCCCACGGATGAATATATCCGAGTTCATCAAACAGGCCACTTGTTTTACCTTGAACTTCACGTCAAAAGTCAGCATTGGCTCAACCTCTGGAAGTGTTGAAGGTCCGCCTTTGTCAAGTGTCATTCACGCGCATCCGTGTCGGATGCATCGGGCTGGCTGGTCTGCAAGGGATAGTTGAATTCTTCCCAAGCAGCCAAATTTTCTTCACCAGCTGCCACTGGAGCGTCTGGAGAAGCCGCAGGGGATGGCTTAGGCCCCCCAAGGGCAGAAGCCTTATGCTTCTTCCTGCCCTTTCCCTTCAAAGGGACAGGAGCAAGGCTAAAAAAAGAGAGATACCGAGATCAAAAATCCAAGAAATAAGGAATGCAAGAAAAGACATACGGAAGTAGAAATTCCGAGTCTTACATGGAGGTGGCGACGGCAACACCGTCAAGATCAATCCCTTCTTGGCTTGAAGAGATCTTCTTGCGTTCCGCCCACCGGCTGATTGGAAGCAGGCTTTGGGATCCGCAGTTCAGCATCAGAGGCAAGCTTATCTTCTGGAAGATCAAGAAGTTGTAAAGGAAAAAAATGGATTAGTACAAATCATCCGAGAAAGACAAAAGTACGAGAAACTTCCCAAAAGGAAGAAATTGAAAGCATACCTTGGGAGCGGGGTTTCGCGTGTTATACATTTTTAGACTTTCCTTGTACTGATCACGAGTAGCTACAAGTTGGTTGACGCACTTCTTAAATTCCTTCTTAGACAAAGCGGGCTTTGTGACCCTCATCGTATCCTGGGGGCCCAAGTATTCACAAAGAAGCCAGACGCCGTGGTGAGAAAGAGGTTGGATCCTCCTTCCGAGCCAGCACAAGACTGTGTCCATGCCGGTCAGAGGAGGAGAGTAAGAACCAAGCTTCATGATCCATCTTTTTATTCTCATCAGGTCTGGAGGCAGAACCTGGACCGCGTCCAACGCCCAATTGTATTTGGGCGTGGCAGCAGAATTGACGAAAGGTGGAATTCCCGTATCCTTTCCAGGATAGGGAATGTCCGAGTGGTAGAAGAAAGAGCCCGTCCAAAACTTGACAGACTCAGAGGTTTTTATTTTCGGAAACCACTACTCCCTAAACCTATGAAGGTTGAAGGAGATGGTCTCGCAAGTCGGAAGAACACCATCGGCGGTGTTGTGTTTCACATTGAAACAATATTGGAAGAAATCTAAACGGGGTTCCATCCCTAAGTACCCCTCAAAAAGATCCTGGAACCCGGCTATGTATAGAATTGAGTTGGGTGGGAAGTTATGAGGTTGGACACCGTAATGGTTGAGGACTTGGAGGGGAAACATGGAAGGTGGAAAACCCATACCTCGATTGATATGGGAGGCCAAAACAACCCGTTCTTCGTCTTTCAGAGAAGGCTCGGTGTCGTCTTCGTCCATCCGCCATTTATCTTTGGCGATGAACCCGTCCTTTTCCGTTGCCACGTTGCAGTGAGTCCAATTCTCGGCATCGCCCTCCTCTTCGTTTTCACTTCCGGTGGTGAACATAGCCACCGCGTTGTTGCCGTCGCGGGTGGAAGTTTCCCCCTCCTCGGTTTCGGGGAAGGGAGGAGGAGGAGGAGTAGCCGACGGCGGCGGCATGGTTCCGGCAGCTGGGTTGAGATCCCCGTCCGCCGGTGCGCTCTTGGGAACCTCCGGCGCGACTTAAGAACTCGGGGGAGTTCCGGTGGCAGGGTCGAGGTCTTGGATGATGTCCTCTATGGCGGCGGCGACGTTGGAGGCGATCTCGGACGCTCGGACAGGGCTTCCGGTGGCCATTTCTGGGCGGTGTAACCGTGCAATCGAGCAAAAACCACCGATGATAGGACTCCGGTGAGGTTTTGGGCTCGGGTTCGTTCTCTGCACTTCTTTTCGCTCGGAGCTGGGAGTGGCTCTATGCTCTGGGGGCTCGAGGAGGAAGATGGTGCGGAAGGAGAACCGGAGGCCCGGAGGCGGCTATTTACAGCCAAGTTTACGTTGAGATTAGTTCCAACGGCTCTTTTAGCCGTTGGATCATTGACACGTGTATCGCCGAGAAACCCGGGAAACAATGGGACGGGGTGATAATTGCTATCTCCTTGTTTCTCGCGCGAGAATCTGTCAGAGATATGGTTTCAGTCTTTTGACTGAACCCAAACGTTCGTGACATGAGCAAGATTTCACTGCTTGTGTCACAGTTTTCTTCTCCGCAAAAAGATTCGTGGGAGAAAAGCCGGATTTCGACAAATCCGAGTTTGGCATTGAAGGTTTTTGTTGAAAGAAGAATCAAGACAAAATACCAACATTTATAAAAAGAATACAAGTCCCCGAAGGAAGAAAAAATGTAGTTTTAATCATTCTTGGGGGCTATTGTCGGATATATGTCAATTCGGGGTATGTCCGTCATTGGCCGAAGGCCGGATTACCAGGGTGACCCACAAGCAATGGAACAGAGTCCATTGGGCGAACCGGTAAGCTGACGCGCAGGAAGCCGGATTCTAGAAGAACCCGGACCACGGCCCAACATGGTACGACTTGGAGGAGAAGCCGGATTCCTTACTTTCCAAATTAGATACTTTCTGTAGTCTTCTAGGTTTCCATCTTGTAAGTCCTAGTCCGGCTATATATATAAAGCCGTACGGGAGCAAGGAACAACACAAGAGACAAGTGAGCTAGAAGCCAACTCGCCGGAAAGTTCATCCTTGCCAAGTTACAGAAACTATACTCACAATTGTACTCTGTATATTTCATGCTTCAGCCCTGATTTTAGTGAGATTGCAGGAGTAGGAACGCCGCCTAGTTGCTATGTACCGAACCTGGTAAAACCCGTGTTCTCGTTTCCGGTTCTTCCACGTCCCCCCGCGGTTCTACTATTAGGCTTATGGAACCCCCGTCCATGATCCTTACTATGATGTCTAGACACCAACTAACATTTGACGTGAGTTTTTGTATTATGTTACAATCACGTACTAGTTGTTTGCCTTTGAAGGAATTTATGTTACCTTTTTTTTAGAATGATTTGTTACCGTGCATGATTGTTATTGAAACAATATTTTATAGTGTTTTGTTATAATGTCGTATAACTATAGAAACTATTTGCTTTGGAATATATAAATTTTTATTGTCTTTCTTAGCTCGAAACTCACTCAAGATCGACTCGAGATTGTTACAAGCTGAGCATGCACCAATATTAGAGCTCGACCGATAATCCGACTTAAAAAAGAAAGCCAGCGAACCGTGTATCCCTGTCCAACAAGGAAACAAGAACGAAAGGAAAAGCCATACTGAGTTGTAACAGGATATAGAAACTCACGTTGGTTACGAACACAATTATGTGAGTTGAGTCGGACTGTGGAATTCTTGAATAGCGGTCTCCTACCGTTCTTACCAATTAACGAAACGATGTGGAGGTGGCTTGATGGGATGATGGGACGAGGGGCGGCTATGACAAGGCACGACCCACGCGCAAACCTGGTGCACAATCCACCTACAGATCGGCCGCCCTCTGTTGGCCAACATCAACTGATGACTGGTATTGGTGCGGCCTTGGTGGAGAGCGCAAATGTTGCTCTAGTCTGTGGAGCGGTTGTTGCTTTAGTGTGGGCAGCGTGGAGCTATTACCAATCAAATACATGCCTGCGCACCTACGGCCGGGACATGACCCCCATGAAGGACACTGATCCAGTGATCGGCCGCGACGATGAGATCGAGAGCGTCATCGGCATCCTCTGCCGCCGGACAAAGAACCGTGTTGCCCTGGTCGGTGCGGCCGGGGTCGGAAAGACATCCATTGTCGAGGGTATGGTGCACTGCATTGCCACGGGGGCCGTCCCGCCCGCGTTTGTTGACGCTAGCGTCGTGGAGGTCGACCTTGGGGCGATGATGGCTGGAGCTTGGCTGCGAGGAATGTTCGAGGAGCGCATGAACAATGTGATAACTCAGGCAGAGGCCTCCAATGGCAAGGTCATTCTTTTCATAGACGAGATGCACATGCTTTATGGTGCCGGTGGGGGCCTCACCCTTAGCACCAGCGCCTCCAACCTTCTCAAACTGGCCTTGGCCCGCGGTCGCATCCGCTGCATAGCCACCACCACTTTTGACGACTACCGAACATACATCGAGAAGGATCCCGCTCTCGAGCGGTTCTGTCGCAAGCATCGGATCTTGATGAGGCGCTGGATGCTTTCGGTAATAAGGAAGCGAGGGAGTGGACTCCTGAGGAGAAGTTCAAAGATCTTAAGGCTTTGTCGTTGATTCAATTTCATCTATCTAATGATATTTTGCAAGAGGTGTTGCAGGGGAAATCCGCGGCAGCGTTGTGGATCAAGCTAGAATCGATCTGCATGTCAAATGATCTAACCAGCAAGATGCACGTTAAGATGAAGTTGTTCTCGGTCAAGATGCAATATGGTGGTTTTGTGATGAATCACTTGTCGATCTTTAAGGAGACCGTGGACGACCTAGTGTCGATGGAGGTAAAATATGAGGATGAAAATTTAGCTCTTCTGTTGTTATGTTCGCTGCCTAGTTCTTTTACGAACCTGCGGAATACCATACTATTAAGCTGCGATGAACTAACCCTCGCGGAAGTTTGTGAGGCCCTGAAGACCAGGGAAAATATGAAAGTTATGGTGCAGTCTAATACATCGTTCTTCAAAGGCGATGCATTGCAGGTACGAGGTAGGCCTGAGCAGCGAGATAACAACTACAACAGCAACAACAAAGATAAGGGCAGGGACCATTCAAAGTCCAAAGGACGAGACAACGATACTGTAAGAAAACCAATCACACCATTGAGGATTGCTGGAAGGTGCAGAACAAGGAGAAAAGGAACGGTACATACCAGCAGAAAAATAAAACTGACGGTAATGGTAATGGTAAGGATGTTGTTGTTACTGGTGATAATAGTTCGGATGGTGAATGCTTAGCTGTTTTTGCTGCATGTGTTACCCGTGATGTTGAGTGGATTCTTGATTCTTCTTGTTCATTTCATATTTGCTGTAAAAAAGATTGGTTCAGTTCTTATGAGGCTGTGCAGACTGGAGATTTTGTGCGTGTGGGGAACGACAACAAATGTCACATTGTTGGCATTGGATCTGTTCAGATCAAGACCCATGGTGGGATGACACGTACATTGACGGGAGTGAAACACATACCATCCATGACGAGAAATTTAATCTCGTTGAGTACCCTTGACTGTGACGGATACAAGTACGCCGGAGGGGATAAACGCCTAAAGGTATCAAAAGGTTCTCTCATTGTTATGATTGGTGATATGAATTCTGCCAAGTTATATATCCTTAGAGGTAGCACTTTGTCTGGTACTGTTGTTGTTATTACTAATGATGATCCAAGTACAACTAACCTTTGGCATATGCGACTTGGACACATGAGTGAACATGGTATGGAAGAATTGGTGAAGAGAAAACTTCTGAAGAACTGCTATATGACTAAGTTGTCGTTATGTGAACACTGTGTGTTTGGTAAGCATAAGAGAGTTAAGTTCAATGCTTCCGTTCATACTAATAAAGGTACATTGGATTATGTACATGCTGATTTGTGGGGGCCTTCACGTAAGCCCTCTTATAGTGGTGCTCGTTATATGCTTACTATCATTGATGATTACTCTAGAAGAGTTTGGCCTTATTTCCTGAAAACTAAGGATGATACTTTTGCTGCTTTTAAAGAATGGAAAGTTATGATTGAAAAGAAAACTGAGAGAAAGGTGAAGTTGCTACGAACTGACAATGGTGGCGAATTTTGTTCGCATGCTTTTGATGATTATTATGTGCAGGAAGGCATTGTCAGGCATCACACCATACCGTACACACCTCAGCAGAATGGTGTAGCCGAGCGGATGAACAGCATGATCATCTCCAAAGATCGCTTCATGTTGTCCAACGCCCGCATGAATAAGCGCTTTTGGGCTGAGGCTGCCAACACTACCTGCTACTTGATCAACAGGTCACCGTCCATCCCTCTTGACAAGAAAACTCCTACTGAGGTATGGTCTGGTGAGTCAGCTGATTGTTCACAACTGAAAGTTTTTGGTTGCACTGCCTACTGATACGTCTCCAACGTATCTATAGTTTCTGATGTTCCATGTTGATATTATGCCAATTGCTACATGTTTTCTCCCTTCTTTATAGCATTTTTACACGTTTTCCGGGACTAACCTATTAACAAGATGCCAAGTGCCAGTTCTCTGTTTTCTGCTGTTTTTTTATTTCAGAAAAGTTATTCTGGAAATATTCTCGGAATTGGATCCCATGAATCTTGAAGTTCCTATTTTCCCCGGAAGCATCCAGAAGTCCGAAGAGGAGTCGAAGACGGGCACCAAGGGGCCCTCACCATAGCCAGGCGCGGCCCCCCCTTGGCCACGCCAGGGGGTGGTGAGGCCAACCTGGTGGCCCACCGGCGTTGCTCTTCCGCCTATTTAAGGCCTTCCTCCCAAAAACCCTAACCGAATCGGCAAAATTCCATGAAACCTTCCACAGCCGCAACCGCCGTCATCGTCAACCCAAGTTTCGGGGGACAGATCTCTGTTCTGGCACCCTGCCGGGACGGGGAAGTGCCCCCGGAAGCCATTTCCATCGACTCCACCGCCATCTCCATCGTTGTTGCTATCTCCTATGATGAGGAGGGAGTAGTTCTCCCCCGAGGATGAGGGCTCTACCGGTAGCTATGTGGTTCATCTCTTTCCCCCATGGTGTGATCTATATGTGATCGTGAGCTTTGTAATCTAGTTGAAAAAGTATATGTTACTCTTCATCTATTGTTCTACTCAAGTGTTCTATTAATATGAACTTTGGAGTTACCTTGTCCCGCGGTGTGAAGGTGACAGTGTGCACTTCGTGTATGTCTCCTCTATGAATTATGGTGTTTGTCTAGTACCTTCTAGGGCGCTCAATTTGACGGTATGGGGCTAACTAGACATGGGAATGCTTACTTTAAGAAATGCTTTTTGCATCCCTATGCAATGATTAGTGTTCGTTATCCAACCAGAGAGGGTTAAGAGTAGCATAGTGAAGATAAGATATTTAGTTATTCAATTATGTGATCATTGTTGAGAGTGTCCACTAGTGAAAGTAGGATCCCTAAGACTTGTTTCCAAGCATTGAAACGCCATTTTGCGCCTGTTCTGCTACAAGTTTGCTTGCTGCCATATTTATTTCAAATTGCTATTATTACTTATAACCATCCATATTACTCGCATTTCACTATCTCTTCGCCGAACTAGTGCACCTATATACCTGACAAGTATATTGGGTGTGTTGGGGACACAAGGGACTTCTTGTATCTTAATTGCAGGGTTGCTTGAGAGGGATATCTTTGACCTCTACCTCCCTGAGTTCGATAAACCTTGGGTGACCCACTTAAGGGAAACTTGATGTTGTTCTACAAACCTATGCACTTGGAGGCCCAACACTGTCTACAAGAATAGAAGCGTGCGTAAACATCAAGATCTTTTCTGGCGCCGTTGTCGGGGAGGTAAGGTAAAAGGTACTCACATCCTCGGGTGTGAGTGCTCGGAATTATTTCTTTTAGATTCTGCAATTATATATTTTTGTTTCTTGTTTTTATTTACACTAGTTAGGCTTAATGGAAAACAGCAAAAATATGAGAGAACTTTATAATCTTTATCTTGAGTTAGGACATGAAGTGTTTGAAGAGAAAATTAAAAAACCTATGGAACTTTATTTGCATGCTAGTAGAAATGTTATTAGTATGAATTCTTTGAACACCATTATTGCTAATGCTATGGAAAAATCTAAGCTTGGGGAAGTTGGATTTGATGAATATGCTATTTTTAGTCCCCCAAGTTTTGAGGAGGAAATTTTCTTTGATGGTACTTTGCCTCCAATATATGATGATTACAATGATGAATATGCTATTTTCAGTCCACCTACTATTGATGATATATTTTGCTGTGATCATGATATGCCTTCTATATGTGATGTTTACAATGATGAATATGTTATTTTCAGTCGACCTACTATTGAGGAGAAAGTTTATTATGATTATAATATGCCTCCTATATTTGATGATTATGGTGTTGAGAATAATAATAATAATAGCTATTTTGTTGAATTTGCTCCCACTGCTATTAATAAGAATGACTATGCTTATGTGGAGAGTAATAATTCTTTTATGCATGTGGCTCATGATAAGAATGTTTTATGTGATAGTTATATTGTTAATTTTATTTATGATGCTGTTGAAAGTTATTATGAGATAGGGAAACATAATTTTATGCATCTCAACAATATCAAGTTCCCCCTCTTTATGTTGAAATTTTTGAAGTTGCACTTATTTTGTCTTCCTATGCTAGTCACTTTGTGCTTCGTTGACTTGTTTTTCTACAAGATTCTTTTTCATAGGAAGTGGGTTAGACTTAAATATGTTTTATATTTTCTTCTTGATTCTCTCTTATTGTGCTTCAACTCTTATTCTTATGTGAGCATCTTTTAAAAATCATTGTGTCTAGCTGAAAGGCATTAAAAGAAAAGCGCTTCCGGCAGACAACCCGTTTTATTTCTCCGTTTTCAACCCGTTTTACGTCGTTTATTTTGTTTTATTTGCACCTGGGTGTTGTCTATTTCCTTAGAAACCCTGATGTATCCTTTCTTTTGTGTCTTTGTTGAGCCAAGGAAAGCCTCTAGTGAAAGTTGAGACTATATTTCAGATGTCTGCGCAGGAAACAGATTTCTGTTGTCCACTGTTAAAATCGTATAAAATCACAGAAAATTCAAAATGACCTGAGTCTTTTTGTGCGTCATCCTGGGATATATACAGAACATTTCTTAGTTGACCACTTTTTGATTTGAGCAACAGAGGATTTTCTAAAAAAATGATCTTTACCTACTGTCCTGTTTTGACAGATTTCTGTCAATAATTGCATTTGCATCTTAATCTCTTTCGTTTGGTGTTATTTTGAGAAAAAAGAGTTTTAAAAGAAGTTGTGACAGTAGCTAATGTGTTTATGAGTGTTAGGCTTGTGTTGAAACCGAACAATGTGAATTTATTATTTCGATTGCACTAACGTTGCTAATAAAGATTGTGAGAAGTTTGGTGTGAAGGAAGTTTTCAAGGGTCAAGAGAAGAGGATGATATGACGTGATCAAGAAGAGTGAAGAGCCTAAGCTTGGGGATTCCCTGGAGGTACATCCCAGAAAATTCCAAGAAGACTCACGCGTCTAAGCTTGGGGATGCCCAAGGTATCCCCTTCTTCATCGACAAATTATCAGGTCACTTCTAGTGAAACTATATTTTAATTCAGTCACATCTTATGTGTTTTACTTGGAGAGTCATTTATTTTTGGTTTCAGTTTGTTTTTATTTTTTCAATAAGCTTGGTTGGACCCCAGCATTCTATTACTGGAGAGTGACACGTTCCGCTTTTTCATGGGAATACTTTGTATTCTTAATCTTTGTCTAGTTGTTGCATTTATTTAGCTCCTGTTTTGCATTCATCTCTTATTCAGAGCTGTTAGTACTCTCTAGTTTTCATTGCTATATGCTTAGAGAGAGTTTTTGTTGTCATATATATGTTCTTGGTTGAGAATATAAATGCTTATGTGGTAGTTGGTATAGTGGAAAATTTCGCATGGTCTTGTAGATCATTAAACTGCTTCACTTCAATCACTTATGTTGTTTTGAGATATTAATTTGCTTAATGGATAAACGGGAAGGACTAGTAAGTATAAACTTTTAATGGTTGATCTAATAAACTTGAAAATGTGCCACACTTAAATTACCATTGATAGAAACAATCGTATATGATTGCTATGAGTGATACATTTCTGATCGGCCTTTTGTTACGCGCTACGGTCGGGGTAGCTGACAGTGACTTGTCACTGCCACGGACCCTCTTGGAGTGATTTGCATTGTGCCTTGTAAGATGATTTTCTTTATGTAATCTTTTAACTCGTGAGTCTATGTTGAGGTTCCTGGCACTTCCACCATCCATATTTCCTAGCCTCTTCGGTACTGTCGATTGCCCTTTCTCACATTGAGAGTTGGTGCAAACTTTGCCAGTGCATCCAAATCCTGTGGGAGGACTTTGTTCTCCTACGCATAAGCCCATATATTCTTCCTCAAAACAGCCACCATACCTACCTATCATGGCATTTCTATAGCCATTCCGAGATATATTGCTGCACAACATCCATCTCCATTATGTTACTTGATGATGAGCTTCATGGTTATTTATGCATACTGATACACTGGCAGGAGCATGCAGTTAGAGACATCAGAGATATTTCTTTATGAGTTATGGGTACTAAAAGTGCGATGATTTATTGTAATATAGGATGTTGCCCCTACCGGTGAGGATATAAAAAAAAATGAAAAGGCCCAAAAAGAAAAGAAAAAAAGGGCCAAAGAGAGAATATAGAGAGAGGGGGCGCATCACTATCCTTTATATACGACACTTGTGCTTCATGTTTAGCACCAATACTTAAGTTTGGAGAAAGTTTTCATATTATTATTCATTCATAACTATGTGGGGAACTTTACATTATAGAACTTGGCTTGTATATTTCAATGATGAGCCTCCTCAAATGAGCTCTAGGTCTTTGTGAGCAAGAAAGTTGGATGCACCCCCACTAGTTCCATTGAAGAGCTTTCATACACTTATAGCTCTATGTGCATCCGTTGTGTGGCAATCCCTACTCCTTGCATAGTGTAACATCCCAAGTATGAAAAATAGCCATTAGAATGTTTGCTCTCTGTTATTTTATGTTTTGCATCATGACATCATGTTCATTGCATTTGTTTTGCTTTGTTTTCCAATTGTTTTCCTCTGTTTTCATTTGTTTTCCTTTGTTTTCTATTTGAATTTCAAATCAAATTTCAAACCTTTTGTTTCATACTTGTGATGTTACAATTTCCAAAATGAATATTCAAATCAAAATAATTGTTTGTTTCCATTAAAGTTGTGATTTCAAAACTATTGTTTTGTTTCTATCAATAATTCATTTAATACCAAACCATTTTCAAATTCAATTAATTCTCCAAACAGCAACCCTTTTGAAAATTATGAAAATGACAAAACACCTCCATCATTTGTTTCAAATAAGCTTAAGGGTTCAAACTATTTAAATGGTTCTTTTTAATAACTCATTTAATAGCAAATTTCATTCAAATTCAACCAAATTACAATAGCACCATAATTTAAACTTTTTGAAAACAAAAGTTTACAAATTGTTGCTGTAATCATAACTAACCTATAACAATTTTTCTACTAATTTTCTAACCCTAAAAACTAACCCTTTTCTTTCCTATTCCAATCTGCAAAAAAAAAAATAAGAAAGAAAAAAATTAAAAAAAAAACAAACCAGAGAGAGAGAGGGGGCAGGCCAGCCCAGTTGGGCCAGCCCACCTCTCCCCCTCGGCCTGGTAACCCCCACCCTCCTTCAACCTCCTGTACGGCACGCCATCGGGCATGTCCACGTCAATGGTTCAGAGAAGCAACGGCCATCCGAGCCTCCCCCTCCTCCTCTTAAGCCCTGCCCCGAGTGCTCTCCCTCTGCCCTAGCTTCTCTTTTCTTCTTTCTCCCTCGAGCGCCGCCAATTCCCTTCTCCTTCCTCTCTCTGCTCCCTCTCTGAACCCGAGCATCCACCGATCGCCACCCCTCTGTTTCTTCCGGTGATCGCCGCCGGGTTGGCCTCCCCCTCGCTGGCTGGCCACGGGAATGGAGTCGCTGCAACTCCCTCTTCGTCCTCGACATCATCATGGGACCAGGGAGCTACCGAGTCGCCGCCGCCGTCGAGGTTTCGCCGCCGGCCACCTCTCCACCATGCCAAGACGTCCTCCTCCTTCAGCCCGAGGTGATCACCCCCCTCGCTACTCCCTCTCCTCCTCCCCTCCGCACCCGCAGCACCCACATCACACGCACCGCGCGGACAGCAACCACACGCGAGCGCAGCAGCCGCCGCCGGTGAGCCACCACCGTCCTCTCTGTCAATTCAGCGAACTGGATTTCTTTCAGTTTCAGAGAAACGACCTGAACCTTAACCCCCCTTGGCCTCTGTACTGTCAACAAACGAGCTGACACCGCACTGGCAACACCCTGTGCGTGCTCGATGTACCTCGCGGGATCGAATCCCTGCCACCCCCCTTTTCTGTTCCTTTTTCCAATTTGTTTCAGTGCAGTTTCTGAACCTCAACCCCCCTGCGAGTGGTTCTCTGTAACAAACCAAGCAGCAGCGCACTGGGTTGCTCCCTTGCGCTTTCAGCGGGAGGGCAGGGGTTCGAATCCCACCCCTCCAGGTTAAAACCCATCTTTTTTTTCATCTTTTCCCTAGATCGAGATCCACTCCAAATCGAACACAGGTCCTTGTTAGCTTTCTTCTAGGTCCCTGTAAATTATTTCTAAGTCCCTGGATATTATTTTAAATGGCAGATTAATACCTAAACTCTAAAAATGCATAAATAATTCATTCCAACTCCAAATTCAACATTTTAAATATGTTTTTCACTCCAAATTAAATCCTCTACCTAAATATAAATTTTGTTTACTGTTTTGAATATTTTAAATTGGTGAAATATTTGAATCCTTGTTTAATTCACTTAATTTTGAAAAATTCATAACTTGGGCATAAAAATTCCAAATTCAACAAACTAAATATGTTTTCCATTCCATTTTTCATGAACTTTGCAAATATCAACTTTGTGTTCTGTTTTAAATAAGTTAAATTGCTGAAAACAACTGTTTCTTAATTAATGCATTTAAAATTGTCAAATTAATAACTTGCTCATTTTAAATTCATTTTCAACAAATAAAATATGTTTTCCATGCTAAATTAAACCACCTTTCCAAATATAAACTTTATTTCATGTTTTGAATAATTAAAATTGGTTAAATAATTTAAACCTTGTTTAAATCGTTTAAATTTGCTAAATTCATAACTTGCTCCAATTAAATTATTTTTGAACATATAAAATATGTTTTCAAACCAGAAAAACATAATCTTTTCAAATATGAATTTGATTTAATGTTTGGAACAAATAAAAATTCAAATAAATTCATACTTGAATTAAATTCATTTAAATCTTGTTTAATTCATAATTAATTCATCCTAATTCCTTTTCCAATAACTGAAACATGTATTCCACCTAAAATTTTGTGTATTTTCCAAATATGAACTTTGTTACCTATTTTGGACAATTTAAATTGGTGAAAACAACATATTCTTGTGTAACACCTTTAAGAAGCAAAGTTTCATAACTTAATAGATAAAAATTCCAAACTTGGTAAACCTCATTTCAAATTGTTTCTATTGTTGTTTTCTTTTTGTTTTCCTCATCCATGCATCATGATAATCCACTTTCACATGTTGTTTAGTTGTAGATCATTTAATTCAACCATAATTCATGGGCTTTCCATATGCAATCCAAATTGCATATGGGTCCATTTAAACATGTTATCTTGTCAGCTAGTTTATTTTGATGCATCAATTAAATTGCCATGCATCATCCCATGTTTGTGCATTATGCCATGTTATTGATTGTTTGTCTCTCTGCGTTGTTTGTTTGCTTCTTCTCGAATAGACGACGACGTTGAGACAGACGAGGTTTACGACACTACTTCTGAGGAGTTAGTCCAGTACCAGGCTACTCAGTTTGCAGGCAAGTATTCACTCACATGAACCATTGTGTTCCTTTCCACATTGGATACCGATACTTTCCGTTGTCTATTCTGCTAGCCATATGAATCGTTGCTTGTGTTCGATCCTATCACATGTTACCCTTTAACCCTGATATAGCCTCACCTCCACACCTATAACCCCGTTGCTTGTTGCCGTGTCTTACTAGCACGCTTAGGGTTGTTTTTGCTCGAGTCTGTTGTCCATTACTTTCTGTTACTATATCATTATGTTCTGGGGCTCGATGTTTAAACAATCAACCTGTTAATGTTTGAGGTAATAATAATTTGATGATAAGGCACCGGCAGGAGGCCCGGCGTGGTTTTGAGGCCTACTAGTGTCGACCCTATTTAGGAAAAGGGTCTTGTCTACTGATCCATGATGAGCGCACTAACCGCATGTGGGAAGCGTGTATGGGCGCCCCCCTCAATTTGATTCGATTCGCATCTCGTCCAAATTGCCACACTTAGTTCGGGCTTTCCATTTGATGCATGCATGTGCAGGTGCGAACCCTTGGCGCCAGGGTGGAACTTTTGTAGTCGGCATTTAGTGCGGCGTGGTCTTAGAGTGCTATGAGGGTCCCCCTTTTCTTCGTGGGGGCTCGATTAGCCGCGCACGCACAGAATGTGGTTCTTTGGGCTTGATGCGAAGAAGAGTTGAGTTGTGTTGAGTGCCCCGCTTGGTGGAAAGGCCATTCCATCTGGCGGGTTATTCTTACGTGTACGGCCAAATTGGTGCACCCCTGCAGGGTTAAATCTTCTCGAGAAGCCGTGTTTTCCGCGGTTATGGATGACTTGGTGAAAGTACTGGCTAACAAGTACTCAGAACAACTTACACCTAACTAATGATAACTTGCCTAGTAATAGTCTTATTGACACAATAACTTGAACCATCATTAATCCAACTGTGTGAGTTATCCTCGGATTGCTTCTTTGGATAAGGGGCGAGATCCAGGATGGGTTTGTTTGAGGTTAATTATAGTTGGTTACGATACGCTATCTTATCCCCTTTCTGTTAGCCGGAAGTTGTAGCATGTTTCTGTAGTTGGTTAGAGCGGCCCGCTGTAGCATCTTTGTATCACCCCTTTCTTCCGTTGAACCCAAAGCATCTGTACTTGGTGTTGACGGGTACACTTTGGTGAATTGTGAGTCTTGCTTGCCAGTACGTTTATGTACTGACCCCTTTGGGGCTGTGGTTTCCGCAGACTACGTTTCCGAAGATCCCCATGGTGGCTACTACGTGGAGTATGACGAGACCGCTGACGAGTAGATAGCGGACCCGGGCAGGATCCGAGACTTCGTGGATGGGCTCCGTCTTTTCGTTTCCGGCCTCTTAGGCCTATTTGGATCTTGTCTGTACTCAGACACTTTGGATGCTTCCGCTGTGATGTAATGATGATATGTTGGGACATGTGTCCTCTGGATGATTGTATTTGCTATCTCTGCTCTAGTGAGAGCTATTTGCAACTTATTTCTATTTATTTGTGTCTTAGAGATCTGTTGTGATATCACTTGTTCAAATGCCGTTGACGTACCATGTGTGTATGTTATGAAGTACGTCAATGGAAGTATCTGGATTTCTATGGGATGGTTTGCGCAGACGATGAATAGTAGAGAATGGTTGTCACACGTTTACGTGTTGGCCTACTCATATTGAGATGCGGGTGCCGGTATGCCCCGTAAGCCATTTATCTACTGTTTAGCGGACTGTGAGTATCCCCTAGAAGTCCGGGTGCGACAAATGGTATCAGAGCCTGTCTGCCTGTAGGATCCCTTTTTACTGGTCGCAGTTGAGTCTAGAAACTATTTTGTAGCTATATAGGAAAAATGAAACGTGAGAGTAGGAATTCTGTTCTTTTTCTTCTTTCCCCACCCACCCTCCCTTTTTCTGGTAAGGAAGTGCAACGTTGTTTTCTCTTCTCGTCTAAACTTTCAAGTTAGGATTTCACGTATCCTGGTTTCTCTAGGATAGTTATATCTACTAGACCATAGGAATGGAGGTGGTTGTGACATGATTTATCATGTTGCCTACTCACGATTGAGAACGGAGGCGTGTAAGCCCCGGAAGAAGATCCTCTATTCCTTAAGCAGTAGATATTGATCCTTTAGAAGCCCGGATGGGTTTTCCGTAGTACCTCAGGAGTGTTTTGGTCTCGTGTTTCCCGATGTTGCTTCGATATCCTGTTCTTCTCAACATCCTTTTCGTCCATTCAAACCTTGTTGTTGCTTCCCATTTCAGTTCTTCTACCGGCGTCTAATCAATAACTCTGTTCCACCCTTCTGGCTAGATAGTCTATTCTACAAATGAATCAAGTTCTATTCAACTATACACCCTCGATGCAAAACCTCTACCTTTACTCGAAAAATGTTCCGGTGGTTTGCGAATTCCCTGACGTCTTTCCAGAAGAGTTGCCAGGAATGCCTATCGTCTTGAACTTCCAGAAAAAACTATCCAAGGTGCACGATGTGTTTCACGTGTCACAGCTCAAGAGGATCTTTGCAAGAAGTATCGGGACCTTTTCTCTTCTCAGTAGGAATCTCGGGGCGCGATTCCTTCAAGGGGGGGGGAGTTTTGTAACATCCCAAGTATGAAAAATAGCCATTAGAATGTTTGCTCTCTATTATTTTATGTTTTGCATCATGACATCATGTTCATTGCATTTGTTTTGCTTTGTTTTCCAATTGTTTTCCTCTGTTTTCATTTGTTTTCCTTTGTTTTCTATTTGAATTTCAAATCAAATTTCAAACCTTTTGTTTCATACTTGTGATGTTACAATTTCCAAAATGAATATTCAAATCAAAACAATTGTTTGTTTCCATTAAAGTTGTGATTTCAAAACTATTGTTTTGTTTCTATCAATAATTCATTTAATACCAAACCATTTTCAAATTCAATTAATTCTCCAAAAAGCAACCCTTTTGAAAATTATGAAAATGACAAAACACCTCCATCATTTGTTTCAAATAAGCTTAAGGGTTCAAACTATTTAAATGGTTCTTTTTAATAACTCATTTAATAGCAAATTTCATTCAAATTCAACCAAATTACAACAGCACCATAATTCAAACTTTTTGAAAACAAAAGTTTACAAATTGTTGCTGTAATCATAACTAACCTATAACAATTTTTCTACTAATTTTCTAACCCTAAAAACTAACCCTTTTCTTTCCTATTCCAATCTGGAAAAAAAAATTAAAAAAAAACAATGAGTGAGGGGGCAGGCCAGCCCAGTTGGGCCAGCCCACCTCTCCCCCTCGGCCTGGTAACCCCCACCCTCCTTCAACCTCCTGTACGGCACGCCATCGGGCATGTCCACGTCAATGGTTCAGAGAAGCAACGGCCATCCGAGCCTCCCCCTCCTCCTCTTAAGCCCTGCCCCGAGTGCTCTCCCTCTGCCCTAGCTTCTCTTTTCTTCTTTCTCCCTCGAGCGCCGCCAATTCCCTTCTCCTTCCTCTCTCTGCTCCCTCTCTGAACCCGAGCATCCACCGATCGCCACCCCTCTCTTTCTTCCGGTGATCGCCGCCGGGTTGGCCTCCCCCTCGCTGGCTGGCCACGGGAATGGAGTCGCTGCAACTCCCTCTTCGTCCTCGACATCATCATGGGACCAGGGAGCTACCGAGTCGCCGCCGCCGTCGAGGTTTCGCCGCCGGACACCTCTCCACCACGCCAAGACGTCCTCCTCCTTCAGCCCGAGGTGATCACCCCCCTCGCTACTCCCTCTCCTCCTCCCCTCCGCACCCGCAGCACCCACATCACACGCACCGCGCAGACAGCAACCACACGCGAGCGCAGCAGCCGCCGCCGGTGAGCCACCACCGTCCTCTCTGTCAATTCAGCGAACTGAATTTCTTTCAGTTTCAGAGAAACGACCTGAACCTTAACCCCCCTTGGCCTCTGTACTGTCAACAAACGAGCTGACACCGCACTGGCAACACCCCGTGCGCGCTCGCTGTACCTCGCGGGATCGAATCCCGGCCACCCCCCTTTTCTGTTCCTTTTTCCAATTTGTTTCAGTGCAGTTTCTGAACCTCAACCCCCCTGCGAGTGGTTCTCTGTAACAAACCAAGCAGCAGCGCACTGGTTGCTCCCTTGCGCTTCCAGCAGGAGGGCAGGGGTTCGAATCCCACCCCTGCAGGTTAAAACCCATCTTTTTTTCATCTTTTCCCTAAATCCAGATCCACTCCAAATCGCACACAGGTCCTTGTTAGCTTTCTTCTAGGTCCCTGTAAATTATTTCTAAGTCCCTGGATATTATTTTAAATGGCAGATTAATACCTAAACTCTAAAAATGCATAAATAATTCATTCCAACTCCAAATTCAACATTTTAAATATGTTTTCCACTCCAAATTAAATCCTCTACCTAAATATAAATTTTGTTTACTGTTTTGAATATTTTAAATTGGTGAAATATTTGAATCCTTGTTTAATTCACTTAATTTTGAAAAATTCATAACTTGGGCATAAAAATTCCAAATTCAACAAACTAAATATGTTTTCCATTCCATTTTTCATGAAATTTGCAAATATCAACTTTGTGTTCTGTTTTAAATAAGTTAAATTGCTGAAAACAACTGTTTCTTAATTAATGCATTTAAAATTGTCAAATTAATAACTTGCTCATTTTAAATTCATTTTCAACAAATAAAATATGTTTTCCATGCTAAATTAAACCACCTTTCCAAATATAAACTTTATTTCATGTTTTGAATAATTAAAATTGGTTAAATAATTTAAACCTTGTTTAAATCATTTAAATTTGCTAAATTCATAACTTGCTCCATTTAAATTATTTTTGAACATATAAAATATGTTTTAAAACCAGAAAAACATAATATTTTCAAATATGAATTTGATTTAATGTTTGGAACAAATAAAAATTCAAATAAATTCATACTTGAATTAAATTCATTTAAATCTTGTTTAAACTTGTTTAATTCATAATTAATTCATCCTAATTCCTTTTCCAATAACTGAAACATGTATTCCACCTAAAATTTTGTGTATTTTCCAAATATGAACTTTGTTACCTATTTTGGACAATTTAAATTGGTGAAAACAACAAATGCTTGTGTAACACCTTTAAGAAGCAAAGTTTCATAACTTAATAAATAAAAATTCCAAACTTGGTAAACCTCATTTCAAATTGTTTCTATTGTTGTTTTCTTTTTGTTTTCCTCATCCATGCATCATGCTAATCCACTTTCACATGTTGTTTAGTTGTGGATCATTTAATTCAACCATAATTCATGGGCTTTCCATATGCAATCCAAATTGCATATGGGTCCATTTAAACATGTTATCTTGTCAACTAGTTTATTTTGATGCATAAATTAAATTGCCATGAATCATCCCATGTTTGTGCATTATGCCATGTTATTGATTGTTTGTCTCTCTGCGTTGTTTGTTTGCTTCTTCTCGAATAGACGACGACGTTGAGACAGACGAGGTTTACGACACTACTTCTGAGGAGTTAGTCCAGTACCAGGCTACTGAGTTTGCAGGCAAGTATTCACTCACATGAACCATTGTGTTCCTTTCCACATTGGATACCGATACTTTCCATTGTCTATTCTGCTAGCCATATGAATCGTTGCTTGTGTTCGATCCTATCACATGTTACCCTTTAACCCTGATATAGCCTCACCTCCACACCTATAACCCCGTTGCTTGTTGCCGTGTCTTACTAGCATGCTTAGGGTTGTTTTTGCTCGAGTCTGTTGTTCGTTACTTTCTGTTACTATATCATTATGCTCTGGGGCTCGATGTTTAAATAATCAACCTGTTAATGTTTGAGGTAATAATAATTTGATGATAAGGCACCGGCAGGAGGCCCGGCGTGGTTTTGAGGCCTGCTAGTGTCGACCCTATTTAGGAAAAGGGTCTTGTCTACTGATCCATGATGAGCGCACTAACCGCATGTGGGAAGCGTGTATGGGCGCCCCCCTCAATTTGGTTCGATTCGCATCTCGTCCAAATCGCCACACTTATTTCGGGCTTTCCATTTGATGCATGCATGTGCAGGTGCGAACCCTTGGCGCCAGGGTGGAACTTTTGTAGTCGGCATTTAGGGCGGCATGGTCTTAGAGTGCTATGAGGGTCCCCCTTTTCTTCGTGGGGGCTCGATTAGCCGCGCACGCACAGCATGTGGTTTTTTGGGCTTGATGCGAAGAAGAGTTGAGTTGTGTTGAGTGCCCCGCTTGGTGGAAAGGCCATTCCATCTGGCGGGTTATTCTTACGTGTACGGCCAAATTGGTGCACCCCTGCAGGGTTAAATCTTCTCGAGAAGCCGTGTTTTCCGCGGTTATGGATGACTTGGTGAAAGTACTGGCTAACAAGTACTCAGAACAACTTACACCTAACTAATGATAACTTGCCTAGTAATAGTCTTATTGACACAATAACTTGAACCATCATTAATCCAACTGTGTGAGTTATCCTCGGATTGCTTCTTTGGATAAGGGGCGAGATACAGGATGGGTTTGTTTGAGGTTAATTATAGTTGGTTACGATACGCTATCTTATCCCCTTTCTGTTAGCCGGAAGTTGTAGCATGTTTCTGTAGTTGGTTAGAGCGGCCCGCTGCAGCATCTTTGTATCACCCCTTTCTTCCGTTGAACCCAAAGCATCTGTACTTGGTGTTGACGGGTACACTTTGGTGAATTGTGAGTCTTGCTTGCCAGTACGTTTATGTACTGACCCCTTTGGGGCTGTGGTTTCCGCAGACTACGTTTCCGAAGATCCCCATGGTGGCTACTACGTGGAGTATGACGAGACCGCTGACGAGTAGATAGCGGACCCGGGCAGGATCCGAGACTTCGTGGATGGGCTCCGTCTTTTCGTTTCCGGCCTCTTAGGCCTATTTGGATCTTGTCTGTACTCAGACACTTTGGATGCTTCCGCTGTGATGTAATGATGATATGTTGGGACATGTGTCCTCTGGATGATTGTATTTGCTATCTCTGCTCTAGTGAGAGCTATTTGCAACTTATTTCTATTTATTTGTGTCTTAGAGATCTGTTGTGATATCACTTGTTCAAATGCCGTTAACGTACCATGTGTGTATGTTATGAAGTACGTCAATGGAAGTATCTGGATTTCTATGGGATGGTTTGCGCAGACGATGAATAGTAGAGAATGGTTGTCACACGTTTACGTGTTGGCCTACTCATATTGAGATGCGGGTGCCGGTATGCCCCGTAAGCCATTTATCTACTGTTTAGCGGACTGTGAGTATCCCCTAGAAGTCCGGGTGCGACAAATGGTATCAGAGCCTGTCTGCCTGTAGGATCCCTTTTTACTGGTCGCAGTTGAGTCTAGAAACTATTTTATAGCTATATAGGAAAAATGAAACGTGAGAGTAGGAATTCTGTTCTTTTTCTTCTTTCCCCACCCACCCTCCCTTTTTCTGGTAAGGAAGTGCAACGTTGTTTTCTCTTCTCGTCTAAACTTTCAAGTTAGGATTTCACGTATCCTGGTTTCTCTAGGATAGTTATATCTACTAGACCATAGGAATGGAGGTGGTTGTGACATGATTTATCATGTTGCCTACTCACGATTGAGAACGGAGGCGTGTAAGCCCCGGAAGAAGATCCTCTATTCCTTAAGCAGTAGATATTGATCCTTTAGAAGCCCGGATGGGTTTTCCGTAGTACCTCAGGAGTGTTTTGGTCTCGTGTTTCCCGATGTTGCTTCGATATCCTGTTCTTCTCAACATCCTTTTCGTCCATTCAAACCTTGTTGTTGCTTCCCATTTCAGTTCTTCTACCGGCGTCTAATCAATAACTCTGTTCCACCCTTCTGGCTAGATAGTCTATTCTACAAATGAATCAAGTTCTATTCAACTATACACCCTCGATGCAAAACCTCTACCTTTACTCGAAAAATGTTCCGGTGGTTTGCGAATTCCCTGACGTCTTTCCAGAAGAGTTGCCAGGAATGCCTATCGTCTTGAACTTCCAGAAAAAACTATCCAAGGTGCACGATGTGTTTCACATGTCACAGCTCAAGAGGATCTTCGCAAGAAGTATCGGGACCTTTTCTCTTGTCAGTAGGAATCTCGGGACGCGATTCCTTCAAGGGGGGGAGTTTTGTAACATCCCAAGTATGAAAAATAGCCATTAGAATGTTTGCTCTCTATTATTTTATGTTTTGCATCATGACATCATGTTCATTGCATTTGTTTTGCTTTGTTTTCCAATTGTTTTCCTCTGTTTTCATTTGTTTTCCTTTGTTTTCTATTTGAATTTCAAATCAAATTTCAAACCTTTTGTTTCATACTTGCGATGTTACAATTTCCAAAATGAATATTCAAATCAAAACAATTGTTTGTTTCCATTAAAGTTGTGATTTCAAAACTATTGTTTTGTTTCTATCAATAATTCATTTAATACCAAACCATTTTCAAATTCAATTAATTCTCCAAAAAGCAACCCTTTTGAAAATTATGAAAATGACAAAACACCTCCATCATTTGTTTCAAATAAGCTTAAGGGTTCAAACTATTTAAATGGTTCTTTTTAATAACTCATTTAATAGCAAATTTCATTCAAATTCAACCAAATTACAACAGCACCATAATTCAAACTTTTTGAAAACAAAAGTTTACAAATTGTTGCTGTAATCATAACTAACCTATAACAATTTTTCTACTAATTTTCTAACCCTAAAAACTAACCCTTTTCTTTCCTATTCCAATCTGGAAAAAAAATTAAAAAAAAACCAATGAGTGAGGGGGCAGGCCAGCCCAGTTGGGCCAGCCCACCTCTCCCCCTCGGCCTGGTAACCCCCACCCTCCTTCAACCTCCTGTACGGCACGCCATCGGGCATGTCCACGTCAATGGTTCAGAGAAGCAACGGCCATCCGAGCCTCCCGCTCCTCCTCTTAAGCCCTGCCCCGAGTGCTCTCCCTCTGCCCTAGCTTCTCTTTTCTTCTTTCTCCCTCGAGCGCCGCCAATTCCCTTCTCCTTCCTCTCTCTGCTCCCTCTCTGAACCCGAGCATCCACCGATCGCCACCCCTCTCTTTCTTCCGGTGATCGCCGCCGGGTTGGCCTCCCCCTCGCTGGCTGGCCACGGGAATGGAGTCGCTGCAACTCCCTCTTCGTCCTCGACATCATCATGGGACCAGGGAGCTACCGAGTCGCCGCCGCCGTCGAGGTTTCGCCGCCGGCCACCTCTCCACCACGCCAAGACGTCCTCCTCCTTCAGCCCGAGGTGATCACCCCCCTCGCTACTCCCTCTCCTCCTCCCCTCCGCACCCGCAGCACCCACATCACACGCACCGCGCAGACAGCAACCACACGCGAGCGCAGCAGCCGCCGCCGGTGAGCCACCACCGTCCTCTCTGTCAATTCAGCGAACTGAATTTCTTTCAGTTTCAGAGAAACGACCTGAACCTTAACCCCCCTTGGCCTCTGTACTGTCAACAAACGAGCTGACACCGCACTGGCAACACCCCGTGCGCGCTCGCTGTACCTCGCGGGATCGAATCCCGGCCACCCCCCTTTTCTGTTCCTTTTTCCAATTTGTTTCAGTGCAGTTTCTGAACCTCAACCCCCCTGCGAGTGGTTCTCTGTAACAAACCAAGCAGCAGCGCACTGGTTGCTCCCTTGCGCTTCCAGCAGGAGGGCAGGGGTTCGAATCCCACCCCTGCAGGTTAAAACCCATCTTTTTTTCATCTTTTCCCTAGATCCAGATCCAATCCAAATCGCACACAGGTCCTTGTTAGCTTTCTTCTAGGTCCCTGTAAATTATTTCTAAGTCCCTGGATATTATTTTAAATGGCAGATTAATACCTAAACTCTAAAAATGCATAAATAATTCATTCCAACTCCAAATTCAACATTTTAAATATGTTTTCCACTCCAAATTAAATCCTCTACCTAAATATAAATTTTGTTTACTGTTTTGAATATTTTAAATTGGTGAAATATTTGAATCCTTGTTTAATTCACTTAATTTTGAAAAATTCATAACTTGGGCATAAAAATTCCAAATTCAACAAACTAAATATGTTTTCCATTCCATTTTTCATGAACTTTGCAAATATCAACTTTGTATTCTGTTTTAAATAAGTTAAATTGCTGAAAACAACTGTTTCTTAATTAATGCATTTAAAATTGTCAAATTAATAACTTGCTCATTTTAAATTCATTTTCAACAAATAAAATATGTTTTCCATGCTAAATTAAACCACCTTTCCAAATATAAACTTTATTTCATGTTTTGAATAATTAAAATTGGTTAAATAATTTAAACCTTGTTTAAATCATTTAAATTTGCTAAATTCATAACTTGCTCCATTTAAATTATTTTTGAACATATAAAATATGTTTTAAAACCAGAAAAACATAATATTTTCAAATATGAATTTGATTTAATGTTTGGAACAAATAAAAATTCAAATAAATTCATACTTGAATTAAATTCATTTAAATCTTGTTTAAACTTGTTTAATTCATAATTAATTCATCCTAATTCCTTTTCCAATAACTGAAACATGTATTCCACCTAAAATTTTGTGTATTTTCCAAATATGAACTTTGTTACCTATTTTGGACAATTTAAATTGGTGAAAACAACAAATGCTTGTGTAACACCTTTAAGAAGCAAAGTTTCATAACTTAATAAATAAAAATTCCAAACTTGGTAAACCTCATTTCAAATTGTTTCTATTGTTGTTTTCTTTTTGTTTTCCTCATCCATGCATCATGCTAATCCACTTTCACATGTTGTTTAGTTGTGGATCATTTAATTCAACCATAATTCATGGGCTTTCCATATGCAATCCAAATTGCATATGGGTCCATTTAAACATGTTATCTTGTCAACTAGTTTATTTTGATGCATAAATTAAATTGCCATGAATCATCCCATGTTTGTGCATTATGCCATGTTATTGATTGTTTGTCTCTCTGCGTTGTTTGTTTGCTTCTTCTCGAATAGACGACGACGTTGAGACAGACGAGGTTTACGACACTACTTCTGAGGAGTTAGTCCAGTACCAGGCTACTGAGTTTGCAGGCAAGTATTCACTCACATGAACCATTGTGTTCCTTTCCACATTGGATACCGATACTTTCCGTTGTCTATTCTGCTAGCCATATGAATCGTTGCTTGTGTTCGATCCTATCACATGTTACCCTTTAACCCTGATATAGCCTCACCTCCACACCTATAACCCCGTTGCTTGTTGCCGTGTCTTACTAGCATGCTTAGGGTTGTTTTTGCTTGAGTCTGTTGTTCGTTACTTTCTGTTACTATATCATTATGCTCTGGGGCTCGATGTTTAAATAATCAACCTGTTAATGTTTGAGGTAATAATAATTTGATGATAAGGCACCGGCAGGAGGCCCGGCGTGGTTTTGAGGCCTGCTAGTGTCGACCCTATTTAGGAAAAGGGTCTTGTCTACTGATCCATGATGAGCGCACTAACCGCATGTGGGAAGCGTGTATGGGCGCCCCCCTCAATTTGGTTCGATTCGCATCTCGTCCAAATCGCCACACTTATTTCGGGCTTTCCATTTGATGCATGCATGTGCAGGTGCGAACCCTTGGCGCCAGGGTGGAACTTTTGTAGTCGGCATTTAGGGCGGCATGGTCTTAGAGTGCTATGAGGGTCCCCCTTTTCTTCGTGGGGGCTCGATTAGCCGCGCACGCACAGCATGTGGTTCTTTGGGCTTGATGCGAAGAAGGGTTGAGTTGTGTTGAGTGCCCCGCTTGGTGGAAAGGCCATTCCATCTGGCGGGTTATTCTTACGTGTACGGCCAAATTGGTGCACCCCTGCAGGGTTAAATCTTCTCGAGAAGCCGTGTTTTCCGCGGTTATGGATGACTTGGTGAAAGTACTGGCTAACAAGTACTCAGAACAACTTACACCTAACTAATGATAACTTGCCTAGTAATAGTCTTATTGACACAATAACTTGAACCATCATTAATCCAACTGTGTGAGTTATCCTCGGATTGCTTCTTTGGATAAGGGGCGAGATACAGGATGGGTTTGTTTGAGGTTAGTTATAGTTGGTTACGATACGCTATCTTATCCCCTTTCTGTTAGCCAGAAGTTGTAGCATGTTTCTGTAGTTGGATAGAGCGGCCCGCTGCAGCATCTTTGTATCACCCCTTTCTTCCGTTGAACCCAAAGCATCTGTACTTGGTGTTGACGGGTACAATTTGGTGAATTGTGAGTCTTGCTTGCCAGTACGTTTATGTACTGACCCCTTTGGGGCTGTGGTTTCCGCAGACTACGTTTCCGAAGATCCCCATGGTGGCTACTACGTGGAGTATGACGAGACTGCTGACGAGTAGATAGCGGACCCGGGCAGGATCCGAGACTTCGTGGATGGGCTCCGTCTTTTCGTTTCCGGCCTCTTAGGCCTATTTGGATCTTGTCTGTACTCAGACACTTTGGATGCTTCCGCTGTGATGTAATGATGATATGTTGGGACATGTGTCCTCTGGATGATTGTATTTGCTATCTCTGCTCTAGTGAGAGCTATTTGCAACTTATTTCTATTTATTTGTGTCTTAGAGATATGTTGTGATATCACTTGTTCAAATGTCGTTGACGTACCATGTGTGTATGTTATGAAGTACGTCAATGGAAGTATCTGGATTTCTATGGGATGGTTTGCGCAGACGATGAATAGTAGAGAATGGTTGTCACACGTTTACGTGTTGGCCTACTCATATTGAGATGCGGGTGCCGGTATGCCCCGTAAGCCATTTATCTATTGTTTAGCGGACTGTGAGTATCCCCTAGAAGTCCGGGTGCGACACATAGCTTCGGTTGTAAGACTTTCTCTTGTCTAATGACCACTTTCAGCTTTGTGAGCCTTTCTTCCATTGACCTTCCAACCCCCCCCCCCATAATGTTCTCTTTGCCATAACATCCCGGTGCCAGGGACCAACGCAAAACACTTGCTTGTTTTTAGTGCGCAAATAGTTTAAGATTCAAGCATTGCATCGTGTGGAAAGTTTGACTTGGTCCTAACAGGGGTTGTGAAGACCGTTTGACGTGCATGATGTTGTTGTTCTTGAAAGCTTAAATCATCTCTAATAAACTTTGTACGGTTGATAGTATTTTAGTATTGATTCATTAAAAGTTTTGCTTCTTTCTTCTTATTTGTTTATGCCTTACTTGTTGATATCAAATATAGATCATATCTTTAGTTCATTTGATCCTAGTTTACATGCTCTACTTTACATATTGTGATCAAGATTGTGTGGTAGCATGTCACCTCAGAAATTATTTTGTTTTATCGTTTACCTACTCGAGGACGAGTAGGAATTAAGCTTGGGGATGCTTGATACGTATCCAATGTATCTATAATTTCTAATGTTCCATGTTGATATTATGCCAATTGCTACATGTTTTCTCCCTTCTTTATAGCATTTTTACACGTTTCCCCGGACTAATCTATTAACAAGATGCCAAGTGACAGTTCCCTATTTTCTGTTGTTTTTTATTTCAGAAAAGTTGTTTTGGAAATATTCTCGAAATTGGACCCCACGAATCCCGAAGTTCCTATTTTCCCCAGAAGCATCCATAAGTCCGAAGAGGAGTCGAAGACGGGCACCAGGGGGCCCTCACCATAGCCAGGAGCGGCCCCCCTTGGTCGCGCCTGGGGGTGGTGGGGCCACCCTGTTGGCCCCCAGGCGTTGCTCTTCCGCCTATTTAAGGCCTTCCTCCCTAAAACCCTAACCGAATTGGCAAAATTCCATGAAACCTTCCGCAACCGCAGCCGCCGTCATCGTCAACCCAAGTTTCGGGGGACAGATCTCTGTTCTAGCACCCTTCCGGGACGGGGAAGTGCCCCCGGAAGCCATCTCCGTCGACTCCACCATCGTCGTTGTTGTCTCCTATGATGAGAAGGGAGTCGTTCTCCCCCGAGGTTGAGGGCTCTACCGGTAGCTATGTGGTTCATCTCTCTCTCCCATGGTGTGATCTATATGTGATCGTGAGATTTGTAATCTAGTTGAATAAGTATATGTTACTCTTCATCTATTGTGCTAATCAAGTGTTTTATTAGTATGAACTTTGGAGTCACCTTGTCCCACAGTGTGAAGGTGGTGCACATCGTGTGTGTCTCCTCTATGAATTGTGGTGTTTGTCTAGTACCTTCTAGGGCGCTCAAGTTGACAGTGTGGGGCTAACTAGACATGGGAATGCTTACTTTAAGAAATGCTTTTTGCAGCCCTACGCAATGATTAGTGTTCTTTATCCAACCAGAGAGGGTTAAGAGTAGCATAGTGAAGAGAAGATATTTAGTTATTCAATTATGTGATCATTGTTGAGAGTGTCCACTACTTAAAGTAGGATCCATAGGCCTTGTTTCCAAGCATTGAAACACCGTTTTCCGCATGTTCTGCTACATGTTTGCTTGCTGCCATATTTATTTCAGATTGTTATTATTACTTATAACCATCCATATTACTCGCATTTCACCATCTCTTCTCCGAACTAGTGCACCTATATACCTGAAAAGTATATTGGGTGTGTTGGGGACACAAGAGACTTCTTGTATCTTAATTGCAGGGTTGCTTGAGAGGGATATATTTGACCTCTACCTCCCTGAGTTCGATAAACCTTGGGTGATCCACTTAAGGGAAACTTGCTGCTGTTCTACAAACCTCTGCACTTGGAGGCCCGACACTGTCTACAAGAATAGAAGCGTGCGTAGACATAACCTATGCTCATGTTGATAATGGAAAGTTAGAGCCTAGAGTTGTTAAGTGCTTATTTCTTGGTTATGGTTCTGGAGTAAAAGGATATAAGTTGTGGAACTCGGAAACCACAAAGACTTTCTTTAGCAGGAGTGTTGTGTTTAATGAATCTGTTATTTATGAGGACAGTTTGTCGACTGATGTTGTGCCAGATTCTTCTGATGAGGACGAACCACGAGTTCGTTTGCAGGTGGAGCTAGAACACCTGGATGAGGAGGAAACTGAAATTGACGAGGAGAATATTGTGCCACCCTCACCTCCTATTGTGCAACGAGAAAATTTGTCTATTGCAGAGTGTAGAGAGAAGAGGAATAAAGGACCTCGTACTCGTTTAATTGAGGAATGTGATGTTGTTTATTTTGCTCTAAGTTATGCTGAACATGTGGAGAATGATGTTGAACCGGCTACATAGAATGAAGCTATTGCTTCGGTTGATCGTGACAAGTGGATTGGTGCAATGCATGAGGAGAAGCAATCACTTGAGAAGAATGGCACATGGGATGTTGTGCGCTTGCCTAAACAAAAGAAAGTCGTCATCTGTAAATGGATCATCAAGAGAAAGGAGGGTTTATCTCCAAGTGAGCCTCCAAGGTTTAAGCCAAGGTTAGTAGCAAAAGGTTTCAGCCACATTTCAGGAGTGGATTATAATGATGTGTTCTCCCCAGTTGTTAAGCATAGTTCTATTCGTACTTTCTAGTACTGTTGTTATGCATGATCTTGAGTTTGAGCAGTTAGATGTGAAGATTGCGTTCTTGCATGGAGAACTTGAGGAGAAGATATACATGGACCAACCTGAAGGGTTCATAATTCCTGGTAAAGAGGATTTTGTGTGCAAGCTAAATAAGTCCCTTTACGGTTTGAAACGGTCTCCTCGACAGTGGTATAAAAAGTTTGATTCTTTTATGATGTCGCATGGCTTTAAGAGGTCTGAATATGATAGTTGTGTGTACATTAAATTTATTGATGAATCACCTATATACTTGTTGCTATATGTTGATGATATGCTAATTGCTGCCAAGAGCATGGAAGAAATCACTACATTGAAGAAACAGTTGAGTAGTGAGTTTGAGATGGAGGATCTTGATCCTGCTAAGAAAAATCTAGGTATGGAAATTTCAAGAGATAGAAAATCCAGATTGTTATTTCTTAGTCAGGAAAATTACATTAAGAAAGTTCTTCATCGTTTTAATATGCATGATGCAAAGTCTGTTAGTACTCCTATTGCTTCACACTTCAAGTTGTCAGCATTGCAATGTCCTACTACTGACAAAGATATTGAGTACATGTCAGAGTTCCCTATTCTAGTGTTGTTGGTTCCTTAATGTATGTCATGGTGTGTTCTCGACCTGATTTGTCTTATGCTATGAGTTTGGTCAGTCGATACATGGCTAATCCTGGTAAAGAACATTGAAAAACTGTTCAGTGGATTTTCAGGTACCTTCGTGGCACATCCAAAGCTTGCTTGAAGTTTGGCAAGACTGGTGAGGGACTCGCAGGCTATGTGGATTCAGATTTTGTGCCGACTTGGATAAGAGGAGGTCCCTCACGGGTTATGTGTTTACTGTTAGTGGATGTGCTGTTAGCTGGAAGGCTACCTGCAAGTTGTTGCACAATCCACTACTGAGACTGAGTACATGGCTATTGCTGAAGTATGAAATGAGTCAGTTTGGTTGAACGGTCTGTTTGCTGAGCTTTGTGGAGATGATACTTTCATTAACCTATTTTGTGACAGTCAGAGTGCTATTTACCTCACTAAGGATCAGATGTTTCATGAGAGAACAAAGCACATTGATGTCAAGTACCATTATGTGTGTGATGTTGTTGCACAAGGTAAGCTGAAGGTATGCAAGATTAGTACTCATGACAATCCTGCCGATATAATGACAAAGCCAGTTTCTGTTGCTAAGTTTGAGTTTTGCTCAAGCTTAGTTGGTATCACTGTTTAGCCCAAGAGACTATTTGGCGCCGAAGGTGTTTTCTTTGTTTGTTTCAGGGTGAAGGTTTCGTTTATGCTACATGAAGGAATTTGTCTCAAGGTGGAGTATTATTTTGTGGTGATCCAAATTCATATGACGATAAAGGAAAGTTCGGCCTCCGCTACGCGAGGCCCGTCGCCGGAGGCTTAGTGAAAGTGCACTATGGTCAACTAGAGGGGGGGTGAATAGGTTGACTACCAATTTTTCTTTTCTTTTCCTTTTAATGGGGCTTAGCAAGATAAAGTAAGGTTCTCTAGATGTGCAACTAGGTGAGCAACCTATGTGAACAAAGCTATATGTGCAACGGAAGTAAAGCGTAAGGTAGTAAAGCAAACGACAAGTGTAAACAAGGAGACAAGGATATGATTCACCGTAGTTCCTTCTCAAAGAGAAGTACGTCTACGTTGGAGAGGTGGGGAGCCACCTAGGCGCTCCTCAATAGCACGGTTGTGCACACCTTGTTCTCCTTGAGCTTCTCCGGTGAGGGAGATGCTCGTTTCCACTATGAGGTCGACTTGAAGGCGTTGACCAAACCCTTACAAGGACTTGAGGTCACTCCACAAGATGGATGGAGGCTCTCAAGCAATCCGTAGCTTCTTGCAACAAGGTGGAAACTACAAGCACGAGATCTACTAAGGTTTCTAGGCCTCAAGTAGGATTCTAGATCTACTAGGTTGTGGTGGATGGATTTGAGATTCCTTTGGTGGAAGTGTGGATCTAGGTCTCCTCTAGCTCTCCACCAAGTTTGGGAGTGTTTGGGTGGACGGAGTGGGAGATCTAGGTGGTTGAAGCTTTCATTAATGGCTAGGAGAGAGAATGGGAAAAGCTTAGCATTTAAGAGGTAGGGGAAGGGGTATTTATACCCCTTGCATTTAAGTGACCGTTTGCAGTCCAGGGCACCGGAGGCTCCGGTGGATTCCACCGGAGGCTCCGGTGGTTTTACCGGAGGCTCCGGTGGTCCGCACCGGAGGTTCCGCTGATCTTCATCTTGCTACACAGTTGCACTGGAGCGGGGGCTCCGGTGGTACCCGCGGAGGATCCGCCCACCGGAGGCGCCCCGGAGGTTCCGGTGGAACTTCCGTCCTGTGGTAACAGAAGGATGTTTTGGCGGAACAACCATCGGATCCTCCACCGGAGCCCATTTGCACTTCACCATGGGGGCCACCGGATGTTCACCGGAGGCTCCGGTGGTACCTCCGCCCTGTGGTAACAGAAGGGCATTTTGGCGGAGGTGCCACCGGAGGCGCACCGGATCCTTCTTGCGCGTGAGCCAAGTGTTTGGCGGAAGGCGGAGCCTCCGGTGGAATTAGCGGAGGTTCCGCCCACCGGAACTCCACCGGAGGTTCCGCTCCTGGCTCCGCTCCCCTGCTACAGAGAGGGGTTTCAGTGGTACTTCCACCGGATCCTCACCGGATCCTTGGCGGAGCCTCCGGTGGAAACACCGGAGCCTCCGCCCCTGCATGTTTCACCTTTCTGGATTTGTTTCTCCTAGCACTTTTCATCTAAGCTGATCATTTGCCCCATAAACTTAGTGAACCTAATAACCTGGGCATTTTCATCCATTGAACAAACATTAGATCAAATGATTATGTTGTCATATGATTACCAAAACGGACGATGATCTTTCATTCTCCCCCTTTTTGGTAATTGATGACAACATAACTATTTGCATGATTATAAACATCATATGAACGGAGCTCCCCCTAAAGATATGCTCCTTTCATATTGAGATCATCTAAGGTATGACAAATAAGAATGATATGACAATGATAGCACATAACACACATAGCACATAAATAATATCTAACGAGGTTCACACGAACATAACATAACAAGGTTCACACGAACATAGCATAACAAGGTTCACGATAGACACAAACGAAGTTCCAAATAGTTCAAATAAACTCCCTCAAGAGAAAGATGCAAATCGAGAGAGCTTGAGGGAGACCCATGCAAATGCCTGTTCCTAATATAAATCTCTCCCCCTTTGGCATCAAGACACCAAAAAGAGAGAGACCAAGATGCAAAACGTCCCAAATCACTCGGAGGAGGAAGAGGCTTCTGGAGCCGGGGAGGGAACACGGTGGTGAGAGCTAGTGGCTTCATCTCCTTCTTCCTCGGACCATTCAATGAGCTTGCCTTTGGAGTCCTTTGCTTGCCATGCATCCCAATCTGTGATACTATCAAAAGCCGGGGATTCAATGGAGAGACCCTCTTCACGGAGACGTTCACGAGAAGCTTGAGACTTTTTACGGTCCTTGAGTTCCCGATCATAATGTGCTTCCCATTGATGTTGCTCAATCTTTTTGTTCAAGCAAAACACTTTCTTGAGAGCACGTGCCATCCATTTGAAGGCATTGCTAGAGGGAGGAGGATGAGATGGACCCTCGGCTTCTTCCTCATCCACAATGATGCGAGGCCTAGCCTTGTGCTTGCGGACGGCGGGAGTGGGATGCACAACGGGTTCAATGTGATCTTTCATGAGAAGCCTATTTTCCGTGTGAGGGATCCAATGAGTATCATCAAGAGGGTCATTCGGGAACTTCTTGTCCCACACATCAAGGATGATCTTCATGATAAATGGCCCAAAACAAGCATTCTTCCGGTTGGCAATGGCATACCATAACTCATTCCAAATGTAATCCAACACATCAAGCTTGCGTGGAGTCTCATCCATCCGGTGTTGATGAGTAAGGAGCAGAAGGTTCTTCAAAAAACCTTGAATCTCATCCACATTGCCCGCCTTTGGATTGATGGTCTCGCGATAGATGCGCAACATGATGTCATATGTGGGATAGAGGCCCTTCACAAACCCCACGGCATATTTCTTCCAATGATAGAGAGGAGTAAGTGCATCCTTGGGAAGTGAGGAGGTGTTAATGATATGAACTCGGAACCATCCGTTTGCAAACTCTTCTCCCGCAGCAAATGGACCAAAATCGGGGTAGCCACCAAGAATGACACCAACATCTTTCCATGTGATGTCAAGCTGCTTATCTTTCGTCATCCAAATCATATTACGCTCGGTCTCATTGGAGAGATGAACGGTGGCAAGAAACTGACAAACAAGCTCTTCGTCAAAATCTTGTTGAAGAGTGATAATAGGACCAAGACCAAACTTGTTAATAAGCTCAAGAGCCTCTCCAAAGTACTTGTGATTCCTTTCCATGTGCCCAATATTGATTGCATGTTGAGGGACGACATTTTCCTTTGACTTCCTCATCAATATCTCATTGAAAATCTGCGCTTGAAAGACGGTGTGAAAACGAGGATCCTTACCCCGGAATTGGGGCATCAAACGATCGCGGGCAATCACATATGGGTTCGCACCCCTTTCCTTTAAGAACATAGCCTCGGACATCTTGGAGGCGGTTGGTGTGGTGTTCTTTCTTGGCAAGGTCTTCTCGGGAGCCGGGAAGCGCTTACGCTTGCCTTGAGAGCTGTCAAGTTCGGCCTCGATCTCATCCACGGGCTTGCGGCGGCCGGTGGTCTTGTATCGTGTCCCTTTTCCCTTCGAACCGGAAGCATCTAAGAGAGAGAGCAAGAAGAACATGAAGAACAAGTAAAGCTCGAGACGATAAAGCACGCACAAAACCAACCAACCAAGATATTCATGGTGTTAGGGTTGAATAATCTAGGGTTAGGGCAAACGAATCTCCCCTACCATCACAACGATTCAAGCCTAACATGCATGTTCTAGGTTGCTTAGAGTTTGTACTAGGGAAAATCCACTCCTAATACACCAAATCCACAAAGATAGAAGGCTAGAACATGAGCTCCTATGCATCTCATCCATCAACTAGATGAGAGAGAGAGAGAGCACGTACCGGCTGCATCCATGGTGAAAAAGGGAGGAGGGAAGGTTCCCGGGGCGTCCCGAGGCAAGGAGAAGGCCTCCCCGCGGTGGAGCACCCGAATCCGGCGGCGAAGAGCTTGGGGGCGGCGGCGGTTTTGGAGGAAGAAGATGGGGGCGGGTGGGGGAAAATGAGATTGGATCTCACTTACCCCCGCGCGCCCACAACTTATCCTCAGAAAATTTCCGCCGGCGGAGCCTCCGGTGGTTTCACCGGAGCCTCCGCTCCCGCCAGCGGAGCCTCCGGTGGATTCACCGGAGCCTCCGCTCCCTGTCCCAAAACATTAGGTTTTGGCCCGCTGAGCCACAGGGACCCAGCGGAGCCTCCGGTGGGGTTCCGGTGGACAGGCCCAGCGGAGCCTCCGGTGGTTTCACCGGAGGTTCCGCCCAACTGAATTTTGGCACGCCAAGATTGGAAAATCACGAGAAATACTATGGAAACGAGGTTTTGGGCAAGTGGGGCTTGGGTTGGAAGAACGTCACTGTTATACGAGAGACATTACTCGATGGGGTCCGCAAAAAGCAACAAAAACATGGAAGACCGAACCCGTACGAGTTCTCAAGACGGAAATATGATAAACGTGAAAGATTCAAAACACACAATGGTCAGTGGCCGAGGCCACCATGTTTGAGTGTGTAACTTGGCACCGCGAAGATATATCTTGGGTCCAAAATTACTACTCACATTTAAGCACAATAAGTCACAAATGACTAGATATGCAATGATGATTCATTTTTCGCATAATAGGAGGAGCGCATATTCATGAGTTGAGTAGGGCTCCCCCTATGTCCATGCCTACATCTAAGCCTAATAGCATGCATAATGAGGGTAGATATGCAAGGTTTCAAGTGAAGTTGGAGGAATCTATGACATTTAGTTCATTCCTCAAAGCTCGAAATCTTGGTTCATCAAGGGCCTTCGTGAAGATATCGGCAAGTTGATCCGTAGTGGAGACATATGAGAGATCAATATCACCTTTCTCAACATGATCCCGAATGAAATGATGACGGATCTCAATGTGCTTTGTCTTGGAATGGAGAACCGGGTTGTAAGCGATCTTGATAGCACTCTCATTATCACAAAGAAGAGGCACCTTGTCAAAATGAATACCATAATCCTTCAAGGTTTGCCTCATCCATAGTAATTGGGCACAACAACTTGCCGCGGAGATATACTCGGCCTCGGTGGTAGAGAGGGCGATGCGATTTTGCTTCTTAGAAGACCAACATACCAAGGAGCGACCAAGGAATTGACAACCCCCGGAAGTGGACTTCCTATCCGTCTTCTCTCCCGCATAATCCGCATCCGAGTATCCAATGAGCTGAAAGCTTGAACCCTTGGGGTACCAAAGACCGAAGTTTGGGGTATGAACTAGATATCGAAAGATCCGTTTCACATCTTCCAAATGACTTTGCCTTGGGGAGGCTTGAAACCTTGCACATTTACCTACGCTATACATGATATCGGGTCTAGATGCACAAAGGTAGAGCAATGAGCCAATCATGGAGCGGTATACCTTTTGATCTACCTCTTTACCGTCGGGATCGGGTTTCAAGTCGGTGGTTGTGGACATAGGGGTCTTCATAGGTTTGGCATCATTCATATTAAACCTCTTGAGCATGTCTTGAGTGTATTTGGCTTGTTTGATAAAAGTCCCTTCATAATATTGATTGACCTCAAAGCCAAGAAAGAACTCCAACTCTCCCATCATAGACATCTCAAACCTATCGGTCATAAGCTTGCAAAACTCCTCATTGAACAAGGTGTTAGTAGACCCAAAAATGATGTCATCCACATAGAGTTGGCATATGAACAAGTCACCTCCAACCGTCTTGGTAAAGAGAGTGGGATCGATTAAACCAACATTAAACCCACGATCTACTAGAAACTCTTTAAGGTGCTCATACCACGCACGTGGAGCTTGTTTAAGTCCATAGAGCGCCTTATCAAGTTTATAGACATGATCGGGGTGGTTGGGATCCTCGAAACCCGGAGGTTGCTTGACATATACTAACTCATTAATGGGACCATTAAGGAAAGCACTTTTGACATCCATTTGTTGTAACTTGAAGTTATGATGAGATGCATAAGCAAGTAAGATACGAATGGATTCAAGGCGAGCTACGGGGGCAAAAGTTTCACCGAAATCGATACCTTCGACTTGAGAAAAACCTTGGGCCACCAATCTTGCCTTGTTGCAAATGACAATGCCATCTTTGTCTTGCTTGTTCTTGAACACCCATTTGGTGCCAATGACATTTTTGCAATCCTTGGGTCTTGGCACTAATTTCCACACTTTGTTGCGCTCGAAGTTATTGAGTTCATCATGCATGGCTTCAAGCCAATCTTGATCTTCGAGAGCTTCATATACCTTCTTGGGTTCAATGAAGGAGACAAACGCATGAGCCTTGCTAAAATCCGCCAATTGCCTTCTAGTGACCACTCTTCCACGAACTTGTCCAAGAATCATGTCCTTCGTATGACCCGCTCGTTCAAGATTCTCTAGCCTTCTCTTTGCTCTACGAGCTAGTATCTCCTCCAAAGATTCCTTGGATATTGATTGAGAATCACCTTCTTCATCGGAGACATGTCCATCTTCATTTCGTACTTGATCAAAGTTGGGTGATGAATCACCACTAGGTTGAGCATTCTCAACAATGATAGAATCTTGATCATGATTTAGATGTGTTGCTTGGCCTTGTTCATTAGCTTGGCCTTGATAGTTGGCTTGAGGGCTTGGTGCATCTTGTTGGATAGCTTGATCATCAATGGGTGTAGTCAATGGCTCCACTTGAGTGGGGCATAGTCCTTCTCCCTCCGTCGTCCGGTAACCCTCAATGGGAATTATTTCACCAATCCCCATTCTTCTTATGACGATGGGAGGAATTGCATCTCCTACAACACCATGATCTATACGCCCCCCTTGGGAGCCGTTGTCCTCATCAAACACTACGTCTATAGCTTCTTCAACTAGCCCGGTGGACTTGTTGTAGACTCTATAGGCATGAGCATTCGTGGCATAGCCAACAAAGATACCCTCATAAGATCTAGTCTCAAATTTTGACAACCGTTTTCCTTTTTTGCGAATGAAGCACTTGCAACCGAAGACCTTGAAATAAGATACATCCGGTTTCTTGCCCGTGAGAATCTCATAGGGAGTCTTGTTCAAGATCTTGCGAAGATAGAGCCGATTGGTAGCATGACAAGCGGTGGAGACGGCTTCGGCCCAAAAGTTATAAGGAGAAGAAAACTCCGCAATCATAGTCCTAGCCGCATCCATCAAGGTCCGGTTCTTTCTCTCCGCAACACCATTTTGTTGAGGGGTATAGGGAGTGGAATATTGATGAGCAATGCCTTCTTCACTAAGAAAACCCTCAACGGTGTAGTTCTTGAACTCCGAGCCATTATCACTCCGAATGGCCAAGATGGTAGCATTGTGTTGGCGCTCCACTAGAGTGATGAACTCGATGACCCTATTTTGAGTCTCACTTTTCCTCTTGAAGAAATACACCCAACAATACCTTGAATAATCATCCACAATCACCAAGCAATACTTCTTTCCTCCGAGGCTATCATAAGATAGTGGACCAAAGAGATCTAAGTGAATGAGCTCGAGAATTCTTGTAGTGGAAATAGTTGTCTTGGTTGGGTGTTGTTCTCCATGTTGCTTCCCAAAGGTACAAGAGCTACACACACGATCTTTAGCAAACTTAGCTTTGGTTAGTCCTAGAACGTGATTGCCACTTTGGAGGTCATGTAACATTCTCATATTGGTGTGGGCTAGTCGGCGATGCCAAAGCCATCCCACATCAACTTTAGCCATTAGGCATGTCGCGGCACACGTGTCTTCTTTAGAGAAGTCCACTACATACATGCCGTTCTCGACAAACCCAACAAAGGCTAATTTAAGAGAAGTCTCCCAAGTGACAATCACACTCTCTTTATTAAAGAACGAGGTAAAACCACAATTTGCAAGTTGAAGAACGGACATCAAGTTATAGCCAAGGGACTCAACAAGGAGAACATTCTCAATTGATAAATCATTTGAGATAGCTACCTTGCCTCGTCCCAATACCTTAAGCTCGGACTTGTCACCAATTGTAACGCAATTGAGATGTGGTAGAGGAGGTTCAATATTACTTATTGCGTCATGGCTTCCGGTCATGTGTTGGGATGCACCACTATCCACTGTCCATCTATGTGCCCCGGAAGCATTTCCCTACAAGAGATCAATTTCTTGATTTAGGTACCCATCCTTCAATGGGTCCTCTTTTGTTAGTCACAAGGGTCTTAGGAACCCAAATAGTCCAATGATAGTCATCACCATAAGAAGTACCAACGTATTTAGCATAAACATGTCCATCTCTAGATTTCATAAGAACATAAGATGGGTTATATTTTCCGGCAAAATCATTATGAGTGATGCTCCCCCTAGAGGTATCACCACCCATAATGGCGTTGGTCTCCTTTTCTTTGGGCACCTCACCCTCTTTCACAAAGATAACATTTTGGGAGGGAGAGGTGACACTCTTGGATTTCTTCTTTGACTTGGAAACAAAGCCAAGTCCCTCTTTTCCTTTCTTGGCACCTTGAGAGCTTATTGCATCATTGAGAATTCTTTCCTTCCCTACAATGTTAGTTGTAGTAGAAGAGGTAGGAACAATAACAATGCTATTTGATGAAGGTGCAACATGCTTGTTAGATTTTTGAGCTAGAAGCTTGATTCGAGACTTAGCAAGTTTGTCATGAATTTCTTTGAGAGATGCAAACTCCCCTTTTAGTTCGTCATGCTCCTTGACAAGTTTTTCATGGGCTATTCCTAGCTTTAACTCTTCCTCCTCAAATTCTTTAAGTAAAATAAGAGATTTGTCATGTTCTTTCTTAAGCTTGGCAAGAGATTTCTCGTTATCTTTTCTAAGTTTTGAAACACTAATAGCATACGTCTCTTGTAGACTAGATAGTTTCTCTTCAAGAGAGGCTCTCATGGATCTCTCCTTTTCAAGAGCCTTGATGAGTTCGTCATCGTGATTATCATTGCTACCACCATGGTTCTCTAAGGTCATGATGATCTCCTCCTTCTCATCGATGAGGGAGTTAGCCTCATCAAGTTGCCTTAAGAGAGCTTTTACCTTTTCTTTAGTTTCACCTTCAAGACTACACAACCAAGATCCTAGGTTCTTGGCCTCCTCATCATCAACAATGTTTTCAACACAATCCAATAGTGAGGGAGAGCTAGTGATAGTAGACTTGGAGGTGGAAGATATTACCGCGGTGGCTTTTGCCATGAGACATGTAGGTCGGATCGATGCCTTCTCATTGGGAGATTCAAATCGAGAGACCGATGAAGAGGAAGTCGTAGCTATGGCGACGTGGGCGACACCTACGACTTCATCTTCTCCTTCATCTCCGGAGTAGTATGTTTCCAATGTTGGGCCCTCTTGAACATATAGAGCTCTTGGGACTCTTCTAGCGAGGTTCTTGTTTTGTGGAGACTTGTTCTTGTCCTTGCGTACAAGCTTCCCTTCATTCTCTTCTCGTGGCTCAAAAGGACACTCCTTGACGAAGTGGTTTGCACTTCCACAATTGTAACAAGTCCTTGGCCGCTCCCCTTTCTTCCTAAAGGTCTTGTTCCTTGAGGGTCTAGGGGCACCGGCCTTGTGAGCCTCCCATCTCTTCCAATACCCTTGCATGGCAAGAGCAATACATTTGTGGGCACCCTTGTATGTATCCTCATAGTCCTCATCATCATCATCATCATCATCCTCCACTTCTTCTATCTTGGCCGTGGCCTTAGATTTTAAGGCAAGGTTAGGGGACTTCCCATGGCCTCTTGAGCGAGCAAGAGCATCATCCGCGCTCTTGTGAGACAAAGATATGGCTATGAACTCACTAAGGACACCAATGGAGTTGAGTGAGTTGTAGTTGGATCTTGTTCGAATGCTAGTGGAGAGATTCTTCTCAAAAGGAGTTATGGCCTTGACAAATTTCCTCTTGATCCACTCATCGGAGATTTCCTCCTTTCCAAAGTCCCTTAATTGATTTCCAAGGGTGACCACTCTTCTATATAGCTCCTCGGGGCTCTCATCTTCATGCATGACAAAGTTCTCGGACTTGTCAAGAGCAACATCGTATTTTGATGATTGGATGCTTGCATTGCCTTGGAACAAGGAGTCAAGCTTATCCCAAGCTTCCTTGGCGGTCTTGATACCGCGAATGTGTTCAAGATGTTCTCTTGGGAGGGCCTTTTGAATAGTCACAAGAGTGGTCTTGTTGAGTTGGAATTCCACATCCTCTCTTGGAGTCAAGTTGTTCGGATCGTGAGGGTGAAATCCATATAGAATGCTTCTCCATAATGCGGTGCAAGATCCTGAAATGTGAGACTCCATATCGAACTTCCAAGAAGAAAATTCGTTAGTGTTAAGCATGGGAGGAACTCCAACATTAACCATGTGTGGCATAGTGGCAATAGGGTGAATAGAGTCGTAATTGGGAGGTGGTGGAACTTTAGATTGAGACCCCGAACCGTTAGCCGATTGAGACTTGGAGCCCTCGGAGCTCACACCACCCTTAGCCTTTTTATCGGCTTTTGCTTTGGCTTTCGCCTTAGCTAAAGCGATGTTAGCTTCCATCTCATCGATATCCGGAATGGAATCTTCGTCCGAGCTAACATCGTCGGTAGTGAGAGGTGGTTCCGTGGACTCCTTGGTTTTCCCCATCAGTGCCTCCATCATTTTCTTCATGCTAGAGACATCCGAGCTAACACTAGAGCTAACCTTTGATAGTTCGGTTTGGAGAATTCCAACCGTATCTTGTAGGTTAGATATAGTGTCGGCCATTTTGGACATTTCCGCACTAGAACTTCCGGGGGCATTTTCATCGACCATTGTACTCTTAGGCGGTTAAGCCCTTAGTAAGAGCCGAGGCTCTGATACCAATTGAAAGTGCACTATGGTCAACTAGAGGGGGGTGAATAGGTTGACTACCAATTTTTCTTTTCTTTTCCTTTTAATGGGGCTTAGCAAGATAAAGTAAGGTTCTCTAGATGTGCAACTAGGTGAGCAACCTATGTGAACAAAGCTATATGTGCAACGGAAGTAAAGCGTAAGGCAGTAAAGCAAACGACAAGTGTAAACAAGGAGACAAGGATATGATTCACCGTAGTTCCTTCTCAAAGAGAAGTACGTCTACGTTGGAGAGGTGGGGAGCCACCTAGGCGCTCCTCAATAGCACGGTTGTGCACACCTTGTTCTCCTTGAGCTTCTCCGGTGAGGGAGATGCTCGTTTCCACTATGAGGTCGACTTGAAGGCGTTGACCAAACCCTTACAAGGACTTGAGGTCACTCCACAAGATGGATGGAGGCTCTCAAGCAATCCGTAGCTTCTTGCAACAAGGTGGAAACTACAAGCACGAGATCTACTAAGGTTTCTAGGCCTCAAGTAGGATTCTAGATCTACTAGGTTGTGGTGGATGGATTTGAGATTCCTTTGGTGGAAGTGTGGATCTAGGTCTCCTCTAGCTCTCCACCAAGTTTGGGAGTGTTTGGGTGGACGGAGTGGGAGATCTATGTGGTTGAAGCTTTCATTAATGGCTAGGAGAGAGAATGGGAAAAGCTTAGCATTTAAGAGGTAGGGGAAGGGGTATTTATACCCCTTGCATTTAAGTGACCGTTTGCAGTCCAGGGCACCGGAGGCTCCGGTGGTTTTACCGGAGGCTCCGGTGGTCCGCACCGGAGGTTCCGCTGATCTTCATCTTGCTACACAGTTGCACTGGAGCGGGGGCTCCGGTGGTACCCGCGGAGGATCCTCCCACCGGAGGCGCACCGGAGGTTCCGGTGGAACTTCCGTCCTGTGGTAACAGAAGGATGTTTTGGCGGAACAACCACCGGATCCTCCACCGGAGCCCATTTGCACTGCACCATGGGGGCCACCGGATGTTCACCGGAGGCTCCGGTGGTACCTCCGCCCTGTGGTAACAGAAGGGCATTTTGGCGGAGGTGCCACCGGAGGCGCACCGGATCCTTCTTGCGCGTGAGCCAAGTGTTTGGCGGAAGGCGGAGCCTCCGGTGGAATTAGCGGAGGTTCCGCCCACCGGAACTCCACCGGAGGTTCCGCTCCTGGTTCCGCTCCCCTGCTACAGAGAGGGGTTTCAGCGGTACTTCCACCGGATCCTCACCGGATCCTTGGCGGAGCCTCCGGTGGAAACACCGGAGCCTCCGCCCCTGCATGTTTCACCTTTCTGGATTTGTTTCTCCTAGCACTTTTCATCTAAGCTGATCATTTGCCCCATAAACTTAGTGAACCTAATAACCTGGGCATTTTCATCCATTGAACAAACATTAGATCAAATGATTATGTTGTCATATGATTACCAAAACGGACGATGATCTTTCACTTAGGTACGGTATGAGTTGTTGCCGAGTTAGAGTTGGATTCACCGTTACCGACCTAGTTAGGTCAGGACCGCCTTTATATACCTCTTATAAGCCTCCACGCGGGATAAGCCACACATTGTAAATCCCGGCGCGTTTGTAACCTCACCCGAAATAGTGAAGTATTGCTGGCTGGCGGCCGTGGTTTTTTCTCTTCCTTTTGGAAGGGTTTTCCACGTTAATATCTCGTGTCCCCGTTGGTTCGATCTTGTTTAACTTCATCGTTGTTCTTCATTGTGTGTAACATCCAGAAAGTGCACGTCCAGGAGCCCATCACGGAGGCAACCATTTCCATCCTACGAGGCCTCAAACAGTGCTACCAGCAGCACCATGGTGTGGAGATTCAGGATGCCGCTCTCGTCGATGCCGCACGCCTCGCTGCACGCTATATCACAGGTAGTATACACATCCGCAACCCCCTTTAATTATCTCCACCAATGCGCGCGCTTGCAATGTTATTTATCATGTGCTCGCTGCTTGTGCCGTAGATGGTCAATTTTCAGACAAAGCAATTGATTTGGTTGATGGGGCGTGCACCACGCAATCAGAAAGAAGATGATGCACATTGGCAACCAAGAGGTGAACACCACCCAAAGCAGCTCTACAAACAAAATAACTGTTAGCCCGGACCATATCGCACATGTAGGCACTCTTTTCTTAGTGAGATTTCCGCCCATTGCATGTTTTCCATGCCTCTTGCTAATAACCTTGTAATTTCAAGGTTGTGAGCCGGTGGACTGGGATTCCTATCACCACACTCAATCAAGAGGACAAGGATAAGCTAATATGCCTAGCAGACAGATTGCATGACCGGGTTATTGGCCAAGATAAGGCGGTCAATTTGGTCGCGGAAGCGGTGTTACGTTCTAGAGCTGGCCTTGGTCACCCTGGCCAACCCATAGGCTCATTCCTCTTTTTAGGCTCCACCGGTGTTGGCAAGACGAAGCTCTTGCCGAGCAACTATTTGATAGTGAGAAAATGTTGCTTCGTTTTGACATGTCGGAATATGTTAGCCAGGGATCCTCGTTGGAGCACCTCCAAGGTTTTGTTAAACCATATATGTGCACTTTCTGTTTTGTTAGGTTATTCTTTCATTAATTTTATTCATCTTAATTAATGTGCTCTTTCTATGACATCCGATAGTTATCAAGGATATGAAGATGGCGGGCAACTCACTGAGAAAGTCAAGAGGCGTGTCATCCTTTTCGATGAAGTAGAGAAAGCAGATACATCCGTGTCTAATATTTTTCTTCAGCTCCTTGATGATGGAGTGTTGACCGATGGCAAAGGCCGAACTGTAGATTTCAAAAATACTATCATCGTTATGACCTCAAATTTAGGAGCAGAGCACCTAGGCCTAGGAGCAACAATGGCAGCAGAAAATACAACAGAAAGTGAGCGTGACCTTCTCATGCAACAGGTATATATGTTTTTATTAGAAATGGAGGTTTGTCCCCAGACTCTGCATCAAAATGATGCACACAGCCGAACAGGTATATATGTGAATCCTAAATTTCAATCAATAGCTGCAAGATTGGTTCTCATACCTAGCTATATCCTTGCTTGTACAGGTTCGGAGACACTTGAAGCCTGAACTTCTCAACCGGCTGAGTGAGATCGTGGTATTTGAAGCGCTTTCACGTGACCAATTGAAGGAGGTTGCCAGAATCCAAATGACAAATGTAGCTACCACATTAGCGGAGAAGCGCATCTCTCTATCTACGTGCTGGACACAATCGTACTGAAATCGTACAACCCAGTAAATACGTCCGAAATCATTCACGATAGGTTGTCTATATTTTTAATAACCACCATTAATCTCTCGCAGATGTATGGTGCAAGACCCATCAGAAGGTGGGTCCAGCAGAATGTGATGACGACTCTCTCGAAGATGCTCGTGAAGGGAGAAATTATCGAAGGCTCGACAACCATCTTGGTGCTACCATGGACAAGAAAGGATTAAAGTATCAAGTGGGGCATTGCCGCAATGGCGCCGCCGAGTCACCGCTGGCCAGTCCGCCCTACAACCGGGACAGCTCGAGCAAGAAGGCAGGGTCCTTGCAAACCGTGGCATGACATGACGGGTCTCACAAGGTTAGGCAGCTCAGGAAGTAAAGTGACCAGCGCTGGAGCTGGCCAGCCCATTCCTTGGCCACCGGCGAGCCCACGCATCAAGAGTTCGTGATGGAACTTTGGCCAGTTGCTTTATCAAAAAGCGACGAGCGCAATCTGGATAACAAGCGAGGAGAACATAATACAGTCTGCGTAGAACTCGTTATCAATTTAAGCACTGGCTGAAGCCTGCATGTTTAGAGGAAGGACAGTAAACTGCAAGTGTAGCTGCATGTTTATATGCCTGACGTTCTCACACCAGCTACTTTATCGAAAATTCACGTCCTAATGCGCTAGTTTTAGAACAAATCGTATAGCCTTCGAAGTTTCAACCTACCGAATTCAGAACACTCCCAAACATTCAGGACAGAACCATTGGGGTATCAAACACACCTAACGCGGAATCAAACAAGTACCCTGCTGTCAAATATTCGCTATCTACTGTACATCAGTAAGGCTAATTGTTTGCATATCACAAGGTTCAATCTCATTGGCAGATTCTACACGCATGCTTCAGTCACTTTCCTGAGAGTAGAACACCTTCTTCAGAGCACGGGGCAGGTTTAGGACAATCTCCGCGTATGCTGAAACATAGAAAAAATTCGGAGCGAAAGTACAGATCAGAACAAGCTCAGCGCAGGGTCCAATGATTCAGCACAAAGGAGAAATGCAATTGTTAAGATAGGAGGAACCTTCTGGTAAACTCAAGGTCTTCAACGCATCCTCGGCATAGGAAAGGCGAAATGGTACAGGCTGAGCAGTTGCTCCGCTACTTGAACGGCGGTTTGCTGCAGATATTCTCTTGTAAGAGCGAAGCGGCCAAGCCAAGACCCTCGCCTGACTGGGCCAGGTCAAAATTAGATCTGAATATCGGATACTCACTGTAACCTTGCTGTTTAAGTCACACAGGAGTGGAAATTTCAGCCTCCAGAGACTATGAATGCTACGGGTATAAAGTACAGCACTGTATGAACTAGTATTTTAGTACGAGTATATCTGGAACCAGCCATAGAGTTTGTCCTTACCATTCGAAATCTTCTAATACAAACTCTATCAAATTGTAAGAAAGACTGCAGTACAGTTCTCCAATTTGGTTCCCGTAGAGCTCCTTGATAAGACGAACCTTGAACATGAATTCAATTTTAAAAAATTAGAATCAGCACATTGTTGTCAAAGAGAACACACTGGGGACAATCTATATGGCCTATATGTCTCATAATTTTACTTGCAGGTAGTTGCCAATCACTTAACCAGAAAAATCGAAAGTCTCAATGCAGATCAAGCAAGTCACAGAGTATCTCCTATGTCGAAACAAAAAAAGTGGTGGATATTCATTAGTCACCTATATAATTATGCAGTCAAAGTTAACACTGACAATGGAAAAAATCTCAAAGTGAACCAGAAATCAAATGTGTAATTCGAATAGCTTAACTGTGACAAATAAAAATAGTTTTTGAAGTATTTGCGCAGAAATGATTAATCTTGCACATACACGTCAATAACATCCATAGAAATGAAAACACAATGTCAAATACATGGAGAATAAATCCAGGCAGGTAAGATGAGATTTCACAAATTGTTTTGCGTAAAATAAACTTCACTGTAATCTATGCAAAGGTCATAAAGGATGCAAAGGCTACAAGAATATAACTGTTTCAAATAAGTATAATCATAGATAATAAAAATATTTTAAGTGCCCTCATTTGAACCCAAATTTAACTATTACAATGTGTCACTAAGTTAAATTTTAGGTAATTCTTTCTATTGAAACATCAAGTAGCCAAAGGTTTTGTTAGGCTTGAGTACAAGAAATGTAACACAACTTCACTATGTGTCATCTCTTGTCTGACAAATGCTTACCAACCGAACAATAATAGATAAAGTACGTAGTCATTTCCAGCTCTAATAGAAAAAAAATGGATAAGACATAAGTTTGTTTCACAGCTCGTATAATGCAATGCTGTCCAAGATCTATTATTAAACAACATGGGAACATAGCTATAGCCCTATAATTCAAGCATAGTTATATAAGGTCGTGTACCTGATTTCTTGCATTTTACATTAGGTAGCATAATCAAAGGGACACAGTGCAATGTTATGAAACTGACCTGCTCTCTCCTGTCAATATAAGACTGCAAAATTTCTTCAAGGTGATCAATAAACTTCTGCAGGGAAAAGGAGTCATGTAAGTAGATATAACTATCGGAATAGTAATTGAACGGTAAAAGCAAGTGCCCCATGAAGAAACTTTACTATGGCATTAGATGACAGGTGATCACTTTCTACTTCTCGTATCGGCAGAAAGAAAGGTAAGGTGTGTTCAGTCACAGTCATCTTTTCAAGGAATGACTTGCTCTCCAGCACACAATGATAAATTTCACAAGGCTCTCCTGCAAAATATTAATGTGGTTGTCATTTGATGGAGAAAAACATGTGTAATTAACATGCCCCTCTCTTCTTTCTTTTGAGATTACTATGCTTACGCTGGACTAGTATTCAGAATGTCAGTGTTTGCATGATGAAATAAGTATGATTTGGTTTGAAACAAACTAATTGTAGCTAATAACAAATTGGTGTTAACTGTCTACTTTGTAAAACAGCGCCTCTGCTGGAAATTATAATATTGAAAATGTGTGTAATCACCAGCGAAGAATGTCTCATACTGTATACCAATTCTGGCACCATCCAAACAATAGATAACCTATGAAAGAGAAAAAAAAATTGTTATGGAGATTAACTTACAAAATAATGAAGGTAATGGAATAGGTGTTACTTGAATCTAGCATGCCAAGTCACGAACATAATTTTATTCTAAGATAATAATAATCTAATGACAATATAACATGGTCTGTATGCTAAAGTTAGTTTTCGGTGGTCACCGGTATGGTTGTAGCAATCCTAGGTACAGAACAAGAATGATAAATTGTGACACTAACACAAAGCCATTATTAGCAACAGAGAAAATACCGACCACTAATGATAAACAACAGCATAAAGCGCAGTCTTTATTGTAGCCAGCTAAAGAACTCGATGGTGAACAAAAGACACTGCTGTAGACTCTAAGGAACAAGGTTACCTTATTTCTAATTCTATAAGTTGTCCTTGATTGAATTTGACGGTCTGCTGGAACATTTGCTTGGTTCACCATTGCCTTCCTTTCAGCCTCCATATGGACCTGGTCTACGAAATAAAGCGAACTCATTGAAAACTCAAAATGCATAGAGCGAACAGTCCATTTCATGTGCAATAAATATGAAAATAATAGGGTGCTTAAGGTTAAGCACCTTCTCACGGATAGTTGCCAGCAAACCATCATTCCACTGCTCATCCTCTATTGAAATCTCTACAAAATGCAAAAGCCTAAGTGTAAGAAATAAAGCGGTAGAATAAACCTGATTAAAATTATACTGCTAGACTATAAGAAAACTAAATATGAGCCATACTGGCTGTAACGACACAATCTATAAATATGACAATATTTCCGAGATCTACAAGGAAAAAACAGTAAATAAAGAGTCTGCCGCATTATCCATAAGTATTACTAAGAATTTTGTCACGAGCTCTTCCAATTGGCATGCGCGTACCTGTGTCATCAGGCAAACAAGAAACAAGGCAACCGTCTGAAAAGCAGCATATCATGCATATGGAAGTGTAAAATAATCAATCACATAACGACATAAATATGCCTGGTGAGTTCTTGATGTGGAACAATAAGCTCGTAGTCATAACCATCAATCTACCACTTGCAATGAAGGTTTTTGGTTGTGTTCATGCCAGATATAGTTTAGATTTTTCTAGTCAAGTAGAACTAAGTATCTCGGTATATTTGTGTTGTTCCAGAGTCAAATACCAACCAATCCTACTCACTATGCTATGAATTTAGCAAATAGCTATGTTATTTAAGTTTCTATGGGTGCACACCAAAGTGTTCCATTTTCCACCACATAATGAACTAGTTCATGTCTAATTGAGATCTTGGACTATATGTGTCCCTGTGAGCTACAGATCCAAACCCACCAGCTCAAAAATGCTCAAAGCGCCCCTAGAGGCCTAGAATGCTATCTAGTGGAGCACGCTGGCATTTTTTCAACAAAGCCTCAACAAGCTTATTTTTCTCCAGTCCTAGGAAACAACTTCTCAACTCAATAATTCAGGGGGTAATGTGTCATGAAAACCTAGAGAGCTCAAAATCACATCAGGTTTGCAGACAGTAAATCTTTAACACCGCTGTTGAACTGAAATAGAGTGCCTGCCACCAAAGGTATGCATAACCACACAAAAAAAATCTGAAGAACCACATGATTGTGAGTGGGGGAAGAAACCCCACTTTGCTACTACAAAAAAAAAAAACCAAAGAGAACAGTAGGAGAAATCAGTCAAATATAAAGGTAAGCTCTATTGTGCTGCTTCAAATTTCCATCGCAGAACCGACGCAACTGCTTCAAGCCAGAGAAAAAAGGCAAAGGGTAGCAAGAGTGCAACTTGAAGATCTTAATGGTACTATGCCTAATCCAAGAACAACAGTACACTATTTTAAGGAGAATGCAACACTCAAGCCCCACCTTTCGTAACACTACACATAGATAGTTACAATTGGAGCACCCCTCGTAGCTTAGGTGTGATCACAATGGTGGACATAAATACAAGTTTGACCAAGATACTAAGAGAGATAAATAGGACATCCAATGATCAGGAGACAGTGTGAAAGTGCTTCCTATGGGAATTAACAGCATCCTAGATTGCATGAAGTTAGCATTCTGTCCTATGTTAAGCCTGACGTGGACAAGCAACCTGATGTTTTGGTGAATAGTCTTGATCCTGAACCTAATGTCTCACAAGCATAAGTGTCAGACAGATTAAATTTCTCCCTCCATTTAACTGTAATTTACAGCCGAGCATTATTGCAAATGCATGGTCTAATGGAACTGAATGAGCAACTTGAACCAACATCTTACTGAGACCATTAAAATCACTGCCAGGTAAATTTAGTTAGCCATATAAGGATAATAATACTCAAAATCACATGAGAACATGAAATTCGAAACCTTGTTAAGTTCCAAGATTTAAAGGTCTGAACTTGAAATAATAATCAAATGATAGGTGAGTATGTTTTTGCAAAACCGTGCAGCCTTTGTGTGGGCTAGCAGCTAAGTTATCTCTGCATTTAGTTTGGAAAATGACAACTAGTTGACTTAGGGTGTGTTTGTTAGGGCTTTTAGCTGCTTTCCACGAAAATAAGCTGAGCAAACGAAACAAACAGGTTGGCTGTGCGTTGGGCTTTTACATAAGCATGTCCATTTCCTTCAGACTCAAAAAAGCACGGTTTAAGGTGCTTCCCGATCTTTTAACTCCACTCCCGAAGCGGTACAGGGCATTGCCCGTTTACAAGCGAATTGCCACCCTAGACCGAATCGGTCAAACACCAAAATCCCCACCCTGCACTCTGGTTCTGCCCGCACGCTTTCTTTGTCCCCTTCCCATGTGTAGCTAAAGCTGAAGTGCTGAACTGCCCCCCGTTTGTGTACTTGTGTTGTGCAGGCAAGTGACTAGCTCGTAGGTCAAATGCTAGAAGAATCGCTGCATATTTTTCTATCTGGTGTAAGAGAATGTAAGAGAATTACTGCATTTTTGCAAAGGCTGGCCTGATCACGATAACTTATTCGTTGAGTGAATGGCTGGTCAGGATCCATAATCCGCTGTAAGTAATATGTGTTTTGTAACCATGTCCGATACATGTTTCATAACTCTTAACCCACAGCCAGCCCAAGCAAACACACCCTTAAGCATGGAAACTTGTAAAGTAAGCAAATGCTCCTGAGAAGTGAACTTTAGTTACAGAAAAACTGCAAAAGGAGATAGTATAACAGGTATGCTCCGCATACAATTGGTACTGGTTATATTATTAATAAAGAAGGTAAACCATAAACATCAAAGTTGGTGAAGCAAACAGTACCTTCAGTTTGTGCAACTCGTGCAGCCTCGAATTCTCTCTGTAGACGCTCAAAAATCAGCTTATCAGAATCCCTAAAACAATATACTGATGATGTGAAATACTTTTACTAGAAATGCATTCACACATGTAAAGATAATATGTGCATAGAACAGTATCAGACAACCAGTTAAGGAAAAAACGCGCAGATATCTAATAAAAGGCCACTGATATTTTTGGGAAGATCATCTGGGATATGACCCGAATATGGTAGGATAAATGATAAGAACAATCAGTGATATAGAGATCAGAGCAGCCATGTTTAATTGAAATATAAAACAGGAAGCAGTAGCAGCTTTCTGCAGAAGATTCATTCCTTGGGCTAGTACGAACGACATCAGAGGTGACTGAAGTTGCCAGGACTGCGACATGGTGTGGATCGAAATTTCATAGAGTCGATCGTAAACATACGATACAATCATGTGGGATCACTAGATCATGATCATAACAAGTTTATTAGCATATTGACTATTGAAAATTCAAGTTAATAGTTCTACCATTATTTTAGCTCTTTACAAAATTAAATATAAAACAATCATATAGACACTAGATCACTAATGATTATTTTTATGGAAAAGTGAGCTAAATAAAATGTTCAGTTGAGTGTGATGTGAACAAATGCACCCGCATTTACAAAAAGATAAGCTACATTGAACAATTCAAAATTAAACTTAGAGAACATATTTGAAAACACAATCCATCAGAGCCCATTGCTCCATATATAATTAATGTGTTCTTAAAATCTGGTGAAAACGTTGTTCAGCAAATTTGCAGCAGGCGTACATTAACATTGCACTAGAGAACAGGCTCATTTATGGAACTCAGCACTCAGCTGCAATGTCCTTTCTGAACCTTTTGGTAGTTCTAGATCGGTAACTTCAATTTCATTTGTTCGAAACATATTCTCTTCAATATCAAGCTAATAATACCACTGTCCAAAAAGAGAAGATGACAAATCCATTTACATATGTTTATTAAAGATAAAATTGAGCTCCTCCCTTTCCTTTTGCATGTATGATTTTTTCAGCCACTATTATTTGCTTCCATTTAAGCACAACCATAGGAAGTTCAGAGAATTCGATGCAGTTGCAAAGATGTTTGCGGTATAATTTTCCAACGAAAAAAAGGGCCAGCAAATTTTAACTGTTTCCGCATGTAAGTTATATGCAAGCTATACAGGATGGCCTCACAGTCTTACACAGTGGAAACTGCCGAAAAGGTTAAAGCTCTGATCAAGTATCATTAAAAGGAACCATAAAGTGGGCGAACAATTAGCTGGCAGTAAGAACAGAGTTCTTGAAATTTTTCTTATGCAAATATTAAATGAGATGTACAGAACTTATAATTAACCAAGAAACACTCAGTTGGACAGCTGAGTCTACATGCTACTCCCTCCATTCCCATAAGAAAGGGGTGAAATTCTGGCGCTAGAAATAAGAAGGGATGCGCGGTTACTTTCCAAATTTTCCCCTAACTAATCGTGATTATATCTCTCCTTTACTCTTCACTTAGCAGCACCAGGCTCCTCGATTCTCTCTCATAGCCACGCGCCGTGGCCCTGATTTCTTGGCACCCCTTAATTATAGTGCCATGCATTAACTACCCCACAATTTTGGAGTGGTAATTTAGGGAGGTTGCCATCTACATGCACCCTGAGCCTTTACTTTTTGGTGAAAATGCAAAAAAAAAAAAATCATCTAAGCCCTAATCATAGGAACGGAGGGAGTACAAATTATCAGAATTCAGAAGCTTGGACCAAAAGGAAAAAAATAGAGAAAAGGAGTACCGCGAGAGGCGCTCTTTCAGGTCTTCATGCCTTTTGAGAACATTTGACACTGCCAAACAAAACGGAAAATAGGGCTAAGATAGTAGGGAATGGTGCTTCGTGGAATCAATAAGCATGTAGGTGAGGGTAGAAGGTTCCCCAACAGTACAAATAACATGTACATCTACTGAAAGAGAAAGGTTATTACGCCGTGCACGTGTGGTCTCAAGTTTTGCATCTTCATCTCTTACATAAGTCTGCAGTTAATGGAAGGAGAGAAGAAATACATCTTAACAGCAGCCAAAACATATACACCAAGACTTATAAACCATCCATATGCAAATGATAGCATACCAGTTCTGATAATGAGTGTTGACGCCTCCTTAGTTGCTCAACATGCTGCAATATGAATAAATAAATCATCAAACTGAAAGAATAGGAAAAACTCAGTGCCTGATGTAAGTTTTGGCTGTTTAGAAGAAACAACTTCCTTGCAGCTTCAAGTTGTATGTATGTTCTATGAAATAAAATGTGCATGCTATGCCAAAGGCAACCAAATAAGCATAAGGATCTTATTAGGACAGCAAGGATTAATTGATTTGTTAGGTGATATGATCTGGTATTTTCCATATTTATATTGAGTACTATCATAGTACACAAGCGTGCATTACAAATAGTTAGGGCATCTCCAGTCGTTCGGCCCCCCCAGGTTTCAAATCGGCGCTTTTTAGCGAAAGCGCCGCCCCGCACCAAAACCTTGGGGGGCCGATTTCACCAGCCGTTCGGCGGCCCATAAAAGAGAACGGCGATATTGTTTGAAACTTCATCTTCCCGCCCCAAAATATAGAGCCCTAGTTCGGCGATCACGGCAGCCATGGTTTTGGGCAATAATATTACAAAAAAGCCACAGGTGGGCGATCAAATAGTCTAGATCGAATCACACAGACGGGCGCGCGCGGCGTGGGCAAACGTAGGCGATCAGGCAGACGCGTCGGCCGGCGTCGGAGCAGGCGGCGAGCTCGGCGCAGCATCCTCCAGGTCGATGACGGCGTCCGAGCAGGCGACGGGCTCGGCATCCTTGTCGGCGACGGGCGCGTCATTCTCCAGGTCGACGACAGGCTCGGCATCCTTGTCGACGACGGTCGCGGCATCCTCCAGGTCGACGTGCGTGCTCGTCGGCGCGGTGGTGTAGCTGGTGCCACCAGACGACGTAGTCGGGGCCGGGGGCGTGCTGATGTCGGTCAGGATGAGGTTGCACTGCGCCAGGAACCAAGCTCTCACCTCGGGGGTCATCGCGGCCGGGTCGCCGCCCGTGAGGAAGGCGAGGTCGTTGTTCCTCTTCTTCGCCGCTGTGCCAGTCCTGAGGAGGTCGATCTTGACCTGCGAGTTGGCCATGAGCGCCGCCCATCGCTGTTTGGCGACCTCCTCCCTCTTGCCGGCCTGGACCTGGGCGTCGGCGATGCAGGTCTCGATCGACGCCTGGAGCTTTGCCGCTGCCGGCGCGCCGTCCCTTGCCAACTTGGCTTTCTTGTGGCCCATCGGCGGACGCCCTTCGGACGCACCTGCAACCACCGCGTCGGGGACGTACTCCTTGCCCTTGCTGATCGACCGCCGCACCCCGGGCGTTTGATGTTGGCCGTATCCAGGCGCGCTCTCTCGGCGATCCACTCCTTGTTGGTCATGCCGGGCGGCTTCTCCTTCGGCGCTCTCGGCTTGCGTGGCTTCTTGCCAAGATCGGCGGTGGCGGGAATGGATACGGCGGTAGCAGCGGCGCGGGGTCCTGTAAATCGGGCGGGAGCCATGGCGTCTAGATCTCGTGGACGGGGGGAAATGGCGGGAATGGAGTGGGGGGAGACATACATGAGGGGGGGAAGTGGAGGGAAACGCCGAAAAAAGGGAGGGAAATCGCCTTCCGTCGCCGACAGATGTGGCCCACGCGCGCATTTCGCCCCCCCCCCCCCCAAGCCGAACCCAACGCGCTGGGTTCGGCCTGGGATCGGCGGCGCGAAACGGCGCTAGAAACGGCGGAAAGCGGCGCTAAACCGGATCCTGGGGGGCGACTGGTGAGAAACGGCGCGAAACGGCGCGAAAAGCGCCGCTTGGGGGGGCTCGGGGGGACGGCTGGAGATGCCCTTAGACACTGAATAAATGTGGATGTTACAGTGAAAATGGTTTTTAAGAAACTTTAGAACTACTCTGTTTATGCCTAATGTCCTAGAAGCTCAACACCAAGTAGTAGTACAAGGATCTATTACTTTGCAAATAATCATATATATACTAGCCAGAGAATGGAACTACCATTTAGTTAAGCCCCGCGTCTGATGAGATCCAGGCAGCTCAGCAGCGGTAGGCACAAAATTAAGTTAAGAGTTTATCCATGTTCCAAATGAACAGTTTTATTTTGGCAGGAACTCCAAAGGAAAACTAACAGTCCCTGATGTCAGATTGTATTTTTATTGTTTAAGGACGACAATACGGCGCAACGCGCAACAGCACGACTCACTGGAAAGTTGCCATGTGGCAACGTGAACAACCTGTCAACTGACATCCACCGTTGCTTCCAAAGATCAAATGGCTAGCAACTTGCCGTGCCAGGATACCAAATTCTCATGTTCGCTCTTTATAAAATTTGTTGTGCCATGCCTATTATGAAGAGAGCATGCTTCCATGGAACAAACAAGTTTGAATCTAACTATAACATATTCCACCAGATCATTAGTCAGCATTTAAAACTGGAACCCTAGACATGTTGTATGAAGATGAAAAAACACGAAAATGTAAGGTCCCGAAAATATTATGCCGGTCTGATAAAAAGAGCACAAATTTACAGGACAATGAACCCTTAACATGTGACTGAGACAAACATAATAAATCAGTCAACTCCGACACAGAACCATGCATTCACTAACATGCTCCGCAAACTGAAACATGAATTGGCTACATATTCATCAGGTTAAGTACCAAGTAATCTGGATGCCCCTAATCCACCAGACCACCTAAATTCAGTTACCTTGTTATCTCCAATAACCGCTCAAGTTTCAACCACATAACAGAGACGGTAAAAACGAATGCAGAAACAAAGCAACTGTTAAATAGCGGGAGGTCGGTTTCCAGCCGTACCTCCGTGGGGGAGTTCACGGCTACGGTGACGGAGAGGTCCATCCGGTCTGAGGCCCGGGGCCGATCTAGTTGCGGACGGGGCGGAGCCAGCAGGGACGCGGCGGGGTAGAACGGGAGCGGCGATGGGAGGCGGAAGGGCTGAGGCTGAGGCCGGGACGCGGCGCGGCGGCAGCGCTAGGGCACAGCCACAGCGGTGGAGGACTACAGCTTACAGGAGAGATTTCAGAACGGCATTTTGTCGGATCAGTGCTTGGAGCTTCACGGGTTCGGGTTCTTTTTTCTTTTCGGTTTCTTAGGGCATCTCCCTCAGGGGCTGCCGCGGCGCTAAACGACGCTAATCTGGAACTTGGGGGCAGACTTTCCAGTCGTCCCCCGAGCTCAACTTTCGGCCCAAAAAACCCGAGATTTGAAATTCGGCGCATTTTATTGATCCACGCAAATTTCATACATTTCGACGCAGAGTTTAAAATAAAACATAGAAATTTTTATTGATTCGACGCAAATTTAAACTAAAACATAGAAAACATTGCGAGAAATTAAAAGCTACGGCGGCGACTACTCTAGGCATCGTCGTCTTCATCGTCGTCCTCCTCGCGGTCGTCGTAGGCCGGCCGGTTGGAGGGGGCAGCTTCGTGGTCGTCCTTCGCCACCATGGCGAGCCGCCGCTCCGCCCGGCCTTGCACCCGCAGCCGGTGCAGCTGTGCCTGCTAGGAGGGCTGGCGGTTGCGCCGCTCGCTCTGCAGCGCCACCTGCCGCCGGTCGTCCTCGTACTGCGCGATGAGCGCCAGCTGCTCGGTCGACGCCGCGTTTTGGGCTAGCTGCTGGTGTGCCTCGCGCTCCACCGGCTCCCTCCGGTGTGTCTCCAGAGATGCCCGAACGGCGGCGGCCTCGGCCGCCGCCGCGGAATTGGTGGAACACGTCCTCGTTCCGAGCGGTCTCGAAGGAGAGGTAGGCCGCGTGCTGCTCGGGCCACACGGGCTGCCTCCTCCGTTCCCTCCTCCAGCGCCGGGCAGCCTGCGCCAGCTGCTGCTCGGGCGCAAGCTCTTCCTGGGCGGGCTGCTGCTCGGGCACCACCGCTTCCTGCGCCGGCTGCTGCTCGGGCGCCACCTCCTGTGCCGGCTGCTCCTCATACTGGAACTCTCCGTCGTTGTCCCCGTCGTTGTGGCCACGCATCCCAGCCGCGGGCCGGGAGTACAGTGGAGAGCGGTGGTTGGCGTGGAGCCGGCGAGGCATCGTTGCTAGTGTGTGTGCGGCGAGGAGGAGGAGAGCGAGCGCGGCGAGGAGGAGGAGGAGGAGAGCGGCGAGAATGGGAGAACGGCGAGCGGCAAGCGCCCTTTTTATAGCCTGGCGGGCCCGTCACTGCGCCGCGCGTGTCACCGCTGCCGCCCCGCCATTACGCCGGCAGCTTTTGACTGTGGCGCATGCACTGGCCGGCCGCCACGCCATTACTCCGGCAGCCTTTGACCGGCGCGGGCGCCGAGAAGATGATCACGGGGGTTTCTGTTCCCGCGTTGTTTTCGCCGCGTCACTGATAGAGATGGCTCGCGCGGGGCTGCAGCGCAGTTTCACCCCCCCCCCCAAGCCGAACCCAGCGGGTTGGGTTTGGCCTGGGTGCCGCGGCGCGAAATAGCGCCGAAACGGCGCTATTTGGGCTTCTGGGGGGCCGACTGGTGCGGAAACGGCGCTATTTGCCGCTTCCGCCGCTAAAAAGGCCGCCTGGGGGGGCGACTGGAGATGCCCTTAGATTAGAGCATCTATAGCACACTCGGCATTCCGGCAGCCCGCAAACCTGGGACGAGGGTCGCGGCAAAGAGCTTTGCAGTTCTACTTTTGGCTGACACCGCAACGCGAACTGAAAAACATAATATTCTTACGCAAATCTCAGCAAATTTTTATGCAAACATGAACTAAAATATAAATATTTATTTATTGCATATCTATAATATCTAAATGGAAGCATGCAAGGTATCCACTTCATCAATCATCTATAACCAATCCTAGCATGCCACCTATCTAAAGCTGCCACCTAATACCAAGAAAAAATTATCCACGGAAATAGCAAACACCACAAGCCACGTGGCCACACATATCTCCATCCCATAAATCTCGACATTTATTTCCCTCCCTGCATGCCTCGCCTCTCATCCACTTCCGGCTCGACCCACACCAGTAATTAAGAGCCTAAACTCCACATGCAAATCACAGCGTGTCCTCCTATGCAGGCCAAATGTAAAGTTTCTTCAAATTCCCATTAGTGATTTCTCCAATAAATACTCTTGGAACTGAAGAATAAATACTGTAGCATTTGTGGTGGTAGCCAAGAGGTCAATTTTTTCCTTCATATACCCGGCCGATAGTCTCGCTGTGAGCACACGCAAGCATTCGCTTTCCTCCACGTTCGTCGAAGCCTCGGGCAGCCTTGCCACCACCGTGAGCTCTATCTGGTCTTAGGGTGATCCTCATGCATGGTTCTGCCGCACCTTTGTCCAACTGATTTTTTCCCGCTCCAGATCCTCGCTACTCTACAAGCCCAATGTTTGGCCTACTTTGCACTGTTAGCCGGAGTACGTACTATCCAGTTTGGCTTCCTATTCCCTCTTCAAATTTTTTGATCGATCAGCCGCGACGCGTCATCGGCACCTTCACAACAACATATGTTTGTGCAAGTGTTGCCCCCGCGAACAAGATAAGCAAATCGTCGACAACAACCTATGTCGCACCATCATGATGGCGGACATAATTTACAAGTGTTTACGGACGTTCATCCATGTGTCTATTCCTTGCAACTAAACTGCTTGATGAAATGTAAATGAATTCACGAGGCTGCGCCCCACTTTTTTATTCACGTGGTGATTGGCACAATGTGATTTATTATTTCCTAGAGATATTACTCTACTTGATTACTTTTGTTGGAGGCATCATGTCGTTTGATTATGTATATAAAAAAGTTATTCATATGCTTTCTTCGATCCGCCCAGACAACAACAAAACAAAAACCTTTTTGAATAGCACGTTTTCAACACTACTGTTTTTTATATAAATACATTTATGCATTGATGTGATTAAGTAACACTGGGTAAGAGGCCGGGGCCCAGACTCCCATTTCTAAAAAAAAGTAACACTGGGTATACTTCAGTTTAGCTTATTCTTTGCTATAAGGAAACCAATCATCAAAGGCAACTAATGACCGTTGAATAAACGAATTTAGTTGTTTTGTAGTTTACAAGAGACTGAACTATAAAGATATTCAGGTTTTTGTCTCTCCGCATCTCTTCATATTATGTTACCACATATCCCGCAGCAACGCGCGGGGTACTATCTAGTTACAACAATAGTCAAATTAAATTTACAAGAATGGTTTAAATGAAAGAATTAAACAAATAATCCAATAGAACAATTGTCCGGAATAAAAGAATGGTTCAAATTACAGAACAATCAAATAGATAAACATAGAATTCTCTACTGCCCATGCAACTGTCATATGTGCTCAATGAGATCATGATGCAACTGGGTGTGCCCATGGGCGTCCTTTATGTGCCGATAGGACTCCATGAAAGTTTGAATACGGTCTGGGTTTCTGGATGGCTTCACACGGCTACCAACATTGTCGTAGAAGAACTCCAAGTTTAAATCCCTCTCATCTTCAATGATCGTGTTGTGAAGAACCACACAACATGTCATGATGTTGTTGAGGATTTTCTTATCCCAAAAACGAGCTGGTCCACGAACAATAGCAAATCTAGATTGCAAAACCCCAAAGGCTCTCTCAATATTCTTTCTGCACGCCTCTTGTTGCTTAGCAAAATCAGCTTGTTTCCTAGTGCTTTGATTGGATATAGTTTTCACGAAAGTAGTACAAGGAGGATAAATGATGTCGGCAAAGGTAGTATCCTTGAGTGTGGGCATTACCATTCACAGTGAAGTTGCAAGCAGGAGCATCACCACTCGCAAGCCTTCTAAATAGGTGTGACCGTTGCAACACATTAATATCATTGTTGGTGCCCGGCAAACCGAAGTGGCAATGCCATATCCACAAATCCTCGGACGCTACGGCCTTAAGCACAATTGTTGCATCTCGTCTTTTGCCACAATATTGCCCGCGCCAAGCCTTCGGACAATTTATCCAAGTCCAATGCATGCAATCTATGCTACCTAGCATACCCGGCCAACCTCTCCTTTCATTCATCGACATCAACCTCTTTGTATCATCTTCGTTTGGTGCTCGAAGATAAGTTGCACCAAACACACACATCATAACCTTCGGGAACCTAGGCACAGGCTCTATTGTAGTATCTTCACCAATACGAAGATACTCATCGGCGTAGTCCACAGCGATTCTATATGCAATAACCCTCATGGTCGCGGATATCTTTTGGTATGCACTAAATCCCAATAATGTAGCGGTGTTCTTCAAGCGAGTAAAATAGCGAGCATTTGGCTCGCAAGACTCTACTATTTTGACAAAGAGGGATTGGCGCATTCGGTACCTTCGCCGGAAGAGATTGGTGGGATAGGTTGGCCGCTGGGCGAAGTAGTCTTGCATCAGCAGTTTGTTGCCGAGGTGGCGATTGCGCGGGATGCAGAGGCGGCCTACCTTCGATCTGCGCCGCTTACTCCTCCATTGATCCTTGTACTCCTTGATGGTCATGACGACCACCAACATCTGATGTCAATGGTTCGCCAAGAGGTTCTCCACATCCGAGTCGTCGAAGGAGGAAGAATCGGCAAGCAAAAATACCTCATCCGAGCTCAAGTCCATCTGCCAAAAAAACGATAATGAGAGAGTGTGTGGCGGAGCGGTGGGGGCGGAGGGGGAGGAGGCGGCGAATCCCACCTGAGATTTTGCGAGGCCGACGTTGTAGGGGTCGGTCCCGATAGGCGGCGCAGCGGTGGCAGATCCTCTTTTGCCTGGGCGGCCTCGATCTTGGGCGGCGGAGACAAAAAGTCGGCTCCTCCGTCGGGGCCCGGACGCGCAGGGCCCGCGGTGACGTGCGGTTGGGGTTCGGCGGCTGGAATCTAGGGCGGCGACGGGGAGGGCGGTCGTGGTGGCTGGAAGAGAAAGGGGAGGGAAGCAGCCGCGCCCTGAAATGTACCTACCGCCAACAACTTTCGCACAATGCAGGGCACCCCGGGTCGTGTCGGGAAACCTCGTTTTGACAGTTCCGCGGGGAAAATGCCGCGCCCCTCAAAAAATTTTGCAGGACACTCACTTTTGCGGGATCTGGTCTGCGATCGTTTCGGCCCAAAACAGCAAAACGGCGGTTATTATACAGTTTTGGCGGAAATCCGGTGTCTGCTAGAGATGCTCTTAGACCATCAGAAACTCAAAGCACGAGATGATTGGGCAGGGAACTCTCAAGAGGAACAGAGAGCCGTGGTGGAGATCTCCAATGTACTCCTCCACTCCGGAAAAAGTGTCGTAAGATTACGTAATTACTGTATGTATGATAGTTTGTGTCCGATGTTTGTACGACAAGTAATCGCATGGTCTCGGTTACTCATGTCTCACGCATGGATGGTTCGATGGTGGCATTGTAAAAAATTATCGTACGCATAGTTCCTCTCGTAAGATTATAACGTAATACGTATAATTAGAAGGTATAAGTCCCGGCGTTTTTTTTCGGATCGGAGGGAGTAATAAAGTTGTAAGCCGCTCAAATGTAAATTGCCGATCCCACTTTTGCATTTAGCCCCTCTAAATTTGTATAATCAACCGCGGTCTAGCTACTACCTGAAAGCGCATGGTGCCCCCATATGTGGTTTTGGTAATTAATGACAATCCTTATGAACTAATGTTTGCATCAAGTTATCCTTGTAGATCTTGTCCATAGGAAATAATGGAGTTCATGTGTTGAACTCTATTAGCTTCCTTGATGGCCATTGTTTTATTCAAGGATTTATATGAAGAATGGTCATGATTTGAGTTGAGATTATTGCTAGTGTGTCTTGAATAAAAGGATTAGGTGATCTTTCATTATCATCTTCAAGACATCATCATTTGAAGTGAGAAGCAAAGATACAAGGTTGATCAAGCTAGTGATCAACACACAAAGCTACAAGTTATACCAAGTAGGATTGTGCATCTCATGGTATGGTAAGCAATTGTAAATATAGCTTTGTGAACTAACCCATGATATGTGTGTGTGGCATATCTATGTGTGGTTAGGTATCTTTCCATGGGCATGAACCAAAAAGGAAAATTTCATATAGCCCATGGTCTATGTCGTCGTCAAGCGGTGTTCGTCATCTAGCTTGACGTGGAAGCTCAAGTGAAGCATCTAGAAGATATCCTATGCTTGATGCTTGTCACCCTTTTAGAGATTGTGGCCTTGTGAAGATTTGCCGAGAAGAGTCTCTCCCATAATGGTGTATGGGGGAGCTAGTCTCTCCCATAATGGTGTATGGGGGAGCAACTTGCAAGTCTACATCAAGCGGAGCTTGTGCTAGCAAGCGCGATCAAGAAAGAAGATCCAACTTGAGAGAGTCAAGATCGTCATCATCTAGCTCAAGTGTAATTGTCAAGGCAAAGGTATTATCTTGATAGGTTTTCTATTTTACCGGTCTCGTGTCTTTGGGAGACCGGGTTATAGGATAGATAGTCGTACTATCAAGAGGGGCTCTCAAATGAGTAACTTGATCGAATCGTTATGGAGAGCTCAAACCTTTGCATACTTTTCATATCATTTTTCTTGGTTATTATTTGGATTTTTTCTCCTTTGGGTTTTAGTTCTTGTCGTGATCTTCATGACAAGACTTGGTTTCTCGAAAACGGATTTCGTAAGAAAAAACTTGTTGCGTTTTCGGTGGTGAAAATATTCCGCTCGTCTTTGAGAATGTTCCCACACCTTCCATGTGTGTTAACTTCTCCATACTTTTATTTGGATACTCCTTGCTATTATCTTTCCAATGCAATTGGATTTACCTCGTTCGGAATTCATTCGCAAAAGTTATGTGCGTTTTCGTGTAGGAGGTTTTACCGGTTGTTCCTTTTTGAGAGGCCAAAACCTTTCCCCATTTGGTTTTATCTTTCATTGCTGGACAATGATGTTTCTCTTTATATTATTGTAGTGCTCGTTGTGGTGATTTCAACGAGCCCAAGATCATCAAAAACGGAGTCCGGATGAAACAGTTATTGCAGTTTCCGTGTTCTTGTTTTTGTTAGTCTTGCGGGGGGCGGATATTCCGGTTCAAGTTTGAACCGGAATATCCGGTTGGCATCTGTCCCTCCACTCCAAAGTTCTCAGCCGAAAACGGCTAAGGACTGGAGTTAGAACTAACAGAAGTGAACCGGATTATTTGTACCGGATTATTCTGGAGGGACCAGAATATCCGGTTTAGTCGCCTGCGCGGGACAGAACCCAACCGGATTATTGGTACCGGATTATTCATTTTAGACCAGATGTTCCTATCGGACCGGATTATTTGGTCCAGTTTTGGACCGGAATATCCTGCTCACTCTGCACACAAAACGGCTAGTTTTTGTGGGGACCTATTTAAGGGGGCTTTCTTCCCCATTGGTCCCCAAGTCTTCCAAGCACGAAATTTTCCCTCTCCCCACCATTGTTGACCTTGGAAAGCTTGCCCCTCTCCCAATCCCTCCTATGGTTCTTACATATCTTTGAGGGATAAGTTAGAGGAGATCTAGATCTACATTTCCACCAATCCATCTTCCTTCTTAGTGAGGGAAACTTAGTAGATCTTGATCTTGGAATTCTTGGTGTTTCTCCTCCATTGTTCTTCCTATCTTATTCCCCCATAAGAATTTATTACTTTGTTGGAATTTGAGAGTGAAGAATTTGAGCACTTGTGTTCTTGCCATTTGCATCGGTTGCATCGGTTTGCTCTCTCCACGAGGATTCGTGGAAGTTGAAAGTTTGTGAGCTTGTTACTCTTGGGTCTTGGACCCTAGACGACTTGTGGTGTTCTTGGGAGCCTCCAATTGAGTTGTGGATGTGTGCCCCAAGATTGTGGTGACACCGAGAGCCTCCAATTAAGTTGTGGATGCGTGCCTCAGGTTTGAAGGTTGCCAATAGTGGAAGGTGAACTAGGCCTTTGTGGCGGGGTTTATCGGACAATAGGGTGAGGCCTTTGTGGCGTTGAGTAGGCCTTTGTGGCGAGCTCACACCCCTCCAACGAGACGTACTCCCATTTGTGGGAGGAACTCGGGAATACATCATCGTCTCCGTGTGCCTCGGTTATTTCTATACGCGAGCTTTTTACTTATGCAGTTTACATTGTGATAGCCTTCGAGCTTGAAGTTATATATCTTGCTATCACCTTGTTACTTGTCTTGCTTAGCATAAGTTGTTGGTGCACCTAGGTGTCCCTAGAATATTTAGGTTGTATGCTTGTTAATTTAAACACCTAGTTTATTTCCGCATTTAGCAAGCTTTAACCGGAAAAGTTTTAATCGCCTATTCACCCCCCCCCCTCTAGGCGACGTCATTGTCCGTTCACTACCTCCGTCTCAGCGTATATTTTTATTTTTTAGTCAAGAGTCAACATAGTGTAACTTTGACCAATATTACAAACAGATTTATGTACATTATAAGATTTATTTAATAGACATACTATGAAAATGTATATTCATATTGATTTGGTATTCTAAATGTTTATGTCTTTGTATATGCGAATGGTTAAACTTAATATGTGCTGACTTTTATTAAAATTATAGGAGTTATATTTTGGAGTAAGTTACAACTACGGTCGCATGTCCTGTCACTCATGTCACTCCTGGAGGCGGCCCGAGAGAATCCTAGCGCCGTCGCCCCTGAGACAACCCTCCCAGGCGATCATCCCTGCACCGGCGACTGAAGATGCCGACAGGCTAAGCCCGCACGGCGTACAGTGGCGGTGCAGGCTCTCCTCTCGCGCGACGACCACCCCTTGCGGTGCTGCAATTAGGTGGCGGTGCGGCCCTCCGTCCCGACGGTGGCGGATCCCCTACAACGGTGTCGTGTTCCTAGCAAGGAGGCGTCATGTCTCCCGATGGTGCGCTCGCGCGGTGCAGCGGCTCCTGGCATAACTGATGTGGGCCCTGCAGGTGCTCTACTGCGATAGTTTGGCTTCGACCAACTTCTTCATCGGCTTTGGCCTGCATTCCTTTCGAGCTAGCTAGCAGAGTAGGACCAAATAGCATTCAAATTTAGACAAAAGGAGATGCATTTACCTATTCGAAGTATTCTTTGACGGCTCCATCTCGTTGCTCCTCTTTCAACACCCGCCCACGACCAATCTAGCTCTCAAATCCGTCGACTCGACTACGGCCGGATCCAAATCGAAACACCCCAGAATGGGCCCGGGGAACAAACTAGACTCCGCTAGGAACGAACTGGACGCCGCCACCGCCGGAGAAGAAGGGGAAGGTGGGGAACGGTTAGGCAGCTCTAGATGTCGCGGGCAAAAACATGGGACCCACCTGAGTAACAACAACACATCAGCTTAAAAAACATCGCACGACGGGTTCAGAGTGTTTAATCATGGATGTCGCACAATAGCTATTGTGGTCGTGACAAACGTCGCACGATAGCTATTTCGTCGTAAAAGGTCACATCCCATGGCATTCTTAGGAAAAATGTCGCATACCCTGTGTGAGTGGGGTTTTGTGTGGATGTTGGCATATAGTAACTTCAAACTCCTTTTCGCAACCTTAATGAAAAGGCACACAACCATTGGTTGTATGTTCTCAAAATCTTTTTACAGTTTGCTGATCGGCTTTAAATGACGACTCTTGGGCATCTCCCGGAGGATCGTGCATTTCGACCCTCTGCCTCCGGAGTCGTTCGATGACACATACCTCGTATGTTAGATGGTCAACCATTTGTACACATTTTCTTCCCCACCCTTCCCGACAAAATGATGCCCTCCGCCTCGGCTTCGTCTCTAGAATAAACGCAACACCTTCGGTCAATGCCACCTCCCTGCATATAGCTCCGGTGATAGACCTTGTCGCCTCGCAGTGTCGGCATGACGCTCGCAGGACATCCATCCGAAGTTGGGAGCACCGCCGTTTGCCGCCGGCAGCATTGATGTCTCCCCCTCATAGCACCACTACATGCCCATGGCAGCACCCCCCGGCCACGACTGGCAGCACCGCCTCCTGCCCATGGCAGCAAGCCCGGACACGGCTAGCAGCACCGCCGCCTACCCATGGCAGCACAACCGTCTTCCGCTCGCAGCATCTTCGACCGCGGCTGGAAGCATCGACATCTCTCGCGCGTTGCACCTTCGGCCGCCGCAGGTAGCACCACCGCCTGCCCAAGATAGCACTGCCTTCCTTGGGTTTGAGCACGATTCCTCCCCATTTACATCATCATGCGACGCTCTTTGTAGCTCTAGCGTAGACGACATCCGCCATCGTCCGCAGTAAACATGTCATCACAGCGCGTCGCAGTTTGCAACACAGGCATCGCGGGATTGTAGCACCTCCGCGGGGAGTGCCTTGGCTTGTAGTAGTGGCGTATGTGCTTCGGGCGGCACCGTTTGTAGCATCACTTCTGTGGCTTTGTAGCACCAACACCCTGGCTTCACAACAACTCGACCGGCCGCTTGCTGCGCCCACTACTCACCCGCCGCCCATGAATACAGAGCATACGAAGAAACAAGCTTTTGTTGGAAGGGGAGCGAGGGCTTGGGTGTAGTGGGAGAGGGCGGGAGGGGCGGGAAGAGGTAGCAGCGAAGATGTGGCTATGATGGAGGCCGAGCAATGGCCCTCGCTCTCCATGTCCATGGAATTTTGGTAGTTGTTCTAGGCCCGCAAGTACGACAGAGAGATGCAGAGAGATGAGAGGAAGGAGAAAAGGGATCGTATGGAGGAGATCAGGATGGATAATACCGAATGTGGTGGGCCCACCCCTTGCTGCCTCTAAGGAGGAGGGACTTGTGGCACACGAGCAAGATGGAGGATGCAACTCCTGTATCCTCCGGCTGATTATCAGGTTTTCCCTTTCTAAATTTCCTAATTCGTGATGTGCTGATAGTGTTTTCTCGACCAAATTTTGTTCGTCGGTGCCTATAAGAGGTTGTAGCTTCTAGGAGTGGTAGGAGCAGTACTCCATGATCATAGCTCTCTTGGAATACGGTGGACGAGTGGTACTCTAACCAAGGTAACCATGCTAGTTCTAAGTCACCTATTCCACATTCGCAACTTCTTCGTCCTCATGTCTGTGCTAGGAGCATCTCACCGACGCTCCCCCCCCCAACGCCCCCAATGGCCCGTTGGGGGTCCGGACAAAAAAAACACCCACAGCAACACCCCCCAGTGTTGTCCACCCATCAAATTTATGTCCTACACTGCCAGTCCATCCACCAAACTTGGGGGCCTTCTCGGGGGTGCCGGACATTGTCCGGTCAGCCCACCTGACAGGGGGGCCCGCTCGTCATAGAGAGAAGGCGGGAAGGGGCGTGAGTAAAGACGTTGTTGATTACCCACAAGTATAGGGGATTGCAACAGTCTTCGAGGGAAGTAAAATCCAAATTTATTGATTCGACACAAGGGAAGTCAAAGAATATTTATAAGCCTTAACAACTGAGTTGTCAATTCAGCTACACCTGAAAGTAGACTTGCTCGCAACAATTTATCAGTGGTAACAGTTTTATAGCAGCAGTAGAAATAAAATAACAACACTAGTAAAATAGTAACAACAGTAGCAATCGCGGAAAACAGCAGGATGGGAAGTACCGTAGGCATAGAGGGAATGGATGAACGGGCGTTGCATGGATAACATAGTTCATGTAATAATCTAAACATGGTCATTGCAGATAATAATGATAAAGCATCCAACTTCTAGGCAAACCATAGGCATGTGTTCCAATATAGCCATACGTGCTCGCAATGAGAAACTTGCACAACATCTTTTGTCCTACCAGCCTGTGGCAGCAGGGGCTCTAGGGAAAATACTGGTAATTAAGGTGCTCTTTTTAATAAACCACTGGAGCAAAGCATTAACACTCCGTGAACACACGTGATCCTCACATCACAACCAACCCCTCCGGTTGTCCGAATTTCTGTCACTTTGGGGCCTCGGGTTCCGGACAATGACATGTGTAACCAACTTGTAGATATGATCAAGAAACATAATTATACTCATGAAACAATAACATGTTCAGATCTGAGATCATGGCACTCGGGCCCTAGTGACAAGCATTAAGCATAACAAGTTGCAACAACGGTAGAAAACACTAACAATGGGTACTAGGCACTATGCCCTAACAATTTGGCATTATTACATGATCAATCTCGTCCAATTCCTTCCATCCCTCTCAACCTACAGCAGTGTTTACTCACACATGGATGGGGGAATCATGGATGGCTGATGGAGAAGAGGTGGCGGTGTCGATGGCAATGATCTCCTTCGAATCCCCATCCCGGCAGGGCGCCAGGATAGGAACTTCTGATCCCCGAATCGAGTTTCGAGGTGGCGGCGGCGTTGTGTTGTTTTTTTGTGGAATATGATGAACCCCCCTCAGTTTTTAGGTTACGAGGCATAAGTAGTCGAAAGGGGAGCGAGGGGGTGCCTAGGTGGCCCACACCTATAGGCGGCGCGGCCAAGGGGGAGCCAGGGGTGGTGTGGCCCCCTTCTGGCCCCTTTCCAAGCCTCCTTCTGGCTCCCGGGGTCTTCTGGTGTTTTAAGCTCAACGGGATCTTTTCTGGGCAATTTCCCGAAAGTTGATTTTTCTGCACAAAAACGAGACACCAAGGTAATTCTGCTCAAAACATCGTTAGTCCATGTTAGTAGTATCCAAAACTCACGAGTTTAGAGGAAAACAATAAGAAAAGTGTTCGGAAAACGAGATAACTTTTGGATGTATCAACTCCCCCCCAAGCTTAGCTTATTGCTTGTCCTCAAGCAATTCAGTGAGAACTGAGTGCGATAAAAGACTTTTACGGACACATTTGTTTCATATGATGTAAATATACTCACTATAAGATCAAGTGCTGAGGAAATTCATAATAAGATGTATGCAAGATAATAATCACCTAGCAGTCATGCAAACCATGAAGAGATGCCAACAAACTAATAATAGACAACATGAAGTACATCAATCTGCAGGATTGCAATGCTCATAATAGGGTATGATAAAGTGTACTCGATTTCCCTTAATAATGGAGCAAAACATAAATGGCAGGACACCTCTGAAGTTCAAATTAAGACTAGAAATAAAGATATCAAAGATACAAGCATCAAAATTATACCACAATCAACCGTGTTATGGGACAAGCACATTACACTAAGAATGACAGCCATGCTCTCAAGAAGGTGCATAAAGCGATAAGGTGAAGACTCAACATAAAAAGAAAAGAAAGGCCCTTCGTAGAGGGAAGCAGGGATTAACTCATGTGCTAGAACTTTTTATTTTATTAAACAGAGGTATTGAAAACATTTTAAGACATGTGTATGTTTATGTCAATGAATGGTAAGTAGACAATACAGTACATCACAAGCCAACTAGACTTCACAAGAGCGCTCCCATAGAAGGACACATCTGGGTAGAAGGTCACCCCTGTTTCTCTTTTGTTTACGCAATTATGCTTTGACTGATAAATCAGGGGACAAAATAGTGAAGAAAATTTGTTGTATTAATTTGGGGCTGGGCACCCCGCTGTCGGGTCTTCTATCATTTTGATAAGCGGATCAAGCCACTAGTTCAGGGTGTGAAATCCAATCAACAAGTGAGATAAAGATTCTCTATTTACATCCTCATGAGCTAAAACAGGGGCACAAAACAAGAATAATTTTTCGAAGGTTTTAAAGGTAGCACACGAGAAATTTACTTGGAGTGGCGGTTAAATACCACGTATATAGGTAGGTATGGTGGACACATTTGGCAAACTTTGGTTTTGGGGATTTGGATGCACAAGTAGAGCTCATACTCAGTACATGTGAAGGATAGCAATAGATGGGGAGCAACAATCAAGAGAGCAACAATTGTCATAATCATGCTTGCGACAAAACAAAATTAAGAGGGGCATAAAAATGATACAAATACTCCAAGGAAAAACAAATCATCGAGGCTTAATTGACTTTTTGTTTTCAGTCATAGCATGCGTGAGCATGTGCCAAGTTGATTCAAGCGAAATAATCATAGGGAGATACCACAATGTCATAGCCTTCTATGAATTAAACAATGTAAGCAAACATTCATACGACATGTTATCTTATATTAATAAGTTGGAACTAAACACGTGAGAGCACAAAGTACTAAGCATCAATTAAATAACATACACCTTACATGAATGAACTAAGCATGTTCACATGGATAAGTATATGTACAAAAATAAAACAAATAGAGTTCATACCATCCTCTCACCACAACTTGGATTGTCGTAAATCATTATTACAGCTCTTCACTTGTGTGGATCGAATAATATAGATTGATAATCAAGCTCCAATGGAGACATGGAAGTCCGATGAACTCTACAACAGACTTTACAAAACCAAATAAGAAAAAAATTTGGTTTTCGAATTGAAACAAGAACAGAAAGAAACAAGCAAACAAAGCAAAATATTTTTGGATTTTTTAATACTAAAGCGAAACGAGAAAAGAAAGCAAATCGACAAAAGAAACTAAAGAAGCAAACAAAGAGAAACAATAGGAATATTTTTTGGTCTTTTTGTGTTTTGGAAAACAAGAACAAAAAGGTAAAAACAAAATAAAGAAAAGAAGCGGAAGAAAACAAAAAAAAATGAAAGAAACGAAAACATGGATATACAAAGAATCGACCGAACATGATATATAAATGAGTGTGATGTCAGTATACCTCCCCCCAAGCTTAGGATTTTGGCCTAAGTGGAGATCATCCCCAAGGAGACCATGAGGTGACGTCCCCATACTATGATGAGGAGTGTTGTAGTCCTCGGGAGGCGCGTCTCGCCTCTCCTGCTGCCTATAAAACTCTGTCATGCTCAGATGCTCCTCTATCTCCACCTTGGAGCGCGACCATGGTGACCTGTCAACTTTGAACAAAACAGGTTGCGGCAAAATAACTTCCCGCTCATCTTCATCCATAAATAAAACTCTATATACTAAATGATCAGCAGTAGAGTTAGCAGTGATAAAATTATGAGCCTTCATGATAACAAGGTTGGATCTATAGGGAGAAATTAATTCATCATTAGGAGCAATAGAAAAATCTAGAGCCTTTGCTATGCGTGTAGCAATAGTGCCCCCCAAAATGGGCCCCTTAGCAGCAAGGCGATGAGCAATAACTGAACCAAGGTTATACTTCTTGCTACTGTTAAGCGCATCATCAATGAAAGCAAGGTGATAACTAGAAATGTTGCTAGTGTTCTCCCTACCAAGGATACTAGTAGCAAGATAGTAAGTAAAATATCTAAGGGCAGGAAGTTGGATGTTCCTTATCTTCCCACGCTGGGGTGAGCAGCCATCATGATTGGTGATTTCTCGATATAGCGCCATGAGATCTGCGGGTTTATCCTAAATCTTGCATGTTGTCCCGGAAGCATTGATACCTATAATGTTACAAAAAGTCTCCAAGGGCAAAGAAAAAGGACTACTATATAACTTGAAATCAACAGTGGGACCAAATTGTTTGTTCTGAAATTTAAAACTCTCAACAAAAAATTTGTGAGAGCGACATACATAGGAATTTCATCCTCCATGTAGCTGGTTAAACTACCTCTTTCAATAAGCATTAAAAAGTCATCTAATAGACCTGCACTTCTTAAAAATGTAACACAAGGAAAGCTAAAAGGGTTGGCAATTCCATCACCTCCCGCTTCGTCGATATTTGGTGCAATAAGGTCTTCATTATATGATGGCCTCACTAAGGTGGATGAACGGGAGGACCTTGTTCTCCTAGGAGCATCAAATATCTCTCCAAAGTTATGTCTGTTCATCTCTGAAATTTTTCAACAATCATCATAAAAATTGATTTCAAGCAACTCTAAGGTGGAAACTACCATAGCGACTTATAGGAGAGCTAAACATGTATCAAAACTACATTATTTCTACTCAAATCAAGCATGCAAACTCACATAAGTTGTCACCTACAGTACCAAAATACTCAAGAAATACTCCACCAAACAAAATTCTACTTGGATAATTGGAGGAGTCACATACCAGAGAGCAAATGCACCAAATTTCAGCACAAATGGTGGGCTGAGCAAAGAGATCGAAAAATCTCGAGGAAGAATAGCAAGAACCCGGGTTCGAGGAATTGTTTTGAGTTTGGGAGGTGAGAGAAGGAACTTTGGCAAGGGAGAGAGTTAGTGGGGGTCAGGGGGCCCCACACCATGTGCTGGGACCACCAGGGGGTAGGCCGCGCCACCCCATGGTGTGCCTGACTGGTGGGTCCCCCTGGGGCCTCTCAGGTGGCTCTCTGCCTCATTTTCTACGTAAAAAAATATTATAATTTTTCTAGAATTTTCTGAGAAACTTTATTTTTGAGGTATTTCCAGAATTTTAATAATTAATAAAAACCAGAAAAACAAAAGTGGAAAGGTGAAAAAAAATCAAAACTAGAACTACAAAGGTTCTATGACACTCCAATGGAAAAAATAATCAAGGAAAACAAAGGTGGAAGTGGTGAAAACAAAATTATGGGTGGTGTCGTAGGATGGGAAAGACAGATGCCATGGGATGGCTTAAGGTTTGGGGCCGATGGACGCTGTAGGTATCCGGGGAGGGATCGCACGGCGAGTAGCCGCGCTCAAGAACACTTCAAACACAACGATCTACCCAGGTTCGGGGCCCTCGTGTGGAGGTAACACCCCTACTCCTGCCTATCTCTCTGTATGTATGTTATCCGAGTAGCCACAGTACAGTTTTGCCTCTCGGCCGATTAGCCACTCTGCTGCTCTCTCTCTCTCGCTCTAGTGCTAACTCTTGCAACAAATGCGATCTGGGCCAACGTCCCTCGCGCAGGAGGGGCTGAGCACCTTATATACCGGTGCCCAGCCGAGTAAACAAAGAATAAAAGGTACAACTGATGGGACAACTCCACTGTGACACGCAGGGCACGCTTCCGGGTTCCCGTTGACGCGGGTGCGAGAAGTCGTCGCGCCGTCCGGCTGACAGGACCTGTCCACCCTGTCAGTCTTATAGAGTAGGCCCCCCGACACGTTCTGTCCCCTCTGTCAGTGACAGGACGTGACAGGCGCCAACTCTCACTGTACCCACGCCGTAGCGCGGATAATCATGTGATCCGTAAGTTGAACCGCACGCATGTACGGCTGCGGGATACGCGGGATCTCTGTCAGAACGGCTCCATTGACTTCCTGCCCGAGTAGGCTTGCAGCTCATCTACTCGTACCACTCGTTCTTTACTCGGACGATGTTGATCTTCCTTGCTATCTTGTTCCGGCCATCAATGAGTATCACCGAATAGAACCTACCGGGTAGTGGATACCCGGGTAGCCGTCTACTCAGTCAACAACACTTTGACCTTTTCTTTACCACTTCCCTTACCCCTACTCGGGGGTAGCCCCCCGACATTAGTCCCCGAAGTTGGTAGAGTCCAGTGAACTTGTTCGTTGGACCCTGCCAGCTTAAACCAACTTTGTCTTCATGAAAGAATTAGGCCGAGTTGCACCTCAACCCAGACCAATGACTCCTTCTCGAATCTCTCCAACTGTGGTTATGAATGAAACTCCTTTGGAGCCGAGTAGAGCACTCTCTTCGTTGTGCTGCCGAGTAGTTTGACTTGGTGAAATTTTGGACACGATCCCGCTCGATCAGACCAAATCTATCTTCTCGTGTCCCTGTGGGGCACGTGTCACGCCCGAGTACCCCCGACGCCTCGGTGCTAGTGCAACAGCAGGCCACGCGCCTATCACTGCAGCCAGGGCCCACAACCCGTTAGGTCACCTCGAACGAGTACTCGAAAGCCCACGATCCAGGATGTGGGATTAACTGCGCCCGTTATGCGCGCGGAATGCGCTTCGTGCGTTTCTAACGGGCAGTTAACCCACGCCGCACGATCTCTGGCCACGATCAATCCAGTAGTAACCGCAGCTCGCGGCGGAATAAATACCCCGCGCCGCCCAAATCATTCTCTCCCGTCGCATTTTCCCCCGTCTCTGCTCCCTCTCTGCCCTTGCCTCCGCTGCCGAGCACAGCGCCGCTGCAACCGCAACGCGCCGCTACTCCACGCACTGAGAGACAAATAGAGAGAGCACCACACCTCGAGCGCCTCCGCCCTCGCCTTCGCATTCAACTCCGATGAGCACTCGCGACCCCACCGAAAACTCCGCCGTCATGGATCTCGAGCACGCCTCCGGGGACGAGCACGAGGAGGAGGTGGCACCGTCCCGAGCCGGCTGGGAGGGCTCAGACGTCACATCCGCTGACTGCCAGTGGCTGGTGAACACCCGCCGAGTCCCCGCCGGCGTCATCTGTCGCCCTCCCGGCGACGAGCTTGTCCCAACACCGCAAGATGGTGAGTATGTCGTGTTCCTGTCGCACTTCAAGCGCGGGTTCGGCCTTCCCATCTCAAAGTTCTTCTCGGACTTCCTCCGCCATTTTGGCCTCCAACCCCACCATATTCCTCCAAATGCCATCGTCATGCTTTCCACCCATGCCACCGTCTGCGAGGCTTTCTTAGGCGTCTACCCGACAGTCCAGACATGGGCCCGCTATTTCTTTCTCCGCCAGCAGAGTGTTCCTAATCCTGGCAACCCTCTTGTCCCTCGCATCATGACCCAGACGGGTGGCGCGATGATGCTGCAACGCAAGACCGGGCACCATCCGGGGGTTCTCGGACTGGATACCGTGCGCAAGTGGCAGCGCGGTTTTCTCTACGTGAAGAATGTGCCTCCTGAAGCCGGGCAGCCAGCTGAAGACCGAATTGGACTCCCCCCCGTTCCAGAACGTTCTGCCCACCGGGCAGAACTGGGGGTACAACCCGAAGAACACAGTACCAGATGTTATCCAGGTAGAGAAGCGCCTGACGCAGATGGCTGAGGAAGGGCTATTGTAGGACGATCCAATCGCCTGCTGGATCTCTCGCCGAGTACTCCCACTCCAGGCCCGAGCGCACAAGATGTGCTATATGGGAGGCCCGCGAGACTGCACTCGGACTACGACCTTCGAGCTCAGCAAAGCATAGGTGGCCATCTGGGCCAAGTCCATTATGAGTACAACGCTGACCGAGAACTGGGCATACGGCTTTGTGTCGTATAGCCGCACGAAACGCGTCCCCCAGGTGATTACTGCACTCTGTATGCTCACCGTTTGTGCCTTATGCCGAATAGATTATCTCCTAGGCTTTATATGCTTTATGTTTGCATGACTTACTGAGTAGAACCTCCTAGTTAGCACTTGGCTTGGTATGCTTTGTGTTTGCATGCCATGCCGAATAGGTTATCTCCTAGGCTTTATATGCTTTATGTTTGCATGCCTTACTGGGTAGAACCTCCTAGTTAACACTTGGCATTGTATGCTTTGTGTTTGCATGCCATGCCGAATAGGTTATCTCCTAGGCTTTATATGCTTTATGTTTGCATGCCTTACTGAGTAGAACCTCCTAGTTAGCACTTGGCATTGTATGCTTTGTGTTTGCATGCCATGCCGAATAGGTTTCCTTAGAGGTATTAACTTATTGTGCTTAGTGTTTGCATGATAACCGAGTAGGAACACTTCTTGATTACTTCCTCTGGTCCTTAGCCTTTTATGCTTTTTGTTTGCACGCTATACCGAGTAGGAAACCTACTCTGCAGGGAACCACTTTACTTATGTTCTATACTTGCATTACCAGCATATCGCCCGCCAGAGAGATGAGGGTGAGCACTGGGAGGAAGACCGGAAAGAGGATGACACCACGGCGTACGACACCCAAGACACCCTCTGCATCCCTCGCGCCGGCCAGGAAGGTAAATTCCGCGCTGATGCCTCTATTCGGGATTGGTCCAAAGATGATGAAGGTGACTGCGTTCACCTTTAGGCTTGACTGCAGTCCGCTTTGCTTTCCTTCTCTTGCTCATTCTGAATTTTGTCTTCTTCTCTGCAGAGTAACCGATGCTGGATGACGGAGAGGAACCAGTGGACGCGGTTCCTGTATTTGTGCTTGCTCCCACTACTCGGAAGAGGATGGGCAGTGGTGCGCAGGCACCCGCTCCCAAGAAGTTGAAGAAGAAGCCGGGTAACAAACCCCCGGCCGCAAGCAAGCCTACTAACCGTAGGAGACGCGCCCCCGTTTCAGATGGGTAAGTGCCTCCGAATGCACATTTTCTCTCCGCTGTGTTTCTTCCTTTTCTCTTCTCTGCTTTCCTTCTGACTTTGCTTTTCCTCTGCACGCTCTTCTTCAGCGATGCACTTGATGCAGACGCCGCAACCCCACCATCCCCCAAGAGGAGAACGGTCCCGCTGCCCGAGCAGCTTGTGAACCTCTCGGACACGGATGAGGACCAGAACCCGGAGGGTAGGATGCGCACGTCCTCCCCAATCAGAGAAGAGCACGATCTCGGTGCCGAGAACGATGGCGCCGGGAACGTTACCGATCGTGCCTCCGAGCAGCTGCAGCCTGACGCGCAGCAGGCTGCCCAAGACGCCGCCAACACTGAGAGACCTCCAACTCCCCCAGCTGCATCAGCTGGGGAGACTACTGAACATGCTGCCGAGCAGCAGCAGGAGAACGCCGCCCTGGAGCGGTCAGACAATGTTGCTGACCAGCAGCTCGAAAACAACGCTGCTGCGCAGCCTGATCCCGCTGAAGAGCAGCGGGTAGAAGATGATGCCGCTGAGAGACCAGACCCCGCTGCCGAGCAGCGGGTAGAAGACACAGTGGTGGAGCCGTCCCGCCAGGACCAAGTGCAGCCAGACGCTGCACCGAGTGGCTAGCCGTCTGCTCCGCCAACTCAGCAGGCAACTCCACCCCTCACACACGTTCCACCACCAACTCAAACATCATCTCCGCCAGTTCGCCAAGTGCCACCACCTTCCCAGCCAATTGTCCAAGCACCTCCGCCTTCTCGGCCAACCCCTACGCCAAGCACCAAGAGAACTGCCAAGTCGGGTGCGGAACCAACCCGACAGCAGCCCAAGCGTGGCGCCTCACAGGTTAGTCAGTCATTGCTGCCCTTCCAGCCGCAAGGCGGACAAGCCACGCAGCCGCCCAAGAACTCCAAGAAGAAGATAACCAACTTGAATGTCATCCTAGTTCCAGTCGACACCACCTTTGGCCCTGTAGAGAAACTGGGTGCTGGAGCGAGTGCCAGCGGGAAACGCGATGTCCCAGCGTACTGGAAATAAATGCAAGAGCGCCACCGGATCCAGATGTCACAGGAAGAGGAGCGGCTAATGATTCTGAAAGAGCGAAAAGCCGCAACCCTTTCTGCATCAAAGGGGAAGAAGGGTTCCCTTCTCGTCAAGGAAATCTCTTCTCGCCAAGAGAATGACGAGGCGCTTCCTGAAGAAGGTGTTGCCGCTATACTGGACCGGGTAGGCCACATTGAGAAGACCTGGGACAACAAGGTGTTTGGCAATGCTGCCTGGGATGGTACCAAGTTGGGCAAGCTCGACCACTACCGGACAGATTGGAACAAGGCCGACATCGGCCCTGTTGGTATGGCAGTGGCCAGTCCATGCAGCACCTTGGCCGGAAAGTTGTTCGTCCTGCGCAAGAACATCGAGGACATTGAGCAAAGCTATGTGGTAAGTGTTTACTCTCTGAACTTTACGAGTTGCCAGTTTGTTTCTTTTCTCCTTTTCTTCTCTTAGCCCCAGTTTGCTTCTTTTCTCCTTTTCTTCTCTTAGCCACAGTTTGCTTCTTTTCTCCTTTTCTTCTCTTAGCCATTCCCCAGTCCCCGAGATTCGGGCCGAGTAGGCGAAACTCCACCGAGTTGAAAAATACTCGGGCCAAATCTTCCAAAAACTTATACTGTCCCCTTCTCTTCTGCAGGATAGCGTCCAGCAAAGGACAAAGGTGTTCCGCCAGCTTCTCTGGAACCACCACCAAACCAGGGACCGGAACCGAGCCCTGGAGGCCAACAAGAGCGACAGGGATGCCTTGGAGAAGAATGCCCTAGACTGCACCTCAAGCTTTCTGAGATGGAAAGTAAGATTTTAGCATTTTGGTTTATGCGTTTTGTACTTACGCCCATTTTTTGCTTTTCTCTTTTGCTCAACTGCCCTCTTCCCTGTAGGTGAGCTCAAGGCCCTGGTGGATAGACACCAAGATTGCGAGGTTTTCGCTGCCTCTGCGCAGAGTAAAATCTCTTCTCTGGAAGGTGAGCTTCTCTCTTTCTTCTCTGTACTTGTCTTTCTTTTACTTGGCTACCCTGCTGATAGTGATGTTCTTCTCGCAGAAGAATATAACAACTTCCGGGAGCAGCACTTGCAATGCCTCACTCCTGCTGAGGCACATCAGCAAGTGCAGGCCCGAGAAGTGGAGCTGGAGAAGGAGCGCACAGCCGAAAGGGCGGAGTACGAGAAACTCCAAGTTGATCTCAGAGACGCCCTTCAAACTGCAATTAACCATGTCCGCGAGAAGAAGGAGCTCGAGACATCAGCTGCCGCCGAGAAGCGGGCACTTGAGCTGGAAATCCAGATGCTGAAGGACAGGAACCAGGCTCTCGAAGTCCAAATCTGCGAATCGCGTCGCCTCCAGGATAAGCACATCACAGAAGCGACCGACTGGAAGAACAAGCTGGGGGCCCTTGTGCTGGAAATGGAATGTGAGTTGCCGCTACTCGCTATCTTGCATGTCATTTTTCTTTCTGCCTTCTTCTATTTTGTTTCTTTTCTTCTCGGTTACTCTTTCTGATCCAACTTAGGTCCCGTTGATTTAGATGTCTTCCCTGAACTCCGATCTGCTGGTGAAACCGCTGTGGATAAGGCAAGAAAGTCTAGGGCAGCAGCCGGTCTCAACGTTGATGATGGGTCCAGCCTTGATGGTCATCTCACCAACTTGAAGACCCAGGTGCGCTCCCTCAAGGGCTTGGGCACCTCCATGGTGTCCACTGCTATCAAGATGCACAAGCTATTCTGGCCCGGAAAGGACGTCCCGAAAACATTCCGCGGAATCGCAGAGCACCTGGATGAGGTTAAGGTGGAGCTCAAGAAATGGCGTGCTTCCGCAGCTCGGGCAGGAGCTGACGAGTTGCTGCACTTCATCCTGTCCTGGTACGAGAACCTGGACCTCAACCGGATTGCCACTCGCCGTAATGGATCCAAGTGGACTGAGCGCTCTGAGTGCGTATCTCACCGGAAAGAAAGTGGCCTACGAGCTCGCCTCCTATGCTGACACCAGCTTCTACATCGACGACCCCACTGAGCCGGATACAGATGTTGAGGATGAATAAGAGGATGAGGACCTGGCCGAGTTCGAGGACGAAGACGGCGATGACCAGGATGAGGATGACGAGGAGATGGAGGCGGGAGAGGCCGAGAACGCAGAGGCCGAGCAGGAGGATACTGAGCAGCGCGGTACTGCAGAGGAATCCGGGTTGGGAGCCAACTCGGAGACTGAGCAGTCGCAATCCGCTGCGCAGGAGGAGACCGTCACCATCGAGATGGTGATCGACGATCCCGCTCCTGAGCTGGGCGCAACTGGGACCGCGACTGGCGAGCTCTACCCTCTTCCCAGCACTGCAGCTACTCAGGCCTCCAACACTGCACCAGAGCCAACCTCCACTACTCCAACTCCTTCTTCAGTTGAGCCAACTTCCACTACTGCTGCCTCCGAGCCGGAAGCGACTGCCAACGCCAATATGGACACTGACTCCACTGCTGCTTAACTTCTGCAAACTTTATCTCTAGACAATTTCATCAGATCCCCGGGATGCCGGGTGCAAATGTATCGAACAAGCTTAAGTTTTTTCAGCTACTCAGTTTTACTTGTTAACCATTTGGCAACTCTGGCTCAATGTCGGGTTGCGTTTCTATGCAAGTCCCCGAGTTGCATTTTTCATCCACTTGTTCTTTTTGTCTTTGCTCTTACCTGCCACCTGTGGCTTTTTAGTAGTCGGGTCACAAGATTTATAAGTTCAAGTTTCAGATACTTAGCCACTTAGAAACTACATAGTAATATTTCCCACCACTTAGCCGAAAAGAGAAAAAAAGGTAAAGAACACCCTACTCGGTTGCTGCACCTTTCTTTTCCTTAGCAATTTTTCGTGTGTTCATTGACCTTTGACTTGTTCTTTTGCTTGCCATGAAGTCGGGTTGCGGACAGCAGCAAACTCGAAGAGTTGGCCCTTGGGTTTAAACACATTACTAAATATGCTTATGAAATTTTAAGTGAATCAACCGAGTAGACAAAGTAAAACAGAGTAGAATGACACAGAGCAAATTTGGACAAGGGCAGTCCCCGAGTTTGAATTCGGAGTGCCGACTAGAATTTGAACTCGTTTTGAGGAGATACATACAATGTTTGCTCATGAATGAAAACGGCGGAGTAGAGCTACATTCCAGGGACGCTTGGATTCCTCTCCTGCTCTATCCGGTCTGTTCTTCTGGGGTGCCTGTGCGTCAACTAGGTAATAGGCATCATTGTGCAGGGCCTTACTCACAATGAAAGGACCTTCCCACGGAGGGGATAGCTTATGCATCCCAGCTGTGCGCTGCACGAGCCTAAGGACCATATCTCCTTCTCGGAAAACCCTTGGGTCCACTTTCCGGCTATGATAGCGCCTCAGGCTTTGCTGATATATGGCGGAACGTGACAGAGTTAACTCTCTTGCTTCTTCTAGTAGGTCAACGTTATTTTCTCGAGCATCTCGGGCCTCTTTTTCAGTATAGAGTGTTACCCTTGGTGAGTCATGCTCTAGGTCGGTGGGCAACACGGCCTCAGCTCCATATACCAGGAAGAATGGTGTGTATCCGGTTGATCGGTTAGGGGTAGTCCTTAGACTCCACAACACCGCCGGCAACTCGTCCAGCCAACAACCAGGGGTTCACTGTAATGGCTCAATCAGCCTTGGCTTTATTCCGGATAGAACCATGCCATTTGCTCTTTCAACTTGTCCATTGGAAGCTGTATGCGCAACTGATGCCACATCTAGTCGGATGCGCTTCTCCTTGCAGAATCTTGGAAAGGCCCCCTCAGCAAAATTGGTGCCATTATCAGTGATGATGTTGTGCGGGTAGCCGTATCTCAGAATAACATCCTTCAGGAAACTCACAGTTGTGACTCCATCACACTTCCGGATAGGCTTCACCTCAATCCACTTGGTGAATTTATCAACCATGACCAAGATGTGAGTCATGTTGACTCTAGCCGGCTTGAAAGGGCCTACCATGTCCAAGCACCAAACAGCAAATGGCCAAGTGATGGGAATAGTTTTCAACTCAGACGCTGGCATATGAATCTTGCTTGCGAATCTTTGACATCCATTGCACTTTCTCACTATGTCTTCAGCTCGTCTCAAGGCAGTGAGCCAAAAGAAACCATGCCTAAAAGCCTTGTTGACCAGGGCCCGAGAAGAGGCGTGATGTCCGCATTCTCCTTGATGTATTTCTCTGAGAATTTCTTCTCCTTCTTCTGGCTCAACACAGCGTTGCAGCACGCCAAAAGGGCTCCTTCTGTGTAGCTCCTTGTTGATGATTGTGTAACCCTTGGATCTTCTCTGTATCTGGCGAGCTATGACCTTGTCACTCGGCAGGGTGCCATCCCTTAGGAAGGACAAAATGGGCATAGCCCAGCCCGGCGTGGGCCGAACAGGGAACACAGTTTCATCTATTTCCATAGGATCCGCCACCATTACTTGCTCTGAGTTGAGGGCGATGCCCCGAGTCCCCGAGTACTCGGAAATGACCCCCTCAATGAATGCGACAGTCCCCGAGTTAGGAGGGGCAGTCCCCGGGTTGCAGGCGCCGGTCCCCGGGTTGGAGACGGCAGTCCCCGGGTTCTGTTTTGCAGCCTCCCAGTCAATCTCCATAGGAACAGCTTCTGAATATGGCAGTGACGGAATGAATATATACTCCGAGTTGGGAGATGGCTTTCTCAAATGCTCCAAGGCAATCCCAGGCGGGATAAACTGCCGAGAAGACCCTAACTTGGATAGAGCATCCGATGCATCATTATCAGCTCGGTGTATGTGATGAAATTCACATCCATCAAAGAATCCAGTCATGGTTTGCACCAGAAACCGGTAGGACGCCATATTGGCATCCAAGGCATCCCAGGTGCCGGATACTTGCTGCACCACTAAGTCCGAGTCGCCATAGCAGACGATACGCTGCACCCCAATCTCCTTGGCTACTCTCAGGCCGTGTACCACTGCCTCATACTCGGCCACATTATTGGATGCTTTGAAGTGTATCTGCAGCACGTACTTGAGTTGATCATGCTTGGGTGACGTAAGCACTACGCCAGCACCCAATCCTTCCTTCACTTTGGAGCCATCAAAATGCATCTTCCAGAAGTTGGTTTCCGGCAAGGGAGGCTCATACTGCACCTCATCCCAATCCACTAGAAAATCTGCCAGAATTTGTGACCTGATGGCTTCTCTTCTCGCGTACATGGGGGTGTACACGGCTAGCTCAATTGCCCACTTGGCTACTCTGCCACTTGCATCCTTGTTGCCCATGATGTCCGAGATGGGAGCGGAACTCACAACCGTGATGGGATGCTCTTGGAAATAATGCTTGAGCTTCTTGGCGCCTAGGTGCACGCCATATGTCATCTTCTGATAGTGGGGGTAGTTTTTCTTGGAGCTGGATAGCACCTCACTGAGATAGTACACTGGCCGCTGCACAGTCTTGCCTTCTTCTTCTCTTTCCACCACTATCACCACACTCACTACCCGGTTGGTAGCCGCACTATAGAGCAGCATTGGCTCCTTGGGTAGCGGGCTTGCCAAGATGGGAGCTCTACCCAGCATGGTCTTCAGCTCCTTGAATGCCAGATCAGCTTGTGGCATCCAGACGAACTTATCACTCTTTTTCATCAGTTGATAGAGAGGCAAACCCTTCTCGCCCATTCTTCCCAGGAAGCGGCTCAGAGAAGCCAAGCATCCGGTAAACTTTTGCACATCCTTCAGTGATCTCGGCAAGGACATGCTCTCTATAGCTTTTATCTTTGAAGGATTGGCCTCAATGCCTCGGCTAGATACCAAGAAGCCGAGTAGCTTGCCAGCCGGGACGCCAAAAGTGCATTTGGTTGGATTCAACTTCATCCTATACTTGCGCAGGTTGGCAAAGGTTTCCTCAGTGTCACTAAGCAGAGTATGTGTTTTATTCGTTTTGATGACAATGTCATCTACGTACACCTGCACATTCTTGCCAATTTGATCATGCAAGCATTTCTGCATGCATCTCTAATAGGTAGCCCCCGCATTCCGCAACCCAAAGCACATAACACGATAGCAAGGTAATAAAGGTAGTTTTTATTTGATCATCCGGGTCAAGAGCTATATGATGGAAACCAGAGTAGGCATCAATGAAAGACAAAAGTTCGCACCCGGCAGTGGAATCAATCACCTGATCTATGCGGGGTAGCGGAAACGGGTCCTTGGGGCAGGCCTTGTTCAGGTCGGTGTAGTCCACGCACATGCGCCATGCAATATCGGCCTTGGGGTCCTCCTTCTTCTTCTCAACTATCGCCGGATTGGCCAGCCAATCCGTATGCAGCACCTCCATGATAAATCCACTTATCAGCAACTTGGTGATCTGATCACCGATAGCCTTCCTTCGCTCTGCCGCAAAGCGGTGCATCGCCTGCTTAATTGGCTTGGCGTCTAGGCGTACGTGTAGCGAGTGCTCAACCAACTCCCTCGGGACACCCGGCAGATCCTCATTGGACCATGCAAAGACATCCCGATTCTCACGGAGGAAGTGGATGAGCTCGCTTTCCTATTTCTCGCCCAACCCGGCTCCAATGATGGCAACACGGTCTGGGAACTCAGGATCAACCTGGACCTTCTTTGTCTCCTGGGACGCCTGGAAAGCAGTTCCGTACTGGGAACTCGGCATTCCAGGCGCACCGACTTGCGCTGCTTGGGCTAGAGCCACCACTTCATGTATCTTCTTCTTCTCAGCAGCAATGACTAGTGACTCCGCTAGCAGAGATCCAGCAGAGGCACACTCCAGAGAACGCTTGTAATCACCCGAGATGGTGATGACACCATTGGGACCAGGTAGCTTCATCTTCAGGTAGGCTGCATGGGTTGAGGCCATGAACTTGGTGAGGGCCGGCCTACCGAGTAGAGCGTGGTAGGGGCTCTAAAGATCAACAACTTCGAACTGCAGGCACTCGGTGCGGCAGTTCTTCCTGGTGCCGAATAGCACATCTATCCAGATGCGGCCGATTGGAGCACAAGATACTCCCGGCACAATGCCATGGAATGTAGTCCTGTTGGGTAGCAGCATGTTCTCGGCAAGGCCGAGCTTCTCCAGTGTATCTGTGTACATGATGTTGATGCTGTTGCCGTTGTCGATCAGCACTTTGCTGAATTTGACATTCTTCTTGGTGCCCAGGAAGGTAGGGTCCACCACTAATGCATATGTACCTGGATTAGGCATCACCCTTGGATGATCATCCTTGGACCAGGTAACCTCTTGGTCACACCAATGCAAGTAGTGAGGCACTGCCGGGATCACTGCGTTTACCTCCATTGCGCGCCTGCGCTGTGACTGCTTGTCATCCAGCTCGGTGGTGAATACCATGTAGCTCTCATGGTGTTCCTGGTACTGGTTCCGGTCTCCACCATCGTTGTCGTTATTGTTGTTTCCTTGGTTGTTGTTGTTGTTGTTGTTGTTGTTGTTGTTGTTCCTGTTGTTGTTGCGGGTGTAGAAGTTGCGGTTGTTGTTGTGATTGTTGTAGTTGCGGTTGGCTCCATGAGCCACTTGGTTCACATTCTCCCTTCTCGGGTTCTCGGCTGGCCTGGGAGCTGCTGCCCGAATAGGCTGCACATTGGCACCCGAAAGCGGCAGAGGAGGAGGAGGGGGCAGCTGACCAAAACCTTCACCCTTGATGCGGTCCCACCAACTGCACTGCCGAGTAGTGTGGTTGGCTGGCCTACTCGGATGCCGAGTATGGAAGCTACACGGTCCATCCTTCATGGTCTCAAAGATAAATTTCTGAGCATCTCCTGCATCCGGGTTGCTGTTACCTTGCTGGGGGCATTGTACTACTTCTTGAAGCCTTGGCCCTGGTTCTGGTTCTGCCCGTATTGGGCTCGAGCAGTTTTCTGCCTTTGGCTACTCCCAGCAGCCGTGGAGTCATGGTTCACTGCATTCACTTGTTCAGGACCATACCGAGTATCCGGTCGGTCATCTCTGCGCTTGTTGCGGAAATCTTTTCGGTCGTGGCGCCTGCCGCCATCTTGGTTTCTCCTTCTCGGCTCGGAAGAATCGAGCAGAGGCTGAGTAGGGTCACCGAGTGCATACGTATCAGCTATCTTGATCGTCTCGGCGAGCGTACTCGGCATCTCTCTCTGCAATTTCTGCCATAGCATACTGCCGTGCCTGCAGCCCTGAGCAAACCAGGTAATGGCCTGGGCCTCATTCACACCTTCACAGGTGTTTCTCAAAGTGCTCCACCGAGTAAGGTACTCTCGGTCTGTTTCCTATTCTCCCTGCTTGCAAGCCGAGAGCTGCTGCGGCCTATTCGACCTCTTGTACGTGCTGGTGAAGTTGCTGATGAAGGCTTCCGAGAAGTCTAGCCAGAAGTTGATGCTGTCTCTGGGCAAGTTCTTGAGCCAGGTCCGAGCAGGGACCTCCAGCATCTGCGGGACATACCGCACAACCCATCTCCTGTTGCCGCCTGCAATGTGCACAGCGATGACATAATCACTCAGCCAGTCCTCAGGCTTGGTGCTGCCATCATAGCACTTGGTCCCTCTGGCCAGCTGAAACTTGTTCACGGAAGGCTCCTCCATGATGCGGCGGCCAAAGCAATCTGGGCCGGGTGGCCCCTTCGTCTCGAGCTGCGCAGACCGATGAATTCAGTCCAGCTTGTACCTTGCATCTGCGGGCTCCAGCATCCGGTCTCCGAGGCGGTCAGTGACATCTCTTGGATCGGCATACCCGGCTAGCTCCATCGCCGAGTACCCGTCGTCGTAGCGGTCCTGCTACACAGGTGCGGGTTGAACAACCGGATTGGCTGCCACCACAACTGCTTGCGGCTGCACACCTGCCTGGGGCTGCACCCTCTGCTAAATTGGCTGGGCCGCATGATGCCGAGATGCTCCCTCTCGGTTTCCTCCTTGCCCCTTGTTGTGAGCTTTAGTGGCTTGATAGCCTGCTCCTGCAGAGTTGTGTTTTTTGGCCGGGCTGCCGCTCTACAGCGTGCTGTTTTGCAGCGACAGCCGGGTCATACACCTGCATGTGTTTATGTCTCCCAGAAGTCACGCTCTGGGCTCTATCACCGCCGGGAAGCGGCGATGAGGCCTGATCCACCGCCTTGCCCCCATGCGAGTGAACAACATGGGAAGCACCAGCACCCCGGATTAGCTTTCCGGAACTCCTCGTTCTGCCTGCCGGCTTCTAGCACTAGCTCATTGAGCCTATCCTGCTGCCTAGCGCGAGCATCCCCAGTGAGATGCGGCAACTCAGCAGCAACTGCCTCTGCAGCCCTAAGCGTTTTGGCAGGGGAACTGTATTTCGGTCTACTAGCAGTGTTCAAACTAGCAGATAGACTAACAGCCCTACCATCTCTGGCTAACTCATCGCCTAAGTTGCGACAAATAGTGCCTAGCTTGCTAGGCAGCCTAGAAACTGGAGTAAAACCATGTGCTATGTTGTACTCATTTTGGTCTAGGTTAAGCTCAAGCCTAACCTTCTCCAGCTCCTGAGACTCGACGAGTAGCGCTTGACGCTGCTGCTCGAGTTGTGCCCTCAGTGCGGCAAGTTCCGCTTCGGTGGGCTGTGGCATGCCCAGCTGCTCGGTGGCGCCTCCGTGAGCAGCCGGTATAGCCGTAGACGTGGAAGGATCCACGTAACCCGGAATATTCCGGGGCATGTCATAGGGCTTGTGGACCCTCGTAGCCGACTCGACAACCTCAGCTGCAGTGGTCGTGCCCTTCCCGGAATCGATAGCCGGGGCCGTCATCATCACCTCCACGCTGTCCGTAGAGCAGCCAGTTGGCTTCCCGCGGGCAGTGAGTATAGCAGGAGGATCATCCTCAACGAGCACCTCCTCCGGGAACTCGCAGATGACGGTGGTGGCGACGTAGACCAAGTGCACGCCGAAGGAGAGCACTGAGCCGCCTGCAGGCATGGGCCTGCCGCCGAAATCTCCGGCGTTGTCGGTGACGAAGTCGAAGGAGCCGAATCTGTGGACAAGGCCACAGACCACGCGCTCCCCCGATGCAGAAACGGGTCCCGTCCGAATATGCACCCCAGCCAGCGCCGCTGCTGGCCCCATGGTGGGCGCCAACTGTCGTAGGATGGGAAAGACAGATGCCATGGGATGGCTTAAGGTTTGGGGCCGATGGACGCTCTAGGTATCCGGGGAGGGATCGCACGGCGAGTAGCCGCGCTCAAGAACACTGCAAACACAATGATCTACCCAGGTTCGGGGCCCTCGTGTGGAGGTAACACCCCTACTCCTGCCTATCTCTTTGTATGTATGTTATCCGAGTAGCCACAGTACAGTTTTGCCTCTCAGCCGAGTAGCCACTCTGCTGCTCTCTCTCTCACTCTAGTGCTAATTCTTGCAATAAATGCGATCTGGGCCAACGTCCCTCGCGCAGGAGGGGGCTGAGCACCTTATATACTGGTGCCCAGCCGAGTAAACAAAGAATAAAAGGTACAACTGATGGGACAACTCCACTGTGACACGCATGGCATGCTTCCGGGTTCCCGCTGACGCGGGTGCGAGAAGTCGCCGCGCCGTCCGGCTGACAGGACCTGTCCACCATGTCAGTCTCATAGAGTAGGCCCCCCGACACGTCTTGTCCCCTCTGTCAGTGATAGGACGTGACAGGCGCCAACTCTCACTGTACCCACGCCGTAGCACGGATAATCATGTGCTCCGTAAGTTGAACCGCACGCCTGTACAGCTGCGGGATACGCGGGATCTCTGTCAGAACGGCTCCATTGACTTCCTGCCTGAGTAGGCTTGTAGCTCATCTACTCGGACCACTCGTTCTGTACTCGGACGATGTTGATCTTCCTTGTTATCTTGTTCTGGCCATCAGTGAGTATCACCGAATAGAACCTACCGGGCAGTGGATACCCGGGTAGCCGTCTACTCAGTCAACAACACTTTGACCTTTGCTTTACCACTTGCCTTACCCTTACTCGGGGGTAGCCCCCCGAAAGGTGGTGAAAACATGCATACCCACAGTAAACAGGGTGAAAACATGATGAAAACATAAATATGGATGATGGAAGACATGAGTATGCTAAAGTGGCAATGTGATAACAGAAGAAAAAATGGTGAAAACATAATGGGAAAGGTGAAAACATAGTGAAAACATTGTCCTCTTCATTCAAAATCCTTTTGCTAACAACGGTGACCAAGTCTTCTTACCAGAACAATTTTCATATGAAGCAAAACTTTGCTAATCACTAAATAATTATGTTACCTCGACCTTGATAGACATAATCCCAATCATAATAATTTCATATTCTTTTGGTGGCTTTGTAATGGGACAATAAAATTCTCCAATCTTGATGGTCTCAATATTTTCAATTGAATTTAAACCATATCTTCTATCAATCTTCTTGGGAAAATAAACAGTATGCTCTTTATCATTAACATTGAAAGTTACTTTTCCTTGATTGCAATCAATAACAGCCCCTGCAGTGTTAAGAAAAGGTCTCCCAAGAATAATATACATATTACCATCTTCAGGCATTTCCAACACAACAAAGTCAGTTAATATCAAACAATTAGTAGCAACTTGAACAGGAACATTCTCACATATACCAACAGGAATAATAGTAGATTTATCAGCCATTTGCAAAGATATATCAATATGTATCAACTTTTCTAGAGAGAGTCTCTTATAAAAAGAGAAAGGCATAACACTAACTCCAGCTCCCAAGTCACATAAAGCGGTTCTAACATAACTCTTTTTAATAGAACAAGGGATAGTAGGAATACCAGGATCTCCAAACTTCTTTGGAACCTTGCCATTGAAAGAGTAATTAGCAAGCATAGTAGAAATTTCCTCATTAGGAATTTTCCTTTTGTTAGAGACAATATCTTTCATATATTTAGAATAAGGAGTTAGTTTAATAGCATCATTCAAAGGGATTTGCAAAAACAGAGGTTTCATCCACTCACAAAACTTGTTATAATGTTCTTCTTCCTTTGATTTGTGTTTCTTATTAGGAAAAGGCATTGCTTTTTGTACCCAAGGCTCTGTTTCATTACCATGTTTATTAGCAATGAAATCCTCCTTAGTATACTTTGCAGTTTTAGTTTGCGTTTCAGGTTCAGCTACAATTTCTTCTTTATCAGAAGCATCACTTTTATGATCACCACTTCCAGTTTCAGCATCATAAATAGATATACTATTAGGATCTTTAGCAGGTTCAGGAGATTCTACAACATTTTTATGTCTCTTTTTTTAGAAGGATAACTATTATTTTTAGGTTGCTGAGAATCTTGTTAAGTTCTTTTAGGATGTCCTTCAGGATACAAGGGGTCCTGAATAGAAACACCACTTCTAGTAATTATTTCACAAACATGTTTATCTCTAGAAGCATTAGCTAGCATATCTTTTTGCACTTTAGTAAGTTGATCAATTTGAGCTTGAACCATTTGAAAATGTTTAACAAGCATTTTAACATCATTAGAGGTTCTCTCAATAATACCATGCAAATTATCAATAGCTCTAGAGTTTTCCATAAGGTGATTTTGTACTCTCCTATTAAAGTTGTCTTGCTTAACAACATAGTTATAAAATTCATCTAATCATTGATCAGGTGGGTTAGAATGAGGAATATCTCTAGTATCAAAGTATTGGAGAGAGTATACCTCAACTGTTGATGGATGAGTAATAGGCTTACGTAATTCTTCCATAGGAGGTAAGTTCTTCACATTTTCAGACTTAATACCCCTCTCTTTAAGAGATTTATTGGCTTCCTTCATCACTTCATCATTTAACTCAATCATCCCTCTTTTCTTGGGTGTTGTATTGGTGTTGGCTCTGGTGTAGGTGTAGGCTCGGGTATATTCCAATCATCATTATCTTTGGCTATTTTAGCCATTAATTCCTCAACTTCTTCTGGAGTTCTTTTCCTAAAAACACAACCAACACAACTTTCCAGGTATGTCCTAGATTCAACCGTTAGTCCATTCTAAAATATAGCTAGGAGCTTGATACTTCTTAAATGAATCCCTAATTTCTGATGCTCCATGATCATATTATGCCAATTGCTACATGTTTTCTCCCTTATTTATAGCATTTTCATACATTTTCCGGGACTAACCTATTAACAAGATGCCAAGTGCCAGTTCCCTGTTTTCTGCTGTTTTTGCGTTCAGAAAAGTTGTTCTGGAAACATTCTCGGAATTGGACCCCACAAAGCCTGAAGTGCCAATTTTCCCTAGAAGCATCTAGAACACCAAAGAGGAGTCGAAGACGGGCATCAGGGGGGCCACACCATAGGGTGGCGAGGGTCCCCCTGGCCGCGCCGGCTATGGGTGTGGGGCCCCTGGCCTCCACCGCCTTTGCCCTTTTGCCTATTTATTCCCCCCGGATGGAAAACCCTAGGCACCTGATCAAAAATCCCAAAAAAGTTCTGCAGCTGCCGTCGTCATCAACCCTAGACCAGGAGGGTTCTGGAGCTGTTATCCAGCACCCTGTCGGAGAGGAAATCATCATCAGAGGCTTCTACATCACCATGCCTGCCTTCGGAGTGATGCGTGAGTAGTTCATACCTGGACTACGGGTCCATATCAGTAGCTAGATGGTTGTCCCCTCCTCATATGCCTCCATGTTTAGATCTCGTGAGCTGCCTATCATGATCGAGATTGATCTTATGTAATTCTATATGCCGAGTTTGCTAGGATCCGATGAATATTGACCTTATGCCAAGTTGATTATAGTCTTTATTGCATATGTTATTTGTGATCTTGCATGCTTTCCGTTGCTAGTGGTTGCTCTGGCCAAGTAGTTGCTAGTGACTCCAAGAGGGAGTATTTATGCTTGGTAGTGGGTTCATGCCTGCTTTTCGCCTGTGCTCGAGTGACAGAAATGTGACGGGGGAGGATGTGTTGTTGCCACTAGGGAGAAAACAAAGGTGAGAATACCCGCGTGTATAATCATTGCTTACATTACACACATTGATTAATGCGATTATCTGTTGCTTGTAACTTAATACCTAAGGGGGTTCAGATGATAACCTGAGGGTGGATTATTAGTCATAGACGCAAATGGATTTCGGTCTATGTATTTTGTTGTAATGCCCACACTAAATATCATAGTAGTCATCATGTTATAATGTGCACTACGGTTCAACCTTTATTTGTCAATTGCTCAGTTGTAATTTGTTCACCCAGCATGTTATTTTTATGGAGAGACACCACTAGTGAACCTATGAACCCCGGTCCATTTTCCACACTGTTAAACAAACCACAACAATTTCCTGCTCTCTTTACTTACTGCAAGCATACACTGTTTTCCACACTATACGTCTAATCTTTGTTTTCAGAAAGACCGGTGAGATTGATAACCTCACTGTACCGTTGGGGCAAAGTATTTTGGTTGTGTCATGTGCAGGTTTCCACGTTGTTGATGACATCGGTGAAGCGCCAGCACCACCGTCAGTGGCATCAACCTTTTGAAGATCCTCTTTCTCCTACTGGATTGATAGCCCTGGTTCTTAACTAAGGGGAAAACTCCTACTGCTGTGCTCATCACACCCTCCTCGTGGGGTTTCGAACAACACATATCAAGGATTTTTCTGGCGCCCTTGCCGGGGAGAAGGAAGTCTTGTGGCAAGGGGAGTCTCTCACTCTCATCCTCTTTATTTTGTTTCTTGTCTTGTTTTTATTTTTGTCTTGTTTTTCTTCTCTATATTAAAAAAAAATAGTTTATTTTATAGCTGTTGTCTATTTGCTTTCTATTATTCTGCTAAAATGAGTTCCTCTGAGAATACTAGGTTGTGTGACTTCACTAGCACAAACAACAATGATTTTATTTGCACACCTATTTCTCCACCAGCTCTGACTACTGCTTTCTATGAGATTAAACCTGCTTTGTTAAATCTTGTGATGAAAGAGCAATTTTCTAGTATTAGTACTGATGATGCTGCTGCCCACCTTAATAATTTTTTTGAACTATGTGATATGCAAAAAATATAAACATGTGGATGGAGATATTATTAAACTGAAATTATTTCCTTTCTCTTTGAGAGGAAGAGCTAAAGAATGGTTGCTATCTTTGCCTAGAAATAGTATGGATTCATGGACTAAGTGTAAAGATGCTTTCATTGGAAAATATTATCCTCCTGCTAAGATTATATCCCTGAGAAGTGACATAATGAATTTTAAACAATTCGATAATGGACATGTTGCTAAAGCTCGGGAAAGAATGAAAACTATGGTGAAGAATTGTCCCGCTCATGGACTGACTGCTTGGATGATTATACAAACTTTTTATGGAGGGCTGAATTTCTCCTCAAGAAACCTATTGGATTCAGCTGCTGGAGGTACCTTTATGTCCATCACTTTGGGCAATGCAAAAAAGCTTCTTGATGATAAATTATTCAGAGTGGCACACTGAGAGAGCTCCACAAGGTAAGAAGGTAAATTCTGTTGAGGAAACCTCCTCTTTGAGTGAAAGGCTTGATGCTATTATGTCTATGCTAGTTAATGGTAAAGCTCAAGTTGATCCAAATAATGTTCCTTTAGCCTCTTTTGTTGCTCAAGAAGAGCACGTTGATGTAAACTTTATTAGAAATAATAATTTTAACAACAATGCTTATAGAAATAATTTTGGTGGAAACAATTATAAGCCCTATTCTCCTAATAGTGGTAGTTATTCTTATGGTAGAGATGTAATGCCTAGTGAGGAAAGGATTGTAGAAGTTGAAAAAGCAACTAAGAACTTTATGCAAATGCAATATGAAAAAATAAGTTGTTTACTAAAACTATGGAAGAACAATCTTATATGTTGAGAACTATTAGCCAACAAATTGGGAACTTAAATAGAGAAATCTCTGGTTTGCAAAGTAAAATTTCAACTGCTGAGGTTAGTATTTCGGCCCTGTCAGAGGCACAATGTTCTTTGATCAATAAAATGGCTGCTAAAACTGAAACCATTGAAGATAATCCTTTTGCTGCAACCAATGCTATCCAAGTTCAAATTGATAATAATGTTAGGTTGATGGCTGAATTACGTGCTAGGTGGGAAAGAGAAGATGAATTGGCTAGAAAGAATAATATTGCTAGAGTTTGTACTATCACAACCACTAGTAAAACTTAAGCTCCAAGTGCTAGTAAACCTACTACTATCAATGGTAAAGTATTTCGTGTTAACAAAGTCCCTACTCCTTCGGTGAAACATGCTAAATTGCCTCAAATTGCTGAAACTGCTTCTAGTAAAAGTGCTAAATTTTTTTAAGATGTAGGAGATAATTGTCCCATTACTTTTGATGATAATAATTTTGATTTTGATGATTGAAACATCTCTAAAGTTATTATGTTTCTACAAAAGCTTGCTAGAAGTCCCAATGCTAGTGCCATGAATATGGCCTCTACTAAACATATTACCAATGCTCTCATGAAAGTTAGGGAAGAAAAGTTAAAACTTGAAACATCTATCCCTAGGAAATTAGATGATGGTTGCGAGCTTATCATTAAGATAAAATTAAATGATTTTGATTTAAATTCTTTGTGTGATCTTGGTGCTAGTATCTCTCTTATGCCTCAAAAGCTTTATGATATGCTTGATCTACCACTGTTGGAACACTGTTATTTGGATGTTCATCTGGCTGATAATGCTAAGAAGAAACCTCTTGGTAGAACTGATGATGTTCTTATTATGGTTAACAATAACCTTGTTCCTGTTTATTTTCTTGTTATGAACATTGAATGCAATGCTTCTTTTCCTAATGTGTTGGGAATACCTTTTCTTAGAACTGTTGGTGTTGTTATTGATATGAAAGAGGGGAGTATTAAATATCAATTCCCCCTCAAGAAAGGTATGGAACACTTTCCTAGAAAGAGGATGAAGCTACCTGACTCTATTATTATACCAAGTTATGATGTTTATGCTTCTTCACTTGAAAATATTTGAGTTGATCTTTATGCCTAGCTGAAAGGCGTTAAAGAAAAGCGCTACCGGGAGACAACCTGTTTTATTTCTCTGTTTTCATTCTGTTTTCCTTTGTTTTGTTTGGTGTTCTTTGCACTTTGGTGTTGTCTATTTCCTTAGCAACCCCTTTGTATCTTTTATTTTGTGTTTTTGTTGATCCAAGTAAATCCTATAGTGGAAAGTTGACACTATATTTCGGATTTCTGCGCAGGAAACAGATTTCTGCTGTCCACTGTTAATTATATATAAAATCACAGAAAATTAGACATGACCTGAGCTTTTTTGTGATTACTGCTGGGATATATACGCAACTTTTCTTAGTTTACCACTTTTTGATTTGAGCAGTAAAAGATTTTCTAAAAATTCGATCTCTGCCCGTTGTTCTGTTTTGACAGATTTCTGCCAATTATTGCATTTGCATCTTAATCTCATTCTTTTGGCGTTCTTTTGATAAAAAGAGTTAAAAAAAAAGTTCTGACAGTAGATAATGTGTTTTTGATTTCTTGTCTTGAGTTGAAACTGAACCATGTGAATTTATTATTTCGACTGCACTAATGTTGATAATGAAGATTGTGAGAATTTTGGTGTGAATAAAGTTTTCAAGGGTCAAGAGAAGAGGATGATATGATGTGATAAAAAAGAGTGAAAATCCTAAGCTTGGGGATGCCCCGGTGGTACATCCCAGAAAATTCCAAGAAGACTCAAGCGTCTAAGCTTGGGGATGCCCAAGGCATCCCCTTCTTCATCAACAAATTATCAGGTCACTTCTAGTGAAACTATATTTTTATTCGGTCACACCTTATGTGCTTTAATTGGAGCGTCTTTTATTTTTGTTTTCAGTTTGCTTTCAGTTTGTTTTTATTTTAATAATAAGCTTGTTTGGACCCGAACATTCTTTTATTGGAGAGTGACACGCTCCGCTTTTTCATGAGAATACGTTGTATTCTTAGTCTCTGTCTGGCTGCTGCATTTATTTAGCTCCTGTTTTGCATGCATCTCTTATCAGAGCTGTTATTTTTAGTAGTATTATTTGATTACTCTCATTTTTTCTTGCTGTATCATAAAGAGTATTTTTGTTAAAACATATCTTGTATGGTGCTTGTTGGGAAAAGAAAACCGTTGCTTGATGTAGAATTTATAACAGTACTAGTAGAAGCTTGTATAGACTATGGCTAGAACTTTTTCATGCCATGCTAAATGTTATTTTAGTTTTAAATCCTTGTGTTTATTGAGTAGAATGAATAGAATTAAATATCTGAGAGTTTTTAATATGTTTTGAAAGATTCATGAGTTGGTCTTGTCATAGTAAAACATCAATATATGGTATTTTCTTTTGAATGTTTTATTTGGTTGACTTGGCGCATGCTTGCACCATGTTTATGACTACAAACCAGTCACGAATAGCCTCCATGACCACTTAGTTTTTGAACTTGTGATACCTCTTATGATTTAATTAATGATGCTTATGTCGCTATGCATGATTATAGCTCTTATGCTCTCTTGATTTGTCGCTCCTAGTCTTCTGCTAGCCTCCACCTGTACTGAGTATGGAATGAAGGGAATATGCCCGAGAGGCAATAATAAAATGATTATTATCTTATTCCTTGTTTATGATAAATGTTTATTTCTCATTCTATAATTGTATTAACCGGTAACGTTGATACATGTGTGTTTAATAAACAAACAATGGTTCCTAGTAAAGCCTCTCTTTTAACTAGCTCGTTGATTAATAGATGATCAAGGTTTCCTGATCATGAACATTGGATGTTGTTAATAACGGGGTCATGTCATTAGAAGAATGATGTGATGAACATAGACCCAATATCAAGATAACAATACGATCAAGTCATTTAGTTTTTATTGTTATATCTTGTGTACGAAGTAACTTATTCCGTAGACCATTAGATCATGCCAATTACTGGTACCGGAAGGGTGCTTTGATATCATCAAAGGTCACACCATAACAGGGTGACTATAAAGGTGTCGTTAGGTATTAAGAAAGTATTAGTTGAGGATCATGGATCAAGAGTGGGATTGGTCCATCCAAAATGACGGAGAGATATACTCTGGGCCGTCTCGGTGATATCACATCGACACCGCTTGCAAGCAAGTGATATGATCACAAGGATGTTATATCATGGGAACGAGAAAAGAGTACTTGTCGGTAACGATATTGAACAAGGTATGGTTGATACCAATGATCGAATCTCGGACAAAGTAAAATATCGCGAGACAAAGGGAATTAGTCACGACGTTGATGGTTCACATGATCACGAGAGTCATCGTTGAATATATAGGAGTCATCACGGATCTCCAGATCCCACTGTTGATTATTGATCGAAGAGGAGTCTCGATCATGTCTATCTTATTCGCGAACCGTAGGGTGACACACTTAAGGTCCGATGACGCGTTTGAGAGGATACGGAATATCAAAGAATGTTTTGGGCAGCACCGAAATTGTTTCGTGGAAAATTGAAATAGTTTAAGGGGTTTTTCATCGAATGGTTGTTAATAGAATTAACAAATGATTCAAGGTGCTATATTCAAAAGTTTGTTAATAGAATTAAGAAATGCTGAAATAAAGAAATCAAAATGTTTTATTTATTTATTAAAGAAAAACTCTTGGATTTTGTAAGTGGAGTTTTAAGGGAAAATGAGTGGGTGTGAGTGGAGTGTCCACTCACATGATGAGGGAAAAGGTGGGGGCACACCCATGGGCTGGACGCACCCCCTTGGGCTGCCTCCCCCCTCTCCTATAAATAGAGGGCATGAGCTCCCTCTCTCTCACACACTTGCCCACCTTACTTTCTCTCCACCCGCTGCTCCATTCCATGGTCTCCGGCTTGGCGAAGCCCTGACCGTGGGATTCTTCACCACCACCATGTCGTCGTGCTGCTGGAGTTCCGAGGGATCCTCTACTTCCGCCTCCCCGCTGGATCGAGGGAACGGAGGTCGTCATCAACCGTACGTGTGACCGATCACGGAGGCACCACTGGATTGCGGTGCACATCTTCTCGCTATCGGGATCGGTGTGAGTACGACTACGCCAACAACGAGATTTGATCTCGTAACGCTTTGTGTCTTCGAGGGTATGTTCTTCTTAAGGCTCTCTCTATGCCCGTTGATTTCATCTCCTAGATTAGATCTTGGCCTTTCGGGTGTCTCTCGCGTAGGAAATTTTTTGTTTTCTTTGCAGCAACCCTTTCAGTGGCATCAGAGCCGGATCTATACGTAGATGTTTTGTACGGGTAGAACACATAGGTGTATGTGGGTGTTGATGATCATGTTATTGCCTCCTTGAGTATTTTATGATCTTAGTGGCATAGTTGGATGAAGATGCCCTAGAATAAGTTTACGTGTACTATGTACGCGAGAATTGTCTCACTTGTGGCTGAGGTGGTGTCCGTTTCTCCAACTATAGCTAAGATCTAATCTACGAAGGGTTAGTAAAAATATGTTTATCAACGTTGTGGTTGATGTTCGTAGGTATGAACGGTTCTATCCTCGAAAGCCCTAAGCCACGTAAAATATGCAAAAATAAATTAGAGGCGTCTAACTAGTTTTTGCTGGGCATGTGATGTGATATGGTCAATATTACAAATTTGATTATGAGATGATCTTTTTTGTAAATTATTGATATACCCGAAGGTATCCATATGGTTGTCTTATTATTGATGGACAATCAAGATTGGGGTGCCATGGAACTTGGTACCACGCCGGTGGAATGATGGAGATCATACGATGATGCACATAATGGAGATCAAGTGCAAGAAGGATCATATCATATCACGTTATCCTTACATGTGATGTCTGTGATGTTAATCCTTTTTATGCATCTTATTTTGCTTAAATAGCGACAATAGCGTTATAAGATGATGCCTCTCACTTAATATCAAGATAATAATGTGTTCTTCCTTAAGTATGCACCGTTAAGAAAGTTCGTCGTTTCGAGACACCACGTGATGATCGGGTGTGATCGACTCAATGTTCGTATACAACGAGCGTTTTCAAGCCTAGCATGTATAGACATGGCCTTGAAACACACGCAATACTACCGTTCTACTTGCCGAGCCTATCATGTACATACATGGCCTCGGAACACGTAACCGAAAGGTAAAGCATGAGTCATGGATGATATGATGAACATGTCGATGTTCGCCTTTGAAGCTACATCATCTCACGTGATGATCGGTTTTGGTGTAGTGAATTTGGTTCCTGTAATCACTAAAGACGACTAAGAGGGATGTTGTTTTTGAGTGGGAGTTCATGGTATAATTTTGAATTAACTTGAACTTATTTATCATGAACAACCAATCAAAGTATTTGCTCAAATTGTAGTATTCATTGGCATCCACAAACTACCTTACACTTAGATTGTTAATTGAAATATAACTATTATGATATGGTAAAAATCACCTAAGATTGGTACCGTATTAGTGAAATTTAAAATTGAGTCCTATTGTAGATTTTTGATATTTCCTGCCTAGCTCCATATGATTAATGATTGATTGGTCTAGAGAGCAACCAATTCCTAATTAGAATCCAGAGTCATGGTTGCTTCCATATTACTTTATCTTCAAAAGGATGTTTTGTTGATCAAGGTGATTTAGGAACTGAAAAGAGTTGTTTTTAGAAACAATCAAGTGAAAGATATATTGATATCTAGAAACTTATTTGTGGCAACATGACTGAGTATAATTTAGCGTGACGATGTTTGCTTATATTATCTGAATATATGCAATGATTGAAGACGCTAGGAGTTTGAATATTCCAAGAAGTTGGGTGCTAAAAATTATCCTCCAAATTCCGTCCTTCGAGCTATAGTAGCTTAATCATAAAATTTGTATGATGGGATGGATTAAAAGTATGGGTAAAGTCATTTACCTTACTTGGGGATTGCTAAGAGTGGAATCTAGAAGAATACTATTAATATGGTGATATTAGTAGAACAATCAAACTCAAAGTATGACTCAATGGGTGATAGTATATGACTAACACGCCAAAGAAAATGATCTATTAAGACTAGCATTGTTTGATGTTTAATGATTCTTCTGTAAAGGAAAGGGAATATTGAAAACAGAATTACAAAAAGATATATGGCAGAAAAGAAGATAACTGGAAAAGTCCAGCTCAGGAGTATATGATTGATATACAAGTTATAGATGTATTAATAGTTAACAAAGTATTTTTTGGGTATTTTGATACCACATTGGTTGGTATGAGTTGTCATACAAAGCAACGCAATGTAAGAAATACAAGGGCCTAAAAGAAACTAGTAATAGATGTGGAATCAATTATGACAAGAACAGTAATAAAGTGTTATTGTGTCCATTGTCGTATCGAACCAAAGATTCAAGATTTATTTTAATAACTTAATAAGTTGTTATTTTGTTCTGGTCTTTTGTGAGAACAAATGATATTGTTCAAACTATGACCATATTCCATAATTGATGGATATGTTAATATAAATCATGTTGGTAAAGTAAACATCTATAAGACTAAATGCTAAATGTTGCAAGACGTAAAAGAGTTTCACTTAAATTGTGACACCACCATTTTAGTTCATATCAAAAAGGAAAACATGAAGGAACTCCATATTGATGGACTTCTGGAGTCATTTTGTTTTGAATAAATTGACGCTTGTGAGACCTCTTCCAAAAGATGACTAGAATTCCGTCATAGGCCAAAGTAGAATGGAAGACTAATTTAGTGGAGATTATAAATATTGATGTATATAGTCTATTATGTGTAGTCATGTATGGTGGATTATTTTTTCCTTCATAAAATTCCGTCGATGATTTGAGTAGATATATGAGCATATCTATTTAAGAGAATGGAGTTTGACATTTTTTTGAATTGGTTCAAATTATTGTTAGTATGAAGTAAAAAATCATTGTAACAAGATAATCAAGTATTTATGATTGGATCATAAAGGATAAAGTTTTAGTTACAAGTTTAGCCAAACATCTGAGGAGTTGCAGAATTGTTCTACAACTTATACTTCTCGAATACCCCACATTAGTTTGGAGTATTCAAGAAACAAAATCAAACGTTGTTGGACATGGTAAGATTAATAAAATTTCCATTATAATTTTGTAGTTTATACAAATAAGGACAACCGCTTTTACACAGAAAAGAGCACCATCATGATCCGTTGAAATTGACAACATATAAGATATGGTTTGGGTAGTGACCCGAATTTTCATTTTCTTAAGTTTTGGCATGCATAGCATGTGTAAAATGTTTACAACCAAAATGAGCTAATTATATGTTTATAAGGTTATCCTAAAGAATACATTGGGTATTTCCCCTATCACCGAACCAAAAGACAAATGTTGTTTTTCAGAAAGGGTTGATTTCTCTATAAAGTAGTTCTTGCGAATCAAGTGAGTGGGAGGATAGTACAAACTCAACGAGATTAGAGAATATTTGTTATCATGTCAAGAGTAGCGCAGCACTGGAAGTTGTTCCGGGGTTTCCTATTTTGACTAAGTAGAAGACACTACAAATGTTGTAGATACTTCAAATGAGTTTGCAAACTGAACCACAAAAGTCCTAAAACTTTGTACTTAGACCAACCTATGGTTTAAGAGTAAAGTGTTGTTTTGATAACAAAAGGACCTGGACCTTATAAAGGAAGCAAATGATGGGCCCTGAGTTCGTAAAATTGACTATGAGTCATTATATCCGCCATAGTATCCTTGTATGAATATCAAGTATGTGACTTGGTAGTCCTTTCGACAGGCTTGATGCCTAACGATAGCAAAAGGGTCTATATGGCAACAAAGACATGGATTTTAACATCCTTTGAAAGTTATACTTATCGAAAAGTTGTTTTCGACGAAGTTCAAAGAGTTGACTACTACAAGATTTTGATCTTCCGTAGTGATGCTTAGTCTTTGCGGATAGTTCTAGCAAAGTTACATATTATGATATGGAAGTTGAATAACAAAACCAATATCCTCTCGAGAAAGTTTGATCAAGGATGTGTACTTGACAAAGTCTGAGAGTTTTTGTAAAATTTAAAAGGTTGCTAGAAAGGAATGCACACTTCAATGGTTGAAGTGAGCATAACGAAGTTGAAATCTTTACCTTAATGAAGTTATCAAAAGAATTTGATTGCATCATGAACGATAAAGATGCTTGTAGAATTACAAGAAATTAAGTGGGAGCACTATGACATATTTCCAATACTTTATGTAGATTACATATGGTTGATTGGAAAATATGTATTTTTAAATTAACACGGTTAAGATTTTCATATTGATGAAAGGCTTAGAAGTTATTGGGCATCGATATCTATACGAGATGGATTGAAGTGCCTGATATGATTGAAGCCAAATTACATAGATGAAATATTAAAATAAGTCAATATCGAAATGACAAGAAGGAGTTCTTGTCACATGGAAAATAATTGAGCAAGATTCAAGTGTTTTGACACATGTTGAGCATCATTGAAATTGAGATTTCTAAGTCATGTTTCCATGCTATGTACACAACCAGATGAGTCCTATGCTATAAAATGTTATATCGGCATAATTCATATGATGATTAGACAACAGTGGAAGAGATCCTTGTTTCATTTTAGAAATGATAAGGATATGTTTTCCTATGTAGTAATGACAAAATGTTAGTTGTAATATGTTACAATAATATTCTTGTCATCTATTCAAATAATTTTATCTCAATTAAAATATGTAATGAAGGGTAGCACAATAGGCTAGAAGAAAGTTCCATGCTAGATTTGAAAGAGTTTCAAAATTGAAGTATTGTGACGGATACTACAACGAAGGCTAAGTATATCATTGTGTTGACAACATATAATTAGCGTATTTTGTGTCAAGGAGTTCTTTATTGAACTTGGTGAATTTCCAAGAATGCTGACACTATGAAGCTGCATTTTCACAATGTTAGTAACATTGGTTTAAGTTGAGGAATTAAGGTCTCAGCGGAACTTGGTGAATTTCCAAGAATGCTGACACTATGAAGCTACATTTTCACAATGTTAGTGACATTGATATAAGCTGAGGAATTAAGGTTTCACCGATTGACCAAATATATACAAAGCCATCTCATTAGAGAATGAGTGATGCGTGTAGACGCAAAGAACATGCTAATACAATAGGACTTGAACAGTTCAGATCTTTTTAATGATGTTTACCACATGCGAAGCATGGTAATAACACTAGAACGCCATGTGTGTTAAGTGCTTACAGACTAGATTATTGACTCTAGTGCAAGTGGGAGACTGAAGGGAATATGCCCGAGAGGCAATAATAAAATGGTTATTATCTTATTCCTTGTTTATGATAAATGTTTATTTCTCATGCTAGAATTGTATTAACCGGAAACGTTGATACATGTGTGTTTGACAAACAAACAATGGTTCCTAGTAAAGCCAATCTTTTAACTAGCTCGTTGATTAATAGATGATCAAGGTTTCCAGATCATGAACATTGGATGTTGTTAATAACGGGGTCATGTCATTACAAGAATCATGTGATGAACATAGACCCAATATCAAGATAACAATATGATCAAGTCATTTAGTTTATATTGTTATATCTTGCGTACGAAGTAAATTATTCCTTAGACCATGAGATCCTGCCAATCACTGGTACTGGAAGGGTGATTTGATGTCATCAAACGTCACACCATAACAGGGTGACTATAAAGGTGTCGTTAGGTATTCAGAAAGTATTAGTTGAGGATCATGGATCAAGAGTGGGATTTGTCCATCCAAAATGACGGAGAGATATACTCTGGGCCCTCTCGGTGATATCACATCGACACCGCTTGCAAGCACGTAATATGATCATAGGGATGTTATATAATGGGAACGAGAAAATATTACTTGTCGGTAACGAGATTGAACAAGGTATGGTTGATACCAATGATCGAATCTCAGACAAAGTAAAATAACGCGAGACAAAGGGAATTAGTCACGACGTTGATGGTTCACACGATCACGAGAGTCATCGTTGAATATATAGGAGTCATCACAGATCTCCAGATCCAGCTGTTGATTATTGATCGGAGAGGAGTCTCGATCATGTCTATCTTATTCGCGAACCGTAGGGTGACACGCTTAAGGTCTGATGACGTGTTTGAGAGGATACGGAATATCGAAGAATGTTTTGGGCAGCACCGAAATTGTTTCGGGGAAAATTGAAATAGTTCAAGGGGTTTTTCATCGAATGGCTGTTAATAGAATTAACAAATGATTCAAGGTGCTATATGCAAAAGTTTGTTAATAGAATTAACAAATTCTTAAATAAAAAAATAAAAATGTTTTATTTATTTATTAAATAAAAACTCTTGGATTTTGTAAGTGGAGTTTTAAGGGAAAATGAGTCGGTGTGAGTGGAGTGTCCACTCACATGATGAGAGAAGAGGTGGGGGCACACCCATGGGATGGACGCACCCCCTTGGGCTGCCTCCCCATCTCCTATAAATAGAGGGCATGAGCTCCTCCTCTCTCACACACTTGCCCACCTCACTTTCTCTCCACCCGCTGCTCCATTCCTCTCCGGCTTGGCGAAGCCCTGACCGTGGAATTCTTCACCACCACCACGTCGTCGTGCTTCTGGAGTTCCGAGGGATCCTCTACTTCCACCTCCCCGCCGAATCGAGGGAACGGAGGTCGTCATCAACCGTACGTGTGACCGATCACGGAGGCACCGTCGGATTGCAGTGCACATCTTCTCGCTACCGGGGATCGGTGTGAGTACGACTACGCCAATAACGAGATTTGATCTTGTAACGCTTTATGTCTTTCAGGGTATGTTCTTCTTAAGACTCTCTCTATGCCCGTTGCTTTCATATTCTAGATTAGATCTTGGCCTTTCGGGGGTCTCTCGCGTAGGAATTTTTTTTTGTTTTCTTTGCAACAACCCCTTCATGGAATTCTACTCGTGCATCCAAACTCCTTAAACCAAAGTTTTCCCATTGTGTACACTGTGTCTACCTACATGTGGGATTTAACTTCCACTCCAAGTAAATTGCTCATGTGTTACCTTTAAAACCACCTTCAAAATTACTCCTGTTTTGTGTTTTTGTTTTTGCTCATGAGGACGTCAATAGAGAATCTTTATCTCACTTGTTGATTGGATTTCACACCCTGGACTTGGCTTCATCCGCTTATCCAAATTATAAAAGAGCTGGCAGCGGGGTGCCCAGCCCCAAAATAATACAAACAAATTCTTTCACTATTTTTGCCCCTGATTATATCAGTCAAAGCACAATTGTGTAAACAAAAGAGAAAGAGGAATGGCCTTCTACACCAGTTGCGTCCTTCACCATGGGAGCCGCTCTTGTGAATCCAGTTGGCCTGTGACGTACTGTATTGTCTATTTACCATTCGTTGACTTTAGCATACACCTCTCCTAAAAAAATAGACATTCCTCCATAATGTCAAACTTTTAATACCTCTGCTTAATAAAATAAAAAGCTCTAGCACGTGAGTGATCCCTGCTTCCCTCAGCGAAGGGATTTTCTTTTAATTTTATGTTGAGTCTCCATCTTCTAACTTTATGCACAGTTGAGAGAGAATTTTTGCCATTCTGAGTTCTATGGGCATTTGTCCCATAAACATCAATAATTACTTCATCATGTGATGTTATTTGTTCTAGTCTTGCTCTTGAACTTTGAAAGTGTTCTGCCATTTATGTTTTGTCCCACTCTTAAGGACTAGCGAAATACCACTTTGCCATGCTTTCTCTATACCTGAAACAAACGTTTATCTTTCTTTGCATTATTATTTGTGATCCTTTATTTAAGATACTCTTCGTGATGCAAAGTGATTGCTATGCTTTATTATTAAAGTTCTATTTATCATGTTTGAGTTTGAAGTTTTATGATCTCAGCATACATATGCTTTTACATTTTAATGATCAAGATTATGTTAGTAGCATGTCACCTCAGAAATTATTGTTTTATCGTTTACCTACTCGAGGAAGAGTAGGAACTAAGCTTGGGGATGCTTGATACGTCTTAAACGTATCCCTAATTTCTGATGCCACATGATCATATTATGCCAATTGCTACATGCTTTCTCCCTTATTTATAGCATTTTCATACGTTTTCCCGGACTAACGTATTAACAAGATGCCAAGTGTCAGTTCCCTTTTTTCTGCTGTTTTTGGTTTCAGAAAAGTTGTTGTCTAAACATTCTCGTAATTGGACCCCACAAAGCCCAAAGTGCCTATTTTCCCCGAAAGCATCCAGAACACCGAAGAGGAGTCGAAGACGGGCATCAGGGGGGTCACACCAAAGGGTGGCGCGCCCCCTGGCCTCCACCGCCTTTGCCCTTTCGCCTATTTATTCCCCCCGGATGGAAAACCCTAGGCACCTGATAAAAAATCCCAACAAAGTTCTGCAGCCGCCTTCGTCGTCAACCCTAGACCAGGAGGGTTCTGGAGCTGTTATCCGGCACCCTGTCGGAGAGGAAATCATCATCAGAGGCTTCTACATCACCATGCCTGCCTTCGGAGTGATGCGTGAGTAGTTCATCCCTGGACTACGGGTCCATATCAGTAGCTAGATGGTTGTCCCCTCCTCATATGCCTCCATGTTTAGATCTCGTGAGCCGCCTATCATGATCGAGATTGATCTTATGTAATTCTATATGCCGTGTTTGCTGGGATCCGATGAATATTGACCTTATGCCAAGTTGATTATAGTCTTTATTGCATATGTTATTTGTGATCTTGCATGCTTTCCGTTGCTAGTGGTTGCTCTGGCCAAGTAGTTTCTAGTGACTCCGAGAGGGAGTATTTATGCTAGGTAGTGGGTTCATGCCTGCTTTTCGCCTGTGCTCGAGTGACAGAAACGTGACGGGAGAGGATGTGTTGTTGCCACTAGGGAGAAAACAAAGGTGAGAGTACCCGCGTGTATAATCATTGCTTACATTACACACATTGATTAATGCGATTATCTGTTGCTTGTAAATTAATACCTAAGGGGGTTCAGATGATAACCTGAGGGTGGATTATTAGTCATAGACGCAGATGGATTTCGGTCTATGTATTTTGTTGTAATGCCCACACTAAATATCATAGTAGTCATCATGTTATAATGTGCACTACGGTGCAACCTTTATTTGTCAATTGCCCAGCTGTAATTTGTTCACCCAACATGTTATTTTTATGTAGAGACACCACTAGTGAACCTATGAACCCCGGTCCATTTTCCACACTGTTAAACAAACCACAACAATTTCCTGCCCTCTTTACTTACTGCAAGCATACACTGTTTTCCACACTATACGTCTAATCTTTGTTTTCAGAAAGACCGGTGAGATTGATAACCTCACTGTACCGTTGGGGCAAAGTATTTTGGTTGTGTTGTGTGCGGGTTCCATGTTGTTGCTGACACCGGTGAAGCGCCAGCACCACCGTCAGTGGCATCAACCTTCCGAAGATCTTTTTCTCCAACTGGATTGATAACCTTGGTTCTTAACTAAGGGGAAAACTCCTACCGCTATGCTCATCACACCCTCCTCTTGGGGTTCCCAACAACACATAGCATAGCTCATTTTTAGGTAGTGGATATCCAGGGCTAGCTCTTATTAAAGAACAAAACCTTGTCCAAGATTCAGGCAATTGTTCTCCTTCAAATTGCTCAAAGTTAAAGATATCCTGCATAGCAGCATGTTGGACACTAGCAGGGAAATATTTTTGAAAGAAAGCATTAACCAAATCCATAGGACTAGTAATAGATCTAGGTGACAAAATGTTAAACCAAGTTTTAGCTTCATCTTTCAATGAGAAAGGGAAGATCTTGGTAACAAAATAAGTATGCAGTTTAGTATCATCAGAAATAAACTACTCAAAGATGAAACTCATTCATGTGTTCCATAGCACTTTTACTTTCAGTTCCACAAAAAGGTTCCATATCACAATAGATATATATGATAAATCTAGATATAAATCATAATCCTTGTCTCTAATGTGTATGGGAGATGTGGCAAACTTAGCATCAAGAGAAGATTTATACTTCATAGAATGTCTTGCAAGAAGACTCTTAAGAGCACTTGCACCAGTAGTAGCACGAGCTTCTTCAATAAAATCATCATTAAGTTCAATATAAGTTTCATCAAGATCATCAATAGGCTCAGGTGAATTAACAGGTGTACTAGCATTTTGAATAGAAATTTCAGCATTTTTATTTGTTTGGATTTAGCAATAGTAGCATCTAGGAAAGGACCTAGAGAACCAGTATCATCAAGCACTGTAGAAGCATCATCAAAAGTATCAGAAACATTTTCAGACTCAGCAGAAGTAACAGTACGTGTAGCATGTGGTGGAGTAAGAAGCTTACTCATAACATACGGTGAATCAAGAGCAACAGAGGTGTTCAGAGTTGTACCTCTTCTTGTCATGGATGGTAATATAGAGAGGTTTCCATCACGAGTCTTGCCATGATGAATGGCTTGCAGCAAACAATATCACGATCAAGTGAGCAAATAAATAAAGCTATGCTCCCCGGCGACGGTGCCAGAAAATAGTCTTGATGACCCACAGGTATAGGGGATCGCAACAGTCTTCGAGGGAAGTAAAACCCAAATTTATTGATTCGACACAAGGGGAGCCAAAGACTATTTATAAGCCTGAACAACTGAGTTGTCAATTCAGCTGCACCTGAAAGTAGACATGCTCGCAACAATTTATCAGTGGTAACAGTTTTATAGCAGTAGTAGAAATAAAATAACAGCAGTAGTAAAATAATAATAGTAGTAGCAATCGCGGAAAACAACAGGATGGGAAGTACCATAGGCATAGAGGGAATTGATGAACGGGCATTGCATGGATAACATAGGTCATGTAATAATCTAAACATGGGCATTGCAGATAATTATAATAAAGCATTCAACTTCTAGGCAAACCATAGGCATGTGTTCCAATATAGTCATACGTGCTCGCAATGAAAAACTCGCACAACATCTTTTGTCCTACCAGCCCGTGGCAGCGGGGGCTCTAGGGAAACTACTGGTAATTAAGGTCCTCCTTTTAATAAAGCACCAGAGCAAAGCATTAACACTCCGTGAACACACGTGATCGTCATATCACAACCATCCCCTCCGGTTGTCCCAATTTCTGTCACTTTGGGGCCTCTGGTTCCGGACAATGACATGTGTAAACAACTTGCAGGTATGATCAAGAAATATAATTATACGCATGAAACAATAACATGTTCAGATCTGAGATCATGGCACTCGGGCCTTAGTGACAAGCATTAAGCATAACAAGTTGCAACAACGGCAGAAAACACTAACAATGGATACTAGGCACTATGCCCTAACAAGCTGGCATTATTACATGATCAATCTCATCCAATCCCTTCCATCCCTCTCAGCATATAGTTGTGTTTACTCACACATGGACGAGAGAATCATGGATGGTTGATGGAGAAGAGGTGGCAGTGTCGATGGCGATGATCTCCTTCGAATCCCCGTCCCGGCAGGGCGCCGGGACATGAACTTCTGATCCCCAAATCGAGTTTCGAGGTGGCGGCGTCACTCTATTGTGTTTATATGGAATATGACACCCCCTTGGTTTTTAGGTTACAGGGCATAAGTAGTCGAAAGGGGAGCCCGAGGGGGTGCCTGAGTGGCCCACACCTATATGCGGTGCGACCAAGGGTGGGGCGCGCCAGGGGGTGGTGTGCCCCCTCCTAGCCCCTCTTTGGGCATCCTTCTGGCTCCTGGGGTCTTCTGGTGTTTTAAGGTCAATGAGATCTTTTCTGGGCAATTTCCCGAAAGTTGATTTTTCTGCACAAAAATGAGACACCAAGGTAATTCTGCTGAAAACAGCGTAGTCCGTGTTAGTGGTATAAAAAACTCACAAGTTCAGAGGAAAACAATAAGAAAAGTATTCGAAAAAGGAGATACGTTTTGGACATATCAGCCGTGCATGAGGCCGGTTTGTGGTAATGCCGCTCGCCGGTTTCAAATTCGACGAGGCGCCGGCCTACAACATGCCTCGCAATTACACCGGCGACGCGACGTTACTGATGACGCGCTGCCGGCGTTGCGCCTTCCCCACGCGTAGCATTTACGTCACCGCCGCCCTTCGGCCAGGAATAAAAAGTAGAGTCTTTGCCTCGTCGTGCCGGATAGCCTCCTCTCCCCCGCCCTCTCCCCTCTTGTTGCCCAAGTCATGTCGCCCTTGCCTTCTCCCTCGCCTCTCTATGGCGGCCAACAACTGGGAGGCCGACTCCTCCGCCGCCTCGAGGCTCACCAGCGGGCGCACCATCAAAACTGACGGAGCCTAGGAGATGTACCAGTACAGGCTCCTCGCGCCTTTGGATTGCCGCATCCCGTTGGACTGGAGCCTCTCCTAATGCAGCCTCGTCGTGCCACCGATGCCAGGAACGGCGGAGGAGATCCGCCGTTACATCTCTCGTAGGCGCAGCTGGATGACGTCGACAGAGTGCCGCCTCCTCGAGAACAATGGAGGCCAACACAACTGGAGAAACTAGCTCGACCAGTTTCGAGCAGGAGCAGCATGCGGTCATCGACATCGTCGACAGCCCCGACGTGCTCCTATCGAGGCACAATGCCGCAGGGCGCTGTCGCTGGTGGGAAGCGACTAGCCACACCGTGGCCAACGCTATCGAAGCCACGAGGCAGGCGCGCCGCATGGGGAACGTGATGCCTCTCCGGCTCCTGCTGTTGCTGTCGCCTGTGCCTCGCCCCATGGCTGTGCCACGTCGCCGCTCCCCACCTGGTGGAGGTCCGGGCATCATCATCCGCGATGCCCCACAATGCCGCTCCTCCCCACCCCGACAACAACACCAAGAGCGCCTTTCCTCCGTCCCCGCCCAATGGAGCCACCGTAGCCCCGCGCCACCATCAAGAAGGAGCCACGGGAGGATGACCTCTACAAACTTCCCTCCCCTTCGCGCGACCCGCTCGATGGCGACAACCCCAGCCTCCTCGCAGTGATGGCCAACTTGGTGGCCACGTTGGAGCAAGAGGCGTCAGGGTTGTTGACGACGATCAAATCCACGGCGATGGAAGCCTTCGGGAGCCGCGACGCCTCTAGCAGCATGTCCCATTCCAAAGCCTCTAGCAGCCACACCCCTCACGCTGGCCCCTCCGCGAGCCACGCCACCTCCTCGATCCGCGGTGTCGCCTCCTCCTCCAAGGTCGTCATTCTCTAGGACAACGACGACGACGACTCGTCCTTCGACTGGAGCGGCGATGAGGAGTACCTAGGATAAGGGTTAGGCGGCCGCCGTGGTCAAATTTCATCAAAATATGTAAAATAGTTCAAATACTGAATGAAATTTGCAAATTTTAATTAAATTTTCATGTTCAAATATTTTTTTGTTTGTTTAGGGGGCGCGACTGTTGGCGACCGATGCCCCCAAAATAGGCTCTATTTTGGGTGCTGGACACAAAAATAAATGAGTACCGATGGAGATGCTAGAATCAAGCTATGCTCAACACCGTTCTCATGTGCGACTGAATCTCTTTGTAACACTCCCCATCATGATGCAGCTCAACTGAACCGATCTGGGGCAATATTGTACGTAGGATGGCTACCAATGTTTTGGTCTATTGTTTAATGTTTTGTTTCCAGCGTGCTAGTCTTTGGATGTTAGCTGCAGAGTTATTCTCATCTAGTTGTAAGAGCATCTCCACCGGCAACCTCCAAATGGACCCCCAAAGGCCCAATGGGGGTCCGGACCAAAAAAAAAAACGCCGCAGCGGCAACCCCAAAGGTGTCCACCCGCAAAATTTGTGTCCGGGTCCCCAAGCCCACCCGCCATACTTGGGGGCCTGGCTAGGGCGCCATACATCATCCGCTCACCCCTCCCGACAGGGGGACCCCGCCAGTCAGCGACACTCACTGGCCCGAAGGCAGTTTAAGGCACCCTGCAGGAGGCGGGTGAGGCTGCGTTAATGGCGACGACGGGACGCGACTGCCCGGCAGGCGACTGGGTGGCGCTTCTCTATCCACACGCCACCCAATTACTCCGATGGGACGCTGTGACCTGTGGCCGCGACGTGTCTGGCGACTGTGGCCGCGACGTGTCGCCGCCATTTACTCCGACGGGACACGTGCTGCAGCGTGTGCACCAACGCGTCCTCGCCGTCCCACCGCTTCCCGCCCTCCCGCCGCTTCCCATGCCACTGTTTCCCGCCCAGAGAGCCTCCTATATAAGGCACCTCCCATTGCCATTTCCGCACTCACTCCCATCAGCATTGCCGCACTCACTCCCATCGCCCTCGCCGCACTCACTTCCATCGCCCTCGCCGCACTCCAACTAAACACCCGAGACGATGCCGCGTCGCCTCCGGGCCTGCCGCAACTCGCCTCTGTACTGCCGACCCGCAACCTCGACGCGTGGTCACACTGACAACGAGTTCCACTACGAGCAGATGGAGCCCGAGCTGCCGGCGCAGGAGGAGGCGGAGCCCGATCCCGAGCAGCCGGCGGTGCAGGAGGAGGAGGAGCCCGAGCAGCAGCCGGCGCAGGAGGAGGAGGAGCCACAACCGCCTCCAATCTGGCACGACCAGGTCGTGGCGTGCAACTCGTTCGCCACATGGCGCAACGAGGAGGCGTTCCGCCTGGTCCGCGCTGGCCTCGAGGAGGCGGCGGCAGTGCCCGAGGCTGCCACTGTTCGGGCATCCTTGGAGACCCATCAGAGGGAGGAGCAAGTCCGCGCCTTCATAGAGGCAGAGCGCCAGGTCTACCAGCAGCTCAACGCGACCGCGACATCCGATGAGCAGCTGGCCCTCGTCGCGCGGTACGAGGGCGACTCTGCGTCGATCATGGCCGCCCGGCGTGCTGCCCACGAGGAGTTGAACGCCGCGCGGGCAAACCGAGAGGCGATGCAGACTGACCGGAGCGACGTGGCCAACGCCCACCGCGCCCGCGTCGACGACGCCTTCCGTCGGGCCCGCGAAGCTATGGCGATGGACGCGGAGGCGGTGTGACGTTTGGACCAGGCCGAGGCCGAACGGCGCAAGGCTGTCCTGCGGAGCGTGAGGCGCAACCCCCATCCCTCGGAGCAGGCGCAGTTGCACCGGATGCGGATGCAAGGCAGAGCGGAGCGGCGCTGGCTCACTACAGTGGCGAACCTATCGTCCTTCGCTGAGAACGACCACGAGGCTGGCCCCTCCAACACGGCGGTCTACGACGACGGCGAGGAGGACGACGAGGAGGAGGATGACGTCTTGGATAGTGTTAGGCTAGTTTTAAGTTTCCCGCCGTAGTTTAAATTCAAATGTAATCGTATGGATGTTTTGAATCAAAGTTTTTAATCGCCTACAAGGTATTTGTGTCAACGACGGCTAGATAGGGGGTTCGAATTGGAGTGTGCCGTTGTGGAGCACATCCATCAAATCGGCGGACACATGTACGGCACCCCAAGGAGGACTAATTGGGGATGCCCGACACATATTTGATGGGTGTCCGTGGAGATGCTTTAAGCCGGTCTATGTAACCGAGCTTAATAACGTTGTCGTTTGTCTAATCATCAATTGGCTCTTGCGTATTTCCACTACTCTGTGTTTCGCTTAGCTGCATTCTGACATGATTTTTTATATACGCACACAAGACAAGTTAGCGTGCTCATATAATTGTGCTTGTAGTATGCAGCAGCCATCACTCGTGCTGCCCTGGTTTTTACTGCTGCCATCGAGCTCATCTCACACACATACTCTGCGTAGTTTATTGCATTATCTATTTTCACCACTATGTATTCCACAAGATATCTAGGCCAAAACCAACCAATCGGACGAAATAGGCCTTTTGTCCCGCTTTATAAATAAACACAACGGCTGAACCGATACAATGTGATAAGGGAACCTCTTACAAAACAGACCAAAAATAGAAAAGAAGTACAAAGAGAACCACCATTGCCACCAAGGTCACCCGAACGAGCAGAACCCACGAGACTCCACGACGACGCCCCCAAGAGGGTAACGACGTAGCACGTCGCCGTCATCGAGACCAAGATGGTCAAGAGTTTTCACCCGGAGCCCTAACGTGACGAAGGTAGCCACAACATCGCTCTCAAGAGGGTAACGATACCCGTAGGCATCGCCGCCATTGGCGCTGGAGCGCAGAGTTTTCGCTCGGAAAAACCTACGCACAACGTTCGCGGAGCCGGATACTAACCCCAAGAATGGCCTCTGGCACGATCTGGGAGAAGTCGCCACCAACTCCAGGAACCCCCACCGCCGACTCCTCGCCATCCATACGGCGAAAGAGAAAAGACCATCACTACCGCCACGACGCTCTCCGAAGAGACGCCCGTGCAGCCCACCTTCGTGGGCCGTCGACACAGCGTCCGCACCTTCAATCCGAGGGATCAGCAAGCCGCGAGGCCAACATGGTGTTTGAATGGGGCCGACGACAGCCCCAGGCCCGCAAGGGCGACATCCGCAACCGATAGGAGGAGAACCGTCCTCCACCGCCCGAGGCGGTCGCCGGCTGGACGCAGTAGCATGGTCGGTCAGGCCCAGATCAACCCCATCAGGGCCAGATCAGGCCCGACCATCCCCGACACCGCGCTGCAGCGCCAAGATCGCAGTTGTCGCCTTGTAGATAGGATCCAGGGAGTGCGGATAGGCCAGGGCCCGTAGAACCTAGATCGGGAAGAGATGCCCCGCGGCCTCCGACGCCGGGCTTGGCCCGGCGACGCCATCCGACGGCGAGGAGAAGGAGGGATAGAGATAGAGGGGGCAGGAGGCGCGCGCGGGGGGGGGGGGGGTAGGGTTTCCCTCCCGCGCCGCCATGGGAGCGACGAGGAGGGACGAGGAGGGAGACTCGATGGATATCAGAATTTGAAGAGTATGCCCCCCATAACTCAAATCAACCAATCAGTGGCGTCTACTTGGCAGGTTCCCTAGCGTTTGGGTGCAAGACATCATCTCTCGAGAAAGTTTCGCTTTTTCCATACGATACTTTGCTGTCTTTTATCCTTTTTCTCTTGAAGCAAGATACTATAGTAAGTGCATATCCCGCAACAAGTGAAGATTAACCAAATTGCTTCGGTATGTAGATAGTAAGTTCAATATACCTTGCCCTTTTTCGCAATTTTCCTCAAAGTCTTAACCTTCTTTATTGAGTTGCAATGTGTTCTTACATACTAGGATGTCGGTTTTATTTTACAAATATCTGAAATTTTAGTTACAAACATGGTGCTAACATCAGCTAAGACGTGAATGTACTACTTCCCCCAATCCATAAAAAGTGTCGTTCACTTAGTACAAAATGAGCGACACTTTTTATGGATCGAAGGGAGTAACAAAAAGGTGATACAACTATGTTTTTGTTTTTGCTAAATTAGAGGATTTGGTTCAGTATGTATTTAGCATTCCTAGTATATTTAAAATTCATGTAGCACTATTATGATATAGGTCCAGATACACATATTTCTCACCACATATATATGTAGAATTGCAAATGTACTCCCTCCGTTTCTTTTCAGTCTGTGTATTAGGTTTTTCGACAGTCAAACTTGCTAAAGTTTGACCAAGTTTTATAGGAAAAAATATCAACATTCATAATATGAAATCAATATCATATGATTTGTCATCTAATATACTTTTATAGTACATGAACTTGGTATTACAAATTTTTATTATATAAAGTTGGTCAAACATTGCAACATTTGACTTAAGACAATTCTAATACGCGTATTAAAAAGAAACGGAGGGAGTATGTCCGTATGTTTCCGCGAGGGGTATATTCTACAGTATACAGGTGGCGGCATGGCCCATAAGAAAAGCCCATCTATTCAAAATGGAGAGGCTGTTCTCTAAAAACAAAACGTAGCCCTCTGTTTTAGTCCTGATCGAGAGTCTGTTCTGACCTACCGATTCCGCCATTGTCCGTTTCGGATTAGACGTCCCGGGATATCTTCAACTCCAAATCTGTATGGAATACGAGCAGAAGCGCGTATATATATAATCATCGCCTCAAGGCCGACCGCCCAAAAGACGCTGGAATATCCCCCTTGGCGACGAACCGGCCTGTTGCTGCTGCCGAAGAAGAGATGACCGAGCTGGTTGAAGGAAACCCGGCTGACACGGCGGTGGACGTCCCTGACGATCTGGAGGAGGAGGACCCTATCCACAAACCATACGCGAAGGTCTCTAGCTGTTATCGATTCCTCAAGGCCGTGGTATACGTGAGTGACTTAATTGTTTACTTTTGGAGTAGTAGTGCATCCAATTGCTCTCTTACTAACACTAGCTTCTGCGCGCAATGCAGGTTACGCTTGTGATGATGGTCGTCGCGATGTCGGGTGCCTACGTGCATATGTTGCTCTACGAGCACCCGTCGTGGATAGAGGCGCTGCTCATGTTACCGGCGCTAGTGTTTCTGTGGCTCATGTACTGTGCCATCCTCCTTTTCGTGCTAAACGATATAGACCTAAAAAATCGTTATAAATAAACCTTTCCATCATCAGCTCCTTGTTAATTGCCACTAATCTGCATATTATCGCGTACGTTTGGGTTTTGTTTGAGTTGGATACGGTATGGCATGTATACCGATCCGATCTTTACATGTACTAGCCAGGACTGGCGCGGCGCACTCCGCGCCGTGTGGGGAAATTTTTTTCTGTAATGTTTTGATGTACCGTGTGAGTAAAAGCCCTTTATAAAAATGCAGTGTGTGAGTTTGGGGCCGCATTGTGTTGTCTCTGTTCGGGCAGCTAGCGTACGCGGCTGGAGTTTTGGGGCTTTGTCGTAGAGTCTTCTATAGTTAAACTTGTTAATAGAAAGCAGAGTACAGGTGTAAGCATGGAACTATTGATCCACCATGAGGATCATACATCCACAGAGGTGCGATACAGAGCTGGCACGATCGAGAAAAAGAAATACATAAAGGAGGGTGGCAATCAGCTGTGCCAGTGCCCAGTGGGCATCTAGCAAAAATCACTAAACAACATGGACTGAAGATACAGGGAGCAGTCAAGGCAGCACACTGGTAGAGCAGCACCGATAAGAAATCTACAGCACCCAAAACAACGGCTGCCTATGTCTGCAAAAATAGACAACTGCTAGTGACTAAAACGGCAAACAGAAGAGTAAGAAAAACATGGAAACAAAAAATAGGACGTACCTTTAAAGCAGCTCACAAGCGATTGATAATCTCTTTATACGCGATGTTCCTTGTTTCATCATGCGTGACGCAACGACATAGAGTTGGCCGTGGGTAAAAAACGGGCTTATAACTTTGGAGAGAGTTTAGCCCTGGCTTTTGTTAATTGGCATACCGTAACACAGTCGTATAGGGAACTGACATCGGCGCAAACTGAAAGGCCACCTGACAGCAGTAGCAATCAAGATAATCCTGGGAATGCACACACACTTTTCTCGATGAGAACCAGCATGACCGGCACTCCTATCTTCAAACTAATTTTATGATTTGGGAAGCTGTTACGTGTTATGGAATGGGGAAATTCTGGAGGGTACAAAATATCTGCGTCGGCGACATGATCAGAAGACTTGGATATAGAGTCATGACTAAAATGGACCTTTACACAGCCTGGGACTCGGTCAAATACAGCATGGTTGATTTCATCTGCAAGTATGTTTGTAGGACAGATAACTGCACGCTCAACGAAGTAGTCTGGATTGTTGTAGCTGAAAAATAAGTTGCCATACACACTATCGATAGCTGCAGACACGTTGTTACCAGGAGAAGAGCTTTCTGTCTCTGCAGACACACTGCTAGGAGGAGAAGGATGGACCAACAAATCATGTCGAATCGTCAGCCAAGAAGGAATAGTCTCTCCAACTTTGCACTCAATGGGTACCTGTCGTTGCCAACATCAAGAACCCACTGGGCAAAAACATATTTAGCTGCGCGAGCCTCAGGTGACAAATCAGAAGAATCCAATCTCAAGTTTCTTGATAATTTCAAGACCGTAACATGCTGCCAGAGGGGGGACATGATGAGCGAAGCATCTACAATTTTATTTCTTGATCCACCTTCGACCACCGGCAAAATCTGCCGAAAATCACCACTGAAGACAACAACTTTGCCACCAAAAGGAATAGACGCTCTGCTCTTGTCAGTAACCGAGAGCACGTCTCTGAAAGTCCTGTCAAGAGCTTCAAAACAGCAACAGTTGGTCATGGGCGCCTCATACCATAAAATTAGACAGGTTTTTTCAAGCAGGCCAGACATAGCAGAACGCCTCGATATGTTGCAAAGGCTACGCTCGTTGATATTGAATGGGATTCTAAACCGGGAGTGGGCTGTGCGGACACTTGGAAGCAACAAGGATGAAACACCAGAAGAATCCACAACGAGAACAATACGGCCTTCAGAATGGAGAGCAGGAGAGCAGTGACAATGCAATTCCATAGAAAAGTCTTCCCAGTGCCACCATGGCCAGAAACAAAATGAACTGCAGGTATTCTATCATTGATAGATTGTAGAATTCTATCATAAATAGATTGAGCTAACGAATCTGCTGTGCCGAGGTGTCAGCTAGAAGGTCTCTATCATACTGTGTTTCCTCTGCAATAAGTCTACTGTAGGATCCGCTGTTAGCTGAGACACTGCAAGAAGATAAACCAAAGGAAGATAAAGAGGATCCATTCTTAGCAAATAGCACAGAAAACTGCTGAAGTAGAGCCTGCTGAAGATAGCCTCTAGGAACAATAAATCCACTGTCACCAAAGGACTGCCCAACTGAATGCGTTATATCATCAGCCATATATTTCCAGTATCTATCAAAAAGTGCACGGCCATTGATAATTTCACAGAATAGAAGAACTGTCATTGAAAGGTTCCTCAACTAAAAAGAAGATGCCTAGACGATATCTTCATCGAAAAGCTTAAACCATTCCTAATCATCACCCACCAAACCTCTTGCCTGAACGTGTCATATATGCACCCATTGTATGACCTAAGATCCTCAAAACTTGTCGCACCGTCCACAGTGGTGAGAAGCATCCTCAGAAAGAAAAGCTCGCCAGTCCTAGGATGGACATTGTATATCCGACCAATCTTGGTACCGAGCTTAGACCTACGTTTCCTTTTAGTCCATGCTTTTGAGGCACCATCCCATTTCCAATGTAAAGGGAACTCTAAATATGTCAGAGCTCTAGCTTTTTCATGGATTTGGTTGGCAACAAACCATTCAGTCAACATCGTCTTGTACACAGCTGGGTTCCCAACAAGTGAGCCCAACTGATCATCCTCATGGAGAATTACTCTATTCATATCAGACAGGTGCACAACCAATCTCTGAACAGATGGCTCTCGGCCATGGATATCGAAAGCAACCATCCGCTAGCAAGCTTCACATGCCGAGAGATACCTAAACACAACAAACATTTAAAATCAACATGGGAATCAGAAAAAACTAAGCTGTATAAAGAACAGACGTTTCGTGAAAGGCATCTAAAGACAACAAACATGTAAAACTAACTCGGGAATCAGACAGAAACTAAACTGTACAGAGAACAAACATGAGAAAAGATGGAAGAAAATAAAAAAGCAGGGGAAAAGACAGAAGAAGCAAAATGCATACCTACACTTGATGTACTCATCAATCTCGTTTCTTCCAAGCCGTAGAGAAGAATCAACAGAAGGGACATACTGCGCAAATGACTGGAACCGTATTCGCGCTTCATCATGACCCTTCATAACATATTTAAACAAATACTTGAGCAACTTTGTTTTATTACACCATTCCACATTTATGTGCGCCTGGAACCTCTTAAAAAGAGCCAAATTGTAAGGAACCACCAACTGGTTATCAAGACAGACTGTGCCCTTTTTCCGAAGAACATAAACACCCGTATCATGCCTACGGTACACAGGAAAACCCTTTTCGTCAACCTAGTATCACCATTGAAAGATTTTGGGAACCGCCTAGAGCAAAAATCATTCTTCATGAAAGAACATCTAGGATTCAAATCACCACAAGGACCATGGACCATAAATTCATCCACCAGTGCATACCCTAGAGGATCAACAACAGGGTCGGGGACTTGAGCGCTGATCAGCTCATCGATCATAGCCGCAGAAGGGTCCTTTGTATTACCCTTAAGCCAAATCAGCGTATGGGTGTGCGGCAAGCCCCTCTTCTGAAACTCGACGGCGTAGAGATCTACAAAACAGCAACACACCGTGAGGGGAAAAAAGCTGACAGTAAAGAAAACAGAGGAATACAGACAATGATGGTAACAAAAGGAAAACAAGAGCAGAGACAATAAGCATAAAATAGGCCGACGGCAAAACAGGCAACAGAACAATGAAGAAAAAACAGGGCCGAAAAACATGCACCCACATGCTCGAATTGGGCCAAATAAGGCACCTTTTTTCAGAGCATCTAGTCTGGCCAGGCTCAAATAGAAAAACATCAACAATTTTTTTGCCACTTTGGATTGGAAGTAGAAGTAACAAAAAGATCCGGAGACGCATATTCACGACACAAGGCCATACCATCCTGATAATTTTGTATCATATAGCGTGGTCCACCAGTAAAACTTGAATGCAACATGTACTGGACACCTAAGTTTTTACCGGTTGAGCTACCCTCACCCATGGAATCCGATATGCCCTGATACGTTTTAGAACGGAGAGTATTTTGGTTAAAGAATTGATAAGCAATCTATTGGCCTCTACACAAGAGTAGGCATTCACAATTATCTGCTGGCTAAGACGGCCACAACATGTATGAGGATTAGGCTCATCTCTTCTATAATGAAAGTAGTAGCAATAATATTATAACATGGAAACTTCAATCCGCCGAGAAGAAGAAGAACGTGTAGCAGCGCCAGCAGCAGCAACAGATTTAATGGAAGGTCTCTCATAAAGAATACCAAGATGAAAGCCCTTGTCGCCATGAGGAAACAGAAGAGGGTACTGTAAAGAATTCCCCTCCGCCGATCTGAGTCTTCAAACAAGAGCAGTGCATGCTCATGGTCAGCCCTTTTGAGGCTTGCTTGAGTTAATCGGATCGGATCTCTTCCCACAGGATCCTCTGATTTTCCTCTATCTATGTCATTATTGCCTGACGGGTTTGTGTGTCTAGTCCTTCTTTGCACCCTATCATTATTGCTTACTTTCACTTTAGTACTTTACACTATGGACCTTAGTTCAGAAAGAAATATGAATATGAAAAAGACTTTCTTGTTAAAGTACAATCTGAGGAGTGATGTCGCATTCAAAACATTTTCAATATACTATTAGGATCCGCGTGTACAGGCTATGGAGTAACTGTGACTCATTTTTTTCCTAATATCCTTTTCTTTTTATTTTGACTTAGAGCCATTAGAGACGGATTAAACGAAGAAACCTCGTGAAGCTGTCCCGAATTAGCCTTGACAACAACATCAAACCTGCTGCGATCAGAAGCAACATCACCAGCAATTAAAGCGGCAACCTCGCATCCAGTTGGCCCAGAAATCGGTCGCCATGGGAACCACCTTCGCCTCCAAAAAAAATGGATGGCCACATCCACCGAACCAGAAAGTATAAACCTCTCCCGGGAAAACCTATACATCTGAACCAAATGACTGTGGACATTTAGAATATCTATGAGGTGCTGGACAATAACAGGATCAGCCTCGTCGGGGCTGTCACCTTCCTCACCAAATATGTTCAACATGTGCCTTAGCTCATCGGAAGAATCGACCATGTACAACTGTGCAAACTGTGGTTGTTGGCAATCCAAGGGGAAAAAAGATCCAATACGATGAAACACAAGACCACAGATGTTAAATACATATGGAGCACCACCAACATTAATACTCTGATCGATATTAGCTCCCATAGTTGTAAAACAAAAGAGAGAACTGTAATGCCTAATAGGGCGCATAAAATTCGAAGATAGAGCACCACCATCGAAGCGAAGCAATTCTTTCAGAGGGTCTCGCCAATCATGAAATCCAGGAAGAGAAACCCTCCCAGCACGACAGCACCCAATGTAAACATGAGACTGCCCCTTCCTGACCGCGTAGCGCTTTGCAGCGCTCATCATACCAATACAGCGCACGGCAGTGCGTACAGGCAAACTCAGGGCCACCATAGTATGAGCGCGTAGGTTCAGTAGCTACATAACATAGTGGGAAAAATCAACATGAAGAACACAGAGAGAAAAAGAAGAGCATGCTAACAAAAAAAAACAGAGCACCTTTAAGTCAAGAAATATCTTCATCAGAGAAAGGCGGCCCTCTCAGAAGCACTACACAGCCCAATAAAAAAGAATCAACAATAGGCACTATACGTTGGACCTATTACACTGGAACATGCAGGCAATCAAAGAGAACTCAGACTAAGAGCATGTCTAACGGACCCCTTATGTTTTCGCCCCCTAAAACGCGTGTAGAGGGCCCTGTATACACATTTCGCCGGCCAAAAACTCGTGCGAGCTATATTCTGTTTTACGGGGTGGGGGTAGGGGGTCTGCTAGCTCGCACGAGCATTTCGCCCCTCAGAAAACAGGGTTTTGCAGGGTTTTGCACAACTACACAAGCATATCAAACATGGCAGATTCAAGATATGCGATGCATAATCCATAGTTTTACATCACAAATAGATCAACAAGTTCATAGGTCATGTTCTAGGCATAGAGGTTCCCAAAAGTACTGCCACCACCAACGCGATCCACATCAATCTCGGAGCCCACCGTCGGCACCACCACTCACCGAAGTTGAAGCACCAAGGTTGGTTGCCTCGCGAGCTTGACGTGCCTGCAACTTCCTCGCCATGATCTCGGCCTTGCTCTCTTTCCACCACAACAGCTGATCGTCGTCCATGTCCTTGGTGTTCATCATCATGATCTCCTTCTCCTCGGCCAAGAGCTCCTTCATGGCTTTGGTTTGTTTGAGAGCCAACATCTGGGCATCCAACTCGGCCTTGCGCATAGCCTCCTCTCTTTTTGCAGCCACCTTGGCAAGCTTCACCTCCTTTTTCTTCTCGGTGATAAGGACCTTGGTCTCCAACGTCTTGAATGCTATTTCCTCCTTTGCCCTAATGTGCTGATCCATCTTGTCCTTGAAGCTAGCTGCCTCGGCTTCTAGCCTCTGCCTCTCCTTCGCCTTCTTGGTGCCCTCGGGCTTGCCTACGTTGCGACCACCCATGTCTTCCTCTTCATCATCCATGTTGAGCATTGCCTCCTTTTTGCACTTGGGCTCTTCGTCCCTCAACTTCCACTTGGGAAGGTGTTGGAGCAAGTTGAAGCAATGCTCAAACTGAAATTCCTTGTTCTTGGAGCCAGCCATGTCTTTGTACCGCAATTGAGCATACTTGGGCTGCACAACAACAATGTAGTGTGATGTTTACACAAGAACACATAGTTTGCACAAGAAATCTGTCACAAAACTTACGTAGTCCGATGCCACACATCCACTCGGTGGATTACCGCCACTTGGTCCATGGCAGCGCTCCAACGAGAACAAGCTGGCTTGATCGTGTTCCACCGGCCTTCAAGGGAGCGGTAGGATCGATCCGCCAAACTCTTCGTGCGAGGCTTGAGCTTGTGGTAAAGATCCTCAATGCGTTGCCAATAGCGCTTGCCGGTTTGATCGGTGCCGGTGACAGCATCCATGGACACTTTGCCCCACGCACGGACCAATGTGACATCTTCAATCTCGGTGTAGTTGGGCTGCTTCCCCGATTTGCTCCGCCGTGCAGTAGCCGCGTCCACCTCAACCACGTCGTCGTCCACCTCTTCGTCGCCCTCTTCATCCTCGGCATAGTCAGCGTACTCGTCGTCGAACGCACCAATGCCCGAATCCAAATCCACCGCAGAATCGTTGAGCATGTCCATGTAGGATGTCGCGACGGCCGGCGCGGGCACTTCGTCGAGCACCTAGCGGGCACCAGCCGGCGGCGGCGTGGGCAACCGCGTGGGAGCAGGCGGAACGGCCGGCGACGGAACCTCGGCGACCACCTGCATGGGCGGATCGTCCGCTGCAGGCGTCGCGGCCTTCTTCACCTTTGGCGGCCGCCCCCTCGTCGCGAATGACTTCACCCTCTTGGCGGTAGCAGTAGTGGTCGCCGCCGCCGCCGCCGCCGTCGCTACCGCAGGCCCCGGCGGTGTGTCGAAGAAGAGCTTCGGGATCCTCTTCCTCTTCATCGGCATGGTGGCGGAGATGATGGCCGCGACATCGGCGGAGGTCGTCTGACCACCCACGACGTCGACGGTGGCAGTATTCACCACCTCAGACATGGGTGGCGCGTCGTCGGCGGTCGGAGGAGCTTGCGAGGAGTCCATGGCGGCGAGATCTGGCGACGCGGTGGCCGGGGAGGGCGAGGAGGCGGATTTTCGGCGGCGGCGGCGGCGGTTGGGAGGTTCGCGCGCAGTTGGGGAAAAGGTGAGGGGTTGGCCCTGTACATCTCCTCCCGACCCGCACATGTAGGGGTCGACGGGCCGCCCCCTACCCAAACTTGTAAAAAATCGTCCGGGGTGGTCCATTTACGGGGTCTGCTAGATGGCCGGGTAGAGCCAAAACCCGTATATCAGCGGTTATTATACGGGTTTGGGCCATTTAGGGGGTCTGTTAGACATGCTCTAAAGTGAAACCAGGCAACACACCTGGAGGCACACCACGAAGGCAAAGGACGGCGACTCTCCTCCTAATACGATTAGAAGCTTCCTCCAAACGGCTAACAGTAGGCACAACCCTGACCGGAAAAAACAAACGAAGAAGTGTCAGCCTATCATAAGAAAAGAAAAGAAAAAAAAAATGAGAAATCTACCGAAGCCAAGAAGAGAATAATCTGATGGAGTGGGATAGAACAAAACAGGAATAGCAGAGATACGTCCAGGAAAGAAGTTAGAACTGACACTGGGAGCCGTGGAACCACGGGAGGACAAAGCTGCAAGCAGAGGAAATAACTGAGCAAACAAACAATAACAAAGCACATACGGCAGGGGAAAAACCCAGGAGAACAAAAACCTGAAGAAGAGCCATCAGCTCTTGGCCTGACGCTTTCCTTGACGAATCTTGCGACGCCGGCGAGGACGCTCACCAGCTGTCAATACAGGCAATGCAGGCGGCCTAGAACCTGAAAACAACAGGAATATATATGAGCAGCACGAACTATAAGAAGACACTGGACATTCAGAGAGAACAGAAACAATGGAGAAAACAAAACAACCAAAGGGCATGAGAGGAGATGACGAAAAGGAGAGTGCGTGAGAGGGAGCGAAAGCAGGAGAGGCATGCCGTAGAAGGGAGAAAGCAAAAGAAGGAACGGCGGCGTAGCGAGAAACATTCAGATCAGCAGCGACGGCGGCAATGGGCGGACCCCGAAGCAGAGCCGTAGATACACGGTGTGAACGGCGACGAGGAGGAACACCCACTCCAACAGCAGAAGAAGAAGCACCGCGAGGCGAGGGAGACGACGGGAAGACGAAAGAGGCAACGCCCGAGACTGACGGTGGCGGCCTCCACCGCGACTCCGCGAGGATCCATGCGAGGACGCGCAACCGCAAAACCATCCGGCACAGCAAGACGGGGAGACGGATTGATCGGGCTGAAAAGAAAGAGAAAGAGCTGCATCGACCAAATCGAGAGGCAACCGTAGCAGGGCCGGACAGCGAGGAGACCGAGAAAACCTACCGGAAGACAATGGGGACGAAAGGCAGAAGCGAACAAAAGAAAACTCCAAACAAGGATATACCCTCACGTGGCAGCAGCGGGACACACGTCAGCCTCCGAAGCACAACACGCACACTGGCTGACCCACCATGAACAGAACCGTCGCAAGAAAAACAGACAACCTGCGGCCCACCCAGTCCAAAACGAACCAGCAACCCAGAAGGCAAGCGAAACAAAAGGAAAGAAAAAAAAAAGGCGGACACGCGTCAACCAACGGGACATGGTCGTGACCATCGGATTTTTGTGAGAATTTAGAGGACACGCAGTTTCGGATAGTATTTATTATTTATTTATTTACTAGTAAACATGCCTTTGCAACGGCAGGCAAATAAATCAAAATTTTGGATGAAAAACTTTTTGGCGACCTACATTTTCTCCTAAAATCTTTGGCCCGCCTAACCCTATCTTCAGCTTGCCCATTTTTCACTTCTTCGTCAATTAAACACCAGTGGGGGTGATGTCATACCAAACCATCATCTTGGAGAGCTCCTTCAATTTTGCCTCTTGTTTGCACCATCATTCCAATGAACTCACCAATGCTCGCTCTCTAAATTCCATCAATTTGTATTTATTGATTTCGTATAATTACCAAACCGATTCAACACAACTATCCACATACATGATTCATAATTTTCATATATGGGATTAAAAGTACACATATGTTTAACAATCAGAAGTGTGTTTTTATTTGATCCACTATTAGGTTAAATCTTTAACTTTGTATAGAAAATTGGAAATTATACAAACATTAAAGTATGACTTGAATTATGTTAAATTATTATGTAAATCCATGTATTTGAAATTAGAAAAAATCCGGTACGGTCATATGCATGCTATTGTATGTTTTCATTTTCTAATAAAAGACAGAGCTGAAATTTAAATACTTTGATTTTCTACTCTACATACGTTAGATTGATTGATTCTCCGCCCCATAATCGAAGCATATATGTTAGCTTCAGCACGGATGACCTTCTCGCCTACTCGGAATTTTGTAAAAATCAACTCTTAAGCATCGCTAGATTCTAAGAATCATATGTAGAAAAATTAAACTACTGAAATAAGATAGCTTGCTTAAAAAAGAAAATAAATGATATAATTAGCAAAGGGGCAATTCATAATTCTACCTCACTCATCCTCCAAGCTAATTGGAAAGGGTGTGGCACCAGTTAGATACGGGATAACAACTCAACAAGTTTATCATCAAACTTTCATAACCGAACCAATCCATAGATTGCCGGATGAATTTTACGGTTCAAAATGATTGAAACGACTAATTAACAATTAGCATGATTACCTTGGTTGATAGACCACCGATGTCCAGCAAAACAAAAATTCAGGCACCGGCCACACGACGAAGAGATCGCTGAGCACCTTTTTAGCTTCTACCACACAATGATAAGCAATTGTATAGGCCCAAAAGCCAGCGCCTACTCTATTTTTTCTTCTAAGAAAAGACAACGTCTCCTCTGAGTAATTCGTTCGTCTTGGAAGAAAAAAAATTAGTTCCTTCCAAATCGACACTCCAATCCATGAATATGACTTCTGCTTGGTCAGACCTCCCGGGCTCTTCTTGGTCAGCACTTCTCTGGGAGGCATCTTGCTAATCTGAGCCAAGCTCGCACGGCCGGATACGTGCCGATGGAGACGGAGCCGGGCGTGCCGGAGCGGGCAGAGGTGTCGATACAAAATATCAGTGTCATAATCTTGAAAGTAATGTTAGATTCTCCAGGCGTCCATGCAGTTAGGAATTCCCAGTGTGGAATTTTGCAACGCCTTTAACATCGGCCGGAAGGACCCGTACACCGCCGCCGTGGCATCGTCCGTGTTGTCTCCTTGCCCAGGAGGTCTAGGTGACTCCACCATGTTCCGGTGCATCTCTGTGTCTAGAGATCGAGGCCATGCCACCGCGCCTCATGTTGGATGAAGCCACTGGCGTTGTGGTGATACGGGATAACAACTCAACAAGTTTATCATCAAACTTTTATAACTGAACCAATCCATAGATTGCCGGATGAATTTTACAGTTCAAAATGATTGAAATGACTAATTAACAGTTAGCATGATTACCATGGTTGATAGACCACCGATGGCCAGCAAAACAAAAAATTCAGGCACCGGCCACACGACGAAGAGATCGCGGAGAACCTTTTGCTTGTACCACACAATGATAAGCAATTGTATAGGCCCAAAAGCGAGCGCCTCCTCTATTTTTTCTTCTAAGAAAAGACAACGTCTCCTATGAGTGATTCGTTCGTCTTTGAAGAAAAATTTAGTTCTTTCCGAATCAACACTCCAATCCATGAATATGACTTCTCCTTGGTCAGACCTCTCGGGCTCTTCTTGGTCAGCACTCCTCTGGGAGGCATCTCGCTAATCTAGCCAAGCTCGCACGGCCGGATGTGTGCCGATGGAGACGGAGCCGGGCATGCCAGAGCGGGCAGAGGTGTTGATACAAAATATCAGTGTCATAATCTTGAAAGTAATGTTAGATTTTCCGGGCGTCCATGCAGTTAGGAATTCCCAGTGTGGAATTTTGCAGCCGTGGCATCATCCGGGTTGTCTCCTTGCCCAGGAGGTCGAGGTGACGCCACCATGTTCTGGTGCATCTCTGCGTCTAGAGGTCAAGGCCATGCCACCACGCCTCATGTTGGATGAAGCCACTGGCGTTGTGGTGTAGAAGGAACGCACGTGCCGGAGAACTTCGTCTCGAACTCTCGATCGCCGCTGCTTCGTGATGATACGAGCTGACGGCTGGATCGGCTACTACTGCCACTGTCCAACTATACGATGCCGACCAAGAGATCTCGTACGCTGCACGCTGCCGTCTAGAACCGAGTGATGGCGCCCCAGCTCTCGCCGTTGACGAACGCGTGCAGATTCCCGCCGTGCCGTAACTCGGCAGCCTGTAATCAACATAGCAACAGGTTCAGCTGGTGGCGGCCGGTGTAGTTGACGGCCCTTCCAAAACCAGCGTCCCAGCCAATCCCGGTTTATGCAGTGGCGCACAACTGTCCATGGTGGCGTCGGCTACTTCGGCGGCTATGGCAACTGCCTTAGGCGAGGCGGTGACTGCGTGTCAGGATGCATTGGATCATCCGGCCTCGGCGGCATGCCACCCCGTCCACGTCGGAGCCGCCACATGGCACCGCATTTCGGCAACAAGCCCTCCCTAGACGCTGCATCTGGTGGCCGTCCCATCCCGTACCATGTTTCCGACACAGCACACCTACCTCCGACAAACCCCTCGCCGCGACAAAAAGCTCCCCGCCCCGCCAATTATACTTGCACGTATGGCTGTGCGCTCATATATATATACCGGCCGAACTCACGTGTTACGGTAGGATTGAGGTCACCTTATATCTAAATTGAACGCGGACGTGGAAAGATTGCTTTGCCTAAATCTACACAGATTCACTAACGAAAACTAACTCGAATACGTGTGCTTATTTACCATCTAACCGTCCAAGTCACGACCGATCTGTTTTTTGCATAATATTTATTTTGGTGATACGTCCGTCGTGAGCCCGAGCCCCCATCTGGGGCATCGTTTTCTGCCAGCAATAATATGGTATCGGAGCTGCTCTTCCGTCTCGACTAGGTGTTAGTCTTTCTCTACTGCCTCCGCAGCCCAAGACACAAAACAAAACATGGCGTCTTCATCAGTTTCAATGTCTTCTGTAGCTACGGTAACGATGCAAGCGGGACGGGCCCGTCCGCCCAGTCTGCCTCCCATCCCGCCCCAAAAAACCGCTTGTCCCGTTTGTGCCATCCCAGTTTCCGCCATCGGGATGGTCAGACGTGCCCACTAATCCCGTTTGAAACCCACCTGCCTATTGCCTGCATGCAAAGTCTGACCAAAGCCGGAAACGCGCAGACGTTGTGATTGATCGGAAGATAGAGTGTTGGCTGGTCCAACGGGACCCGTGTGCCCCGCTTTCTAAAATTTCTGAAATCCCACTTATCCTGTTAATCCCGACGGGCATGGTTAGATGGGAGGCGGTTATCCCACGTCCATCCCACTTGCATTTTAAGCGGCGGTTTCTTGGTGCTCCTCCGGCACAGAAGCTTGTACGGGCAACTTTCTCTTTTGAAAGACTCTTTTCTTCCCGGCACTTCGTGGTGCGCAAGTCACCGGTCTGCTGAATGGTACAGATTGAGCCGCTGCAAAGATGATTGAGGTTGAGGAATCGGAGAAGAAGACACGCACCGTTGTCAACCCAGAATACACTGCATGGATTGCACGTGATTATGTCGTTTTGAGCTACCTTCTCAACCCCCTCTCGCCGGACATCCTGACTCATGTTATTTTCCTTATACCACCGAAGCGGTTTGGTCCGTGATCACCAAGATGTTCTCCACAGTGTCACTCTCCAAGGTGAATCACCTCCGTGGAGCCCTCAATGGAACCAAGAAGGGTTCCCTCACCGCTGCTCGGTACTTCTCCAAGATGAAGGGGTTTAGCTCCGAACTCCTCGTGGTTGGAAAACACATGGATGAAGGGGAACTCATCGGCTACATCATCAATGGCCTTGACGGGTCTTACAATAGTGTAGTTGCAGACGTGCATGGAAATCCTCACATAACACTTGATGATTTGTGTGATCAGATTTGCGCTCATGATATGCGCTAGACCATGTTACACGATACTGGAGATTCGTTCACCTCTTAGGCAAATCTTGCCGGCCATGGTGATGGTGGGCGTCGTCCACGTGGTGCTGATCGTGGGCGTGATGATGATCGTGACTATCGTTGCTATGATGATGACTGTCGCCGTGATGGGCACCAGGGTGATGGCCGCCGTGATGAGCGCAGGGATGATGGCCGCCGAGATGATTGGCATCGCGTGATGATGGACGCCGTGTTGACACGCGCCGTGATGATAGTTGACGCCGAGATGGTGGGCGTCGCCATGATGATAGGCGTCGTCGTGATCGGACTCCCACGCCCTTTGTTGACGTCACTTGCCAAAACTGCAAAAAATATGGGCACCCACGTGAGTGATTGTTGGTGGCGCTATTATAACAAAGATGATTCTGATGAAGATGGCGATCACAGGGACAAGACCGCCAATATTGCTTCCTATGGAGTGGACACAAACTGGTATCCTAACGATGGTGCTACAGATCATATTACAAGCGAGTTGAGAAAACTCTCAACGCATGAGAAATATAGGGGTCCAGAACAAGTCCACAGTGCAGATGGTCATGGTATGCACATATCTCATGCTGGTCATTTAGTTTTGCATACCCCAACAGTTCTTTGCATTTCAATGATATCTTACATGTTCCTAATTCTTTCAAAAAATTATTATCCATTCGTAAACTCACTCTTGATAATGATGTGTGCATTGAGTTTTGTCATTTATTTTTATTTTTGATTAAGGATCGGGACACAAGGGTGACACTGTTTAAAGGCCCCTGTCACGGTGGCCTTTACCCACTCGTGCATGTCTCTAGTGGTTCAAACAAGCAAGTCTTTCTTAAAATAAAGTCTTCGTATTCTACGTGGCATCGTCGCTTAGGTCATTCTTCTTCGTTTGTGGTGCACCAAATTCTTAGGAAAGATGAACTCCCTTATACGCCAAAAATAAATCCTTATATTTTTGATGCTTGTCAACTTGGAAAAAGTCATCGGTTGCCATATCCTATCTCCACTAGTGTTTCCAATGTTCCCTTAGAACAAGTGTTCTCCAATGTGTGGGGTCCAGGAACTGTTTCTTCTGGCAAACATTCATATTATGTCAATTTTATTGACGACTTCGGTAAATTTACTTGGATCTACTTGCTTCAGAATCATTCTGATGTTTATCAAGTGTTTCTTATTTTTCAACAATTTTTTTACCGCAAGTTTGATAGAAAGATTAAAACCATGCAAACTTATTGGGGAGGTGCATATGAAAAATTCAACATTTTGTTTCAGAAAGTTGGCATATCTCATCATGTGTCTTGTCTACATGATCATCGACAAAATGGTTCTGTGGAACGTAAACATCGACATATTGTTGAAGTGGGTTTATGGGACATTGCAGTACTTCATATGGCGTTGTGGCCGCACGGCGGGTCCTTATCTCGAAGGGAATACGGCGATCGTACGACGAAGTTTTCTCTCGGTTCCCTTCCCACTGTCCTCTCGATCTCACTTTTGCTTTCTAGGTCAGATGTTGTTCGCTGATTGTCGTGGTATCATGCACGTCATCACCATTGTGTTAGCAATGGAGTTTACTAAGGGACATAGGTTGCTAGCGTCGGTGTCCATGCGAGATTGGAAAACAAGCATGCAAGAGAAATGATATACCTAGGTTTGGGACCTCAGCCTTGTGAGGTCCTTACTCCTACAAGGATAAACTATATGGTGGTGTATATGGTGTTACAATATGCTTATGGAGCCGCTCTCTCTAAGTGAATCGGCCCCTTCTAAGAGAGACCCGGATTTCCTTATATAGAGTCTGGCAATCCGACTGACAGATGGGGCTGGCTGTATGGCCAGCCGGCTGGGCCCCACAAAACAGGCACCTACAGGAGTTTTCCTTCTAGGCACGTCAGCTCCGTACTTGATGTGAAAAGGCGGTCCATCACAATTCATGATGTCCGCGGCCAAAGTTTCTGCGTACGACTGCCTGCTAACTCTTAATAAAGGTAACTTGACATTGGAGGTAAGGTTGTGTATTCCTTTTGCCCATGCCTCCTTTTTCTCACATCGTCCTTGCGTGACAGAGCCAGGCCGACTGGGAAAGTCCAGCCGGTTGTGATCAGCCGGCCGCTACCCGCCTCGAAGTCAATGAAGGCAACCGACCAACCTTATCTTCTTGTTTATCCTTAGGATCTTCTATGGCAATCGGCTCATCCAGTGGTAGTCCCCCCAACAGTAGAAGCCAAAAATGTTGGAGTTTTATATTCGGCACAGTGAAGAATGCTTCTGCGTGTTCTTCCCCATGAACTTGGGGTTATCTCCCTCTTCTGCGATCGACTGGACTTTTGCCGGCTGCATATGCCTCGGCTTCTCCGCTTCGGCCGGCTGAAAAAGGTGTAGTCATGGCGTGGGTCGTGGCCGACGTCAGCCTCATCCCATCGCTCTACGCCGCCCAGTGTCAGGTGGTGAATCCTCGGTTCCCCCGTTGGGATCTTCTCTGGCCGACTGCGGCAGTTATGGGATCCGGTATGCAGACGACCCATTTCGCGGTAGTTTCCTGTTTTCCTGGGCGACGTGGTGGTTCGCAGGGAAGCGAAAGAACCACATGCTCCTATAAAAGGGGCGAGGCCCGATGAGAAAACGATTCGCTCCCTGATCGCTCTCCACTTCTCTTCTCTGTCGCGCCCTGCCGCTTCTCTGCTCTTGCCGCACATGCTCCGCCGCAACTGCCACCGTCGTAGTTCTTCAACGCCGCGTCTAAGGAGTAGGCCGCCGCGGAATTCCTTCTTCTTCACACCATGCACCCATCGTCGTCTCCTTCCCTGTCAACCGTAGGTGCGATGACGCTCGGGAGAGAAGCGCGAAGGAGAGTGGCAGGGCTCCCACGTCACCAATGATGACATCCTCATGGCCCGTTGCGAGGGCATCATTGGAAAGGCTGGCTGTGCAGAGGCGCGCGCTACCGGCAAGGAGCCAAAGCTGACGCCGCAGGCCGGGAAAACGTGGTGTTCATCGACCACCTCGACCGCGGCTTTGGGCTCGTGGTGAGCCCGTTCTTCCGTATCCTCCTGGACCACTACAGCCTCCAGCGCACCGCCTCAGGACCAATGCCATCTCGCAGATTTCGGCCTTCGTGGACGCTTGCGAGGCCTACCTCGGCATGCAGCCGATGGTGGAGCTATGGAGCCAACAGTACTACTTCCGTTGCCGGTCCCTGGAGTGCGGTGGTTTCATCATCTACAACCGGCCGCGGAACAACATGCCAAAGTTCCTAACACATGAGAGCATCAAGGACCGGCATAATTCCTTCTTCTACGCCCGGAAGGTGAAGGAGGAGGAGGACTGGATCAACCTTCCCTCTAGGTGCGTCGGCCCGCCAACTGGGAACGTCTAGGACACCAAGAAGGCCCCCGAGTGGGAAAATCTCAACCGGATGACCAGCCGGCTGGAGGATCTAACTAGCAAGGGCATGACTGGGCGTGACCTCATGCTCAGTTAGATCGCACATCGAGTGTGGCTGTTGTAGGCCCTGTCACACTAGATCTGTCAGTTATCGGTCCGACGGGATCCGACCCGGCTCTCTCCCCGGGCGTTCAAGACGGAGCGCCTAAGCGAGTGGATCTGGATGGTCATGAAGGAGCACGTCGTCTCCGACTGGTCGTGGGCCGGGAGCCCTACAACTGCGCGCACCCGCTTCCCTAGGTAAGTTTTTCTGGTGCCTTCATCTTCTGGTACTTCTGGATTTCCTTCTGCCGACAACTCAAGCCGACTGGAACTTCTCACTTATGTTCGAGGCGCAGGACAAAAAGGATGGGCCATACGGCCCCATCTTAGAGCCGTACATCCCTGAAGGGGTCGTTGCATACAAAACAAAAAAAATTCCTATGTGAGAGACACCCGAAAGGCCAATATCTAATCTAGGATATGAAAGCAACTAGCATAAAGAGAGTCTTAAGAAGAACATACCCTCGAACACACAAAGCATTACGAGATCAAATCTCGTTGGTGATGTAGTCGTACTCACATCAATCTCAAGATCGCGAAGATGAGCGCTGCAATCCGGCAGCGCTTCCGCACTTGGTCACACGTACAGCTCGATGACGACCTCCGTTCCCTCGATCCAGCTGGGCAGCGGAAGTAGAGGATCCCTCGGAAACCAGGAGCACGGCGATGTGGTGTGGTGGAGAAAACATTGTTCAGGTCTTCGCCAAGCGCATGAACATGAGGTGGATCAGCGGGAGGATGGAGATGACACCAAGTCTGTAAGGGAGAGTGATCTCATGCCCTCTATTTATATGAGGGGAGGCAGCCACGAAATTTTGGTGCCTCCACCTCTCCCCTCATCATGTGGGTGGAGTCTCCACTCAACCCACTCATTCTCTCATCAATTCCCACTCAAAATTCCAAGAGTTTTCTTTAATAAATAAAAAAACAATTTTATTTCTTTATTTTAATATTTGTTAATCCTATTAATAAACATTAACACTTACCCCCTTGAACTATTTGTTAATCAAACATTAACATATACCACCTTGAACTATTTCAATATTCCCCGAAACAATTCCAGTGACTATTTAAATATTCCCCAAAACCATTCCGGTGTTATCCAAACTTTTCTCCGATATTGAGTATCCACTCAATCGCGTCATCAAACCTTAATTGTGTCAACCTACGGTTCGTGAATAATGTAGACATGATCGAGACACCTCTCCGATCAATAGTCAACAATGGGACCAGGATATCCGTAATGACTCCTACACATTCAACGATGAACATGGGTGGGCTGCTTTGGGGATGGTAGGTGGCCAGCTGGGCCTTACATGGCCCAGTTCGGTTGCCTCCCTCAACAATTGTTTTTTTTTATTTTTTTATAAAAGAAGAGAGAGAGAAAAGTAGGAGTTGAGGGATTTTTTTAAAAGCTAGAAAATTATGGAACACATGTCTATGCTTTGGGATGGAAATGCCCATTTGCACAAGGTTTTTGTTTTCAAACTTTTCAAAGTTGGTTGATGATTTGAAATTTGAAAACATTCGGGTGAAAAATCACATTTTTTGGTTTATTTAAAATTTGGGCAAGTTTGAATTTAAAACTTGGTTGAAAAACAAAGTGCAAGGATGCAGAAGGCGGTGCAATGCCAAAGAGAAAAACAAGAAATTCTAACTTGGGGAAAATCCCCCGGGTGTTACAGACGACACCACTAACAAGGGATTGCGCCCTCGCAATCCACCACCTAACCCGGGAGGGGAAAGAAGTTCGACTATCGATTCTTCATGCTTCCAGTTGATCTCCTCGACACCACTAACAAGGGCTTCTCGACACCACTAACAAGAGATTCTTGCTCGGATTGTTGACGATGTTCTTCCACCAGGAATCTTCCGATGATCGAACCTATTAGGTTAAAGGCTCAGAAAACGTCCAACCCACGTAGGATCCTAAAACTTTGAAAGATTGAGAGAGAGAGACTCCAAAACAAATAAGGTAGGAGGAGAAATAGAATAGAGATAAGGAGAAAACAAGAATCCTATTGAGATGTTTCCAAAAATAGTTTTAGCACAAATAGTTTTGACACTCTAGAAACACGACCGTTAGCGAGGTTATCCTACAGGATTTGCGGACCCGTTGCTTTGATAACCATTCGTATCGAGACAATATCGGGAATCGGAAACCATGCTCTGATACCATTTGTGACGCCCCGAGATCAGGCACTATGCAGATTTCAGCATTTCCGCCAAATCCGCATAATAACCGATTCCAGGTTGCCACTTGTGATAACATTACAACAGTTCACGAATAATCCACAACAACAGAAGAGATTTATACAAGACGACTCAAAACGAGTCAAGAATACAACTGATACAATACAAAGATCCAAATAACAGCGGAAGAAACAACATAGGGTCCGACTACGGACAAGATACAAATTGGACTAAGAGTCGTGAAGATAACCGATGGCGTCCAATCCCTGCCCAGGCCAAGCCGGAGGGATTCCCAAGCTAACATGGTCAGACTTCAAACCTGTTGACTGCAATGTTGAATATGCAGCCACGAAATGGATTCATGGGTCAGTACTATTAAGTACTGGCAAGTCATACTCACAAGATACCAGCGTAACCGATCATCACAAGATACAAATACTTTGGGTACAACGGAAAGGAAGGGATTATTGCAAAGAAGCGGCAGCGGGCTGCACTAACTAACTACAGAGACGCGCTACAACATCCGGCTAAGAGAAAGGGATAAGAGAGCGTATCAGAATCAACTACAACTACTCACCAAACAATACCCATCCAATGTTACCCCCTATTAAGGAAGCAACCCAAGGAAACTCACACTGTTGATTAGGGTGACATTCATTTTTATGGTGGAGGTAATCTATATTACTAGTCAAGTTATTATCGTTAAGTGTAAGTTGTCTGAGTACTTGTTAGCCAGCACTTTCACCAAGTCATCCATAACCGCGGACAACACGGCTTCTCGAGAAGATTTAACCCTGCAGGGATGCACCAATTTGGCCGTACACGTAAGAGTATCCCGCCAGACGGGGATCAAACCCACCAAGCGAGGCACTCAACACAACCCAACTCTTCTTCGCATCAAGCCCAAAGAACCACGTGCTGTGCGTGCGCGGCTAATCGAGCCCCCACGAAGAAAAGGGGGACCCTCATAGCACTCGAAGACCACGCTGCCCTAAATGCCGACTACAAAAGTTCCACCCTGGCGCCAAGGGCTCGCACCTGCATATGCATGCATCAAATGGAAAGCCCGAACTAAGTGTGGCGATTTGGACGAGATGCGAATCGAATCAAGTTGAGGGGGGCGCCCATACTCGCTTCCCACATGCGGTTAGTGCGCTCATCATGGATCAGTAGACAAGACCCTTTTTGTCGTGGTGGTGTCAAGACAGATGCCATGGGATGGCTAAAGATGTGGGGACGAAGGACGCTGGAGGTGCTCGGGGAGGGATCACGCGACGAGTAGCCGCGTGAGGTAAGAATCAAACACGGCAAACAACACAATCTACCCAGGTTCAGGGCCCTCGTGAGGAGGTAAAACCCCTACTCCTGCCTTTCTTTTTATGTTTTGAGGTCTCTTCGAGTAGCCACAGTACAAGTGTTCCTGCTACCGAGTAGCCACCCTTCTCTCTACGTGATGAACTAGGTCAAGAATATGCTTCCAGTCTCGAATCTAGGTCAGCATCCCCCGCGCAGGAGGGGGCAGGGCACCTTATATACACGGTGCCTAGCCGGATACGTCCAAATACAAACAGATGTCGACATTGTGTGCACACCGTCCTTCTTCCGAGCTCCCGCTGACAGCTTTGGCTTCTAATCTTGTCCTGTCCGGAAAGTCGTTGGGCAAAACCAAGTGAACAGTCTGGTATCACTGCGCCTAACACAGAGTAGGTCCCCCCCTATCCTGCGACGGCCTGCTGACATACTGTCGCTGTCAGGCACGCCGTCCTCAGATGAACAGTGCTGTGAATAGTGCCAAGTACGGACCCCGGATACGCGGGATCCTGTGTCAGAACGGCTCCTTTGACTTCTGGCCCGAGTAGGTTCCCGCCAGTTTTACTCGGACCAGCTCTTCTACTCGAACAAACATAACTTGCTTGATTCATCCTTCTGGACATCTTTATGTAAGACCGAGTAGCAGTCGACCGGGTAGCGAGTACCGCGTAGGCGGCTACTCGACCAAACATCCCTTCTGACCTTTGCCTTTAGCACTTGCCTTTACCCTACTCGGGGGTAACCCCCCGACATTAGTCCCCGAAGCTGGTAGAGTCCTGCGAACTCGTTCACTAGGCCCTGCCAGCTTAAAACCAACCTTGGCAACATTGCCCTTGAACTTCCAGATGCCGAGTAAAACCTCCGAGTAGCACCCTGGAGAATACCCCGAGTTTCTTCTCCTCCGAATAGAGCTAGTTTTCTTCTCTGTAACCGAGTAAAAAGACTTAGGGAATTTTCCAAACAGAATCTCTGCGGCGTAGAGCACAATCCGGCTTTCCGCGATGCAACTGGGCACGTGTCACGCATCCACGACCCCGACGCCTCGCTGCCCAGGACCTGACAGGCCACGCGCCCAGTTTTCACGGAGAGGGCCCACTAGCCCGTTGTGTCCCATCACGCGCAGTAATTGCCCACGATCTCGTCGTGGGATCTAATGCGGCCGTTACGCGCGCATTCCGCGCTGTGTGCGTTTCTAACCGGCCCACAGACCCCACGCCGCACGATTATTGCCACGATCGATCCCACTTCCTCAATTCGTAACGGTAATCCTAGGTGCGGTATAAATACCCCCTCGGTAACTTCTTCTTCTCCTTCCGCTCACATTTTCCCCTTCTGCCTTCTCGTTTCTCCGCTGCCGCAGAGCTCCTCGCCGCCGCGCAACTCACTGCGCCGCCGCGAGTTCATCCACGCCACCAAATCCTTCAAACTTTTCTCCAATTCCCTACTCACCGCCATGGCTCGCGACGACAACACTCGCGCCGGCTGGGCTGGATCCGAGGTCACCGCCGAGGACTGCCAATGGCTCGTGAACACCCGGAGGGTTCCTCCCGGGGTTTACTGCCGGCAACCTGACGATGATCTCGTCCCGGCCCCTAAGGAAGGCGAGCATGTCGTCTTCCTCGCGCACTTCGCGCGAGGATTTGGGCTCCCCGCATCGAATTTCCTCCGTTCGTTTCTGAACCACTACGGCCTCCAGATGCACCACCTTCCTCCGAACGCCGTTGTCTTCCTCTCGTACCACGCCGTGGTATGCGAGGCCTTCCTTGGCGTTCGCCCCACGACGGAGACGTGGTCCAGGTACTTCTTCTTCCGCCAGCAGAGTAAAGGCAAGAAGGACGGCGCGGACACCAGCAGCCGGATAACAGAGACCGGCAGCGCCATGATGGTGCAGCGCCCTCGAACCAACCATCCGCGCATCAAGGGACTAGATTCCGTCCGCAAGTGGCAGAAGACGTTCCTGTATGTGAAGAATGTCCCCGCCACGAAAGGAGCCAAGGTGGAGGACCGAATCAATCTGCCCCGTTGGAGCAACCGAGCTCCCACCGGGCAGAATTGGCGGACCAAGCCTTCCATCGACAGCAACCTGACGCAGATGGAGGAGCGCCTCGGCTATCTGACCGGAGAAGGACTCAAGAGCGACGACCCAGTCTCCTGCTGGATCTCCAGGCGGGTGCTGCCACTCCAACACCGCGTCCACCCCATGTGCTACATGGGCGGCCCCCGCGACTGTACTCGGACGACCACGTTCGAGCTCAGCAACGCGGATGTCGCCGCTCATGCGCGGTCCATCCTGACCACCGGCCTCAGAGACAATTGGCAGTATGGCTTCACCCCATACAGCCGTACGAAGCCGATTGAGCGGGTATGTACTTCTTAATCTGCTTCTTGCATACATAATCCGAGTAGATAGCCTTCTTTCCTTGCTGTAACTAGTATTCGCACTCTGCGCCGAGTAGGGCACTTAGCAGAACTGCTTAGGCTTAATGTGCTTGATGTTTGCACGCCTTGCCGAGTATCACACAGAGTAGCACTGCTTAGGCTTAACGTGCTTTATGTTTGCACGCCTTGTCGAGTAGGATACCCCTAGGCTACTCGACTAACTTGTGATGTTTCTCTATTCTTCAGGTCCTTGCTCGCCAGCTCGCTGAGAGCATGGAGCGCTTCGAGGAGAACTGGTCGGAAGACCGAGAGGAAGACGACGAGGTCTCCTTTGAGACCGCGGACAAGCTCAACCTCCCTCACGCCGCTCAAACGGACAAGCATCACGTAGATGCGTCTATCCGTGATTGGTCCGAGGACGAAGAAGAAGGTAATTGAGTTCATCCTGCCTGGTCGCGAGTAGCGCAAACCAATTGCCTCCTGCTTCTGAGCTGTTTTTCTTCTTCCCCACTTCACAGATGGTGCTGATGCTGACAAGGAAGGCGAGGACGAGGACGAGGAAGCCCTTGTCGTCAATCCGCTTTCGGTCGCTGCTCCTCTTACCCGCAAACGGACGGGTAGCGGTGCTCAGGAGCCCCCCGCCAAGAAGAAGAAGACGGCCGGGAAGACGACCAAGAAGACCGTGACGAAAAAGCGACGGACCATCCCTACTCGCAAAGGGTAAGTACTTTCTCCTCAGTTATGCGCCTCTGTTGCCGCAAATTCCCAATCCTTTTCTTCGTTGTTTCTTCTCGGTTTCCTCTGCCCTCTTCTCTTTTCTGAACATATTTCTTTCTTCAGAGCCCCCTTGGATGCTGACGCCGCTTTCGCGCCCACCAAGACTAAGAAGAAGGCCGCCATTGACGTCGATAATCTCATCGACCTCGACGGCGATGAGAACGAAGCCGCAGCTGCACAAGGAGAAGACTCCGACGAGGCTCGGTATATGGACACCGACGCCCAGAACGTTGAGCAGGAGCAGCAGGCCCGCGCAGAACAGGGAGCGCAGGATGCTGCTCACCAAGAGAGGCCTCCTTCTCCTCCAGCCCACACAGCCGAGGAGAACCTAGAACAAGACCCCGAGATGCACGATGACGCCGCCCTTGAGCGGCAGGAAGAAGAACAAGAGCAGCCAGCAACAAGGGTTGCTGAACAGGAAGACCCCGCGGCCCATACGCGGGTAGAAGTACCAGATGCCTCACAACAAGATCCCGCTGCCGAGCAGCAGGTTGAAGTTGAAGTAACTGACGAGATGTAGCGGGACCTGCAGAGCCACGCGCAGCCGGATGCTGCGCCGGGTAGCACGCCGTTGGCGCCGCCTACCCAGCAGGGCACTTCCTCCACTGCACCAACCACCCCATTGGTGCAGAAGACTAAAACTGCAGCCAGCCCTCCAGCCAAGCCGGTTGCGAAGAAGATCAACCAGGAAGCTGCGGAAGAGAAGGCCGCCGAGAAGAAGGCCGCCGAGAAGACGACCGCCAAGAAGGAGACTTCCAAGAAACGGGCTGCCGAGAAGCCGGCTGGCCAGCCAGAGGGCTCTGTTCAGATGCAGCCGTGATGCCGCCGCCAAAACCAACCGCCAAGCCCGGTCAGCCGATCATCCGCGAACCTGGCGTGGCTGCTGACGCCGCTGCAGTATCCAGCGTCCCGGATGCACCCAGCTTCCCTCCTTACATGGTGAAGATCAGCCAGCAGTACCAGATCCCCTTAACCCCCGAGGAGAAGAGACTTTCTCTCAAGAAGGGGAAACAGGCCACGGCAGTGGACTCCAGACCCCCAGCCAAAAATCAGGACAAGTCCGTCTCCATCTCCTCGCGCGAGGTTCAGGACAAGGCGGTGACGTCCACGGGCCTTGAACAAATGATTGATCTGGTTGGCTTCATCGACGCTAAATGGGACAGCAAGGTCCTTGGCAACCCGATCTGGGACGGCGTGGATTTGGGCGACTTGGATCACATGCGCGTCGACTGGAACAAAGCGGACATGGGTTACAAACCCATGACCATCTCATCCAACTCCAGCACGCTTGCCGCCAAGATGTTCGTCCACCGCAAGGCTGCAGAGGACCTTGAGCAATCTTATGCGGTAAATCTTACTCATCCTTCCCGAGTTGCCTTTCCCTTCTCTTCTACTCTTTTCCTTCTTCTTATCCATCACCCAGTCCCCGAGATTCTGGCCGAGTAGGCGGATACTCAACCGAGTTGCAGCCTTCTCGGGTTGAATCTTTATTACTTTGCCTGACTCTTTTTCCTTTTGCTTCTCAGAATAGCTTATTGAAGCGGACCAACCTGTATCGTCGGCTACTCTGGAACCATTGCGTCGCTAGGAGGCGCATTAACGCCCTAGAAAAGGAGCGCATAGGCGACGAGGCAGCCGAGAAGGATGTCATGAACAGCGCCCTTAGAATTTCTGAAGTTGAAGGTACGCTTTTAGCTACGCGGTTCTTGCGTTTGGTGTTTACGCCCGCTCTTGCTTTCTGCGCTAACCAATTCTACTCTGCAGGGAAGTTTAAGGCCCTGGCCGACGAGCACGCGAACTGCCGTGCCTTTGTTGAGAGTGGTCAAGCCACGATCAAGAGATTGCAAGGTATGTTGCCGTCTTCTCGCCTAGTCTTTCTCTTTTCCTTCTTCGCTACTCTGCTAACCGTGTTTTGCTCTCCACAGAAGACCATAAGAAGTTCGTCGAGGAGCATCTCGACTGCCTCCAGCCCGCTGAGGTGCAGCAGCAAATTGAGACCCTTGAGGTGGAATTTCAGAAGAGACATCTCGCCGAGCTGGAGCCAGTACAAGTTCACTTGAAGACAGCTCTTCAAGATGCCCTCAACATAGCTGCCGAGAAGGATAGAATAGTTGCCGAGAAGGCCAAGAACGAAGCAGCAGCTGCGGCTAGACAGAAGGCCCTCGAGATGGAGTGCGATGTGCTGAAGAAAAGCAACGCTGACCTTATGGCTCAGCTGGCCGGACTCCGCCTACTCGAAGAAAGGCACATAGCTGACGAGGAGCTGTGGAAGGACAAGCTGCAAGGGCTGCTCTATGACCTGAATAGTAAGTGCCCTCTTCTATGCGCTTTTTTCTGTTTTCTTGCACTTCTCTGCTGCTCGGTTTTACGTTTCTACTCTGCTTCTGTTTCTGATTTTCTCGATAGCTCTTTCAGAAGTCTTCCCGACCTCGAGTCTTCATGCAAGCCTGCCTTGGCAAAGGACCGAGCAGCTCGCGCCGAGAGGGGCGAGCCCTCGGACACCAGAGCAGAAATCGAGGAAAGCCTCCTAATTTTGCAAGGGCAGTTTCAGCGTCTAGCGGGCGTGGGCACCGAGCTGGTGCGCGTCGCTTTCCAGCTCCACGACCTCTTCTGGCCTCGGGACTCCGCGCCAACTACTATCCGCGGACTTTCCTTGAAGCTGCACGGCGTGAAGGCCGAGCTGAAGAAGTGGCGTGCATCGAGAGCTCGGGTAGGTGCCGACATGATGCTGCTGTTCGTCACCAGCTGGTATGAGAATCTTAACTTGCAAGTCGTCCGCGAGATGCGCGAGGATTCCAAGTGGGAGACGGACTCCGACTGCGTGGCTCTCCGCCAGCTGGTTGCACACGAGGTCGCCCAGTATGCTGACACCGCGCACTTCATCGACGGTCTCACAGAGCCTGACACCGAGGTGGACGAAGGCGAGGAGGAGGGCGAAGACGAAGAAACGGATGAGGAGGAGCTGGACCTGAGCTGCTTCAACACGCCTGACGGCAAGACCGGGAAGGGGAAGGCCGCTTTTGTCGCGGACAGCGATGATAAAGCCGAGAGCGAAAAAATGACGATCGACACCGCCGCGCTCGAGTTCGGCACGTCGTCAGGAGCTGCCCTTGACGACACGGCTCGCCTCCGCGCCCAAGCAGCTACCTCCACCTCGGCGACAGGGCCCATGTCGGTGGCCACAGCCACTTCAGACCAGGCTGCCACTGAGACAGATGCAGACGCGGCGAAGACCGACGCCGGCAACTCGGAAGCAGATGCTACCAAGGTCAGCGCTGAAGATGAAGTCGTGAAGCCTGATGCCGCCAGCTCGGAAGCAGATGCTGCCAAGGCTAGCACCAAAGATGAAGCCGTCAAGGCCAACGCTGAGAACACCGCCGCCTCGACCTGAATTTCTCCTGCAGCTTATCCTTCAAACACTTATCAGATCCCCGGGATGCCGGGTGCAGATGTACCGAACCAGTTATGTTTTTGCTTGCTACTCATTTTTATTCACACTTGATATTTTTAACTTAGTCAATTTGTGCAAGTTTGGCTCGACGCCGGGTTGCGTTATCATGCAAGTCCCCGAGTTGCATTTCTTATTCACTCTTTCTTTTCGTCTCAGCTCTACCCGCAACTTGTTGCTTTTTGATATTCGAGTCACAAGATTTTAAAGGCAGAGTTGCAAATACTTAGCCACTTAGAAACAATCATAGTAACGCAGCCCACCACTTAGCCGAAAAGAAAAGATAAAGAACAGTAGTAAAGACACCCTACTCGGTTCCTGCACTCTTTCCTTCCTTAGCAATTTTTCTTGTGCTCATTGACCTTTTGCTTGTTCTCTTGCTTGCCATGAAGCCGGGTTTCGGACAGCAGCAGAGTCGAAGAGTTGGCATGTAGGTTTAAACACAATACTCAATATACATTTGAAATTTGAAGCAGAGCAACCGAGTAGACAAAGGGTAAAGCCGAGTAGAAACACTTAGAGCATTTTTTGGACGAGGGCAGTCCCCGAGTTCAATTTCAGATTGCAGAGTAGAATTGAGAGTACATACACATTTTTGCTCACGAATGAAAGCGACGGAGTAGAGCTACATTCCAGGGACGCTTGGATTCCTCTCCAGCTTCGTCTACCCTCTTCTTCTGCGATGGCTGTACGTCGACTAGGTAATAGGCGTCATTGTGCAAAGCCTTGCTCACAATAAAAGGCCCTTCCCAAGGAGGAGAGAGCTTGTGCATCCCGGCTGTGCGTTGCACAAGCCTAAGGACCATGTCTCCTTCTCGGAAAACCCTTGGGTTCACCTTTCGGCTATGATAACGCCACAGGTTTTGCTGGTAGATAGCCGAACGTGACAGAGTCAGCTCTCTTGCTTCTTCAAGCAGGTCAACATCGTCTTCTCGAGCTTCTCTCGCCTCCACCTCAGTGTAGAGGGTTACTCGGGGAAAGTCATGCTCTAGGTCTATTGGCAATACGGCCTCAGCCCCATATACCAAGAAGAATGGTGTGTAGCCGGTTGACCGGTTAGGGGTAGTCCTTAGACTCCACAACACCGCTGGCAACTCTTCTAGCCAACACCCAGGTGTTTTCAGCAGTGGCTCAATCAGCCTTGGCTTTATGCCAGCTAGCACCATGCCATTTGCTCTTTCAACTTGCCCACTGGAGGCGGGATGCGCGACTGACGCAACGTCCAGTCGGATATGCTTATCTCTGCAGAATCGCACCATTGCTCCGTCAGCAAAGTTTGTGCCATTATCCGTGATAATGCTGTGCGGGTAGCCGTATCTCAGGATCACATCCTTCAAGAAACTCACAGCCGTGGCTCCATCGCACTTCCGAATAGGCTTCACTTCTATCCACTTGGTGAATTTGTCAACCATGACCAAGATATGAGTCATGTTGCCTCTAGCCGGCTTGAAGGGACCAACCATATCCAAGCACCAAACAGCAAATGGCCAAGTAATGGGAATGGTTTTCAACTCGGAAGCAGGCAAGTGGATCTTACTTGCAAATCTTTGGCAGCCATTGCACTTCCTCACGACATCCTCAGCTTGCTTCAAGGCAGTGAGCCAATAAAATCCATGCCGAAAAGCCTTCTTGACCAATGCTCGAGAAGAGGCGTGGTGCCCACATTCTCCTTGGTGTATTTCTACAAGGATCTCTTCTCCTTCTTCTGGTTCCACACAGCGTTGCAGCACGCCGGTTGCACTTCTCTTGTGCAGCACTTCTCGGAATATAGTGTATCCCTTGGATCTTCTCTGAATCTGCCTTGCAGCAACCTCGTCTTCTGGCAGGGTACCGTCCCTTAGAAAGGATAATATGGGCATAGCCCAACTCGGTGTCTCCCGTGTAGGAAACACTGGTTCGTCCACTTCCATTGGAACAGGTACCTCTGTCTGCTCTGTAGGGTTAGGAGCACTTCTTTGAAGCCCTGAACGGTTGGCGAGAACCTCCTCAATGAATGCGATAGTCCCCGGGTCGAGAGGGGCAGTCCCCGAGTAAGGAAGGACAGTCCCCGAGTAGGGAGCGGCAGTCCCCGAGTTGCAGACGCCAGTCCCCGGGATGGAGGCTGCAGTCCCAGGGTTCTGTGTTGCATTCTCCCAGTCAATATCCATGGGAACAGCTTACTCATTTGGCAAAGAAGGAACGAAAATGGATTCCGAGTTGGGGGATGGCTTGATGGATGGCTTCCTCAAATGCTCCAAGGCAATTCCCGCCGGGATGGATTGCCGAGAAGACCCCAACTTGGACAGCTCGTCTGCTGCTTCATTCTCTGCTCGGTGGATGTGCTGGAACTCGCAGCCCTCGAAGAATCCGGTCATAGACTGCACCAGGAAGCGATACGATGCCATGTTGGCATCCAAAGCATCCCAAGTGCCAGAAACTTGTTGCACCACCAGATCGGAATCACCATAGCATATGATGCGCTGCACGCCAACCTCCTTGGCTACTCGCAGGCCGTGCACCACGGCCTCGTAGTCTGCAACATTGTTCGATGCCTTGAAGTGGATTTGCAGCATGTATTTGAGTTGATCTCGCTTGGGTGACGTAAGCACTACGCCAGCACCAAGCCCTTCCTTCACCTTGGAGCCATCAAAGTGCATCCTCCAATAGTTGGAAACTGGAGCAGGAGGTTCATACTGCACCTCGGCCCAGTCCACCAGAAACTCCGCCAGAATCTGAGACTTGATGGCTTCTCTTCTCGCATACATGGGAGCGTACGCTGCTAGCTCAATCGCCCACTTGGCTACTCTCCCACTCGCCTCCTTGTTTCCCATGATATCCGAGATGGGAGCAGAACTCACAACAGTGATAGGATGCTCCTGGAAATAGTGCTTCAGCTTCTTGGCGCCCAGGTACACACCGTAGGTCATCTTCTGGTAGTGCGGGTAATTCTGCTTGGAGCTGGACAACACTTCGCTAAGATAGTACAAGGGGCGCTGCACACTCTTGCCTTCTTCTTCTTCTCGCTCCACCACAATCACCACGCTGACTACTCGGTTAGTAGCAGCAATGTATAGCAGCATTGGCTCCTTGGGTAGCGGACTAGCCAAGATGGGAGCGCTACCGAGCATTGCCTTCAGCTCATTGAACGCTACGTCTGCTTGCGGCGTCCAGACGAACTTATCACTCTTCTTCATCAGTTGATAGAGAGGCAGGGCCTTCTCGCCCATTCGGCCAAGGAAATGGCTCAGAGATGCCAAGCAACCAGTAAACTTTTGCACGTCCTTCAAGGATCTCGGCAAAGACATGCTCTCAATAGCTTTTATCTTTGAAGGGTTGGCCTCAATGCCCCGACTAGACACCAGGAAGCCGAGTAGCTTGCCAGCCGGGACGCCAAAAGTGCATTTACTCGGATTCAGCTTCATTTTGTAGTTGCGCAGGTTAGCGAAGGTTTCCTCAAGGTTGGCAAGCAGAGTATGTGTTTTATTCGTTTTGATGACAATGTCATCTACGTACACCTGCACATTCTTGCCGAGCTGATCATGCAAGCATCTCTGCATGCATCTTTGATAGGTTGCGCCCGCATTCCTCAAGCCAAAACACATGACATGATAGCAATAAGCCCCGTACGGGGTAATAAAAGCAGTCTTTATTTGATCAGTAGGGTTGAGAGCTATTTGATGAAAACCCGAGTAGGCATCTATTAAAGACAAGAGCTCACAACCAGCAGTGGAATCGATAACTAGATCGATGCGAGGTAGCGGAAAAGGATCCTTGGGGCAGGCCTTGTTCAGGTCGGTGTAGTCGACGCACATGCGCCACGCGGTAGCAGCCTTAGGATCCTCCTTCTTCTTCTCGACCATGACCGGGTTGGCTAGCCAATCCGTGTGCAGTACCTCCATGATGAAATTGCTTATCAGCAGCTTGGTGATCTGATCACCGATAGCTTTCCTCCTCTCATCTCCGAAGCGGCGCATAGCCTGCTTCACCGGCTTGGCGTCTGGACGCACATGTAATGAGTGCTCAACTAACTCTCTCGGGACACCTGGCAGATCTTCATTGGACCAGGCAAATACGTCCCGATTCTCACGGTGGAAGTGGATGAGCTCGCCTTCCTATTTCTCCGCCAACCCGGAGCCAATGATGGCAACTCGGTCGGGGAACTCAGGGTCGACCTGGATCTTCTTCGTTTCCTGGGATGCCTGGAACGCGGTCCCGTACTGGGAGCTCGGCATCCCAGGCGCAACACCTTGCGCAGTCTGCGCCATGGCCACCACCTCATATATCTTCTTCTTCTCGGCAGCAATCACCATCGACTCCGCCAACTGAGAACCAGCAGAGGCACACTCCATGGACTTTTTGTAATCACCAGAGATGGTAATCACACCATTGGGACCAGGGATCTTCATCTTCAGGTACGCAGTGTGGGTAGAAGCCATGAACTTGCTCAGAGCCGGCCTGCCGAGTAGAGAATGGTAAGGGCTTTGATGATCAACCACCTCAAACTGCAGCCTCTCTATGCGGCAATTCCCCCTGATACCGAATAGCACATCTATCCACACTCTACCCATTGGAGAGCAAGAAATCCCCGGCACAATGCCATGGAAAGTGGTCTTGCTAGGTAGCAGCATGTTCTCGCCGATCCCGAGCTTCTCGAGTGTGTCCTTGTACACAATGTTGATGCTGCTGCCGTTGTCGATTAGCACCTTGCTGAACCTCACGTTCTTCTCGGGACCCAGGAAAGTAGGGTCCAGCACCAAGGAGTAGCTACCCGGGTTGGGCATCACCTTGGGATGGTCAGCTCGAGACCACGTGATCTCTACATTGCACCAGTGCATGTAGTGAGGAACAGCAGGGATCACAGCATTGACCTCCATGGCCCGCCTGTGCTGCGACTGCTTGTCGACAGGCTCGGAAGTAAAGATCATGTAGCTCTCGTGGTGCTCTTGGTACTGGTTGCGGCCCCCATCATCATTGTTGCTGTTGTTGTTGCCTTGGAAGTTGTTGTTGTTGCCTCTGTTGTTGTTGCGGTTGCAGTTGTTGTTGTTGTTGCGGTAACCCTCATTGTTGAAGTAGCGGTTGGCTCCTAAAGCCACTTGATTCACATTCTCTCTTCTCGGGAAGGCCGGCGGCCGAGGTGCGGGTGCGCGAGCAGGCTGAACAGCAGCATTCGCAACTGGCAGGGGAGGAGGAGGAGGCAAGCCTTCATTCCTGATCAGATCCCACCATTCGCACTGCCGAGTAGTGTGGTTGGCTGGCCTTGAGGGGTGCTGAGTGTGGAAGCTGCACGGGCCATCCTTCATGTCGTCAAAGACGAACTTCTTAGCCGGCTCCGAGTTGCCGCTACCCGGCTGAGGAGCTCGGTATGGCTTCTTGTTGCCTTGGCCTTGGTTCTGGTTGCGCCCGTACTGGGCTCCAGCAGGTTTTTGCCCTTGGCTGCTCCCAGCTCCAACACCCACAGCATTCACCTCCTCAGGGTCATATCGAGTATCTATTCGGTCACCCCTGCGCTTGTTGCGGAACTCGTTGCGCTTGTTGCTGAAGTTTCTTCTCGGCTCGGAGGAGTCCATCAGTGGCTGAGTAGGATCACCAAGCGCGTACTGATCCGCGATCTTGATGGTCTCCGCCAGAGTGTTCGGCATCTCCCTCTGCAACCTCTGCCACAACATGCTGCCGTGCTTGCAACCCTGCGCAAACCAAGTGATGGCATGCGCCTCGTTCACACCTTCACAGGTGTTCCGCAATGTGCTCCACCGAGTAAGATACTCGCGATCCGTCTCGTCTTCTCGCTGCTTGCAGGCTGACAGCTGCTGCGGCCTATTCGGCCTCTTGTACGTGCTGGTGAAGTTGCCGATGAATGCCTCCGAGAAGTCCAGCCAGCAATTGATGCTGTTCTTGGGCAAATTGTTGATCCAAGTGCGAGCTGGACCCTCGAGCATTTGCGGGACATACCGCACAACCCATCTCCGGTTGTCGCTCGCGATATGGACCGCGGTGACATAGTCATTGAGCCAGTCTTCCGGCTTGGTGCTGCCGTTGTAGCTCTTGGTGCCCCTCGCGAGCTGGAAGTTCTTCACGGATGGCTCATTCATGATGCGCGGGCCAAAGCAATCAGGGCCAGGAGGCCCCGTGTTCTCGAGTCGCGCGGACAGATTGATCCGGTCGAGCTTGTACCGAACATCGGCAGGCTCCAGCACGCGCTCTCCCACGCGGTCCAGGATATCATACCCAGCCAGCCCCATGGCCGAGTTGCCGTCATCGTACCTGTCCAACTCCATGGCCACAGGCTGCTCCACCAGGTTGGCTACTCGGTCAGCCGCACGCGGCTGAGCAGCAGCTGCCTGGTGAGGCCTCCGCCGAGTAGGCTGAGCAACCTGTTGCCGAGAAGGGCTCGGACGATCTCCTCCTCGCGTTTGGCTATGAGCTTTATGGGCTTGCAAGCCTGCTCCAGCAGAAATGTGTTTCCGACCAGACTGTCGCGGCACAGCGAGCTGTTTCGCGGCGGCAGTCAGATCGTACACCTGCATTTGCCTGTTCCTTCCCGAGTTGCCACTGCGGTCCCTCTCGCGGCTGGGGTGCAGAGATGAGGCCTGATCGTTAGATCTGGCCGCATGCGAATGCACCACCTGCGAGCCGCCAGCACCCGGGTTGGCTTTCCGGAACTCCTCGTTCTACCTAGCAGCCTCCAACACCAACTCGTTGAGCCTCTCTTGCTGCCTAACGCGCGCGTCGCCGTCGAGATGAGGCAACTCGGCGGCTACGGCCTCTGCAGCTCTAAGTGTTTTGGCGGGGGTGCTGTATCTAGGCCTAGTGGAGGTGTTTGCGGTGGCAGATTGACTAGGAGCCTCTCCAACAGTTGCCATCTCGGCACCTAAGTTGCGCCGCGTAGCTCCTAGTTTGCTAGCTCTCCTAGTGACTGGTGTGAAGCCGTGAGCCTTGTTATACTCGATCTGGTCTAGACTTAGCTCAAGTCTAACCTTGTCCAGCTCCGCCTGCTCGGCAAGCAGTTCCTGGCGCTGCCGGTCAAGCTGCTCCTTCATGGTCAAGACCTCGATGTCGGTGGGAGGCGGCATGCCAGTTCGCCCAGCGGACGCCGGAATGGTCGGAGTAGTGGAGAGAGGGAGGTTGCAGTCCTTCTCATAGGGCTTGTGGGTCTTGCCGCCAGAGCTCGAGCCAGCAAGATCCTCGATGGTGACCGCAGCGCCAGCAGCGCTCTTGCCGGCGTTTGCAGCCAGGCCGGCCACCATCACCTCAGCGTTGTTCGCAGAAAAGCGCGTAGGCCTTCCGCGAGCAGCGATCACAGCAGGAGGATCCTCTGCGACCTGCACCTTCTCCGGGAACTCGTTGACGACGGAAGTGGCGACGTAGACGAGGTGCGAGCCGAAGGAGATCGCCGTGCCGCCCTCCGGCATGGCTCTGCCGCCGAAGTCGCCTGCGTTGTCGATGACGAAGTCGAAGGAGCCAAATCTGTGGACAAGGCCACAGACTACGCGCTCCGCCGAAGAAGATCCCGTCCGAACGGTAACTCCAGCCAGCGCCGCTGGTTGCCCCATGGTGGGCGCCAACTGTCGTGGTGGTGTCAAGACAGATGCCATGGGATGGCTAAAGATGTGGGGACGAAGGACGCTGGAGGTGCTCGGGGAGGGATCACGCGACGAGTAGTCGCGTGAGGTAAGAATCAAACACGGCAAACAACACAATCTACCCAGGTTCAGGGCCCTCGTGAGGAGGTAAAACCCCTACTCCTGCCTTTCTTTTTATGTTTTGAGGTCTCTTCGAGTAGCCACAGTACAAGTGTTCCTGCTACCGAGTAGCCACCCTTCTCTCTACGTGATGAACTAGGTCAAGAATATGCTTCCAGTCTCGAATCTAGGTCAGCATCCCCCGCGCAGGAGGGGGCAGGGCACCTTATATACACGGTGCCTAGACGGATACGTCCAAATACAAACAGATGTCGATATTGTGTGCACACCGTCCTTCTTCCGAGCTCCCGCTGACAGCTTTGGCTTCTAATCTTGTCCTGGCCGGAAAGTCGTTGGGCAAAACCAAGTGAACAGTCTGGTATCACTGCGCCTAACACAGAGTAGGTCCCCCCTATCCTGCGACGGCCTGCTGACAAACTGTCGCTGTCAGGCACGCCGTCCTCAGATGAACAGTGCTGTGAATAGTGCCAAGTACGGACCCCGGATACGCGGGATCCTGTGTCAGAACGGCTCCTTTGACTTCTAGCCCGAGTAGGTTCCTGCCAGTTTTACTCGGACCAGCTCTTCTACTCGAACAAACATAACTTGCTTGATTCATCCTTCTGGACATCTTTATGTAAGACCGAGTAGCAGTCGACCAGGTAGCGAGTACCGGGTAGGCGGCTACTCGACCAAACATCCCTTCTGACCTTTGCCTTTAGCACTTGCCTTTACCCTACTCGGGGGTAACCCCCCGACACTTTTCCTAATTAAGTTCGACACTAGCAGGCCTCAAAACCACTCCGGGCCTCCTGCCGGTGCCTTATCATCAAATTATTGTTACCCCAAGCATTAATATGTTGTTGATTAAGTTGAAACCCAACTATCAACTAAACAGGTGATAGAACAAAGGACAAGAAGACTCGAGCGCAAACAACACTAAGCATGCAACTACGACACGGGGGCCAACAAGGTAAACAAGCAACAGTTAATAGGAAGTGGAAGGAAATGCTATATCATGGCTGCAAGGTAAACATATGATAGGATCGAGACACAAGCATCGAATCATAAGGCTAGCATAAAGACAACGGAAAGAATCGGTAACAAGTGAGGAAAGGCAACATAGGTAGCAAGTGAGTATACTTGCCTGGGATCCAGCAAGTAGAGGTACATCCGCAGAACTTGTCGGTGCTCACATCATCTCAACGTCCTATCCGCGAAGAAGCAAAGAGCTAAAATAAACACCGGATGCAACAATTACTTCTACGGCAGAAGATCCAGCATGATCAAGATATGGATGCATGACAATTAATGGATGCATCAAAGTAAACCAGTTGACATGGTTAACATATTTAAATGGGCCCATATGCAATTTGGATTGCATATGGAAAAGCCCATGAATTAATGTTGAATTAAATGATCTACACATAACCATCATGTGAAAGTTGATTAGAATGATGCATGGATGATGAAAACAATAAGAAACAACAATAGCTTCAGTTTGATATGTTGTTTACCAAGTTTGGAATTTTATTTATTAAGTTATGAAATTTGGCTTCTTAAATGAGTTACACAAGCATTTGTTGTTTTCACCAATTTTAATTGTTCAAAATAGATAACATAATTAATATTTGGAAAGAGCACAAAATTTTAGATGGAATACATATTTCATTTGTTGAATTTGGATTTTAGATGAGCAAGTTATTAAATTGACAATTTTAAATGCATTAATTAAGAAATAGTTGTTTTCAGCAATTTAATTTATTCAAAATAGAAAACAAAGTTTATACTTGGAAATCTTATTCAATTTTGCATGGAAAACATATTTTACATGTTGGAATTGGATTTGAATTGCCCAAGTTATGAATTTTGCAATTTAAAAGGTTTAGTTAAAGCATTGAATTATTGCACCACTTTTAATTAGGAAAAACAGTAAACAAAATGTATTGAAAAGGTTGAAAACATGTAGCAAATGTTTCACTGAACATTTTGAGCTATTAAACATAATTTTTGGATCATTATTGAATTTATTATGCAATTTTTCATAAGCATTCTTATTCTGCCCTTTTTAGTAAACAGAAGGAAACATGTTCAAAATTAATTAAATTGTGACCAAATAAAATACCAATGTGTAGAGTTTGTTAAGACAAATTTTTAGAGCCCAAGTTTTCTCAAATTGGATGAACAGAATTCAAGTTATGAAATTCCAAAGTTTCAAATTTTTATTGCATTTTCTGTATTTAATTATTTAGTGCAAAATTTATTACAGAAACATATTGCAACTTTGACATTAAGAGAAAGAGCACAAGATTATGAATCCACAGAAACTTGAATCATTGGAATTGGAGCAATATTTAATTTGTTATGGATTTTACAGTTAAAGCCTCAGATCTGTTTTTCTGGAATTCGAGAAATAAAAGAAAAAGGGCCAAAAAAGAGGTGGTTTTGTGCCTAAGGGGGGATTCGAACCCGGGCTGCTGGGCGTGCGTACGGGGTGCTAGCCACTGGGCTAGTCGCTCGGTTTGTGAAGGATACAGAAGCGCACGTTTTTGAGGTGAGGTGCTGGCGTACTGCCGAAACTGAATCGAGATTCAGTTACCTGCACCGATCGGAAGGGAGACGGTGGACGGCGACCTGCGTTGAGGAACCCACGGCGCGGCTCGAAGGCCAGCGTTCAGAGCACGAGGGGAGGGGGCCTAGGCCGGGACGAGGTGGGATCACCTCGGTGGTGGCTTGTGCGGCGAGGACGGCTCGGGGAGGACGATTGCCTGACGAGGAAGCGGACGACAGCAGCAGCGCGCCGGGCAAGACGATGGCGACGGCGGCGCGGCCCTGGGGCCTCTCCTGGCTGTCCGAGACCGCGAGGACGGGGAGGGCACCACCACGATTCCATTCCCGCGACTGGACAGGCCCTGCCGTGCCCGGAGCGACGGCGGCATGCCCTGGCAGATGCGGCCATGGCTGCCCCTGTTTTCTCTTCAGGAATTCAGAAACGGGGTTGGGAGAGAAGCAGAGAGGGAGGAGGAAGAAAGGGGGTGGCGGTGATGGAGGAAGGAGAGGGAGTGGCCTAGGGTTTGGGCGGAGGAGAGGGCTTTAAGGGAGGAGGGGAGCAGGTGGAGGGGACCATGGGAGGGGGTGACAGCGACAGGCAGAGGGGGAACGTCCTTCTCGTGCTCTCCTGTACGGAAAGAAGAAGAACGTGGGTGGGCTGCTTTGGTGATGGTAGGTGGCCAGCTGGGCCTTACATGGCCCAGTTCGGTTGCCTCCCTCAACAATTGTTTTTTTTCTTTTTTTTTATTATAAAAGAAGAGAGAGAGAAAAGTAGAAGTTGAGGGATTTTTTTAAAAGCTAGAAAATTATGGAACACATGTCTATGCTTTGGGATGTAAATGCCCATTTGCACAAGGTTTTTGTTTTCAAACTTTTCAAAGTTGGGTGATGATTTGAAATTTGAAAACATTCGGGTGAAAAATCACATTATTTGGTTTATTTAAAATTTTGGCAAGTTTGAATTTAAAACTTGGTTGAAAAAACAAAGTGCAAGGATGCAGAAGGCGATGCAATGCCAAAGAGAAAAACAAGAAATTCTAACTTGGGGAAAATCCCCCGGGTGTTACATATCTCTCCGTCATTTTGGATGGACAAATCCCACTCTTGATCCATTATCCTCTACTAATACTTTCCGAATACCTAACGGCATCTTTATAGTCAATCTGTTACGGTGTGACGTTTGATGACATCAAAGCACCCTTCCGGTACCAGTGATTGGCATGATCTCATGGTCTAGCGAATAAGTTACTCCGTACGCAAGATATAACAATATAAACCAAATGACTTGATCGTATTGTTATCTTGATATTGGGTCTATGTTCGTCACATCATTCTTCTAATGACATGACCCTGCTATTAACAACATCCAATGTTCATGATCAGGAAACCTTGATCATCCACTAGTACAGAAAGGGTCATCTGTGGCGCACCAAATATTGATTCTGTGGCGCACCATGTGGCCACATGGGTGCGCCACAGAACACACGCCATTAAAATATTTTCTGTGGCGCACCCAATGCATGCGCCACATAAATAATCGATTCTATGGCGCACCACACACATGCGCCACAGAAATAGTCGATTCTATGGCGCACCTCCTACATGCGCCACAGAAATAGTCGATTCGGTGGCGCATCTTCTCTTCGTGCGCCACAGAAATAGATGCGTCAAAGAAATTGCCATTGGTGCGCCACAGAAAACGATGCAGTATTTCGAAATTTAATTTGTTTCTGGTATAAATACATGTATATTACAGGAAATATACAGTTTGAATACACAGAAGTGATATTTGACAAATATATAACATAGTAGTGATATTTGACAAAGATATAAGTCACACATTACTTACAATAGTGATACATGGTGCAAATTATCGAATTTGGTTTAAATGTTGATACATTATCGAAAAATTGTCACCACATAGTTACTCGATGATGTCAAGTTACAAATGCCTAAGCTAAGATGAAATAGACTACAAGCACGTCGACGATGGTGAGCAAGAGTGGTAGCACGATGGAGGTCTTCATCTTGTTCTTCTGTTTCGACTGGTGGTCCCTCCACTTGGCAACTGCCTCGTGTCTAGTCTCGTATTCTTTATAGCAGTTGCCGCTGAACTTGTACACTTGTGCTTTACAGTCCTTCCACTCGTCATAGACTCCTGGAACCCGACCCTCGAACACTACGTAGTACGTCATCCATATAGATAGACACAAGGCATATTAGTAAGTAATGCAAAAACAACTAAACCATATATGTTCACAAAAAGTAGAGCAAGGAAACAAAAATAAACATCAAAGATATACAACATCGATATCACACAAGTTCAAGCTAACTAAGCATAAAGCTAGGCCTAAGTTTAGAGCTAATCAAGAAAATTTTGTTAAACAAAATAACAGTAGCTAGGCACACCTCGATCAATGAGACCTGCACACTATTCTGTGGCGCACCTGCACACTATTTTGTGGCGCACTGCTGGGCTGCACCATAGAAAAGCCACATTCTGTGGCGCATGGAGATACATGCGCCACATAATATGGTTTTTCTGTGGCGCAGCCTAGAAATGGGCCACAGAAATGCCATATTCTGTGGCGCACCAGGGTACCCGCGCCATAAAAATAGGTGTTCTGACAGTCAGTCCACTGATTGGGGTGGTCCCCGCAGAATTTCTGTGGCGCACCAAGCAGCCATGCGCCACAGAATTAGAATTTTCTGTGTCGCACCACTGGCCATGCGCCACAAAATTTTGTTTCTATGGCGCATGGCTCCTGGGTGCAGCACAGATGTTGTTCCATAGAAAGACACTTCTCTACTAGTGATCTATTAATCAACGAGCTAGTTAAAAGAGAGACTTTACTAGGAACCATTGTTTGTTTATTAAACATACATGTATCAACATTTCCGGTTAATACAATTCTAGAATGAGAAATAAACATTTATCATAAACAAGGAATAAGATAATAACCACTTTATTATTGCCTGTCGGGCATATTCCCTTCAATCCCGACTCCGCCCAGGAATAAGGCGGACCCAACCATGGATACCTAGGCGGCGAAGGACAAGGCCGGCCATGCGGCGGAGAACGAGCGAGATGCGCAGCAGCTCGAGCAGGGATAGGGCGATCTCTTTTGCAGTGAGGCGTCCCAGCAGGGAGAGCCTCCTGACCTTTGAGAGCAATAGTCCACCCCCTCATCGTCTTAATTTCTAGCGATGATGCGACACCCGCAGGGTCTTCAACGGCCCGCCCTCAGAAGCGGGCGAATTCGACCGGAGAGGAGGAGTGTGTCAGCGAGGCATCCGTCTTGTCGAAGAAGAGGAGGCCAGTAGAGCCTCCGACGATTGATGAGTAAGTTTTCTTTTTGACAATGTTGTCTGGCTGGGAATCCGGCCTTCCTTACTCCTCGTGGTTATATTTGTGCAGCCCGTCCAAGAAGTTGGGGCGGGGAGGATCTGAGACACTGACACCGCCTTTGGTGCCAGAATTACGCGCCGAGGAGGGCGCAGGCGGCCAGGCCGTGGAGGGGTTGTTCTCGATCCCGTCCCTTGGGGAGGATTTCGAGATAGCCCGGGCGGCTGAAGGAGCGGCCGCGGATGTCGGGACGGAGGGCGTCACCACCATAGTGGTCGATGGTGGCATGTGGTCGGAGAAGCCCGTGTCGATGGAGGATTACCTCGTGGATCCTCCTCCGACCATTGAGGAGAAGAGCGACCCGAGGTGGACGCAGGCCAATCGTCCGGAGGCGGTGGCTAGGGGCCACTCACATCGTGCTGGAGGAGGCCTGCAAAGAGGTCCAGGTGGCGGAGCCCCAGCTTGAAGGCTAGGCCGAGCCTTTAGTGGTCCTGCCTTCTTCGTCCATGCTGCTGATGAGCCACAAGTATAGTGGTTGTATCGTAGTACTTTAGATAAATAAGAGTATCGAATTCAACGAGGAGAGGTGTTGACAAGAAAGTTGGATAGAGGATTCGTTGTAAACACTAGCAAATAGGTTTTTGCTGGTTTTTGATATAGTAGATAAATAAAGTGCGAGTAAATAAAAGACAATAATAATCAGCAACAAGATTTTCAGCACCCTTCCTATCTACAATATGCAAATCAAACTCTTGTAAAAGCAGCACCCATCTTACTTTTAAATCAACTATATAAGGTCTAAACTTATCACAGGCAACAACTACAACTAGGAACTCTTTTTCAGTGGTAGCATAATTCTTTTGAGCAACATCAAGAGTCTTACTAGCATGATGAATAACATTCAATTTCTTATCTATTCGCAGTCCAAGAACATCACCTACATCAAAATCACTAGCATCACACATGATTTCAAATGGAAAATTCCAACCAGGTGGTTGAACAATAGGAGCAGTAGTTAAAGCCTTCTTTAGAGTTTCAAAAGCTTCCTTGCAGTTATCATCAAAAATAAAAGGTACGTCTTTTTTTTTGGAGAAGATTAGTAAGAGGCTTTGATATTTTAGAGAAATCATTAATAAACCTCTTATAGAAACCATCATGACTAAGAACACTATGAATACATTTAACATCCATGGGACAGGGCATTTTCTCAATTGCTTCCACTTTAGTTCTGTCAACTTCAATACCTCTTTCACAAATTGTATGCCAAAGAACAATTGCTTCATTTACCATAAAGGGGCAGTTCTCCCAAATAAGAACAAGATTAGTTTCCTCACATCTCCGCAAAACTTTATCAAGATCGTGCAAGCAATTATCAAAAGAAGTCTCATAGACGGAGAAATCGTCCATGAATACTTCCACGATTTCCTCACAAAAACCATGAAAAATAGCAGACATGCATCTTTGAAACATAGCAGGAGCACTACACGAACAAAAAGGCATACGACTATAAGCATAAGTTCCATAAGGACAAGTATTTTTTTTATATTGATCTAGTTTCCTAACAGCAGTTTGAGAAAACCCAGAATAACCATCAAGAAAACAAAAAAGTGTTTTCTTAGACAACCTCTCTAGCATTTGATCAATAAAAGGTAAAGGGTAATGATCTATCTTAGTAACTTTGTTAACTTTCCTAAAATCAATGCACATTCTATAACCAACTGTTACTCTTTGAGGAATAAGCTCATCATTTTCATTTGGCACAACAGTCATATCTCCTTTCTTAGGGCCACAATGCACAGGGCTCACCCATCGACTATCAACAATAGGATAAATAATACCAGCATCAAGGAGTTTCAATACCTCATTTCTTACCACTTCCTTCATCTTAGGAATTAAACAACATTGATTTCAACAACTGGCTTTGCATAAGGTTCCATATTAATACCATGCTGACATATAGCAGGGGAAATCCCCTTCAAATCATCAAGAGTATATCCAATAGCTCCACGGTGTTTCTTCAATATTTCCAATAACCTTTCCTCTTTTTTACCTGAAAGTTTAGAACTAATAATAACAAGATATGTTTTCTTATCATCAATATAAGCATATTTAAGATCATCGGGTAAAGGTTTTAAACGGAAAACATAATCCTCCTTGGGTGGTAATGTGGTACCAAAGTCTTCCACGGGTAAATTGTGTTTCAGCATCGCTGGTTGATGAAGAAGAATATCGTCAATCTGATTTCTTTCTTCCATAAAGACCTCACTTTCGTGGTTCTCCATGTATTGCTGCAAAGCATCGTTAGGGGAATGATCAATAGAGGCAAGTTGTTCAACTCTAAAATCTTCATTAGGCAATTAAGTTTCATAAGGAGCTCTAGCTAATTTACAAAAATTAAACTCATAAGATTTTCCATCAAATTTAGTTAATATTTTATCTTTCTTACAATCTATAACAACATCACAAGTGTTCAAGAAAGGTCTACCAAAATGATTGGAAAAGTTTTACTAGAAGCTGAACCAACTACTAGAAAATCAGCAGGATATTTAGTCTTACCACATAAAACTTCTACATCTGTCGCAATACCAATTGGAGATAGTTTGTCTATTAGCAAGCTGAATAACCACATAAACATCTTCAAGTTCACAAGAACCAATTTCATGCATAATTTATCTATAAAGCTCATAAGGAATAGCACTAGAACTTGCACCAATATCACATAAACCATAATAGAAATGATCACCTATCCTAAGAGAAAGCACAGGAACACTAGTTTTCCTAAATTTACTAGGATGTGAAACCATATTAGAAGCATACTCAAAAAAGATAATGTGTCCATCTTCTATATTTTCGGAGACAATGTCTTTAATTATTGCTACTGTAAGTTCAGCAGTCATTTGTTCATCAGGTTCTATAGATTTCTTTGTACTTTTGTTAACCACACTAGCTATAATATAATGTTCCTTTACCTTAGAAGGGAAAGGAATTTTCTCAATATAAGGTCCAGGCACAACAGGAATAAAAGTATGAACTTCTATGTTTCTAGCAGGAACACAATTAACAACATCTTTATAAGGTGCATGGTACTTCTTCCACTCCTTTTTGGGAATATCGAGATAGGAGGCAAAGGCTTTAAATTTTTTTGCAAAGATTTGAGAGTCAAGACCACAAAAAACACTAACATTATAAAAATCATCAGTTTCCATAAAATATTTAATGCATTCATAATCAAAATTTATACCTTACTTTCTACCTTTCTCATTCTCCCATCCTTCAGTATTTTCTTGAATACGGACAAGAAGATCATATTTAGCTTCTACTTTCATAAGTGTAAATGATCCAGAACAAGAAGCATCCAATAAATCATTATCATGAATCTTGATACGATCCTAGACGAAGTAGTTGGATGAATCCCAAGGGGAGAGGACAACTAGTTGGATGAATATTGATACGATCCTAGACGAAGTCGTAGGAGTAGCCTTGATACGGTCCTAGGTACACACCATAGGAGTAGTTCCTCAAAGAGGGATACAAGAGAGCCAAGCTCAATGTTCTAAATTCTACTCTAACCCTAGATCTGAGAATGCGGAGTCTATTTATAGTCTAGTGCCAAGGGGGTAGGTGGGAGGACGAGATACATGGGTCCAGGCCCGAAAGTTGGCACGCGGGCCGCGCAGGAGCGGAGGCTCCGGTGGTTTCACCGGAGGTACCGGTGGTTCAACCGGAGGCTCCGGTGGTGTTCCGGTGGGGCTTCTGGGCCAGGAAACCGGAGGCTCCGCCCTGGGGTCCGGTGGTGGCTCCGCTCTTATCGACCCGAAGGGGTTTTGGGCGGAGGCGGCACCGGAGGCTCCGGTGGCTGGCGCGGAGCGGAGGCTCCGGTGGATTCACCGGAGGTTCCGCCACCCGGGGCTTCTTGCCTTCGTCTCTTTGCACTGGTCCTCCTCGGTCACCTTCCGCGTCTTCTTGGGCAACTTCTTGTGCATAGTCTTGGGTGCTTTCCGGGACCTCCGTTGTCGTGGGATAATCACGGCAGACGTTACCGGGGGTAACTTATCTTGGGGCAAGATGACACAGGCGTTTGGGAGAGGGTTTAGCTCAGAGGAAAACATGATGATAATCGATCTGGTAGCTGACAATCAAGTCGCCGAGTCTCCGATCGTAAGATAATAACTCAACTCTCGTATTACACTGGATACTCGATATTAGGCGATATTGCTAGGACTTGAATCTCTGTAAACTAGACCTAGGGGTTGGTTTATAAAGCACCCGTACCCCCCCTGGCTTGCCCTCCAAGGCGCACCCTGAATCCTACCCGGACACCGCATAGAAACTCTTGCTTTCCTTACCGCAACCCACAATCCGGGTTACGAGGCCTACAAACTATGGGCCTTCCAGAAGTTTCTTTATCCTTAGCCGGATCCCGCGCAGCGTCCTTTGGGCCGGGTTACACCTTGGAGTTAGCCTACCGGGTTATTATCCCTCCATCAGTAGTCTCCAGAATAGCTTGGGCTTCACGGATTCTTCCTTGAAGCACTAGCTATTCCCTGCAAAAATATCAAACGCACAAGTGTATGGAGGCCGGGTTAAGGTGCTTTGATATATAGCTAGGCCTAACTCTATGGTGGCCATATAGTAACCCGGCTTTTCTCCAGATGCTTTGCTTAACTTTCCGGGTCTAAGCCTCGATAAAAATGCCAAAACTCTATACTTTACTCGATAATTGATCCTGATACCACGGAGAGGATCTGCCTTCTCTTTTTCGTCCGGATATCCCGCTCAGTACTTGAAGCATATCTCGTAAAATCCGCGCGGATAGCCATTACCCCAAATTTTCCGGATTCCGCCCGTTGGGATAGGTTTATCCGCCCGCACCTTATAAATAGAGCCCAGAGGGTAACTTAGACCCCCCAACGGTTCATTCCAATCCCTTGATCTTCCTCATCTCTCGTGCTCACGCAACACCACCACAAGAACCTCAGGCCCGCTGCCGGAGCACGACCGCCGCTGGCTACGTTCGTCCTCGAACCGCTCTGCGCCGCCGCCAAACTCCGCCGCCACGCCCTCATCTTTGCCCACCGGGAGCTGCGAAGGGACATTCGAGCTGCGCTATTTGCCACACCGCGCACCACCCCAATCTCCCCAAGTAAGTCCCTTGTATTCACTGATTCACCCTTGCAATTTTTCGATTTACTCTAGATTGGATCTAGGTTAACCCGTGAGCCACTTTTCTCGCGGCGTCGGATTAGGCCGCTTAGATGCTTGCTAATTCTTCCAATACCTTAATTGATGATCACACACCATTCTCCTATCATCACTAATCATCAATTTCACCGTAATATCGTTCGCAACTTTTTCAATCTAGATCCATTCCGCCAAGATTTTCCGCGCCTGTCGTTGACACCCGGAAAATCCTCCTTTTTCGGTTATTTTGATTGCAGTAGATACATGGGCAACCATCCGTCTTCCCCAAACTCATTTCAATACGTAAGTGACCAATAATTTCCATAGTTGTACTTGATACCCGGATAACCCGCAACCTTTACTCCGTGGTATGAAACCCGGATAATTTCTTAGTCTTTCACGCTTTCTTGATATTCCAAGTATATATTCGGATAATCCAACATTTCTGAGCCTCATTTCCTGTATCTTTTTTTCTGGTGTTTTGCAGGTTGATCCCATGGCTCCTAAGAGACAAGGAAAACAACCGGCTCAGGCGACAACAACCCAGGCCATATCCGCCAACTGGGGGAGATCCACAGCGACGAAGGCCAAGCTAGAAGGGCTGGCCGAGCTGGGAGTTCTCCCTTCCCAGAAGGACATCCATTGGAGGGCGCCGGGTGACGAGACCCGGCCCACACCCGCTGATAACGAGGTAATCTGCTTCGTAGAACACGTGACCCGGGGATTCCGTCCCCCGGGTCACCCTTTCTTTCGGGAGGTCCTTAACCATTATGGCCTCCGGGTGTTCGATATAGGGCCTAACTCTATACTGAACATAACCCACTTCATCGTCCTTTGCGAGTCTTATTTGTGCATTCCGCCAAATTTGACCCTTTTCATAGAACTTTTCCAATGCAAACCGTGCCGCGAAAGCGGTGACGGGGCACTCTTGACTTGCAGCGGGGTTTCCATCCAGCGCCGCAAGAACTCCCCTATGCCAACTCTTAACTTAAACTCTCACGTTAAACATTGGCAACTCTCCTTCTTCTATTGCCGAGACATCTCCCCGCCCGGCGAGAGAAGATTGCCGGGTTACTCGGAGGGTCTCTTAGATATTTCCGAGTCTTTCAATGCCTTTGCCCCTGAATCGGACAGGGAGGCCATCCAGCCTTTGCTGGCTAGGCTAGCTGTTCTCTCGGCCCAAGGCCTTCTTGGGCTCAACTTGGTGAAGACGTGGGTCGATTTCCGAATCCAGCCCAACTCTATCCGTACCAAGTTAATGTGCGAGTATTCGGGGCACACCACCGACGCGCTCCGATACTCCACCAAGAACTTTGCAACCGGCGATACCAACAAAACCATCAAGAGTTTCTTGACGGAAAAGTTGGAGGTGATAAGGAACATTGCCGGGTTACCCCCATTCACTCGGGAAAACCCGGCTCCAGCGGTAAGATCCGATACTCACAATCTTTTTCCATACTTTGACCTGATGTAGCTCTTAATTCTTACTTTCATCTTTTTGATTTTAGGCTGATGATCTCTTCTGGAGAGTTGAAACCTCCCCCCCTTCCAGAGACCCGGAAGAAGAGGATGAGCCGGCTGATGATGATGAAGGTGCTTATCCGAATCTCATGTTATCTTTTACTTGCATTATTTTCCTACCATTTACCTTTTTCCCACTGATACATACTCGATTTTCAGGGCTGGAAGATGAAGAAGAAAAGGAGGAGGACGACCCGGAGGCCACCGAGTCCGATCAGGAAACCACAGTCAGGGCCAAGAGGAAGGCCAGAGGAGTGGTTGCAAAGGTTCCTTTTTCCTTTATGTCTTCTGAGCCTTACACCTTCGATACCATGCGCGAACTTAATCAACAATTGTCACACTCATCATTCTTGAAGGATCCTCTCCCGGCTAAGCGCAGGGTGACCCGGAGTTCCCCGGGCGAGGATCCCCTTAACCCGGGTATCTCCACTTCACCTGCTCACCGGGCCAGCACTCCTCCACCTCAACCCTCCAAATCTCCTCAGCGCCACCCATCTCCTAATCACCCAATCGCTGGGCAATTCCGGGTGCCGCTATCGGTTCCTTTGGCAACTTCGTCCGCCTCCAGCAGCGAACTCCCGCCGGATTACGCTGTGAACACCGGGTAAGTCTCCATCGCTCGATATCCTTTTATACCTGATAACTTTCAACCTATATCGCTAACCACTTTTTTCTCCTTTCCCTTAGCGCCCAAGTTACCACTAGTGACCCGGAAATCACAGAAGCAGAAAAGCAGGGGGCGGAGGGGCCGACTATTAACACGGATGCTGCAGTTGATGAAGCTGAAGACAGCCAAGAGCAAGACCTCTTCAATGACTCGGCTCAACAGGAGAACGTGTCTCCAAAATCCTCTGAAGAAGTGGATGAAGAAATTGAAATCCTGGAGACGAAGACGGGCTCTCCTAACCCGGATAATCAAACGGTCCGGGTTTCGACCCCGAGAGCCGGGAAAGTTCTTCAGTCGGAAGACCAATCTGCCGGCCCTTCTAGAGTTCGCCCCGAGGATATGACGTTCGCCCAAATGCTTGACGCCCTCTACACCTTGAGGGACGACGAAGAGAATATTCTAGATGCCTTGATAACAAAGCATAAGGTACGTCCGAGTAATACCACTTGCATCCTTATATAGTCCCCAAGTTCGAGTGAATTACTGGTTAATTTGCTTGGAACTTCATAATAGATCCGACTGACCCTTCCTTGTGTTTCCGCCCAGGATTTCGTTGCTCAATCTGAGAAGAATTTGGCGAAGGCTGCCAAACGCATTGAGAAGGAAACGGCCCTTCGCGAAGCAGCTGAAGCTGAAGCCCGGAGGAGCAGAAAAATCACAAGGAAGTATAGAAAAAGGGCTCACTTGGCTGAGGACAGGCTAACAACACTTTCTGTGCAGATTGCCGATACTTACCGCGCAGCAACTGGTATGATCTTGAACTTTTAGCCATTAAGACCCGGACTTTCCTTTGTATGAATAGCCGGATCTCCTTATTCATTACTTTTCTTGCTTTCAGCAGGCCCGGATGATGCAATCCCTGAAGAAGATGATACTGCCAAGCTGAAGCTCATTAAAGATACTATCCGGCAGCTCAGTGCCGGAGTTGGATGGATTCTCGATGAACTACGACTGCCGGGTGTTGGGCCAGGTAACATGAAAAAGTTGCTGGAAGTCTGCTCCACCATTCCTGAGTGGATTTGGCATTGGAAGCGCTCGTCCTGCCGGTTTGGAGTAACCCGGGGACTTGCGCTGGCTAAAGCTTATTTTCCTAAGCTAGAGCCGGCCAAGCTGATGGGCGGGTTTCCAGAGTTCAATCAGGACGGGTCCAAGTTCTCACCGAAGAATTTCAAGGCCATCCAGAAGGAAATTCGTCACCCGGCCAGTGTGATCGCCGACAGTTTGAACATCGACTCTATTCTTCCCGCATATGATGCTAGTGACAAGGTTATTAAGGCAGATCGCCCCAAGCCATACGATATGCTTGCCCGATGGAAGGAAGAAGCTGCCAAGATTAGGGAGGAAGCTGCAAAGAAGAAGGCTGAAGCCGACTCTGCGCCCGCTACCTCTACACCCATCGTCCCTCCACCTGCACGAGCCGGCATTGCTGCTGACCCGGGTGCTGCTGCTACCACAAGTGATGGCAAAGGCAAGGCGAAGATGGACGCCGCGGCTTAGAATGCCGAGTAATACATGCCACTTCTCATGCGTCAGTCGGCCGATGTGCCGTTAAAACAATTATTTTTGAATGGTGCGCCTGTGCACCTTTGATACTCTTTGTCGAAATTTTGTAATGCATTCTAAGTTCCTGATACACCTTGTGCCTCTTCTGGCTTAAATTTATCTACTTTGAACCCGTTTGCTCTTGACATCCGACTTTGTTTACTCTTGACATCCGACTTTCTTTATTCTCGATATCCGGCTTTCTTTATTGTTCCTTTTGTGAGACTCGGTTTCCGGGTTTCATGGGTGTTGACAAGCGGGCTTGCTTCTAAGTCCCCAAGTCCCCAAGACTCGGATGTTTGGATTTTTTGAACCTTAACAACTAAGCAATTTTTCTCTTTCAAGATCCCGAGTTCCCAGGACCCGGATTTCCGAGTCTAGGATACGTGATCTTTCAAGGAGAACGAATTGTTTGCTGCTAAATCCTCAAAAAACCCCGAGCTGTTTCACACAGGATCTGAAGTTATGCTTAATAATCGTTGAGTTTCCGGCTATTAGCCTTGTACTCTGCATAACTTGTGGTTTAGATGACCCTTTTGACTATCTTGTACTGTAAGCCGGCTTTCGCGTGGATACCATGTTGTTACTTCTATACAAAAACAGGGTCAGGCAAGTCCCATTGGGCTTCATGGCTGGCTGTAATCGTAAGCGAACAAATCATGCCACTTTAGTGCGAGTCACATCGAGCTTAAGTAAGAATAGTCAAGAAAATTGGAATTCTTTGTCCGGTTATAAGATTGCAGCCGTACTCGTTTGCGAGTAATCGGCCCTTATAACTCATAGGCATCAAGGCCGGGTCTTTGAGTTTGCAACTGTGCTATTCAAGCAATCAGCCCCCAAGACCTAAATATATGCATCATACTGAGAGTGCAACATATAAGAATAACCACCTCTTTTCTTGATAATCATCTCTTTACTTGATATGAAAAAATTAGGTCAGCAAGCCGCCTCATTAAAAACCCGTCCAGTCCCCAAGGGTACCCTGGATAGGAAAAGAGTACGTCTGAAACCTGCTGCCTGTTACATCGTGCAATTCCACTTGCCAACATAATCTTTGCTAAGTATAATACGGACGTAGCTGAGCCACGTTCCATGGTCTGTCTCTTTCTTGCATAGATGAAGTGGTATGAGCGGTGTCATTAACTGTAGCCGACTCTTCCCTTGCATCCACCAAGTAATATGATCCGTTATGCAGATTCCGGCTTATGATAAACGGTCCTTCCCATGGTGGTGATAACTTGTGTTTTCCTTCGTTTGATTGTACCAGGCGCAGAACCAGGTCTCCTTCCTGGAAGACCCGGGTTTTCACGCGCCGGCTGTGATACCTCCGTAGATCTTGCTGATATATGGCTGATCTTTCCAGGGCTTGTTCCCCTTGTTCTTCTAACATATCTACAGCGTCCTGCCGGGTTTTTTCGTTCTCCACTTCGACGTAAGCTGATAGTCGAGGTGAATCGTGAATAATGTCACTCGGTAGCACTGCTTCCGCCCCATAGACCATGAAGAAGGGTGTCATGTGAGTGGATCTGTTGGGTGTAGTGTTGATGCCCCAAACCACGGAAGGAAGTTCTTCGACCCACGCGCCAGCAGCCCTGATACAGGGGACTCGCAATCGTGGTTTCAACCCGCGGAGCAATTCTTGGTTTGCCCTCTCCACTTGTCCGTTGGCCAGTGGATGAGCCACTGATGCTACATCAAGCCGGATTCCATTGTTGCCACAGAACTTTTCCATCTCACCAAGGGACATGTTGGTTCCATTGTCGGTAATTATGCTGTGAGGATACCCGAACCGGTAGATAATTCTTTTCAGGAACTTGACTGATGTAGCTGCTTCACAATTCGTAACCGGCATAACCTCTACCCACTTGGTAAACTTATCAATAGCCACTAAAAGATGTGTCTTTTTGCAAGGTGACATATGAAAGGGACCAACCATATCCATACCCCAGACAGCGAACGGCCAAGTTAACGGGATGGTCCGTAACTCCATAGCCGGCACGTGGGATTGGCGAGCGTACCTTTGACATCCGTCACACCTTGCTACTAATCGTTCCGCATCTGCTAGAGCCGTGAGCCAGAAAAATCCGTGTCGATAAGCTTTGGCCACAAGGGATCTTGTAGACGCATGATGCCCACAATCACCTTCATGGATTTCCTTGAGAATCTGTCGGCCTTCTTCTGGTGCCACGCAGCGCAAAAAGACTCCCGTGGCACTTCTCTTGTATAACTCCCCATTGACGATAGAATATCCCTTTGCTCGCCGCAAAATTTGCCTTGCTAACACTTCCTGCTGTGGTAACTCGCCTCGTGATAGGTAGGCCAAAAACGGTTCTGTCCACTCGGGAATAGCGCGTATAGTGGCCACGAGCTCCATATCCGGGTCTTTACTTGCCAATTCCTCCTCAGACTCGGTTCTAACTGATGGTCGCCATAATTCATCCAGGAAAACGTTAGGTGGAACCGGCTCTCTGCGCGAGCCGAGTCTGGCGAGGGCGTCTGCTGCCTCATTATTTCTTCTGTCTATATGCTCCACCTCATACCCGGAAAAACATCCTGCAACCCTATCCACCTCCCTGCGGTATGCTGCCATAGTCGCGTCCTTTCTATCCCAAGTTCCTGATACCTGCTGTACCACAAGGTCCGAATCTCCAAAGCATCGTATCCTCTTAATATTCATCTCCTTGGCTACCTTTAAACCGTGCAACAGGGCCTCATACTCGGCCACGTTGTTGGAACAGTCAAAGTGAATCTGTAGTACATAACTCAATTTGTCTCCTTTGGGTGATGTTAGCACCACCCCAGCTCCTGACCCCTCGTATTGCTTTGACCCATCGAAGTGCATGATCCATGACTCGGAATTTGGAACCGTGGTAGTCATGCCTGTGTGTGTCCAATCATTAACGAAATCGACTAAAGCCTGAGATTTGATTGCTGACCTGGGCTCGTAGCTGATATGATAATCCCCCATCTCTATCGCCCATTTGGCTATTCTTCCGGTTGCATCCGAGTTTCTGATGATATCCGACATTGGTATTGAGCTGACTACTGTTATAGGGTGTTCCTGGAAGTACGGCTTTAGTTTCCGGCTGGCCATGAAGACCCCGAAAACTAGCTTTTGCCAATGCGGATAACGCTGCTTTGCCTCTGATAATACTTCGCTGACATAATAAACCGGCCTCTGGACTGGATAACCTTTCCCATCCTCTTTACGTTCCACAACCACTACTGCACTGACGGCTCGGGGGCCAGCTGCCACGTATAGCAACATAGGCCCTTTAGGACCCGGGGCCGCTAGTACTGGTGCTTCAGATAACTGCTTCTTTAGTGCCTCGAAAGCCTCATCCGCCTCTTGATCCCATACGAATTTATCGGACTTCCTCAAGAGCCGGTACAAGGGTATTGCCTTTTCTCCAAGTCTGGATATAAATCGGCTCAAGGCTGCTACGCAGCCCGTGAGCTTTTGGACATGCTTCAAATTTTCCGGTTTTTTCAGATTTTGGATAGCTTTGATTTTGTCCAGGTTTGCTTCGGTTCCTCTCTCTGAAACGATAAAGCCGAGTAACTTCCCGGCTGGAACTCCAAATACGCACTTTGTCGGGTTGAGCTTCATCTGATACCTCCTTAGGTTCTTGAACGTCTCCTTTAGATCGTCGATAAATGTTTCTGCTTTCCTGGTCTTGACAACCACATCATCCACATAAGCATGGACGTTGCGTCCAATTTGGTCCTCGAAGCACTTCTGAATACATCGTTGATAAGTTGGGCCAGCGTTCTTTAATCCAAATGTCATGGTTTTGTAACAAAAGGCCCCAAAAGGGGTTATAAACGATGTTTTCTCCCAATCCTCCCTCTTGAGCTTAATTTGATGATACCCGGAATATGCGTCCAGAAAGCATAACAGGTCACTCCCGGCTACTGCATCTATGATCTGGTCTATCCTTGGTAGTGCGAACGGATCCTTTGGGCAATGCTTGTTGAGACTCGTGAAATCAATGCACATCCTCCACTCATTGGTCTTTTTCATCACTAGAACCGGATTTGCTAACCAATCCGGGTGAAATACTTCCATGATAAAGCCGGCTGTTAATAGCCGAGCAATTTCTTCACCTACAGCTTTCCTTCTTTCTTCATTCATCTTCCTCAAGCCCTGTTTCACAGGCCTGGACTTGGGATCTACATGCAAACTGTGCTCTGCCAATTCTGTAGGGATACCCGGCATGTCGCTAGGTGTCCAGGCGAATGCGTCCGCATTCGAATGAATAAACTCCACAAGTGCCTTCTCCTGCTCTCTTTCCAAGTTAGACCCTATACTAAATTGCTTAGTGGAATCACCTTCAACAAAATCTATCTTCTTGGTGTCCTGTGCTGCCTTGAATTTTGCTCTTTCGTCCTCAGTATTCGGCCTTTTCAATGCTGTTCTATCATCCGGATCTACTTGGGACCGATAATACTTGAGTTCTTCTTTTCTGCAAGCTTGCTCGGCCATCACTGAATCTCCTTCGTCGCACTCGGACGCTATATCCCGGCTCCCATGTATGGTGATGGTCTGCTTAGGACCCGGAATCTTTAGCTGCAAATACACATAACACGGCCTAGCCATGAATTTAGCATAAGCCGGTCTTCCGAATAGCGCATGATAAGGACTGCGCAATTTGACCACCTCGAACATGAGCCACTCAACTCGATAATTATCCGTTGATTCTCCAAAAGCAACGTCCAATGTGATCTTTCCCTCGGGGCACGCTGAGTGACCCGGCACAATCCCATGAAAAACTGTGGAACTTTTCTGTAGCTGGGACTCCTTGAGACTCATGCGTAAGAAGGTTTCCCAATACAAGATATTAATGCTACTTCCACCGTCCATCAGGACCCTTTTCAACTCGTAACCATTGACCTGTGGTGCAACCACCAATGCCAAGACTCCTGGGCGCTCTATTCTTTCCGGGTGATCTCTTCTGCTCCACGTTACCTCTTGTTCCGCCCATCTCAGGTATCCCGGAACGGCCGAGGAAACCGAGTTTACCGCTTGCTTTAGTGTCTTTTTGTCCCTGCTAGAAGTTCCTGTAGTATGCACATGATATTGTCCTTTTAAATCAGACGTACGTACCATACCGATGAAGATGTTGATCTGGCCGATCGTCACGGTAGATCCGGACTCGAGGTGATCCGACTCTGGCCCCCAGCCGGAATCGTCCACCATCTTCTCTCCTTCGTGGTCGACGTAGATCTCGCCGATGACGAGATTCTCCATGTTCTTCCGAGCTTCTCCCGTGATGTAAACACCTTTGGACTTAGGCCCCACGGTGGGCGCCAACTGTCGTGGGATAATCACGGCAGACGTTACCGAGGGTAACTTATCTTGGGGCAAGACGACACAGGCGTTTGGGAGAGGGTTTAGCTCAGAGGAAAACATGATGATAATCGATCTGGTAGCCGGCAATCAAGTCGCCGAGTCTCCGATCGTAAGATAATAACTCAACTCTCGTATTACACTGGATACTCGATATTAGGCGATATTGCTAGGACTTGAATCTCTGTAAACTAGACCTAGGGGTTGGTTTATAAAGCACCCGTACCCCCCTGGCTTGCCCTCCAAGGCGCACCCTGAATCCTACCCGGACACCGCATAGAAACTGTTGCTTTCCTTACCGCAACCCACAATCCGGGTTACGAGGCCTACAAACTATGGGCCTTCCAGAAGTTTCTTTATCCTTAGCCGGATCCCGCGCAGCGTCCTTTGGGCCGGGTTACACCTTGGAGTTAGCCTACCGGGTTATTATCCCTCCATCATCCGTGGTGGGTTCGAACCTGAGCACACAAAGGGTTGAACCATGAGGTAGCGCACCATCCGCCAAGTTACCGAAAGTATGGAGCGAGAGGAGCGAGTTCACCTTGTTATGTATGGCCTTTGCTCGTGATCTTGTCATTGGTGCACTTGGTGGGGTTGGGTGGTCTATATCACAGAGCCCAGCCAGCTTGAGGCCTCTACTTTAGAGGACTTCGAAAGGGCGGAGGCATCCGGGAAGAACCCCGTTCGCCAAAGAGAGAAAACGACGGGTCGTCCGGCTTCTGGGAGACTCGTACGTCCCAGGATCAAGGAGGAGGTCTTCGACAAGAATGACAAAGTCATTCCAGGGTATGAGCACCTGCTTGTGCCTGCCTTGCTTTAGAAAGCCAGCAAAGTGCCAGCCCGATCATACATCTATCGGGATGGATTCACGTTCCGCCCGAAGGAAGTGATGAACGAGGGGTTCGGCTTCCTGGAAAGCCAGTTCCAGCACTACAGCAAGGATTTCCTTGAACAGAAGGGATGCGTCCATCACATGAACACGGTAATATCCTTATCCCTAGCTCCCAAGTAATTCTTCGATCATTTTGTCGGATAGTACTCTTAATTGCTCAGGGATGTTTATTTTTCTTCCTTTTGTTCTTTCTTGCTTTGTGTCCTAGAAGACAACGGAGCAAGCAAACACGGAGGTGTTTTCCGCTTTGACGGAAAGCAACAAGAAGACGCGGGAAATGATTAAGGTGGTGAAAAACAAAAACCAGCAGCATGCCGATCTTCAAAAGAAGATGGAGAACAAACAAAGGTTAGCCTCTCATTCCGTCTTTCCTCTTTTCGTTTTCGTCATTTGGCTTTTCTTTTAAGTCCGAGTTTTCCATTCGGTTTCTTTATGATTCGAGTTTTTCCTTTTCTTCTCCTACTTTAGCCATTATTGAGTCTTCTAAGGAGGCTCTTCCCAATGCCAATAATGCACAGGGACGGCGCGATGAAACCTTTTCCTTGCGAAGGATTTGGAGAAATCCAATAAGGATCTTGTTCTTTGTAAGAAATCCCTTCGCGAGGCGGAGAACAACATGTCGGAGCAAGCGTCCCAGGCAGCTAAGGACGCGGAATCCATCTGGGACCTCCAAAGCAAGTTGGGGGAAGCCCTGGATGATCTCAAGGTCCTGGACACTAACCTTCTTGGTAAGTTCTTCTTAAAACTTAATCTTTGTGGTTTTACGCCTCTTCGCCTTTTGCTATTTTGGCTAACAGCAAGTTTCCTTTTTTCCACATAGGAGGAGGATAAGACCAAGTCCATGATAGATAAAATACATGATTTTGATGCTTACCTTGTAGGCATCCAGGCGGCCGGGGAGAGTTTCGTCGCGAAGTTTCGCCCTGAGAAATAGTTGGAGCGGGTGACAAAGCTACCAGATGCTCTAGACATCGCCGTTGAGGCGTTGGACGGCCTCCTGCATTTGGCTGCCCGCGATGGGGCGAAGATGGCACTTGGCCTTCTTTGCCTTCATTACATGGACGCCGAATGCTAGCACCTGGCCACCGGCGTCCCTTCCTCCCTCTCCTCGAAGCGCCTCTAGGATTTGTTCGACTCCGTCAGAGGATATGCCACCAAGATCGCTGGAATAGTTTCCATTGGGACTTTCTTCCCGGAAGAGGAATTTCCAAAGACACCAGAAGACATGAGCGCGTCCGATGAAGACAACGATGACGACCATGATAGCCAGGAGTAGGCCCTGCGAGGGAAAAGATAGGAAAAATTGCATTATCTTGTACCTTGGATGCTTTTGTAATGCCAAACATATTTGGTGTTCTTCTTAAAGATATATGCGAAGTTATGCTTTTGTCCTCCAAATTTTCCTTAGTACTTTATTATGCTGCTTTCTGCGAATGCTTGCTTCCTCCTTTCGATTTGTCGGGCAAAGATGGGTTTTAGTTTTTCGGCATTACGCAATCTTGAATGCCAGAATCATCACGCCAGGCAACAGGGTAATATACCAATCTGTCTAAACACGTATTTGCGAGCCATTCTTTAGGGCTTGTAATGACTAATCGACAATCCAACGCATTTTTGCAATCAGACAAAAGATCTCAAGATCGAAGAAGAAAACTTAAGCATTAAGCCATTCATAGGGAAATGAGATATCAGATTTTTAATCACGAGCCGCAGGAAAAATTCGTGTAAACGTTGATATGTATATGAAAAATCGGGATATTTATTTGATGATCACAAATGGTGTTTACAGGAGAATTTTGACTAAGAATAAAAGTGACGTAACTGCTGGATACTCCAGGGTCTTTTTGTCTCTTCCAATTCGTTATCCAGATGTCTCTTCCTTTTGCGATATTTTTCTGTATGCAGAATGTCTAGAAGGTAATACGATACATTCTTCATAGCCTTACTATTGATGAATGGTCCTTCCCAAACTGAGCCTAGCTTGTGCTTCTTTTGCTGTACCAACCTTAGCACTGAATCGCCTGCCCGAAAGGCTCGTGATTTTACTTTGCGGTTGTGGTATCTTCGCAGATTTTTCTGGTAAATGGCATATTTTTGTACCACGTTTTCTCTTTCCTCTTCCAGGAGATCTAACGCGTATTGACGCGCTTCTTGTGCATCTTCTTCCATGTAAGCTTGTACTCGTGGAGAGTCGTGCAGGATGTCGGTAGGTAATACTGCTTCTGCCCCATATACTAAGAAAAACGATTTCTGGCATGTTGATCTTTTTGGCATTGTTCTTATGCTACATAAGACGGATGGAAGTTCTTTTACCCATGCTCCAGCTGTTCTGTGCAGGGGCTCTTCTAGCCTTGGCTTTATGCCTTGGAGAATTGAGTTGTTCATTTGTTCTGCTTGTCCATTTGACTATGGATGTGCGACAGAGGCTAAATCTAGCCGGATTCCGCCACCTTCATAGTACTTGGCTAGCTCACCTACGGAAAATTTTGTTCCATTGTCCGTAATTATGTTGTGTGGGACGCCAAATCTCATGACTATTTCAATGACAAAGTTTTTGGCTATTACCCGACCAGCTTTTTGACGTATTGGCTTCCACCCACTTGGTGTCTTTAGCCACTTCTACTAGGAGGTGTGTTAGCCCTCCTCTTGCCGTCTTGACTGTCCCCATCATACCAGCCCCTAGAACGCGAACGGCCTGGTTATGGGTATGTTTTTTAGGGCTTGGGCTGGCAAATTTGTGAGCATGACGAATAGTTGGCATCCCAGACAGCATTTCATCATTTCTTCTGCATCTGCCTTAGAAGTGATCCAGAAGTATCCTAGGCGGAAGGATTTGTGCATCGGGATTTTGGAATGGGCGTGATGACCACAGTCCCCTCCGTGTATTTCTTCAAGGATTTCCTTACCTTCTTCTGGTTGATTCATCGTAATAATACACCGAATGTGCTTCTCTGGTGCAGTTTCCGCCAATGACGCAGTATCATTTGCAACGCCAGACGAGTTGTCTTTGTTAAACTTCCTTGTTGTCATCCGGGAATTTCTGATTTACTAAGAATTTCAGGTATGGCTTTGTCCAATCCGGGGTTACGGTGATGATGGCCACCGATAATGATATCAACGGGTAGTCCACGTCGCCAACTTTGATAGATGGCGCTCTCAGGTGCTCCAGGAAGATGTCAAGGGGTAGCTCCTTGCGTTTGGATCCCATCATTGCTAGATAATCTGCAGCCCAATTTTCTTCGTGCTTAATGTGCCTGACTTCAAACCCGAGAAAGCAGATGGCAAACTCGTCCACCGTTCTTTTGCATTCTTCCATGATTGGGGCCTTGGCATCCCATGTTTGGTCCAATTGATGTTGCACTAAGGCTGAATCACCATAACATAGCACCCTTTAGGCACCAATGTCTTTTTCTACGTGCAAGTCGTGTAATAGAGCTTCATATTCTGCCACATTGTTTGAGGCATTGAAGTGCATTTGCAATAAGTATCTCATAGTTTCTCCTGGTTACGATTTGAGGGCTACTCCATCCCCCGAGCCCTCTTTCATTTTGGATCCATCAAAGTGTAAGATCCAGCATGGGGGTTCCGGGATGGCTTTCGTGTCCATGTCTTCCGTCCAATCTGCGATAAAATCTGCCAGAACCTGGGATTTTATCGTTGTCCGGGGTTGGTAGTTTATGTCAAACGCTGGTAGTTTGATGCCCCATTTGGCTACTCGTCCTGTAGCATATGCGTTGTTGAATATGTCCGTTAGTAGTGCTTTACTAACCATTGTTACTGAATGGCCTTGGAAATAATGGTGGAGCTTCCTTGATGCAAAGAATATGTTGTATACCAGTTTCTGGGAATGGGGGTATCTTTGTTTTGATTCTGAAAATACTTCTCTTATAAAGTATACCAGATGCTGATCCAGGATTTATTTTCCGTGTATCTTTCTGTCCACCACCACGACCGCGCTTATTACCCTGCTAGTTGCTGCTAGTTACAACAACATGGGTTCGCCTTCCTGCGGGGATGCCAGAACTGCTTCCTCCATCAGTGTTTTCTTAAGTTGTCCTCAGGCAGCATCTGCTTCCGGCGTCCAGACGAATTTTTTGGACTTTTTGAGTAACTTGTACAGCGGAAGTGCTTTATTGCCTAGCCTGCTTATAAAACGGCTAACGGCGGCAACTGATCCTGTTAATCATTGGACGTATTTTAGGCATGTTAGCCCTCTGATGTCCATGATGGATTTTATCTTTTCCGGGTTTACTTTAATGCCTCTGTGCGAGACTATAAAACCCAGAAGCTATTCGGCGTGAACGCCGAGTACGAATTTCAGCGGATTCAACTTTATGTTGTACTTCGTAAACTTTCAAAAGTTTCGCGTAAATCATCAAGGAGCGTGGCATTTTCCTTGGTTATTACCGCAATGTCATCTACATATGCGTGAACGTTTCATCCAATTTGTTTGTGCAGACATTTCCGTATGCAACGCTGGTATGTTGAACCGGCATTGTTAAAGCCAAACGGCATGGTGATGTAACAATACGTACCATACGGCGTTACGAAAGACGTTTTGATTTGACCTGACTCTCGCATCCGGAATTGATGGTAACCAGAGTAAGCATCCAAAAAGCATAAAAGATCGGAGCCATTGTTGCGTCTGTTATTTGATCAATACTTGGCAAAGCAAAAGGATCTTTATGACACAATTTGTTTAACCATGTATAATCTATACACATTTGTAACTCTATTCTGTTCTTCTTCGATACTAACACTGGGTTGGTGGACCAATCAGTGTGTATGACTTCCCGGATGAACTTAGCTGCTAGAAGCCGGAGAATCTCTTTGCCAATGGCCTTGTGTCTTGGTGGGTCGAAACGGCGGAGACTTTGCTTCACAGGCTTCAATCCCTCTTTGACTTATAAGGAGTTCTCGTCTAGTTCCCAGGTACGCCTGGAATATCTTGTGGATGCCAAGCGAATGTTTCCCCGTTCTCACGGAGGAACTGCATGAGCTTGCTTTCCTATTTTGGGTCCAGGTTGGCCGAAATGGTGACTAGCTTCTCCGGGTCGTTGGGGTTTAGCCTGGCCTTTTTTGTGTTCTAGGCGCTGAAGGTTTCTTTCATTTTCAGCGTTGCCTCCTTTCCTGCCGGCATTTTGCGGTCCTTCATCTTATTTTCGATCTCACACAGTTCTTCTTTGGCGATGGTGGTCTCTGCGCAAACGGCGTTCGCCATTTCGCATTCTTTTGCTAGCTTGAAGTGCCCACATACAGTGATGACTCCACCATTTGGGCCAGGCATCTTCATCTTGTTGTAGATGTAGCATGGGCGTGCCATGAATTTGGCAAACGCAGGACGCCCAAGGATGGCATGATAGACACTTTGGAACGGTACAACCTCAAACGAGATTTTCTCCGTCCGGAAGTGATTTTTGTCACCGAAAGTAACGTCCAGGGAGATTTCTCCCATGGATTCGGACTTCCTTCTAGGGACTATGGCATGGAACTTCACATTGATGTGGTTCAGTTGCTTCCGGGATAACCAGAGCTTCTCCAATGTACTGAGGTACAGGAGGTTTATGTGGGCGCCGCCGTCCATGAGGACTTTGTGGAGTCTAGTGTTTTCCACGATTGGGCTTACTACCACTGGGTGCGCTCTAGGTTCTGGGATGTGTTGAGGATGGTACATGTGGTCCCATATAATGGTCGTTTCAGCATACTTCAGGAATCTTTGGCTGGATGGCAGAATGGCGTTGATTTCCCTCTCTGTGGCTTTCACCTTTCTGGCAGACGGTGTCGACATGAAAGTGTGGTTTATGCTCTCCTCCACCTTGGGGAACTGATATTCTCCCATTATTTGTTGTTCCTGGATTTGTTCTTCCGTTTCGGAGGCTCTATCATCTTCTCCGGCTTTGGGCTTGGGTTTTGGGTTATACTTTTGTTTGAAGTTTTTTCCCTTGTACCCGTTGTTTGAATCTCGCTTGAATTCAGCATTCAAACGACACTGCTGATTGGTGTGCTGCGTTTACCGCTGGGGTACCGAACACGACCTCCCCTTTGGAGTTTCTTTGTGTGGATTACTTTGTCCAATTGACGGCTGCTACTCTTTGGCGGACTGTACCATCATCGTCTGCCGTTATCTTGACAGCCTTGGACCGAACGACGAGCCTCTAGACACGTCTGTCGTATTCTTCCACAGCAGTTTGGGCTTCTTCAATGGCTTCTTGCGCGCTTTTCAGCTCTCCGCGCTTGTGTTCCAGGTAATCAGTCTGTTTTGCCAACAACTATCGTGTAGCTTCCATTAACTACGGAGGTTCCATGGGATCAACTGGGGTTCGGAGTAGAGCGTACTCATCGTATTCGTCAATTATCTCCAAATGCGGCGGGGATTTTTTATTCCCATTGATACGTCCATTTTGCATCACTATATTATGTTGTTATTTTCTGTTATTCATCGATATATTTTCATGTTATGATGCATCACTTATGTTAGTTTATCTTATTTTGCATGATCTATAATTTTTGGAGAACAAACACCGGGACCAGAAATCTGACGGAAAAAGCACCGTCGAGATACCCTATTTCAGAAGATCAGAAGAAGAGGGGGGATACCTGAGGAGTCTTAGAACTTCCGCGGAGGAAGTCAGCCAGAAGGGCACCCAGAGGAGGGTCACCTGGGACCCACACCACCAGGCGACGCGCCCCCTCTGGCCGCGCCTAGGGGTGGTCTCGCCCCCTGGCCCGTTCCTGGGTGCACCCTTTCGCGTACTTCACCCCCAGGGAATCCTAAGCCCCAGAACATCATCGAAGAATTATTCTACCGCCATGTCTGAGCGGAAAACAACAGAGAGAGAAAAGCTCTCCGGCAGGGAGAAATCTGCCGGGGAAATTCCTCCCGAGAGAGTGGGAATCATCGCCATCATCACCGTCATCACTCTGGGCATCGTCAAGATCGTCATCGTCGTCATCATCACCACTAGCAACATCACTCTCATCATCCACGTCACCCCGTTGTAACAATTAGGGGTCTTTATTCTTGCCCATCACTAGATCTCTCTCCCGGTGTGGATTACTTGTTAGTAGTTCATGCTTGTGAGATTTATTGGTGCTTACACTTTATGACCAGATTGTTATTATCCATTATATCACCTCTGATTATGATCCATACTATGTCTTGTGAGTAGTTCGTTTAGTTCTTGAGGACATGGGATAAGTTATGATGTTAGTAGTTGAATTATGTTGAAGTAATATCTCGTGGTTCAGTATTTAAGTTGTGGTGCTATTCTTCTAGTGGTATCATGTGAACATCAAATACATGATACTTCTGGTCCTAGGAGGATGCATTGTGTATTTGGCTACTAATTGTGGGGTTGCCGGGTGACAGAAACCTAAACCCCCGTTAGGAAACCAATGCACGATGGAGCATAGAATCCCGGGATTTTAAGGTTGTGGTTAGATTTATCTTAATTACTTTCTTGTATTTGCGGATGCTTATGAGGGGTATAATCACAAATATGTATTAGTCCTGGTTGTGCGGTGCATTAGCATAGGTTCACCCACACAACACTTCACGAACCAATAAATATTAATCAACCGTAATGAAGCGAAAGCACTTGACGAAATTCCCATGTGTCCTCGAGAACGTTTGGTTATCATAAGTAGGACAACCTGCTTGTCCTTTTCTCTCAAAAGGAATGGGCCACTCGGTGCATTATTATTTACTGTCTTTTATTTACTCGCACTTTATTTATGTGCTATATAAAAAACCAACAAAATCCGGTTTGCTAGTGTTTATAGTGAATCCTCTATCCAACCTGCTTGTCAACACCTTCTGTGAGTGCTGATTTTATTTTTGTCTGCGGTTTTATTTCATTATGGAGAATACTTTTGGTTCTCTGTTTAGGGGTACTTCTACCATAACTTCTAGGGTAGTAGGTAACCCGTTATCTGCTGAATTAGATCCTTATAAAATACCTATGAAAATTGTTGGATGTGTTATGGATAACTGATATTATGGAGATGGAACTGTCCATCCTGGTGATCATTTCCTATTTATACATGAATTATGCGAGTTATTCAGGTGTGCAGGTATTAGAATGGATCAAGTTAAAAGTAAAATGTTTTCTTTATCGCTGAAAGGAAATGCCGCTGAAAGGTTCAAATTGTTGAAGAATGGTGAATCATTTGGATGGGAGAAAATTGTTCCTCTCTTTTATTCTAAATTCTGTCCTCCTAGTGAGATTCACAAAGTCCGGAATCAGATATATAATTTATGGCCTCATGATGGAGAGAGCATGCCCCAAGCGTGGGGGAGAATTAAGTTATTAATGCTCAAATGTCTTCATGAGCTTTCGAGTAATATTGTTATCAATAATTTTTATGCAAGGCTTTCTCTCCATGATAAGGATTTATTGGATGCTTCTTGTTCTGGATCATTCACACGTATGAAGAAAGAAGCTAAATGGGATCTTCTTGACCGTATTCAAGGAAACACTGAAGGATGGGAGAATGACAAAGGTAGAAAGTCATGTATAAATTATGATTATGAATGCATCAAATCTTTTATGGGAACTGCTGATTTCTATAATGTTAGTGCTGTTTGTGGTCTTGATTCTCAAATCTTTGCAAACTGTCTTAAAACTTTTGCCTCCTATCTTAATATTCCTAAAAATAAAATTGACCAAGTACAATGCACCTTATAAAGATATTGTTCCTGCTAGAAATATAGAAGTGCATGCTGCTAATCCTGCTTTTCCTGAGCCTTATGTTGAAAAAAATGCCTTTCCCTGCTAAGGTGAAAGAACACGCTATTGTGGCTAGTCTCGTTAATAAGAGCATTAAGAACAAATAACTGTTGAACCTGATGCAAAAAAAAACCGTTGAACCTGCTGTAGCAATAGCGAAAGATCTTATCTGTGGAAACGTAGAGGATGAACATATTGTCTTTCGTGAGTATTCTTCTGATATTGTCTCACATCCAAATAGACCTAAGAAAACTAGTGCTCATGTGCTTTCTGTTAAGATCGGTGATCATTTCTATTATGGATTTTGTGACATTTGTGCAAGTTCTAGTGCTATTCCTTATGAGCTTTATAAAGAAATTATGCATAAAATTGGTTCTTGTGAGCTTGAGGATATTGATGTGGTTATTCAGCTTGCCAATAAAGAAAATTTTTCCCGATTGGTATTGTTAGAGATGTGGAAGTTTTATGTGGTAAGACTAAATATCCCACTGATTTTCTAGTCGTTGGTAAGGCTGCTAGTAAAACATGTCCTATTATTTTTGGTAGACCTTTCTTGAATGATTGTGGTTCTATTATAGATTGCAAGAGGGAGAAGATTTTGACTAAATTTCACGGAAAATCTTATGAGTACAATTTCTCCACATTTGCTACAGCACCTTATGGATCTGAATTTCCTGATGAGAATTTTAGAGTTTTAGAGCTTGCCTCTATTACTCTTGCTCCTAACAATGCTTTGCAGCAATATATGGAGGACCATGAAAGCCAGGTCTTTATCGAAGAAAGAAATTAGTTTGATGATATTATTCTTCGACAATGGTTGATACTGAAACATAATTTACCTGTGGAGGACTTGGGTACCACATTACCACCCAAGGAGGATCTTGTTTTTCGATTTAAAACCATTGCCTGATGATCTTAAATATTCTTATATTGATGATAAGAAAATATATCCTGTTATTATTAGTGCAAAACTTTCAGGTGAAGAAGAGGAAAGATGATTGGGAATATTGAAAAAACACTGTGGAGATACTGGATATACTCTTGATGATTTGAAAGGATCTCTCCCTTGATATGTCAGCATGTTACTAATATTGAACCTGATGTAAAGCCAGTAGTTGAACATCAACGCCGTTTAATTCCTAAAATGAAGGAAGTGGTAAGAAATGAGGTATTAAAAATTCTTGATGCTGGTATTATTTTTGCTATTGCTGATATTAGAGAGGTGAGCCAAGTGCATTGTGTCCCTAAGAAGGGAGGAATGACTGTTGTGCCTAATGAAAATAATGAGCTTATTCCTCAAAGAGTAGTAGTTGGTTATAGAATGTGCATTTCTTTTAGGAAAGTTAACAAAGTTACTAAGAAAGATCATTATCCTTTTCCTTTTATTGATCAAATGTTAGAGAAGTTGTCTAAGAAAATACATTTTTTCTTTCTTGATGGTTATTCTGGGTTTTCTTAGATTCCTGTTAGGAAGCAAGATCAAGAGAAAACAACCTTTTATCCTTATGTTACTTATGCTTATAGACGTATGCCTTTTGGTTTGTGTAATGCTCCAGCTACATTTGAAAGATGCATGTCTGCTATTTTTCATGGTTTTTGTGAAGAGATTGTGGAAGTATTCATGGACGATTTCTCCGTCTATGGAACTTCTTTTGATAATTGCTTGCACAACCTTGATAAAGATTTGAAGAGATGTATGGAAACTAATCTTGTTCTTAATTAGGAGAAATGCCACATTATGGTCAATGAAGGAATTGTTCTTGGACATAAAATTTCTGAAAGAGGTATTGAAGTTGATAGAGCTAAAGTTAAAGCCATAGAGAAAATGCCCTTTCCAGGGAGGTTGAAGGTATTCGTAGTGTTTTTGGTCATGCTGGTTTTTATAGGAGGTTTATTAAAGATTTCCCTAAAATATCAAAGCCTCTTACTAATCTTCTTCCAAAAGATGTACCATTTGTTTTTTATGATGATTCGAAGGAAGCTTTTGAAACTTTAAAGAAGGCTTTAACTACCTGCTCCTATTGTTCGACCACCTAATTGGAATTTACCTTTTGAAATTATGTGTGATGCTAGTGATTTTGTTGTAGGTATTGTTCTTGGACAACAAGTAAATAAGAAGTTGAATGTTATTCATTATGCTAGTAAGACTCTTGATGCTGCTCAAAAGAATTATGCTACTACTGAAAAACTGTTCTTAGATGTAGTCTTTGCATGTGATAAGTTTAGACCTTATATCGTTGACTCAAGGGTTACTACTGATATTGATCATACCGCTATCAGATACCTTATGGAAAAGAAAGATTCTAAGGCTTATTAGATGGGTGTTGCTTTTACAAGAGTTTGATTTGCATATTGTGGATAGGAAGGGTGCTGAAAATCCTGCTTTTGATAACTCTAGATTAGAAAACATTGCTTTTGACCCTATTCCTATTAATGATAGTTTTCCAAATGAACAGTTGGCTGCAATAAAGATAAAATCCAAAGATAGTCCATGGTATGCTGATTATGATAACTTTATTGTTTCCAAGTATTTTCCTCCAACATTTACAGCTCAACAAATAAGAAGGTTCTTCTATGATTTGAGGCATTATTTTTGGGATGACCCACATTTATATAAAGATGGAGTAGATGGTATTATGAGAAGATGTGTTCCAGATCATGAACAACGTGAAGTATTGAAAAATTGCCATGGTAGTGCTTACGGAGGACTCACGCTGGAGATAGAACCGCACAGAAGGTTCTACAATAAGGTTTCTATTGGCCTATCTTTTTATAGATGCACGCAAATTTATTTTATCTTGTGATGAATGCAAAAGAGTTGGTAATATTTCTAGACGTAATGAAGTGCATATGAGTTATTCTCTTGTCATTGAACCTTTTGATTGTTGGGGATTTGACTTTATGGGTCGTTTTCCTCCTTCGAATGGTTACACTCATATTCTTGTCGTTGTTGATTATGTTACTAAGTGAGTAGAAGCTATACCTACAAAAAGTGTTGATGGTGAGACCTCTTTAAAAATGCTTAAAGATGTTATTTTCCCTAGGTTTGGTGTGCCTAGATATCTTATGACTGATGGAGGTTCTCATTTTATTCATGGTGGTTTTAGAAAAACCCTTGCTAAATATGATGTTGTTCATAGAATTGCCTCAGTTTATCATCCTCAGACCAGTGGGCAAGTAGAATTATCAAATAGAGAAATTAAATCTATCTTGCAGAAGACTGTTAATAATTCTAGGAAGGATTGGTCTGATAAGTTGAATGGGGCTTTATGGGCTTATAGAACTGCTTATAAAAATCCTATGGGTATGTATCTTTATAAAATAGTTTATGGAAAAACTTGTCACTTTTCTTTAGAAATAGAACACGAAGCTTCTTGGGCAGTGAAAGAGCTCAATAAATATTTTAAACTTGCTGGTATGAAAAGAATGCTTGATTTGAATCATCTAGATGAATGGAGATGTGAAGCTTATGAAAATGCTAGACTCTTTATAGAGAAAGTTAAAAAAAGGCATGATAGGAGAATTCTTAAAAGAGAGTTTCATGTTGGTGAGAAAGTTCTATTGTATCGATATCGTCTCAGATTTTTTGCAGGAAAATTACTCTCGAGATGGGAAGGCCCCTATGTTATTGAAGAGGTGTATCGTTCGGGGGAAATAAAAATTGCTTCCCTCAAAGATAACACTACACAGGTGGTAAATGGGAAAAGACTCAAACATTATATTATTGGGGATTCCTATGATGAACATGTGGATGTTATTCAAGTAATGATTCCGGAGAAGTTCATTTGAGGGAAGATTCCAGAATCTGCAGAGTCTGTTTTAGAATAGGTAACACATATGTTAAGAAAAAGTTCAAAGAATACTTTCCAAGTTATAATTTACTTGTTTTTGGAAAATATGAAAAATACCGAGCCGAAGACGAGTAGGAGGAGGTGCCCGAGGGCACCACACCACCTGGGGGCGCGGCCCCACCCTGGCAGCGCCACCTATGGTGTGGACGCCCCGGAGCCCCTCTCCGACTCTTTTTCGACCTGGACTTTCCTTTCGTTATGTAGGTTTCTAATATTTAACCCTTTGGACCCCCGAGGTCCGTATATCATTTTCTCGTCGTGTTTCAGTTTCGATATGTTTCTGCCAGGTTACATCCTCGGACCTAGAGCTACGATGTCTTCTTCCGGACCTCCCAAAGACAGTTTCTTTGCGAACATCGTCAACCCGTACATGAACGAGTTGAAGATGCATCCCAAAGAGGTGCTGCTCAAGGATGGGGAATGCAGATAGAAGGTGTTCGGGGCCCTAAAGGAAAAGGAAGTCTGGAGTCTAGGATGGAAGAGCTGGAGAAAGAAGTCTTTAGGTACAAGAAGATGGCGGAGCGTGAAGTTGATATCATCCACAGGATGAAGACATAACTGATAGCCAAGCACAATAAGGAGACTTTAAAGCTTTGGGAGGAGATCTTGTCACTCACCAAGACCAACAACAAATTGCAAGCACAACTCTACGATGTGCAGAATAGAACTGTGAGTATGAGAACGGGTTTACAGTTTAAGCTTTGCTGCTAGTTTCAGGATATTTTAGACCAAGACATCATTTGTGGATGGAGAGCCTTTACCTTGGAAGTCCGATGATGAGAAGGATTCACCACGACCACTGAAGAATTGATTCGTCATTGGTATTGGCATCCCTTGGCTTCTTCCAAGCTTGGGGGAGTGCCGCGGTATCACACCTTTATCTTTCACATTTTTACCTTTTAGTAGAATCATATCATGAGTTTAGAAAATATCATATAGTATGGTTTGCAGTATGAAAGTATCACTCTTTAGTTGGTTATCGTTGTATCCCTTGGTTTGAGTTGCGATAATGAAATATTAATGAGAAATTTCATCATCTACTTGCTTCACTTTATTTCAGTTTGCAATTTTTTTATATGGTAAATTTTGTTATTAGTATTGGTATCAATGTTGGAGCTTCAAGTTAATCGAGTTGGTTTTGGCAAACTTAGCATTGGTCAGTAGCTTCAATACGTTGAGACTTAAGTAGAAAAGCGGGAGTTGCATGTAGATATATTATTCCATGATCTTTCTTTCTTGTTAGCTCATAAGCTTAGTATTCTCAAATAAGTTTGTTTGTACCTTCAAGGAATATTACATGATTGGCTTTATCATAGATGTATTTGTTTGTTTTACCTCAATTCTTATGCTCGCTACCCAACCTTGCTAGCCAAAAACTGTACTGAGAGGGAATGCTTCATGTGCATCAAAAGGATTGGGACACTCGTTGCTCTCAAAAGGATTGGGACACTCGTTGCAATATTATTTACTGTCTTTTATTTACTCGCACTTTATTTATCTGCTATATCAAAAACCACCAAAAGCCCGTTTGCTAGTGTTTATAGTGAGTCTTCTATCCAACCTGCTTGTCAACACCTTCTTCTCCTCGTTGGGTTCGACACTCTTATTTATAGAAAGTACTATGATAAATCCCTATACTTGTGGGTCATCACCCATCAACCTCTTTCGTACCACTAGGCCCACCAATGTCCAATGGTTTATCCTGGAGATGCAACCTCTTAGGAACTGCCACTCAGGTCCGCTTTGGCGGATCTGGCTTTTTTGGTGGGGGTGGTGGCAATTTGGGCTTCGCCTTCTGGAACAGTGGTTCCTCAGAGGGCGGTTTTTAGCCTTTGCCTTTCGTCAACTCGGGGGCCGGCGTTTTGATGGCTTGTGCCTCCGTATGGGGCACTTGTTCATCATCCACTGTTGGCTTTGTTGGCTCCGTCGTGTAGACGCTGTTGGAGAATCCAGTGGCCCTCCGGAATTTTTCGGCAAAGCCATTGTTGTCTTCATCGGAATTAGTTCTGGCTTTCGAGTCTACCTTGCCGCCAATGGCAGCTAGGATAGATTTGGCTCTGAGTTTTCTTTCAAAGGCTCAGCTTGCACCATACCAACAAATGTAGATCTAGGGTTTGTCATTGAATATTGAACTGTTGATCTACATGAGTTTGGTGCGTTTTTGTCACCTCCTGTTGTTGGGTGGTGTGTCACACCCCACTTTTTGGAAACCAACAAAATGCAGTTGTTGGAAAGTCAAAAATTAGGGCCAACATTGTTTTAAAAAAATGCTTAACTATTAATCCTGTTTCACCTCTCTCTGCCTTGTTTGACCTTGAGTGTTGGTGTTGGAACCAACCAAAACAAAATGGTTCCATAAATAACAAGAATTAATATGAACCTCCTTTGTAAAAAACCCTCCTTTAATGGTTTGTCTTGATCACTAACTTTCTTTAAAACACATGAAGGAAAAACTCCAAGAAATTAAAATATAGAGATCTCTTGCTTGAGTAAACTTGTTAGGTCTTATTACTATATGCTTGTGAGGTGACCTCGGCTTGTTTTTGCCTCAAAGTATTTATAACTGTTGTGAGGATGGTGAGTTGTTTCAATTAATGATATCTACAAATAACAAAGCCCTTACATCAGTAGCATGTTATACCCTATTTCTATCTCATCTTATGTTCTCTTTAATTTCTCCAGTTTGGCCTCCTGCCATAAGGAGAAATCTTGATCATTGACCAATGTACTATCATGGGAATAATGGTACCTATGTATGATCCCTATCCTTATGTTTGTATTTGAATATGAAACCCATTCATTTTCTTCCAAAGCCCTCTTGAGGTCTTCCCAACAAATCGGATCATGTCCCTGTTATCATGATGCTTTTGTTAAGACTTCCTAAAAATCACTCCTATCCTTTTTGAGCTAAATCATACTTCCCTTGTCATCTTCATGACTTATACATCATATTCATGTGATCCAATTTGCTTCCCATGACCATGTGATTATTCCTCTCTTAGGTTTTTGGCCTATTAAATAAGTTCCTGTTATTATCCTTTTACACTTGGCATCTCAAATATTTTCTAAAGGAGTTGTATAACAAAAAAAATCACCTTTGTGACCTATATTATATACCCTTCCACACCAACTCAAAAATACTTGATTTATAAACATTTTCCTATTTATTAAATGCTATTTTCCAAAAGGCCAGAAATGGACTTTTAATGTTTTTGTTAATAAAAGTATTTATATAATTTTTGGGAAAATTCACCAACATTCCTATGGTCATATGTGACCTAGTTATTTAAAAACATTTGCTTGTAATTTTCAAATTTTTTGAAGAAAACATCCAAAAACAGTTTCAGCACTTTTTGAATTTTCAAAATTTTGTGAAACAAACATTTTCAGAAAATTTGGGGATCCCCACCCCTAGAATCAATTTTTGATTATCTATCCATTGAACATGTTTTCAAACATATCTTATATTCAAAATTTTAGAGAAAACGTTAAAAACAGAAACAACAATTTATGGAAAATTGAAAGTTTTCAAAGAAAACAATTTAAGCAAAATAGGAGACCACCACTACCCTACTCCAATTTTCATTTACTACCTCATAGACATATTTTCTTTCATATGTTGTATTCAAGTTATTGGAGAAAATAACCACAAACACTTTCTGCTCAGTTTTTAAAAGTGACCATTAGGTGATATTTTTCCTCCTTCTTCACTCACCTTGGATCCCCTAGCTGCCTAGTCACCTGGACCCCACCCCCTTGACTTCCTGGACGAAATGACACTGCCCATACCCATCCACATCATCCCACATGTCTTAGACACTAAGCTTTGGCATGGGCTGACATGCCCATACCCCTCCAGGACCCACATTCTAGAAGAGTTGACTCCAATGAGCTCGAGGAGCCATTCCCCCACCCCCTGGACCCTCTCCTTCCCTCTCTATTTCTTATCAAACACCTTCGGGTGCTATGAGAGAACGCCCAGGCCCCCACCTCCCTGGACCTCCTCTGCCCCAGCCCTGCTGGCTTTATCACCTCCTCTCCACCGCAAACCCCCTAGACAAGGTCCTCTCGGCCCTCGTTTCCACGAGCCTCCCCGACATGCTCACCTTGGGCGCCGAGCGCCTAGCTCGGAGGCTAGGACGTCCCGAGCCTTCCCCTTCCATGCCAGCCTGCCAACCCACCTCCCCTACACCCTAATCGAGCCCCTGCGTCGAGAGCCCCCTCTGTTTCTGCACCCTCTGACGGAATCGAACGCCACAGCCCGCCGGCCACCTCACTGTCGCACGGGAGGTACGTTGACCCTCCGCCGTCGACGACTGCTCCCCTGACCTCCCGCCTCCTCTCTTGCACCCGTACCCCCCCTAAATCACTCTCCCGTCCCTCGCATGTACGACGGAGACTGCGGCCACGTTCCTCCGCCGCGGGTCCTCGGTGACCACCCCGTTCCGTCTCTCTCCCTCTTGAACCAGCGCGCGCATCGGCTTCGCCTCGTCTTCGTGAAGTTCCTGGAGTTATCTGCGTGTAGAGGAGGCCACGGTAGGCCCCGGCGGCGAGTTTTCCGGCCAACTGTGGCGGCCAGGGCCGACACCGTCGCGTTCTGGAGTCGTCGCCGGCGCGCGTCGACGTGGCAACCTCGGGGCCATCGGATCCACATCCGGTGGATCCTTTTGAATCCAGCCCCATCTGATATCTGCCGCATATCTCGAATCGGACGGCGGCGTACCGACTTGGCGATCGCGGTCGTCTAGCGGGCCGGCCTCGCCCCGCGCGGCCCATCTCCCTCCGGATCTAGCCCGTTGACCCTGCAGGTTGGTGTTTTTATTTTTTTCTTCTGTAGATCAATTTCAGCATGTTACTTTAATTCGAAATGAAAATGTAAACGAGTAAAATTTGCCAAACCAAAAATCACAGATATGGACGTACAAATTCTTAACCACCTCCAACTTGAAGAAATGGATTTTGTGCTATATTTTAAGATAACAAATAAAGATGGCAGAAGCACTCTGTTTCACCATTTTAATCATAACTTGACTTTAAGTGGCCAAATCTTGCAAACCAAATGGTGTTGAGTATACCTTGGATAGATCTATCAGTGAGACTTGACCTTGCATCAAGGTGAACTACCATTTGGAAATGCCATCCATTTTGGTAAAAGACCAGTAGCCACTTCTAGGATTTTTAGAGAGAGTTCAAAAATGATTTTTATGTGAATCCAGTTGGATGAGCTTGTGTGTGATTAGATCTATGTAATCCTAGCTTTTCATAATTTTTAGGGCTCTGGATTATTTTTGGTGTGCATTTCTAGAAACAACACTTTTTTGGTTTTTTTTTGAATCTTGTGTGTTTGTTTGTAAATAAATGATTGTTTGTTAGAAACTTGGTTCCAAGCATGAGTAGATGTGTTGGCCACTGTTATTAAGTGTTCTCTTTCATTACTAGTATGTTAGGAAGTTTGTGCATGATTGGAAAAACAAATAGAAATAGAATTAACCTCTTATTGTTTTCTAGTATTTTGTGGAATAGATTTTGTGAACTAGTACTGCTATGATTAGTATCTAAGTTTTTGTTATAGTTTTGTGGAGTCCAGTACCATTTTGGTACTGATGTGGTGATGGTATCACCTTTGTTAGCTTGCAGATTAGTTTATAAGAGAGCATGTGTAACAACTGCTTGTCTGATTTAACTATAGTGTTTTCACTAGTATGAGTAGTTGTTTTCCTAGCATTATTTTAAGTATATTTGGTTACTAGCGTGTGTAAGGTATATGTACTGTTAGTAGGTGTTTTTATTCATGAATTTATGGTCTATTAAAGGTTCATGCTTATAGTATTGATTGCTCCTCTAGTGTTGCATTAGTGTCCCACTAGATGCTGAGTTGCTCCATTATTGTTGTCCTTTTATTTTTAGGAGTGTATGATGTTTTCTAGCATGTTTAGAATGTTTTAATTTATGTTATTATGGCATACATATTGTAGTTTCTGTGTGTTGATGGGTGGTAGAATGCAATTATGTCTTAGGACATTCTTGTGTAGAATTTCCATGCTAGTATGCTAATAGTTGACTCCTGCTATTATGTTATTTTGCTAGATGTAATGTCTCTTGTTGTCATTATGTTTTAGAGTGTGTTTTATTGGCTTGTTAAAATTTATTGAGACACTGGTTTGTTTGGATACTTGCAAGATTGATTGATTCCTTAGCTTTTGTGTAGGCCTAAGCTTATTAAACAACTAGCTGATTCATCAGTGTTTTGTTTGCTTGTTGTTTGGTTTTTGTTTGAGTGATTACCTTAGCATGAGTGTTATACTTGGGTTATTTGTTGTGCTTAGGAGTATCTTGTGAACTAAACATCCCACTTAATCATGAACATAATAAGTGAAAATTGCTTGAGTGTTGCTAACACCCACTGCCATGGGTATTGTTCTGTTCGACCGTTAGTTTATCTTAGTAACCTAACCGTTTGCACCCACAAGATATATTTTTAGCTCCTTGAATATATTATTGTGAGAGTGGTACACCCACTCCATAGAGGATATTTAATATGTAGGATATGGTTTTCTAAACATACATAGTGTCTGACGATAGTTTTGGACCGTGAGAGTGATGTGAGATAGTTTTCGCAATAACGTTCGAGAGAATTCGCGAGTGTACGTTTGCATGCTGTATTTGTTGATTTTTTTAGTTGTTTGGTCTTGAGTTCTGAGTGTGTGTCTTTTATCCGTTTACGACGCTAGAAAAGAAGAAGAAGAAGAATGAGTTGTAGAGCTATGTGTCAAGATCATGCTACTTCAAGGCCAGGGGCACAAAGAGATTTAAGGCAAGCCATCCTGATGCTTGCTGATATTACACTTATCATTATCTATCATGCATGTTTTACTTCTGAAAAGTTTTACAAAACTTTTTTTTTCCAAAAACTACTTTTGAAGTGAGTATCACTTCTATTATATATATACTACTACTATGCCAGTAGTTGCTACTTGGTGTTGCCAAGCCTGTCGTGGTGGTGTCACGGCAGATGCCATGGGATGGCTAAAGATGTGGGGACGAAGGACGCTGGAGGTGCTCGGGGAGGGATCACGCGACGAGTAGCCGCGTGAGGTAAGAACTACACACTGCAAACAACACGATCTACCCAGGTTCAGGGCCCTCGTGAGGAGGTAAAACCTCTACTCCTGCCTTTCTTTCTTTATTATGGTGTCTCACCGAGTAGCCACAGTACAATGGATCTTGCTACCGAGTAGCCACTCCTCTCTCTACGTGATGAATTAGGTCAAGAACCTAGGGTTTCCTGAGTTCAAGTCCAACGTGCCCCTCGCAGGAGGCGGCGGGGCACCTTATATACCTGGTGCCCAGCCGGATACGTCCAAACCTAGACAAGTGTCGACATAGTGTGCACATCGTCCTTCTTCCGAGTTCCCGCTGACAGCTTTGGTTCCTAATCTTGGCTGCTTCTGTAAAGTCGTTGGGCAAAACCAAGGGGACAGACTGGTATCACTGTGCCAAACACAGAGTAGGCCCCCCCTTATCCTGCGACCGCCTGCTTCCATGCTGTCACTGTCAGGCAGGCCGGTCCCAGATGAACAGTAGTTCGAATAGTGCCAAGTACGGACCCAGGATACGCGGGATCCTGTGTCAGAACGGCTCCTTTGACTTTCTGGCCCGAGTAGGTTCCCGCCAATTTTACTCGGGCCAACTCTTCTACTCGAATGGACAGAACTTGCTTGATATCTCCTTCTGGTCATCTTGAGGTGAGATCGAGTAGCAGTCGACCGGGTAGCGAGTACCGGGTAGTCGGCTACTCGACCAAACCTCTCTTCTGTTAGTCGCCTTTACCACTTGCCTTTACCCTACTCGGGGGTAACCCCCCGACAGCAGTCCCCGAAGCTGGTTGAGTCTTGCGAACTCGTTCACTAGGCTCTGCCAGCTTAAAACCAATCTTTGCAACGTAGCCCTCGAGCCTCAATATGCCGAGTAAGGACCTCCGAGCAATACTTGAGAAGGTACCTTGAGTTTCCTGTCTTCCGGGTATCTACTGCCTTCTACTCTGCGTCCGAGTAAAAGGACTTAGGGAATTTTCTCAAACAGAGCCTCTGCAGTGCAGAGCATAATCCAGCCCTCCGTGCGGCTACTGGACACGTGTCTAGCATCCACGCCCCCGTCGCCTCATTGCCCAGGACACGACGTTCCACGCGCCCAGTTTCCAGGCAGTGGGCCCACCGGCTCGTCATGTCCCATCAAGCGTAATAATAGGCCACGATCTGGTGGTGGGATCAATTGCGGCCGTTACGCGCGCGTCCCGCGCTTGTGTGCGTTTCCAGCCGGCCACAGACCCCACCACACTCCACGATCGATCCCACTTCCCCGATGGTAACGGTAAACCGCGGAGAGGATATAAATACCTCCGCCGGTAACTTCCTCTTCTCCTCCCTTCGCACTTTTCCTCTTTCGTCTCTCTGTTCTTCTCCGCCGCGGACTCACCCGATCCACTCACCACCTTCCAACTCTTCCCGTCCTTCCCACTCGTGGCCATGTCTCGCGCCGGCTGGGCTGGTTCGCACGTCACCGCCGAGGACTGTTCCTGGCTCGTGAACACTCGGAGGGTCCCTCCCGGTGTTCAGTGCCGGCCGTCTGAGGGGGAGATCGTGCCAACCCCGCGGGAGGGCGAGCATGTTGTCTTCCTGTCGCACTTCGAGCGCGGATTCGGCCTACCGGCCTCCGACTTTCTCCGCCGCTTTCTGGACCACTTCGGTCTCCAGATGCATCACTTGCCACCAAATGCCGTCGTCTTCCTCGCTTACCACGTCGTGGTGTGCGAGGCCTTTCTCGGTATCCATCCCACGATGGATACCTGGTTGAAGTATTTCCATCTCCGCCAGCAAACCACCGGGAAGAAGGATGGCGCGGCAGCCAGCAGCCGCGCAACCGATACTGGCTGCGCCATGATGGTGCAGCGGTCGGGGACCAATCACCCTCGCATCAAGGGCTTGGAATCCGTCCGAATGTGGCAGAAGACATTCCTCTACGTCAAGAACATCCCCGCCACGGAAGGAGGCCAGGTAACTGACAGAATAAATTTGCCTGCTTGGAGTAATCGTGCTCCATCCGGGAAGAATTGGAAGACGAAGCCCTCCAACGACCTCAACTCGATGGAGATGGAGGAGCGGCTCGGTGTTCTAATCGACGAGGGCCTCAAGAGCGATGATCCCGTGGCTTGCTGGATGAAGAATCGCGTGCTTCCTCTGCAGGAGCGCAACCATCTGATGTGCTATATGGGAGGCCCCCGCGACTGCACCAGAACGACCACCATCGAGCTCGACAACGCGGACGTTCCCGCGCACGCCAGGGCCATCCTGACAACAAGCCTTGGTGACCACTGGCAGTATGGGTTCATCCCATTCATCCGCACGAAACCGATTCCCCGGGTACGTTCTCCTTATTCTGCTTTCAATGTTTGCCATCCGACTAGAAAATCTTTTCTCTTGGCTGCGACTAGCAATTGCATTCTGTACCGAGTAGAGTACTTTAGTAGAATTGCCTAGGCTTAGTGTGCTTTGTGCCTGCACGCCTTTCCGAGTAGAGTATTCAGTAAGGTTGCTTAGGCTTAGTGTGCTTTGTGTTTGCACGCCTAACCGAGTAGAATATTCAGTAAGGTTGCTCAGGCTTAGTATGCTTTGTGTTTGCACGCCTATCCGGGTAGGATACTCAGTAAGGTTGCTTAGGCTTAGTATGCTTTGTGTTTGCACGCCTATCCGGGTAGAATACTCAGTAAGGTTGCTTAGGCTTAGTATGCTTTGTGTTTGCACGCCTATCCGGGTAGAATACCTTCCTGCTACTCGGCTAACTTGTGACACTTCTCCGCTCTTCAGGTCCTCAATCGCCAGCTTATGGAGAGCTGTGAGCGCTTTGAAGGCAATTGGTTTGCTGACCGAGAGGAGGACGACGAGGCCTCTTTTGAGACTGCAGACCAGATCAACCTTCCTCACTCCCCCACGATGGAAAAGCACCGCGTAGACTCGTCTCTTCGCGAGTGGTCTGAGGATGACTTCGAAGGTAACTGCGCGCTTACTCTGCTTGTTTGCGATACGCACTAATCCCTTGCTTGTTGTTTCTGACCCACTTCTCTTCTTTCTTGAATTCATAGATGAGGTTAATGAAGAAAACGAAGATGAGGATGAGGACGAGAACGAGGGCGACAGGGTCCTTGACGCCAACCCTCTGTCCGTCGCCGCTCCTGTCACCCGCAAGCGGACAGGAAGTGGCGCCCAAGAGCCCCCCGCCAAGAAGAGAAAAGCAGCCGAGAAGAAGAAGACGACCAAGGCGGTCGTGAAGAGATCGAAGCGAAAGATCCCCTCCACCAACGCGTAAGTCTCCTCTCGGTTGGCTCCCTTCTCGTACTATGCTGTTTCCCTCAATCCTTTTCTGATTTCTGAATTTCCCTTTCTCTACGGACCTCCCTTGGATGCGAACGCTGCTCTCGCGCCCGACCAGGCCGAGAAGCAAGCCGCCCAGGTTATCAATCTCGACGAGGATGAGGCCAACGCTGCTACCGCGCAAGCACAGACCACTGATTCTCAAGATGCAGAGTTGGAGCAGCAGTCCCGTGCGGAGTCAGCAGCACAGGGTACCGCTCATCAGGAGAGGCCCCTTTCTCCTCCGGCCGAGACCGCCGAGGAGACTCACGACCAGGAGATGCAGGATGACGCCGCCCTTGAGCGGCCGGAAGTTGAACAGGAGCAGCCAGCCACAGGGGCTGCTGAGCAAGCAAATCCCGCTGCCGAGCAGCGGGTAGATGACACGATCATGACCGAGGAGTACCCGCTAAGCGATGCGCAGCCAGATGCCGCGCAGAGTAGCTCCCAGCCAGCTGGCGCATCGGATCGCACGCCCACGACGCCACCATCTGACCAAGGTACAGCACCACCAGACTCCTCCTTGGTGTAGCCAACCACGGCCGCAGCCAACCCTCCTGCCGGGCGAGTCACTAGGAAGAAGACCCAGGATGCCGCAGAGAAGGAGGCTGGAGAGAAGATAGCTGCCGAGAAGGCGAAGGCCGAGAAGATAGCTGCCGAGAAGGCGAAGGCCGAGAAGAAGAAGCCCGAGAAGCAGCCAACCGAGAAGGCTGCCGCGCATAAGGAAAAGGCGATGAAGCGGGCTACCGATCTGATGCCACCGCCCACGTCGACTGGCCAGTTGGTGATCCGCGATCCCAGCGCGGTGTCTGCTGCGACTGCTGCCGCCGTCGCTGCCGCTTCTCAGCCTCGCTTCCCGGACTACATGGTGCAGGTTAGCCACCAACATCAGATCGGTTTTAGCCCCAAGGATAAGAAGCTTGCTCTTCAGAAGGGAAGGAAGGCCGTGGCAGCGAATTCCGCGCTCCCGGATCCAAACCAAGACAAATCCATCTCCATTGCTTCCCGCGGAGTTCAGGATCAAACAATAACATCTCAGAGCCTTGAGCAGGTACTCGACACGATTGGCTTCATTGATGCCAAGTGGGACAGCAAGCTTCTCGGCACAGACAAATGGCATGGCCTTGGCCTGCGCGAGATTGACCACATGCGCATTGATTGGAACAAGGTGGATTTGGGATACAAGCCCATGACCGTCTCCATCGACACTGCCACTCTCGCCGCCAAGATGTTTCTGCATCGCAAGAACGCCGAGGATATCGAGCAAGCTTACGCGGTAAGTCTCAACTTGTCCTCTCCGAGTAGCATTTTTCTTCTCTCCCATCCGTCTTCATTTTCCTTTACCATCACCCAGTCCCCGAGATTCTGGCCGAGTAGGCGGATGCTCTCCCGAGTAGCCGCCTTCTCGGGTTGAATCTTCACTTCTTTGTCTAACTTGTTTTCCTTTCGCTTCTCAGGATAGCGTTCTGAAGCGGACCAATCTGCATCGCCAGCTGCTCTGGAACCATGCTATCGCCAGGAGGCGAATTGCTGCACTGGAAAGAGAGAAAGCAGCTGCGGAGGCAGCCGGTAAGAATGCGAAGGATAGCACCCTGAAGCTGTCTGAAGTGGAAGGTACGCTTCTAGCTACGCGGTTCTTGCGTTTTCTGTTTACGCCCGCTTCTGCTTTTTGCGCTAACCATCTCTACTCTGCAGGGAAACTGAAGGCCCTGGCTGACGAGCACGAGAACTACCGTGCCTTTGTTGCGAATGGCGAGGCCACCATCAAGAAGCTTGAAGGTAAACCACTGTCTACTCGGTTTGCCTTTGTGCCTGTTTCTTTTGCTCTTCCGCTGATCGCTCTTTGCTCTTTTCAGAAGATCATAAATTGTTTGTTGAAGAGCACCTAGACTGCATCAAACCTGAAGAGGTGCAGCAGCAGTTGTCCCGCCAGGCCGTTGAGCTGGTAAAGGAACACACTACAGAGATGGAGAAGCTGCAACTCCAGCTGCAGAAAGCACTCCAGGATGCAATCGACATTGCTGCTGAGAAGGACAGGGTGATCGCCGAGAAGACAAAGGCTGAGACTGCATCCATTGCCAAGATAAAGGCCCTTGAGCAAGAGTGCGAAGTGCTGACAAAAGCAAATGCTGGGCTCTTCACTCAATTGGATGGACTTCGCTTGCTCGAGGAAAGGCATGTTTCCAATGAGGAGGAATGGAAAATCCAGTTGCAGCAGCTGCGCCACGAGCTTAACAGTAAGTTTCCTCCTTTCTGCATCTCTTCTTCTCGGTTCTGCCTCTTCTCGGATCCTGTGACTGAATTTCTCACTTGCTTTTGTGCAGAAATCTTCCCTGACATCGTGTCCGCTTGCGCGCCTGCTTTGGCCAAGGCCCAAGCAGCTCGTATTGAGAAAGGCGAGGCTGCGGACACCAGAGCCGAGATCGAGGATAGCCTGCTGGTGATGCGAGGGCATTTCGAACGCCTAGCCGGCGTGGGCACCGACTTGGTGCGCGTTGGCTTCGAGCTCCACAAGCTATTCTGGCCTGAAGACCCGCGCCGACAACCATTGGTGGCCTTGCTCTGAAGCTGCGCAATGTGAAGACCGAATTGAAGAAGTGGCGCGCCTCGGGAGCTCGGGCGGGTGCTGATCTGATGCTACTCTGCGTCGCCTCCTGGTATGAGAATCTTAACATGCAGATTATCCGCGGGAAGCGCGCAAACTCCAAGTGGGAGATGGACCCCAGCTGCGTGACCATGCGCCAGCTGATTGCGCATGAGGTTGCGGAATGCGCTGACACGGCCACCTTCATTGACGGCCTCACCGAGCCCGACACCGAGGTGGAGGAGGATGAGGACGCAGATGAAGAGACAGACTCCGAGCTGGAATCGGGCTTCTTCGATTCACCCAAGAGCAAGGCCGGGAAAGGGAAGGCCACGGTCGTCGCGAGTAGCGATGAAGAGATCGAGGAGATCGACACAGCTGCCCTCGAGTTCGGCACTTCATCAGGAGCCGCCCTCGACGACACGGTACGCCTTCCCGGCCAAGCTTCTGGTTCATCCTCGGCAATGGGGCCGATCTCGGTGGCCACGGCCACCTCGGAACAGGCAGCCACCGAGCTCAACACCGAGATGGAGCAGTCCGCCACCGTCCACCCGGAAGCGGATGCGACCAACCCAAGCGCCGAGGAGGAAGCCGCGAAGACAGCTGCTGCCAGCTCGGAGGCGGAGGCGAACTAGACCGCCACCGAAAATGAAGCAGCCCAGGCCAGCACCGACAACACCGCCCCTTCAACATGATCTTATCCTGCAAGCTTTTTAACTCAAACACTTATCAGATCCCCGGGATGCCGGGTGCAGATGTATCAGACTCATTTACATTTTCTCTTGCTACTCAATTTTATTTCCACTTGTTATCTTTAATTTAATCATTTTAAGCAGCCTTGGCTCAATGCCGGGTTGCGTTTCCATGCGAGTCCCCGAGTTGCGTTTCTTATTCACCCTCTCTTTTCATCTCTGCTCTACCCGCAACTTGTTGCTTTTTTGGTATTCAAGTCACAGGAGTCCAAGAGTAGAGCTGCAAATACTTAGCCGCTTAGAAACAATCATAGTAACGCAGCCCGCCACTTAGCCGAAAAGACGAGACAGAGAACAAAAGTAACAACCACTCTATTCGGTTCCTGCACTTTTTCTTCCTTAGCGATTTTCCTGTGCTCATTGACCTTTTGCTTGTTCTCTTGCTTGCCATGAAGCCGGGTTTCGGACAGCAGCAGAGTCGAATAGTTGGCATATAGGTTTAAACACAGTACTCAATACACTTATGAGTTTCAAAGTGAAGCAACCGAATAGACAAACAGTAAAGCCGAGTAGAAACACTTGGAGCAAACTTGAGCGAGGGCAGTCCCCGAGTTCAATTTCAGATTGCAGAGTAGAATTAAGAGTACATACACATTTTTTGCTCACGAATGGAAACGACGTAGTAGAGCTACATTCCAGGGACGCTTTGACTCGTCTCCAGCTTTATCTGCCCTGTTCGCCTGTGATGGGCGCACATCTACAAGGTAGTACGCATCATTGTGCAGCGCTTTGCTCACAATGAAAGGCCCTTCCCATGGAGGTGACAACTTGTGCATCCCGGCCGTGCGCTGCACAAGCCTGAGGACCATGTCTCCTTCTCGGAAAACCCTTGGGTTCACCTTTCGGCTATGATAACGCCGCAGGTTTTGCTGGTAGATAGCCGAACGTGACAGAGTCAGCTCTCTTGCTTCTTCAAGCAGGTCAACGTCGTCTTCTCGAGCTTCTCTCGCCTCCACCTCAGTGTAGAGGGTTACTCGGGGGGAGTCATGCTCTAAGTCTATTGGCAACACGGCCTCAGCCCCGTATACCAAGAAGAATGGTGTGTAGCCGGTTGACCGGTTAGGGGTAGTCCTTAGACTCCACAACACCGCTGGCAACTCGTCTAGCCAACACCCAGGTGTTTTCAGCAGTGGTTCAATTAGCCTTGGCTTTATGCCTGCCAGTACCATACCATTTGCTCTTTCAACTTGCCCATTGGAGGCAGGGTGCGCGACTGACGCAACGTCTAGTCGGATGTGCTTATCTCTGCAGAACCGCACCATTGCCCCCTCTGCGAAATTGGTGCCGTTGTCGGTGATGATGCTGTGCGGGTAGCCATAACTCATGATCACATCCTTCACGAACTTCACGGCTGTGACCCCATCGCACTTCCGAATAGGCTTCACTTCAATCCATTTGGTAAACTTGTCCACCATGACTAAGATGTGTGTCATGTTGCCCTTAGCCGGCTTGAAGGGGCCAACCATATCCAGGCACCAAACAGCAAACGGCCAGGTGATGGGGATTGTTTTCAGCTCGGAAGCGGGCATGTGAATCTTACTTGCGAACATTTGGCAGCCATTGCACTTCCTCACGATATCTTCAGCTTGCTGCAAGGCTGTGAGCCAGTAGAAACCATGCCGAAAAGCTTTCTTGACCAACGCCCGAGATGAGGCGTGATGCCCACATTCTCCTTGGTGTATTTCCAGCAAGATTTCTTCTCCCTCCTCTGGGCTCACACAACGTTGCAGCACGCCTATGGCACTCCTCTTGTGTAGCACCTCTCTGATTATAGTGTAGCCCTTGGATCTTCTCTGAATCTGCCTCGCAGTAACTTCATCTTCTGGCAAGGTACCGTCCCTTAGAAAGGATAATATGGGCATAGCCCAACTCAGTGTCTCCCGCATGGGAAACACTGGTTCGTCCAGTTCCATTGGGACGGGCACCTGTGGTTGCTCAGGAGGATTAGGAGCACTTCTCTGTAGCCCCGACCGATTGGCAAGGACCTCCTCAATGAATGCGACAGCCTCCGGGTTAAGGACAGCAGTCCCCGAGTAAGGAGTGGCAGTCCCCGAGTAGGGAGTGGCAGTCCCCGAGTAGGGAACGGCAGTCCCCGAGTAGGGAACGGCAGTCCCCGAGTAGGGAGCGACAGTCCCCGAGTAGGGAGCGGCAGTCCCCGAGTAGGGAACGGCAGTCCCCGGGTTTCCTGTAGCCTTCTCCCAGTCAATATCCATGGGATCAGATTCTCATTTGGCAGAGAAGGGACGAAAATGGATTCCGAGTTGGGGGAGGGCTTGATGGATGGCTTCCTCAAATGCTCCAAGGCAATCCCTGCCGGGATGGACTGCCGAGAAGATCCCAACTTGGACAGCTCGTCTGCTGCTTCATTCTCTGCTCGGTGAATGTGCTGGAACTCACAGCCCTCGAAGAATCCGGTCATAGACTGCACTAGGAAGCGATATGACGCCATGTTGGCATCCAGAGCATCCCAAGTGCCCGAGACCTGCTGCACCACCATATCTGAATCTCCATAGCATATGATGCGCTGCACTCCAACCTCCTTGGCTACTCGCAAGCCATGCACTACTGCCTCGTACTCGGCAACATTATTGGACGCCTTGAAATGAATCTGCAGCACATACTTGAGTTGATCTCGCTTGGGTGACGTAAGCACAACACCAGCACCAAGGCCTTCCTTCACTTTCGAGCCATCAAAATGCATCCTCCAATAGTTGGAAATTGGAGCGGGAGGTTCATACTGCACCTCGGCCCAGTCCACAAGAAATTCCGCCAGGATCTGTGACTTGATAGCTTCTCTTCTCGCAGACGCAGGAGCGTACGCAGCTAGCTCGATCGCCCACTTGGCTACTCTGCCACTCGCCTCCTTGTTGCCCATGATATCCGAGATGGGGGCAGAACTCACGACAGTAATGGGGTGCTCCTGGAAATAATGTTTCAGCTTCCTGGCGCCTAGGTACACACCATAGGTCATCTTCTGGTAACGCGGGTAGTTCTGCTTGGAGCTAGACAGCACCTCACTGAGATAGTATACTGGGCGCTGCACGCTCTTGCCTTCTTCTTCTCGCTCCACCACTATCACCACGCTGACTACTCGGTTGGTCGCAGCAATATACAACAGCATCGGCTCTTTGGGTAGCGGACTAGCCAAGATGGGAGCGCTACTTAGCATTGCCTTCAGCTCGTTGAATGCCACGTCCGCTTGTGGAGTCCAGACGAACTTGTCACTTTTCTTCATCAGCTGGTATAGAGGCAGGGCCTTCTCGCCCATTCGGCCCAGGAAACGACTCAGAGATGCCAGGCAACCTGTGAACTTCTGTACATCCTTCAGTGATCTCGGCAAAGACATGCTCTCAATGGCTTTTATCTTTGAAGGATTGGCTTCGATGCCCCGACTAGAAACCAGAAAACCTTTCCAGCCGGCACACCAAAGATGCACTTACTCGGATTCAGTTTCATTTTGTACTTGCGTAGGTTAGCAAAGGTTTCCTCCAGGTCGGCAAGCAGAGTATGTGTTTTATTCGTTTTGATGACAATGTCATCTACGTACACCTGCACATTCTTGCCGAGCTGATCGTGCAAGCATTTCTGCATGCATCTCTGATAGGTTGCACCCGCATTCCTCAAGCCAAAACACATGACACGATAGCAATAAGCCCCGTACGGGGTAATGAAAGCAGTCTTTATTTGATCAACAGGATTGAGTGCAATCTGGTGGAAACCAGAGTAGGCATCTATGAAAGACAGCAGTTCACAGCCAGCAGTGGAATCGATCACCTGATCGATGCGAGGTAGCGGGAAAGGATCCTTGGGGCATGCTTTGTTCAAGTCGGTGTAGTCGACGCACATACGCCATGCGGTAGCAGCCTTGGGATCCTCCTTCTTCTTCTCGACCATGACCGGGTTGGCTAGCCAATCTGGATGCAGCACCTCCATGATGAAGTTACTTATCAGCAGCTTGGTGATCTGGTCACCAATGGCCTTCCTTCTCTCATCTCCGAAACGGCGCATAGCCTGCTTCACGGGCTTGGCGTCAGGACGCACATGCAAAGAGTGCTCAACCAACTCCCTCGGGACTCCTGGTAAATCTTCATTGGTCCAGGCGAATACATCCCGATTCTCACGGAGGAAGTGGATGAGCTCGCTTTCCTATTTCTCCGACAACCCGGAGCCAATGATGGCTACGCGGTCGGGGAACTCGGGGTCGACCTGGATCTTCTTTGTCTCCTTGGCAGCTTGGAAAGCAGTACCGTGCTGGGTACTCGGCACACCTTGTGCACCAGCTTGTGCGGACTGAGCCATGGCCACCACCTCGTACATCTTCTTCTTCTCGGCCTCAATCACCATCGACTCTGCCAGCTTGGAGCTAGCTGAGGCACACTCTATGACTTCTTGTAATCGCCAGTGATAGTGATTATGCCATTGGGACCAGGGATCTTCATCTTCAGGTATGCAACATGCGTAGAAGCCATGAACTTGCTCAGAGCAGGCCTACTGAGTAGAGCATGGTACGGGCTCTGATGGTCAACCACCTCAAACTGCAGGCGCTCTGTGCGACAGTTCTCCCGGGTACCGAATAGCACATCTATCCATACTCGGCCAATCGGGTTGCATGAGATCCCAGGCACAATTCCATGGAAGGTGGTCTTGCTGGGCAGCATCGTGTTCTCGGCCATGCCAAGCTTCTCAAGTGTGTCTTTGTACACAATGTTGATGCTGCTGCCGTTGTCGATTAGCACCTTGCTGAACCTCACATTCTTCTCGGGACCCAGGAAGGTAGGATCCAGCACCAAAGCGTAAGTACCCGGGTTGGGCATCACCTTGGGATGATCTACTCGGGACCACCTGATCTCCTGGTCACACCAGTACATGTAGTGAGGGACAGCAGGAATCACTGCGTTGACCTCCATGGCTCGCATGTGCTGTGATTGCTTGTCGACTGGCTCAGAAGTGAAGATCATGTAGCTCTCATGGTGCTCTTGGTACTGATTGGAGCCTCCGCCCCCATTGTTGCTGTTGTTGTTGTTGCCCTGGTAGTTGTTGTTGTTGCCTCTGTTGTTGTTGCGGTTGTAGCTGTTGTTGTTGTTGCGGTAGCCATCATTGTTGAAGTGACGGTTGGCTCCTAAAGCCACCTGGTTGACATTTTCCCTTCTCGGAAACACTGGCGGGCGAGCTGCGGGTGCGCGAGTAGAGCTGCACACTAGCGTTGGCCGCTGGCAGGGGAGGAGGAGGAGGCAAGCCATCACTCTTGATCGCATCCCACCATTCGCATTGCCGAGTAGTATGGTTTGCAGGCCTTGAGGGGTGGTGAGTGTGAAAGCTGCATGGGCCATCCTTCATGTCCTCAAAGACAAACTTCTTCGGCTGCTCGGAGTTACCGCTACCCGACTGAGGAGCACAGAATGGTTTCTTGTTGCCCTAGCCCTGGTTCTGGTTCTGCCCGTAGGCTCCAGCAGGTTTCTGCCTTTGGCCACCACCACCTCCAACAGTCACTGCATTAACCTCCTCAGGGTCATACCGAGTATCTATTCGGTCACCCCTGCGCTTGTTGCGGAACTCGTTGCGCTTGCCATTGTTGAGGTTTCTTCTCGGCTCAGAGGAGTCCATCAGTGGCTGGGTAGGATCACCGAGTGCGTACTGATCCGCAATCTTGATGGTCTCCGCCAGTGTGTTCGGCATCTCCCTCTGCAACCTTTGCCACAACATACTGCCATGTCGGCAACCCTGCGCGAACCAAGTAATCGCCTGTGCTTCATTCACACCCTCACAGGTGTTCCTCAGTGTGCTCCACCGAGTGAGGTACTCGCGATCTGTCTCATCTTCTCGCTGCCTGCAAGCAGACAGCTGCTGTGGCCTATTCGGCCTCTTGTAGGTGCTCGTGAAGTTGCTGATGAAGGCATCCGAGAAGTCCAGCTAGCAGTTGATGCTGTTCTTGGGCAAGTTGTTGAGCCAAGTGCGAGCTGGACCCTCTAGCATCTGCGGAACATACCGCACCGCCCATCTCCGGTTGCCATTCGCGATATGAACCGCGGTGACATAGTCGTTCAGCCAATCTTTTGGCTTGGTGCTGCCGTTGTAGCTCTTGGTGCCCCTAGCAAGCTGGAAACCCTTCACGGACGGCTCGTTCATGATGCGCGGGCCAAAGCACTCGGGGCCAGGAGGACCCGTGCTCTCAAGCCGCGCCGACAAGCTGATCCTGTCCAGCTGATGCCTTGCATCTCCAGGCGCCAACACGCGCTCACCAACACGGTCATGAATATCATAGCCAGCCATCTCCATGGCCGAGTAACCATCATCATACCTATCCACCTGCACAGCAGCAGGCTGCTCCACCGGGTTGGCGACTGGTGCCACTGCACGCGGCTGCTGCCTCTGCCGAGTAGGCTGAGCCGCGGGATGCCGAGAAGGACCTGGACGCTCTCCATCTCGGGCCTGGCTTTGAGATTTATGGGCTTGTAAGCCTGCTCTTGCAGCGTTGTGTTTCTGACCGGACTGCTGCGGCACAGCGTGCTGTTTTGCGGCAGCAGTCGGGTCGTACACCTGCATTTGCCTATCACGGCCTGAACGTCCACTGCGGCTCTTCTCGCGGCTGGGATGCGGAGATGAGGCCTGATCGTTAGATCTAGCCGCGTGCGAATGCACCACCTGCGAGGCTCCAGCACCCGGGTTTGCCTTCCGGAACTCCTCATTCTGCCTGGCGGCCTCCAACACCAACTCGTTGAGCCTCTCCTGCTGCCTGACGCGCGCGTCGCCGTCGAGTCGAGGCAACTCGGCGGCCACGGCCTCTGCAGCCCTGAGTGTCTTGGCGGGCGTGCTATACCTGGGCCTGGTAGAAGTGTTCGCGGTGGCGGACTGAGCAGGGACCTCAGCAACCGTTGCCATCTCGGCACCCAAGTTGCGCCGCGTGGCGCCTACTCTGCTAGCCTTCCTGGTGACGGGCGTGAAGCCGTGAGCCTTGTTGTACTCGATCTGGTCTAGACTCAGCTCGAGCCTGATCTTCTCCAACTCCGCCTGCTCGACGAGCAGCTCCTGGCGTTGCCGCTCGATCTGCTCCCTCATGCTCATGAGCTCGAGGTCGGTGGGAGGCGGCACGTCAACCCGCGCAGCAGATGCAGGGATAGCCGTAGTAGTGGAGGGGGGAAGATTGCAGTTCCTCTCGTACGGCTTGTGGGTCCTGCCACCAGCAAGTTCTTCAACGACCACCGCGGCGCCAGCCGCAGCAGCAGCAGCAGCTGCGCTAGCATCTGCCGCCGAGCCAGTCACCATCACCTCAGCACAGCACTCAGAACGGCACGCGGGCCTTCCGCGGGCAGCGATCACCGCGGGAGGATCCTCCGCGTCGTGCACCAGCTCAGGGTACACGTGGTCGATGACGGTGGCGACGTAGACGAGATGAGAGCCGAAGGAGATCACCGTGCCGCCCTCCGGCATGGCCTTGCCACCGAAGTCGCCTGCGTTGTCGGCGACGAAGTCGAAGGAGCCGAATCTGTGGACAAGGCCACAGACCACGCGCTCCGCCGAGGAAGATCCCGTCCGAACAGAAACTCCAACCAGCGTCGCTGGTTGCCCCACGGTGGGCGCCAACTGTCGTGGTGGTGTCACGGCAGATGCCATGGGATGGCTAAAGATGTGGGGACGAAGGACGCTGGAGGTGCTCGGGGAGGGATCACGCGACGAGTAGCCGCGTGAGGTAAGAACTACACACTGCAAACAACACGATCTACCCAGGTTCAGGGCCCTCGTGAGGAGGTAAAACCCCTACTCCTGCCTTTCTTTCTTTATTCTGGTGTCTCACCGAGTAGCCACAGTACAATGGATCTTGCTACCGAGTAGCCACTCCTCTCTCTACGTGATGAATTAGGTCAAGAACCTAGGGTTTCCTGAGTTCAAGTCCAACGTGCCCCTCGCAGGAGGCGGCGGGGCACCTTATATACCTGGTGCCCAGCCGGATACGTCCAAACCTAGACAAGTGTCGACATAGTGTGCACATCGTCCTTCTTCCGAGTTCCCGCTGACAGCTTTGGTTCCTAATCTTGGCTGCTTCTGTAAAGTCGTTGGGCAAAACCAAGGGGACAGACTGGTATCACTGTGCCAAACACAGAGTAGGCCCCCCTTATCCTGCGACCGCCTGCTTCCATGCTGTCACTGTCAGGCAGGCCGGTCCCAGATGAACAGTAGTTCGAATAGTGCCAAGTACGGACCCAGGATACACGGGATCCTGTGTCAGAACGGCTCCTTTGACTTTCTGGCCCGAGTAGGTTCCCGCCAATTTTACTCGGGCCAACTCTTCTACTCGAATGGACAGAACTTGCTTGATATCTCCTTCTGGTCATCTTGAGGTGAGACCGAGTAGCAGTCGACCGGGTAGCGAGTACCGGGTAGTCGGCTACTCGACCAAACCTCTCTTCTGTTAGTCGCCTTTACCACTTGCCTTTACCCTACTCGGGGGTAACCCCCCGACAAAGCCCATACCCACCATATGGTATTTATTACCATCACATATACTAGTCCCTAAGTGGACACCCTAAAATTGTGTTTTTACAAAACAAAGGCTTTATGGAAAAACCCGGAGAAAAGGCTGATCCTTATTCAGCGGAGGATTGTGGAAGTGGTCATTTTTGAGAAAAAAGTGTTTTTACAAAAATGACACATAACCTAGTCTTCGCTGGACAACCAAGACGTACTGCCACTCTACCCCTATATGGGTATGGGGCCTATCTAGATGCTTGAACTTGTTAGTGTGTGTTTCATTGAAAAATGCTATAGAGAGGATGATTCTCTGAACCGAAGTTTTGCCAGGAGGGAGTAACGGGACATACAAAGTGAGGGATTAAGTTACCCCCCGGAAGCAACAGTTTGGGCCTCCTGGCTAGGCAGGGTGGGACCTGATGCCGGGGAAACAACCCATCTGAAGGAATGAGCATATACTAGCTTGTGTCAGAGTGGACATTTAGGATCATTCTTCTGGTGCTTGCATATCGCTGTGTCGATCCATGGGTGGTTCATGGCAGAAGAGTGGATCTAGTGGAATGTGTACACCTCTGCAGAGTAAAACTATTCAGAATAGCCGAGCCCTCGGATATGGGCAGTTGAAAGGCCATGTAGCTAGCATTGTGTCAATGTTTTCAAAAAGGAGTTGGACTTGTGAAGTTCGGAAAGGAAGAAAATCTTGTACCGTGGAGGTACCGATGATGGAAAGCCAGAAGTTGTTTTACAAACAAAATGTTTTGCAAAGAAAACCCTTGTATTCTCTAAGCAAGAACCTAGAAGTTGATTTTCCAAGAGGTTTTGCAAAGAGAAAACTTTCTTTTAACAAAATTTTACAAAACCTCTTGTACATGTGATGTTTACAAGAGAGAGAAAAAATATATTATTTTCTTCAGAAGTATCTTCTTCAACAAAGATACAGATTAACCTGACTGCAACTGTGGTGTCATCCCATATGAACACCATTGATAGTGAACCATATGTATGGCCTACCTATTACACCATATAAGCATACTTGCATCTTTGGTAAGCTACATGATGGATGTCTTGCTGAGTACATTCAAACGTACTCATATGGTTTCGCCCCTAGTATCTACTTGCCAGACATCGAGAAGAAATCTCAGGAGGAAATCAATGAGGAGAAGTACTGCGCCGATGGACTTGCGAACTAGGATCGTCTCCCAGTCAGCAGACTATAGGTTAAGGCGTGACTTGGGCTCTACCACGTTTTGTGTGTTAGTCTTCCGCTGTGTGTGTTGTGTGTTTGCCATGCGTGGCAGTTGTGTGGACTTGGTCAGGTGACCATGTCTCTTTTGTAAGTGTTTTGCGTAACCGTGTAAGGGATATTGTATCTGTGTACCAACTTGATATGTTGTTCACGACTGGTGTGATCTGGGATCGTGAATGTATGCATATCGAAGGTGTCCTTGAACAGTGGTTCTGGGGGACCTTACATGGTGCGTGGGGGCGAAAAACCTGCTTCCACCGCGGAATCCCGTCGCCTCCGCCGTTAGCCCGACGAAGATGTTGGCGGTGTCGATCGGGACGATGTAAGAACATACGATGTGGTTCTGAGCCGTCTTTACCGTGCTGTTGTTGACGAGGTAACTGCCGCCTGGTCCCGGGATGGCACTGCCGGCAGCGATCGTGTCACCGATGCCACTGAGAGTCCTGCCTTGAAGATCACCCCAGACGTAGCTGGCCCCATGGTGGGCGCCAAATGATGTGTTCCACGATCAGGTTTCCCGAAAGGGGTAGCCATCTCTCTACGATTAACCACGGGAAAAGCTAACGTGGTGGAGCGCTTTGGGATAAAGACACGGAGTTTACCCAGGTTCAGGTTAGCCGGAGAGGCTCCCTACTTCTTGCAAACAACTGTGACTGTGATGTCGAATACATGTTACAATTACATAAGGCAGATTGAGTGTATCGTTAAATCTTCCTTAGGGTTCTCCCGTCCGGCTTTATATAGAGAGTCAGATCGGATCATACAAGAACACAAGATGTACAATGGATAACCCTACTAATATACGGTCATCCGTCCTGTAAGAGGTGTAGATGGGCTTCAAGGACACCATTGTGGATGTAGTTCTGCGGTTCGTCCCTTCCGGGCCTTAGTCTTTGAGGCTGCCATTCAAGTCCGGCTTCTGGATGTTGGCAAATACCACATTTTGGATATCTCGGACATGGTGGAGGCGTCGTACACCGCCTGCTGCTGGTTGGCAGCCCTCACGAGGTTTTGGAGACGTTGCTGCTGACGGAGCAACTCCTCCCCTTCTAGGTCGGCTAGTTCCTGTGCGACAGCCTGGTCTGCCCTCATGTTCTCTGTCGGGGTGCCGTAGACTAGCCGTCTGGGGACAGGCGGAGCCAAGTGCTCCCCTTGGTTCATCTTGTTGTTGAGGTTGCCGCCTTGACGACGCATCTCTTCTGGCAGGTTGGGCATTCTCAACGCTAGGGTGAAACTGCGGGAGACATTGTACTCGCGGACGGTGGCCTCCACTACGTGCTGCTTGGCCGCCACCTTCTCCGCCTTGCGCAGGAGCAGGAGACGTGTCTTCTCCAGCTCTTCAGTCGCCATCACTGGGTTGGTGTCGGGGGTGTTTGGCACGTTGAGCCCTTCAGCGATTCCGTTGCTGGTGGGGCCAGTCGGACGAGGGCGGGTTGGCTGCTGTCTGGTACCAGGGTCAGTGACCATGATCTCCGCAAAGATGCGGGTCTCGGCACTGCTCTCGCAGCCGGCTGTCTCCTCGGGAAGACAGTCTGAGCAGGCGATCGTCTCGACAGGGTACTTGGGGACGATGCTGATGTACACGTGATGCTCGCAGAAGAAGACGATAGAGCCGCCTGTAGGGATGGGCACCTCCTTCTCAAAGCATGTGACGTTGTTGAGGAAGCATTCGAAGTCGTCGAACGTCATGATAAGGCCAGAGGCGATGCACTCGCTGGAGCCGGCTGGAAGCCCTGCACGAAGTGAAACTCTAGCCAGACAGGGTCCCACGTAGAACGAGACTCCAGACGCCGCTCTCTACCCCATGGTGGGCGCCAACTGTCATGGTACCATTCATGGCAGCACCATTGCGTTAGCAATGGAGTCTACTAAGGGACACAAGTTTTGTCCGTGCGGGATTGGAAAACAAGCATGCAAAACACACGATGTTCCCAGGTTCGGGACCTCAGCCTTGCGAGGTCCTTTGATGAGGATATAATAGTGGAATATGATGATTGTGCATGTCTAAGATCGAAGGAAATATTAATTGAATCTGATGTTTGTAGTCATGAGAATGTTATACTACCAAGTGTATGCATTTATGTATGATCTGGTTTATTGATAACACAAACATTGGTGGAGGAGGACCGCAAGACATGCTGGAAAACAACAAGTACCTGCTGGAAAAGAACCAATACAAGCTGGAAAACAAAGAAGCACCTCAGGAAACAAATGGAAAACAGTGAAGGTATTTCACCTGAAGTGCTTGAGGGGGGAGAGGGAGGAAGGAGCACAAGAAGGAGGCATGGAAAACAACAAGGTGGCACCCAAGGAAGAGTTCTAGGTGGACCGGGAGTGGACCCGCGAGTCCTTATGGCTGCACCCATGTTGGGTTCGGTTTGTAACCATAGGCTGAGTCCAACCCAAGTTGGAATAGGCTAGGTTTAGGTCCAACTCGCGTTGACCCATGGGGTGGTGCGAATTGGCCCTTAGACGCACCCCATCCCCCCATATATAGTAGGAGCCACGAATTAGAAAGATTAGGCTACGTTAAAAATAAGAACCCTATATTCCAGACAGAACAAATTGTTCCTCTGAATTTATACCCACCAATTCGTATTGATTTGGTGGCTTTATCAACTACAAATTCTTCGTGTTATATATTGTTCCATTGGGAATAAGAAGATACATAGTCGGCGGCTATGTTTGCAAGTGTGTGTAGCTGAGAATATCCACGGGATTGCAACCTGTTGCATTGGCATCAGGGATCAACCGGAGAGGTTTCCTCACCAAATCAGCAAGTTATCAATTGTTCATGAGAAGATCGGGCCACCCCTTATCATCATGGTATTAGAGCAAGGTTTATTTGGTGAGGAAATTTTATTCACTATTTTTAGTTGTTTTCTACCTATTGATACGTCCATTTTGCATCACTGTTTTATATTGTTATTTTCTGTTATTCATCGATATATTTCTTGTTATAATGCATCACTTATGTTATTTTATCTTATTTTGCATGTTTCATAATTTGTGGAGAATAAACACCGGGACAAGAAATCTGATGGAAAAGCACCATCAAGATACCCTATTTCAGAAGTTCAGAAGAAGAGGGGGACACCAGAGATGTCTTAGAAGTTCAGAGGAGGAGGCCAGCTAGAAGGGGGCCAGGGCGGGACCACCAGGGCCCCACACCATGGGGTGGCGCCCCCCTTGGCCGCGCCGCCTTATGGTGTGGCCAACCTGGCCCACCTCTGGTCGCCCCTTTCGCATCCTTGACCCCAGGGAATCCTAAGCCCTAGAATATCATCTAAGAATTATTCCGCCATCGCCTCGGGGCGGAAAACACCAAAGAGAGAAAAGCTCTCCGACAGGGAGAAATCTATCGGGGAAATTCCTCTCCGGAGAGGGGAAATCATCGCCATCGTCGGGCATCATCAAGATCGTCATCGTCATCATCATCACCACCACCATCATGACCCTCATCATCCACTGTCATCGCGTTGTAGCAATTAGGGACCTCTATCGTTGTTTTACATTAGATCTCTCTCCCGGTGTGGATTACTTATTAGTAGTAGATGCTTGTGAGATTTATGGATGTTAGCACTTTATGACCAGATTGTTATTATCCATTATATCACCTCTGATTATGATCCATATGATGTCTTGTGAGTAGTTCATTTAGTTCTTGAGGACATGGGAGAAGTCACGATGTTAGTAGTGAAGTTATGTTGAAGTAATATCTCGTGGTTCGGTATTTAAGTTGTGGTGCTATTCTTCTAGTGGTGTCATGTGAACGTCGACTACATGATACTTCACCTTTGTGGGCCTATGAGGATGCATTGTATATTTGGCTACTAATCGTGGGGTTGTCGGAGTGACAGAAACCTAAACCCCCGTTAGGAAACCAATGCACGAGGGAGCGTAGAATCCCGGAGTTTTAAGGTTGTGGTTAGATTTATCTTAATTGCTTTCTTGTATTTGTGGATGCTTACAAGGGGTATAATCACAAGTATGTATTAGTACTAGTTGGGCGGTGCATTAGCATAGGTTCACCCACACAACACTTCACGAACCAATAAATATTAATCACCCGTCACGAAGCGAAAGCACTCGAGAACGTTTGGTAGTCATCAGTAATACAACCGGATTGTCCTTTGCTCTCAAAAGGATTGGGCCAATCGCTGCAATATTATTTACTACACTTTATTTACTCGTACTTTATTTATCCCCTATGTCCAAAACAACCAAAAACCCGTTTGTTAGTGTTTATAGTGAATCCTCTATGCAACCTGCTTGTCAACACCTTCTTCTCCTTGGTGGGTTCGACACTCTTATTTATCGAAAGTACTATGATACACCCCCTATACTTGTGGGTCATCACCTATCTATAAAAAGCCACACAATAATAGTTAGATTAGAGTTTGCCATAGCCTAGATCAAAACCAAATTGCTTCCATCTAGTTGATGTTTTCTGTTGATTTGGCGTATCGGTTTTTATTTTTGTGTCTTTGTCTATATAGGTTTAGGGTTCTAGCTCATCTTTTGAGTCGAGTCTCTACCAAAAAATCCCACAAAATAGTTGTTATCCGAGTGTTTTCTTAATTGTAATTGATTTTGGATCCAGTTTCTCTCGGGAAAACAATACCTACATCTTGTCGTGCGAGTTGATTTTTTTTCCCTACCCAAGTTGTGCTTCTAATCCGAGTCCTACAAGAATTTTGGTACAATACTCCCCAATTTTTCGGCCGTGTATTGGTGTTCTAGTTGGTGTCGGATTCACTCTTTGCGGCACAACTTTTCACACTTTTTGCCGCGCGATCCCACCTTAGGTCCACTCAGATTCAACCTCTGCGGCGGAACGTTTTGCTAAATTGTCTACCGCACCCATGATCAAGCTACAAAAGCTCTCGCATGCCCATTTCTGCTCTTTACGGTTTTTTTTCGATTAGCTGCCATGTGCATACGTTGTTGCCAGGACACCGAAAATTGCCCTTTTGCTGCCTCCACGACACAAGTTTCATCTGTTTTTCACTCGTGAGCCTGTAGTGCGGTTTTATTTCATCATGGAGAATACTTTTGGTTTTCTGTTTAAGGGTACTTCTACCGTTACTACTAGGGTAGTAGGTAACCCGTTATCTGCTGAATTAGATCCTTATAAAATATATATGAAAATTGTTGGACGTGTTATGGATAACTGCTATTACGGTGATGGAACTGTCCATCCCGGTGATCATTTGCTGTTTATACATGAATTATGCAAGTTATTCAGGTGTGCAGGAATTACAATGGATCAAGTTAAAAGGATATTATTTTTCTTTATCGCTGAAAAGAAGAGCCGCTGAATGGTTCAAATTACTGAAGAAGGGTGAATCTATTGGATGGGAGGAAATTGTTCCTCTCTTTTATTCTAAATTTTATCCTCCTAGTGAGATTAATAAAGACCGGAATCAAATCTATAATTTCTGGCCTCATGATGGAGAGAGTATTGCCCAAGCGTGGGGGAGAATGAAGTTATTAATGCTCAAATGTCATGTTCATGAACTCCCGCGTAATATTGTTATCAATAATTTTTATGCAAGACTTTTTTTCATGATAAGGATTTATTGGATGCTTCTTGTTCTAGATCATTCAAACTATTGAAGGAAGAAGCTAAATGGGATCTTCTTGACCATATTAAAAAAACACTGAAGGATGGGAGAACGACAAAGGTAGAAAGTCAAGTATAAATTATGATTATGAATGCATTAAATCTTTTATGGGAACCAACGATTTCTGTAATGTCGTTAGTGCTGTTTGTGGTCCTTATTCTCAAATCTTTGCAAAGTGTCTTAAAGCTTTTGCATCCTATCTTGACATTACTAAAAATGGATTATCAGAAATACCATGAACCTTATAAAGATATTGTTCCAGTTAGTAATATAGAAGTGCATGCTGTTAATCTCGATGTTCCTCAGCCCTATGTTGAAAAAATGCCTTTCCCTTCTAAGGTGAAAGAACACTCTATGGTGGCTAGTGTGGTTAATAAGAGTATTAAAAAATCTATTGAACCTGATGAGCAAATAACTGTTGAACCTGTTGTATTTTGTGAGGATGCTTCTAATATTGTTTCCCATCCTCATAGACATAAGAAAACTAGTGTTCTTGTGCTTTCTGTTAAGATTGGTGATCATTGCTATTATGGTTTGTGTGACATTGGTGCTAGTTCTATTACTATACCTTATGAGCTTTATAGAGAACTTATAAATGAAATTGGTTCTTGTGAGCTTGAAGATATTGATGAGGTTATTCAGCTTGCTAATAGAGAAACAGTTTTTTCGATTGGTATTGTTAGAGATTTGGAAGTTTTATGTGGTAAAACTAAATATCCCACTGACTTTTTAGTACTTGGTAAGGCTGCTAGTAAAACTTGTCCTATTATTTTTGGTAGACCTTCCTTGAACACTTGTGGTGCTATTATAGATTGTAAAAGAGAGAAGATTTTGACTAAATTTGATGGAAAATCTTATGAGTTAAAATTCTCTAAATATGCTAGAGCACCTTATGAATCTAAATTTCCTGATGAGAATTTTAAAGTTGAACAACTTATTTCTATTGCTCTTTCTCCTAACAATGCTTTGCAGCAATATATGGAGGACCACGAGAGTGAGGTCTTTATGGAAGAGAGACACGAGATTGACGATATTCTTCTTAGTAAACCTGTGATACTAAAACATAATTTACATGTGGGAGACTTGGGTACCACATTACCACCCAGGGAGGATCCTTTATTTGATTTAAAACCCTTGCTTGATGATCTTAAATATGCTTATATTGATGATAAGAAAATATATCCTGTTATTATTAGTGTTAAATTTTAGGTGAAGAAGAGGAAAGATTATTGGCAATTCTAAAGAAACACCGTGGAGCTATCGGATATACTCTTGATGATTTGAAGGGAATTTCTCCTACTATATGTCAGCATGCTATTAATATTGAACCTGATGCAAAGACAGTAGGTGAACATCAACGCCGTTTAATTCCTAAGATGAAGGAAGTGTTAAAAAATGAGGTATTAAAACTCCTTGATGGTGGTATTATTTTTCCTATTGCTGATAGTAGATGGGTGAGCCCTGTGCATTGTGTCCCTAAGAAGGGAGGAATTATTGTTGTGCCTAATGAAAACAGTGAGCTCATTCCACAAAGAGTAGTAGTTGGTTATAGAATGTGCATTGATTTTAGAAAGGTTAATAAAGTTACTAAGAAAGATCATCATCCTTTACCCTTTATTGATCAAATGTTAGAAAGGTTGTCTAAGAAAACTTATTTTTGCTTTCTTGATGGTTATTCTTGGTTTTCTTAAATTGTTGCAAGGAAGCAAGATCAAGAGAAAACAACCATTACTTCTCATTATGGTACTTATGCTTATAGATGTATGCCTTTTGGTTTGTGTATGCTCCTTCTACTTTTCAAAGATGCATGTCTGCTATTTTTCATGGTTTGTATGAAGAATTTGTGGAAGTATTCATGGACGATTTCTGTGTCTATGGAACTTCTTTTGACAATTGTTTGCACAACCTTGATAAAGTTTTGCAGAGATGTGAAGAAATTAATATTGTTCTTAATTGGGAGAAATGCCACTTTATGGTGAAGGAACGAATTGTTCTTGGACATAAAATTTCTGAAAGAGGTAATGAAGTTGACAGAGCTAAAGTGAAAGCCATAGAGAAAATGCCATGTCCTAGGGATGTTAAAGGTATTGGTAGTCTTCTCGGTAATGCTGGTTTTTATAGGAGATTTATTAAAGCTTTCTCTTAAATATCAAAGCCTCTTACTAATCTTCTTCAAAAATATGTACCATTTGTTTTTTTGTGATGATTGTAAAGAAGCTTTTGAAACTTTAAATAAGGCTTTAACTACTGCTCCTATTGTTCAACCACCAGATTGGAATTTACCTTTTGAAATTACGTGCGATGTTAGTGATTTTGCTGTAGGTGCTGTTCTTGGATAGCGCGTAGATAAGAAGTGTAATGTTATTCAGTATGCTAGTAAGACTCTTGATGCTGCTCAAAAGAATTATGCTAGCACTTAAAAATAGTTTGTTAGTTGTAGTTTTTGCATCTGATAAGTTTAGGCCTTATATTGTTGACTCAAAGGTTACTATTCATACTGATCATGCTGCTATTAGATACCTTATGGAAAGGAAAGATGCTAAGCCTAGGCTTATTAGATGGGTGTTGCTTTTACAAGAGTTTGATTTGCATATTGTGGATAGGAAGGGTGCTGAAAATCCTGTTGGTGATAACTTGTCTAGATTGGAAAACATTAGTTTTGACCCTATTCATGTTAATGATAGTTTTCCAAATGAACAGTTGGCTACAATAAAGGTAAAACCCCAAGATAGTCCGTGGTATGCTGATTATGCTAACTTTATTGTTCAAAATATTTTCCTCCAACATTTACACCTCTACAAAGAAGAAAATTATTCTATGATTTGAGGCATTGTTTTTTGGATGAACCACATTTATATAAAGAAGGAGTAGATGGTATTATGAGAATATGTGTTCCAGATCATGAACAACGTGAAATATCGAAGAAGTGCCATAGTAGTGCTTATGGAGGACATCACGCTGGAGATAGAACCGCACAGAAGATTCTACAATCAGGTTTCTATTGGCCTACTCTCTTTAAAGATACACGTAAATTTATTTCATCCTGTGATGAATGTCAAAGAGTAGAAAATTCTAGACGTAATGAAATACCTACGAGTTATTCTCTTGTTATTGAACCTTTTGACTATTGGGGATTTGAATTTATGGGTCCTTTTCCTCCCTTGAATGGTTACACTCACATTCTTGTTGTTGTTGATTATGTTACTAAGTGGGTAGAATCTATACCAAAAGTGTTGATGGTGAGGCCTCTTTAAAAATGCTTAACGATGTTATTTTTCCTATGTTTGGTGTGCCTAGATATCTTGTGACTGATGGAGGTTCTCATTTTATTCACGGTGATTTTAGAAAAACCCTTGCTAAATATGATGTTAATCATAGAATTTCCTTAGCTTATCATCCTCAAACCAGTGGGCAAGTAGAATGATCAAATATAGAAATTAAATCTATCTTGAAAAAGACTGTTAATTAATCCAGGAAGAATTGGTCTGATAAGTTGAATGATGCTTTATGGGCTTATAGAACTGCTTATAAAAATCCTATGGGTATGTCTCCCTATAAAATTGTTTATGGAAAAGCTTGTCACTTCCCTTTAGAATAAGAACACAAAGCTTATTGGGCAGTGCAAGAATTAAATAATGATTTCAAACTTGCTGGTAAGAAAATAATGCTTGATTTGAATCATTTAGATGAATGGATATGTGAAGCTTATGAAAATGACAAGCTCTGTAAAGAGAAATTTAAACAATGGCATGATAAAAGAATCCTTAAAAGAGAGTTTCATGTTGGTGAGAAAGTTCTATTGTATTGGTCTCGTCTCAGATTTTTTGCAGGAAAATTACTCTCCAGATGGGAAGGAACTTATATTGTTGAAGAAGTGTATCGTTCGGGTGCAATCAAAATTGTTTCCCTCAAAGATAACACTACACAAGTGGTAAATGGGAAAAGACTCAAACATTATATTTCTGGGGATTCCTATAATGAAGATGTTGATGTTATTCAAGTAATGACCCCGAAAAAGTTCATTAGAAGGAAGATTCTTGAATCTGCAGAGTCTGTTTTGGGATATGTAACAGTTGTGTTAAGAAAAAGTTTTCGGAATACCTTCCAAGTTATAATTTAGTGATTTTTGGAAAATATGAAAAATACCGAGCCTAAGAGAAGTCGGAGATGGTGACTGGAGGCTCCACACCACTAGGGGGCACGGGCCCACCCCTGGCAGCGCTACCTATGGTTTGGAAGCCCCAGAGCCCCTCTCCGACTCGTTTTCGACCTGGACTTTCCTTTCATTGCGCATATTTTTGCTATATATCCCCCCGAACCCCAAGAGGTCTGTATATTATTTTCTCGTCGTGTTTCTGTTTCGAGATGTTTCTGCCAGGTTACATCTTCAGATCTAGAGCCACAATGTCCTCTCCTGGATCTCCCAAAGAAAGTTTCTCTGAGAATGTCGTCAACCCGTACATGAACAAGTTGAAGATGCATCCCAAAGAGTTGTTGCTCAAGGATAGGGAGGTCAGATTGAGTATTTTCGGGCCCCTAAAGGAGAAGGAAGTCTGGAAACTAGGATGGAAGAGCTGGAGCAAGAATTCTATAGGTATAAGAAGATGGCAGGGGCGTGAAGTTGAGATCATCCACAGGATAAAGACAGAACAGATCGCTGAGTACAAGAAGGAGACTTTGAAGCTTTTGGAGGAGATCTTCTCACTCACCGAGACCAAGAACAAATTGCAAGCATAACTCTATGATGTGTAGAATCAGAACTGTGAGTATGAGAAAATGTTTAAACGTATAAGCGCTGCTACTAGTTTCAGGATATTAGAGACCAGGACATCATTTGTGGATGGAGAGCCTTTACCTTGGAAGTCTGATGATGAGTAGGATTCACCACCACCCCCGAAGAATTGATTCGTCATTGGTATTGGCATCCCCTTGGCTTGTTCCAAGCTTGGGGAAGTGTCGCGGTATCACCTTTATCTTTCACCCCTTTTACCTTTTAGTAGAGTCATATCGTGAGTAGAGAAAATATTATATAGTACGGTTTGCAGTATGGAAGTGTCACTCCTTAGTTGGTTATCATTGTCTCCCTTGGTTTGAGTTGTCGTAATAAAATATTAATTAGAAGTACCATCATCTACTTGTTTTACTTTATTTTAGTTTGCAATGTTGTTATATGATTGATCTTGTTATTAGTATTGGTACAAAGGTTGTTTTTGTTTGTTTTACTTCAATTCTTATGCTTCCTACCCAACCTTGCTATCCAAAAACCTATACTGAGAGGGAATACTTCTCTTGCATCCAAACCTTGAGCCCAAAACCTTGCCATTTGTGTCTACCATACCTACCTATATGTGGTATTTCGCCGCCACTCCGAGTAAATTGCTTGTGTGCTACCTTTAATCCTTCAAAATTACACCTGTTGTGTGCTCCTTTTTTAGCTCATGAGGATGCAAATAGAGAATCTTTATCTCACTTGTTGATTGGATTTCACACCCTCGACTAGCGGCTTCATCCTCTTATCCAAATGCTAGAAGACCTCGTAGCGGGGTTCCTAGCCCCAAATAATAATACAAATTCTCTTCACTATTTTCGCCCCTGATTTATCAGTCAAAGCATAATTGTGTAAACAAAGGAGAAAGAGGGGTGAACTTCTATACCAGTTGCGTACTTCTATGGGAGCCGCTCTTGTGAAGTCTAGTTGGCTTGTGACGTACTGTATTTTCTGTTTGCCATTCGTTGACATAAACATACACCTCTCAAAATTAGATGCTCCTCCCTAGTTTGTGATTGTTGGCAGGCACCCGAGGATTTGGTTAGCCATGGTTTCTGTAAGAAAGGTTGGGAGGTGTGTCAACCATTTTATACCTCTGTTTTACAAAATAAAAGCTCTCGCACATGAGTAATCCATGCTTCCCTCTGCGAAGGGCCTATCTTTTATATTTATGTTGAGTCAGTAAACCTACTTCTTTCTGTCTTAAGCCAGCATTTGAGTTCTTGTGATTGATGCATATAAAATGCATAGATGAATGTTTCATATTTTCACATGGTTTTCTATTACATATTGCATCATATAAAGGTATAATTCAATGTTTTATAGTATTTTGGGGTTAAATTACAAAGTCCCCCAACTTTTATGGAATTAACCCTGCCTGTCAGAAACCCCGTTTTCTATATTTTTGACGTTTCAGGGGGCAAACTTCCGCGAAATCACCTGAAAATCTGCTGGGGTCATTTTCTTGGAAGGAGAAGACCTGCGGGCGACGGATCCACGAGAATTGGGCATGGATGCCCAAAAGAGGACCCTCCACGCGGCCAGATTCCTTGGCCGCGTGAGAGGCCCCCTTTTGGCCCCTGTGGCTCCAATTCCTTCCATCTTCGACTTACCGACTCCGTCTTGACCTAAAACCGACTATAAAAAGGGTCCCCCGTACCCTTACGGAGAGGAGCGTCGCCGAAACACCGAAACAGAGACCAGAAGTTCCAGATTGGAGGGGGAAAAACTCCGACGGGGCACCGCCGGTGTGATCTCCTACCCCTCCAACGTCATCTCCATCGACATCTCCATGAAGAGGGAGTAGTCCCCCCCAGGGCTATGGGTTTGTGGAAGTAGCACTTGTATCTCTCTCTCTATGTGCTTCACTAATTAGATCCGTATGAGCTGCCTCACATGATTACGGGCACCGTTGTAATTCCTATGTGGTGGATCATTTCTACGAGTTATTGAATCTGAGATTGCAATTGTTTCTCTTGAGTTATTTGAGTAGATGTATCTTATGTACCCCGTTCTTATTTGCTAGATTTCATCAATCTAGTTCTTGAGAACGTGTGTGGGGTGATGGGTGCATTAGTTGGAGTAACGGGGGGGGGGGGGGGGGTGGCTAGTGCTGTGAAAGTGACAGAAGTTCAGCGATCCACTTAGGTTTTGTTAAACCTTTCTTAGTTACCTCACTAGGGATAAAAAGGAGTACCTTGTTACCGGGGATTTGAAGTGACACTAATCAATCTCCATGACTAGATCTAGCAAGTTCTTACTTCAACTTCATGTCACATTGCTTAAAGCTATACTCTGGTTTTTCCTTAATTATCGAGGTGTTATGATTTATTTCGCATCTTGGTGGAGTATAAGAGGGATCAATATGATCGTAGAGATCTCTATGCTAGGACGTGATGCCCATATGAAAGTACTCAATGTTAAACATGTTATTGTATTCTCACATGTAATTCTTTATGTCCACCGTCTACTTTATTTGAGAGAATGCAAGTGTGAGACCATGAACCCCGGTCCTATTTTAATTATAAGAGAACACTCTAGTTACTTTGCTGCAATTTACTTTACTTGCACTTTACTTTAATTGCATCTCCAATTCGAATTTACATTATCTCCATCACCACTTGCATCACAAAAATACAAAAACAATCCATTGCATATTTATTTTCTCATTTGCATTTAGTAGTATATTTAAATATTGCACATTTACTTTCAGTTTTGCATTGCAATTTAGAAGTCTCACACCTTGTGCTTGACAACCACTTGGTGAGGTTGAGGGCACAAAATTCTCTACATGTTTGCAGGATCCTGGAGGAAGCTTGGAAGACAACTGCTGAAATACTGGCTCCCCAAGAGTTCGATATAAACCCTCGAGTCACCCTCATGGGGAAGAAGGCTTTCCACTAGCTACACACTTTGCACTTGGAGTCTCAACCTAGCCATCAAGCGTTTTTCTGGCACCGTTGCCGGGGAGCCATAGGTGAAGGAGTTGTCCAAGGGAGCTCACAAGAAGTCTTCATCACCAACAAGGTGTGCAAACACCTAAGCTTGGGGAGGTTGCACCTACGTGAGTACCGTCCTTTCTATCTCCACCTTCTTTCAAGTAGATTGTTTTGTTTCTTGTCTTCTTTTTGTTTTTGTTCTTGTTTTTGTTTTGTCTTGCATATTTTATTTTAGTTTGCATTTTAGTTTTGCATTTAGTTATCTAGTTTATTTTAGTATTTCGAATTTGCCTAGTTACTTTACTTTTCAGTTTTGCATAAAAAATTAAAAACTACATAAAAACTGTTAAAATGGGTGATAGAACTAAATTAAGTGACTACACAAATACACCCAATGACCAATTCATTGCTAGGACAATTACTACACCTGAAATACAAGCTGAAAGCTATGAAGTAAGTCCTAGTTTATTGAATTTAATTACTAGAGAGCAATTTGGTGGTAGTGCTATGGAGGATGCCTCTATGCATCTTCATGATTTCATGGAAATATGTGATATGCAAAAACTAAAAAATGTGGAAAGTAGTGTTTTAAAACTGAAATTATTTCCTTTTTCACTTAGAGGAAAGGCTAAAGAATGGTTACTTTCACTACCTACAGCTAGTATAAAGTCTTGGGATGATTTAAAAGAAGCTTTCATTAAGAATATTATCCTCCCGTTAAAATTTTGCATAATAGAAAAGGAAAAGTAGAGGAAATTATGATGCTTAATTAAATTAAGGATCCATTGTTTGATTTAGAAAAAAGTAGCTTTCAAGAACTTATTGCTACTCTACAAAAAATTGCTAGTGATCCCACTATAAATGTTAATCAACCTGGCTTTTGATCTTATATTGCTAATCATGTCTTGCAAGAAAAAATTCCTAGGTACAAGAATGAGGCCATGATACCTCCTAAGCTTGGGGATGCATGGATCCCCAAGGTGCTAGTCTCAATTGGAAAAGAAATTCACCATGCTATGTTAGATCTAGGTTCTAGTGTATCGGTACTCTCTAAAGAATTATATGAATTGCTAGAACTAGAAAATTTAGAAAAGTGCTCAAGTGAATTTGTCCTTGCTGATAACTCTACTAAACATGCTGTAGGACAAGTAAAATATGTTATGATTGAATTGCACATGACTTTCGTACCCGTTGATTTCATTATTATGGATATGGGGGATAAATCCCCTAGTCCTATTATTTTGGGTAGACCTTTTCTTCGTACTACAGGTGCAATCATAGACTCCAAGGAAGGGAATGTCAAGTTTCAGTTCCCTCACAAGAAAAGCATGGAGCACTTACCAAGGAAGAGGGGCACGCTGAAGAACAAGCTCCCTCATGAGCTTTATCCCTCTTGATTATCAAGTAAGTAAAGCCTAGCTATATGGTTATAAAGAAAGCGCTTTACGGGAGGCAACCCGATTGTTTTTGTTTGGGTTTTACTAGTGTCCTCTTGCTGTCTCAAGAGATTAGTTTTTTGTTTTAATTCTGGAGTTTTCAATAAAGAGTCAAGTCAAACCCATTTGTACTTATAAGTTGCTATCCTAGTGCATGAAATTTCTGTTTCAGCACGAGTCTGCTCACCGTATGATTTTACATTTTTCATTGGTATGTCGGATTGAGCTTATTTTTTAGTATGTTATGCAACTTTTCGTCCTCTGTAAGCACATAAATTGGCTTAATATTTTGACGAGTCTAGCTTAGGGAAAAACGTTCGTTTTGCTGCTGCTGCTTTTATGGACAGATTCTGTCTTCTTTTGTTTTATGCACTCTTTGGGCTTGGCAATCGAATTTCCATGATTCTTTCAAGCAATAGAGTGAACATACAACATAATGAACCTTATTGTCTATCTACTGGAGCATTTGATTTGGAATTTTGCACAACAAGCATGTGATTTGTTTGTCCTTGCTAATCTCACCCCACAGAAAAAGAATGGGGGAAACATGTTTTGTGAAGTTTATTCACAGGGAATAGAGGAGCTACGCCTCAAGACATCCAATAATGGTGAAAGCTATAAGCTTGGGGATGTGATGAACACCCCACTGGAGCTACACTCTTTTGGTTAGCACACGTCTACTTTCTGTTTTTCTAAGCAAAGCATTTATCGTAGAGACTTGAAGCGTCTAGTTTTTGTTTTTATTTTTGTTTTGATAAGACCACCACCATCATTTTATATGAGATTGAGATAATGGATTTTAGAGTTGGAATGTATTGGATGCTAGTATTATGTTTTGGAATAGGGATGCCATGGTTGATTTGAAGAGCTACATATGTTTGCATGATTTATAGGCTTTTTATGTGTAGAAATTTGCAATAATGTTGTCTTGAGCTATCTCTTATTCATGTCCTTGATGTTAATTTCTGGTTTATTTAGTTTGTCATGAAATTAGTAATTCTATGGACATATGCATGCATAGTAGCTGGTCAACTATATCCCTCTTGCTAGCCCAAAAATTTAAAAATTCCAACAAGTAAAAACTTGTTTCCAACACTCCTTAGCCAAGTATTTCCAGTGAGTCCACCATATCTTCCCATTAGCCTCATTGCTATTCCGAGTATGTTCACCATGTTATTTTGTTATTTATGTTCTAAATTAAGATATTCACTTTATTAATTTTCATGGGTTGAACTTGGGATAGGACTCTCACGAACTTTTGAAGGCACACTTTACCTTTTTATGCATCTAATAAACATGACCCAATAATGGGAGCCACAAGTTTTGCGTTTGACAAGTGTGTGGTTGGGAGCTATCTATAAACTGTATCACCGGAAAGCTCTCAACATTGCACAATTTTTTTTACATTTGGTTGATATCATGTACTTTTGTTTTTGGACTCCTGCCATGCCAAAATGAAATAGAGGAATAGTAAGTTTTGATGAGTAAGTATCTATATGACTAGAGAAACGCATTGGGCCACTAACCCAAGCCATGATTTATCATGGTAGAAACTTACTTACAGCTTGAGTGACTCTACAACACATCCTATAATAAAATAAGAAGCTATGCATAATAGTGAATGAAAATAAAAAGGATGATGAGTCTACTCCGTTTGTTCATCTTATCATTGTAACATGGGCTTGTTTCCATGTCATGGGGCAAGAGGTACCTCTTTGCGGTTCTCTATGATGTCATTAATACTTATTATGATTGTACAAAGCTTATTAGGAATCTTAAGTTGAGTAATCATGGAGTAGGTTTTCACACTCACGAGGCATGAGGCTTTCAACCACCTTGTCATTCTCATTACTTCAATACTCACAATTTTAAGATGCTAGTGATAAAGGGGCAATGAGAGTCCTAGATCAATGGATACCACATTTCAATTAGTAATTTTAGTTGAATAATTTAAAGGCTAAATAAGACTTGATCATGTTTTACCTCTACTCAATTTTCTCCAAAGTGTCCACTATATTTTCTATTCTCCATTATGCTATCCTTTGACCAATATAGGATTTTATTTTTCATTTTGTGTATGCATTTGGTCCATAGTGCTTTTATTTCAATATACACTTTGTGAACTTTCATGAAGCATCTTTGCTTGCATATTTGATATTTCTTACAACATGAATTGTATATTGCTACTTATTTCTAGTATTAATCATTTGATTATATGTAGCATGAATAATCCTCCTTGATATCCCATGATTGTTTCAATATGCAAAACCCATCTTAGTTTTATCACCTTCATACTCGAGGACGAGCATGGGTTAAGCTTGGGCATGTTGATGCATGTAAAATGCATAGATGAATTTTGCATATTTTCACATGGTTTTCTATTACATATTGCATCATATAAGGGTATAATTCAATGTTTTATAGTATTTTGGGGTTAAATTACAAAGTCCCCCAACTTTTATGGAATTAACCCTGCCTGTCAGAAACCCCGTTTTCTATATTTTTGACGTTTGAGGGGGCAAACTTCCGCGAAATCACCTGAAAATCTGCGGGGGTCATTTTCTTGGAAGTAGAAGACTTGCGGGCGAAGGATCCACGAGAATTGGGCAAGGAGGCCCAAAAGAGGACCCTCCACGCGGCCAGATTCCTTGGCCGCGTGAGAGGCCCCGTTTTGGCCCCTGTGGCTCCAATTCCTTCCATCTTCGACTTACCGACTCCTTCTTGACCTAAAACTGACTATAAAAAGGGTCCCCCGTACCCTTACGGAGAGGAGCGCCGCCGAAACACCGAAACAGAGACCCGAAGTTCCAGATTGGAGGGGGAAAACTCCGGCGGGGCGCCGCCGGTGTGATCTCCTACCCCTCCAACGTCATCTCCATCGACATCTCCATGAAGAGGGAGTAGTCCACCCCAGGGCTATGGGTTTGTGGAAGTATCACTTGTATCTCTCTCTCTATGTGCTTCACTAATTAGATCCGTATGAGCTGCCTCACATGATTACGGGCACCGTTGTAATTCCTATGTGGTGGATCTTTTCTACGAGTTATTGAATCTGAGATTGCAATTGTTTCTCTTGAGTTATTTGAGTAGATGTATCTTATGTACCCCGTTCTTATTTTCTAGCTTTGATCAATCTAGTTCTTGAGAGCGTGTGTGGGGTGATGGGTGCATTAGTTGGAGTAACGGGGGGGGGGGGTGGCTAGTGCTGTGAAAGTGACAAAAGTTCAGCGATCCACTTAGGTTTTGTTAAACCTTTCTTAGTTACCTCACTAGGGATAAAAAGGAGTACCTTGTTACCGGGGATTTGAAGTGACACTAATCAATCTCCATGACTAGATCTAGCAAGTTCTTACTTCAACTTCATGTCACATTGCTTAAAGCTATACTTTGGTTTTTCCTTAATTATCGAGGTGTTATGATTTATTTCGCATCTTGGTGGAGTATAAGAGGGATCAATATGACCGTAGAGATCTCTATGCTAGGACGTGATGCCCATATGAAAGTACTCAATGTTAAACATGTTATTGTATTCTCACATGTAATTCTTTATGTCCACCGTCTACTTTATTTGAGAGAATGCAAGTGTGAAACCATGAACCCCGGTCCTATTTTAATTATAAGAAAACACTATAGTTACTTTGCTGCAATTTACTTTACTTGCACTTTACTTTACTTGCATCTCCAATTCGAATTTACATTATCTCCATCACCACTTGCATCACAAAAATACAAAAACAATCCATTGCATATTTATTTTCTCATTTGCATTTAGTAGTAGATTTAATTATTGATATTTACTTTCAGTTCTGCATTGCAATTTAGAAGTCTCACACCTTGTGCATGACAACCACTTGGTGAGGTTGAGGGCACAAAATTCTCTACTTGTTTGCAGGATCCCGGAGGAAGCTTGGAAGACAACTGCTGAAATACTGGCTCCCCAAGAGTTCGATATAAACCCTCGAGTCACCCTCGTGGGGAAGAAGGCTTGCCACTAGCTACACACTCTGCACTTGGAGTCTCAACCTAGCCATCAGTGATTCATCCAACTATATGTTTATTTACTCAATCACGTTCTTTATTCTTCCTTGTTTCTACAAATGCTTTTATCTGTTTGAATACCACTTTGAAAGTTACCAATGTTTGCAAACAGACCGTTATAATTGAACATGATAAACTCTACAATATAGCTCTAGTATAAAAAGTCTGATCGAAAGAGAAGTACACTGTTAATTGTTCTCTGACCAAGAAAGAGGTTTGCCTTTACCAATTTTGATTTATATTTTGCACCTTTATTGTTCCTCTAGTTGTTTCAAGTTTGATTATATGAGAGGAAGTTGGTGTCTAAAATTACTTGTTCCTTGCTAGATGTGATGTCTTTTGTCCGTATTTTATTTTAATGACACCTGACTCCCAAAACCTGTGGTCATGTTTACTGAGTTCAGTTTCGCTTGGGGACAAGCGAGGTCTAAGCTTGGGGGGAGTTGATAAGTCCATTTTGCATCACTGTTTTATATTTTTATTTTATGTTATTCATCGATACATTTCAGGTTATAATGCATCACTTATGTTATTTTATCTTATTTTGCATGTTTCATAATTTTTGGAGAATAAAAACCGGGACCAGAAATCTGATGGAAAAAGCACTGTCGAGATACCCTATTTCAGAAGTTCACAAGAAGAGGGGGGACACCGAAGATGTCTTAGAAGTTCAGAGGAGGAGGCCAGCCAGAAGAGGGGCCACGAGGGGCCCACACCATGAGGTGGCACGCCCCCCCCCCCTTGGCCGCGCCGCCTGATGGTATTGCCACCCTGGCCCAGCTCTGGGCTACCCCTTCGCATACTTGACCGCCAGGGAACCCTAAGCCCCAGACTATCATCGAAGAATTATTCCGCCGCCGCCTCGGGGCAGAAAACACCAGTAAGAGAAAAGCTCTCCGATAGGGAGAAATCTGCCAGGGAAATTTCTCTTCGAAGAGGGGAAATCATCGCCATCGTCACCGTCATCACTCCGGGCATCATCAATATCGGCATCGTCATCATCATCACCACCACCACTATCACCCTCATCATCCACCGTCATCCCGCTGTAACAATTAGGGGCCTCTATCGTTGTTTTACATTAGATATTTCTCCCGGTGTGGATTACTTGTTAGTAGTTGATGCTTGTGAGATTTATTGGTGTTATCACTTTATGACTAGATTGTTATTATCCACTATATCACCTCTGATTATGATCCATATGATGTCTTGTGAGTAGTTCGTTTAGTTCTTGAGGACATGGGAGAAGTCATGATGTTAGTAGTGAAGTTATGTTGAAGTAATATCTCGTGGTTCGGTATTTAAGTTGTGGTACTATTCTTCTAGTGGTGTCATGTGAATGTCGACTACATCATACTTTACCTTCATGGGACTAGGAGGATGCATTGTGTATTTTGCTACTAATCGTGGGTTTGCCGGAGTGACAGAAACCTAAACCCCAGTTAGGAAACCGATGCACGAGGGAGCGTAGAATCCCGGAGTTTTAAGGATGTGGTTAGATTTATCTTAATTACTTTCTTGTATTTGCGGATGCTTATGAGGGGTATAATCACAAGTATGTATCAGTCCTAGTTGGGCGGTGCATTAGCATAGGTTCACCGACACAACATTTCACGAACCAATAAATATTAATCAATCGTAACGAAGCGAAAGCACTTGACGAAATTCCCATGTGTCCTCAAGAACGTTTGGTAGTCATAAGTAATACAACCGGATTGTCCTTTTCTCTCAAAAGGATTGGGCCACTCGGTGCAATATTATTTACTACACTTTATTTATTCGCACTTTATTTATCTGCTACATGCAAAACAACCAAAAACTCGTTTGCTAGTGTTTACAGTGAATCCTCTATCCAACCTGCTTGTCAACACCTTATGCTCCTTGTTGGGTTCGACACTCTTATTTATCGAAAGTACTACGATACACCCCCTATACTTGTGGGTCATCACCTATACAGAAAAAGCCACACAAAAAGATTTAGATTAGAGTTCGCCATAGCCTAGATCAATACCAAATTGTTTCCTTCTAGTTGATGTTTTCTGCTGATTTTGCGTCTCAGTTTTTATTTTTGTGTCTTTTTCTAATTAGGTTCAGGTTTCTAGCTCATATTTTGAATTGAGTCTCTACCTAAAAATCTCACAATAATAGTTGTTATCCGAGTGTTTTCTTAGTTCTAATTTATTTCAGATCTAGTTTCTCTCGGGAAAACAATACCTACACCTTGCCGTGTGAGTTGATATTGTTTCCTACCCAAGTTTTGTTTCTAATCCGAGTCCTACAAGAATTTTGGTACAATACTCCCCAAATTTTCGGCCGTGGATTGGTTTTCTAGTTGGTGTCAGATTCACTCTGCGCGGCACAAATTTTCACAGTTTTTGCCGCGCGATCCCACCTTAGGTCCACTTAGATTCGACCTCTACGGTGGCACGGTTTTGCTGAATTCTCTACCGCACCCACAATCAAGCTACAAAAGCTGTCGCGCGCCCATTTCTGCTCTGCACGGTTTTGTTCGATTAGATGCCACATGCATACGCTGCTGCCAGGGCACCAAAATTTGCCCTTTTGCTGCCTCCACGGCACGAATTTCATATGTTTTCCGCCGTGAGCCTGTAGTATTGTTTCCTATAGATTTTATTTTGTTTTCTCCCTGTTTTCTCTAGGATTTTCTTTGTGAATCTTTGTGAGATTTATCTACAGCCTATGTACAACAAAAATACTTGGAACATACCCATAAGACTAGCATTTTTGTTGCTCAACATGCCACTCATATTGATCATATATTTGTGTCTATATTTGTGTTTTCAATTTTTTGCTCCTAGTTGATACATTGGCCATTGAAAAATTATAAAAAAGGAGAAAAGAGAAAAAGCATAAAAAAGGAAAAAAAAACAGAAAACACAAAAGAGGCCGAATTAGTACTACTTTCACTAGTGGAGCTTGTGACATAAACTTGGTGATTTTTAGACACTACTTTGAGCAATGTTTCTCCTGTTTTAAATTGAGATTTTCTAGTGTCTTTTCAGTGCTAACGACAAGTTATACCATATAGTTTCTTGCCACATTTGTCTCCAATAGTGTGTGTGTTTCCTAGTGAAATTTTTATATTACATTGAACAAAAAATAGGATTAGTATTTTTTGATGTTCTTAGGTATTCCAATCAAGCCCCACCATATTACCTGTTTTTTGTCTTGTGATAGCTGAAATCCCCAGGTATTCTCTTCTCACATTGGTACATTTAGTTTCTACTACTTGGTTGGTGAGTATTCTCTGTTTACTTTGGAACAGTAAGATTCACCTTTATTTGCTGTTTTGAGTGAGTTGTGAGAGTTCCACCATATACATACTGCTATATATTTATATGTACTAACAATGGTTTGATCCTGTTAAGGAAAAGCCATTACCATTGTACTCTTTGTGCACTAACACATTCTGGGAGGAGGATTCTAGTGAAACACCTGCGTCGGATTTGTTCCACTTCACCGTGGACATCAAAGGTAGCCATGTTGCTATACCCTTGATAAGGGTACTCGGTATATTTTTTTTAGTATTGAGGTTGTTGAAAAAATGGAGTTGGTTAAATCGCAACTCTCGCACCCATATATGTTGCCTACTGATGGTGTGTAACACACGTTCGTTGGGATATCCCAAGAGGAAGGTATGAAGAGAAGAGTAGAAAGTTCCCCTCAGATAGAAACCAAGGTTGAATCGACTAGTAGGAGAAAGAAGTCACTTTCGAAGGTTGATGCAGCTGATGTTGGCAGGATACACTACCGGTTCAGCAGCAACATGGAATCTACACAACACAATCAAATTACTTTGCCCCAACGAAGTAGTGAGTTTATCAATCTCACCGGTTTTGCTGAAACAAAGGATTAGATCTACAATGTGGAAAATTGTAATTGTTTGGAGTAGATGAAAGAGAACAATAATTGCAGTAGGAAAACAGTGGTTGCAGTGGTTGTATATCAGTGTAAAGAAATGGATCGGGGTCCACAGTTCACTAGAGGTGTCTCTCCAAAACATAAGATAACATGCTGGGGAAACAAATTACAGCTGGGCAATTGACATATATAAAGGTTGCACCGCAGTGCATATGCTTGACATGATGATTACTACGTGATTCATGTGGGCATTACAACAAGATACATAGACTGTTACCCAACTGCATCTATGACTAATAATCCACCCTCAAAGTGTCATCCGAGCAAAACTTGGGTATTAAGTTGCAAACAACAGATAATTGCATTAAGCAAAGTGTGTAACGTAAACAATAAAATCATTCTTAGACAAAGCATTGTTGTTTTCTCCCTAATGGCAACATCACATCTCCCACCCGTTACGTTTCTTTCACTCGAGCATGAGTTAAATGGAGGCATGAACCCACTATCGAGCATAAATACTCCCTATTGGAGTTACATGCATCAACTTGGCGAGAGCATCTACTAGCAACATAGAGGATGCAAGATCATAAATAACATAAACATGAAAATAACATGATAGGTTGATAATCACTAGACATAGCATTCAATATTCATCAGATCCGAGCAAACACAACATATAGCATTACAATAAGATGATCTTGATCATGTTAGGAAGCTCACAAGATCTAAACATGAGGCATAAAGAGGAGAGAACAACCATCTAGCTACTGCTATGGACCCGTAGTCCAGGGATGAACTACTCACACATCACCCCGGGGGCAGGCATGGTGATGAAGAGCCCTCCGGTGATGATTCCCCGTCCCGACAGGATGCCAGGGAGAGCTCCTGAACCCTCCCGAGCTAGGGTTGACAATGACGGCGGCTGCGGATGTTTTCGGTGTAAAAGGCTTGTGTATTTTGGGTTAACCCTCCGAGAGGTATAAATAGGCGACAGGGCAACGTAGGTAGGCAGCCACGGGGCCCACACCACGCATGGGTGCGACCAGAGGGGTGGGGCGCCGCCTCATAGTGTGGGGCCCCCGAGGCCCCCTCCGGGTCTCCCTCCGGACTCCATGTATGTGACGACTTTCTAAGACTTCTGGGTTTTGTTTCGTCGAATTCCTAGAATATTTCCATAACAACTTTTCTGAAACCAAAAAACAACAGAAAACAGGAACTGGCTCTGTGGCATCTTCTCAATAGGTTAGTCCCAGAAAATCCATAAAAATGACATAAAGTGAATAGGACACATGTAGCATAGAGCATGAAAACAACATGGAACATCAGAAATATGGATACGTTTCAGATGTATCAAGCATCCCCAAGCTTAGTTCCTACTCGTCCTCGAGTAGGTAAACGATAAAAAAAATTCTTAGGTGACATGCTACCAACATAAACTTCGATCATCATAATGCAAATCATGTAAACTAAGATCAAATGAGTAAAGGCTGTGGTTCATAGTTGATATCAAAATAGAGTAAGGTATAAACTATTAGGAAGAACAAAGTAAAACTTTTTAACGAATCAATACTAAAAATAATCCACTGTGCAAAGTATATTAAAGATGACTAGCAAATGTGCCCGTGCGTTGCAACGGGGATAAAAAGAAAATTCCTCCCACACGACTACAACTGATTTAACACATCAGGTCTCAAACATTATTCATAGGAAAGACATCATGTCCCCTTTATGAGAATAAACAAATAGTTTTGTACATTGTTCACGCGTTTTAATAGAAAGGTAGGAGGATTTTGCAATTTCAGATCCACAATTATAGAAAAATCAAAACTATATCTTCTGCAGCTCCTTTTTCTTCTCGTGGGCAATATTTGAGCTCAACCATCCCAATCGTCATGGTTATTCTGCATAAATAGTTCATGCTACACTCCACTATGATTTTCTCATGCGCATGCATTGATAACACTACTTCATGATTATCTCCTGAGTATGCAATCACCTTCAGATTGCACATTATTTCATCTCATTGCTTCTGCTTATATGAGACCATTTTTCACGGTCATGACTTGAACCTCCATACTCTAAAAATAAAATTTCCCCTCGTGTTCCTAATGTTAGCAGTTCAGGCTCCATTTTTGTATATTTAAAAAATGATGCATGCACATTAAGCTTGAGGGAAACCTGAATCCGGTGCCTTCCATCTCCCCTATCTTTGTCCGACAATCTTTATAGAAGATTTACTATAGTTTTAATTAATCGCTAGAATAAATAACTGAACAGATAAGGTATTCAACCTAATTTGTCATATCTAAATATTTTTTAACACATTGTTTGCTTACCTGAATCTAAAACGAATGCATATAGTCTGAAACAATTTTTCACTCACCTTGAAAGCCTGAGCCTTGTACCATTAGCATTATCATAACCGTGTTCTCAGTTTCTTCCCTAATTCTAATTACGTGCGTGCACAAATCAGCCCGCTGCATCTTGAAGCTGGGCATGTGGGCATGCATAAGCAGGAACGGCACAACTAATCGAATTGCAAACAACATCTTGGAGCCGTGGTTGAAAATCTGGAGCAGGAAAAGTACGAGTACCGGCCCTTTCTGCAGGTGCAGACCAGACGAGTTTGCAATCACTCAGTATAGTAGGGGGTTGCTCCTATTCAGCACTTTAAGGAGGTGTATCTTCTGAAACTCCATCAAACAGTTCTTAGAGATGGACTTCCAGTAATGGAAGGTGTTGCCGCTACAGTCATACGGCCGACGAAAGCAACGTCTTGAATGTGACGACTCCTGGAAGAATCGATGGAAGCAAGGAGCGACATAGACTAAACTGGTGTCGGTCGTTTGTGGTGAATGTTTAGGCAAACATAGGGGCGTTGTCCACCCTAGCCAGGTCCAAATTTGTTTCCTCGGCCAAGTTTTCTGCATCTCAGGGCGCACAACCGCGGCCATGCCCAAGATTGTGGTCTTCTCACAGGCCAGCTTCATGGCGTGGGTTACCTGGTACTCGGCCACCATGCCGTCAAGCTCGGCCTCGTGCCTGGAATCTTGAGGCGGCCGAGAGTGCATCGCGACTGTGGGTGGGCGCCCAGAGAGGGCCTAGCAAGGCAAACATCGGGTCGACCGGCCAGACAGTGAGGACGGGGAAGTTATGTGGGAAACTTGCCAGAAGTAGGGGACGGGACAGAGGGTCGAGCTAGACGCGTCAAGTGAGGTCCCAGCGAGGCAAATGCCAGGTCGTCCGGCCGGACAATGAAGGTGTGGATGCCATGTGGGCAGCTTGCCAGAAGTCGCCGGGATAGACGGAGGGCCAGGATAGACGAGCGCTCGTGCCAGAGATAGGAGATGAGGCGGAGGCCGGGCTGGGCGTTCGAGATGGAAGAAGGCTGAGAGCGGATCTTGTGCTTTCAGCGTCCAAGTGGGGTCGCGGTAGGAGCTTGACGTCGGAGCCTATAGTCGAGGAAGTTGCCGGACGACAATTGATTTGAGCACGCATGCACATCCTTTTAGATCGAATGAGGACCGCACAAGAGATGCCACAGTGGTTGGCTTGGGATCGAACCGGCAGGTTGGAGGAAGAAGCAAGTTTTCTATTTCTTTTTTACGAACCGTTTTGTTTTGTGGCAAAAGGTAGTTATATGTTCTTTGGTGGGAGGGTAGAACTGTCATTTTATGTTGGACGAAATTTTTGCAAGAAACCTTAATGCTTTTATTAGTAGGTATAGATATAGATTTAAGCTTCAAGAATACCAATATAATCATCCTAAGTATCCAAATATCACAACAACTCCTGTTAGGATCAAGTCAAGTGACAACAATATGCACGTGAAAAAACCAATCAGATATTTGTGCACTCAAAACAAGCAAGTGTTCTGTATTGGTCCCTGGCATTAGGATGTTGTGGCTAAAAGAACATTATGGAGGGTTTGGATGGTCAATGGAAGAAAGTCTCACACAACTGAAAGTGATCATTAGACAATAGGAAGTCATATAATCGAAGTTATGCAAGGAGTAGTGATTGCCACACGACGGATGCACATAGAGCTATAAGTGTATGAAAGCTCTCCAATGGAACTAGTGGGGGTGCATCCAACTTTTTTTCTCACGAAGATTTATAATGTAAACCAACTAGTGTTTTGAGGAGGCACATGGTAATATACAAGCCAAGGTTTATAATGTAAGTTCCCCACATAGTTATGCAAGTCATAAAATGAAAACTCTCTCTAAACTGAAGCATTGGTGCTAAATAAGCACAAGTGTGGAATAAATGATAGTGGTGCTTCCCCCTCTCTCTTTATTATCTCTCTTTTGCTCTCTTTTTTTTGGGGGGGGGGGGTTCTCTTTTTTCAGTTTATATATATCCTCACTAGTAGGGGCAACACTCTATTTTACAATGAATCATCACACTTTTAGTACTCATAACTGAAACTGAAATATCTCTGATGTATAAAACTACATGCTCCTGCCAGTGTAGCAGTATGCAAAGTAACAATGGGACATGTAACAAGTAACATAATAATGATGGATGTTGTATGTCAATATATCTTGGAATGGATATGAAAATGCCATGATAGATTGGTATGGTGGCTGTTTTGAGGAAGATATTTTGGCCTTATGTGTAGAAGAACAAAGTCCTCCCGTGGGGTTTGGATGCACTAGCAAAGTTTGCACCAACTCTCAATGTGAGAATGGGCAATTCATAGTAACCGCAACTTAGAACTCACAAGTTCAAAGATTACATCTAGAAATTTGATTATACAAGGAATAATGAAAATCACTCCAAGACGGTCCGTGGTTGTGACAAGTCACTGTTGGTTACCCCGACCATAGCATGTAACAAAAAGCCATTACGATCGTTATCAGCAGAGGAGTCATATACAATTATACTATCAACTGGTTTTTCGACTGTGGCACAGTTTCAAGCTTCTAGACCAACCACTGATTGTTTTTACTTTACTAGAAAACCAGGTTCACCACTAAGCATATTAATATCTCAAAACAATAGCAAATAGTCAAGTGAAACGGTTTAATGACCTACTAGAGTATGCAAGTCTTTTCCAACATACCATCTACCACATGTAGCATTTTCTATTTCCATCAAACACCAAACAACAAAAACTCTCCAACTAATATAGCAATGAAACGAGGTATTATTAACATAACTCTACTATAACTAACAACTCTGAATAAGAGATGCATGAAAAACATGAGCTAAAAGGATTTGCAGCAGCTAGAAGAAAAACTAAGAATACGAGTAAGTATTCATATGAAAAAGAGGAGCGTGTCTCTATCCCACACAAACAATGTTGGGTTCAACCTATACTTATTGAAGAAAGGAAACAAAAGAAAATAAAATAAAATCAAACAGACTGTCCAAGTAAAGTGCATATGATGTGACCGAATAAAAATATAGTTTCACTAGAAGTGACCTGATAAATTGTTGATAAAAAAGGGGATGCCTTGGGGATTCCAAAGCTTAGACGCTTGAGTCGTCTTAGAATTTTCTGGGATGAACCACCGGGTCATCCCCAAGCTTTGGCTTTGTACTCTTCTTGATCACATTATATCACCCTCTTCTCTTGACCTTTGAAAATTCCTTCACAAAAAACTCGATGTAATTCACATTAGAGGGTTAGTGCACAATAAAAAATTGAGATGTTCTCCATGGACACAAGAATTATTAATACATTTTAAACATTATCTATATCCACTGATGTTTTGTGGAGAAATGAAATCCACTCGGCATAGTAAAAGAGAGAATGCAAGTAAAAAAGGAAGAATCTGTCAAAACCAGAACAGTCTGTAAAGACGAATGTTTTTGGGGCACTTACATTTCTCAAATCGAAAAACGCAAAGCTGGAAAAAGTTTCTTAATTAGCTGAGGAATAAGCACAAAAATTTGCAGGTCATTTTGATCTTTCTGTTAGTTTACACGAATTTAACGGTGGACAACAGAAATTTGTTTCTTGCGCAGAAATCCAAATCTAACCTCAACTTTCACTAGAGACTTTACTTGACACAACAAATGCGAAAAAATAAAGATACAAAGGAGTTTCTACAGAAGTAAACAACACCTTGACTCAAAGAAAACAGATAAAAAAAACCAAAAAAAAAACCATGGGTTATCTCCCAAGAAGTGTTTTTCTGTAATGTCTTTTAGCTAGGCCCAGAATAATAGAATCAAGTATTTTTAAGGGAAGAAGCATCCAAATTGTAAATTGTTCTTATAATCGAATCAAAAGGCAACTTCATTCGATTCCTAGGAAAGTGTTCCATACTTTTCTTGAGTGGGAATTGATATTTAATATTCCCCTCTTTCATATCAATAACAACACCAACAGTTCTAAGAAAAGGTCTTCCTAAAAAAATAGGACAAGAAGCATTGCATTCAATATTCATGACAATGAAATCAACAGGGACAAGGTTATAGTTAATCATAATAAGAACATCATCAACTCTCCCCAAAGGTTTCTTTCTAACATTATCAGCAAGACGAACATCCAAATAATAGTGTTCCAAAGGTGGCAAGTCAAGCATATCGTAAAGTTTCTTAGGCATAACAGAGATACTAGCACCAAGATCACATAAAGAATTACAACCAAAATCATTCACCTTTATTTTAATGATGGGTTCCCAATCATCATCCAACTTCGTAGGGGTAGAGGCTTCAAATCTTAATTCTTCTTCTCTAATTTGCATGAGAGAATTTGTAATATGTTTTGTGAAAGCCGTATTCATAGTACTAGCATTAGGACAACTAGCAAGCTTTTGTAGGAACATAATTACTTCAGATATACTGCAATCATCAAAATCAAGATCATTTTTATCAAAGGTAATGGGACCATTTTCTCCCATATTTTGAATAAATTTAGCACTTTTATCAGAAACATTTTTAGTAGTTTCACGCAATTTTAGACGTTTAACATCAGAAGTGGAATGGTGCAAACATTAGCTATATTAATTAATAGTAGAAGGTTTACTAGCATGAGAAGCTTCAGTTCTACTAGTGGTGGTAATGGTGCAAACATTAGCTATATTATTCTTTCTAGCTATTTCATCTTCTCTTTCCCATCTAGCATGCCATTCAGCTAACATCCTAACATTGTTATCAATTCTAACTTGAATGGAATTAGTAGCAGCAAAAGGATTTTCATCTATAGTTTCAATTTTAGCAGCCATTCTATTGATTAAAGAAGATTGTGCTTCAAACATGGATGAAATACAAGTTTTAGCACGAGCAACTTTAACTTGCAAACCAGAAATTTCCCTATTTAAATTCTCAAGTTGATGACTAATATTTTTCAACATAACAGATTTTTCCTCCATGGTCTTAGGAAATAATTTATTTCGCTCATATTGCTTTTGCATAAATTGTTTAATGGCCCTTTCAACTTCTGAAATTATTTCATTAGACATTCTAGATCTATCGTAAGAATAATTATTATCACTATTAGCAGGATATGGCCTATAATTATTGCTACCAAAATTATTCCTATAAGCATTGTTGTGGTAATTATTGTTTTTAATGAAGTTCACATCAACATGCTCTTCTTGAGCAACCAAAGAGGCCAAAGGAACATTGTTTGGATCAATATAAGTTTTACCATTAACAATCATAGACATAATAGCCTCAAGCCTATCACTCAAAGAAGAGGTTTCTTCAACATAATTTACCTTCTTACCTGGTGGAGCTCTCTCAGTGTGCCATTCAGAATAATTTATCATCATATCATTAAGAAGCTTTGTTGTAGAGCCCAAAGTGATGGACATAAAGGTTCCTCCAGCAGCTGAACCCAGAAGGTTTCTTGAAGAAAAATTCAGACCTGCATACAAGCTTTGGATGATCGTCCAAGTAGTCAGTCCATGAGTGGGACAATTCTTTACCAAAGACTTCATTCTTTCCCAAGCTTGAGCAACATGCTCATTATCAAGTTGCTTAAAATTCATAATGCTACTTCTTAGAGATATAATCTTAGCAGGAGGATAATATTTTCCAATGAAAGCATCCTTACATTTAGTCCATGAATAAATACTATTTATAGGCAAAGATAGCAACCATTCTTTAGCTCTTCCTCTTAAAAAGAAAGGAAACAATTTCAGTGTAATAGTATATCCATCAACATTCTTATATTTTTGCATGTCACAGAGTTCAACAAATTATTAAGATGGGTAGCAGCATCATCAGTACTAACACAAGAAAATTGCTCTCTCGTAACAAGATTTAACAGGGCATGCTTTGTCTCATAAAAATCAGCAGTAGGAGCAGGTGGAGAAATAGGTGTGCTAATAAAATCATTGTTGTTTGTGCTAGTGAAGTCACACAACTTAGTGTTCTCAGGAGTACTCATTTTAACAAGATTAAAAACAGGATAAAAATAACAACTAGAATAAAAGCTAATTTTTGTTTGTGTTTTTTATAAAGAGAAGCAAACAAGACATAATAAAATAAACTAAGCAAAAAATAAAGAGATTGGAGGTGTGAGACTCCCCTTGCAGAAATCCTCTTCCTCCCCAGCAACGGCGCCAGAAAAGATCTTCATGGCGTGTAACACACGTTCGTTGGGAGACCCCAAGAGGAAGGTATCAAGATCACAGTAGCAAGTTTCCCTCAGAAATAAACTAAGGTTGAATCGACTAGTGGGATAAAGAAATCACTTCCGATGTTGATGCAGCTGTTGTTGTCAGGGCATACTACCGGTTCAACAGCAACGTGGAATCAACACAACATAATCAAATTACTTTGCCCCAACAAAGCAGTGAGGTTGTCAATCTCACTGGTGTTGCTGAAACAAAAGTTTAGACGTACAATGTGGAAAATAGTATTTGTTTGAAGTAGATGAAACAGAACAATAATTTCATTAGGAAAATACTGGTTGCGGTGGTTGTATATCAGTGTAAAGAAATGGACCGGGGTCCACAGTTCACTAGAGTCGTCTCTCCAAAACATATAGATAACATGTTGGGTAAACAAACTGGGAAATTGACAGATATAAGGCAACAGCACATGTAATTGTATTAAGCAAAGTGTGCAATGTAAATAATAAAAATATCCTTAGACAAAGCATTGTTGTTTTCTCCCTAATGGCAACAGCACATCCCCCACCCATTATGTTTCTGTCACTCAAGCGTGAGTGAAACGAGGCATGAACCCACTATCGAGCAGAAGTACTCCCTCTTGGAGTTACAAGCATCAACTTGGCCAGAGCATCTACTATTAACGGAGAGCATGCAAGATCATAAATAACATACACATGAAAAGAACATGATAGATTGATAATCACTAGACATAGAATTCAATATTCATAAGGGCATCTCCAGCCGTCCCCCCAGAGCCCCCCAGGGGGCTTTTTTCGCGGCGGAAGCGGCGAATAGCGCCGCTTATTCACCACTCGGCCCCCCAGAGGCCCAAATAGCGCCGTTTCGGCGCTATTTAGCGCCGCGGCACCCAGGCCAAACCCAGCCCGCTGGGTTTGGCCTGGGGGGGCGAAACTGCGCGGCCGCGCGCGTGGGCCAGCTCGGTCAGCGACGCGACGAGAAAGCGCGGGAACAGAACCGCCCCGTGATCGTCTTCTCGGCTTCCGCGCGGTCAAAGGCTGCCGCCGTTTATGGCGTGGCGGCCACCCAGTGCATGCGCCCCGCCCAAAGGCTGCCGGCGTAATGGCGTGGCGGGCGGCAGCGACGGGACACGCGCGCGCAGTAAATGCCCGGCCGCTCGCCGCGCTATAAAACCCCCCCGCCGCGCGCCGCGCCCCACCATTCTTCCACCGGCGAGCTCTCTTCTCTTCTTCCTCTCGCCGCTCTCCTCCCCTCTTCTCTCCACGAAAATGGCCGGCTACAAGGACGGAGCTGCGGCCAACGGGTTTCTGCGCCATAACCTGCGCTGGAGCGAGGCGATGGCGCTCTACCGTGCGGGCTACCCTTGCCCGCCGGACATGCGCCTCCCTAGCTCCGCCGCGGGGGCGAGCCGCTGGGCCCTCAGCGCCGGCGGTGTCCCCGTCCCTCCCCTCCCTGGTTTTGACCCCGAGTTCCGGCGCGCCATCCGAGAGATGCGCGACGGCATGGAGCACCCTGAGAACTACCCGCTGACCGGCGTTGACCAGTTCTGGTGGGGGCAGCTCACTCGACGCCGCGATCGGGAGATCGACTGCGAGAACGACAACGGGCTGGTCGACGGGCGCTTCAACGCCAACGGGCGGCGCCGCTGGTGGAGCGCCCCCAACAGGACCCTGGAGGAGGTCCTCGACCACATCCACGCCGGCAACCAGCCGCGCCTGGAGATGCCACCATTGCAGGCCCAGCCGTGGGTGGCACGGCGGACCGGCGCCTCTTCCTCGTCCGCGACGTCCAGCTCCTCCGCCGGGCAGTCCATCTCCACCTCCCCCCCTTTCTGAACGCCGGCGCGCCTGCCCGCAGGCGCAGCGGCGGCGCGCTCCGCATCGGCGAGCCACGCTTCGAACGCGTGGTTCGCCCGAAGACGGAGGACGACGACGAGGACGAGTGGCCCGACCAGAAGGTCGTGGAGCAGCTGTCCTTGGACACGCTGCAACCACTCGACGACGACGCCGCCGCAGTGTGGAGTCGTCGGGAGACCACCGAGGCGGAGCTCGAGCTCCAGCGCAGCCTGCTGGCGGAAGCCAAGCAGCGCAAGGCGGCGCACGAACGTGAGGCCGCCGCCAACGCGGCCCGCCTCCGCGTCCCTCCCCCCGCCACCGCAGAAGGAGAACGAGTACATCATCCTCGACCCGGACTCCGACGACGAGGGCGTGATCCAGCAAGCCCTCGAGGCGAGCAGGTGGGAATGCGGCGGCGGCGACGAGGGACAGGGGACGAGCAAGCACCCCAGCAACGGCCCCGGCGACGACGACGACGACGGCGACGGCGATTACAGCCAGGTTATCGCCGCCAGCCTCGGCCTTAAGTAGTTTAGTTTAAGTTTCTAGTTTAAATTTTCAGTTCTAGTTTAAATTCGCGCCGAATATGTACGCATTTCGCAAATTTCAATAAAAATCGCCTAGTTTGCAATTGCGTTTGTTTTGGGCCGAATCTTGGGCTCGGGAAGCGACTGGAAACCTGCCCCCCAGGTTCCAGAATAGCGCCGTTTAGCGCCGCGGCGGCCCCAAAACGCAGCGGCCCCAAAACGGCGGCGTTTTGGGCCCTGGGGGGGCGCAACGACTGGAGATGCCCTAAGATCCCAGCAAACACAACATGTAGCATTACAATAAGATGATCTTGGTCATGTTAGGAAGCTCACACGATCTAAACATGAGGCATAAAGAGGAGAGAACAACCATCTAGCTACTGCTATGGACCCGTAGTCCAGGGATGAACTACTCACACATCACTCAGAGGAAGGCATGTGATGAAAATCCCTCCGGTGATGATTCCCCCTCTTGGCAGGGTGCCGGGGAGAGATCCAGAACCCTCCCAAACTAGGGTTGACGATGACAGCAGCTGCAGATGTTTTTGGTGGAAAAGGCTCGTGTATTCTGGGTTAACCCTCCGAGAGGTTTAAATAGGCGAGACGACAACATCGGTGGGAAGCCAGGGGCCACACCACCCCTAGGCACGGCTAGAGGGGGGCGCCACCTCATGTCGTGGGGCCTCTGAGGCCCCCCTCTAGGTATCCTCCGGACTCCGTGTACGTGACGACTTTCTAAGACTTATGGGTTTTGTTTCGTCCAATTCCGAGAATATTTCCATAACAACTTTTCTGAAACAAAAAACATCAGCTAACAGGAATTGGCTCCGTGGCAGCTTGACAATAGGTTAGTTCCAGAAAATCCATAAAAAAAACATAAAGTGAATAAGAAACATGTAGCATAAAGCATGAAAACAACATGGAACATCAAAAATTATGGATACGTTTGAGACGTATCACCTAATAATGATGATGCACTTCACATTACTCTATGTACTTCTGTTCATTTAACCATTTATGGAATTATAGAGCGAATTTATTGTAACATGATTCCTAGAGCGCTTAACTGTCATCATCTTTTGTTGAGTGAAAAATGGTGCAGCCATTTTAACGTTTATTTACGTAAAAAAAATATCCTCATATACAATTGTTTTGGAATGATAAGATAAATTGGATAATACATGCAACACTTAAAACATTGCAAAGCGTTAGGAATCAAAACCTATGTTCTCCTATACTTCCCATAATTAAACCAAGTGGGCGTGTCGACACAAAGGATGAGAGCATAGGTGTTGTAGAAAACATGGGAGTAGAGGTTAATAAAACATGTGACGTTACTACTAATATAATCATATCTACTCTTAGTGTTGTGCCTTGTGATATGCAGATTACTTTTGAAAAGGAGCCACCTATAATAAAACCTGCATCGCCACACACAGTGGAGGAGCATGCCATTTTTCCTAGTGTTGTTTCGTGTGATGCGTAGGTCGCTTTTGAATAAAGAGAGCCTTTAGTACAACCTTCATCACCACTTCCATTTGAGGAGAGTGTCATGGGTAACGATGTTGATACTTGTGATTTGCATGACACACATATTTCTAAATCATGTGTTAACTTGCCAAATTTGAATTTTGAGCATGTCGGCTTAATTACACAAGAGGAAGTGCTTGCTAAAATACCACCTGTTAATATTGTGTATTCCATCATGCTAAATGAATCCATTACTGTGAATTGTGCTATGAATATAATTTCTGAAATTTCCTATGTGTATTCTAGCACTTATGCTCCTTGTTTAAGATTTAATCTAGTTGGTGACTATAGCATGAATGAAATATTTACGGTGGATCAAATATGTATTACTTGTGATAGAATTGCTGAATCGAACATTTTTTACCACGGTTGGATTCTTTACAATTCGCTAAATCTGAGCAAGATTTTACACATATTTTTAGTTGGCCAAAGATCTTGATAAATATATATGCTACTTATTTATACCTCACTTATATTTGCAAATTGAGTTGCAACTTACATAATGAAAATAATGAACATGATAATACAATAGAGTGTGTTATACATATCAGATTAGCACAGTTCAAGCATGGTATCAACTATCTAGTGAGTGACATTGTTTGCATTGTTTGTCCTTCCTACCACGAAATTTTATCATAGATCTTCTGCGAGAACACTGATTTAATGCTAAACAATCAAAATTTATACAAAGGTGTTTCTCCTCATGATCATGATTATATGAACTTCACTTATACGTGCAATTGTGATTGCTATTGGCTGAGATATTATTTGTTTTCATATGACAATTATTTGTTAAATATTTACAATTTTCGTTGCTTTATTTCATGTGAGAATATTTATCATGTCCACAAAAAATGATGCACCCTATTATAGATACATATACTATGCACACACGTTGTTATTTTGTTTCTTCCACGTTTAGCTTACCACAAGCCGAGGATGTCTTGTCTTGAAGAAAGAGAGGATGATGAGTATATAATAGGGGAATATGATGATTGTGCGTGTCTAAGCTGGAAGGAAATATTGAATTTAATTCATGGTTATTTTAAGGTGAATTCCTTCTTAATTAAATGTGATGTTTGTGTGTATGAGAATATTATGCTGCCTAAGTCTATGCATTTATGTATGATCAGGTTTATTGATAACACAAACATTAGTGAAGGAGGACCTCAAGACATGCTACAAAACAACAAGTACCTACTGGAAAACTACCAATACAGGCTGGAAAACAAGGAAGCACTTGAGGAAAACAACATCTACAAGCTGGAAAACAAGAAGGGGCTTCTGGAAAACGGCAGGAAACAAATAGAAAACATTGAAGATATTTCTCCTCAAGTGCTTGAGGGAGGAGAGGGAGGAAGGATCATAAGAGGGAGGCAAGGAAAACAACAAGGTGGCGCCCAAGGAAGATTCGTGTGGACCAGGTGTGGGCCTGCGAGTCATTATGGCTGCACCCATGTTAGGTTTGTTTTGTAACCATAGGTTGAGTCCAACCCTAGTTGGAATAGGCTAGGTTTGGGTCCAACTCGAGTTGGCCCAAGGGGTGGTGCGAATTGGACCTTGGCCGCACCGCATCCCCCCATATATACTAGGAGCCACGAATTAGAAAGATTAGCTATGTTACATATAAGAACCCTAGATTCCAAATAGAACAGATTGTTCCTCTGAATTTATCTCCACCAATTTGTACCGTTCTGGTGGCTTTATCAACTGTAATTATGTGTGTTATCGGTTGTTCCCGTGGGAATAAGAGGATACATGACCGCTTCATAGCCGGCGGCTATGTTGTGCAAGCGTGTGTAGCTGAGAATATCCACGGGGTTGCAAGTTGTTGCATTGGCACCAGGGATTAGCCGGAGAGGTTTCAGTGAGGCACGAATTATCAATCATCAAGTAAACAATTTTTCACGAAAATATAGAGACACCCCTTATCATCGTTACTCCTGCAAGGATGAACTATATGGTTGTGTATATGGTGTTACAATACTCTCTGGAGCTGTTCTTTCTAAGTGAATTTGCTCCTTCTAAGAGAGACCCAGATTGTCTTATATATAGTATGGCAATCCGGCTAACACATGGAGCCGGCTGTACGGCCAGCCAGCAAGGTCCCACAAAACAGTCACCTAGAAGAGTTTTCCTTCTAGGCACGCCAGCTTCGTAGTTGATGTGACAAGGCAGTCCGCCATAGTTCATGATGTAGGCGGCCAAAGTTTCCACGTAGACCGCCTGCTAACTTTGAATAAAGGTAAGTTGACATTGGTCGTAAGGTCTTGTCTTCCTTTTTCCCATGCCTCCTTTCTCCCATGATGTCCTTGCGTGACAGAGCCAGAACGACTAGGAAATTCTAACCGGTTGTGATCAGCCGGTCGCTGCCTGCTTCGGAGTCAATGAAGGAACCCGGTCAACCTTATCTTTTTCTTTATCCTTAGGATCCTCTATGGCAATCATCTCATCCAGGGGTGGTCCCCCCGACGCCGACCCTGGAAATTACGGGGGCTCCTCTCACTCGGTTCTGATTCTTTGTATTTTTGTCATAATTTGTTTGCATCCCATCCTCGCCTCATTTTTAAGTACTTTCTTTCTGTTCCTCCACTCGTTCAGTTTTTGGTTGTTGTCGTCGCACAACTAGATGGCTTCGGAGGAGGGCACGTGGCAAGAGGCAGACAGTCAATAAACTCCTTTTCCATTCGTTCAACATGAGAAGGCCCTCCGATGTGTGCACACCATCAAGGAGGAAGTGGAGCTTTTGCGACATGTGTTGATGGTTGGGGTAGGAATAGGCTGGAGTCTCCAGCTGAAAGTAGAGTATGGTCAACTAGAGGGGGATGAATCGGTGACTAACAATTTTTCCTTGATGACCACAAGTATAGGAGGTGTATCGTAGTACTTTCGATAAATAAGAGTGTCGAACCCAACGAGGAGCAGAAGGTGTTGACAAGCAGGTTGGATAGAGGATTCAGTGTAAACACTAGCAAACGGGTTTTTGGTTGTTTTTGATATAGCAGATAAATAAAGTGCGAGTAAATAAATAACAATAAATAATATTGCAGCGAGTGGCCCAATCTTTTTGAGAGCAAAGTACAAGCCGGTTGTATTACTTATGATTACCAAACGTTCTCGAGGACACATGGGAATTTCGTCAAGTGCTTTCGCTTCGTTACGGTTGATTAATATACATTGGTTCGTGAACTATTGTGTGGGTGAACCTATGCTAATGCACCGCCCAACTAGGACTAATACATACTTGTGATTATACCCCTCGTAAGCATCCGCAAATACAAGAAAGTAATTAAGATAACACTAACCACAGCCTTAAAACTCCAGGATTCTACGCTCCCTCGTGCATTGGTTTCCTAATGGGGGTTTAGGTTTCTATCACTCCGGCAACCCCACAATTAGTAGCCAAATACACAATGCATCCTCCTAGACCCATAAAGGTGAAGTATCATGTAGTCGACGTTCACATAACACCACTAGAAGAATAGCACCACAACTTAAATACCGAACCACGAGCTATTACTTCAATATAACTTCACTACTAACATCATGACTTCTCCCATGTCTTCAATAAATAAACAAACTAATCACAATACATCATTTGGATCATAATCAGAGGTGATATAATGGATGATAACAATCTGGTCATAAAATGCTAACACCGATAAATCTCACAAGCATCAACTACTAACGAGTAATCCACCCCGGGAGAGAGATCTAATGTAAAACAACGATAGAGGCCCCTAATTGTTACAGCGGGATGATGGTGGATGATGAGAGTGATGGTGTTGGTGGTGATGATGACGATCTTGATGATGCTCGGAGTGATGACGGAGACGATGGCGATGAATTCCCATCTCTGGAGAGGAATTTCCCCGGTAGATTTCTCCCTGCCAGAGAGCTTTTCTCTCTCGGGTGTTTTACGCCCCGAGGCGGCGGCGGAATAAGGCTTCGATGACCGTCTGGGGCTTAGGGTTCCCTCGGGGTCAAGTACGCCAAAAATCTCCACCAGAGGTGGTCCAGGGTTGCCACACCACGCGGCGGCGCGGCCAAGGCGGGGCGCCACCCCATGGTTTGGGCCCCTCGTGGCCCCGCTTCGGATCTCCTCGTGGCTGGCTCCCTCTTCTGGACTTCTAAGATACCTCCAGTGTCCCCCCCCTCTTTTCTGATCTTATGAAATAGGGTATCTCGACGGTGCTTTTTCCATCAGAATTCTAGTACCGATGTTTATTCTCAAAAAATTATGAAACATGCAAAATAAGATAAAATAACATAAGGGAAGCATCATAATATGAAATATATCGATGAGTAACAGAAAATAACAACATAAAACGGTGATGCAAAATGGACGTATCAGTCATCTTTTACTTTTTAATTTGAGCTAAACAAGTAAAACACAATGTTGTGGTCTAGATGTGCAACTAGGTGAACAACCTATGTGATATGATACAAAGTATAAAACAGTAGAAAAGAGTAAAGTACAAGGTAAAAAAAATAGTGTAAACAAAGAGATAAGGATATGTTTCCCATAGTTTCTTCCCAATGGAAATATGTCTATGTTGGAGAGGCGAGGAGCCACCTAGACACTACAATAGCACGGAGGTGCATACCCCATTCTCCATGAGCTTATCCGGTGAGGGAGATGCTCATTTCCAGTATGAGTTCCTCTTAAAGGTAGTGACCAAATCTTACAGAAAGTGAAAAATCCACAACTTTATTGGAGGCTCTCGACAAGATCTCAACCTTCTTGCAACAAGGTGAAAAATCCAAGCACTAGGTTTTCTATAGGGTTACAAAGAACACAATATATTACAAGATTCACAAGGGAAAGAGAGGGGAATCAACTTTTGGCCCGGTGATGATGTAGATCTAGGTATTCTCCACCAATTTTTTTGAAGGGCATCAAGTTTGGTGGTTGACGAGGGATATGTATGCACTATTGGCTTCGTATTAATGGAGAACATAGAAGCTTGGATGAGCAGATCGTTCTTGGGTAGGGAGAACCCATATATAGGATGCCACGAAATCCAACCGTTATATGCGGTTTTCTACACAACGGTACTACAACCAGGGTTGGCGGTACTAGTGCTGAGTGGTGTCTAGGCGGTACCTAGTGTACTACTTACTGGGTCTTCGTGGTACAACTGCCACCTGCTGGTAGCGGTACCTCTGGAACCCAGGAGCGGTACTAACGCTAGCACCATCTTGATTTAATTCGAGGTGGATGGCGGTAGTACTAGATCGGTACCGATGGGTATCGCTAGGACACCTGAGACAAAAAAAAACCTGCTAGCGGTACTTGAAATAGTACCAAGAGCAGTACTACCACTTCAAAATGTCAGTGATGAAAGGACATTTATGTACGTAATTTATTTTGGGTGTTTGTTAACAACATAAGCAAAATATCACTATGTGCTAAGTTGTTTAAGGTTCGTTTGATGAAACGCACAAGACTGTGATGGACCCATCATAATGGATAAAAGATCAAAGATGTTACCCTAGTAGATATAATGTCATTACTTAGCTTATAGGGCAGTTGTTCTATTGCTTAGAAGAATTTGGCAAATCATTCATGTACACCAAATACATGCTAACACCTACCTAACCTATTCCATCAAAGATATCCACATGTTCCCCAAAAAAAATCAGTTGCTTTTAGGCAATCCCAATTAAACGTGAAACCTTCTATTAGGTAGTCGGTGTCGAGGGGATACCCCCGAGTAGGGGTAAGGCAGATGGTAACTAGAGTTCAAGATACTGGTTGCCGAGTTCGGCCGTACCGAGTAGGTACGTGCCGGATAGGATGATACCCGGTCGATGGCTGCCGGGATGGAGCTATCCGGAAGGAATAACAAGAGACCAATGGGAAGATTCAAGTAACTATCTGGGTCAGCCGAGTGGCACTTGGATGATCCGGATGGAGGTTGTTGTTGTTCTACGCGGAGGCAAAGTCAATGGAGCCGTTGAGGTGAATCCCGCATATCAAGGAGCCGTACAGGCGTGCGGTTCAACTTACTAGGTACTTGGTAATGCGTATCTGAACATGGGTACATTATGGTATGGGCAATGTCATGTCCTGTCTCTGACAAGGGGGACATGATATGTCAGCGGCCAACCGCGGTGACTTTCGGCAACTCTGTCAGCGAAGACATGGAGGTGTGCGCTGCTGCGTAGTGTGGAGTCACCTAGTCAGTACTTTTATCTGTAAATAGTGGGTGGCCACCAGTATATAAGGTGTCCTACCCCCTCTTGCGTGAGGGTCGCACACTTGGTGGATTGATCCTAGAGGCATTACTACTCACAGAGAGAAAGAAACGGAGAGAGAGAGGGACTCTTGTACTCGGCACACACTTATACAGAGAGAGAGGCGGGAGTAGGGGTGTTACCTCCACACGAGGGCCCAGAACCTGGGTAGATCTTGTTGTTTGCATTGTTCTGAGCGCGCCAGTTAGGTCTGCGATCCCTCCCTGGATACCTACATCGTCCATCGGCCCCAACTTTAGCCATACCATGACATCTGTGTTCTCCACACCATGACAGTTGGGGCCCACTGTGGGGCAAGCAACGGCACTGGATGGGGTTCATATCCAGATGGGACTCGTTTCTCGTTCGGGGGAGCGCGTGGTTTGTGGACTTGTCCACAGATTCGGCTCCCTCGATGTTGGATATATACCAATTAGGGGTATATCAGATGGTGGTCTAAAGTTCCAGATTACCAGGGTGGACTAAATGGTAATGGGCTACGGTCCATTGGGCGGCCCAGTAAGCTGACGCACGAAAGTCGGATTCTAGAAGAACCCTGGATCACGGCCCACGTGATACGGCTTGGAGTAGAAGGCGGATTCATTACCTTCCAAGTTAGCACATACCGTAGTCTTATAGGTTTCTTTCTATGTATGCCCTAACCCAGCTATTATATAAAGCCGGACGGGACATAAGATAGATAGACAAGAAGCTAAAGGCTAACTCGCCGAGAGGTGGATCCTTGACGATTAGCTAATAGAACCTCACATTGTACTATGTATTCCCAGGCTTTAGCCCTGAATAAGTGAGATTGCAGGAGTAGGAACGCCGCATTACTGCGTCGTACCGAACCTGGGTAAAACCATGCGTCATTGTTCACCAAACAATCATGTCCCCCCACTTCTCTATCAGTAGTCTCATGGCACCCCCGTGTAACACCCGGGGTTTTCCCCAAAATAAAACTGCTTGTTGTTTTTTTTCTTTTGCATCACATGACATATTTTGCATCATATTAACATGGCACAAATAAAATTATTTGCTAACATATTTTAAATGGTAAAAATCTATTCCTCTAATTCACTTGTCATTCTTTTTCTGAATATAAGTAATAAAACAAAACAAAAAAACAAAAACAAATGTGTTTGGGCCAACCAGCCGGCCACCCAACACCACACCTAACCCTAACCCAACACCTCACGCACCAGCCCCAACTGCACTCACACACGCACGCAAAGCCCACACACCGCAACACACAACGCACGCACGCGAGACGCAGTGGGGATCGAAGCCCCCACTCGTCCCCTTCCTCCCGAGAGCGCCGCCGCCGCCTGCCCCTTCATCTCGCCGAGGCCGCGCCTCCGCCGCCTCCCTGCCCCCCGTCTCCCTCCTGACCTCCCCTCTCCCGTCGTCCCTCTCTCTCTCGCTCGATTCCCTCCGCCCCGACGCCCTCGCCTCCTCTCCCGCCGGCAGCCGGCGCCGCTGCTCCCCCGCCCCGCCACCGGCGCCTCCTCCCTGCCTCCACGCGCGCGGGCGCCGCCTCCTGCCCCCGTAACTCCGGCCGCCGCTGACCTCCTCAAGCAGGGCGCCGCCCCCCTTCTCCCGTGGGCGCCGCCTCGTCGCCGTCGCTGGAGGTGCCCAGCCGTCGTGCGAGCGCGACTCGGACGAGACCGTCAGCGACGTTGACGCTGATGCCAGCGCGGACTCGCTCGCGCAGGAACTGCTCTTCTTCTCATGCGCCGTCTTCCGGAAGGAGTTCAGAAGCGAGAGGGCGGCGTGCGGCGGCCACATGCGCGTCCACGGTTCGCACGGACGCCAGCAGGGGATTAAGGAGCGGACACCGGCGATCAGCGGTGGTTGGGCCGTCACCGGCAAGAGGGGCTCCGTTGGGCGCAGGTCCGTTTCCCCCCAGACCCAAAAGGTGGTCGATTCCATGCCCATCCCGGCACCCGAGCCCGTGAAAGACCCCATGCCAATCGCGCTCGCGGGCAGGGGCAGCAGCAGCGCGGAGGATGCCAATCCTCCCAATGACGACTCCGTGACCACCCCAAGTTGTCTCCGTTCTGTACCTCGTCAACAAGATCCACCACGGCGCCTCGACAAGACCGACAAGGAACCGTGATCAAGTACCGCTACCCCGACCCGTACCTCGTCGCCAAGTTCCTCCTCGAATGGAGACCGCCAAGATCCCCCGACAAGGTCTTCACCGCAAAGATCCTCGTGACGGAACCTCGACAAGATCCTACCATGTCCGTTTTGCGTTGGCCGCCTTCGTGCGCGCCCGAAGACCGGGACCGTCACGATCACCTCCGACCCCGAAGACGATGCGTTAGCGGCTCGCCCACGACTACTACGACTACACCGGCTCCGGACGTTGAACGACTACGTCGACGACGATGATCGTGTGGTTTGAGAACGAACATCTACTTCCTCTTCGGACCTCTATGAAAAGATCGACAACGACCACCGAGGACGTGAACGACTACCTCGGCTACGGAACGAGAACGACTACTTCGACTACTTCCACGACATCGACGCCTTTGTCTACTTCCCATTCTTCGTCTACTTCCTCCACGTCCTGAAGACACCGGCGTTGCCCCGAAGGTCTCCTCTTTCCGGCGTCGAACACAACGATCCTCTCCACACGTGCGAACCCAAACCCTAAAACCCCTATACCTATTCCCTATTTTCTATATCACATCAGCTATAATTAAAATGTCATCTCATTCATGTGTCGCATTGCATTTTTGTGGGTAAATAAATAACTCGAACCTCCTAAATTAAATGTTGGGCTTCCGGCTCAATTTAAATTGATTTAATTGCATAAATCATAACTAATTCATTTCAACTCCAAATTTGAAAAGTAAAATATGTTTTCCAATCAAAATTCTCTAAACTTTGCAAATATCAACTTTGTTTGCTGTTTTGAATAATTTAAATTGCTGAAAACAACTGTTTCTTATTTAATGCATTTAAAATTGTCAAATTAATAACTAATTCATTTTAATTCGAATCCAACAAATAAAATATGTTTTCATACCAGAAAAATGCACTTAATCTATTCATGCCATCCATGTTCATGTTTGCACCTTGCATGTTGCATTTGTAGTAGTGTTATGCATGTTCACCTAATAAATAAATATGGAATGTGTGGGCTAATTAATTCCAAACTGTTGCCCCATTCCATTTAAATTTCCTAACTCATCTACTTTATTGTTTGCCATGATAAACAACAATTAAATTGATGGTTAGCTAAACAACTTGAACCAATTCCTATTTCTCCGGACTCCGGTTCCGATTAAATTGCTTAAGTTGTTTCCTCTCCGTTGCATCTTGCCATGCCATGCATATATAATAGGATCATGCTGGATCTTTTGCCGTAGTAGTAATTGTTGCATCCGGTGTTTCTTTTAGTTCGTTGCTTCTTCGCGGATAGGACGTTGAGATGATGTGAGCAACGACAAGTTCTGCTACCTTGCGGGATCTCAGGCAAGTATACTCACTTGCTGCCATATGGCTACCTTTCATCACTTGTTACCGATTCTTTCCGTTGTTCTTATTCTAGCCTGTTGTTTCGATGCTTGTGTCTCGATCCTATCGTATGTTTACCTTGCTACCATGATATAGCCTTTTCCTTCCACTTCCTAATAACTGTTGTTTGTTTACCCTGTTGGCCCTCGTCTCGTAGTTGCATGCTTAGGGTTGCTTTTACTCGAGTCTGTTGTCGGTTACTCCTTTTACTATTATTATTGTACCGGGGGGCTCGATGTTAATGAATCAATCCTGTTAATGCTAATGGTAATAATAATTTGATGATAAGGCACCGGCAGGAGGCCCTAAGTGGTTTTGAGGCATGCTAGTGTCGACCCTAATAGGAAAAGGGTCTTGTCTACTGATCCATGATGAGCGCACTACCCGCATGTGGGAAGCGAGTATGGGCGCCCCCCTCAGTTTGACCCGATTCGCATCTCGTCCAAATCGCCTCATTTAGTTCGGGTTTTCCATTTGCTGCATGCATGATCTTGCGAGCCCTTGGTACCCGGGTGGAACTTTCGTAGTCGGCATATAGGGGGACACGGTCTTAGAGTGCTATGAGGGTCCCTTTTCTTCGGGGCTCGATTAGCCGTGCACCCAAGGTGCTTTGGGATTGATGCGAAGAAGGGTTGGATTGTGTAGAGTACCTCGCTTGGTGGGGTGATCTCCCATCTGGCGGGTTATTCTTGCGTGTACGGCTAAATTGGTGCAACCCTGCAGGGATAATCTTCTCGAGAAGCCGTGTTTTCCGCGGTTATGGATTACTTGGTGAAAGTACTGGCTAACAAGTACTCAGGACAACTTAAACCTAACGATTAACAACCTTACACCCAATGTTTAACAACTTGACTAGTAATAGGCTTATTGACACAATAACCTGAATCATCTTTAATCCAACTGTGTGAGTTATCCTCGGATTGCTTCTTCGGATAAGGGGCGAGATCCAGGATGGGTTTGTTTGGAGTTACTTTCAGTTGGTTACAATACTCGATCTTATCTTCTTTCTGTTAGCCGGAAGTTGTAGTTGTTTCTGTAGTTGGTTAGTGCAGCCCGCTGCCGCTTCTTTGCAATAATCCCTTCCTTTCCGTTGTACCCAAAGTATTTGTACCTTGTGATGACTGGTTACGTCGGTATCTTGTGAGTATGGGTTTTATCCCCTTTCCAGTACTTAACCGTACTGACCCACGAATTCATTTTCGTGGCTGCATATTCAACATTGCAGTCAACAGGTTTGAAGTCTGACGACGTTAGCTTGGGAATCCCTCCGGCTTGGCCTGGGCAGGGATTGGACGCTCTCGGTTATCTTCAGGACTCTTAGTCCAATTTGTATCTTGTCCGTAGTCGGACACTATGTTGTTCCTTCCGCTGTTATTTGGATCTTTGTATTGTATCAGTTGTATCCTTGGCTCGTTCGAGTCGTCTTGTATCTATCTGTTTCTGTTGTAATTGTGGAATATTCGTGAACTATTGTAATGTTATCATAAATGGCAACCTGGAATCGGTTATTATGCGGATTTGGCGGAAATGCTGAAATCTGGATAGTGCCCGATCTCGGGGCGTCACACCCCGTCTATTAATTCTACTACGATTTCTCGATAGTTGGCGCCCACCGTGGGGCCAGAGACGTCAGGCGTTATGTTTCGATCGGGGATACTTGGCGGAATCGGCAGTACCATAACTGTCAGAAGCTTGGAATTCGACAATGACGTCGGGCGCTTCCTCGACAATGGATCATGCATGCCGGCGCGGAATCATCTGGTAAGTGCATGCGTTTTACCGATTGGATCTGCAAACATCTTTATCGGATTAACTGCAGAGACAATGGGATTCTGTGGTGGAAGTAAATTTATCCCACCCGCCCTATACCCAGTCGAAGAGGACTATGACGCCGGATTTTGCTCAGATCGCCGATATATTTCTGAATCACACTTTATCGGCATGGTGCAATCCAGGATCGCCGAAAACACGGATAAAAGCAATCCCGTGCAAGAGGCAGAAAATAACAATCCCACAACAGAGGTGGAAGATCCGACATCTGTCAATGTGACGACGAACTCGGAAGCTGATTCCACGCTATCCGCCACTAAAGCGAGGTTGGAATCAGAAAACGGATCAGATAGCTTTGATTCCGAAGACAAAGATGAGGACGCCTTCGAAAGAAAGGTTAAATCTCTTCAAGAGGGATTCCACGAAGTACTGATGGAAAACCGGCTGAAAACGCGGAGGCCGACAGTGAGGAAAGCCCTAGAACTCCTCCGCCAGAGGAAGAGAGAGAAGAAGGAGAAACCTCTCCCACATACCCTGATGTCAAAGAAATGACAGAGGAAGAACCCATCAAGAAACCTCTCTCTTCCAAGAAGAAGCACAAAGCTGCTAAAAAACTCCAGTATAAACTCCGGAAGAAGAAATCGGCCGATCCAGTCAATGAAAGCCCGGAAGTAGGAGATGCATGCGGAGTAAAACTTGCGGAGAAGAAAACAAAGGAAATCCCTGTTCCGCCTATGAAAGAACAGGACGAACAGGAATAACTCCAAACACCAGTGGGACCACACGAGCCCCCTGAAGTGCTAGAAGCCCGGAGGCAAGCTCTCCAGAGGCAGCATCAACATCTATTTCGAACTCGAGAGCACCTCCAAAAAACCCAGGATGACATCATGCTCATGAAGGAAGAAATTGAGGAATACGAGAGAAAGAATAGATCTGGCATTAAACCGACCAAGTTACCCGTAATCGCAAGACCAGAAGTACTGCCGCCGAAAGAAAGGTTTCATAACCCATCTTGGCAAAAGCAGGTAAACGGCAAGGATGCCACAGGCGAGCCAATATACAAAACCGCAGCAGAAAACGCGGAAGCAGCGTTCGCCATCCTCAACAATGATATGTACTCCAATTGTGAAGAACTTCAAGGGGTGTATGATTTCTTAGGAAAAGCATTGCAACAACAACAGCGGGGGCAAGAGCGATCAGGGAAGTTCCACGACGACTCCGCCCCATGTAAAACAACTACATGCGCCGCTGGAGCACCTCGACCGGAAGAACCTGGAGATTCAAACAATTCGAAAGAGAAGAAATCAGATCTGAGAAAGGACAAGAAAAAACCCGACAATAAGGATGAAGCGTCCAGAACCGGATCCCATCTCCCAAAAGATGGAGGTAATCCCCGTGACCGGGAAGAAAATAACCGGAAAGACGGAAAAGCAATGCCGCCTCCGAGACGCCCCGCTGAAAATGCTGGAAGACATGATATACCTCACAGGCGTGAGAGATCCCGGACGCCCCCCAGGAATAAGGAAAGACACAGGAGTAGAACTCCACCTTATCCCAAAGGGCACGATCACGGTGGCAATAGAGATAATCCCGGAAAAGCGCGTTCGCGCCACAATGGAAAAGAAAGGAGCAGATCCCCTTCTGTCCATTCAGCCGGTAGATACTCCGCACATATTGACAGAGCGGAAGGAGATGATTTATACTTTGGAAATAAGTGTTTCACTGATAGGATCCGAAGAATAACTCTGCATTCTGGCTTCGCCAAAGTTGGTCCAACACATCAAAAATACACCGGTAGCACAAACCCGGATACCTGGCTCTCAGACTATTACACAGTTGTCCAGATTAACAACGGGACAGACCTGGAGACCGTAAAGTTTCTCCCCCTAATGTTACTGGTTCGAGCCAGAGACTGGATCAATGGACTACCATCAAGAACTGTCGATAGCTGGGATGACATGGCTAGAGTATTTACTCAGCATTTCCGGGGAACCTATAAGCGACCGGACAACATCAACCAGCTAAACCGTTGCACCCAATTTGAAGACGAACCATACATGGATTTCATCTCAAGATGGACGGCAATGAAGAATAGTTGCTCTAGAGTAACTGACGTTCAAGCAATGCATGCTTTCGTCAATGGCTTAAAACCCGGACTCGTACCGTTCATGATCGGTTCCAAGAAGCACAAAGATCTCGGATCTATGCTTACAACCGCCAATGAGCATGCAGCGGCCGAAGACGATATCAAAGCGAGAGGAGGCAATATCGATACCCTGATCCAGGCCAAAAAGACCCCTCGCCCTGAGAAAAAAGGAACTCCTGATGCAACAAAAAAACCAAAGAAGTTAACATAGCCTTTGGAAGAGAAAATGGGAACATGTGGAAAGGACGAAGTACAAAACCGATAAACTACACCAAGGAAGAGTGGGAAAAATAAAGTCGGAAAACTGTGTCCACCACTCACAATTTGGGAAACCCACCCATACTAACGCACAATGTCGGATGAACAAGCATATGAAAGGCAGTGCAGGATCCGGAAGCAAAGGGACGAATTCCAAGAGGAAATTCTCCAGGCAAAAGCCAGAAGCTGAAAAAGAAGACAGTGAATCGGACACTGACGAAAAAATCTAGGAACAACAGCGAAAAGGCGAGCCCAAGTTTCCGAGAGTTGATGGAGAATGTAACCTAACTTTCCTGGCAACTCCCTCGGCAAAGGTGGCAAAGAGAACGCTCCGAGAAATAAACGCGGTTGTTCCTGCAACCCCGAAATTCTTGAAGTACTCAAATACGCCAATTACCTGGGATCAGTCTGATCATCCCGGAAATATCCCTGAACCTGGCACGCAAGCTCTTGTTGTAAGCCCTATTATCCAGAACACTAGGCTAAAAAGAGTGCTGATGGATGGAGGATCCAGCATCAACATAATGTACCTGGATACACTGAAGCATCTGCAAATTTCCGAGACCCAGCTCAATCACAGCAACATACGTTTTCACGGCATCGTCCCTGGCAGACAAGCATGATCCCTAGGAGAAATTTCCCTAGATGTCACCTTCGGAGAGAAAGATCACTTCCGTCAGGAAAAAGTATCCTTCGAGGTTGTGCCGTTCGAAAGCGTGTATCATGCAATACTCGGACGTCCAGCTTTCGCCAAATTCATGGCAAGGTCATGTTATATTTATAACAAGCAGAAGATGTCAGGGCCCAAAGGAGGAGTAATCACCATAACAGGAGACTTCAAGTTGGCAAACAAGCTGGAAAATGAAAACGCCCTTTGCGCTGAGAAAGTGATAGCAAAGGAAGAACTGAAGGAGCTGGCCAAAGAGGCATCGCCGATAGAAATGCCGGCAGGAAAAGAAAGCCGAAAGCCTGCAGATAGCTTCAAAGCTTCCGAGAATACAAGACACGTAATCCTAAAGATCTGACAAAATTTGTCGTAGTAGGAACTGGGCTGACCGACAAATAGGAAAGCGAGTTCATCAAGTTCCTCCGTGAGAACTGGGACATCTTCGCATGGTGTCCAGCGGACATTCCAGGCGTACCCAGGGAACTTGCTGAGCATCAAATTAAGGTGACTCCAGGATCTAAACCCGTCAAACAAGGTCTCCGTCGATTTGACGGAAGAAGACGGAAGGCTATTGGCAAGGAGATTATCCGGCTTTTGGCAGCAGATTTTATCCGGGAAGTTATACATACTAAATGGTCTGCAAACCCAGTATTTGTCCCGAAGAAAGACAATACTGTCCTTAGGATGTGTATAGATTATACTGGCTTGAACAAATTGTGTCCAAAAGATAGATTTGCGTTACCGCGAATCGATCAAATAATAGACGCCACTGCAGGCTATGAGCTTTTATGCTTTTTGGATGCATATTCCGGGTATCATCAAATACGCATGAAGGAAGAAGATCAAATCAAAACTTCCTTCATAACCCCATATGGGACGTACTATTACATAACCATGCCATTTGTCTTGAAGAACGCAGGTGCAACTTACCAGCGTTGATGCAACGATGTTTGCATAGTCAGATTGGCAAAAATGTCCATGTTTACGTGGACGACATTGGTGTCGTTTCCAAGCAAAATGACACACTCCTTGAAGATTTGCGAGAAACCTTCAAAAATTTGCGCACTTATAAGATGAAGTTAAATCCATTAAAGTGCGTATTCGGGGTTCCCTCAGGAAAACTTCTGGGTTTCATCGTTTCTCACAGAGGAATAGAAGTAAACCCAGAAAAGATCAAAGCAATCTTAAACATCTCCAAGCCCACGTGCGTCAAAGATGTACAAAGATTGACGGGTTCTGCAGCAGCCGTTAGCAGGTTTATTAGTCGGCTAGGGGACAAAGCTCTGCCACTGTACAAATTGTTGAAGAAATCCGACAAATTCGAGTGCACAGTAGAGGCAGATGCAGCATTAACCCAGTTGAAATAAACTTTGATGAAAGCTCCGATTTTGGCGTCCCCAAAAGACGAAGAACCTATGTTATTGTACCTAACGGCTACAAATCGGTTTATTAGCGCAGTGATAGTTGTGGAGAGGAAGAAAGACGAACAAACCATACCAGATCAGCATCCGGTATATTATGTAAGCGAAGTTTTCTCCGAGTCTAAACAAAGGTATCCACACTATCAAAAACTGGCATATGGCGTATTTTTCGCATCTCGAAAACTTCGTCATTACTTCCTGTAACACCCCTGTTTTTAAGCCCTTGTTTAATATTAATTAGCAAGCCTCTTAAGACTTTTGTAAGAAAATTAAGTGGACAACATGTTTGTGTAGTCATGTGTATCTATGCAATTTAAGTGGTGTGTTTCTTTTCACTCATTTGAGGATTTTTCCTGATGATTGATTATTGTCTGCCTGATGTTTTTTTACTGGAAACCCTAAGAAATTTCTTTTCAAAGTTTGGGGAATACTTGATTCACTCATGATAGAATTATTTAGTCATGTCTTGACCAAGGAAACACTTTGGTTGGGATTTAAATAGCTTTGGGAATTTATTTCCTATTTAAACAATTAGCAGAAAAACAACATGACTAGCTGTTTTCCACACTTGTTTTCAGGAAGCAAACATATTTGAATTATTGTTTTCTTGTTGTATTATGGTTGAACATATTATGTAATACAACTATATGCCACTGGTTTGAATTTAGCACTTGAAAAACAACCAAATCCATGATTGTTTTCCTAGTATAAAAATATTGAAAAACCATTTCTATTTGGAAAACAGAAACATAGCTTTTTGGGCAGTTGTTTTCAGAGGGTTAACCAACTCATTTTCTGGTGTACTTGTTGTTTTCCCAAACTAGAAAGTACATACAACATTTAGCAACTTGAATTTCCAAAATCCAAGTTCAATTGCCCAATCAAACAGAAGCAAACTTTTGCTTCAAACCCCTGTTTTTCCAACCCTTAGTGAAAATTTTCACTAAGTCTTTTACTGAATTTTCTGAAAACTGTTTTTGAACCAAACTTTGGAGGTTTGTTTCTCTGCCAATTCTTCATGGATTTGAATAAACTTGGTGTCTATTTTGATTGCCTTGAATCCCTCTGTAACCCCATGTGCTAGTTGACCCGAGTGGTGCCTTAGACAAGAAGGAAAGAGGAGGGGAAGTAGGCTCGGGTAGGAGGGGGGTGTGCTAGAGGCAGGGCCTAAAAACCCTCTAGTCTCTCCACCCTAGCTCCACTGTGGTGACTAGTTAGTTAGGCACCGCCCCTGGCTCGAGATGCAACGAGAAAAACGGCCCCCCAACCCCTCATCGTGCCAACACACCCTCACCATGTGCACCCGAAGAGCACGCCCGCGGCCTCGTGGCTACAAAGCCTCCCGAGCCGTGCCACTGCGCCAGCATCACACCCACCCCTCCACTACACCACACACGAAAATCCAGGCCGTGCCTCGCCGTGTGCGAGCCGCACGGGCATTTTTTTCGCCGCCGGCCACCGGGAGATCCCCCGAGTCGAAGCTAACCAAACCGTGCGTGGGAGATCGTCATTCTTGCGCGAGCACGCTCCCCGTACCCTTGGCCACCTCCCTGACATCCTCCACGGTTCTTTCGCTTGCAGGAGAACCCGAGCCATCGCCGCCGTGCCCGCCGTGTCGCCGCGGAGAGAAGCACGCCGTCGGGGAAACGAACGCCGCCACCACCGCGCCACCAGCCTCCCACTGCACCACCGCCACCACGCGCCGCTCCACGGGACCCCTAGGTGAGCACCCTGTCCGTTCCATGCGTGCCCGTGAGGTGTTCGACGCCGTTCCTGTCGCGGTTAGGCTACAGGAGGAAGAAAGACGCGGACCGTTGATCGCAAGATCAACGGCCACGCTTGAACGGCCGGTTCCCGCGTCCCCCGCCCGCGCGCGCGCAGATGGGCTGGCCTAGGTGCTAGTCGGGCCGCGCTGGGCGAATCCGGCCCATCTGGGCTAGCCCCTGTTAAAAATTAAATCAAATTTTTCGGGCAGATTCATACCTGTTAGCTTTTGGCCTAGGAAAATTAGCAAACGATTTTATTTAGCTTTGCCAATTTTTGTACATGTAGCCATACAAAATCACAACCACCTCCCTTTGGCAGAATAAGGTTTTGACTTTTAGTTATTTTTTTATAGCTAGTTTGCCAGACAGTACCCTTAAAGTGGAAATGAATAGAACTTCAAAAATACAAAACATTTTTGAGCAAACTCAACTGTTTTAGAAAGCCCTTATCAATACCTACCAGTAGAATTTTAGTTTGCACCAAGGTGAATTACCATTTGGAAATGCCATCCATTTTGGTGAAACATCTGTGAGCTATTCCAAGAATTTTACGGGGAGTTTGGGGCATTATTTTTGAGTGGGACCAATTGGAGAGGCTTTGTATTGTTAAGGACTATCACATCCTAGAAGGGTTTAATTTTTGGAGCCATAAAAAAGAATTAGGGAGATAGAACAAGTTTTAGCACTTTTCTGCCTAATTTTTAATTCCTAGATCTTGTTTTGTATGTTCTTATTGTGATATGCAAATATTGTTTTCTTGTTTGTAATGTTGTTTTCTAGTGTGTTTATGATATTTCCAAGGTGTATGAACATGTTAGGATGAATGGTTTGAGTGGTAGGATTTTTAGAATTATGTTCCATGCATAGATCTTGCTCATAGCTTATTTTCTACCTAGATTTTTGAGTAGATTTTTAGATATGTATTAGGCCTATTTGCTAGATTAATTTTCATGGAACCAGTACCATTTTGGTACTGTTATTTTGGTTACAGCACCTATGGTTACTTGGTGCTTGTGTTTGAAGTAGATTTAAGTAGCATTGCTTAAGGCCTAGATTTCCTACTAAATTATTCATGCATTCCTTTTGTTTTGTTTTCCACTAAGGAAAAATATGATTCTTTGTGGTTGAAAACAGAGGATGAAATGTCCTTGTGGCATTGTTATCCTTGTGTTTTCACCTCTGTTAATTTTTCCCTCAAGTATTAGAAATTGCTTGAGTATCATTTGTGTGCCTAGGTTTAATTTCCTCACATGTGTAGCAATTTTTAGTCTAGTTTTTCCTTGGATAATAGCTAGACTTATTATTTTGTTTTGGAGGATCCAGTAGCATTTTGGTACTGATTATAGGAGTATTTTACCTCTGTTAGTTTGCACCCTTGTGCCTAAAATTAACAAGTGAAGTATAAACTAGTCTAGTATTTTTCCCAAGTTTCTACTAGTATGAGTAGGAGGTTGTGGGACTAGTTTGTTTGTTTTGAGCATTTTTAGAAATGTGACCAGAGGCTTATTAACCTCTTTATAAGAATTATTCTAGTGGAACACCCACTGGTATTTTTGCATCATGGTGGAAAATATGCTTGACTAGTGGTCATGAGTCTTTTTCACCACTTGAATATTTAGCAATTATATGTGCTAGCCATAGAGATTGTTGGGGGGAGTTTTTAGACATCAAAATGCGTTTTTATGTGACACCCTACTGTCTAGTTACATGTGTTTTACCCCACTGGTCCATGATGCTCTTGACTTAAAATCATTAAGTTTGACCACACCTAAACACTAGGAAGAAGCAGATTTTCCCACTGTGTTTTTCATGTCAATTTTCCTAAGGGATAATTGAGTGTCTTGAGTGTTACATTTTAATTGCTTGCTGTATGTATCACTTGTAGCATTGTTTGTCTTGGTTGGATCTGAAAGTGTGCCTTTATTTCTTTTTACGACGTTAGAAAACGAGGAGGAAGGATTTGCTGAAGAGGGGTATTGCAACTCCTGTTACTTTCAGGACCAGGACCATCACTTGTACCAAGGCAAGCCATCCTAATGCTTGCTGTATAAATACTTATCATTATCTATCATGCATGCTTTTCACTTCTGAAGTTTTCACAAAACTATACTCTCAAAACTATTTTTGTTGTGAATACTATTGCTATTAATATTATTAGAAGAAGGAATCATAATAATAGTCAACTTGGTATTTGCCAAGCCCTTAGCCACTAAATGGTATATACATACCATCCACCAAATTAAAACTTGGGTTCTTAAATGAACTAAATAAAATTTGTTTTTGTAAACAAATACCTTATGAAGGAAAAACCCCGGAGGAAGGGTGAGACCCTGTCTACCGGAAGAATGCCATGAAGGGAAATTTTTGAGGAATGTTTACAAAAGACACATAACCTAGTCTTCGCTGGACAACCATTATCGTACTGCCACTTTACCCCAATATGGGTAGGGGCTTGATTAAAAACTTGTTATGGTTAGTATGTGAGCTATCTCAAAGTGCTATAGAGGATTGGATCCTCCGAACCGAAGTGTCGCTAGGAGTGAGTGGACGGGACATCTAAAGTGTGGGATTAATTTTCCCTCCGGATGCAGCAGTTGGGTCTCCTGTCTGGGCGGTGTGTGACACGGCTTGCCGGGGAGGGGTAACCCCAATTGAAGAGATAGTCATGTTCTAGCTTGTACATAGTGGATAGTCAAGATCAGTTATCTGATGTTCCCATAGGTTGGGAATAGTCCATGGTTGTTTCATGGCGGATTCTGGATCTAGTGGAAGTGTGTACACCTCTGCAGAGTAAAACTATTTCGAGATAGCCGCGTCCTCGGATATGGACGGTTGAATGGCCATGTAGCTAGTATTGTGTCAACTTTTCAAAAGAGGTTTTTTTTTGAAGGAAGGCTTTGTACCTGCGAGTTACTATGGAGGAATGACTTGGTATCTGCGAGATACTGATGAGGAGGAAACTATTACTACAAGTTTCTGAAAAGAAAACTTTCTTTTCTAAAAAGTCTTATAAAACCTCCAAGATATGTGATATCTACGAGAGAAAAACTACCTTATTTTAAAGGATTTTTCACTAAGAAAGAAACTTGAAGAATCAACCATGATAAATCTTTTATATGTCATGGGTAGCTGAACCATATGTATGGCCTACCCACTCCACCAAATAAGCATGTATGCATTTATTGTAAGCTCATAAAGGATGTCTTGTTGAGTACATTCAAACGTACTCATTTGGTTTCGCCCATGGTATCTACTTACCAGACTATGAGGAGCCACCCCAGGAGGAGTTCTATGAGGAGGAGTTCTACGCTGATGGCCCTGCGAGTTAGGATCGTCTCCCAGTCAGCAGCCTGTAGGATGAGGCGTGACTCGGGTTCTACTACGCTATGCTTATCGTCTTCCGCTGTGTTTATTTTGAATGTCTGTCCTGTGTGACAGTTATCAAGAACTTGGTCATGTGACCATTTATGTAAGACTCTAATATTCGTGTAATGGATGATGTATTCTGTATGCCAACTACGTATGTTGTTCACAACTGGTTATTCTGGGATTGTGAATGAATGCATATGAGGGGTTCTGAACCTTCCGGTTTGGGGCCTCTACACTTCCAAGGACATTCCATAACAGTGGTATGTAAAGCACCACTAGGGGATATAATAAACAATGCGGAGGCAACTGGCCGAGTAGCCAAATGGGGCATCGAGCTAGCAGCATTCCACATTAAGTACCAACCCAGGACGGCAATAAAATCCCAGGTTTTGGTAGATTTTGTCGCCGATTGGACAGAAGCAATGGAAAAAACACCAATGCCGGAGTCAGAATACTGGATCATGCACTTTGACAGATCTAAGATGAAAGAAGGCGCGGGAGCTGGTGTAGTCCTAAAATCCCCTAAAGGAGACACAATGGAGTATGTACTACAAATTCACTTCAATGCCAGTAATAATGTGGCAGAATACGAAGCTTTGCTTCATGGCTTGCACATTGCAAAGGAAATAGGTGTCAAACGCATCTTATGCTATGGCGACTCAGATTTGGTACAGCACCAGCTCAACCAAACTTGGGATGCTAAAAGTCCCATCATGGCCGAATATCGGAGAACGGTGAACGAGTTTGCAATCTGTTTCCTTGGATATGAAGTGCTTCATGTCAAAAGGGAGGAAAATTGGAACGCGGATGCATTAGCCGCATGGGATCAGAAAGGGTAAAAAGCCTACCACCAGGTGTGTTTGTCCAACATTTGTACGAACCATCGATAAAAGGTGGAGATGTAGACTATCCTCTGGTTTCCGAGTCAATTGAAGTCAAGCTAGTTAACCCGGAATGGACAATTCCATATTTAAACTTCTTAGTTGATTAGAAGTTCCCGGATGGAGCAGACGAAGTCTTGCAGAGACAGATACAACGTCAATACAAAGGATACACGGTAATCAATGGTTGCCTGTATAAACGCAGTACTATCGGAATTTTTTTGCGATGTATTTTGCCAGAAGAAGGACGAGAAATCCTGCAAGAAATCCATGCCGGAGATTGCGGACATCATGCTCAATCTAAAAGCATAGTCAAAAAAGCATTCTGGGCAGGGTTTTTCTGGCTAACAACCAAGACAGATACCAAGCACATAGTGAAGACATGTGCTGGATGTCAGTATTACGCCAAGCAGACAAATATGCAGCCCAAGCACTCAAATCTATCCCCATTACATGGCCGTTTGTGGTCTGGGGGCTAGATATGATGGGACCATTCAAAACTGCAAGAGGCGGACTTACGCATCTACTCGTTGCAGTGGATAAGTATACCAACTGGGTGGAGGCTAAACCCATCAAAAAACTTGACGGTGTAACTGCCAGAAATTTCATTATTGATGTAGTCATGATATATGGCGTTCCACATAGCATAATAACTGACAACGGGACAAATTTCTCTATTGGAGAGTTGGCAAAATATTGCCGACAAACGGGAATTCGCCTAGATCTCGCATCTGTGGCACACCCGCAATCCAATGGAAAGGTTGAAAGAATAAATAGCTCAATCCTGCAAGGAATACGCCCAACACTCGAATCTCCTCTTCATAGAGCAGCTGGAGCATGGGTGGAAGAGTTACCCTCTGTGCTTTGGAGCATTCGAACGACGCCAAATAGGTCAACAGGGCAAACCCTGTTTTTCCTAGTTTATGGTGCGGAAGCAATTCTTCCAGCGGACATGATCCATGACAGCCCAAGAGTGCAGGACTTCGACGACTCAGATGCCGAAAGCGCACGATAGGATGTCGTCGATCTCTTAGAAGAGGAACGAGAACTTGTGCTTCAAAGAGCCTCCATTTATCAGCAGGTTTTACGATGTTATCATAGTCGGAAAATGAGGTATCGTTCTTTTAAAGAAGGTGACCTAGTGCTAAGACTGGTACAGCAAAGAAAGCACAAATTGTCCCCAGTATGGGAAGGACCATGCGTCATCAGCAAAGCTATGAAAAATGGATCATACTATCTTGTAGACATTCGAGACACGGAAGGTCATCCCGAAAAGCCGAATCGCAAAAGAAAGAGAAAAATAGATGATGAACTACGAGAGACAAAGAGGCCCTCGAGTATCCAGCAGTTACGTCCCTTCTATACTTAGTTCAATTTCTATGTAAACATCTTTGAGATCATGAAATAAAGTTGTCGGAATCCATACTTCTATGTTTTTACATGTTTCTTATAGTATAAAGCATATCTTCCGCCTTATCTATTTCCCAATGTTCTTTCAAAATACTCAATATTAACCCGAATTGTGCCTGTGTGCTCGGTGTTAAAAACTGAATGATTTTCAGCCTCAAAAAGGCTTAAGGAAACCCGGATTGTGCATGCGTGCCTGAGTTTCATACAAAAAATTCCTTAACCTTTCTCTAAATATTATCTGATTGTTTGTATGCCGGGTCACTGGAGCTAGTAAGCAAAAAATGCCTTTAGCATGATCCATGTTTTCGAGTTTTAGACTGATTGGTCATTCCCAGTCACTCGGCGTGAAGATTAAAACGTTGTCGAGCCATTTAAAGCACTAAGGACAGTTAAAGCATATAAACCAGAGAATTTAGAAGATAAAGGATAAATAACCCGAAAAAACTTGCAACATAGTTATAAACTGCAAAAGGCGGAGTACTTGTTCATTCAAAAGAATAGAAGCATTACAAAAATGTTTACAACATAAGTTTGGTAATGCTCCTATTTTCTATCTACCCAGGACCCGGAGTTCTCCTTCAAGAATCCGAATCTTCTTCGCTGGAAGATTCTTCTGGAGTGTCCGGGATCGCCTCCTCCGGGTAGACGATGGAGATGTTGACCATGGAAGCAATCTTGGTTGCGTGACCTTTGATATAGTCAAAGATGTTGGTCCGCTGGGCTTCCGTATACCCTTGCGGGATGGCGGACGCCACACGCCAAGATTTGGCAGTGGGGTAATGCATACGCATGAGCCCTAGAGCCATGCGTGCACCACCCCGTGCCGCGGAGCGCAAGGTGGATTCCTTGGACTCCACCACCTCCAAGATAGCCTCCGGAAGTTTTTCAACTTCCGAGAACTCCCTAGTCCTTGCGGGAAGAAATTTGTTGATCAGCTCCATCCCCGCAGCCTGGAGCGCGGTGAAGACCTTCCCGAAAGCTCAGATTTTTTCAATCCGAGTAAGAGCTGGGTCGTCTCCTGTTTTTTCAGACAAACAACCAAGAGGTTATCGAAAATGCGAAGAAAGAGTATAAAAACATCAAAAATCCGGTAAATAGAAAAAAACTTACCGAGGATCTTATCCATCTCGGAGCCTTCCTTCACGCGAAGGGCCAAAGCATTCTCCAGATCTCGGATGGTTCCTTTGTCCTTCTCAGCTTGGTTGGAGGCATTGGATTGAGCAATGCCAACAGCCAACTGGCTGGCCTCCAGTTCTTTCCGAACCCTTATAAGTTCCTTATGAAGGTCCAGGTTCTCCCGGCGGAGGTTCTCGGCGTTGCTGGCATCTTCAGCAACTTGCTTAGCTTTCGCCAAAGCAGCTGAAAAGCGAGAAAAAATTCCAAGTTAGAAAACTCGGAAAAATACTTAGGAAAAAGGCATTGAAAAGAAACCACGGAGAAATAAAATACCAGTTGTTTCCTCCAGCTGGTGCTGAGATTATGCCAGCTCTGCTTCCTTAACGTCAAGAATGGAAAGAAGGTTTCTAACCTCCTTGTTCTTGACGGTAAGTTTGCCAAAAACTTCCAGGTTTATGCTTTCAGCGGTTTGCTGAAACACGGAAATGAAAAAGAATGCTTAAGTTAGAAACAAGCATGATAATGATAAAAGCATTAAGTTAAAAGCATGCATTTGACTTATTGCTTGGGGGCTAGAGATATTACCTGGCTCATCTGCTGTAAACCTGACAAAGTTTCGGTGAACTCTTCTGCAAAATCTGCAAAAAGAGTCCCGGCAGCGCTAAGGCCCTCGTTAATGTTTTTGAAATCTTTATACAAGGTACAGTTGCTCGAGAAGGACCTCCCACCTCCGGTACCGCCCTTTCCCTTGTGTCCGTTTCTGGCACAATAGGCTGGCTGGTCTACTGTGTTTTGGCGTCGGGGGCAGCAGCATGCTCTTCTGCGGCTACTACTGGGGTATCCGGAGCAGTAGCAGGAGAAGGGTGTGGACCTCTGTTTGCCACAGATTTGAGCCTTTTTAGATTCTTAGGCTTCAGAGTTGTAGGGGCCAAGCTAAAAAAGAGAAATGCCGGAAAGTTAAAACTCCGAGACAAGAGAACAAACTCCGACAAATCGAGAAAACCCAGATTTACAAACCTAGAAGTAGCGACGGGAACACCGTCAAGATCGATGATTTCCTACGAAGTGGAAATCTTCTTGCGCTTACGCCCGCCAGCGAAGTTGGCGCGCAGCGCCTCCATCTCGGCGTCAGTAGCAAGATCCGGGTCGGGAAGTTCAAGGATCTGTCAAAAAGAAAAAGGCCGGGTTAAAAAACAAAATCCGAGAAAACAGAAAGAATACAAACTCAAGGGGCAAAAAAGTGTACCTTGGGAGCCGGGTTAGACGCTGTATACATTGGCCGGCTTTCTTCATATTGGTCACGCGAGGCAACCAATTGGTTCACGCGTTTTCGCAAGTCTTTTGCCGACAAAGACTTGCTCTTTGTCCGCATGGCGTTAGCAGTTCCCGTATAATTACATAAAAGGACAGCATCGTGATTAGCCAGAGGCTGGATTCGCCTATCTAACCAGCATAGGACCGTGTCCATGCCGGCTAGAGGTGGATCGGAGGCTACGAGTTTGACGGATTCCGAGGTTTTGATCTTGGGGAACCAATCCTTCTTGAATCTACGCAGGGTAAAGGATATGGTCCCGCAAGTCGGGAATGCGCCCTCGGAAGAGTTTCTCTTAACCCCAAAACAATACTGCCAGAAATCTAACCTAGGAGCTAAACCTAGATACCCTTCGAAAAGAGCTTGGAATCCGGCTAAGTAGAGGATGGAGTTGGGAGGCAGGTTATGGGGTTGAATGCGGTAGTGTTCTAAGATTTGAAGGAAAAAGGCGGATGGTGGAATTCCAATACCTCTGGCGATATGAGAAGTGACGAGAACGCGTTCCCCGTCCTTCGGCAGAGGCTCAGACTCATCTTTCAGGCTCCGCCATTTTCCCTTAAGCAGCAACCCTTCCTTCTCCCTTGTCGGAAGGAGGGAAGGAGGAATGTTGCTCTGGATCCAGTTGCCGACATTTTCTTCTTCTTCTTCCGCCCCGGTGGCGGCGGATGCAGCGGCCGATGCGGCCACGAGCTCCTCTCCGCCAGGGATTATGTTTTCCTCCGCTGTCTCGGGCGCGAGTGGCGGAGACGGCGCGGAGGAGGACCCGTCAAGGTTGGTGGCGGCGAGAGGAGTTTCCTCGCAAGTTGGCCCACCGGTAGTTTTCTCCGGCTCGCCGCCGATCGCGCGGAGAGGAGAATCTACCAGGGGAACCATGGTATTGATGATATCATCAATCTCCGCCGCGAAGAAGCGGGCCGGAGAAGAGCTTGGAAATGCCATCTTTTGGCGGCGCGAGGGAGGATCCGTGTGCTCCGGCGAGGTTACGGACGGCGCTGGTTCGTGCGTTTGCTGAAGACTTGCTCTGCTCATAGTGTGCTTGGGCGCTGAGTGAGGCGTGGAGAACTGGGAGCGGAAGGTTTGCCGGAGGGGATGGAGACGGCTATTTTTATAGCTGGAAACCCGTCACGATACGTGCTAACGGATCTTTTGACCGTTGGATGATCAACGCGTGTCACTCGCCGGAAATTTAGGGAAATGAAACGACGGGTGATTATTGCTATCTCCTCGTTTCCCGCGAGAATCTGTCAGAGATACGTTCCAGGGTTTCCCGCTCGAAACTCAAACGTCCTTTACGTCAGCATGATTAAAGCGCTGACGTAGGAAGTTCCTTCTCCACGAAGGTTCGTGGAAGAAAAGCCAGATTTTCTGGAATCCGAGTTTTGCATTATGGCATTACTTTGAGGAAAAGAAGAATCAAGACACTGAGGCAGTATTTCTCGGAAAGAATGCACATTTTACAAAAGACAGCGAATCAGAGTCTTAATCCTTCTTGGGGGCTACTATCGGATATATACCAATCAGGGGTATATTAGATGGTGGTCTAAAGTGCCGGATTACCAGGGTGGCCTAAATGGTAATGGGCTACGGTCCATTGGGCGGCCTAGTAAGCTGACGCACGGAAGCCGGATTCTAGAAAGAACCCGGATCACGGCCCACGTGATACGGCTTGGAGTAGAAGGAGGATTCCTTACCTTCCAAGTTAGCACATACCGTAGTCTTCTAGGTCTCCTTCTATGTATGCCCTAACCAGGCTATTATATAAAGCCGGACGGGAGATAAGATAGATAGACAAGAAGCTAAAGGCTAACTCGCCGAGAGGTGGATCCTTGACGAGTAGCTAATAGAACCTCACATTGTACTCTGTATTCCCAGGCTTTAGCCCTGAATAAGTGAGATTGCAGGAGTAGGAACGCCGCATTACTGCGTCGTACCGAACCTGGGTAAAACCCTGCATCATTTTTCACCGTACAATCACGTCCCCCCACTTCTCTATTAGTAGTCTCATGGCACCCATGTCTATTAATTCTACTACGATGTCTCGACGCTCGACTTCGTCTCCGACAACGCTGGTGACTTCTGTGGCAGGCCCGTGTCTGCAGGCGGCTCCGTCGTCAGCTTCGGCGCACACTTGATGTACGTCGCCACCACCTTCATCCGCGAGAACCCTTAGGTGGTGCTCGTTGTTGCTGATCCTCATTCCGTTCTCGCCGTCCGCGGGCAGCCCGGCACTGGCTCTGCGGGCAGCGTGGAGGTGATGATGACCGGTCCGGTTCCTGCTACCGGGAAGGGTGCGCCCACTTTGCCCGAGGTCGCTGACGCGCCGGCTTGGCAGAGCCACATGCCCTACGACAGGCCTCATAACCCACCGGGATACAAGGATCCTTCTACATCGACTGCGATGCCGGCTCCTCTAGCCGGTGTCATCGAAAAGCTAGGCATGCCGCTTGCCGCGGATGCGGATCAGGCGGTGCTGCGGGTGCAGTTCGAGGAACCGCACCACGCCTTGATCCTTGAGGCCAAAGAAATGGCAAAGTT